>CM040118.1:205202586-207626570 GCA_022559845.1 Amorphophallus konjac
AGGCCTTGAAACATAATCCCCTAGTTCGACATAAGGAATATCCGACGGAGAGGTTCATAAGTCGAAGAGAGTGTACTATAAGTGCAAGTGTATCTAATGGTCACATACCGGAGTAAACGCCATGTACTTATGAAAATGACTCAAGAGGTAAGAGTAGAACAGCGAAACATACAGATAAAACCCGCGATATCAACCCTCATAAATCATGTCCATATCATAGAAAATCATTTAATTACAAAATTATAACGTTTGGCATGAAATTACATAATGATAAAAGTAATGTTCTAAAACATGCTCATGCTGTAACAGGGTTTTTAACAAGAAAATAAATATATTTTTTTGTGAAAATGACATAATTATAGGGTTTCCAATATGCAAAATTCAACTAGGCTCGGATCGGTTCACAGAACCAAATAGCGGTCAGGGTCTAGCCGCAAAGATGATAAAAATGGTCACGCGTTAAACCACTGCAAAGGTACAAACGGTCGTCTAATAAACCGTTAAGGTTCATATGCGGTCCTTTTAAGGTCGCCTTCTGTCTGCTGACAGAAGCTATATGATAGTAAAATAAATACTAACCTAGGTCATGTTATGCATGGAAATGACGTAAAACATGTAGTAAAGCATGCTAGAAGAAAAACAGGCCAAGAATATGCAAAGGAGAATGTGATTTAGTCAAGAATGTCATCTTTTTCATTAAACGGTTAGGCTCATGCATGAAATAGCCACTAGTTGCGTAGTCACAATATTAAATTCTCTACATACAATGCATGAAATTGACTGCAAGAAGAGGGCTTTTACTCCTAGCATCTTGTTTGAGCCTTTCATGAGATAACATACCTCTAATCTGGGTCTTAGACATCGAATTTAGGGCTGGAAGTTGACCCTAGTTCCTGCTCGTCATGAACCGAACCAGCAACTTCACGCCCCTCTAACTCCTGATTCCCTTCACATAAAGCCATGAAATTTTTAGGGTAAGAAAAGGGTACTAAAAGGAACAAATAGTTCTAAAGAACCTTTATCTAATTACCTCATTTAGGGCTTCTAGTTTGCTGATCAATCTAGCTCAGTCACACAAGTTCCTACATTGCTTATACTGAACCAGCGTCATTGCAGGCCTCTAACTCCTTGTGGACTTGATCTCCTAGAACAAAATTTTGAGGGAAGTCAAATCTTAGTATTATGAACAAAATACTCTAAAGAACCTACCTCAAATAATGCTTCCTTGCCTTAGTTCCACGCGAGCCAAAAGTAAGGGTCGCGCATGTGAAACCTTAATTCTATTTATAGGGTTTAGCTAGGGTTTCATGGATTAGAACGAACCTAGAGTCTCATTTAGGTTTTCAATTCGATCCTCAAGCATTCTAGACGCATCCAACTAGAGGATATCATCGCTCCCAGGTGATTAGGATGTCAAAGTTCTCATCTTTTCATGTCTTCTTCCATTCACAGAATCTGGAGATAGAAGCGGTCGTTTGGAGACCATTTCATTCTTCAAGCGGTCGCTCGATAGACTGTTTCTATAATTGGGCACCGAATTTGAAATTCCTCAAACTCTTTTTGGTATTATCTCCATTATAACTCCATTTATCCCTTTAATTCCGTAAATACACTAGTCCATGCTTCTAGAATATGCGCCAAGGTCCAAAAATCATAATTTAGTCCATGTGGGCTTATTTAAATGGGCCGGGTCCATTAATTAGTATATAGCCCTTTTTTAATTGAATTAACAATTTCTTAATTCTTTTAATAACTCATTTAGCCTTTGTAAAATCTATTTAATAATTCATTTATTTCTAGAAAAATCTTTAAAATCTGAGGAAATTCTAAAATACCTTACATAAATTTTTGGGGCATTACACCCTCCCTCACTTAAGAGAATTTGGTCCCAAAATTCAATATATAGATTTTATGGAGAGTGTACTTGCAGTGGAATAGCTCGAGAAATCTTCTGCGCATAGTTTCTTCCGTCTCCCATGTAGCATCTTGATCCGATCCTTTGTTCCACCAAATTTTTACCATAGGAATGGTTTTATTTCGAAGCTGATGTACCTCTTGATCAATGATTTTGTGAGGCTTTTGTTCATATGTCAAATCTTTTTGAATATCCAAATTATCATAAGAGATAATGTGGGATGGATCATAAACATATTTCTTGAACATAGAGACATGAAATACATCGTGAACTCATGCCAGCTGTGGAGGTAATGCTAGACGATACGCCACTTCACCCACTCTTTCAAGAATTTCAAAAGGTCCAATGAATCTTGGCGTAAGCTTGCCTTTGATACCAAACCTGCGAATACCACGACCAGAGGAAACCTTGAGAAATACAAGATCTCCCACCTGAAATTCTAAGTCTCACCTTCGATTATCAACATATGACTTTTGCCTATCTTGGGCCACCTTGAGTCTTTCTCTTATCACCATCACCTTGTCGATTGTATCTCGAACAAGATCGCGGCCTAAGAATTTGTCTTTCACCTACCTTGTCCCAACACACAGGTGTACGGCAACTCCTTCCATACAATACCTCAAACGGTGCCATTTTGATACTAGCTTGGTAGCTGTTATTGTAGGTAAATTCCACAAGAGGTAAATGATCGTGCCAGCTTCCACTGAAATCTATAACACATGCCCTCAACATATCTTCCATGACCTGATTGGTCCTTTCAGTTTGTCCATCAGTTTGTAGATGAAATGCGGTGCTAAAATTCAACCGGGTTCCCAAAGAATATTGCAGCCCTTTCTAAAATTATGAAGTAAATCGAGGGTCTCGATCAGAATTAATGGTGACAGGGACACCATGTAATTTAACAATCTCCTTTATGTATAAAGCAGCCAAGATATCAACAGACCATCGGCTTTTAATAGGTAGAAAATGAGCTGATTTTGTCAAACAGTCTATGATCACCCATATTCCATCATGTCCACCTCTTGATTTAGGTAATTCCATTATAAAATCTATCCCTATACTCTCCCATTTCCATTCCGGGATTTTCAAGGAATGTAGCTTTCCAACAGGCTTTTGATGTTCTGCCTTGACTTGTTGACAAGTAAGGCAACATGACACATAGCCTGTGATCTCTCTCTTCATATTGGGCCACCAATAATTTCTTTTAAGATCTTGATACATCTTGGTAGCACCAGGATGTATAGTATATTTTGATTTATGAGCTTCTTCTAAGATCATCCTCTTAGTATCATTTTGATCTGGAATACAAACACGACCCCGAAACAACAACCTTCCGTCATTTGCAAAGAGAAATCTGGTCGTTGTTCCATATCAGCCTTAATCTCTAATAATAGAGGGACATTTTCTTGCAACTTGACTAGATATTCAATTAATGTAGGTTGAGTCCGGATATTGGCTATAAAGTAATCTTCTTTCTTCACATCAATATCTACATTCAACTGAGCAAATTTAGAAATAAGATTTGTCATATTTATCATAAGACTTGATAGCTTCCCCATCGGTTTTCGGCTGAGCGCATCGGCAACAGTGTTTGCTTTGCCTGGATGATATTGAATATCGAAATCAAAGTCCTTGAGATACTCCAGCCATCGCCTCTGCCTCATATTCAACTCCTTTTGAGAAAAGAGGTACTTCAGACTCTTGTGATCTGAATATATGGGAAATCTCTCCCCATAAAGATAATGACGCTGAATCTTCAAGGTGAATATGACCGCAGCCAGCTCCAGATCATGAACAGGATAATTCTCCTCATGCCGCTTTAATTGTCTTGAAGCATAGCAAATCACCTTGCCATTTTACATGAGTACGCTGATGAGAATCAACACCGGTCACTAACATTTTATTTTACATTTGTGTCCTTTTGTTTGCATTTATATCCTTGGTTAATTGGGTTTGCAATTGTAAGGCATTATAAGTCAATTTGTTAGTCTTTAGGAATCTTTGAGTTTCTTTGCAAAAAGGCCTTTGGGTTTCTATGTAACATGCCAGTAGGTCTAGCAGGATCCCCCACCCTCTTTCCCATTGGCCCACCTAGGTTCTAGGGCCCATGTGGGGCTAGTTCAAAAACCAAAATTAGACTTTGACCAAGGAGACAAATGAAGAAAATTCAAATTTTACCTCTCCCTTGGTACAAGGGGCGCCCCCCTATATATTATTTTAATTTGGTCATTTTGATAACATGGGGATTAATTATCCTATCCCTTGTTTACCCCTCCCTAACCCTAGATCTGAGGATAGTTTAGGTCTTTTTTCCATTTCTATATAACCCATGTATTTTGTGAATTCCATAGCAATTAATGAAGAAAAATCTCATTTGTTGCTCCAAGCCCAAGGGCGCTCTTATCTCCCTCTCCCCTTGCAGTTGTGAAGGTTGCCCTAATCTATGGTGTGGAGCCATATTCTGGGAGTGATTCCCACCTCTACCACCTCCGCTGGATGCGACTTCCAGCCACCGCCGCCGCTGCCTCCATTCGTGCCACTGTGGAGCCGCCACAACAACATCTCCGAGCTGCTGTCCTAAACCATGAAATCCAGAACAGCAACCTGACGATCTGGTTGGTCCTCCAAATCCGTGAGTCTAATGATCTTGAAAATTTGAGAGATTACCCCCTCCTTGTTAGCCACTCTCATTTTAAATTTCTTGTCAATCCACATTTGTTTGATATTTTTCCCCAATTTTTAGTTCCACCCCTGACAGTCTACCAATCAGCAGATCTGCGGGATAGTGTCTTGTTGTTGTATTTTTCCCGCCCCCTTAGCCATCTCCAAAAATTTCTAAAAAATTCATACGTGTTCCTCACACCCCCCCTTCCTCCTATAATTTTCCAAGAGTCTAGATCCATCATTTTTATGTCGGTCAAATCCATTTTCAGGCAGGTCCTGTTCTATCCTCACTGTCTGCAATTTCAAGCCAGAAAAAACTACAACCCACATTCATTTTCATTTCTAATCTGTCTACTGGATGGACCTGAAATAATTATATGTTATGGCCCTTGGCGTCCTCTATCCAACGGCGTTGATCTTGCCTCGATCCGACACCAGATCTGGGCGGAATAGTTCTTTTCGTCGGGTCGCACAAACAAGTTCCGTGAACAAGCCAGCAAAGGCAGTAACAAGTTAATTCTTGCAAAATTACTTCAGCGTCGATTCAGCCGCCGTCGATGTCGGGAAACGAAGAGGAGTCTTTCACCGACGTCCCAGCCAGCCGCCGTGATCAGAAGGTGACCGGAAATCGTCGTCCCACAAGCCAAGTTCAGTTATTGTCCAGCAAGTCGGACCAGCAGCCCGCCTCCAGTCTGAGAGCCCTTCCGACTTGCTGCCCGTCAACCCGAGACCGCTACTCCTGGGTCTCACTGTAGCCCTTTACCTCCCTGCGTGGAGTGGGCATAGAAATTCAATTCTGTAATTAATTACATTTACTGTACCGGGAGTTATGATTCTTGTCCGTGGTCGCCTTCCCCACGCCCGGAGCGTGGAGGTACACTTGCCACCCTCCTACTTTGGCATTTTCTTTACTCGTATATTTTGAATGCCACTACATGAGCGATTATTAGGATATTAGCTCGTTCAAATTTCATCGCCGCTGCGAGCGAGTGAGTGGAACCCGTCCCGTGACTCAATCCGACCACACAAAAAAGTCGATACCCGAGACTCATTCTCGGTTTCTCAGCCGTGTAGATCCACGCATTTCCCTCGCTTAGGGACGTCCGCGAGGTAGAGTCTCTTATTTTCTCGAGTCACATCCCGTCCCGCATCAAAGTGATATCAGAGCTAAGTCAAGTCTAGGGTAGTCGGTCCAAAGTTTGCATTGCATTCCTATAGCCGGTATATCAAAAGGTGTTCCCGGAATGATAGGTTACGCCTATTGGGAAGGTAGCACACTTGCGTGAGTGCGATCTTCGGATCAAACCTCTGCCACGTACCGGATATTGGTTGAGTCTTGGTTTGTAGTCGAGTCTGCATTCCAACTTTGCATTGTTGTTGTAGGGGCGTGTCTAGTCAGTTTGTCTTGTCACCAAGTGTCAGTATGGCCATCTTGTAGCTCCCCCGTGTCCCATGGATCTCCAAAAGCCCACGTCATATGAATGGTGAAGACACACCCAAGGATGGGGAACCCAATCCTACCACCTCCGTAGGCCCGAAGCCCCGGACTTCTATGGCTCCAAAGTCCTGAGTGACTACCTAAAGTTGGAAGCCGCTATGGACAACTACTTTGAGTGTTACATTATGTCCGATGCCATAGAAGTTGATTTTGCCACAAAGCGGCTTTTTCACGAGGCCACCGAAAAATGGAGAGACATTGAAATCTTGATAGAAATTAGGAGGCAATGGCCTATAGAGTCATGGCGTGAGATGCAGGGTGAGCTTAGAAGGGTCTACCTACCCGGCCCAGTCACCTCCAACCGACCCTACCCAGTCACCTCCAACCAAGTGGGTCATAGTCGGAGGCAACGAGCCCCACATGTAGACGAGCCTAGACCCAAGACTAGGCCAATTGAATATGAGCAAACCCACCATGATGCCCCTAGTCCAAACCATACCCTAGACGATCTCTTCCAAATGTTTATGGACCGGATGGATAGGATAGATAAGATGTGGGCACGACTCCTGCTCGAGCCTAAGGAGGTAGTAGCGGGTAGTTTGAACCCGGTGCTGTCTACAAAGTCCCCAAGTCCTCTCCCTATGATGAAGGAAGTCCCTTCCCCAACCGAGGGAGATGTCGTGCTAGAACCTTCACCCTTCGAACTTCAGCTGGAGCCATACCTACTTACTAACGGTGAGATTGTCATTGTAGAGCCACTTCTTAGCTGGGTCAAGCAAGGCTTAGTCCCCAAAGCCTTTTTCTACCCATCTATGGACCCCGCACTACAAATAGTGCCAGTCAACTCATTCCAGACCACATTCCAGTCTTGTCACCATGTTGAAATATTGGATGACCTTCTTAAGGGATTAGACTGGCAGGTGAAGTTGGCATACATGTTGGCCCCAGGCTTCGACCAACCCACAAGTCGTAGGTTCACCCATCCCGCTTTGGGGTCCATTACCTCCGTGTGCACCGTGGGTCATATGACCATGGAGGTTCTTTTATTCCTCCCTATGCCGACCGAGCTGTATTTCATTCCACTTATCCCGAGGGAGGAACCATATCTACTATATGTGACCACCGTCCCATCTACCCCAGTGCATGAAGGTGACCACTTACACCTTCAAGAATTCCAAATGTGGGACCGTGACCTATGGGAACCCAGCTCGAGGGGTCACACATTCTTTGATCCCTTCGACCCCTTCCCTAGTGAACCCCTTGACCCACTACATCTACTCCACTTCTTTAGGGAAGTTCACTATCACACCACTACCCCACCGGCCAGTTCGCCTACACTCCGCAAGGAGCCCGTTCATTGGGGTACGAAAGAAGGTGCATTCAACCCTCCTGGCCCACCCAAACCTCCCAAATCCAAAGGGCCATCAATGAATGAGTGGTGCACTATGGGATATCTAGGAGTCTATGATTCTACCGACCTTTGGTTGTGTCTTGTATATGCATGGCACACATTCGGATGTCTTAGTCCACCATTGCATATGTATGGGTCGGACTAACAGTAGGTTTGTTTAGGGTCTTGTATGAGTCTGTGTTTTTCTTTTTTTGTTCAGAGTCTATACATACATGTGTCGAGCATATTAGGAGTCGCATAGTCGATCTCATGTTAGCTCGCGATGTCAGTCCCTTTCGAGTGTGAGGCAAGTTCGGTCTACTGCATACATTGTAGACTTGCCAGAATTTGGGATCAACTCTACCTCAATATCCCGGATCTAGTCCCATATAGGGACTCCGCGGTGATTCCTAGTGAGTCATTAAGCCGTCTCCTTCCTTTGAGAGTGACCCCACCCCGGAGTGTCCGCCACTAGCCTCATTCTCACAGTAGCATGTGCATATCGAATATATACAGGATGAGCAGGTGACGATTACTTGGAGTGGAGCGTACTCCGTGTTACCCGGTACAGTGGTAGATCCACATGAGCCACACGAGCAGCCGCACCCCTTACTCGACAGGGTCGAGTTCTTCCCACCGGGGGAGAATTGATGGGAATCAATACCGGGCACTAACATTTTATTTTACATTTGTGTCCTTTTGTGTTCTTTTATATCCTTGGTTAATTGGGTTTGCAATTGTAAGGCATTATAAGCCAATTTGTTAGTCTATAGGAATCTTTACATTTCTTTGCAAAAAGGCCTTTGGGTTTCTATGTAAAATACCAGTAGGTCTAGCAAGGTCCCCCATCCTCTTTCCCATTGGTCCACCTAGGTTCTAGGGCCCATGTGGGGCTAGTTCAAAGTCCAAGATTGGACTTGGACCAAGGAGATGAAAGAAGAAAATTCAAATTGTACCTCTCCCTTTGTCTAAGGGGCACCCCCCCTATATATTATTTTAATTTGATCATTTTTACAACATGGGGATTAATTATACTATCCCTTGTTTACCCCTTCCTAACCCTAGATCTGAGGATAGTTTATGTCTTTTTTCCATTTCTATATAACCCATGTATTTTGTGAATTCCATAGCAATTAATGAAGAAAAATCCCATTTGTTGCTCCAAGCCCAAGGGCCCCCTATCTCCCTCTCCCCTTGCAGCTGTGAAGGTTGCCCTAATCTATGGTGTGAAGCCATATTCTGGGAGTGATTCCCACCTCTACCACCTCCGCTGGATGCGACGTCCAGCCACCGCCGCCGCCGTCGCCGCCGCCTCCGTTCGTGCCGCCGTCGAGCCGCCACAACAACATCTCCGAGTTGCTGTCCTGAACCACAAAATCCAGAACAGCAACCTAAAGATCTGGTTGGTCCTCCAAATCCGTGAGTCTAATGATCTTGAAAGTTTGAGAGATCATCCCCCTCCTTATTAGCCACTCTCATTTTAGATTTCGTGTCAATCTGCCTTCATTTGATATTTTCTCCCAATTTTTAGTTCCACCCCTGACAGTCTGCCAATCAACAGATCTGCGGGATAGTGTCTTGTTGTTGTATTTTTCCCGCCCCCTTAGCTATCTCCAAAAATTCTCAAAAAATTCATACGTGTTCCTCACATCCCCCCTTCAACCTATAATTTTCCCAGAGTCTAGATCCATCATTTTTATGTCAGTCAAAATCCATTTTCAGGCAGGTCCTGTTCTGTCTTGACTGTCTGCAATTTCGAGCCAAAAATAACTACAACCTACAGTCATTTTCATTTCTAATCCGTCTACTGGATGGACCTGAAATAATTATATGTTGTAGACCTTGGAGTCCTCTATCCAACGGCGCTGATCCGGCCTCCATCTGACACCGGATCTGGGCGAAACAATTCTTTTTGGCGGGTCGTGCAAACCTATTCCGTGAAAAGGCCAGCAAAGGCAGCAGCAAGTTAATTCTTGCAAAATTACTTCAGCGTCGATTCAGCCGCCGCCGATCTCGAGAAACGAAGAGTAGTCTTCCACCGATGTCCCAGACAGCCTCCTTGATCAGAAGGTGATTGAAAACTGCCGTCCCACAAGTCGAGTTCGGTTGCTATCCAGCGAGTCGGAACAGTACCGAGTCGGACCAACAGCCCGGCTCCGATCCGAGAGCCCTTCCGGCCTGCTGCCCGTCAACCCGAGATCGCTACTCCTAGGTATCACTGTAGCCCTTTACCTCCCTGTATGGAGTGGACATAGAAATTCACTTCTATAATTAATTACATTTACTGTACTGGGAGTTACGATTCTTGGTCGGGGTCGCCTTCCCCACGCCCGGAGCGTGGAGGTACACTCGCCACCCCTCCTACTTTGGCATTTGCTTTAATCGTATATTTTGAATGCCGCTGAATGAGTGATTATTAGAATATTAACTCGTTCAAATTTCATCACTGCTATGAGCGAGTGAGTGGAACCCATCCCGTGACTCGATCCGAGCACGCGGAAAAGCCGATACCCGAGACTCATTACCGATTTCTCAATCATGCAGATCCACGCGTTTCCATCGCTTAGGGATGTCCGCGAGCTATAGTCTCTTACTATCTCGAGTCGCGTCCCGTCGCGCATCATACTCACCCTAGGCCAATGACGGATGCATCAGTATAAACTTCAAATCTGCCATCTTCAACAGGCAATGCCAGTACAGGTGCTGTGGTGAGATGTTCCTTAAGAGTTAAGAAATTTTCTTCACATTCCTTTGTCCACTCGAAAGGATTTTCTTTCCTAGTGAGTCTTGTTAGGGGAGCGACGATCTTTGAGAAATCTTTGATAAATCGTCTGTAGTAACCAGCCAGGCCAATGAAACTTCGAACATCAGATATGGTGTTTGGCCGGGTCTAGTTTTTAACAATTTCAACCTTAGAAGGATCTACTGCAATCCCTTCTTTGGAAATGATGTGGCCAAGGAAAGAAACCGCCTTAAGCCAAAATTCACATTTGTTCAACTTAGCATAGAGTTGGTGTTCTTGTAAGGTTCGCAACACAACCCTTAGATGTTCCTCATGTTCCTCCTTTGTATTTGAATAAATGAGGATATCATCTATAAACATGACCACGAATTGATCAAGATATGGTCAGAACACGTTGTTCATAAGTTGCATGAATGCAGCAAGTGCATTAGTTAAACCGAACGGCATAATCACAAATTCATAGTGTCCGTATCTGCTTCAAAAAGTAGTCTTGTGAATGTCTTCCTCCTTGATCCTTAGCTCGACCTGAGGTCAATCTTGGAGAAGTACTCCGCGCCAGATAGTTGATCAAATAGCTCATTGATACGTGGCAATGGGTATTTGTTCTTGATGGTAGGTTGATTCAACTATCGGTAGTCGATGCATAACCTGAGGGAACCGTCCTTCTTCTTGACAAATAAGACCGGCGCACCCCAAGGGGATGTGCTAGGTCGAATGAAACATTTTTCTAGTAGCTCTTGAAGTTACTTTTTTAGTTCCTTCAATTCTATGGGGGACATCCTGTAAGGGGTTATTGACACAGGTACTGCTCCTGGTGTGAGTTCAATGGTGAAGTTAACCTCCCTTTCGGGCGGTAAACTAGGTAACTCGGAAGATAAAATATCAGAGAACTTCTGAACTATGGGGATTTCGTTTATCTGTATTTCCTTAGACTGGGTAACTACTACAGAGGCAAGGAAAGCTTCACATCCTTGCAAAAGGAGTTTGCAAGCGTGAAGGGATGAAATAATGGTGGGATGTTTCCGGTATTTAATACCAAGGAAGGAAAATCATGGAAGACCTAGTTTTCGGAAAGAGATTATCCTATTGTGGTAATTTATATAGGCGTCATGGTCTACCATCCAATCAACTCCCAATATGGCATCATAACCCTTCATGTCAAGACATACAATGTTTGCCGGAAGATTATGACCTTCTACTATTACCTCACTATCGGCGTAGTAAGTTGTAAGCTTGGTTCCGGGACCTAAGGGTGTGATGATAGCTAGGTCCGATGGTAAAGGAACTACTGAAATTGGCAAGGTCTTTGCAAAAGCAGTAGATATAAAGGAATGAGAAGCACCAGTATCAAAAAACACGAATGCGGGATGTGAATAAATGTGAATAGTACCTTCCATAAGCCCATCATCCTTAGGAACTTCTTCATCATCTGGAACATCGTTAAGACGAGCCTGTCACTTTCACCCACCGCTGGAAGACTGATCCTTCATGAGGGGGCAATCTGGCATGCGGTGCTCCGGCTGCCACATCGCAAACACGCCCCTAGGTGTTTCCAACATTCCTCGGCCGAGTGGCCAAACTTTTCACAGAACGAGCAAGCCGCCATGACTTGCTTTTCTTCGTCCTTCGCCTTTTTGTTTTTTTGGTAACTGCTACCACCTCCGTTTCGAGATCTCTTCTTACTATCATGGGATTTATAAGGCTCCGTGATGTCGAATCGTTCCTTCTTCCCACGCCGATCTGTCCGTCGGCTAGCCTCCTCTCCCTTGCTTTTAAGTTTCTCGACCTTCTCCAAGGTCCTTTCACATAAATGAGCTCGTTGGACCATTTCTGTATAGGTCCGAATATTTTGCGAGCCCAGTTGTTGAATGAAGATGTGCCTTAACCCATCCAGAAAATGATTGGCCTTCAGAAGATCGGTGCTAACTAGATGTTGAGCATACGGTGCTAAGCGGGAGGCTTGTAATTCATACTCGGCCACTGTCATCAATTCCTGACGCAATGAAGCGAACTCCACCGCCTTCCTCTCCTTAACGTGCTCGAAGAAGTACTTTGCTATGAAGAGGGTGAGAAATCCCTCCCAAGTATGTAGTGCGTCTGCAGGCAGTGCTGGAATAGACTTCCACCATGTACGCGCATCTTTGTTAAGTTTAAATGTGGCCAGACAAACCTTTTCTTGGTCGGCACAATGCATGACCTCGAATATACGGTTCATTTCATCTATCCAGTTCTCTGCTTCATTTGGATTGGAAGAACCAGTAAATCATGGAGGATTTAAACTACAGAAGTTGCGGTGCATATCACTAGCTCTTGCCCTTGTGCTAGCTTGGGCCATAGTTTGCAAGGCCTGGGTGAGACCAGCAATAGTTTGTTGCATTCCTTTCCAATCAACACGGTGAGCCATTGCCAGAATGAGGTACCTGAGAAGAGTAATATATTTGTTAATTCTAATGGAATTTGTGGGATTTAACTTAGAGATATCTTCTAGTTACTATCTCATCCCAAGTTCCACCCAATTTCTCTCATGGGTTGGATATTTCTTTCCTAATTTATAGGTATGGGTCCTTAACCTTGGACTTAACATATGACATGACACTTTCCTAGGACTTTCTTAAGCCTAGGCTCTGATACCACTTTAACTGTCACGTACCGAGCTTTTTAATACAGTGGAAGGAATTTCGAGAACGTGAACAGCTGGCATGGTAAGCCTCTCGCAAGCAAGTAATCAGAGCGCAAGACAATCACATGAAAGTAATTGCACAAGTAATTTTCTCAAAACTTCCAACTTTAGTTCATAATCATAATCAAAATTACATAAAGTCACTACTCGACATCCTTTCCCATTATGACTCAAGAAAATCAAAAATTTCAATCTTATTTGACTATACACTAAATAACTAGGGCTTCTTTCATTCCAATGGACCTTCAATCGCTCTCGGACCCGCTACTAGCATAATCTGAATCCGATCCACTAGCATTTCCTGAAAAGATAAGAAAATAGGTATGATCACACATGCCCAGTAGGTATCTTCGCATCAATATGAAGGTAATATTTAAATGATTATAATTTTAGCTCTAGAGTTACGATATAAGTGAGAGTGCGATAATCATTCGGTATAAACCAAAGTAAACAAGAATATAGAGTCATGAGATATCTGAGCAAGTAGACATGATCGAGTATAAGATTTACTCATGTAAATGTAAGTTGGCCTTTCATGAACAAGAATGTACGAGTATATAACTAGAAAGTATTTACACAACCTTGTAAAGGCTATGTCATTATCAAACATGTAATTTCCATAAGGAGCCTCGTGGTTCTTCACTCGTTTATAAAAGAAAGTACTCTCAGCGCAATGCGACGCCAGTATCATCGTACCCCATGGTTTATAGCACGTTTACGACCATCGGCCGTGGGGGATAGCATGGAGCCCTTGGACACAATCCGTGCCCGGTCTTGCATCTTCAAGTTATAAATCCAGCTACTTTCACGAGATATAACAATAAAGTATGGCCAATAATGTAACAAGTTCAATCATAGTTTCATGATAACAATATCAAGGAAGAATGCTTCAACTTATAACATGATATTTCAATGATGATTTAAATAGACATTATGCTACAGAGGCATTCTGGCAGCTTCACGGTACATTCCTTAACTTCCAAAATTCATTAATAACTTATTTTAAATAAAGTTTTATGTTCCAGATAATCAGAAACCATCTAAGAACACAATCAGCACAACCCTTGGGTCAAACCTCGGGTTAAAACATGACAGGAATAAATGGTCGACTATTGGGCCGTTTCAAGAATAAAACGGTCATAGCCAGGCCGCTTAATTGATAATAACGGTCCAGTAAAGGCCGCATTTAGACTGAGTCAACCAGAATGAAGAGAAGGTCGACACTTGAAGAATTCTAGAGAGTAATGGTCGCCAGGGGGCCGTTTCATGACAAAGACGGCCTGATTAGGACCACTTAGTAACAATAACGGTCTCTTATTGGGCCGTAATTAACCAGAGTATAGAAAGTAAAACACCGATCATGTGAGTGCATTCTAGACAATTTGGGCTTTAAGGGTACAACTAGCTCTGCGTCCTAGTGGGAATCTCAAGCTCGCGGAGTCTTACGGAGGCCTTGAAATATAATCCCCTAGTCCGACATAAGGAATATCCGGTGGAGAGGTTCATAAGTCCAAGAGTGTCCTATAAGTGCAAGTGTATCTATTGGTGGCATACCGGAGTAAACGCCATGTACTTATGAAAATGACTCAAGAGATAAGGGTAGAATAGTGAAACATATGGATAAAACCCGCGATATCAACCCTCATAAATCATGTCCATATCATAGAAAATCATTTAATTACAAAATTATAACGTTTGGCATGAAATTACATAATGATAAAAGTAAAGTTCTTAAACATGCTCCTGCTGTAACAGGGCTTTTAACAGAAAAATAAACATAATTTTTGGTGAAAAATAGCATAATTATAGGGTTTCCAATATGCAAAATTCAACTAGGCTCGGATCGGTTCACATAACCAAATAGCGGTCAGGGTCTGGCCGCAAAGCTGATAAAAATGGTCACGCGATAAACCGCTACAAAAGGTATAGACGGTCGTCTAATAAACCGTTAAGGTTCATATGCGGTCCTTTTAAGACCGCCTTCTGTCTGTTGACAGAAGCTATAGGATAATAAAATAAATGCTAACCTAGGTCATGTTATGCATGGAAACGACGTAAAACATGTACTAAAGTATGCTCGAAGAAAAGTAGGCCAAGAATATGCATAGGAGAATATGATTTAGTCAAGAATTTCATCTTTTTCATCAACGGGTTAGGCTCATGCATGAAAAAGCCAAGAGTTGCGCAGTCACAATATTAAATTCTCTACGTACAATGCATGAAATTGACTGCAAGAAGAGGGCTTTTACTCCTAGCATTTTGTTTGAGCCTTTCATGAGATAACCTACCTCTGATCTGGGCCTTAGACTTCGAATTTAAGGTTGGAAGTTGACCCTACTTCTTGCTCATCCTGAACCAAACCAGCAACTTCACGCCCCTCTAACTCCTGATTCTCTTCACCTAAAGCCACAAAAATTTGAGGGTAAGAAAAGTGTACTAAAAGGAACAAATAGTTATAAAGAACCTCTATTTAATTACCTCGTTTAGGGCTTCTAGTTTGCTGATCAATCTGGCTCGGTAGCACAAGTTCCTGGGTTGCTTGTACTAAACCAGCGTCTTTGTAGGCCTCTAACTCCTTGTGGGCTTGATCTCCTAGAACGAAATTTTGAGGGAAGTGAGAGCTTAGTATTATGAACAAAATACTTCAAAGAACCAACCTCAAATAATGCTTCCTTACCTTAGTTCCACGCGAGCCAAAAGTAAGGGTCGCGCATGTGAAACCTTAGGTCTATTTATAGGGTTTAGCTAGGGTTTCATGGATTAGAACGAACCTAGAGTCCCATTTAGATTTTCAATTTGATCCTCAAGCATTCTAGACTCATCCAACTAGAGGATATCATCGATCCTAGGTGATTAGGATGCCAAAGTTCCCATCTTTTCATGTCTTCTTCCATTCACGGAATCTGGAGATAGAAGCGGTCGTTTGGAGACCGTTTCATTCTTCAGGCTGTCGCTCGATAGACCGTTTCTATAATTGGGCACCGAATTTGAAAATTTTCAAACTCTTTTTGATATTATCTCCATTATCACTCCATTTATCCCTTTAATTCCGTAAATACACTAGTCCATGCTTCTAGACTATGGGCCAAGGTCCAAAAATCATAATTTAGTCATGTGGGCTTATTTAAATGGGCCTGGTCCATTAATTAGTATAGAGCCACTTTTTAATTGAATTAACAATTTCTTAATTCTTTTAATAACTCATTTAGCCTTTGTAAAATCTATTTAATAATCCATTTATTTCTATAAAAATGTTAAAAATCTGAGGAAAATTCTAGAAAATTCTAAAATACCTTACATAAATTTTTGGGGAATTACACATAGCCTTTCCCTTCTTGTTCTTCCTCCTAGGCTGCTTGTCTTTTAACTCAGGACAATCTGTCTTGAAATGTCCTACTTTCTTGTAATTGTAACATACAATCCCGTCAGATTTCTTGGCAGTTTCAGGTGTATATTTTGACTGCCTTCTCCTTGAGAAATATTTCCTCCTCAACCCCTTTCCTTTCCTTCTTAGAAAATTTTTAAACTTCCTAGTGAGCATGGCGAATTCATCTTGATCTTCTTCAAAGCTACCAGAACTGTGCTCACTAGATGACCCTTTGTTACTGGAAGTAACTTTTAGAGCCATGGGTTTCAAATTCTTTTCAGACTCATCGACCCTCTTAAGGTTCAACTCATAAGTCATGAGAGAACCGATGAGTTCATCTACTGATGTTGTTGCAAGGTTCCTAGACTCCTCTATTACAGTGGCCTTGGTGTGCCAAACAGGTGTCAGGGACCTAAGGATTTTTCTCACCGGCTTGTACTCACCATACACTTTTCCCAGACTTCTTAAACTGTTAGTAAGCACCATCAGACGGGCATACATTTCAGATATGGACTCGTCAGGCTTCATTTTGAAAGCCTCATACTCAGAGACTAACATGTTATCTTTAGTCTCCCTAACCTGAGATGTCCCCACATATATGACTTCTAGTTTATCCCACATCTCCTTAGCAGTGGAACAGGAGGAAATTCTGGAGAATTCCGTGGGATGAAGAGCACACTGCATGGCGTTTACAGTGCTCCAATTAAGGGTGGACTTACGGATCTACTCCCTAGTCCATACTTCTTCATCCTTAGGTAATTCAAAGGGACCCTTGCCTACTACCTTCCATATTTCATAGTCCTTTGCCCTAAGGAAGACCTGCATGTGACTCTTCCAGTAAGCATAATTTGAGCCATCAAAGAATGGTGGCTTGCTGATAGAGTGACCCTCATTAGTTAACCCTCTAGCATCCATTGCTAAGCTCTCCGGGATGTAAAGCCCTAGGGGAGAGTTAGGCTCTGATACCAAGTGTTGAGTCGAAAGACTAGCAAATCTAGAGGGGGGTGAATAGATGTACCTCAAAATATCACAATCTATAGCAGTTTTAAAAAAATTATGGAATAAAATGAACTTCTGAAAATAAAACTGCCACAAGTAATGAAAACAGATATAATGAAGTTCAATTATCACCAGCAGACAGGAGCATGATGATTAGTTGCTTCAGTATGGTACTAGGCGGAGGTTGGATATGAGAACTCCTCACGCAAGGGTCAGTGTTCTGACTGAGCCTTTTGATATACCACTGAAGAACTAATCTAATTAGAAATAAAAGTTTATCAGAAATTCAGAGATCTGTTCTAAACATTTAATGAGTAGTAGTATGAATAAGGAGTAGAAGCACACACAAGAGCACACATACTGCAAAGAGGTTTTTAAGGTGGTTCGATCTCAATCCAGATATCTACATCCACCCCTTACTCAATTGAGTAAGGCTTCTGCTGACTAACAGCTTGTAAACTACTGATCCATAGCTTTGGGGAATAGATCCCTATAAATCGCTGATCCACAGCTTTGGGGAATGAATCCCAGACCGCTGAGCCCCACAACTTGCTCTGCCGAGCCTCACAACTTGCTGTCCGAGGATTCCACCTCGCCTGCTGAGCTTCACAGCTTGCTCTGCTGATATACAGCTTACAAGAGATTTAAAAAGAAAAATTAAAGAACCAAAGAGAATACGAACAGAAACGAAAATGTAGCTATTCAATTGAGCAGTCTGACTCTGGATCTCATCCAGAAGTCAATACAGAAATATCTCACTCAATCTCTCTTCCCTCACAGATCACCTCTACGATACTCTGTTTTCTTTTTAGCAACACTATCTTTGAAATCTTCTACTCTTCCCAATCTTCTTCTCTCAGCTTCTATTCTCTGTCAAGGACTCTCTCAGATCTCTATTCTCTCCTTCTTTCTGCTTCTCTGTATCTCTCAATTGAATGACCAGGCTTCTATTTATAGGTTCATGAGAGATTGGGCGCGTGGAAAATACATTCCCGCCCAAGACGTTTTGAAAGAATGCACTGCTGGATATCCACGTGTCAGAAGATGAAATTACGCTGTCCACGTGGTAGAATCCTCAGACGAAATCCCTATCTTGGATCACGTGCCAGTAACTTGGATCATGTGCCTGAGGTTACAGACTTTGAGCCACATGACCGTGCTAAGTGTAAGGCATGCTGCCTTTCACATGTTTGATCCTGGGTCCTTTAGTGGCTGAAGTTTCTGCCAATTAGAACAAAGGCATTTTATCAAACACTTTGTGAGCGTAGGTAGATATTCAATATGCATTGGCCTATGTGACTTGAGTTATGGCACAGGTAAAAGAGCAGACTAAGATGTACAGACCTTAGTTCAAATGATGCAGGATATGCTCAGACCTGAAAGCATGCACAGACCTGGATGTTGCATGTGCATGGACCCCAGAGATGAACAAACTGGTATATGGGTAGACCTTAGACCAAGCATTAACTTTGGATGTGCACAAACCTATGCTATGTATGTGTAAAGGCAAAGATGTGGTCAGACTCTAAATGCAGTATATGCTCAGACTCTAAATGCAACAATGAAAAAATGCACCGACCTTATTTAGCAAACGGCACAATGTGCACCGACCTTGTTTTTGCACAATGCATAATGTGCACTGACCTTGTTTTGCACAAGGCACAATGTGCACCGACTTTTTAATACATGTGCTCAAACTTGTATCAACCATGTGCTCCGACCATGCCTAGTGTGCTCTGACCTAATGCTTGCATATGCACTGACTGTAGTAAAGGTGCTCCGACCTTATGATGCAAAATTGAGCATATGCTCCGACCTATCAGAGCAAAGTAGTGCATGTTCACTGTCTTGTGTGAAGGTGCTCAGACCTTCATACTATGAAAATGCGTATGTGAACTGACCTTATGTGAAGGTGCTCAGACTTCCATGCTTTGCAAATGAACATATGCACCGACCTTGAATGGAGGTGCTCCGACTTAAACATGTATGCTCAAACATGAAGGCATGTATGAGTACTAACTTACATGAAGGTGCTCCGACCTTCATACTACATATACACAGACTTGTATGAACATGTGCACTCATATGCACTGGAGTTAGTCTGCGGACAACCTGTTTGATGAAATGAATGTATGAATATGCTTTGACACATTGCCTTATACGTGACTATATATAAACCTGCACCGACATTACACATGTGCTAGTGAAAGGTGCACTAACTTGCATCTGCCTAGACATGCAGCATGCATCGATCTTTATATGCAAGACTTATGAACATGCACTGACCTTATTTTCAACAGAAATTCATATGCCCATGAAGCTATAAAATGCTAACAGTGTTGCCATAATGAACAGTGAATTCAAAATATCATTATTGCCAATATCAAAAATCAGAAGATAAAATATATTGTTGCCAATCATCAAAACTTAGTAATAAATTAAATTCAGAGAGACAAGTCAAAGGAGACATAACATGAGACACATTATCCCACACAATCTCCCCACAACAGATGTAGGTCTACGGGTTTGTAGATTGAACCACCTTAAAAATCCCTGTGTAGTGGGTTGTGCATCTTGTGTGATGGCTCCATATTCTCTATCCCCATTCACAGGTTTGTGTGCTAGCTTCAACGTATGCAATCTTGATTGTTTTCCTTCGCACACATTAACATATTGCTCACACACACACTAGAGGTTCGATGAGCATCGAATCTCAATATATGAGATTCTGGTTGATCACAAAAGCACACACACACAGCTAGTTAGTTCATACTTAGTTGATGTGTATTGTGATCCCTGCTGTGCAGTGCAATAGATCTCACTTAGTTCTTAACCTTCTCCGAAGGGGTGTCGACCTCACTGCATAGCAGTGTTGACCTCAGCTCTCTACATATGTAATGTCCCGGATCTTTCCTGGATCCTTAGTAGGTCTGGTTGGATCTTTATTGGATCTTTCGGATAAGTTTCGGTGAGTTTCGGTTCGCTTATGTGGCTTCCGAGTTGAGTTTTACGATCCGTGTGGTTTTTCTCTCGTACTAGTTACGGAACCCTACGGTGAGTTTATTTGTCAGTTCATCAACTCGCGGATGCTACAGCGACGATGTACTCTTCGAGACAGTCATTTGGACTATTTTTGCGTATTTTTCAAAGTTGCGCCAAAAAATTGGATTTTTTAGAAATTAGGAAAATTCCTAATTTCTTTCCCTTTTTCTTTTCCTTCCTCTCTCCTCCTTCTCATTTCGCCGCCGCCTCCTCTCTCTTCATTTTCTCTCCTCTTGAGCTTCCTTGGCTCCGACTGCAGACGGAGGACCTAGGGGCGCATGCTGGGGATGCTGTGGAGTTGGTCGGGTGCGCGACGGGACGAGGATGGAGTGGTTTTGGCGCGATCCCGAACGGTGGATTCAAAGTCGGCGTTTGAGCTCACGGCGCGATTTTCGGCACAGTTTAGTCCCTTTGGGGCACGGTTTCTTCGGTGGAGGTAGGGTGATGGATCACCACTTCTCCCTACCCATTTTCCCTGCTATTACACGTTGTTCGGTGTAGAAACGGCTGAGTTTGGGCTTGTTTAGCCTAAACTATGATTTTTGGGTTTTGTAGGGTTCGCCAAAAAATGGCAACCATTCGCGGCGTAGTTAGTATCAAATTGACCGCAGGGATGTCTGGATCCCATTCGTTCTAGTTTCGTGTTGATCGGTTGTCATTCGAGGCCGGTAGGAGTCCGGGAAGCTCGGTGACTCGTTTCGGGTCGATTCGTTAGAATCGCCCCGATCTTGCGTTTTAATCCATGCATGTGGGCTTTTTAGCCTCCAGATGTTGTTTTCCATTGTGTAGCTTTGTTTCCCCTGCGCTTCGGCATGAATGGGGCGTGGAACGGGCCGATTTGGCGTTTCCACTGTTTTCCCGCCGTGGCCGGTGTAGCGGTCGTATCAGAGACCGTCACAGTCTCTGATGATCCTACGATAGACCGCCACAGCGTCTGATCGTTTTAAAGTTTTCGTGGCTGTGGGAGTGTGACGGCCCAGGTGTGGTGCGTCACAGCTCCCTGACGCGTCTGGGTGTGTGCGTCACAGCTATTTTGTCATCTTGCATTTTGGTTAAGTCGGTTCCTCTGACGCACCTGCCCTGGTGCGTCAGGCTCGCGTAACGCGCCTGCCCCAGGCCGTTACGTTCTGTTTGACCGAATTTGACCGGGTCAGTCGGTTCGTGTAGCGGTTGTGCGCCTGTGCATCACAACTGTGTAACGCGCCTGCCCCAGGCCGTTACACTCTGTTTGGCTGAGCTGGGTGGCTGTGTCTGTTAGCTCTAACGGCCCTACCCCTGTGTGTCACGGCGTTGTAACGCGTCTGTCATGGACCGTTACGTGCTATTTGTCTGAGGTTTCAAACTTGGGTCTGTTGGCCCTGACGCGTCATCTCCCTTGCGTTAGGTTGGCGTAACGCGCCTGCTCTCGCGCGTTAGGTTGCTGTAATGCGCCTGGCGTCGTGCGTTACGTGGTTCGCGTTTCATTTTTTAGCCGGTTGGCTCTGACGCGCCTGTCGTCGTGCGTTAGGTCGCTGTAACGCGCCTGCCCTGGTGCGTTAAGTGGCTCGCGTTTTGTGTTTGTGCCAGTTGGCTCTGACGCGCCCGCCCCAGTGCGCCAGGCGCCAGTAACGCCCATGTGGTGGTGCGTTACAGCCCTGTTGTGGCCGTGATGGCTGTTGGGTGTTCGGTGTTCGCCCGTATGTTGGGCAGTCGTAGGTTGGTGTTCTAGGGCTATTTTTGTGTGGCAGTGGTCTTCTGGATCGGTCGGTTTAGGTGACTGGGTGCGGTCTTTTCCCTGACTGCGATAGTTCCCTAACGACGCAATCTAGAATTGCCAATGCCCTTGTCTCTGGTTTCGTGACGGTTGTTCCTTGATTGCTGGGTCTGCCTAGTGGTTGAATGACGGTCCGTTCTGCTAGAGCTTGGTTTTGTCGTTTCAGTTTCTGCTTGTCTTGCCTTGGTCTCGTGGTTTGCCGGTGACCCGTGGGTGTCTGTTGATGACCTATGAGGGCAGTAACCATGATGGGACAGCCTGGAGTGCTTGTGCATGCCGTGTTTTATGTCGGTGTTGTCTGGCTCCGATCAACCGGGGGTTACCCAGGGGTTGACAGGTAGCTTTGTGTGTCTCAACAGTTTTGTCCAACTCGAGACATTGGTTCTGGATACCTCGAGTTATCGCCTTACCTTAGTCCATGTGTCCAAGCGTGTTGAGGGTCCTCGGTGTTCCCTTAGGTATATGTAAGTCATTTTCTGTGGAGCGTCATTTTCCCGTGGCTTCAGATTAGACCGATTGGCGGCTTGTTCCACTGTCAGTGACGATCTTGCCTTTGAGTCGTCCGACTTAAGGATCGTCATGTGAGTTGGTCTGGTTGCCTTGCCCTGAGTCTATCGGCAGTGGTTGTGCTGCCATTGGTGCTTCAAAGTACGTGCCGTTGGGCGTTCTTGCCTGCTTGTACTTCAGCACCTGTGTTTTTGAGTCTCTGTGTCTTGTGAGCCTCCGCTTATTGTTGCCCTAAGGTCTTTGAGTTGCCGACCCGCCTGCGAATGGCGGAGGGGTGTTCCCGACAAGCGGTTTGTAAGCTAGTTCCGTGGGCTCCCATCCAACGGTAGCGTCCTACCGAGGGAGAAAACTAGATAGAGAACCTGGCTTAGGCTAGAGCCAGTGTGTGCACACGTAGTCAGGGGTTGAGGACTTACGTCGACGGGCGTAGCCCTGACTGGTTACTTGTCACTGTAGTTCCTGTTTGACTCAGCGCGTGTCTGCGACTCTACCGTGGTTTTAGCTGTACCATAGGCGAGAGACTTGTGGCGCAACATAAGATGTTAGTGGACGCAGCTGGCTGTTCTTCTTGTGAGGAGGTGCTTCCGTCACGTGACGCGTGACTCTCGGTGTTTCTTGTGCGTCATGACCTTCCCGAGTTAGCCTTTCTGTGGCCCTACTCGAGGTCAGTGTGGCGTTATGTGCACGACGTTCTAGTCATGTGTGCCGTCGTGTCTGTTGTGTTTGTCTTTTTATCCGTCCGTGGAGGTCTTCATCTTAGGCATGGCGTCGTGTCAGCAGATCGGTAACGCCTGACTTTGTCAGATCAGAGTCGCCCTTCTGTTGCTATTTAGAGTAGCTTAGGGTGCCGAGTTCTTCTCGGTGGCCTTGTTCCCGGTTTTACGGCCTCGCTTTTCCCTTGCTTTTAGCTTCCCTTGCTCTTAGCCTGTTCCCTACTCCTGATGTTCTCATTCTTTTTACAGCTTAGTAGTGTAGTTTCCTACTTTGCTACACCTGCTGTTACTTCTGTTGCTTCATGTTCCGTGTTCTACGTGTTTTCAGTGGGGATTCACGTGACCCCTACTGAGCCTTTGTTTGGAGACTCACCCCTACTTTTCATGTGGGCGTCGTCTCTGTTTGTGGTTCCTGGCGTGGCGCGTTTGTAGTTGCCAGCGGTACCTGCGTCGGGTCTCCCCCGACCTCAGTGTACGTTCTTTTCCTGTGGCCTGTACTTGTCTTTAATTTCTTGGACTGGACTCTGGTATAATTGTTAAATTGAAACTGTTAATTAAAAAGTAATTTTATTTCTGCTACTTTAGCATACCGATCTAATGAAATTTAATTGCTTACTGTTCTATCTCTGTGGCTTCAATGTACTCTACACATGCCTTTTTCTCTTCGGAGCTTTACCGGTCTTGGGAGGCCTCGCGGGTTCCATGTGGTATCACGTGTATTCGGTAGTCCTACCGGGTATACCTGGTATCTGGGATCCGGGTCGCCACAACATAGCTGTGATCCGTTGAAGGAGTGTCGACCTCACAACTTGGGAGTGTCGACCTCAGCAGTCTATGCATTATCTTCTACCGTTCTATTTTGAGTTATTGCTATCAGATCCGTTATGCATTATGTCAAGTGCTCGGTTAGAATTAGATTGCAGTGATTGTCATTTGAATAAGCTAAAATTTTAATTAGCCCAAAGTTTTCAAAAGGATCTATTCAACCCCCCACCCTTCTAGATCCGGTTGCACCCTAGGGGACCCAACAATTGGTATCAGAGCTAAGCTCTATTATACTCAGATCCAACGATCTGCAGAGAAAGATCCCGGTGCATTTTATTTAATGGCTTCATCGATGGAACAAGTTTCAATGATTTCTCCGCCTATATTTGATGGTTCTGATTTTACCATGTTGCTAGGAAAGATGTGTGCCTTTGTCAACTCCATTGATACAAGGTTATGGAATCTCATATACCATGGTCCGCACAGACTACCATCAGATTCATATGAATGGTCTGCTGAACAAAGGACCAACAATATTGACAACCTTGTTGCTCTCAAAATGATGAAAGCTGCAGTTGATACTTCCAAGTTTCCTTTTGTCCACAGCTGCAGCATTGCTAAGGAGATCCTAGATGGACTGGCCAGGACCCACGAAGAAAGAAAAAGGCATGACTACCTCATGGCTGACAGTCTAGATCATCCAAGTGATCCGTCTACATCTCAGGTAAGCTCTGACTCAGAGGACTTTACCTTTGAAGAATTAATGGATGCATATGATGTGTTGGCTAAGCAATACAAGAGGCTAAAATCTGAAAATAGAAAATTGAAAAAGAAATTTAAAGACAATACTGTTGATGCCTCTCCTTGTAAAAAATGTTCTACTCTTGAAGAGCTCAATGAGGCTCTTATGGTTGATTTAGATTTACATAAAGAAAGCATTGGATGTTTGAGAGATGAAAATGGTATCCTGCAATCTGAAATAACCAGGCTAGAAGATATTGTAAGACAACTTCAAAATCAACCTAAATCAATCCCTAAAGATCAAACAACGCTTGATGGGTTAATCCAAGATGTGAGGCTGTTGTAGGAAAATGAAGAGTTAAAGGAACAAATAAATATCTTGACTGAAAAAATGGCTGCATTTGAAATGGGCAAGCATATTGTGAATGATGGCTTTGAGAAGTTGCAAGCCTTAGAGCAAGAAATTGAGAACTACACTAGTGTGAATGCCATGCTCAATGAGCAATTGGCTGCGTGCGAGGAGGACCTTGCTGACTCTGAACTGCAAGTCTCCTCATTGGAGAATGAAAACAAGGATTTAAAAAATTCTTTGTCAAAGTTTGTTCAGGGTAAAGATAATCTAGACAGAATTTTGGGGACTAGGGTCAACCTTCAAAGAGAGGGTTTGGGGTATAAACATGTGAACAAGAAGGCCTTTGGGAACAAGCTATATACCTCCTTTATTTTTGGCTCAAATGAAGCCAGCACCTCTAGTGGTCCCTCAAAACTGCATGCTACTCAGAAAAACCAAAAACAGATTGGTAAATAGAAAAGGAAGGCTCCCAAGCAAAAATAGAAAAATGAATTTTTTGGTTTTGACATGCATGCTAGGAAAGGCCATACTAAACACCATGCTCCCCATAAAATGAATGTTTATTACTTCTATTGTGGTATGCTTGGTCACACTGTGCATGATTGCCTTACCTTGAAGAATGATGAGCTAAGAGCTGGCCAAAATAGAAGGAACAATGTGAAGGGCCAAGGGAAAGGATAGGTCGACGCTGGGAGAAAGCATGCTCGGCATGCTCATGCTCAGAAGCCCAGGTATGAACTTGTGCGTCGATGCACCCATCAGGGCTGGTCGACGCACTCAAAGGTTGTCAGAAGAAACCCTCCTCCTTGCTGCTTCCACTGTGGAAGAATTGGCCACACAATCAAGGATTGTTGGCATCTGAAGGATAGGTATCACTCTCATTCCAAGAATGTTGAAGTCCCTGTTCACCCACACAAGCTTGATGCACAAGCACATAGAAAGAATGCCAAATCATTTGTGTGGTGTCTTCATTGTGGCAAATATGGACATATGTTCCATGAATGTCCCTTGATGAGAAGTGATGATACACACACAATGAAGAAAACAAATTCATTTGCTAGAAGGGCTGCTAACCAACAAGGACCCAAGCAAGCTTGGGTACCTAAAGTTTCCAAATGAGAATTTTGGGTGTAGGGTGCCTAGGAGCTGTACAAAGGAACTCCTGGAAATAAAAGCTCAAGGCACAGGTTCACAAATAAAGTTTTCTATTCTTGTTATTTCTGCATGATAAAATTTGCTTTGTAGTTATTGCATTATAGGCATGTCTTGATTTCAATCCTGCAAGCTGAAACTGTCTCCCTGAACTGCTGAAACATCCTCCATGATTTTAGATGAACATCTAAGTTGGATTACATGCTTAACAATTAATCTGAGTTTCTGATATATTAAATGTTGATGTCCATAAAGGTAGATTAGGCTTGCCCGGAACTCTCACTATGCGTGAGTTGGATCTTCGGATCAATACCTCCGCCTTGTACTAGAAATCAATAATTTAAGATGCTTAATTCATGAGGAATCTGTCTTGCTGATGGAATTGATATGATGATGAGTCACTGCTTGCTTATTGCTACGTCCATTTTGGCAGCCATATGAACTTCCTGTTTAGCATATTGATTATTGCTTTTGATGATACTTGCCATGGCTGCATATAATTCAACTCATCACTCATGTGGACATACAACATTGTTTAATTGTCTTGATCTCCATAAGCATTGTACAAAGGGGGAGCCTGAGGGTTTACATTTCAGCTTAGAATGCTTAGTAAATAATCTGTGCTCGCATCATCATGTGGTCTCATACATGCCAATGCATATCGTGTTAAAGGGACACAACAATGCATATCCATTGGTATCATTTCCATTGCATCATGTGTTCACATAAGTCATAGGTTGCATACTCCATTGTCAACCCATGCACAAGTTTAGGGGGAGTCAACATTAAAAATCAAGTCTGCATCCTTGCACATTTTTGTTGACATATGTATAGATTGCATCTTCTTAGGGGGAGCTTGTTCTGAGCAAAATATGTTAAAATCTCCTTGCTATTGATCAGGCCGACCTTAGACCAACTCAAGTCGACACCATGGTTGATCCACTTTGCAAACTGCTCTCTGTCTAAGGTCAGTGCGTCGACTCCATGAGATGCCTGCGTCGACACTCCTTTGCATCTGCTGGTTTTATTTCACCTTTTCCAGCCTGAGCTCACTGCACATCCTCAGGGGGAGAGTTCACTATCCATTCTAACTTTTTACTCAACTTCACTCTCTACATAAATCAGGCCTCTACATCATAATGTTGATATGCTATGTTTCACCTCGGGACTAAAATGTTTTGACATCTCTGAACCTTCCTGGTTTGTCTAGAATCTGCCACCTTTTGCATGCTCAACTGTCTGATTCCTATCTCCTTGAATGCCTTGAACTCTTGGGAGTATTTTTAACTGTTACTGCGTTCATTTATCAGAGTAAATCTTAAAGGAGAATCTTCTTTTATGGAGTACCATGATTGCCCAGGATATAAAACTGTTGGTTTAAGATTTATGGGTTCATGAGTTTTCAACTGAACTTTCTTGAAAAAGGTTGTATTCAGACTTAATGGACCTAAACTAGTTTATCATGTTTTGACATGTTATGCCATCTTAAATATGAAGTTTATCTTAGTACAACGGCATCTTTGATTGAGAAACTTCAGTCTAGTATTGTATTTAAACATCTTTCAAATCCGAAGTTTTCAAAAAGGGCTACAATGAAAGTAATGAACTTCAGTCATGCTGAGTAACTAGGGATATTGGGGTCTGATAAATGTATATCCTTATGTAATTAAGTGTGTGCTGAGTTCAATGCTCTAAGGCAGAGCAATGGCAATGGATTTACTGAGAAACCTAGTCCCTTCACCAATGAAGTGGAGAGGACAACGTCATGAAGTGCCATGTGTTCTATATCCTTGTGGTTTTGATGATGTCAAACACTACGAGATGATGATGACATATGTGTTGATGCTTCATTGGACCTATGTCATCATGAGTCATGGTGCATTGATCATGTAGCATTGTTTTTATGCCTTGTTGAAGTCACCTGTTGATGCATTTTTGATCCTATCATGATCTAATCATATACAGAAGTGTGTGTCTGAAACAAGGTTGGACAGCATAGACAAACGTGATGAAGTTGTTGAAGTCAAGCTAAACAGCAGCTTAAGATCAAGGCCGTAGTGAAGGCTCAGTGTAGATACAACAATCTATACAAGCAATCCTCAGCAAACCTTCAGCAGAGTCAGCTATACAAGATCAAGCCTTAAGCTAAGTTCGGTCGACCGAACAGATCATTTCGGTCAGCCAAAATCACCAGAAGAGAAATCAAGAGAATCAAGCATTCTGGTTGTTATCAGGACATCGACGCAAGATTGACACTACATCAACGCGGTGATGCTAAATCAGTTGACAACAATTCTGCATTGACGTATCAGAGAGGATGCATCGACGCAGCGATGATCGAGGTATCAGAGAGGATGCATCGACGAAGCGATGGTCACAGAAACAACTTCAAAGGCATGCTTCAACACAGCTGCTACACTACCTCGGCGCACCGGTCCACATCCCTTCTGGAAGAATTCTTCCTCGACGCATCTAAAGCACATGCCTCAACGCATCAGTTCAGAACTTCAATTTGGAAGTCTGTAAAGTTGAAGTGATGTGACACACTCTTGGACTTTAGCAAGCAAGCACAATTCGCAATCGAAACGGACCGATAACGGCGGCCACTCACACGACACTCACCCAAGACCCGGGGTAACTCGGTGATGCCGAGTGGAGGTTGTGAGGGCTGGCGTAGCAACCCTAGTAAATTAAAGGTCTAGAAAGTCCAAATAAAAAAATTAATATATATAAATATATAATAATTAAACGAGGCTGGACCTTGTACATAACCCCCTTACATTCTGAAAAGTCTTACAAAATGGACTCATAGACCTTACCATTATATTATAATACATTTAAAAATAACATGTTATTTTAAGTAGCGATTAGATGCACAAAATAATTTTAATTGAATTAAGAATCATTAAATCTTGAAGAAAATGTCAATTTATATTTTATTACTAATTTAGAAATTTTAATATTCCACATTTACTATATTATAACTTTATTAGAAGGGAGAAGGATATATATATAAGATTTAAATACATTAAAGGATAAAAGAATGGACATATATACAATTTTGGTCTTTTCATGGGTAATGAGAAATGACCAAAACTTAAATGACGTCTCTTAGTATAGGCGTATATAACGTGAAAAACGACTTAATATAAGTCGTTATTTCTAAATTAGTAAAGGTCAAATAAAGTATATAGTTAAGGATATTATAAAAGAATAGGGGTATATACACGATATCGATCTTTTAGAGGTCAAATAGAAAAGTCAAAAATGAATTGACGCCCACATCTACGAGCGTCAATTCCATAAGAAGTGACTTTGAGTAAGTCGTCAATTCAAATTAATGAATAGTGCCATTTTTTCGACTAAATGTTTTTTGGAAAAATAATTATATGGAAAAATAGAGAAAAATGGAAAATTAATACTCTTAAAATTTTCCATCTAGATCACTTCCAGAAAAAAAGATAAAAATCCAGAAAGAATTAAAGGGAAAGAATTGAAGACTTCATGTGTGGGCGCCAATTTAAAAATAACGCCTCAACCTGAGGCGTCAATTTTAAACTTTCCGTTTGTGTTATGTTCGAACGAGGATATGATCTGGGGTAAGTTTTAAGATTTTGCTACGTGTATAATCAAGTTTAGTAAGGACTCTATCAAGGAAATTTTAGTTCTAATCGAATTCTAACCTTATTGGGTTCCTGAAAACCTATAAATACCCCTCCCATCGAGCCAACCTGAAGGCTCTTTTCTTCATCAAAACTCTATTGCTGCTGTTCCGAACGTGAAGAACCTAAGGAAGTTCTTCTTCCCCTCCATCCAATAGTAGGATTCCATCTTCTTTTTATTCAACCTGATGGTATAGAACGTGAAGAACATTAATGGTTCTTCATCTTTCTTCTCCAGGTTGTCTGCAACGAAGTAGTACGGCTGATTGCTTCATCCTCCGAAGGCTGCTCCTGTCGTGATACAAGAAGAACGTGGGAGAACTCTTCAGCTACTGCAGTTGCTGCCTCTTTGTTGGAAATCAAGAGATGCTGCTTTTATTATCATCCTGCAGTTTCTCCCGACGAACAACTGCTCTTGTTATATTGGCTTCTAGTTACTCTGTTAGAAACAGAGTATCGTATTTTCTTCAAACTCTTCACGTCTGTCAACCAAACCAATCCACAAGGTAGGTTTTCTCAAAATTTAGCAAAAATTCAATATTTAACAAGTTAATGCATGCATATAGGTTTGCAGATGAATTCAGTAGTTATCGATTTCATTTCCAGAATGAAGTTTGTTCGTTTACTGCATAAATGGAATTGACGACCCACATCAGGGCGTCATTTTAAACTAACGACCGTGTAACAGTCGTCAATTTTTTATTTATTTAATAGATACACCATGTTCAAAATTTAATAACTGTGAACCTATATAAGTAAACTAATGCATGATCATGTCCATAAATTCCTGATATTTTTCTCTACCTGTACATGTCATTTGTTTTTTGATTAGACCAACTTCATGAACCGTGTTCCTATGATTGTACCTGTCCGGTGCAAATCACAAGACAAAGAATTAGCGACCCAGATCAGGTCGTCATTTAAATGGACGCCCGCAACCAAGGGCGCGACTTAGTGACAAGCCTTGAAATTTTGATATATATTAACCTTCCTGAATATTGGAATTGACGACGTGAACACTACCTTGTTTTTTGATGTATGACGCCCCTAAATAGGGCGCGTTTTAATAAATTGAAGACTTTAGATAAGTTGCCATTTACCTGAATGACTGAAATTTTGAAATTTTTAGCAACAAAAATATGGATTAAACGACTGAATGAAGAGTCGTCAATTACTGAAATGACGACCCAAACAAAGGCGTCAATTATAAAAATAAAGACTCAGTACCAGACGTCAATTTTCTAACAGTCATGTTTTCATGGTTTTTCTGTAATCCATGGCAGTGGGTTATATATATATATATATATATATATATATATAGGCACTATATTCCATTCCGTGAATATAGTCCCATGTTTCACGATGTTTTATCGGTTACACACTATTTCTCGGTGATAGATGAACTCTCCATGGGACATTCCGTTCTTTTGGACTAGTGACTTTATCATAGAGACCTCCGTAAGACTCCGCTAGCTTTGGATTCCCTCAAAGCAGCCGAGCTGGTTGTACCCTTAAAACCCATGACACTACTTTCGCCATGTCACTCTAAAGAAACATGGTGTACCGGCCCTCACGACATGCTGATTGTATGTCATGAGAATATTCTTGAAATAATGGGATGGGTAATCCATACCATTCATATCCTTTAAAGAATAGTGTGCCTTACTTATGTACACAAATTCTATCTACCTTATCATGTACGAGAACGAGCGACCATGTTCATGTGGGTGCTTATTCATATCGTCATGACACCCGAGTTAGGGAGCCAATTCCACCTAGTTTTATCGATAATCGTGATTATACCATTATTATCATCATTATACCACATGTTCCAATCCTTGAAATATTATTCCACAAGATCTAACTTAAAAGTTCATACAAGCTTGTTCCTTGAAATTCCATATTGGCTATAACTATAGTGGATGTCGAAAAATACATGATCAATGCCTGCGCATATAGGGCCCGATCTGGTCCCGAGAGGAGCACCCAAAAGTACTAGTGCCCATGGGAGTTGTAATGATCACGGTATGACATTGTACCGAAGTGCATGACTAGCTTAATTAGACATTCCACAATCTCATACTCGACTTGACATGACGTAACTTGCGTGACCCGGAACGGGTATTTATATACTTGCTTGAAACATGATAGCCACTTCCCGACATGACATGATGAATATACTTGCTTGAATATCTTGACATTCATTGATATAAGTTCTTGAAAGACATGCTAGTTTACTCAATTACCTCTTGTTATACTCTCTCTATCTTGTCGTTTTACGCAAACATGCATAGCTTTATTGCATTCATGTAACCTGTAATTTACATAAAGCAAGCTAGCTCTTGAGATATAATTCCTACTGAGCGTTCGCTCATCTAGTGTTTTCCCTTATTTTTCAGGTAAGTCCGATGACGAGATTCAATCGGATGGGGAAGGTCAAGAGTGAAGAGATTAGAGCTACTCCGTCTATCCAAGCGTCTACTAGTCTTATCTTTCTAATTTCTTGAGTCAACCATTGTACCTTTTCTTTTATTGAGTCTTAACACTTTCATTAAGTGGATTGTAATAGATGTACTTTGAGGTTGTGATTGAATAAAGGATTGGGCTATCTTTACTTTTACGCACTCTGTCTTTGTGTTGAATACACTAACGCTCTGATTGACATGATCGATATAAACTCGTCACGCATCTCTGGGTTCCTTCCGCGCCCGGGACGTGATAGTTTTTGTGGTATCAGAGCCTAGGATATTCAATTCCTAGAAAACCCAAGTCCAAGGATAGGTTTAAACCTTTAACCGGTGAGATTGGGTAGAACCAAGGGTTAAGTTAACTTAGAATCAAAGCCTTTGAACATCATCACATATTAATATAGTTATTGTAATTGTAGGATAATGGCTTCCGAACGTGCCTAGTGGCGCAACATGCAACGCACTCTGCAAGGCATGACCCAGGCCCTTCAACAAGTGGTACAAGGAGGTGCACATCGTGGGGCAGGAAATCTCCACCAAAGCTTCAAGAACATGAACCCTCCTAAGTTCATGGGATCCACTGATCCGGATGACGCCGAGCACTGGATCCGGGAGACCGAACGTATCTTTCGGGTTATGCAATGCACGAACCAAGAGAAGGTCTTGTTAGCAACGTTTCAATTGGAAAGGGACGCCCGCTGTTGGTGGGAGTCGGTAGAAGCCACATTAGATCAAGGACAAGTTACTTGGGAGGAGTTTGTTGAACATTTCAACAATAAATATTTTTCGGACCGAGTCCAGGAGAAGAAGGCCGCCGAGTTTGCCGCACTTAAACAACGATCTTTGTCGGTGGCTAAGTATGAGGGACAATTTTCCCAATTGTCTCGATATGCTAAACATCTAATTAGTACCGAGAAGATGAAAGCTAGGAGATTCCTAAATGGGCTCAGACCCCAATATATCACACAGCTGGCCCCGATGGACATACAAGTCTATTCGGAGATGGTATGACGAGCCCAGCTACTGGAGGATGCCACGGAACTATCTGATAGGATCCGTGGGAGAGACAAGAAGGAGTATGTTGCTAGTTCCGGCACTTTCAAACCCAATTTCAACAAGAAAAGGCCAAGTAATGGAGGAGAGTCTTCTCAGGAGAAGAAAATCAAAAAGATTAACAAGCCGTTCTCCATCACCACCACACCTTCTAAAGTGGTGTGTAGACACTGTGACAAGGCCGGACATAAGGCCGAAGAATGTTGGAGGAAACTTGGAGCGTGTCTCCGTTGTGGGAGCCGTGATCATCGGATTCTCGACTGTCCCCTACTTAATGATCAAGCCGGTGATGGGAAGCGTCCGGTGACCAAGAATGCACGTCTCCAGGCTATTAAGGAGGCGGATCAAAACGAAGGCGGACTGGTAAAAGGTACACTGAAAGTTTGTTACAAGTCTGCACATGTCTTATTTGATACGGGTGCATCACATTCTTTTATTTTCAAGAGGTTTGCTGATCCATTACCTATGGAACCGGAATGGATAAAAATAGTTTTATCTACTCCTCTCGGAAATGAAACCGATATTACTCATCATTATCAGAACTATGAAGTCTTGGTAAAGGGTAGAAATTTTCCTATCAACCTAATATGCCTAGATTTAAAGGAATATGATGTCATATTAGGAGTAGATTGGTTATCCATGTATCAGGCAACTGTGGATTGCCGAAATAGCAAGGTTACTTTCAAGGAATTCCCGGAATTAGCATATACTTGTCCCAAGAGCCAGAGCAAGTCACCTCTTATTTCAGCTCTCCGAGCTAGCAAGCTAATAAGGAAAGGATGTGTATCTTTCCTTGCGTTTGTCACCATTAAGGAGACTAAGGAGACTAAGCTAGAAGACATCCCAGTTGTGCAAGAATTTCTTGACGTATTTCCAGAAGATTTGCCTGGATTACCCCCACAAAGAGAAGTGGCCTTCACCATCGATTTGGTCCCTGGTGCTGGTCCAATTTCTAAGGCACCATATAGGATGTCCCCTGTCGAACTCAAGGAACTTAAGGAGAAACTGATGGAACTTCTCAAGAAAGGATTTATCAGACCAAGCACTTCCCCGTGGGGAGCACCTGTGCTATTTGTAAAGAAGAAAGATGGATCCATAAGGTTATACATCGACTATCGACAGTTGAATCATCTCACTATCAAGAACAAGTATCCACTGCCGAGAAACGATGAGTTATTTGATCAAATATTTGGCTCCAAGTATTTTTTGAAGATTGATCTCAGGTCGGGATATCACCAACTAAGGATCAAGGATGATGACATTTATAAGACCGCGTTCAGAAGCAGGTATGGGCACTATGAATTTGTTGTTATGCCTTTTGGACTAACAAATGCCCATGCTGCCTTTATGCAGTTGATGAATAGTATATTCAGGCCTCATCAAGATCAATTCATAGTGGTTTTCATTGATGATATACTGATCTTTTCAAAGACCAAGGAAGAGCACGAGGAGCATTTGAGGATTGCATTACAAATATTGAGGATGAATCAGTTATATGCAAAGCTCAGTAAATGTGAATTCTGGTTAGAAGAAGTATCTTTCTTGGGGCATGTTATATCAAAGGACGATTTATCCGTAGATCCATCAAAGGTTCAAGTTATCAGGAATTGGGAAAGACCGACCAATGCTAGCGAGATCCGAAGTTTCTTAGGTCTTGCAGGTTGTTATCGGTGATTTATTAAGGATTTCTCCAAGATAGCCGTACCACTCACTAGGCTAACTCGCAAGGAGATCCGTTATGAATGGAGTGAGGAATGTGAAAGAAGCTTCCAAACTCTCAAAGATCACCTAACTACTGCCTCGGTCTTAGCTCTACCGGTTGATGGAGAAAAATTTGAAGTATACACCGATGCATCTGGCATTGACCTCGGATGTGTTTTAATGCAACAAGGGAAAGTTATAGCCTACTCTTCTCGCCAATTGAAGAAGCACGAGGAGAACTACCCAGTCCATGACTTAGAATTGGCTGCGGTAGTGTTTGCACTGAAGATATGGAGACATTATCTATACGGAGTGCAGTTTATTGTATACTCTGACCATAAAAGTCTTAAGTATCTCTTCTCTTAGAAGGAATTAAATATGAGGCAAAGACGTTGGCTAGAATATCTCAAAGACTTCGAATTCACTATACAATATCATCCTGGAAAGGGTAATCCTGTAGCCGATGCCCTCAGTCGAAAGTCGAGAGCACTATTAGCCAATTGTATGATTCAAGAGTGGAAGTTGCTAGAACAATTCTCTAAGCTTAATATAAGCATGGACAAGGACAGTAGGTGTGATGTGACACCGAACCTTGGACCTATTTTCAAGCATTCAAGTTGAGCAGCGGACTCACACTAGCGAACTCACCCGTTTGGTGCACACTTGTGCCCGTTGGCAACTAAGCGATGTGGGAGAGGGTCCGAGACGGGACCATGAAGCTCCAATGGTTGGCTAGCTTGTGGAGAACCCCAAATGGGCCTAGGATGCCCAAACCATGGGCGGCCAGCACACCAAGGGTGTGGGTTTAGTGGGTTCACTCTCAACTCGCCCGCGGTGGTCACTCACGGAACTAGCAAGTTGGGCCGAGCTCTCACTCTCCGTCCGACGCAGTACTAGCAATAATACTAAGCTAAGCAAGTGATTAAACCAAGCAAGAGAGGGACTGAGGCTCACCTAGCCGGCGTGAAGACGCCGACTCCGGCCGGAGACGAGGGCGAGCCGGGAGGCGAGGGTATACACCCGATCGCCGCGGCGATGTAGCTTGAACCTGAAATTGAAAGAATTACACCACTACACCTCACGCAGGAGGGATGAACTTGGGGTGGGGATTAGTCTTATTACATTCAAAACTACCTCCACGCAGGGAGGGGCCTTCAGCCGGCCAAGCGGGGTGGGGTTTTATGCAAAGGAAAAGCCGATCTTCCGAGTCCGCCGGTTCTGCCAATCTGCAGGTCTGCAGGATAGGGTGTCGCTGTTGACACTGCCACGGGCTCCACGGGGCTCCAAACTTGACGAAACCACTGCCAAAAGTTCCTCAGCTGACAGGGGATGAAGCTTGAATTTTTGGGGAAGCTTTGAGTCTCGGGGCTGACTGCACCGGCGACTGGAACAGGACACCACCGTCTGGTCTCTGGCTGGTATCGGGCTGAAGCAGTAGGTTGCAGAAGTCACTGTGGGCTCTCCCGGACTCCGATTGGAATGAAACTAGCGGTGACGCGAACTTGGTCGGAGTAGCTTCGAGCAGGAGTTGACGGGGATGCAATCCGATGTCAGTGGAGAGAGGAGTGACCGGAGAAATGAAGACTGATCTAACCTGGGACCACAGGGGCAGTCTGCCCTCTCCGACGAAGAAAATTGGAACAGAGGGTTCCAGAGGTCGATTGAGTCCCTTCTTCTTGGAGGTGGCAGCTAGCTGGAAGTAGTTTCTCCCCTCCAAAAATGGTGCTCAGAGCCTTCACGAGCTGGCTGTGGCAGAGTCTGGAACCGGGATGGTTGGTTCTGCCTCTGTCTGGTGCAGAACCATGTGACTGGATGCAGGGGGTGCCACGATTGCTACCGAGCTCTGATTGAGACGAGACTTGAACCGTTGGAACCGTGGTCAAGTCTTCTTTCTTTTGGACTTGACGGCGATGTCGGCAGATGTTGGAGTATACCGGGACGAACAGATGAGCAGAGGGATGTCGGTTCTGGCTCCTGAAAACTGACCTGATACCTTGGAGTAGAAAATTCGTAACTTCTGATGCCGATATCCAAATGCAGCTCTGCTTCTTGAGGATTAAAGAGGACTTGAGAGGGAAGATTTCTTCTGAAGAACACTTGATCTGAATCCCAAAGGGTTTGCCGTGGTTGAGCTTCCAATCACGTTCTAGTTCCTTGCCTGGGGTCTCCTGCGCAGTCGAGGGAGAATGGATGCTGCGGACTGCTCGGAGCTCGGATGCTGACGAAACCGCCTCGCCTGGAAAGCTCTCTGGAAGACCTTTCCAGAGATGTAGGCCTTGCTACTTGAATCTTCAAGTAACGGTCGTGGCTGCTTCTGCAACTTGTTGTAGTTCTGCTGCCTGAAACAGAGATAGAATGAGGAGATGTGCAAGGGGAGAGCAAGGGAGAGGGGGGGTGAACTTGGTTTGACCAAGGGGAGGTGGGGGACGAATTTGGGAGCTTGGGGGTGGGGGAGATGGAGGGGCACAGCCCTAGGGAGAGGGAAATTCGAATTTGGGCTTTGGGAGGGGTTAATTCAGCCTTGGGAAGGTGGTGGGGTGCTTTGGAAAGTGGAAAGGTGCCTAGGAGAAGGGGTTTCCACCTAGGGGTTGGAGGGGGAGTTGAATGAGTGCATGGGGAAGGGGAAGGGGCCTTAATGAGGGGTGAATGGGGAGGAGAGAGAGTGAATTTCGAAATTGGGGTGGGGAGGAGAGAGAGAGAGGGGGTACAACCCACTTAGAGAGAGTGATAGTAAGAGAGAGAGAGAGAGAGGGAGATATTGAGAGGGAGATGGCAAATGCTTTTCAATATTCATCAAAAGTTGTTACAAATGAGAGAGAGGTGGGGTATTTATAGACTCCATAATTTTCCTAAGACCAAACTGACCCTGACAAACTAACTAAAGACCACACAGTCCAAGGGAGGGGCGCCCCTCGGCCTAGCCCAATGGATTGGGCCCATTAACCTATCTAACCAACATAATGACTCAATACTTAGGAAAATGACTCAACTACCTAGGTACATGACTCAAAATAAAGGGAAAATTACATGATAATGACTCAAAGAAAATGTGAAGATTACATGACTAGTCTCAAAAATACATGACAAATATAATGGTGCTTGCCGTCGAACAATCCGAGTCTGGAAAAAGAGTGGAGGGGCAAGGGATGCCCTCATCATACCCCCGGGGTGGGGAAAACTCGACTCCGTCGAGTATGGGTCCACCAGGGAAGTAGTGCATCGAACTGCAGCTCGGGGCGATCCACGATCTCCATACTCAACCCGCGACTCTAGTCGGGGAACGGTGCTTCAGTCGACAAAGTGACTCGGTCATACCCTCATGCTGGTGATGGGATCTTGCTTGCCTAGTATTGCCGCTGTGTGCTCACGTCGGGCTCTCAGGCTATTTGTGGTGGCACTCCGAGGGTGTCTCTCACAAGGGTAGGTGTAAGCTGGAGGCACTCACTAGGATCCACCGCGGTGCCCTTATAGGGTGCTAGATCCGCCACATGAGAAATGGGGAGAATCCCAAAACTCTTTTGAAAGTTCAACCCATAAGCCGGGTTGCCAAAAGTCACTCAGAACTTGGCAAGGTCCAAGTCCTCGTGCCCTCAATTTGGAGGTGACCCTAGGGTAGAGCCACTCCAAAGTCATCATCGTCAAGTTACCAACTTGGAATTCCAAGTGGCGCTCACGAGTTTTTGCTCGCTTGTTGTGAATCTCACCGCTTGTTGCTTGATACTTGCTTGAATGCATATGCCATGTACTATGACGCGGTGTGAGTTGACAATGTATGGTATGCAAAGGGGGTCCAGGACAACCACATATAGACCTATCATGCATTGATGGTATGAAGACTTTGAAGGATTTGGGAGGACCAGGGCATCCATAGGTGTCCCTCTTGTGAGTGAGTGTGATGAATGTTGGAGGATCCGAACATCCATGAATGCTCCTAACATGCTTGAGATTTATGATGAATGATGGTGGACCATGACAACCAAATATTGACCACTCATATTTTCTTCTTGACATGTGGGTGATATGGATGAATGTACCCGACGGACTAATCATGCCAAGCGGTGTGATGTGCCAAGACATATGAACTCCTTTCCCAAAGATGACTTCCTTATGTGGGATGGTGGGGTGGTCTTTGAGCTTCCACTCAAAAGGGTCGAAGGGATCTAGGTAGGTGGATATAGGGTGGGTCATTTCCTCAATCCCGAGGTGTTTGTTGTCTAAGGTCAATACTCTCATGGTGTAACCCGATTCCAGGAAGGGAGGAGTTTGGGTCAACATGGGTGGTATGGGTAGGGTGAGGTGAGTGGTGAATAGGGGGAGAGGGTCACATGGAGATTTAGGCTCCCATAGAAAAGGGTCAAAGGGATCATGGTAAGGGTCACCTAGGTAGGGGTACTCCGTGTTCTTAAGGACCTCAAATGGTGAGTCATCCTCCTCCAAGATAATTGGGCCAAGGTTGCTAATGGGTTGGCCAATCAAAGCACTTGGGATCTCAATGGTTGGGGAGTAGACTATGATAGGTTCTTCCTCCATGGGAAGAAGGAGGATGATCTCACTAGTAACTTGGCCATTAGTATAGATGGAAGTGATGGAGCCAATTGTGGGATATACTAGGCTAATGGTGTTAGTTTCGGGCGGCCTCATGGCTAGCATATTGGTCAAGTGAATTTGCCCATGTAGGTAGTTCACTAAGTCTCCCAAATCTTCCACACAATAGGAAGTTTGATAAGTGACATGTGGCTGAATGGGAATGATTTGAGATTGATATCCCATAGGTAGGTGGCATGGTTGTGAACTAGGAATGGTGAGACTTTTCTTGAGCCATTGGAGTATGGACTTATCTATGGTGAGGTTGGGTGTCTCTAGAGGATCTAGGCTAGGGGTGTGTGAGTTGTTTGGCCTTTGGATTTCCTCTATGTTGGGAGGTGGATCCGGAGGGGCATCTTTTTCCACTTGGGTGGGTGTGGGGGTTGCAACTTCTATTGCTAATGGAGTAGGGGGATCTATGGTGGGTGGTTTGGTGATAGCTAGCGTATGACACTCCCGGGGTGGTGAATAAGCATGGGCTTGGGTTGGGCTAGGAAGGGGAAGTAGAGGAGGCCTAGGTTGGGGAAAGATTGGTGTAGGAAGTGGGAGGTGGGTTGGGTGAGGGGTTTTGGGTTTTGGGGTGGTGGCCATTATGGGCCTTGGTGGAGGGGTGGACATGGTGTCCACATGGTTTTTAATGGTGAGGGTTGGATGAGTGGTGGTCACCATGGAGGGAATTGGGTCGGTTAGGGGTCTCTTGCCCTTGGGATCATTTGGGGTGGAAGTGGGGGCTAAAGGGGCTTGACTAGTGTAGGTTAGGGAAGGGGGTTTTGGTTGGGGTGTGGGGGACCTCATGGGGTTAGGTGGGGAGGTGGAGGTCTTAGGTACTTGGGTTTTAGTGATAAGGGTTTGGACGGGTGGGGTGGGAGGAGTGGGAGTGCTCCTTGGGTTTTGGTGATCCGAGTGAGAAGGGGACACATATCTAGCCCTTAGTTGATCCTTCATGTCCTCCCATGTGGTGAGGGGAGCTTCCCGTCTAATTATCCTTAAGCCCTCAATTTTACACCAATGAGTTTGAGCCCTTTTGGTTAGTTGCATTTTGGCAACCCATGCTTTTTCATCCTTGGAAATATGATACCAATTGAAGTATTGGTCCATTGTAGCTTCCCAATCTAAATATTTGCTAGGAGAGGTCCCATCAAAGGTGGGAAGTGGGAAAGGGGCCATCCTATCGTCCGTCCTTGGGGCGGGCCTATTTTTTCCAAGTTGGTCGAGTCGGCCCGATATGTTATCAAGCCGCTCATTGGCATAGGTCAAGGCTTTCATGAAGTAGTTGATATGGCCCGGGAAGTTATGGGTGTTAGTGGTAGGCATCTTTTGGTGACTTGGACTTATGGAGTGGGCCGATTGGTAAGGTCGATATGAGGTGGCCATATTAGGGGACAAGAGTGATGCATTTGAAGACTCTAAATGCTTAGACATGCCCTAGGACCAACTTGATAGAGACAAGTTGTGAACTTGCTCTGATACCACTTGATGTGACACCGAACCTTGGACCTATTTTCAAGCATTCAAGTTGAGCAGCGGACTCACACTAGCGAACTCACCCGTTTGGTGCACACTTGTGCCCGTTGGCAACTAAGCGATGTGGGAGAGGGTCCGAGACGGGACCATGAAGCTCCAATGGTTGGCTAGCTTGTGGAGAACCCCAAATGGGCCTAGGATGCCCAAACCATGGGCGGCCAGCACACCAAGGGTGTGGGTTTAGTGGGTTCACTCTCAACTCGCCCGTGGTGGTCACTCACGGAACTAGCAAGTTGGGCCGAGCTCTCACTCTCCGTCCGACGCAGTACTAGCAATAATACTAAGCTAAGCAAGTGATTAAACCAAGCAAGAGAGGGACTGAGGCTCACCTAGCCGGCGTGAAGACGCCGACTCCGGCCGGAGACGAGGGCGAGCCGGGAGGCGAGGGTATACACCCGATCGCCGCGGCGATGTAGCTTGAACCTGAAATTGAAAGAATTACACCACTACACCTCACGCAGGAGGGATGAACTTGGGGTGGGGATTATTCTTATTACATTCAAAACTACCTCCACGCAGGGAGGGGCCTTCAGCCGGCCAAGCGGGGTGGGGTTTTATGCAAAGGAAAAGCCGATCTTCCGAGTCCGCCGGTTCTGCCAATCTGCAGGTCTGCAGGATAGGGTGTCGCTGTTGACACTGCCACGGGCTCCACGGGGCTCCAAACTTGACGAAACCACTGCCAAAAGTTCCTCAGCTGACAGGGGATGAAGCTTGAATTTTTGGGGAAGCTTTGAGTCTCGGGGCTGACTGCACCGGCGACTGGAACAGGACACCACCGTCTGGTCTCTGGCTGGTATCGGGCTGAAGCAGTAGGTTACAGAAGTCACTGTGGGCTCTCCCGGACTCCGATTGGAATGAAACTAGCGGTGACGCGAACTTGGTCGGAGTAGCTTCGAGCAGGAGTTGACGGGGATGCAATCCGATGTCAGTGGAGAGAGGAGTGACCGGAGAAATGAAGACTGATCTAACCTGGGACCACAGGGGCAGTCTGCCCTCTCCGACGAAGAAAATTGGAACAGAGGGTTCCAGAGGTCGATTGAGTCCCTTCTTCTTGGAGGTGGCAGCTAGCTGGAAGTAGTTTCTCCCCTCCAAAAATGGTGCTCAGAGCCTTCACGAGCTGGCTGTGGCAGAGTCTGGAACCGGGATGGTTGGTTCTGCCTCTGTCTGGTGCAGAACCATGTGACTGGATGCAGGGGGTGCCACGATTGCTACCGAGCTCTGATTGAGACGAGACTTGAACCGTTGGAACCGTGGTCAAGTCTTCTTTCTTTCGGACTTGACGGCAATGTCGGCAGATGTTGGAGTATACCGGGACGAACAGATGAGCAGAGGGATGTCGGTTCTGGCTCCTGAAAACTGACCTGATACCTTGGAGTAGAAAATTCGTAACTTCTGATGCCGATATCCAAATGCAGCTCTGCTTCTTGAGGATTAAAGAGGACTTGAGAGGGAAGATTTCTTCTGAAGAACACTTGATCTGAATCCCAAAGGGTTTGCCGTGGTTGAGCTTCCAATCACGTTCTAGTTCCTTGCCTGGGGTCTCCTGCGCAGTCGAGGGAGAATGGATGCTGCGGACTGCTCGGAGCTCGGATGCTGACGAAACCGCCTCGCCTGGAAAGCTCTCTGGAAGACCTTTCTAGAGATGTAGGCCTTGCTACTTGAATCTTCAAGTAACGGTCGTGGCTGCTTCTGCAACTTGTTGTAGTTCTGCTGCCTGAAACAGAGATAGAATGAGGAGATGTGCAAGGGGAGAGCAAGGGAGAGGGGGGGTGAACTTGGTTTGACCAAGGGGAGGTGGGGGACGAATTTGGGAGCTTGGGGGTGGGGGAGATGGAGGGGCACAGCCCTAGGGAGAGGGAAATTCGAATTTGGGCTTTGGGAGGGGTTAATTCAGCCTTGGGAAGGTGGTGGGGTGCTTTGGAAAGTGGAAAGGTGCCTAGGAGAAGGGGTTTCCACCTAGGGGTTGGAGGGGGAGTTGAATGAGTGCATGGGGAAGGGGAAGGGGCCTTAATGAGGGGTGAATGGGGAGGAGAGAGAGTGAATTTCGAAATTGGGGTGGGGAGGAGAGAGAGAGAGGGGGTACAACCCACTTAGAGAGAGTGATAGTAAGAGAGAGAGAGAGAGAGGGAGATATTGAGAGGGAGATGGCAAATGCTTTTCAATATTCATCAAAAGTTGTTACAAATGAGAGAGAGGTGGGGTATTTATAGACTCCATAATTTTCCTAAGACCAAACTGACCCTGACAAACTAACTAAAGACCACACAGTCCAAGGGAGGGGCGCCCCTCGGCCTAGCCCAATGGATTGGGCCCATTAACCTATCTAACCAACATAATGACTCAATACTTAGGAAAATGACTCAACTACCTAGGTACATGACTCAAAATAAAGGGAAAATTACATGATAATGACTCAAAGAAAATGTGAAGATTACATGACTAGTCTCAAAAATACATGACAAATATAATGGTGCTTGCCGTCGAACAATCCGAGTCTGGAAAAAGAGTGGAGGGGCAAGGGATGCCCTCATCAAGGTGTGTCACATTATCCCATATGAGCATACAGTCAGACTTGCTATCCGAAATACAAGGACTTCAAGATAGTGACCCAGTACTAGTGGAAATCAAAGACAAAATAGAAGAACAAATTGATTTCAAGATAGCCTCGGATGGAAGATTGATGTTTAGGAATAGAACATGTATACCGAATTGTCCAGAGCTAAAGAAGAAAATCTTAGATGAAGCTCACAGATCGAGGTACACGATTCATCCAGGGTCTACCAAAATGTACCAAGATTTGAAAAGGACCTTCTGGTGGTCCAATATGAAAAGAGAAGTAGCAGACTTTGTGTCTCGTTGTCTTACGTGTCAACAAGTCAAGGCAGAACACCAAAAACCTGCTGGTAAGCTACTTCCTCTAAATATTCCCAAATAGAAGTGGGAGGATATCGGTATGGACTTCATTATGGGTCTATCTAAATCAAAAGGAGGACATGATGGAATATGGGTTATCATAGACCGATTAACCAAGTCGGCACATTTCTTGCCAATCAAGAGCCGATGGTCAGTTGATGTTCTTACTGCATTGTACCTTAAGAAGATAGTCAGGTTACATGGAGTAATTGTCTCATTCGTGTCTGACAGAGACCCCCATTTTACTTCTTACTTTTGGAAGGGTCTACAACATTCGCTAGGGACGAGACTTAACTTTAGTACAGCTTTTCATCCTCAAATGGATGGTCAGACCGAGAGAATCAATCAGGTAGTTGAAGTTATGCTCAGAGCTTGCATCATTGATTTTTGTGGAAACTGGCATGATCACTTGCCTTTGGTTGAATTTGCATACAACAACAGCTACCAGGCAAGTATACAAATGGCACCTTTCGAAGCGTTATACGGAAGGAGTTGCCGATCGCCTTTGTGCTGGGACGAAGTTGGTGAGAAACAACTATTAGGTTCAGACATGGTAAGGGATACCACTGAAAAGATTCAGTTGATTAGAGAAAGACTTCAAGTTGCTCAATCTAGACAGAAGGCTTATGCTGACACAAGAAGAAGAGATCTCGAATTCCAAGTGGGAGATCACATATTTCTTAAGATATCACCTGGACGTGGAATAAGGAGATTTGGTGTTAAGGGCAAGCTTACACCAAGGTTTATCGGACCTTTTGAGATACTAGAAAGAGTTGGCGAGGTTGCTTATCGCGTCGCGTTACCTCCTCAAATGTCCGAAGTTCATAATGTATTCCACATATCAATGTTGAAGAAATATGTGCACGATCCGTCACATATCATTGATCATGGAGACCTGGTGATTCAAAGGGATCTCACTTATGAGCAAAAGTCCATGAAGATCCTCGATCGCGAGGTGCGAATATTAAGGAATAAAGTTATTCCCATGGTTAAGGTGCAATGGAGTAAATGTTCAGAACACGAAGCCACATGGGAGACTGAGGAGTCTATGAGGAAACGATTCCCAGACTTATTCTAACAGGTATGTACTCTACACTCTCCACGTTTATATGTGATTGAATTTGGGGACCAAATTCTTTTAAGTGGGGGAGGGTGTAGCAACCCTAGTAAATTAAAGGACTAGAAAGTCCAAATAAAAAATTTAAATATATAAATATATAATAATTAAACGATCCCTGGACCTTGTACATAACCCCCTTACATTCTGAAAAGTCTTACAAAATGGACTCATAGACCTTACCATTATATTATAATACATTTAAGAATAACATGTTATTTTAAGTAGCCATTAGATGCACAAAATAATTTTAATTGAATTAAGATTGATTAAATCTTGAAGAAAATGTCAATTTATATTTTATTACTAATTTAAAATTTTTAATATTCCACATTTACTATATTATAACTTTATTAGAAGGGAGAATGATATATATAAGATTTAAATACATTAAAGGATAAAAGAATGGACATATATACAATTTTGATCTTTTCATGGGCATTGAGAAATGACCAAAACTTAAATGACGCCTTTTAGTATAGGCATATATAACGTGAAAAACGACTTAATATAAGTCGTTATTTCTAAATTAGTAAAGGTCAAATAAAGTATATAGTTAAGGATATTATAAAAGAATAGGGGTATATACACGATATCGGTCTTTTGGAGGTCAAATAGAAAAGTCAAAAATGATTTGACGCCCACATCTACTAGCGTCAATTCCATAAGAAGTGACTTTGAGCAAGTCGTCAATTCAAATTAATGAATAGTGCTATTTTTTTGACTAAATTTTTTTTTGAAAAATAATTTTATGGAAAAATTGAGAAAAATGGAAAATTAATACTCTTAAAATTTCCCATCTAGATCACTTCCAGAAAAAAAGATAAAAATCTAGAAAGAATTAAAGGGAAAGAATTGAAGACTTCATGGGTGGGCGTCAATTTAAAAATAACGCCTCAACCTAAGGCGTCAATTTCAAACTTTCCGTTTATGTTATGTTCGAACGAGGATATGATCTGGGGTAAGTTTTAAGATTTTGCTATGTGTATAATCAAGTTTAGTAAGGACTCTATCAAGGAAATTTTAGTTCTAATCGAATTCTAACCTTATTGGGTTCCTGAAAACCTATAAATACCCCTCCCATCGAGCCAACCTGAAGGCTCTTTTCTTCATCAAAACTCTATTGCTGATGTTCCGAACGTGAAGAACGTAAGGAAGTTCTTCTTCCCCTCCATCCAATAGTAGGATTCCATCTTCTTTCTATTCAACCTGATGGTATAGAACGTGAAGAACATTAATGGTTCTTCATCTTTCTTCTCCAGGTTGTCTGCAACGGAGTAGTACAGCTGATTGCTTCATCCTCCGAAGGCTGCTCCTATTGTGATACAAGAAGAACGTGGGAGAACTCTTCGGCTGCTGCAGTTGCTGCCTCTTCGTTGGAAATCAAGAACTGCTGCTCTTATTATCATCCGGCAGTTTCTCCCGACGAACAACTGCTCTTGTTATATTGGCTTCTAGTTACTCTGTTAGAAACAGAGTATCCTATTTTCTTCAAACTCTTCACGTCTGTCAACCAAACCAATCCACAAGGTGGGTTTTCTCAAGATTTAGCAAAGATTCAATATTTAACAAGTTAATGCATGCATATCGGTTTGCAGATGAATTCAGTAGTTACAGATTTCGTTTCAAGAATGAAGTTTGTTCGCTTACTGCATAAATGGAATTGACGACCCACATCAGGGCGTCATTTTAAACTAACGACCGAGTAACAGTCGTCAATTTTTAGTTATTTAATAGATACACCATGTTCAAAATTTAATAACTGTGAACCTATATATGTAAACTAATGCATGATCATGTCCATAAATTCTTGATATTTTTCTCTACCTGTACATGTCATTTGTTTCTTGATCAGACCAACTTCATGAACCTTATGCCTGTGATTGTACCGGTCCGGTGCAAATCACAAGACAAAGAATTAGCGACCCAGATCAGGTCATCATTTAAATGGATGCCCGCAACCATGGGCGCGACTTAGTGACAAGCCTTGAATTTTTGATACATATTAACCTTCTTGGATATTGGAATTGACGACGTGAACCCTGCCTTGTTTTTGATGTATGACGCCCCTAACTAGGGCGCGTTTTAATAAATTGAAGACTTTAGATAAGTCGCCATTTACCTGAACGACTGAAATTTAGAAATTTTTGGCAACAAAAGTATGGATTAAACGACTGAATGAAGAGTCGTCAATTACTGAAATGACGACCCAAACAAAGGCGTCAATTATAAAAATAAAGACACAATACCAGACGTCAATTTTCTAACAGTCATGTTTTCGTGGTTTTTCTGTAATCCATGGCAGTGCGTTATATATATATATATATGCACTATATTCCATTCCGTGAATATAGTCCCATGTTTCATGATGTTTTATCAGTTACACACTATTTCTCGGTGATAGATGAACTCTCCATGGGACATTCCGTTCCTTTGGACTCGTGACTTTATCATAGAGACCTCCGTAAGACTCCGCTAGCTTTGGATTCCCTCAAAGCAGCCGAGCTGGTTCTTAAAACCCATGACACTACTTCCCCATGTCACTCTAAAGAAACATGGTGTACCGGCCCTCACGACATGCTGATTGTATATCATGAGAATATTCTTGAAATAATGGGATGGGTAATCCATACCATTCATATCCTTTAAAGAATAGTGTGCCTTACTTATGTACACAAATTCTATCTACCTTATCATGTACAAGAACGAGCGACCATGTTCATATGGGTGCTTATTCCTATCGTCATGGCACCCGAGTTAGGGAGCCAATTCCACCTAGTTTTATCGATAATCGTGATTATACCGTTATTATCGTCATTATACCACATGTTCAAATCCTTGAAATGTTATTCCACAAGATCTACCTTAAAAGTTCATACAAGCTTGTTCCTTGAAATTCCATATTGGCTATAACTATAGTGGATGTCGAAAAATACATGATCAATGCCTGCGCATATCGGGCCCGATCTGGTCCTGGGAGGAGCACCCAAAAGTACTAGTGCTCATGGGAGTTGTAATGGTCACGGTATGGCATTGTACCGAAGTGCATGACTAGCTTGATTAGACATTCCATAATCTCATACTCGACTTGACATGACGTGACTTGCGTGACCCGGAACGGGAATTTATATACTTGCTTGAAACATGATAGCCACTTCCCGACATGACATGATGAATATACTTGCTTGAATATCTTGACATTCATTGATATAAGTTCTTGAAAGACATGCTAGTTTACTCAATTACCTCTTGTTATACTCTCTCTCTCTTATCATTTTACGCAAACTTGCATAGCTTTATTGCATTCATGTAACTTGTAATTTACTTAAAGCAAGCTAGCTCTTGAGATATAATTCCTACTGAGCGTTCGCTCATGTAGTGTTTTCCCTTATTTTTCAGGTAAGTCTGATGACGAGATTCAATCGGATGGGGAAGGTCAAGAGTGAAGAGATTAGAGCTACTCCGTCTATCTAAGCGTCTACTAGTCTTTTCTTTTTAATTTCTTGAGTCAACCATTGTACTTTTTCTTTTATTGAGTCTTAGCACTTTCATTAAGTGGATTGTAATAGATGTACTTTCAGGTTGTGATTGAATAAAGGATTGTGTTATCTTTACTTTTGCACACTCTGTCTTTGTGTTGAATACACTAACGCTCTGATTGACATGATCGATATAAACTCGTCACGCATCTCCGGGTTCCTTCCGCGCTCGGGACGTGACAGCTGGGCCTTTGCTGGTAGAGGGCCAGCAAGGCCAAGGGTTCTCCCGAGGGTATGGAGGCCCAATTCAATGGAGCCGACGTTGTGCCAAGGGCACGGGTTGCACTCTCTCCCACGGCTGTCACTCGAAGCAATGGGGCTTGAGGACCGGGCGCTCACTCTCACGGACCAGCGGAGCTTATGAACTAATATTGAAGGAACAAGGCATCCAAAGGAGAGCAAGGGTAGAGAACTTACTCGACCGGCTTGAAGAAACAGGTCTCGCTCGGAGACGTGGGCGAGCGGGGAAGCATGGGTTCCCCACACGCTACGTCGGTGTAGCTTGAACCTGTTCAAAGTTTTACACCACTACGCCCCATGCAAGGGGGTTGAACTTGAGGAAGGGAAGCCAAAATTACATTCAAACACTACCTCCCGCAGGGAGGGGCTTTAAGCCAGCTAGGCGGGGAGGGGAAAAGCTGAAATAGAAACCGAACTGATGGAAGACGTCGGTTCTGCCCGCTCTCTGGAACAGGGGACAGACAGTTGAAGTTGATGCTGCTCCAGCACTCCCGGATTTTGTTATTGATGAGACCAATAAAAAAATATTCAGGGTTGGATCAGGAGGACGTCCAATTTTTGTGAAATTTCCTGGTTGACGGTGCTGGTCGGGGAAGGGCCGCAAACAGGGACCCTGAGTTCTGGTTTTGACTGCTATGGTACCATAGTAGAAGATAGATGAGGCCGCCACGAGCGTTACCAATCTCTGAATCAAGCGTGGCTACAGTCGTTGGAATCGTCATCGATTCCTCTTCAAAACAAGATCCACGGGGAAGCCATAAGATGTCGGAGCAGATTGGGAGAGCCCAATGAGTGATCGGGTGTCTGTTCAGTCCCAGAGTCGACAGAGCAACGCACCCGGGGGAGAAAAATAAGAAATCACAGCTCCAGATGCCGAACGGGGCTTCGCTTCTTGATACTAGAAGTAGACTCGTTGTGGATAATCTCAGCCAAGTGCCATCTCCAGATCTTCAAGGGGTTGGCCGTGGGAGCCTTTGCAACTTGCTTCAGGTTGACTATCTGGTAGCAGATGTGGTGTCCTGTGGTAAAGACTCCTCTAGGCAGCCACAAACTCAGAATGGGACGAGACCACCTCTGTTAAAAAGAGGACATGGAGACGCTTCCGACGGTACTACTTCGGCTTCCTATGGATGCCGATATCAAGTCAGGGCCGGCTCTGCAAGCTGTTGGTACTCTGCTGCCTACGACCTGAGAATTGCATGTGGTGAAAGGTGGTGGGGGAATGGGAAAGAAGGGATGGGAAATGGGGTGGATGGGTGTGGGGGAAACCCCTGGCTGTGAGGGGGTCTGGGAGGGGGTGTTCCAAGGTGTGGGAGTGGCAAAATGGGGGATGGAAGGAGGTCTAGCAGGTGGAGGGAGGGAGAGCTGCGAATTTGGTTGGAAGGGAGAGAGGAAAAGGGTATTTGAAAATGGGTTTAAGGGTGGGATTAATTTTTGGTCTTGGGGATGGGAAGAGGTGTGTAGGGAAGGTAAAAGGGGGGGTTTGGGGAGTGGAGAATTCTCTCTTGGGAGATGAGAGGGTGCTTGGGGAAGGGGAGTGGGTGGTTGGTGGTTGGAGGGTGGAGTGAGGAGTGGTGGGGAGTTGGGGATGAGTTATTGGAGGGGGGGAAGAGAGAGAAAGGTGGTTGGGAGGGGAGGAGAGAGAAAAGGGCGCAGGTTTTAGATAGAGATAGTGGAGGAGAGAGAAAATGGCTTCCTAGAGAGAGAGGTAGAGAGAGAGGGGGGATAGGGGCTTCTCACCCACTCAATTGGCTTCTCACCAAAAGAAGAAGATTTAAGCTGGACACTAGAAAATTCAAATATTCATTCATTCATTAACTTCAAATGGGGGGAATGGGGTCCTATATATAGGCAACCCATATTTTACAAAAAGTCCCTGACTCTTGCTACAATGACAAATAACCAAGGGGTAGGGGGCGCCCCTAGGCCTAGCCCAATGAATTGGGCCTATTAGCTAATCTAATCCACCCTATGACACTTAACTTAGGTAGATGACTCATTAACCTAGGTACATGACTTAAATAAAAGGAAAATTACAATGGTATGACTCAAATAAAAATGAGGAAATACAACATATGACTCAAGATAAATCACTAGACCATGTCGGACGCTTCCGGGACGAGGAGACGAGCCGTGAGTGTGGGCACGAGAGGTGATGTCCCCATCATACTCCCGGGGTGCGGAGAATTCGACTCCGTCGAGTAAGAGTCCTTCCCTCCTCGGAGGGTGTAGAAGTGGTACCGCCCACAAGTCTTCCGAACGAGACCGATCCATCCACCTGACGAGATTGTGCTCATACACCTTGCTCCTAGTGGCAGTGACATGTTCCTCCAATATTCGCTCAATTCGCTCACGCTGGGCTCTCCTGGCTAGTGGACTCTTCTCACGGGTGGGTGCTCTCTCAATGAGGGGAGTGGGCTCAATATCCTCACTAGGTATCACCGTGGGACCCTTATCCACTAGGTCGGCCACGTTGAACATGGGGCTCACTCCGTACTCCTCGAGAAGATCTAACTCATAGGCATTAGTGCCAATGCACTTCAGAACCTGGAAGGGACTAGCCCCACGAGGTCTCAATTTGGAGATGGCTCTCGGGGAGAGCCTCTCCATCCACACCCTCACAAAGTCACCCACGTGGAATTCTTGGTGACACCGTTGGGAGTCAGCCTACCTTTTAGAAATCTCATTTTCTTTGCTGATGTGCTTGCGCAGATTTTCATGCAATTTTATGAATGCTGACATTCTAGGGGTGATGGGTGGACTTGGGCAACCAAAAGTAGACCAATCATGCTTTGACGCTGAGAAGACTTTGATGGAATGGGGAGGATCGGGGAAACCATATGTGGACCTATCATGTAATGTTCCTATGTAGACTTTGGTGGGCCTAGGTGGGCCGGGACGCCCGTAGGTGAACCTATCATGCAAAGTGGTGATAAATGTCGGGGAACCCGGACATCCGTAGATGCTTTTGACATGTGTATGACCAATGTTAAATGAGGGCGGGCCGATACACCCGAATATAAACCAATCATGCATCCTACTCGACATGTGGGTGATATGAACGAGTGGACCCCACTTGTGAATCTTGCAAAGTGCTGTTGTACGCCAAGACTTATGCACTCTTGTGCCAAAGATGTCTCCTATGTGTGGGCTTTTGGACTTCCATTATAATTGGTCAAAGGGGTCTAGGAAGGTGGATATCATGAAGTGGGGCACTTCTTCGATCCCTAGGTGTATATCACCCAAAGTCATGGCTCCCATGGTGTAACCCGGGTCTAGGATAGGGTGGATTGGGTCAATCACGGTGGGTTGAGGTTTGGAAAGGTGGGTGGTGGATCACATAGGGATCTCAGCTCCCATAGGAAGGGGTCAAAGGGGTCATGGAAAGGGTTACCAAGGGAGAGGAGTTCTATGTCTTCAAGGTCCTCAAATGGTGGTGGATCATCCACCTCTAGTGAAATAAGTGGGCCGAAGTCTTGGGTGAGTGGGTCGGCCATAAGAGGATGATTCGTCTTTCTTTCCGATATAACGAACTCCAATTTGAGAATGGAGTTGGGCTCATCGGGTGTGGCGAGGAGTAAAAGGAGGTCGCTAGTGTAGCAACCAATGGTGTAAACTGAGGTGATAGACCCGACACATAGGTGTAGGAGGTCAAGGCTCCTAGATGGGTGGGTCACCGGGGTCAACATGCTCGTAAACTTTATTTGCCATGCTAAGCCTTTAAGAGGATCCCCTAAGGTTTTCACTTGGTAAGATGATTGGATGGTGGTGTGATAGGAGAAGAAGGGCACTATGGGAAGGTTTTGCTCCATGGGAGAGAAATCATGGGCCGTGATCTCTCTTATTGGGCTCTCCTTTAGCCAACTAATAAGGGGTTCTCCTAAGATGAGCTCAACCCCAACTAGAGAGGGTGGTGTAAGGTGAAGGCCACCATGTGTGGTTTCTTCTTCCACTTGGACATGGGTGGTCTCCGTGGTGGGGATAGGGTCTGGAGTGTTCACCACTATGGGGTCAGGTATGGGTTCCTCCTCCAAGGAGGTGAGAGGGTCTTTTGGGGGTGGGGTGGTGATGGTTGGTGTATGGTGCACCCGGGGTGGAGGGTAAAGGGAAACTTGGTTTGGGATAGGGAGGGGAAGTAGTGGACGCCTATGACATATGAGTTTTGGGGTCGGGAGTGGGAGATGGGTTGGTTGGGGTGGCTTGGGTTGATCGGTCTTGGGGGGAGTGTCCCTTATAGGGGAAGATGGAGGGGTAAAGGTGGGGACCAAGGGGGCTTGGATAGTGAGGGTTGTGGAAGGGGGTTTTGGTTGGGGTGTGGGGACACTCATGGGGTTAGGTGGGGAGGTTGATGCTTGGATCATTTGGGTCTTAAGGGAGAGGATTTGGTGGCGAAGTGTAGTGATGATTGTTGAGAGAGAATTTATTGGGAGTGGTGGGGGTGGAGGCCTAAGGGTGGTCTCAAGTTGGCCGGGTGGGGATGGAGGAGTGGTAGTGCTCCTCGGGCTAGGGGTGTTTGAGTAGGAGGGGTGGGAATATTTGGGGATGTAGATCTTCCTAAGTTCTACCTTCATCTCTTCACATGAGTGAATATGTTCTTGTCTTTCAACCCTCCTTAAGCCCTCTATTCTCCGCCCCTTTTCTTTGGCTTGACCCCGAAGTCGTCCCTCGGCCTTGAGGACTCTCACGGGTCCATATACCCAAGTCTCTTCAAAGTACCTTTCTATGGTAGCCTCCCACCTAAGGTAATCACTATAACATGATCCGTCAAAGATAATATCCCTATCTAGAATGAAGTCCATGGGTGGCGAATAGGCTAAGTAGGAAATGGCCATGATGAACGGGGGGATAAATGCAATGGCCCTAGGACAAGACATAGTAGAGACAAGTCTAGAACCTGGCTTTGATACCAATTTGATTTGACACACTCTTGGACTTTAACAAGCAAGCACAATTCACAATCGAAACGGACCGATAACGGCGGCCACTCACCCGACACTCACCCAAGACCCGGGGTAACTCGGTGATGCCGAGTGGAGGTTGTGAGGGTTGGACCTTTGCTGGTAGAGGGCTAGCAAGGCCAAGGGTTCTCCCGAGGGTATGGAGGCCCAATTCAATGGAGCCGACGTTGTGCCAAGGGCACGGGTTGCACTCTCTCCTACGGCAGTCACTCGAAGCAATGGGGCTTGAGGACCGGGCGCTCACTCTCACGGACCACCGGAGCTTATGAAATAATATTGAACGAACAAGGCATCCAAAGGAGAGCAAGGGTAGAGAACTTACTCAACCAGCTTGAAGAAACCGGTCCCCCTTGGAGACGTGGGCGAGCGGGGAAGCGTGGGTTCCCCACACGCCGCGTCGGTGTAGCTTGAACCTGTTCCAACTTTTACACCACTACACCCCATGCAAGGGGGTTGAACTTGGGGAAGGGAAGCCAAAATTACATTCAAACATTACCTCCCGCAAGGAGGGGCTTTAAGCCGGCCAGGCGGGGAGGGGAAAAGTTGAAATAGAAACCGAACAGTTGAAAGACGTCGGTTCTGCCCGCTCTCTGGAACAGGGGATAGACAGTTGAAGTTGATGCTGCTGCGGCCACTCCCGAATTTTGTTATCGATGAGACTAATAGGAAAATCTTAGGGGTTGGATCAGGAGGACGTCCAATTTTTGTGAAATTTTCTGGTTGACGGTGCTGGTCTGGGAAGGGCCGCAAACAGGGACCCTGAGTTCTGGTTTTGACTACTATGGTACCACAGTAGAAGAAAGATGAGGCCGCCATGAGCGCTCCCGATCTCTGAATCAAGCGTGGCTGCAGTCGTTGGAATCGTCGTCGAGTCCTCTTTGAAACAAGATCCACGGGGAAGCCATAGGATGTCGGAGCAGATTGGGAGAGCCCAAAGAGTGATCGGGTGTCTATTCAGTCCCAGAGTGGACAGAGCAGCGCACCCGGGAGAGAAAAATAAGAAATCACAGCTCCGGATGCCGAACGGGGTTTCGCTTCTTGATACTGGAAGTAGACTCGTTGTAGATGATCTCAGCCAAGCACCGCCTCCAGATCTTCAAAGGGTTGGCTGTGGGAGCCTCTGAAACTCGCTTCAGGTTGACTGTTTGGTAGCAGATGGGCAGTCCTGCGGTGAAGACTCCTCTGGGCAGGCATGAAGTCAGAATGGGACGAGACCACCTCCATTGCGAAGAGGACATGGAGACGCTTTCGACGGTACCACTTGTGCTTCCAGGGACACCGGGATGAAGTCAGGGCCGACTGTGCAAGCTGCTGGTACTCTGCTTCCTGCGACCTGAGAATTGCAGGTGGTGAAAGGTGGTGGGGGAATGGGGTAGAAGGGATGGGAAATGGGGTGGATGGGTGTGGGGGCAACCCCTGGCTGTGAGGGGGTCTGGGAGGGGGTGTTCCAAGGGGTGGGAGTGGCAGAATGGGGGCTGGAAGGAGGTCTAGCAGGTGGAGGGAGGGAGAGCTGCGAATTTGGTTGGAAGGGAGAGAGGGAAAGGGTATTTGAAAATGGGTTTAAGGGTGGAATTAATTTCTGGCCTTGGCGATGGGAAGAGGTGTGTGGGGAAGGTAAAGGGGGGGCTTGGGGAGTGGAGAATTCTCTCTTGGGAGATGAGAGGGTGCTTGGGGAAGGGGAGTGGGTGGTTGGTGGTTGGAGGGTGGAGTGGGGAGTGGTGGAATCTCCCTTGGGGCTGGGGTGGAGTTAAGGTGGGGTGGTGGGGAGTTGGGGATGAGTTATTGGTGGGGGAAAGTGAGAGAAAGGTGGTTGGGAGGAGAGGAGAGAGAAAGGGGCGCAAGTTTTAGAGAGAGAAAGTGGAGGAGAGAGAAAATGGCTTCCTAGAGAGAGGTAGGGAGAGAGGTGGGATAGGGGCTTCTCACCCACTCAATTGACTTCTCACTAAAAGAAGAAGATTTAAATTGGACACTAGAAAATTTAAATATTCATTCATTCATTAACTTCAAATGGGGAAAATGGGGTCCTATATATATGCAACCCACATTTTACAAAAAGTCCCTGACTCTTGCTACAATGACAAATAACCAAGGGGTAGGGGGCGCCCCTGGGCCTAGCCCAATGAATTGGGCCCATTAACTAATCTAATCCACCCTATGACACTTAACTTAAGTAGATGACTCATTAACCTAGGTACATGACTCAAATAAAAGAAAAATTACAATGGTATGACTCAAATAAAAATGAGAAAATATAACATATGACTCAAGATAAATGACTAGACCATGTCGGACGCTTCCGGGATGAGGAGACGAGCCGTGAGTGTGGGCACGAGAGGTGATGTCCCCATCATGAAGCACCAAGAATTCTACCTTGACGCATCAAGATGTCCTATATGCGTTATTGCAAAGACATGTCAATGAAACAGTACAATCTACTACTTGGACAGGTCAATGCAGCAGTACAATCTATTGCTTGGGCAGAGAAAGGTTGATGGAGTAGCTAATGCAGAATTTGTTTTTCTTAAGCCTAAATCGATTCTGATTAAGATTGATTTAGATCATGAAACTGTTTTAGACTTCAGTCTGATGGTCTTCAAATGAGAAAATGTTGAACATGGCACCTGGTTCCTTGCTCGGTCTAGTTGAAGCTGCACTCAAGATAAACAGCATATTGCTATGGCTGATTGGATGACTTTGGAGCTCTGGCTTGCATACATATGTAGATTATTGAGTTTGTTCCAGCACCCAGAGAAGAAGAATGACCTCGATGCAATGATGCTAAAAGGAGCCATTTCCAAATTCTACATCGACGCAACACAAGAGCTGCACCAATGCAACAGGTCGACTCTACAGCAACTGGACATCAACAACTTTGAAGCATCCAAGCACTGCATCGACGCAACAAGAAGGCACGTCGATGCAACCCCTTCTAAATCTTCTAATTCAGAAGTACAGGAGACTGACTTAAGAAGATAAAGGCATAATGAATGATTACGATTGCCTTACCTTACAAATGGATCCGACAGCCTGAAATCAGTCTGGGTTTGTGATAACTTAAGAAACTAGCCTTGGCGCAAAAATTACAACCCACATGGCAGGTTCCTAGAAGATTCATATCATCTAAATATTTCGTTTGCCACATGGACCAATGGAAAAGGTAGAGCCAATTAGTTTATCCATAAACATCTACGGAGCCTCTGCTCTATAAAAAGAGACCTTCTTCTACCGAAGAAAAAAGCGGCTGTGAGAAAGCGAAGGAGTCCATCTTCGAAGCATACAAGGAAATATCTGAGAGGAAGAAAAGCAACATCGAGCCAGAAAGAAAAAGAGAATATTAGAGAGATGATCTGAGAGAGAATGAGAAGAAGAGAAAGAGAAAGAAGTAGCCAGTTTCGTGAGAGTGAGTGCAGCCAAGGGCTCAATTGAAGATCTGTGGTTTTGTTTAGCCCGTGGATCAAATACAGAGTTATTCTGCTCTTGAAGAGCAACAGTTTGTTTGTTCAGCCTTTTGGGTTTTATTTTCACTTGTTCTTCATATTTTCTTCTTGTTTTCTGATACCATGTTTGGGGATTAGGGTTCCCTCTGAGGTTTCAGAGGAAGGGAGAAGTGTTCTCTCTAGAGTCCCCTCTGTAGATTCAGAGGAAGAGAGGTCTCCGACCTCTGGTTGTGTGAGCTGCGGGGCACAGTTCACGGGATTCCTTCTGTGAAGACAGAAGAAGGGAGGATTGTCCTCCAGGTGCTGCATTGCGCAGTGTGTTTCGATCTCTACTGCGTGTAGGATCGAAGGTCAAGGGATTTGTCTCGCTTGGGTCTTAAGCTGTGTATCAGCAGTTGTTGCAGACTGAGTCTGTGGTCTTGTGTTTGCCAGGGGAAGCGTCACTCAGGTTAAGTGAGGGGTGGATGTAGATCTGCGAAGCAGATTGAACCTCTTAAAAATCCGTTTGTTCTGTGGATTGCGTGTGCTTTCATTCCTTATCCTCTATCCACCATTCGCAGGTCAGTGCGTGAGCTGATAGTCTTTTATGTTCTGAATTGGATTGACTAGCTAGTGTTGGATAAACTGGTCTATTTGAATGAATGCTTAATTGATTTTCGATCGATCACCTCTGTTAGTGTTTACCAAGGTCAACGTGTGTTTAACTCAAGCATACCGCTATATGTTTGATGGTGGTTCTATCTGAACCCTTGATTATTGTTTGCTTCTACTTGTAGTGCTATAATCATGTCCCAAGCGTTCGAGTTCAGTTCCACGAGAATTGTTAGTCATCCGTGAGCATATGCATTGTGGGTGTTTACCTTCTTGCCATCTGCGACAGTTTGCTGCATTTTATTTCTGGCTTTTGTATTTCAAAGTGGGCTAAAGTTTTGTAGTTAGATCCAGTCACCCACCCCCCTCTAGATCTCTCTGTGCACCCATCTATTTCCTAACAATTGGTATCAGAGCGAGTCTCTAACTCATCAGATCCAAAGATCTGCAGAGGATCCTACTATTTTTAGGTGCAATTTTTGACTATGGATTATCGCACTTAGTCTATTGCTTTGAATTGGCTTTGATTTCTTTCAATGGCTCATCCACCGATTATCAATGGTTCTAATTTTCATTCCCTGCTTCGAAGAATGCACAGGTTTGTTAGAGCAATTGATCTTGATCTGTGCAAGTTGATTTCACATGGTCCACACAAATTGCCAAAAGATAAATCTAAGTGGACTGAAGATCATAGATCTAAAGACGTTGATAATTCTAGAGCACTTGAGTTATTGAAAGACGCTATTGATACCGACATACTCTTGTGTTTTTTTGATTGCAGCTCTGCAAATGATATATGGGATAAATGCAAAGCCATTCATAAGAAGAAGGAGGAACAAGAATGTCTGATGGCTAGCAGAAGTGATCACATCAGTGATCGACAGGAGACATCATCTCAGGTAAGTTCTAGATCTGAAAAACCTTTTTCTAATGAATTAATGAGTATGTATGAAGAACTTTCTAACAGATATAGTAAAATAAAAATTGAAAACAAAAAATTGAAAAAGGAAATTGAACAATACAATTCAAACCTGTCATGTAAAAATTGCTTGCAATTGAAGCAATCAATTGATGCATGCTTGATTGATGAGGAAATGAACAAGGAGCTGATTGCTTCCTTGAAGGATGAAAGCCAAGAGCATTTGACTAAGATTTCAAATCTGGTAAAATAAAATGAAGAATTAAAGCAGTTGAACACTGTAATGTCTGAAAGGCTACTGACTTTTGAAAAAGGAAAATGTTCATATGATCATGAACCTGAGAGAGTGAATGCTTTGATGCAAGAAATTTAAAGTCATAAAACCATCAATGCCATATTGAATGATAAAGTAACTAAATGTGAGGAAGAACTAGCCAACTCAGAATTACACATCTCTTCACTCCAAACCGAAATTCATGACTTGAATAACTCACTATCTGAATTTGCTAAAAGCAAAGAAAAATTAGAAGTGTCCTCTGAAGGTGGAGTTAATATTCAAAGAAAGAAGATAGGCTACATGTCTAGAAATGAAAATGATATCAGGCACCAGCTACACACAACTTGTGTGCGTATCTCAAATGTTGCCAGCACCTCTGTTGCTTTCCCAAGTCAGCCAGCCGGTCAGAATAACCAAAAAAAAATTCAAAAATAGAATAAACCACAGAAAAAGAAATTCAATAACATGCTTTTCAAAAACACACATGAAAAACACAATGCTTCAAAACAAGTCAATGTTTCTTATTTCTATTGTGGTAAGTATGGTCACCTTATGTATGATTGTTTTGCAATGAAAAAAGATGATCAAACCGTTGATAGAAAGCATGCTAGGAATTATCATGCTAAGAAATTCCCTGCCACTCAGAAAAAGAACATCAAATGTTTTCAATGTAGTAGATTTGGACATGTTGCAACTCAATGCTTGTTTGCAAATGGAAAGAAAAGTTCATAGTCAAATCATGCTAAATTCCCTACAAGCTATCATGTTTTTAAGGAGAATAAATTTGTTTCAAGAGGCCAGCATATGAGGTGCTTCAATTGTGGGAAGCTTGGCCATAGGACTAGTGATTGCTGGTCGGTTGTTGAAAGAAGAAGTTCTTTTTCTTATTTTAGTTGCAGAAAGCATAGCCATACAATCAAGGATTGTTGGCATGCAAAAGAGAAGAAAATGTTTCATGATAACAATTCTGGTTATTCATAGAATTTTAGAAAACATACTTATCAAAGACCTGTGAAAAATCTAGGATGTTGTCATTATTGTGGTCAATATGGACATTTCATGATTGATTGTAAATTGCTAAAACTTGATAACATGAATGTTCTGAATTCTTGGAAAATACCTAAGAGATGTGTTACTAACCATCGAGGACCCAAGAATTCTTGGGTATTCTTTTACACAAAAATGAGATTTGTGTTGCAGGTGTGTCTTGGGGCCAAGTAATAAAAAGGGGTTCTATAAGCCTAAGGCACACATGTATGGTAAAACCCCATTTCTGTATTTTACCAGTTTAGATAATTGAGATTTCAATAGCTCCTTTCAGATGGCTGCATATCATGCTTTATTTGTTAGTGAAAATCCAGTGCATACCTATTTGCATTTGCATTTGACATTTGCAATGTGTTTCATGAGTCTCTCAATGTATATGTTGAGTTATTTGATCATACATTAAGTTGAGAATGAATTGCATTTCATAGTCTAAAAATCTGTCATATTAAACTCAGTTGCTCATCTTGCTTAAATTGGTTCCAACCGAGTGAATGATTAAAGAGTAATTCACAAACCTGGCAAGTGATAAAAAATTTATTTTGTAGATTGAAAATATGAATTGCATGTGGTTGATGCCTGCATGTATTATAATGCATATTTCACACAATCACTGAAAATCTGTTGCAAATAATTTTCATCTGCATACATATGTGCTTAGCCAACAGTCATTTAAAAAAATTTGAGATGCACATAGGACTGCATTTGCCCTACATTTTCATGCATGACCCCTATGGTATATAAAATGGTATGTTGTGAGAAGGGCATATGATTTCTATATTGAAACCCACACTATGCGTGAGGTAGTCTTAAGACCTAAGTACTCCGCCTAGTACCATGGGTCAAATTGGCACATAGAGTAGTTTAGACACTCATGAGCATAGCTAATTAATCCCCAACATAGTCTACATATCATATATGTTTTTTCAATGCATTTAGTTAGGGGGAGTCAGCATATGCATGCATGTGGTTAATTGCATCTCATTCATGTGTCAAAATGTTTGATTGACATTAATGCACATATATAAGGGAAGTCCCTGCATTTCATAGTTTACATATGTGCATCTGTCTTCTTGCATATACTGATTTCAAAGTTGATTGCATATCATTTATGCTAAGAGAAATGTAAAAAGATCATTTGCAAAACATGCACTCATTTAGGGGGAGTCAATGCATATAAGTTCATATGATGTTCTGTGAAGGTCTCCCAAGTCGACACTTTGCTCAGCCCAAGTCGACCTATCTATGAAAAATTCATAGCTTCATCTGATTTCTATACTTCTTGAACTTCATTGAATTTCATGATTCACTCTTCAAGAAAACTGTTTCAAATCGCTTCATTATAAATCTCTGAAAATCTGTCATCTGCTCAGTTTGTTCTTGTCTGAAGTCACTTTGCAGCTGCTCATCTAAAAGCAGTTATCTGTTCATTGCTATGAAATTTCTGAACCTACTGCAACTTGCTAAACTTTACTGTCTGGCACTTCAATCGTGCTTATACATTTGAATTTTTAGAATATTTTTAATCTAATTCATAAAATTCATTAGTTTAAGCATATCTCACAAAGAAATCTTCTCTTATAAGACCATATGATGTCCCATAAATAAAACTGTTGGTTTGAGCTTAATGAATCCAAGAGTTTAGAAACTTGACCTTCATGAAAATCATTGTATTAAGAATTTAATAGGTCGCAACCAATCCACACATGTTGTGTTCTGTGCAATCTTCTAAGATATGAAAATTTAAGGTTAAGGCTACCTTAGTTGAGTAACTTAGATTAAGTATTGTTCTTAAACATGAAACTATCTAAAAAATTTCGAGGGTAGCACATGATCAAAATTGTGTATAAATGCTCAAGGTAAAGCAATGGCTTGGGTTACTGAGAAACATGTTCCTTCAACAAAAAAAATGAAGTAAGTTATGTAATGAGGTACCCTTGCTATCTCTATTCAAAATGAGGTAGGACAGTTAGTCTCACTGAGTAACTAGGGGTGCTGGTGTCTAAACAACATGCACTCTTATGTAAAAAGGTGTGGACTACGCTTGACTGCTCTTTAAAAATTTTATAAGCATAAAGACCAAAATGTTAGAAAAAGTGCTAAAACCCAAAGACAAAAACTAGAAATGTTGAATGTGTTTAATCTCAATACTTGTCATTAGTTACTCCTAAGGGAGCCATAGATTTTGAATGAGTAATGTTAATGATGGTTAAACTAGAATTAAACATGTAGCCTTGGTTTATGCATATTAAATCTGAATGCAAAATGATTCAATGAGTTTAATTGATAAACTCTACATTTATTATACTTAAACCAATCAGTAAATAAAGGGATGCATCATAAGAGTTAATATAATTGAAGAGTCTGAAAATTGAAAGCTTGCCTAATTAATATTATTTCAGATTGTCATTCTTCTAAATCAATAATTTTCTTGAACTCTCTGCAAAGTTTTCAAGTCACTCACTTATAAATTTTGGCTGCACTATCTTCTGATGCCTTGTATGAACTGATTGATCACATATTACTCTGATGAGCCTCTTATATCTGAAAGGGGGAGAAGAGTTTTTGATCTTCACATTCTTGAATATGCTTTGATCTTCTCACTGAGCTCCTGTGTTTTGATGTGAAATTCTGCATGTCTGAATATGTTTCATTTGAACAAGCTCACGTCCACATTTTCATATGAGCATCAAACACATTTTTGTTGTCAAAAGGAGGAGAGTTTGATGAGTCAATATCTAACGGGGAGAGTTAGTTGCATCCTTAAGGGGGAGTAAAACTTTTTTTCTCTCATGTCATGGGAGAGAACAGTTAGGGAACAATATCTTTGCTGTGTTTATCAAACTATCGCTTAGTTTTTGATGAAGTCAAAGGGGGAGAATAGTTTGATATATGAGTCAATATGATTTTTGGTCATAATTGGTCATAATGACTCATATTGTTACCATCATCAAAAAGAGGGAGATTGTTGTATATTCCTATGATTTTGATGATGCCAAACACTACGAGATGATGATGACATATGTGTTGATGCTTCATTGGACTTATGTCATCATGAGTCATAGCACATTAATCTTGTAGCATTGTTTTTATGCCTGGTTGAAGTCACCTGTTGATGCATTTTTGATCCTATCATGATCTAATCATATATAGAAGTGTGTGTCTAAAACAAGGTTAGACAACATAGATAAACGTGATGAAGTTGATGAAGTCAAGCTAAAGAACAGCTTAAGCTCAAGGCCATAGTGGCGGCTCAATGTAGATACAACAATCTATACAAGCAATCCTCAACCAACCTTTAGTAGAGTCAGCTATACAAGATCAAGCCTTAAGCTACGTTCGATCGACCGAACAGATCATTTTGGTCAACCAAAATCGACAAAAGAGAAATCAAGAGAATCAAGCATTCTAGTTGTTATCAGGACATCGACGTAGGATTGACACTGAATCAACGCAGCGATGCTAAATCAGCTGACAATAATTCTGCATCGATGTATCAGAGAGGATGCATCGATGCAGCGATGATCGACGTATCAGAGAGAATGCATCGACGCAACGATGGTCACAGAAACAACTTCAAAGGCATCCTTCAGCGCAGCTGCTACACTGCCTCAACGCATCGGTCCACATCCCTTCTGGAAAAATTCTGCCTTGACGCATCTAAAGCACATGCCTCGACGCATCATTTCAGAACTTCAATTTGGAAGTCTACAAAGTTGAAGCACCAAGAATTCTATCTCGATGCATCGAGATGTCCCATATGTGTTATTGAAAAGGCAGGTCGATGCAGTTGTACAATCTATTGCTTGGACAGGTCAATGCAACAGTACAACCTATTGCTTTGGCAGAGAAAGGTCGATGGAGTAGCTAATGCAGAAGGTGTTTTTTTTAAGCCTAAATCGATTTTGATTAAGATTGATTAAGATGATGAAATTGTTTTAGACTTCAGTCTGATGGTCTTCAAACGAGAAAATGTTGAACATGGCACCTGGTTTTTTGCTGGGTCTGGTTGAAGCTGCACTCAAGATAAACAGCATATTGCTATGTCTGATTGGATAACTTTGGAGCTCTGGCTTGCATACATATACAAATTCATGAGTTTGTTCGAACACCCAGAGAAGAAGAATGACCTTGATGCAGTGATGCTCAAAGGAGCAATTTCCAAATTCTACATCGACGCAACACAAGAGCTGCACCGATGCAACAGGTTGACGCTACAGCAATTGGACATCAATAACTTTGAAGCATCCAAGCACTACATCGACGCAACAAGAAGGCACGTCGATGCAACCCCTTCTAAATCTTCTAATTCAGAAGTATAGGAGACTGACTTAAGAAGATAAAGGCATAATGAATGATTAAGATTGCCTTACCTTACAAATGGATCTGAAAGCCTAAAATCGGTCGGGGTTCGTGATACCTTAAGAAGATCACGTGGGAGCCTCATCTAGCCTTGGTGCGAAAATTACTACCCACGTGGTAGGTTCCTAGAATATTCATATCATATGAATATTCATTGTGCCACATGGACTAATGGGAAAAGAAGAACCAATTAGTTTATCCATAAACATCTATGGAGCCTCTGCTCTATAAAAAGAGACCTTCTTCTACCGAAGAAAAAAGCGGTTGTGAGAAAGAGAAGGAGACCGTCTTCGAAGCATACAAGTAAATATCTGAGAGGAAGGAAAGCAACATCAAGCCAGAAATAAAAATAGAAGATTAGAGAGATGATCTGAGAGAGAATGAGAAGAAGAGAAAGAGAGAGAAGCAGCCAGTTTCATGAGAGTGAGTGCAGCCAAGGGCTCAATTGAAGATCTGTGGTGTTGTTTAGCTCATGGATCAAATCTAGAGCTATTCTGCTCCTAAGGAGCTACGGTTTGTCGGTTCAGTCTTTTGTGTTTTCTTTTCGCTTGTTCTTCATCTTTTCTTCTTGTTTCTCGATACCCTGTTTGGGGATCGAGGTTCCCTCTGAGGTTTCAGAGGAAGGGAGAAGTGTTCTCTCCGGAGTCCCCTCTGTAGGTTCAGAGGAAGAGAGGTCTCCGACCTCTGGTTGTGTGATCTACGGGGTGCAGTTCACGAGGTTCCGTCTGTGAAGACAGAAGAAGGGAGGAATATCCTCAGGGTGCTACATTGTGTAGTGTGGTTCGATCTCTACTGCATGTAGGATCGAAGGTCAAGGGATTTGTCTCCCTTGGGTCTTAAGCTGTGTATCAGCAGTTGTTGCAGACTGAGTCAGCAGTCTTGCATTTGCAAGGGGAAGCCTCACTCAGGTTGAGTGAGGGGTGGACGTAAATCTGTGAAGCAAATCGAACCACCTAAAAATCTATGTGTTCTGTGGATTACTTGTGCTTTCATTCCTTAAGCTGCTAGTCTTTTATGTTCTGAATTGGATTGACTTGCTAGTGTTCGATAAATTGGCTTATTTGAATGAATGCTTAATTGATTTCCTATCGATCACCTCCGTTAGTGTTTGCCAAGGTCAGCGTGTGTTTAGCTCTAGCATACCACTATATGTTTGATGGTGGTTCTGTCTGAACCCTTGATTGTTGTTTGCTTCTACTTGGAGTGCTGTAATCGTGTCCCAAGTGTTCGGGTTCAGTTGCATGAGAACTGTTAGTCATCCGTGAGCATATGCATTGTGGGCGTTTACCTTCTTACCATCTGTAATAGTTTGCTGCATTTTATTTTTGGCTTTTATATTTAAAATTGGGCTAAAGTTTTATAGTTAGATCCATTCCCCCCCCCCTTCTGGATCTCTCTGTGCACTCATCTATTTCCTAACAATTGATATCAGAGTGGGTCTCTGACTCATCAGATCTAACGATCTGCAGAGGATCCTGCTATTTTTAGGTGTAATTTTTGGTTGTGGATTATCACTCTTAGTCTATTGCTTTGAATTGGCTTTGATTTGTTTCAATGGATCATCCATTGATTTTCAATGGTTATAATTTTCATTCTTGCCTTCAGAGCATGCACAGGTTTGTTAGATCGATTGATCCTGATTTGTGCAAGTTGATTTCACATGGTCCACACAAATTGCCTTAAGATAAATCTAAGTGGACTGAAGATCATAGATCTAAAGACATTGATAATTCTAGAGCACTTCAGTTCATGAAAGACGCTATTGATATCGACATACTCTTGTGTTTTTCTGATTACAGCTCTGCAAAGGATATATGGGATAAATGTGTATCCATTCATAAGAAGAAGGAGGAACAAGAATGTCTGATGGCCAGCAGAAGTGATCACAGCAGTGATCGATAGGAGACATCATCTCAGGTGAGTGATGAATTAATGAGTATGTATGAAGAACTTTCTGATAGATATAGGAAAATAAAAACTGAAAACAAAAAATTTAAAAAGAAAGTTGAACAAGACAATTCAAACCTCTCATGTAAAAATTGCTTGCAATTGAAGCAATCAATTGATGCATGCTTGATTAATGAGGAAATGAACAAGGAGCTGATTGCTTCTTTGAAGGATGAAAGCCAAGAGCATTTGACTAAGATTTCAAATCTAGTAAAAGAAAATGCAGAATTAAAGTAGTTGAACAGTGCAATGTCTGAAAGGGTACTGACTTTTGAAAAAGGAAAATGTTCATCTGATGATGAACCTGAGAGAGTGAATGCATTGATGCAAGAAATTTAAAGTCATAAAACCATCAATGCCATATTGAATGATAAAGTAACTAAATGCGAAGAAGAACTAGGCAACTCAGAATTGCACATCTCTTCACTCCAAATTGAAATTCATGACTTGAATACCTCACTCTTTGAATTTGCTAACAGTAAAGAAAAATTGGAAGTGTCCTCTGAAGGTGGAGTTAATAATCAAAGAAAGAAGATAGGCTACATGTCTAGAAATGAAAATGATATCAGGAACTAGCTACACACAACTTGTGTGCATAGCTCAAATGTTGCCAGCACCTCAGCTGCTTTCCCAAGTCAGTCAGCTGGCCAGAATAACCAAAAACAAAAGAAAATTAAAAAATAGAATAAACCACAGAAAAAGAAATTCAATAACATGCTTTTCAAAAACACCATGCTTCAAAACAAGTAAATGTTTCTTATTTCTATTATGGTAAGTATGGTCACCTTATGTATGATTGTTTTGTAATGAAAAAGGATGATCAAACCATTGATAGAAAGCATGCTAGGAATTATCATGCTAAGAAATTCCCTGCCACTCAGAAAAAGAACATCAAATGTTTTCAATGTGGTAGATTTGGACATGTTGCAACTCAATGCTGGTTTGCAAATAGTAAGAAAAGTTCATAGTCAAATCATGCTAAATTCCCTGCAAGCTATCATGTTTTTAAGGAGAATAAATTTGTTTCAAGAGGCCAGCATATGAAGTGCTTCAAATGTGGGAAGCTTGGCCATAGGACTAGTGATTGCTGGTCGGCTGTTGAAAGAAGAAGTTCTTTTTCTTGTTTTAATTGTGGAAAGCATAGCCATACAATCAAGGATTGTTGGCATGCAAAAGAGAAGAAAATGTTTCATGATAACAATTCTGGTTATTCATAGAATTTTAGAAAACATACTTATCAGAGACCTGTGAAAAATCTAGGATGTTGTCATTATTGTGGTCAATATGGACATTTCATGATTGATTGTAAATTGCTGAAACTTGATAACATGAATGTTCTGAATTCTTGGAAAACACCTAGGAGACGCGTTACTAACCATGGAGGACCCAAGAATTCTTGGGTATTCATGTACACAAAATGAGAATTATGTTGCAGGTGTGTCTTGAGGCCAAAGAATAAAAAGGGGTTCTATAAGCCAAGGCACACATGTATGGTAAAACACCATTTCTGTATTTTATTGGTTTAGATAATTGAGCTTTCAATAACTCATTTCAGATGGCTACATATCATGCTTTATCTGTCAGTCAAAATCTAGTGCATACATATTTACATCCGCATTTGAAATTTGCAGTGTGTTTCATGAGTCTCTCAATGTATATATTGAGTTATTTGAGCATACATTAAGTTGAGAATGGATTGCATTTCATAGTCTAAAAATTTGTCAGATTAACCTCAGTTGTCCATCTGGCATAAATTGGATCCAACTGGGTGAATGATTGAAGAGGAATTCACAAACCTGGCAAGTGATAAAAAATTTAGTTTGCAGATTGAAAATTTGAATTGCATGTGGTTGATGCCTGCATGTAACATAATGCATAGTTTACACAATCACTGAAAATTTGTTGCAAATAATTTCATCTGCATACATATGTGCTTAGCCAACAGTCATTTAAAAAAATTTGAGATACACATAGGACTGCATTTGCACTACATTTTAATGCATGACCCCTATGGTATATAAAATGGTATGTTGGGAGAAGGGCAGATGATTTCTGTCTGGAAACCAACACTATGCGTGAGGTGGTCTTAAGACCAAAGTACTCTGCCTAGTACCATGGGTCAAATTGGCACACAGAGCAGTTTAGACACTCATGAGCATAGCTAATTAATCTCCAACATGGTCTGCATATCGTATATGTTGTTTCAATGCCTTAGTTCGGGGGAGTCAGCATATGCATACATGTGGTTAATTGCATATCATTCATGTGTCAAAAGATTTGATTAACATTAATGCACATATATAAGGGAAGTCCCTATATTTCATAGTTTACACATGTGCATCTGTCTTCTTGCATATATTGATTTCAAAGTTGACTGCATATCATTTATGTTAAGAGAAATTCAAAAAGAGCATTTGTAAAAACATGCTCTCATTTAGGGGGAGTCAATGCATATAAGTTCATATGATGTTCTGTGAAGGTCTCCCAAGTCGACACTTTGCTCATCCCAAGTTGACCTGTCTATGAAAAAATCATAGCTTCTTCTGATTTCTATACTTCTTGAATTTCATGATTCACTCTTCAAGAAAACTATTTCAAATTGCTTCATTCTGAATCTCAAAAAATCTGTCATCTGCTCAATTTATTCTTCTCTGAACTCACCTTGCAACTGCTCATCTAAAAGCAGTTATCTGTTCATTGCTATGAAATTTCTGAACCTGCTGCCACTTGCTAAACTTTAATGTCTAACACTTCAATCTTGCTTATACATCTGAATTTTTAGAAGATTTCTAATATGATTCATAAAATTCATTAGTTTAAGCATATCTCACAAAGAAATCTTCTCTTATAAGGCCATATGATGACCCATAAATAAAATTGTTGGTTTGAGCTTAATGAATCCAAGAGTTTAGAAAATTGACCATCATGAAAAAGATTGTATTCGGAATTTAATAGGTCTCAACCAATTCACACATGCTTTGTCCTGTGCAATCTTCTAAGATATGAAAATTTAAGGTTAAGGCAACCTTGGTTGAGTAACTTAGATTAAGTATTGTTCTTAAACATGAAACTATCTGAAAAATTCCGAGGGTAGCACATGATCAAAATTGTGTATAAATGCTCAAGGTAGAGCAATGGCTTGGGTTACTGAGAAACAAGTTCCTTCATCAATAAAATGAAGTAAGTTATGTCATGAGGTACCCTTGCTATCTCTATTCAAAATGAGGTAGGACAGTTAGTCTCACTGAGTAACTAGGGGTGTTGGTGTCTAAACAACGTGCACTCTTATGTAAAAAGGTGTGGACTACGCTTGACTGCTCTTTAAAATTTTTATAAGCATAAAGAAAAATCTGAAAGTTAGACCAAAATGTGAGAAAAAGTGCTAAAACCCAAAGATAAAAACTAGAAATGTTGAATGTGTTTAATCTCAATACTTGTCATTAGTTACTCCGAAGGGAGTCATAGATTTTGAATGAGTAAGGTTAATGATGGTTAAAATAGAATTAAACATGTAGCCTTGGTTTATGCATATTAAATCTTAATGCAAAATGATTCAATGAGTTTAATTGATAAACTCTACATTTATTATACTTAAACCAATCAGAAAATAAAGGGATGCATCATAAGAGTTCATATAATTGAAGAGTCAGAAAATTGAAAGCTTGCCTAATTAATATTATTTCATATTGTCATTCTTCTAAATCAATAATTTTTTTGAACTCCCTACAAAGTTTTCAAATCACTCACTAATAAATTCTGGCTACACTATCTTCTGATGCCCTGTCTAAACTGATTGATCACATATTACTCTGATGAGCCTCCTATATCTCAAAGGGGGAGAAGAGTTTTTGATCTTCACATTCTTGAATATGCTTTGATCTTCTCACTGAACTCCTGTGTTTTGATGTAAAATTCTGCATGTCTGAATATGCTTCATTTAAACTAGCTCACATCCACATTTTCTTCTGAGCATCAAACACATTTTTGTTGTCAAAAGGAGGAGAGTTTGATCAGTCAATATCTAAGGGGGAGAGTTAGTTGCATCCTTAAGGGGGAGTAAAACTTTTTTTCTCTCATGTCAAGGGAGAGAACAGTTAGGGAACAATATCTTTGCTGTGTTTATCAAACTATCGCTTAGTGTTTGATGAAGTCAAAGGGGGAGAATAGTTTGATATATGAGTCAATATGATTTTTGGTCAAAATTGGTCATAATGGCTCATAGTGTTGCCATCATCAAAAAGGGGGAGATTGTTGTATATCCCTATGGTTTTGATGATGTCAAACACTACGAGATGATGACGACATATGTGTTGATGCTTCATTGGACTTATGTCATCATGAGTCATAGCGCATTGATCTTGTAGCATTGTTTTTATGCCTTGTTGAAGTCACCTGTTGATGCATTTTTTATCCTATCATGATCTAATCATATACAGAAGTGTGTGTTTGAAACAAGGTTGGACAGCATAGACAAACGTGATGAAGTTGATGAAGTCAAGCTAAACAAAAGCTAAAGCTCAAGGCCGTAGTGAAGGCTTAATGCAGATACAACAATCTATACAAGCAATCCTCAGCAAACCTTCAATAGAGTCAGCTATACAAGATCAAGCCTTAAGCTAAGTTCGGTCGACCGAACAGATCATTTCGGTCAACTGAAATCACCAGAAGAGAAATCAAGAGAATCAAGCATTCTAGTTGTTATCAGGACATCTACGCAGTGATGCTAAATCAACTGACAACAATTCTGCATCGACATATCAGAGAGGATGCATCGACGCACTGATGATCGAGGTATCAGAGAGGATGCATCGACGAAGCGATGGTCACAGAAAGAACTTCAAAGGCATGCTTCAACACAACTGCTACACTGCCTCGGCGCACCGGTCTACATCCCTTCTGGAAAAATTCTGCCTCGACACATCTAAAGCACATGCCTCGACGCATCAGTTCAGAACTTCAATTTGGAAGTCTGTAAAGTTCAATCACCAAGAATTCTGCCTCGAAGCATGCCATACAATCAAGGATTGTTGGCATGCAAAAGAAAAAAAAATGTTTCATGATAACAATTCTGGTTATTCACATAATTTCAGAAAACATACTTATCAGAGACCTGTGAAAAATCTAGGATGTTGTCATTATTATGGTCAATATGGACATTTCATGATTGAGTGTAAATTGCTGAAACTTGATAACTTGAATGTTCTGAATTCTTGGAAATCACTTAGGAGAGGTTTTACTAACCATGGAGGACCCAAGAATTCTTGGGTATTCATGTACAAAAAATGAGAATTGTGTTGCAGGTGTGTCTTGGGGCCAAGGAATAAAAAGGAGTTCTATAAGCCAAGGCACACGTGTATGGTAAAACCCCATTTCTGTATTTTACTGGTTTAGATAATTGATCTTTCAATAACTCTTTTAAGATGGCTGCATATCATGCTTTATCTGTCAGTCAAAATCCAATGCATACATATTTACATTTGCATTTGACATTTGCAGTGTGTTTCATGAGTCTCTCAATGTATATGTTGAGTTATTTGAGCATACATTAAGTTGAGAATGAATTTCATTTCATAGTCTAAAATCTGTCAGATTAAACTCAGTTGTCCATCTTGCTTAAATTGGTTCCAACCGAGTGAATGATTGAAGAGGAATTCACAAACCTGGCAAGTGATAAAAAATTTAGTTTGCTGATTGAAAATCTGAATTGCATGTGGTTGATACTTGCATGTATCATAATGCATAGTTTACACAATCACTTAAAATCTGTTGCAAATAATTTTCATCTGCATACATATGTGCTTAGCCAACAGTCATTTAAAAAAATTTGAGATGCACATAGGACTGCATTTTCATGCATGACCCCTATGGTATATAAAATGGTATGTTGGGAGAAGGGCAGATTATTTCTATCTGGAAACCCACATGATGGGGACATCACCTCCCATGCCCACGTTCACAGCTCGTCTCCTCGCCCCGGTTGCATCGACATGGTCTAGTTATTTAATTTTGAGTCCTATGTAATTTTTATTTGAGTCATTTGATGTATTTTCCATTTTATTTGAGTCATGTTCCTTGGTCTTGTGTTTATTTCCCTAAGTTTGAATGTCATTAGGTTGTCTAGTTAGTTATTGGGCCCAATTCATTGGGCTTGGCCCAAGGGCTCCCCCCTACCCCCTCGGTTATTTGTCATTGAGTCAATTGTCAGGGTCTTATTGTAAAATGTGGGTTGCCTATATATAGGGCCCCATTCCCCCCCATTTCAACTTAATGAATCAATGAATGAAAAACTTGCCATTTTGAGAGTTTACACTTCTTATCAAGTGGAGAGATTCCATTTTTGGGGTGAGAAGCCCTAGGGGAGAGATTCCCCACCCTTACCTCTCTTAATCTCTATTTTTCACTCCACTTTCTCTCTCCTCAACACCCAAATTCAAATTTTCTTCTCTCTCCTCCCTTCCCAACCACCTCCACTGCCCACCTACCCCATTTAAGCCTCTTCCCATTCCCCACAACCCTCATCAATACTCCACCCCTTCCCAAGACCCCCCTCCACCAATCCTCTCCTCACCATCAAACCCCCAACTACCCCTCCCACTGTCCCAAGCACCCTTCCCACTATCCCAAGCACCCCTTCCCTTCCCCAACACAACCCACCCATTCCCAAGACAAAAAATTAACCCCACCCTTAAACCTATTTTCGATTATCCTTTCCCTCTCTCCATTCCAACCAAATTCGCAGCCCCCACTACCACCATCTATTGGACCCTCTTCCAGACCTTATTCTCCACCTCCCACACCTTAGAACACCCTCTCCAAGACCCCCTTACAACCAGGGGTCACTCCCACACTCATCTACCCCCTTCCCCTTCTTCTTTCTTGGTCATTGGAAGCTACTTCGAAGTTGCAGTTTGTTGTCTAGAGGTTGCAGATGAACCAGCAACTTGTAGCGGCCACCACGACTTCCTCCGAACGCATTTGAAGACCCAAGAGCCATCGTCGGAAGCGTCTACCAGTCTTCTTCGTAACAGAAGTGGTTTCATCTTATTCCGATCTCCGACCCGTCCAGGAGGTCCATTCTCCCACAACTGCGCAGTTCTACCTCGACTGAGGACCTGAGCCAGATTAGAAGCTCTGCCACGACGAACCCCGAAGGAATCAGTCCATGAGTTCTTCTTCAAAGTTCTTCATCGCCCAGTCTACTTCCAGAATCAAGAAACATAACTTCATTCGGCGTTCGTGATCCAGAGTTCTCATCTTTCTCCCTCAGCTACGCAGATCTGCTACTCATAGTCTGCACCGACCAGTCGCCATTGTTCTGCATCCCCTAGTCTTCTCCGACATCGGTTGGCTTCCCCGTCAGTTTTTCTGTGAAGAGGACTTGTCCACGGTTCCAACGACACTGACGGTGCTCTATTCTGAGTTTGGGAGCTGTCGGAGCATCCTCTGCAACATGCTATTGGAAATCAGGAGCTAGCTCTGCAGAGATCCTGATCCAGAGAGAAAGCTTCACCATGACAAACCCCGGAGGAATTAGGCCACGAGCTCTTCTACAAAGTTCTTCTCCTTCCTGTCTACTTTCAGAATCAAGAAGAGGAATCCCGTTTGGCATCCGGTAGCAGAAGTTATCAATTTTCTTCCTTGGCATTGCGACTCTGCTTCCCCACAATCTGCACCGACCTATCCTCACTCTTCTGGATCCACTGATCATCTCCGGCATTGTTTGGTGTCCCCGTTTGTTCTGCGGCAAAGAGGACTTGTCCATGGTTCCAAATGTTTTGACGGCACCTGATTCGGAGTTCGGGAGCGGCCGGGGCAACCTCTTCTTCCTGATGTTAGTAACCAGTTGCTGTCAGTCCGAGAATCAAAGATCCTGTTCAAGCTCCTGCCCAGGCCAGCAGCGACCCCAGAAGAATTCGAAAAAATTCATTGGCACTCCAGTTCCAGTAACGAAGATTTTCTCACTGGTCTCGCCCTCGGCAAAATTCATGATCAAGTTCTGCAGCCACAGTACCGACTGTCTATCCACAATTGCCGAGAGAAGATAGATTCGGCATCTTCACTTCATCATCGTTTTAGCCCTAGTTTTCCCCACCCCGCTTGGCCGGCTGAAGGCCCCTCCCTGCGTGGAGGAAGTTTGATTGTAATCCATTAACCCCCAACCCAAGATCCCCCTCCTGCGAGAGGTGTAGTGTTATAATTCGTTTGGGCAGGTCAAGCTACACCGCCGCGGCGTGTGGGGATCCACTCGCCTCCCCGCTCGCCCTCGTCTCCGAGCGGCACCGGTTTCTTCAAACCGGTCGAGTGAGTGCTCCAAAACTTTGCTCTAATTCATGCTTGTTCTTTCAATATTAGTTCATAAACTCCGCTGGCCGTGACGAGAGCCCGATCCTTAAGCTCATTTGCTATAAGTGATCATCGTGGGAAGAGAGTGGAACCCGTGCCCTTTGGCACTTCGTCGGACCCTTGATTTGGGCAGCCATACCCTTGGGGAATCAAACCTTGGCCTTGCTGGCCCTCTACCAGCAAGGGCCCAGCCCACACAACCTCCCCTTGGCATTGCCAAGTTACCCCGGGTCTTAGTGTGCATCGGGTGAGCGGTTGCCATTATCGGTCTGTTTTGAATGCTTAATTGTGCTTGCTTGTTGAGTCCTAGGTTGTGTCACATCAATTGGTATCAGAGCAAGTTCTAGACTTGTCTCTACTAAGTCTTGTCCTAGGGCCATTGTATTTATCACTCGATCATCATGGCCACTTCCTACTTAGCATACTCGTCTCGCTTGTACCCAATAGATGCCTTTGTGTTTGATGGATCCCACCCTAGTTTATATCTAGAATGGGAAAGCTCCATAGATCACCACTTTGGGAGGTTCACCCTGTCAGGGTCTATGCAAGTCAACTATGCCAAAAGTTTGCTATGGCACCAAGCTAGGAATGAATGGCAAAACATTGTAGGCTTAAGGGAAGTTGGAAGGCAAGAGCCAATCGACTCTTGAGTTGAGATGAGAAATGAACTTAGGAAGATTTATGCCCATATGGACCCTCCTATCACCATAGAGGAAGCCCAAGCTCCCACCAATAAAGAAGAAGAGCCTCAATCTTCCCCCACCCCTCATGGTCTGGATCCTCAAAGGCCATGCACCGTCACACATGGCACCCTCACCATAGATGAGTCCATACTCCGATGGCTCAAGCAATCTCCCACCCTCCCTAGCTCACCACCATTGGGATATAAATCCCAAATTGTTCCCACCCGACCTCCCCATGTCACTTATCAAAACTTCTACTCTGTGGAAGACTTGGGAGACCTTGTGGATTGCCTACATTGGCAAGCCCACTTAACCGGTCTACTAGCCATGGGACCATTGGAGCCTAGCACCGTCAACTTTGTCCACCCATCCATCGGTTCCATCACCTCCTTTTGCACAAGTGGGTATTGTACTAGTGAGATCCTCCTATTTCTCCCCTTGGAGGAAGAACCCATCCCGGTCTACTCCCCACCCCTTGAGATCCCAAGTACCTTGAACGGTCAACCCACTAGAGACCTTGGACCAACTACTTGGGAGGAGGATGACTCACCACCTTGTAAGGACCTTGGGGACATAGAGTTCCTCTCTCTAGGTAGCCCTTACCATGATCCCTTTGACCCATTCCAATGGGAGTACGGATACCCATGTGGCCCAAACACCTTATCCACCACCCACCTTCCCCTACTCCAACCCACCGTGATGGATCAAACCCACCCCTTCCTAGACTCGGGTTACACCTTGGGAGCCATGACCTTGGGCCACATATCCCTAGGTAATAAGGTTGTGCCCCACCCCATGATGACCACCTTCTTAGATCCATTCGATCATTTCCAATGGGAGTCCAAAGATTATCCCACACCTATACACATGGAAGTCACCTTTGGGAAAAGCACGCATGTGTCTAGGTTTACCATACCCCTTGGCATGAACACTATGTCGGGTCCATTCATTCATATCACCCACATGTCAAGTAGAAAGTATGAGTGGTCCATATTCGGATGTCATGGTCCACCTTCATTCATCATGGGTCTTAAGCATGTCAAAGGCATCTACGGATGTCCGGGTCCCCCTATATTTATCACCAATTTGCATGATAGGGCCACCTACAGGTGTCCCGGCCCACCTAGGCCCACCAAAGTCTACATGACAACATTGCATGATAAGTCCACATATGGTTGCCCCGGCCCACCAAGGTTTATCAAGGTCCATATGGCATCATGGCATGATAAGTCCATCTATGGTTGTCCAGGTCCACCCATAACCACTAAAAGGACAACATTCATAAAATTGCATGAAAACCTTTGCAAGCACATTAGCAAGAAAAATGTGACTTATAAAAGGCGAGCCGACTCTCATCGACGTCACCAAGAATTCCATGAGGGTGACTTTGTGATGGTAAGGACTGAGAGGCTCTCCCCGGGAGCCATCTCCAAATTGAGGCCACGTGAGGCTGGTCCCTTCAAGGTCCTGAGGCGCATTTGTGCTAATGCCGATGAGTTAGATCTCCCCAAGGAATATGGAGTGAGTCCCACATTCAATATAGGTGAGCTAGTGCCTTATAAGGGACCCACGGTGGTACCTAGTGAGGATATTGAGTCTATTCCCTCCGTTGAGAGAGCACCCACCCGTGAGGAGAGACCACCAGCCAAGAGAGCCCAGCGTGAGCGCATTAAACGAATATTGGATGAACAAGTCACTACCACCCGGAGTAAGGTATACGAGCGCTATCTCGGCAGGTGGATGGATCGGTCTCATTCGGAAGACCTAAGGGCTGTACCACTTCTACACCCTGCGAGGAGGGAAGGATACTTACTCGACGGAGTTGAGTTCTCCGCACCCCGGGAGTATGATGGGGACATCACCTCCCATGCCCACGTTCACAGCTCGTCTCCTCGCCCCGGTTGTATCGACATGGTCTAGTTACTTAATTTTGAGTCCTATGTAATTTTTATTTGAGTCATTTGATGTATTTTCCCTTTTATTTGAGTCATGTTCCTAGGTCTTGTGTTTATTTCCCTAAGTTTGAATGTCATTAGGTTGTCTAGTTAGCTATTGGGCCCAATTCATTGGGCTTGGCCCAAGGGCTCCCCCCTACCCCCTCGGTTATTTGTCATTGAGTCAATTGTCAGGGTCTTATTGTAAAATGTGGGTTGCCTATATATAGGGCCCCATTCCCCCCATTTCAACTTAATGAATCAATGAATGAAAAACTTGCCATTTTGAGAGTTTACACTTCTTATCTATTGGAGAGATTCCATTTTTTGGGTGAGAAGCCCTAGGGGAGAGATTCCCCACCCTTCCCTCTCTTAATCTCTCTTTTTCACTCCACTTTCTCTCTTCTCAACACCCAAATTCAAATTTTCTTCTCTCTCCTCCCTTCCCAACCACCTCCACTCCCCACCTACCCCATTTAAGCCTCTTCCCATTCCCCACAACCCTCATCAATACTCCACCCCTTCCCAAGACCCCCCTCCACCAATCCTCTCCTCACCATCAAACCCCCAACTACCCCTCCCACTTTCCCAAGCACCCTTCCCACTATCCCAAGCACCCCTTCCCTTCCCCAACACAACCCCCCCATTCCCAAGACAAAAAATTAACCCCACCCTTAAACCTATTTTCGAATATCCTTTCCCTCTCTCCATTCCAACCAAATTCGCAGTCCCCACTACCACCATCTATTGGACCCTCTTCCAGAACTTATTCTCCACCTCCCACACCTTAGAACACCCCCTCCAAGACCCCCTTACAACCAGGGGTCACTCCCACACTCATCTACCCCCTTCCCCTTCTTCTTTCTTGGTCATTGGAAGCTACTTCGAAGTTGTAGTTTGTTGTCTAGAGGTTACAGATGAACCAGCAACTTGCAGCGGCCACCATGACTTCCTCTGAACGAGTTTGAAGACCCAAGAGCCATCGTCGAAAGCGTCTACCAGTCTCCTTCGCAACAGAAGTGGTTTCATCTTATTCTGATCTACGAGCCGTCCAGGAGGTCCATTCTCCCACAACTGCGCAGTTCTGCCTCGGCTGAGGACCTGAGCCAGATTAGAAGCTCTGCCACGACGAACCCCGAAGGAATCAGTCCATGAGTCCTTCTTCAAAGTTTTTCATCGCCCAGTCTACTTCCAGAATCAAGAAATAGAACTTCATTCGGCATTCGTGATCCAGAGTTCTCATTTTTCTCCCTCAGCTACGCAGATCTGCTACTCATAGTCTGCACCGACTAGTCGCCATTATTCTGCATCCCCTAGTCTTCTCCAATATCGGTTGGCTTCCTCGTCAGTTTTTCTGTGAAGAGGACTTGTCCACGGTTCCAACGAGTCTGACGGTGCTCTATTCCGAGTTTGGGAGCTGTCGGAGCATCCTCTACAACATGCTGTTGGAAACCAGGAGCTAGCCTTGCAGAGATCTTAATCCGGAGAGAAAGCTTCACCATGACAAACCCTGGAGGAATTAGGCCATGAGCTCTTATACAAAGTTCTTCTCCTTCCTGTCTACTATTAGAATCAAGAAGCGGAATCCCGTTTGGCATCTGGTAGCAGAAGTTATCAATTTTCTTCATCGGCATTGCGACTCTGCTTCCCCACAGTCTGCACCGACCTCTCCTCACTCTTCTGGATCCACTGATCGTCTCTGGCATTTTTTGGCATCCCCGTTTATTCTTCTGCAAAGAGGACTTGTCCACGGTTCCAACGGTTTTGACGGCACCTGATTCGGAGTTCGAGAACGGCCGGGGCAACCTCTTCTTCCTGCTGTTAGTAACCAGTTGCTGTCAGTCCGAGAATTAGAGACCCTGTTCAAGCTCCTGCCCAGGCCAGCAACGACCCCAGAAGAATTCGGCAAAATTTATAGGCACTCCAGTTCCAGTAACGAAGATTTCCTCATTGGTTTCGCCCTCGGAAAAATTCCTGATCAAGTTCTGCAGCCACAGTACCGACTGTCTATCCATAATTGCCGAGAGAAGACAGATTCGGCATCTTCACTTCATCATCGTTTTAGCCCTAGTTTTCCCCACCCCGCTTGGCCGGCTGAAGGCCCCTCCCTACGTGGAGGTAGTTTGATTGTAATCCAATAAGCCCCACCCCAAGATCCCCCTCCTGCGAGAGGTGTAGTGTTGTAATTTGTTTGGGCAGGTCAAGCTACACCGCCACGGCGTGTGGGGATCCACTCGCCTCCCCGCTCGCCCTCGTCTCCGAGCGGGACCGGTTTCTTCAAACCGGTCGAGTGAGTGCTCCAAAACTTTGCTCTAATTCATGCTTGTTCTTTCAATATTAGTTCATAAACTCCGCTGGCCGTGACGAGAGCCCAATCCTTAAGCTCATTTGCTATAAGTGATCATCGTGGGAAGAGAGTGGAACCCGTGCCCTTTGGCACTTCGTCGGACCCTTGATTTGGGCAGCCATACCCTTGGGGAATCAAACCTTGGCCTTGCTGGCCCTCTACCAGCAAGGGCCCAGCCCACACAACCTCCCCTTGGCATTGCCAAGTTACCCCGGGTCTTAGTGTGCATCGAGTGAGCGGTTGCCATTATCGATCCGTTTTGAATGCTTAATTGTGCTTGCTTGTTGAGTCCTAGGTTGTGTCACATCACCACACTAGGCATGAGGTAGTCTTAAGACATAAATACTCGGCCTAGTATCATGGGTCAAATTGGCACATAGAGCAGTTTAGACACTCGTGAGCATAGCTAATTAATCCCCAACATGGTCTGCATATCATATATGTTGTTTCAATGCATTTAGTTAGGGTGAGTCAGCATATGCATACATGTGGTTAATTGCATATAATTCATGTGTCAAAAGGTTTGATTGACATAAATGCACATATATAAGGGAGGTCCCTGTATTTCATAGTTTACACATGTGCATCTGTCTTCTTGCATATAATGATTTCAAAGTTGACTGCATATATTTATGTTAAGAGAAATGCAAAAAGGTCATTTGCAAAACATGCACTCATTTAGGGGGAGTCAATGCATATAAGTTCATATGATGTTCTGTCAAGGTCTCCCAAGTCGACACTTTGCTCAGCCCAAGTCAACCTATCTGTGAAAAATTCATAGCTTCATCTAATTTCTATACTTCTTGAACTTCATTGAATTTCATGATTCACTCTTCAAGAAAACTGTTTCAAATTACTTCATTCTGAATCTCTTAAAATCTATCATCTTCTCAGTTTGTTCTAGTGTGAAGTCACCTTGCTACTGCCCATCTAAAAGCAGTTATCTGTTCATTGCTATGAAATTTCTGAACCCGCTGCCACTTGCTAAACTTTACTATCTGACACTTCAATTTTGCTTATACATCTGAATTTTTAGAAGATTCCTAATCTGATTCATAAAATTAATTAGTTTAAGCATATCTCACAAAGAAATCTCTTATTATAAGACCATATGATGTACCATAAATAAAATTGTTGGTTTGAGCTTAATGAATCCAAGAGTTTAGAAAATTGGCTTTCATGAAAAAGATTGTATTCAGAATTTAATAGGTCTCAACCATTTCACACATGTTGTGTCGACCCCAAAAGTGTCGACCCCAAAAGTCGACTCCTTGCATCCAGACCTATGTCTGGCTGTCTTGGCATCTATGCTTCAGACAAGCTGGCCTCTTGTTGCTCCTTGCTTCAATGCTATCTGCTATCTCTAGACAATCTGCATAGACTCTCCTGGCTACCATGAAAGCATCACCACTCTCAACAATTGGTATCATGTCTCTAAAGTAATTGGTTTTAGTTCTTCACGTACTTGGGTGGTTTGCATTTTCCTTGGGTGGTTTCCATTTTCCTTCCTCCATGCATTGCAAAAAAGACCTTAAAAATCTAAAAACCAGAAAACCAAAAATTTTGAAAAACTTGAAAACCAAATCTATTTTATGGTTGCAGAATTGCTCTCTGATTGCATCTTCCAGCTATGATCAATGTCTTGCATGTATTTGTGTGATGACCCGGACTCCGGATACCAGATATACCCGATAGGATTACCGAGTAGACCCGATACCACTTGGAACCTGTGAAGCCTCCCAAGAGCTGTAAAGCTCCGAAGGGATAAAAGGATTGTTATGTAGTACATTGAAGTCGCAGATATAACAATAAGCAATTAAATTTCATTAATCAGGTTTGCTAAAGTAGCAGAAATAAAATTACTTTTTAATTAACAATTAAAATTAAAAATTATACCGGAGTCCACTCCAAAGGAAAGATAAGTATAGTACAACAGAAAGGAAAACGTACATTGAGGTCGGGGGAAGCCCGACGCAGGTATCGCTGGCAACTACGACCACGTCACACCAGGAACCGCGAAGGAAGCAGAGACGACCACACCTGAAAAGCAGGGGTGGGCCTCGTGTCACTAGCTCAGTAGGGGTCACGCGGATCCCCACTGAAAAATAACGCAGTAACACGGAACAACAGCTAAAACAGTAGTAGTAGAAAAGCATAAAAAGCTATAAAAGAAAGCCGTAACAACAGGAGTAGAACAACTAAAAGAAAAGAGAAAAGCCGCACCGAGCAAAACACGGTAGTCGAACCAACTTCGGCTCCCTAACTATTCCAAACAACGACAGAAGGGGAAACCCTTATCTCACAAAGTCAGGAGTTACCGATCCATCGCCAGGCACAAGGCCCAAAGAGAAGGTCCTACAAAACTAGGTAAAAACCCTAGAAAAGACCTAGATAGACACATACACTAATGCATACATTACTAGATCATCATGCACGCAACAGAACGCTATCCTTGGGCAAGGTCGAGAATAGACTAACTCAAAAGAGGGAGCTGATCTTGGACGAAGCCAAGAGCAGACTAACTCGGAAGGGGAACACAGACTCTGAGAAACACGAGAATCACGCGCCAAGTGAAAGAAGCACCTCCTCACTAGAAGAACAGCCAGATGTGTCCACTGACGTCTTACACTGTGCCACAAGTATCTCCCTACGGACGCCGAGAACGACAGAGACTGAGATACTCACTGAATGGAACCAGGAACTACAGTAACGAGTGACTAGTCGTGGTCACGCCCGTCGGTGTTCATCCAAAACGCCCCTGACCACGTATGCACACACAAGCTCAATACCCTTAGCTAGGCCTCTAGCTAGTTTTCTCCCCCACCAGGACGCTACTGCAAGGCAAGGGAGCCCACGGAAACTAGCCTACAAACCTTATCTCGGGAACTGCCTCACCACCACTCCCAGGTGGGCCAACACTCGAGGTCATTAGGCTACGACTAGTGGAGGCTCACTAGACACAGAGACTCTGAAACACGAGTGCTGAAGTACGGACAGGCTAAGTAAGCACTATCGCACATATTATAAAGCACAAAGGTAGTACACCAACTGCCAACAAACTCAGGACAGGGCAACAAGACCTACCAACGCAACGATGCTTGAGTCTCACGACTCAGAGTCAAGATCGTCGCACAACGATAGTGACAAGCCGCCAATCAGCCTAATCCTAAGCCGAGGAAAATGACACTGGATCATCAGATCCACGTGACCGTATAAAATGACACACGGAGACCCGAGGATTCACCAAGACTCTCAATGCATCTGGACACGTAGACCGAGGTAAGACAGTTCCTCTAGGCATCCAGAACCACTATCTTGAGCTATCCAAAATAGTCAAGACACACACAAGGTTACTTGTCAACGAATGGGTCTCACCGGGTTGACTAGAACCCAATAATGACTCTGAAGCAGTACAGAAACCTAACCAATAGCAAAGTACGCCTGGCTACCTTATAACATGGTTATAGCCCTCATAGGACATCAAAAGATGTCTAAGGGACAATGGGCAAACCATGAGGTCAAGCCGAGGCACTTGGAAACCAACACATCGAGAAACGACATGCAGGAGTTAAGCAGAGGAACATACGCTGGTGGTCATAGAATGGGCCGCTAGGGGACTGTAGCGGTCAAGGATTAGGCCGCTAAACACAGTCAACCCTGAACCGACCTATTCGGACAAACCACCAAGTCGCGGTCTAATATAGACGCGCTACACGGACTAGGCGGTTGTTCGATGGGTTTTTTTGTTGTTCGTTCGGGTCAATCAACCAGTTAATTAATAACTAATCAACTGATTAGTTGACCGCGCAGGTGTGCCAGACACATGAGTGACGAGTTTATTGTGCGCTCATTCTGACCCTCATGGGGCGATAGTGAGATTCGGGTCGAGACCGGCAGTCCGCCATACCATAAAGGCTATCACGTTAATTACACCCTCCATGAGGGAGAAAACCTTTGATTAATTACCGAGATAGCGGGCCGTTCGAGGCCAAAACAAGATGCAAAGAGATAAATGTGACGGGGTCACATGAAGTGCCTTTATCTATCATGCAAGAGAGGCATGGTTCATTAAGTTGGAGACCCTCGATATGTGGCGGAGGACGTAGGTCCAAAGACCACCATCGCACATAGCAAAGACTTCCTGTCGGGCGTAACCCGGACTTCCGTCAGTGCCATTTGATATACCTAAGGGTCTATGCAAGCATGCATGCATGATGCTCATGATTATGCCAAGCATGGTAATAGTGCTATGGAGATAGACAGTGATCAATTGGATTCATTAATCTCCTCCAAGGGAGACAAAAGTGATGACATAAGCATGATAACGATAGCATGATGCTAACGAACATGATAGTAGAAGCATAATGATAAAACGGTCAGGACTTGAATAGCCCTATTCTTATTTAGTTTATTATTGATTAGGGTTTATTAACCTCGATAGCGAGAGGTGAAGATCGCTCCGAGGACAAGTGAGTGATTAAAACCATGCAAGAATTCAAAACTGGTGCCACCATGCGTAGGGATAGGTTTCCCCGGTGCGGCCAAACGTAGGCAGAATAATTCTAATCTGGCGCGGGCAAACGAGCGTTAAACCGGCGCGGTGGCTAATTGGAGGTAAGAACGGCGCGGTGCCAACTGGAGGCTAAAATGGCGCGATGCCAACTTGGGAGCTAAAATGGCGCGCCCTAGGCGCACTGGGTGGAGGCCGAACTAGACAAATTGACAGATGAGTGTGGAGTTAAAATGGCACGGGGGGGGGGGGGGGGGGGTCGCGCCTGAAATTGGCACTCCGGATTAGGGCCGCGCCAGATTAAGGTGATTTTGGGCTATTTGAGTTCTAATGAAATTTTAGGCAGGTTTCTTAGGACCTTGGTGTTATTTTTAGAAGATTAGAAGACTTATTTAGGTCCAAGATACACTGCAAACCAAACAAGTCCAGACTTATGCGAGGTTTTTACTCGAGCATAGTCTTCAATGAACTTTATTAGTGCAGATCCACTGTAATTCAAACCAAATCATCATTCAAAATTTGGGCAGCAACTCCCCATGATTGGAGGGTTGCGGGGGCGAAGTGGAGACAGTCCTACAATGTTGGGGTACGCTCTTTAAGGCCGGGAATGCCAAGCGGTGACCGGCGGACTTCAATAGAGGGAAAAGACCCCGAGGGCTAGCCTACTAGGGGCATCCATCTCCACGAGTCAAAATCATTAAGGGACGGCTGAGATGAGAAGGTACCTTGAGGGCTAGCCGACGAAGGGTTACCTTCCCATAGCCACCACCATTCGCAAGAGAAGGTGGGTTTCATGTCGGGCTAAAGCCCTGTTAATGTTCACCTGGTGAGTCATAGGGTTCACATCATTAAGAGATGTGACCCTATGGTTCGACAGTGAATACGGATGGGGAATGTTCCCCTCCCAGGGCAGTAGGTTCTTCGAAAGGACAAACCACCAAATGCAATGATATGCAGACTGCACTCTATCGATGAGTGGACAGGAGATGATCGCATGTATGCATGTGCATCGACGAAGCAGACTAACATAGGAGTTGACAAGCCAGACTAAAGACCCGAAGCTGAGTCAAAGGATTGAGGTTCTGAAGGGGGGAGGCAAACAGTCGAATAGTTCAACGGCGTCTGCAATACGAACAAATACGGTACACCTGCAGAGATGGCCATCCTCCTAGCCCTAAACCACAAACAGGGAAGTGTTGAGGAGTCACCTCCGAGGGTGAAGGATAGTGCACTGATATGCATCCCTCCGATCGGGAGAGAACACTGAATCATTCGATGCTATCTATACGATAAAAAGAACCTCGGGGAGGGGATTATTAATGTTGCCCCGAGAAGCAATGGGGTGTATTCGGTGGTGGGGGAAAACGAGAGATCATACACGGGATAGAGATGAAATAAATGGTAATCCGATGGGGAAGAAAGCCGCGAGAAGCGCATCCATTCATTCATTCAACCACAAGGGAGGCATTATAGAGGGCATCACAAGCGGCTGCGGCTCGGCGTTGTCGCTCGAGACCGGCCAATAGCTAGAGAAGCAAGGATGAAACCCTAGTTACAATGAAAAGAATACGGAATGAAAACCAAGTCGTGAAAGAAAAATAACAGAGGAAGAGGGGGGGAAGCTCATATCATCGCCCCTCCCACCTCATTCATTCGTGGAGTTTATAGAACATCAGCAGGAAGGGGCAAACCAAACGGAGGAACATCGACACCCACCTGTGGAAATAGAGTGCCGTAGATGGAGTCTTCTTCTCCGGCGACGGGCGCTTCAGATGGACAGATGAGATGGGTGGCGCTCCGGCTCGCTCTCGAGGGTGGATCCCCTTTTTTTCTCTATTATCTTCCTCTCTTCGCTTCTTATCTGCCCTCTTCTTCGCCTCTCTCCTTCTTCTATTCTCCTTCTTCTATCCTTTTTTTTTATTCGACCACAGGGCCTTTTTAATAGGCAATCCTTCGACCAAGCTTAATCTGGCGTGGGGATTAGCGCACCAGTTTAAGGGGCGGAGCAGGGCGCGTCGAGAAGAGGATGCCAAAAGGGAAGAGGGCGCGTCGGATTAAGAGGGGCGCGCCTAATTTGAACCATTTCGTCTCGTCGACTTGATACGAGTCCGACAGCGGGCCCCGGGCTGACTCCAAGAGTTGTTGTGATTCTTCATGTCTCCGTGATCTTGCCAAACCATAGGGGGAGATATTGACGAAGCTTCCGGGCCACTAAACAGGTGCTTTTGGAACTCATGCACCTTCAGCTTGGACATGCGGGTTTTCCACTGATACGGCTCTCAGCACAACGGTTCGTGTTGCTGGCTCGGCTTGACTTGCATCGGTAGCTTTCACGGGCAGTGGTATGCTGCCCGGAGTGTTTTTGCCTCGACTGGGTGATCATCTGGCCACTGATGGGCCCAATATGCTGAGAAGCCATACCCGTGCCGGGTAATCGGGATCTTCTGCTGACAGAGCCTTCGGTCCCTTGTTCTAAGAGGCCAAGGGCGTTCTCTCACCTGGGGAGGATCTTTCATTTAGGCGGCGTGCCGCCAAGTATACCTATGTCCTTGGTCGGACAACGGATACATGCTCGTCCTTGGTCAGACGACAGGTACAACCTCGTCCTTGATCGAACGACGGATATTGTTCTCGTCCTTGGTCAGACGATGAGGGCATGCTCGTCCTTGATCAGACGACAGGTACATCCTCGTCCTTGGTCGGACGACGGATAGTGTCCACGCAGTATGACTGAATCGATACCGGCTCATTGGGAAGTCCTGACGACAATGCCCGCTTGTGGTCTATTCTTCTCGATCCTCGTTAGGTGAAGTCCCCGGCATTCATAATGGGTGACATGAGGCTCTGGCAACTTGAGAAGGCTTCAATGCGTTGGTCTTCTTCGGCTTCTCTGCTTCGGTGGGCTGCATCATTTGTCGTTGATGCTTGATCGCCATTGAATATATTTTGAGTGCCAACAAATGCCCCCTAATCACGGGTGCGATGAGCAAGGCACAAGCGAAGCGGGACCAGCGGATGAGCTCCATCTGGACAGATTTCCCGTCTGGCTTGACATGGTATTGGAATGGCCCTCGAATAAGGTGCGATGGTTAATTCGACGCGGCCATGGGGCTTTGGTTAAAACGGTGCCCCCTTGCGTTTGGGAGGCTTAATACGGCGCGCTTTTTGCATCTGGAAGGGAGACCTAATACGGTGCGCTATTTAGCACGCCGGATTAGCTTGAGTCTGCCTCCTTGTATTTTTTTAAAAAATCTATTTTAAGGGGGAAATGTTAATCTGGCGCGCCTTTTAGCCCGCCGGATTAGGCCCGTCGAAGCCCTCCCTATAACTCCATCTTCCTTCTCTCCTTTTCTTCACTTCAACTCATTTACATCTTAACTTTCTCTCTCGTCCCTTCTCCTCCAGAGCGCGGCGGCGAGAGTAGAGTGGTGAGTGAGGATTTTGGGGGCTAACCCCTTGTTTTCCAGGCCCCAGGAGGCTCCTCGTAGGCTTGCCCTCGGAGCTGCACCCCTGGGTGTCCTATTCGGCCCTGGCGTGACGCCCACGGCCTTTTTCAGGGATCGTCACTTCGTGGATGAGTTCCCGCTTCGCCCTGGCAAACTCCCAGGCTAGGGAGACTCTGCCAAATTTTTGTCAGAAAAGACCTTTTCTTCAACAGCCGCCTCCTGACTTTGTTTGTTTTCTTTGTATTTGTCTTGGGTGTAGATATCATGGCATCTGGATCTTCTTCCTCCTCCCGTGGTATGGTGACGTGGAGGGATGTTCATTCTTTGGACAGGGGCCATGGCAAGCAGGCCATAGTAGCAGAGTCTTCTGATTCAGAGATCGAGACGGTGGACATGGACCGCCTGCTGATCATTGGAAGTGATTCCTTCAAGTATGAACGCCCTGATGGCTCCAGGGTGGATCATCCCAAGGACAAGCATCTGACGTCTTTCCTAAAGCGGTTCAACCTTCAAGGGAAGTGGGATCTATTCCTCATCTGGAAGGATGAGCTAGCACTGCTTGAGGGACGGGACAGCCTCACCGACTATGTTGTAAGGGGAAGACCCATATCTCTGCCAGATGAACCCAGGAAGTGGGGTGCCGTACTTGGGCTTCAGGAGCTGTCTCCACAAGACGGGCTGCTGACTAGAGCCCCTGAATTCGTCCCTGCCAGATGGAACGAGACTGCAAGTCGTGTAGATTAGGAGAAGCCGTCTTTTGGTTTTTCTTGGCTCCACTGAAGTGGGGATATCGAGACGAGCCGTTCTTTTTAGATTGCCTGGCGACCTAGTTCAAGCACCAGATTTCTATGGGATGGTTCGCCGATCTGAAGGCCACCGACGCCCACGCTTTTAGGCCGGGAGCAGTAGAATTCACAGACTTTGTCTTGCAACAGTATGCACCTATCTTGATTAGAGCATGTGTATATCACAGTGTGTATGCATCAAGGTACCGCTACCCCATCTCGAAGGGTCTTTGCTGCGGTAGGATTGAGGTGTTCTGCCTGGAGTACAACACCTTCTATACTTCGGAAGGAGAGACGTCATTAGACCTTTGGAGTCTCTCGCAGCTAAGCGGCCTCCCGATAGATGGTGAGCCGTATGAGGAAGTTTTTTGGCCATACTGGCTAAAGGACCAGACAGACGGTGATGGGTGATACTTGACTGGTTTCGCCTACCGCTATTTGATGAAGGCGTACCACAGTCTCTGCCGTTCTTCTCATGAAGCAAAGGGGGCGCGGAAGCCTGAGGAGAAAAGGTGTGTGTGAATGGGCACATGGCTTCAATATTTCTTCAGAGGAGAGCAAAAATACATATATTTCCCCTCGGTAGTGTCGGCTCCTGTTCAGTGGAAGAAAAGAGTTCGACGATAGGCTGCTTTCCCCTCGACTTTGAAGGGAGGACAACCAAGAGGACCCAACCACAGGGGTGTAGACGTAGTCACTCATTGTGCTGCATTTTTGACTTATTGGATCTGCTCCTTTGCTCTCCCGCAAGGTGACGAGAGCGTGATTAGGGCAGAGGCTATTTATCCTGCCTACCTGATGGCTTGGGGCATGAAGCTTTCGCTTTGCCCTGTTGCACTATGTTTGATATATAAATTACTGGGAGACCTGCACCGCTCGCGCCTTCCCAAGAGTCTTCGAAGCGTCGGCCCGTTGCATTTCTTTAACGCCTGGGTCTGCACTCTCTTCCCAGAGGCTGCTCCTCGGTCGCTCCAGTCAGCACAACTGCTCCCCAATATGATAGAGTTCGCCAGTGTTGAGCTGACCCAAGTGGCGGACCAACTCTTTGCTATACGTGGAAAGCTTACAAAAGTTCCACTGGATTCTCCAGGGGTCTTGCATTTTTGGAGTCTGGCGGCCCACTCGAGTCCCTTGGTGAACATGATGAGGGAGTGTTGTCTGAGTGAGGTAGAGGAATATGTCCACCCCATTTCTGATACCAAGTGTACGAGACCTATTTTGGAATCAGAGTTGATAGATTGGGCGCTGTCCATAAGGCCGAGCGTCCTATTTTTCGCAAGAGCGGCATCTTGTGGCTGGAGCCTTATTATCCTTTCCGATTCAGTCAGAATTTTGGCTATGACCAACATATTCCAGCCACTTCCACACAATTTACGCTGCCGAACAGGGCCTGAGCCGGCCAAGTGTCAAATGATGAGGCCCGCATTTGGTGGGACTATTTTCACCGTCGAGAGGCGGTTTCATTTAGTGTTCCAGTGTAATATCCCGGTTTTTAAAATATGTAATTTAGTTGAAATAAATGAAGTTTTAGTTTAGATAATAAAATTCATAAATTAATATCTAATTCTTTAGTGAATAGTGGTTAGTGAATAGTGCCTTCGTGAATAGTACCTTACGTAAATAGTATTATTAGTGTAATTTCGATATTTTCAATCTGTATTTAGATCTATTTACCGTTTAATTGAGTATAATTAATTAATATTTTATTCATGTGAATAGTACCATCGAAAATATTTCTACTTGATAAAAATTCACAAAAATGGTAATTAGATTTCTAGAAGTGTATGTAACAAACTTGTCTTCTATTATTAACCCTGTGAAAATCCGTGGTAAGATCTATTTAGAGATTTAAGTAGAAAATTCAAACTTTTCAACCTTTAGCTAACCCCGTTTTAAAACTCAAAATTCGAGCTCATTTCTCAACCATTTGATCTGAAATTGGTGTCAAATTAAAGGTCTTGATTTAATCTTCAAAAGCCCTCTCATAATCGGTCGAAACCCTAACCCTAATTGAGGCGGCTAGACAAATTAGACTTGGTCTCTCTTTTCGGCGCCGTTTCTAAGATGCCACTTCAAGCGCCGAGATCTCCCTCTCTCGACCACCTCAGAAGGCCCATGAGCTATTAAAAGAAAGCTCTCTGGGTCTATTTTCGTTTGATACCCACCATTGGTGCTGAAGTTTTCGGAGCTGGGCGATATCCTGCGAGGAGTGCAGGGGTGTCCAAGTTCCTTGTTCTTCATCTATCTTTTGTTCTTCATCAAATTGAGGTAGGTTCTCTCGGGCTCAAACCCTAAATAATATATCAAGCTCTTCAGCATGAATCCCTCTTTCTTTTGATACCAAAAGCCCCATCATTTATTTAGTATTTCATGAGATTTTAATTGTTTAAGTTAGACATGTTAAGTTAAGGCTAAACTAGGATTTTAGTTGTTCTTTCTTAAATTACGTGATCAATTCATGTTGTAAATCAACTTTTAAGCTATGCATCTTATGTAGAATTTCATGCTCGTCATTTTGGTAGCAAAAGCCCCTTGTTTCATTAAGTATATCATGAGAATTAATTCATTTAGTTCTGACTTATCCAATTAGGGCAGAAGACTGTTCATTCGCTGTTTTAGTAGTAATTAAAGACTGTAAATCTGAAAGTGATTCATGTAGATTGTAGAGCTCTCTGTGCTCTTTCCATGGACAGTAAGAACACTAAATTTTATTGAGTATAACTCCCGGAATTAATGTTTTAGTGTAACCCTAGCAAGCCCCCATCTTCCCGGCGTTCACCGGCCGCGGAAGGGACGACCGGAGACACCCAGGGATGGGCGGTCTTACGATAGACCGTCCAACTCCAGCCCACACCAACCCTGGCCTAGACAGGAGTTAAACGGTTCCAAATCAACCACTTAACCAAGTTAAACGGTCAGAAACTAACCACATATCTAGATAAACGGCCCAAAACTGACCACACAACCCCTGCAGGATAAACGGTCTTACGATAGACCACATATCCTAGATGGACGGTCTACAAGTGACCACATAACTAGGATAAACGGTCCCTCAGGAACCACACATCCTGGGATAAACGGTCCCAAAGTAACCACATATCCAGATATAAGGTCCCGGAGTAACCACATATCCCCCAGGCAGGATATAAGGTCCCCAGAGGACCACACAACTGGCACGCCAGAGAGATGGACGGTCCAGAGAGGACCACATAACTTGGGCGGCCCTCTAGGAACCGCCCAAGTACATGGGCGGCCCTTCAGAACCGCCCAAGTACCCAGAGTGCCCCTTTCAGCCCGTTCAGCCCCGTTCAGCCCCCGTTAAGCCTGATAGTTGTGCGGTTCACACCGAACCGTTTATCTACCCAGTAAATGACTTAGTAATGATTCTAATGCATCCTTTTTCATGTCATTAGGTTTGGACGGTTGCCCCATAACCGCCCAACACCCTGGAGCCCTAAAACGGCCCTTGTGCGACCGTTTAACCTCCAGAGCCGATTTTCGCGCCCGGTTTTACCGTTTGACGCCCCAATCGACTTAGTAAATGCATGATTTGATAATATATCTATATTTCTGTCTCAGAAATCTATTTATCATATAAAATGATTTAAAAGTGCTTTTTAATTATTATTTAGCATCTTACTTGTTAATTAGTTCTTAAAGTGATAATTAGTATATTTAAGCGCTAAATTAGTATCTTAATTTCATACTTAGCCAGTAAATTTATCTTTCTGTCTCAGAAACATGTTTTCACAGAAAATGATCTTATTAATTACAAATTAGTATTTTTGATTATTAATTAGTATCTTAATCGCATTTTAATTGCTAATTGGTACTTGAATTGCAAATTAGTATTTTCAAGTGCTAAAATTAATATCTTAATTACTGTCAAAACAATAGATTTATATTTATGTTCCAGAAATATATTTTTCACAGGAAATAACTTCATGTATAGATAATTAGTGTTTTTAAGTGTAAATTAGTATCTTAGTTACTAATTAGTATCTTAACTTGATAATTAGTGTGTTTAATAGATAAATTAGTATCTTGATGCTGTTAAGACAATATATTTATATTTTTGTTCCAGAAATATACTTTTCATAGAAAGTGATTTAATGTGTAGTTAATTATGTGTTTTTAATGTTACTTAGTGATTTAAATTGCTATTTAGTATCTTAAGTTGATAACTAGTGTTTTTGATGGTTAGATTAGCATCAAAATTTGCTGTTAGAAAGTAGATTTTATATTTCTGAAATCAGCAACATATGTGTTTATGGAAAATGATTTAATGTAATTCTAGATTGTTAATTGGTATCTTAATTGTTAGTTAGCATGTTAAATGGAGTTAATAAGCATCTTAAACTGTTAATTGGTAAGAAACGCACATGATAAGTGGTAAATATACAAGTAAATTTCTTTAATTGCATGCTATCCTTTGAGCTTGATTCCTTGTCTATCTTGATCCATCTTCATCCTGTGAATGAAAAACCTTATACCTAATTAAGCATGTAAAATTAGGCGTGTAAAGGCTTTGTTGGTTTTTTCTTAATTCTGTCAGTCAGTTCGTACTTAGAGCTAGCGGCATACTGTCAGTCGCTATTGTTGGCCTCGTGACTCGTGGTTCGTGACTCTGGGGAGTACGGCCGGTGTGGCCGTATAACCCTCGGTATGTGAGTTTTATCGTGTTTTGAACTCTTGAATCCAAGGACAAGTTAGTCCTTTAATCTTGAGCTTATGACAGTAATTTCTCCCGATTATTTGGCCATTTACTTGATTATCTAGACATTTGGATCTTGGATCCATTTTTATGCCAACGCACCATAAGGGCCCGGTCTGGTCCTGGGGAGAGCGCCCGAAAGTTAGTGAGCCCATGGGATGTTAATGACAGGGTGAGGCATACACCCGAAGTGCAGGACATGCTTGTTATGTCTAGAATAAACTCTTGTTACTTATTACCAGTTACTTGGGTACTTGAATTACAATGACGTCACCCCCAAGGTTTTGATAAGTAACGTACTTGAATCCCGCTGAGCGTATAAGAGACGCTTGCCCTACTTGCTTGCTTGGCCAACTCTTGCTATTTCCTGTTGGAAACCATTGTATTTGCAATCATACATAACATGTTTGACCAAAGAGGTTAATATACTAGTGATCGATCTTCATGCTTATACTTGAGTTCTATCTTGTGGTAATTTTTGACTTGAAAACTCCTGTAACAAATTCTTGTAGACTCTTGTTCAATCTTGTATTTGATGTCTTATTCGTTCTTACTTGATTTTCTTGACCTTGCAAGATCTATTTATTACATTATATCGTCATTACTTCTTTTACTAGCATGCTACCGTCTTTTACATATTTAGCATGGCATGAAAAACGTAATTACTTGTTAATCACTTTAACCACTGCCTGATGATAGAGTATAATTCCTACTGAGCTTCTTGCTCACCCCTACTTCCAACCCTTTTCAGGTGTGCGAGTATTGGTACGTGCATGGGAATCGGATCGATGTGATCGAGTGGTACCTGGACCCTAGAGTTGGAGTCTGTGTCCTTTCTATTTTCTTGAGTCTTGTTAGTTTAGTTCCTTCTTTTTGTTATCTATTTCGAAGCTTTTATTGTAAGTGGTGTTGAATATATCTTTTTAAATTAATAAGAGTTCATATTTTCTCAAATGTGTGTCTGGCCTCTTTGTATTTTATTGTGATTATTTATCTTCCGCTCTTGTTATCGTGACTTGTCTCCTGCCACGTTCCGAGCATCGCTTCCCGCTGCTATCGGTTCGGGGCGTGATAGTTTTGGTATCAGAGCCTCCTTCTCATCTGAGTCGCTTAGATTTTGTCCATGTTTCGCCTTCTTCTCTGAGTCCTTCTTATTTGAGTCCCTTGGATTTTTGTCCGAGTGTATAGGTTACCCTAAGTCTTAAGACCCGTGTCGACCCTTGTACCCTGGTGAGATTGGGTAGTATAGTGGGTTAAGTAATAAAAGATATACAAGATTACGTTTCGGTAGGCGTAAGGATAATAAAAAGGTTAACCATCTATTATCTTCCAGGTTTAAGCCGTTCTTAAAAATGAAACCGAGTGGTTCCGGTAAGGCGAGTTTCGTTTCTGCTGAAGGCCGGCGAGTTCGTCGTAAGGAAACCCGACGTAATAAGAAGAAGAAGAGTAACATCGCGCAAAGGGAATGTCTGTATTGTCACAAGCTTGGTCATCTCGCGAATGAATGCTGGCGGAGGAGCAAAGCATGTCTGCGTTGCGGCAATCAAGATCATAAGATGGCTAATTGCCCTAAGCAGAAGGGTAATATTGAGAGTAATATTGCGCAAAAGGAATGCAAGAAGGAATGCAAGTACTGTCGCAGGCTTGGTCATCTCGCGAAGGAGTGCTGGCGGAGAAGAGGATCGTGTCTACATTGCGGTAATCCGGTTTATCATAAAATGGATAATTGCCCTAAGTTACTTCCACAAGTAAAACTTCCAGAAGAATCGGAACCAACTTCCGCCGAATGACGAACAATATACGGTATCATTCTCTTTTACCCCGAGCATTCGTCATTAATCGTTTAGTTACCATATTATTTTGATAAATCTTAGTTAGTTAATTTCCTTCATCCTTAACATGTTATTTTCATAAATGTGATCTTCTGAGTTTAAACTTTTACCTAATTGAAAATAATCGGTGAATTTGGGGACCAAATTCCTTTAAGTGGGGGAGGGTGTAATATCCCGGTTTTTAAAATATGTAATTTAGTTGAAATAAATGAAGTTTTAGTTTAGATAATAAAATTCATAAATTAATATCTAATTCTTTAGTGAATAGTGGTTAGTGAATAGTGCCTTTGTGAATAGTACCTTCCGTAAATAGTATTATTAGTGTAATTTCGATATTTTCATAAAAATCTAGAAAAATACAAAATTGGTAGATCATGATTTATAGAACAACTTTATCTTCTTGAGTTTTATTAGTAAAAATCTGTATTTAGATCTATTTACCGTTTAATTGAGTATAATTAATTAATATTTTATTCATGTGAATAGTACCATCGAAAATATTTCTACTTGATAAAAATTCACAAAAATGGTAATTAGATTTATGGAAGTGTATGTAACAAACTTGTCTTCTATTATTAACCCTGTGAAAATCCGTGGTAAGATCTATTTAGAGATTTAAGTAGAAAATTCAAACTTTTCAACCTTTACCTAACCCCATTTTAAAACTCAAAATTCGAGCTCATTTCTCAACCATTTGATCTGAAATTGGTGTCAAATTAAAGGTCTTGATTTAATCTTCAAAAGCCCTCTCATAATCGGTCGAAACCCTAACCCTAATTGAGGCGGCTAGACAAATTAGACTTGGTCTCTCTTTTCGGCGCCGTTTCCAAGATGCCACTTCAAGCGCCGAGATCTCCCTCTCTCGACCACCTCAGAAGGCCCATGAGCTATTAAAAGAAAGCTCTCTGGGTCTATTTTCGTTTGATACCCACCATTGGTGCTGAAGTTTTCGGAGCTGGGCGATATCCTGCGAGGAGTGCAGGGGTGTCCAAGTTCCTTGTTCTTCATCTATCTTTTGTTCTTCATCAAATTGAGGTAGGTTCTCTCGGGCTCAAACCCTAAATAATATATCAAGCTCTTCAGCATGAATCCCTCTTTCTTTTGATACCAAAAGCCCCATCATTTATTTAGTATTTCATGAGATTTTAATTGTTTAAGTTAGACATGTTAAGTTAAGGCTAAACTAGGATTTTAGTGGTTCTTTCTTAAATTACGTGATCAATTCATGTTGTAAATCAACTTTTAAGCTATGCATCTTATGTAGAATTTCATGCTCGTCATTTTGGTAGCAAAAGCCCCTTGTTTCATTAAGTATATCATGAGAATTAATTCATTTAGTTCTGACTTATCCAATTAGGGCAGAAGACTGTTCATTCGTTGTTTTAGTAGTAATTAAAGACTGTAAATCTGAAAGTGATTCATGTAGATTGTAGAGCTCTCTGTGCTCTTTCCATGGACAGTAAGAACACTAAATTTTATTGAGTATAACTCCCGGAATTAATGTTTTAGTGTAACCCTAGCAAGCCCCCATCTTCCCGGCGTTCACCGGCCGCGGAAGGGACGACCGGAGACACCCAGGGATGGGCGGTCTTACGATAGACCGTCCAACTCCAGCCCACACCAACCCTGGCCTAGACAGGAGTTAAACGGTTCCAAATCAACCACTTAACCTAGTTAAACGGTCAGAAACTAACCACATATCTAGATAAACGGCCCAAAACTGACCACACAACCCCTGCAGGATAAACGGTCTTACGATAGACCACATATCCTAGATGGACGGTCTACAAGTGACCACATAACCAGGATAAACGGTCCCTCAGGAACCACACATCCTGGGATAAACGGTCCCAAAGTAACCACATATCCAGATATAAGGTCCCGGAGTAACCACATATCCCCCTGGCAGGATATAAGGTCCCCAGAGGGCCACACAACTGGCAGGCCAGAGAGATGGACGGTCCAGAGAGGACCACATAACTTGGGCGGCCCTCTAGGAACCGCCCAAGTACATGGGCGGCCCTTCCAGAACCGCCCAAGTACCCCTTTCAGCCCGTTCAGCCCCGTTCAGCCCCCGTTAAGCCTGATAGTTGTGCGGTTCACACCGAACCGTTTATCTACCCAGTAAATGACTTAGTAATGATTCTAATGCATCCTTTTTCATGTCATTAGGTTTGGACGGTTGCCCCATAACCGCCCAACACCCTGGAGCCCTAAAACGGCCCTTGTGCGACCGTTTAACCTCCAGAGCCGATTTTCGCGCCCGGTTTTACCGTTTGACGCCCCAATCGACTTAGTAAATGCATGATTTGATAATATATCTATATTTCTGTCTCAGAAATCTATTTATCATATAAAATGATTTAAAAGTGCTTTTTAATTATTATTTAGCATCTTACTTGTTAATTAGTTCTTAAAGTGATAATTAGTATATTTAAGCGCTAAATTAGTATCTTAATTTCATACTTAGCCAGTAAATTTATCTTTCTGTCTCAGAAACATGTTTTCACAGAAAATGATCTTATTAATTACAAATTAGTATTTTTGATTATTAATTAGTATCTTAATCACATTTTAATTGCTAATTGGTACTTAAATTGCAACTTAGTATTTTCAAGTGCTAAAATTAATATCTTAATTACTGTCAAAACAATAGATTTATATTTATGTTCCAGAAATATATTTTTCACAGGAAATAACTTCATGTATAGATAATTAGTGTTTTTAAGTGTAAATTAGTATCTTAGTTACTAATTAGTATCTTAACTTGATAATTAGTGTGTTTAATAGATAAATTAGTATCTTGATTCTGTTAAGACAATATATTTATATTTTTGTTCCAGAAATATACTTTTCATAGAAAGTGATTTAATGTGTAGTTAATTACGTGTTTTTAATGTTACTTAGTGATTTAAATTGCTATTTAGTATCTTAAGTTGATAACTAGTGTTTTTGATGGTTAGATTAGCATCAAAATTTGCTGTTAGAAAGTAGATTTTATATTTCTGAAATCAGCAACATATGTGTTTATGGAAAATGATTTAATGTAATTCTAGATTGTTAATTGGTATCTTAATTGTTAGTTAGCATGTTAAATGGAGTTAATAAGCATCTTAAACTGTTAATTGGTAAGAAACGCACATGATAAGTGGTAAATATACAAGTAAATTTCTTTAATTGCATGCTATCCTTTGAGCTTGATTCCTTGTCTATCTTGATCCATCTTCATCCTGTGAATGAAAAACCTTATACCTAATTAAGCATGTAAAATTAGGCGTGTAAAGGCTTTGTTGGTTTTTTCTTAATTCTGTCAGTCAGTTCATACTTAGAGCTAGCGGCATACTGTCAGTCGCTATTGTTGGCCTCGTGACTCGTGGTTCGTGACTCTGGGGAGTACGGCCGGTGTGGCCGTATAACCCTCGGTATGTGAGTTTTATCGTGTTTTGAACTCTTGAATCCAAGGACAAGTTAGTCCTTTAATCTTGAGCTTATGACAGTAATTTCTCCCGATTATTTGGCCATTTACTTGATTATCTAGACATTTGGATCTTGGATCCATTTTTATGCCAACGCACCATAAGGGCCCGGTCTGGTCCTGGGGAGAGCGCCCGAAAGTTAGTGAGCCCATGGGATGTTAATGACAGGGTGAGGCATACACCCGAAGTGCAGGACATGCTTGTTATGTCTAGAATAAACTCTTGTTACTTATTACCAGTTACTTGGGTACTTGAATTACAATGACGTCACCCCCAAGGTTTTGATAAGTAACGTACTTGAATCCCGCTGAGCGTATAAGAGACGCTTGCCCTACTTGCTTGCTTGGCCAACTCTTGCTATTTCCTGTTGGAAACCATTGTATTTGCAATCATACATAACATGTTTGACCAAAGAGGTTAATATACTAGTGATCGATCTTCATGCTTATACTTGAGTTCTATCTTGTGGTAATTTTTGACTTGAAAACTCCTGTAACAAATTCTTGTAGACTCTTGTTCAATCTTGTATTTGATGTCTTATTCGTTCTTACTTGATTTTCTTGACCTTGCAAGATCTGTTTATTACATTATATCGTCATTACTTCTTTTACTAGCATGCTACCATCTTTTACATATTTAGCATGGCATGAAAAACGTAATTACTTGTTAATCACTTTAACCACTGCCTGATGATAGAGTATAATTCCTACTGAGCTTCTTGCTCACCCCTACTTCCAACCCTTTTCAGGTGTGCGAGTATTGGTACGTGCATGGGAATCGGATCGGTGTGATCGAGTGGTACCTGGACCCTAGAGTTGGAGTTTGTGTCCTTTCTATTTTCTTGAGTCTTGTTAGTTTAGTTCCTTCTTTTTGTTATCTATTTCGAAGCTTTTATTGTAAGTGGTGTTGAATATATCTTTTTAAATTAATAAGAGTTCATATTTTCTCAAATGTGTGTCTGGCCTCTTTGTATTTTATTGTGATTATTTATCTTCCGCTCTTGTTATCGTGACTTGTCTCCTGCCACGTTCCGAGCATCGCTTCCCGCTGCTATCGGTTCGGGGCGTGACAGTTTTGGTATCAGAGCCTCCTTCTTATCTGAGTCGCTTAGATTTTGTCCAAGTTTTGCCTTCTTCTCTGAGTCCTTCTTATTTGAGTCCCTTGGATTTTTGTCCGAGTGTATAGGTTACCCTATGTCTTAAGACCCGTGTCGACCCTTGTACCCTGGTGAGATTGGGTAGTATAGTGGGTTAAGTAATAAAAGATATACAAGATTACGTTTCGGTAGGCGTAAGGACAATAAAAAGGTTAACCATCTATTATCTTCCAGGTTTAAGCCGTTCTTAAAAATGAAACCGAGTGGTTCCGGTAAGGCGAGTTTCGTTTCTGCTGAAGGCCGGCGAGTTCGTCGTAAGGAAACCCGACGTAATAAGAAGAAGAAGAGTAACATCGCGCAAAGGGAATGTCTGTATTGTCACAAGCTTGGTCATCTCGCGAATGAATGCTGGCGGAGGAGCAAAGCATGTCTGCGTTGCGGCAATCAAGATCATAAGATGGCTAATTGCCCTAAGCAGAAGGGTAATATTGAGAGTAATATTGCGCAAAAGGAATGCAAGAAGGAATGCAAGTACTGTCGCAGGCTTGGTCATCTCGCGAAGGAGTGCTGGCGGAGAGAGGATCGTGTCTACGTTGCGGTAATCCGGTTTATCATAAAATGTATAATTGCCCTAAGTTACTTCCACAAGTAAAACTTCCAGAAGAATCGGAACCAACTTCCGCCGAATGACGAACAATATACGGTATCATTCTCTTTTACCCCGAGCATTCGTCATTAATCGTTTAGTTACCATATTATTTTGATAAATCTTAGTTAGTTAATTTCCTTCATCCTTAACATGTTATTTTCATAAATGTGATCTTCTGAGTTTAAACTTTTACCTAATTGAAAATAATCGGTGAATTTGGGGACCAAATTCCTTTAAGTGGGGGAGGGTGTAATATCCCGGTTTTTAAAATATGTAATTTAGTTGAAATAAATGAAGTTTTAGTTTAGATAATAAAATTCATAAATTAATATCTAATTCTTTAGTGAATAGTGGTTAGTGAATAGTGCCTTCGTGAATAGTACCTTCCGTAAATAGTATTATTAGTGTAATTTCGATATTTTCATAAAAATCTAGAAAAATACAAAATTGGTAGATCATGATTTATAGAACAACTTTATCTTCTTGAGTTTTATTAGTAAAAATCTGTATTTAGATCTATTTACCGTTTAATTGAGTATAATTAATTAATATTTTATTCATGTGAATAGTACCATCGAAAATATTTCTACTTGATAAAAATTCACAAAAATGGTAATTAGATTTCTGGAATTGTATGTAACAAACTTGTCTTCTATTATTAACCCTGTGAAAATCCGTGGTAAGATCTATTTAGAGATTTAAGTAGAAAATTCAAACTTTTCAACCTTTACTTAACCCCATTTTAAAACTCAAAATTCGAGCTCATTTCTCAACCATTTGATCTGAAATTGGTGTCAAATTAAAGGTCTTGATTTAATCTTCAAAAGCCCTCTCATAATCGGTCGAAACCCTAACCCTAATTGAGGCGGCTAGACAAATTAGACTTGGTCTCTCTTTTCGGCGCCGTTTCCAAGATGCCACTTCAAGCGCCGAGATCTCCCTCTCTCGACCACCTTAGAAGGCCCATCAGCTATTAAAAGAAAGCTCTCTGGGTCTATTTTCGTTTGATACCCACCATTGGTGCTGAAGTTTTCGAAGCTGGGCGATATCCTGCGAGGAGTGCAGGGGTGTCCAAGTTCCTTGTTCTTCATCTATCTTTTGTTCTTCATCAAATTGAGGTAGGTTCTCTCGGGCTCAAACCCTAAATAATATATCAAGCTCTTCAGCATGAATCCCTCTTTCTTTTGATACCAAAAGCCCCATCATTTATTTAGTATTTCATGAGATTTTAATTGTTTAAGTTAGACATGTTAAGTTAAGGCTAAACTAGGATTTTAGTTGTTCTTTCTTAAATTACGTGATCAATTCATGTTGTAAATCAACTTTTAAGCTATGCATCTTATGTAGAATTTCATGCTCATCATTTTGGTAGCAAAAGCCCCTTGTTTCATTAAGTATATCATGAGAATTAATTCATTTAGTTCTGACTTATCTAATTAGGGCAGAAGACTGTTCATTCACTGTTTTAGTAGTAATTAAAGACTGTAAATCTGAAAGTGATTCATGTAGATTGTAGAGCTCTCTGTGCTCTTTCCATGGACAGTAAGAACACTAAATTTCATTGAGTATAACTCCCGGAATTAATGTTTTAGTGTAACCCTAGCAAGCCCCCATCTTCCCGGCGTTCACCGGCCGCAGAAGGGACGACCGGAGACACCCAGGGATGGGCGGTCTTACGATAGACCGTCCAACTCCAGCCCACATCAACCCTGGCCTAGACAGGAGTTAAACGGTTCCAAATCAACCACTTAACCTAGTTAAACGGTCAGAAACTAACCACATATCTAGATAAACGGCCCAAAACTGACCACACAACCCCTGCAGGATAAACGGTCTTACGATAGACCACATATCCTAGATGGACGGTCTACAAGTGACCACATAACCAGGATAAACGGTCCCTCAGGAACCACACATCCTGGGATAAACGGTCCCAAAGTAACCACATATCCAGATATAAGGTCCCGGAGTAACCACATATCCCCCTGGCAGGATATAAGGTCCCCAGAGGACCACACAACTGGCAGGCCAGAGAGATGGACGGTCCAGAGAGGACCACATAACTTGGGCGGCCCTCTAGGAACCGCCCAAGTACATGGGCGGCCCTTCCAGAACCGCCCAAGTACCCAGAGTGCCCCTTTCAGCCCGTTCAGCCCCGTTCAGCCCCCGTTAAGCCTGATAGTTGTGCGGTTCACACCGAACCGTTTATCTACCCAGTAAATGACTTAGTAATGATTCTAATGTATCCTTTTTCATGTCATTAGGTTTGGACGGTTGCCCCATAACCGCCCAACACTCTGGAACCCTAAAACGGCCCTTGTGCGACCGTTTAACCTCCAGAGCCGATTTTCGCGCCCGGTTTTACCGTTTGACGCCCCAATCGACTTAGTAAATGCATGATTTGATAATATATCTATATTTCTGTCTCAGCAATCTATTTATCATATAAAATGATTTAAAAGTGTTTTTTAATTATTATTTAACATCTTACTTGTTAATTAGTTCTTAAAGTGATAATTAGTATATTTAAGCGCTAAATTAGTATCTTAATTTCATACTTAGCCAGTAAATTTATCTTTCTATCTCAGAAACATGTTTTCACAGAAAATGATCTTATTAATTACAAATTAGTATTTTTGATTATTAATTAGTATCTTAATCACATTTTAATTGCTAATTGGTACTTAAATTGCAAATTAGTATTTTCAAGTGCTAAAATTAATATCTTAATTACTGTCAAAACAATAGATTTATATTTATGTTCCAGAAATATATTTTTCACAGGAAATAACTTCATGTATAGATAATTAGTGTTTTTAAGTGTAAATTAGTATCTTAGTTACTAATTAGTATCTTAACTTGATAATTAGTGTGTTTAATAGATAAATTAGTATCTTGATGCTGTTAAGACAATATATTTACATTTTTGTTCCAGAAATATACTTTTCATAGAAAGTGATTTAATGTGTAGTTAATTACGTGTTTTTAATGTTACTTAGTGATTTAAATTGCTATTTAGTATCTTAAGTTGATAACTAGTGTTTTTGATGGTTAGATTAGCATCAAAATTTGCTGTTAGAAAGTAGATTTTATATTTCTGAAATCAGCAACATATGTGTTTATGGAAAATGATTTAATGTAATTCTAGATTGTTAATTGGTATCTTAATTGTTAGTTAGCATGTTAAATGGAGTTAATAAGCATCTTAAACTGTTAATTGGTAAGAAACGCACATGATAAGTGGTAAATATACAAGTAAATTTCTTTAATTGCATGCTATCCTTTGAGCTTGATTCCTTGTCTATCTTGATCCATCTTCATCCTGTGAATGAAAAACCTTATACCTAATTAAGCATGTAAAATTAGGCGTGTAAAGGCTTTGTTGGTTTTTTCTTAATTCTGTCAGTTAGTTCGTACTTAGAGCTAGCGGCATACTGTCAGTCGCTATTGTTGGCCTCGTGACTCGTGGTTCGTGACTCTGGGGAGTACGGCCGGTGTGGCCGTATAACTCTCGGTATGTGAGTTTTATCGTGTTTTGAACTCTTGAATCCAAGGACAAGTTAGTCCTTTAATCTTGAGCTTATGACAGTAATTTCTCCCGATTATTTGGCCATTTACTTGATTATCTAGACATTTGGATCTTGGATCCATTTTTATGCCAACGCACCATAAGGGCCCGGTCTGGTCCTGGGGAGAGCGCCCGAAAGTTAGTGAGCCTATGGGATGTTAATGACAGGGTGAGGCATACACCCGAAGTGCAGGACATGCTTGTTATGTCTAGAATAAACTCTTGTTACTTATTACCAGTTACTTGGGTACTTGAATTACAATGACGTCACCCCCAAGGTTTTGATAAGTAACGTACTTGAATCCCGCTGAGCGTATAAGAGACGCTTGCCCTACTTGCTTGCTTGGCCAACTCTTGCTATTTCCTGTTGGAAACCATTGTATTTGCAATCATACATGACATGTTTGACCAAAGAGGTTAATATACTAGTGATCGATCTTCATGCTTATACTTGAGTTCTATCTTGTGGTAATTTTTGACTTGAAAACTCCTGTAACAAATTCTTGTAGACTCTTGTTCAATCTTGTATTTGATGTCTTATTCGTTCTTACTTGATTTTCTTGACCTTGCAAGATCTGTTTATTACATTATATCGTCATTACTTCTTTTACTAGCATGCTACCGTCTTTTACATATTTAGCATGGCATGAAAAACGTAATTACTTGTTAATCACTTTAACCACTGCCTGATGATAGAGTATAATTCCTACTGAGCTTCTTGCTCACCCCTACTTCCAACCCTTTTCAGGTGTGCGAGTATTGGTACGTGCATGGGAATCGGATCGGTGTGATCGAGTGGTACCTGGACCCTAGAGTTGGAGTCTGTGTCCTTTCTATTTTCTTGAGTCTTGTTAGTTTAGTTCCTTCTTTTTGTTATCTATTTCGAAGCTTTTATTGTAAGTGGTGTTGAATATATCTTTTTAAATTAATAAGAGTTCATATTTTCTCAAATGTGTGTCTGGCCTCTTTGTATTTTATTGTGATTATTTATCTTCCGCTCTTGTTATCGTGACTTGTTTCCTGCCACGTTCCGAGCATCGCTTCCCGCTGCTATCGGTTCGGGGCGTGACATCCAGTCCCTACGCGCTTTCCCCGTGTGACTCCAGAGTACATCAAATGGTGGAATGCGCGCACGGGCTTTTATAGGAACTCGAGGAGAGAGTGCTGGGCTGTTGCAGAGTGTAAATTTCTGGATTCCCAGTCAGTGCCTGCTCTGGATATCGATCCAGTTTACCTAAAGAGGTTGAAATCTCGGATGAACACTGTAGTGGCAAACTATCTGGAAGCGCGAAAAGCTGCCAAGTAATGTTCACCCAAGGTGGAACCAAAACTGCCATAGATCAGCAAGGATGGTTTCTTGAAGATGCTTTTGGGCCTGTGCCGCGTGAGTAGCGAGCGACTAGTCCTCCAGCAAATTCCGTTGCATGTGGAGGAATCGTCACCTTCTACAGCTTCTTGGCATCCTAAGAACGATCGGCTTTACCCTTACAGGACTTTCATCAGGGGAGAAGATCGATGACCGGAGCATTATGAGGGCACTCCCTGGTTGTTTGCACTGTTGCACTCTTATGGGATTTCAGTGGGTGGCCCTAGCAAAAGCATATTGGGCCAACCCGTTCTTTTATCTTTCAAATATGTCGATGGATGGGGGCTAGACCACCTCAGCTTGTATTACCATCTGTCTTTACGCGGCAATGAGGACCTTGCGTTGCTGGCCGAACAGTGTGAAGTGGTAGGGGATATATGTTGACTAGTTCGCGAAGCCGCCTCCAGGGACAAGGAGCCTTCGCTGTTCTACTGGCCACTCGCTCCCTTCTATACAGGACCAGCAGGTATATATTTTTTTTCTTTCTTCAACTTCGGGCTTTCCTTTCTGCTGCTGTGTATGTCATCTCTCCTTCTTTTGCCTTCGCTTGTGTGCAGTTCAGCTCTCTTTGGAGGAGACTAAGCATTTCAGGGAGTTGCTGATAAAGGCTCAGAAACCATCATATTTTGAAGTCCCGGAAGCTGCCCCAACTACGACGCCACTTCCTCCAGGTGACTCCCGGGAATGGACGAGGTCCAAAGTCTGGGAGGCCGTTACTCGAGCGAAGCGGGCCCGTCGGAAGAAGACTGTGGACCCAACACCATTGGTCACCCTTCCGAGAGTGGTCTCATTTGAAGAGTTCGAGACCTCTCGTCCCTCAGCTCGTGTGACCCGAGGTATGCTTCTTATCTTGTGCCCAGGCATCACCTTGGCAACATAGATCAATTCTTATTCTTACAAATGCAACTGCTTCGTCTGCAATGGCCGCGCAAGCGGCTGCCACCTCTGCGGGAGCCGGAGATAGAGAGGATGTGGTGGAGACAGATCTGCCCTCTCCCACACCCAACCACGAAATAGAAGGTAATTGATGGCCCATCTAGTCGCAGACTTCTATAGTTTATTATCCCTTGTGCACACATGGGTGATTTCTTTTCTTCAGCTTCCGTCGAGATTCGACCACCTTCTCCCCCTGTCGTGGAATCAACTGAGGGAACCTCTACGGAGCCAGGGATACTTCCAAGAAGTCGATCCACTCCTGAAGCTTGCTCGCATGTTATCCCTGTCACAGAGTCGGTTGAGTAGGCTCCTATCGAGCAAGAAGCTTCGGCGGGAGGCCTCCCAGGTTAAGGACCACCGGTCTTGAGAGAGAAAGAACCACTGTTGGTTCAAAGTTCATCCTCGTCGGAGCATGTGGATTATGGCAGCGGATCGAGTGAAGAGGATTTTCTTTTGACAGGGACAGTGGCTGAGGATGTTGCGGCATCTTCCGCCTATGAGAGTGACTTTTCAACCTTCAGTCCTCCCCGGCTGACGCTGAGTAGCTTTGGACCACCAGGTCCTTCAGTGGGAGAAGGGTCAGAAGGGATGGAGACAGTGGCTCCTGCTGCTGTAGATTTGAGCTTAGTGCCGACTGAGGTAAGAACTACACTTCTCAGTCTTGTGCTTATTCTCGTCTGACCATTATGCTGGTCTTTCGAGATGCTAATGCTCTCTTTCTCTTGCAGGCTTCTGCTAGTCAGGCCGAGGTTGCCTTGCCGGCGATAACCGTGAAGATACCCCTGCCGCCTCTCAGCGTAGATCCGCCCTTGTTCCTACCGGTCCTGAGGCCCATAGCCCTGAGGTATCCGAAGGATTACATGATAGTAGCGGGCTCGGAGGCACTGGAGATGGTCGCCGGGCCTGAGCCGTCAGCTGTGGCTTTGGAGCAGCAGTAGCTTGTCTTTGCCGACGAGCCACTTCAGAGTGAAGAGGGCCTCCCTGGGGCAGAGGAAGGTGAAATTGTGGAAGAGGTGATCGGGAGCTCACTGTTAACCCTAACCCCTGCCATCGAATCATCATTGGTGGTAGCCGGAGAGGCCAGAAGTGGCGACCAACCGCTCCCCGCTATCCAAGGTCAAGATGTGGCACTCTCGCCCGAGGTTGGGAGAGAAATGGCTGTCGTCGACAGTCCCACCATTACGTTGTCTGCGGGGGCCAGTCTGGGTGCGGGCGCCTTGTAAGATATGCCATCCTAGTCTTCTGCACCGGGTGATGACATTTGGGCTGCAGTTGACAGCCGGGTAGAATTTCAACTACCGGATGCGCCGTTACTTGGTCTGCAATCATCGAGTGGCCTAGTATGGCAGTATCTGGAGACATTACCGTAGACCGTGACAGCTCGCCCCGAGTTGACTTATGCACAGTTGAGGGGTCTCACAGAACACCTCTCCCATTCTTTACTAGCTTTTGGTTGCCCCATGGAGGACTGGGTGTAGCGGGTAGTTCTGCTCCTCAAGCATGTGAATAGGAGGGAGTTCATAGGCCGCAACTTGATAGATCAAATGACAGCCGCAAAACTTGAAAGGACATAGTGTCAGGCTGCCCTTCAATCATTGAGAAGAACTGCTCAGCAGATGCGGGATGCTGTCGATGATTCTGGCCAACGCAAGACTTCTCTGAAGACTCAGATAATTGAGCTCCGCGCCGAACTTGACCGGGCTGAAGCAGAATTAGCATTGTCTGATCAACTATGGGTTCAGCACACTGAGGCGGCTGAGCTGGCAGAAGGGCAAGCCGCATCGCTTGAGGAGAAATTGGTGCAATTCTAGGACGAGAAAGACTGTCTATAAGAGTTGGCCCACTATCCATCCCTGGGGCTGCTGGAGTTCGAGGGCATCTTCCGCCGCTCGTTGCAATAGCTCTATTATTTTCTCTTCTCTCTCTCTTTTTTTGTGAACTTCCTGTTGTGCCCCTGTGTGGTTTTGATGATGACTGACACACCATGAGTCACACTGAGGTGTGCTAATTAATATAGATGACTGATTGACTGCTTGAATATCTGATTGCTTTATCTGATTGTTTGCTTGAATAGTTAATTCATGAATATGGCTAGATTGGGTTAACGTAGTGGCTAATTGTTTGTTCATGCATTACTCTATTTGTCAAGTGTATACGTCAGTCAGCATTGCACTTTGTTCACGAAGTCTATACACTGCTGGATGTTCATGTCTGCACATTGGTGCTTTTCCCTACGTTCTGGCCAAGTCTTTACAGCCTCATTCTTACCTTCGTTCAAAGCCAAAGTCTACACAACGCCCTTCATTGAAAGTCTACATTCGCTGCAGAGCTCACTGTCAAGCATGTACATTGGGTTCACATCTTCAAGTCTGTACAGCCGTTTGCATTGGATTTAAAGTTTATGCATTGCACTGTTCCTTTCATCTTCGTGCTGTTCATGATCACTACACTTCGTGTTGTTTCCCCTCACTAACACGAAAAGATTTCGTGTCGTCTGAGCTTACAACACTTCGTGTTGATTTCCATGCTTGACAGGAAAACTTGTGTGAGGTATACTTCGTGTTGTTCTATCCTTGTCGTCCTTGTCTTCAAGTCATTTTTCTTGCGTCTTTGAGTCTTCTTACGTTTCACTTCGTGTCGTTCTCCTTGTTAATTGTCACCTCGTATTAGCATTACACTTGTGTCTTCACGTTACTCTGTATATCTGGTCTTCGTGTTATTTTCGTATTTTCCTATTTAGTTCTATCTTCGTGTTGTTTTTCTGACCCAGTGTACTTTTTGCTTTGAGACCACACCTCGTGTTGGTTTCAGCTCTTCATCTTCGTGTTGGTTTTAGCTCTTCGTCTTCATGTTGGTTTCTGTTCTCGTCTTCGTGTCGTTGTCAGTCCGTGTCGTTCTTAGTTCGAGTCGTTTTCTTTGTTATTTCCGCCTTCGTGTTGTTTTTCCTAGACCTCGTGTCTTTCATGTGTTGAAACCATACTTCGTGTTGGTTTCTGTTCTCGTCTTCGTGTCGTTGTCAGTCCGTGTCGTTTCACCTCGTGCCGTTCTTATCTGACCTCGTGTCATCTTCCTTGTTGTATTAGCCTTGTTACCTCGTGTTGTTTCCTTCTTACTTCGTGTTGTTCTCATATAAACCACGTGTTTTTCTCTTGTAGTATTTTAGCTTTTGTTCTCACTGACTTCGTGTCGTTCTCCTTGTTGTGTCTTCGTGTCGTTTTTGTTCTATTGCGTACAGAACATTGCAGCACCTCATGTTGCTTTCTGTGCCACCCCGTGTCATTCTCTGTGTAGTGTGTGTTTTTGTCACCACTATACTTCGTGTCGTTTTTCTCTGTAGTGTTAAGCGTTATTAGTATGTATCACGTGTCGTTCTCTTCGTAGTGTTTGTTTTGTTACAGTGACACGTCGTGTCGTTGTTCGTTACTTCGTGCTGTTTTCATCGTCTTCGTGTTGTTCTCTTTGTAGTGTTATCTCTGTAACCTTGTGTATCTCGTGTTGTTCTTAGTGCAACTAGAATTGCTACCACATACCTCGTGCAGCTTTAGTTATTGTGGCCCTAGGTTCTAATCGTGCTAATTCCTTGCAGGAGAAGAAGAAGGTGGTCTGAAGAACATTTCCGATGTCTGGGCAGCACGTGATCCGAGGCTGGAATGAAGCCTGCTGAGAGACTGCCACGTGGTCCTAATATTTAGGCCTGAAAGTGTGGAGGTCACACGACGGGGCTGCCACTGCTGCTGCTCCTGCTATATATATATGAACCTTCTTCCACAAAAGATGGCAGATAGTGTGGGCGAAAGGTGAAGTCCATACAGAGAGCCACGATCCTCATAGAGAAGAAGAAAAGGAAAAGAAGAGGAGAAAGAGAGTGAGAAAGAGAAAGAGAGTGAGAAAGAGAAAGAAAGAGAGATTGAGTAAGAGATCGAGATAGCAGAGTGTGAAGAGAAGAAGAGGAAGAAGAATAGAGAAGAAGAGAGAGCTAGTGTGATAGAAGCTTCAACTGAAGATTTGTTCCTGCTGGACCGTGGATCAAATCCAGGCCAGCCAGCTCCTGCGAGTGCCACATTTGTTTTTATCTTTTCAGCTTTCTGTTGCTGGTTTCATTTTTCTTTTAAACTATCCATTTGCTATTTTTCTGAATCTCTGTAGAGAGGTCGGGGTCCCTCCTGTTGGTTCAGGAGAAGGGAGATCGCTATCTCCGGTTGCAAGTAGCTGGGTGCTACAAGTGGGTTCCCTCTGGTTAGAGGAAGGGAGGCTCGTCCTCCGGTTCTGGGCTTGTAGATTTCAAGTCCAGGGGTCCCTCCGGTTGGGAGGAAGAGAGGTCCTAGACCTCTGGTTTGCAGGTGATGTAGTGTCACTTGTGCTTCCCTCTGGTGTTCAGAGGAAGAGAGACTTGGGTCTCTAGGTTCCCCTCCGGTTTGGAGGAAGGGAGGATTGGTCCTCCGGTTCTAGTCTTGTGGGTTGCAAGACTAGGTGTTCCCTCCGGTCTGGAGGAAGAGAGACTTGCGTCTCTGGTTTGCTAGTGACTGGTGTCACTAGTGGTTCCCTCCGGTTGGGAGGAAGAGGGGAGGTTGTTCCCCTGGTCAAGTTGTGTGGCAGCACCTATTGCAGACTGAGTCTGCTGTTTCTAGCGTGAGCTAGTGAAGCCACACTCGGTTGAGTGTGGGGTGGATGTAGGTCTGGAGGACCGAACCACCTAAAAAACCCCGTGTGCATTGTGGTTTGATTTATCTGTTTTTGCTTCCGCTAGATGATTGCATAGGGGCGCTCTAAGCGTTTGGCTGCTGTTTGAGCAGAAGTGTTGATTAGTTTTTCTTAGAATATTTTAATCTGTCAAGAGAGCGAAATTCTAGTTGAGCTTCAGATTGTCGAATCTGTCTTGTTATTATTCTAGTTTTAGTTGGGTGAAGGTTTTTTTAAACGGGTTATATTCATTCACCCCCCCTCTGAATACTGCACCGAACCCAACAATTGGTATCAGAGCGGTTCTCTGATTGATCAGATCCAACGATCTGCAGAGGATCCTGTTGTCCCTTGGTGCTTATCTGTTTCTACCCTTTGCTGCATTAATCTGTTTGCGGATTTATTCAGTGGGTTCTTCACCAGTTTTCAATGGCTCTAACTTTAACTCATGGATTAGCAGTCTTCACAATTATGTGAAAATGATTAATCCGGATCTGTGGAAATTAATTTCACAAGGTCCCCACAGATTGCCAAAGGAAAAGTCCAAATGGACTAAAAGTCACAAGTCAAAATATGGAGAAAATCAGAAAGCCTTTAACCTGATGAGAGCAGCTACTGACAAGGCTCTACATTCTTATTTTTATGACTGCAGGTCCGCTAAGGACATTCTGGATCAGCTGAAGCTAGCTCAGAGGATGAATGAGAACAACTGCATGATGGCTGACGAGAGCAACCATAGCAGTGATCAAGAGGAACTCCAAGATGCTGAAAAGGTAATCATCCCCTTCTCTAGTTTCACTTTAGATGACTGGGAAGATGCCTATGCTGATCTGTTACACACCCATGAAAAAATGAGTAAGAGGTATAGAAGACTGAAAAAGAAGCTGGAAAAACTAGGAGGTGAAAATCTTGAAACTCTGAAAACTGAAAATGAAATTTTAAGAAGACAACTACAAGACTTTGACTCTATTACTACAGATCTAGATCATTTGAAATCTGAAAAATAAACTCTTATGAAACAAATTGGTCTACACAAAAAGGAGAGTCAAAAGCTTGTTTGTGAAATTGTTGAACTAAAGGAAAGGCTTAGCTTCGTTGATCAGACTCATAACAATGACGTTGTTCAAAATGAAAGATTGGTGAGAGATTTAGATTGTATCAATTCTGAATTGAAAGAATTAAAATCTGAGAATGAAAAACTCAAAAACCAATCCAAAGAATTTGAACATAAATCAATGAACCTTGAAAAAGAAAATGGTTTGATCTCTGAGAAATTGGAGGCTGAAAGAACAATGAATTCAGAGATTTAGAAAAATCTTGACTAATTTCAATCTGAAAAATAACAAGAAATGTTTTATGAATGTCAGTCTTCAACAGATAAATGGATGTTTGATGATGAACTCCTAGAGCAGAACAGCAAACTGAAAGAGGAAATCAATGTGTTGAAACACCTAAACACACAGCTGACAGATAGGCTAATGACAATTGAAAAAGGCAAGAGTGTAAGTGTGGATAGTTCTGATAGGTTGATGAATGCTGAACAAGAAATTGAGAGCCTAAAAACCATCAACCTAATGTTAAATGGAAATGTCAGTTGCAGTGAACAGAAAATAGCTGGATATGAGCTTACTATCACATCCCTTCAACAAGAAGTTGATGATCTTTACAAGTCCCTATCTGAAGCTGACAAGGAAATAGAATTAAAACAGGAAGTAGAAAAACTCAAAAGCCTGAATGATGCCTTGCATCAACAAGTAATTTCCTGTGAAACAGAATTGTCCACATATGAGGCTAAAATTGCTGATTTGAATTCTGAGATTAAAGATTTGAAAAATTCTCTATCAAAATTTGTAAAAGGTAAGGACAATCTGAATAAGCTTCTTGGAAAGAGTGATAACTTTGAGAGAAAGGGACTGGGCTATAGTCCGACAAATAAAAGGAGTAATGGGAATAAAACATCCACTGTTTTTGTTAAAGCTTCCAATCAGAACACAACCTCTGCTCCTTCTGTCTTCCAATTCACTGCACAAAAATCCACTGTGAAACCCAAAACTGTGGAACAAACTCAAAAACTGAAAAAGAGTGAAATTTCACAGAAGAAGGATAAAGACACTCCTCTTGCTATAAAAAAGGCTACACACAATTCACATGATCTCACACACACTCATATTAAAAAGGGGTCATGTTATTATTGTGGGAAAGGAGGTCACATAATGGAAGACTGCAGATTGATGTTAAAGGATGAGCATGCTAGTGGAACTTTACATTCAAGAAATCTCTCTGATAGAAACCATGCTGCTAGGAAACCTGATGCTTCATGTTATTATTGTGGGAAGCATGGTCATCACATGAATGAATGTTTTATCATGAAAGAAGACGATAAACTTCCGGCCAAGTCTTCCATGCATTTTCATGATCCATATGGATCTAAACACAATTCTAATCAGCACATTGTGTGCTTCAACTGCCATAAGCCTGGGCACAAAGCTGCTGAGTGCTGGTTTAGATCTACTTGGGGTAAAAATGGCTTTCATAGAAGGAATTCTTTTGCTTGCTCTCACTGTAGGAAGAATGGCCATACAGTCAAGAACTGTTGGCATGTTCAGAAGAACAATGTTAACCCCTGTGATGTCAAATTCCCTGCAAAACCATTTGCAATATTTTCATGCTATAACTGTGGGAAGCAACGACACAAATATTCTGAATGTTGGCTGGTTAGGAATAAGAATAATCAAACTATTCATGCATATAACAGAAAACCTTATAATCATGTTTATAAACCTTATACTACTGTTACTATGCATCATAAAAACCAGAAACCAGTCACGTCATGTAGATATTGTGGGAAGTTTGGTCACTCTATGAAAGATTGCTATCTGATGGATCATGGTGACCATATTGCTATGAATTTTCTTAAATCACCTGTCAGGGCTAACGCAGGACCCAAAGCTGCTTGGGTCCCTGCAGGATCAAGATGATCAAATAATTTGCTGGTGTGCCTTGGACTGAGGAATAAAGAGGGGTAAAGTAAACCAAGGCACCCAAGATGATAAAGCCCCATTCAGGTAAATTCTGAAAACTTTGTATTCTGAGTTGTATGATCTGAATGCACTGCATATCATGATAATTCTTTTGTGCATTGTCTAACTGAAACTAATTGAAAAATCTGAAATGCTCATGAAAATGATTGAGTTTATTTCTAAATACATTTGCACACAAATGCCATGATGAATGATATGCCAAACTCCTTGTATGTTGAATTGCACTATGATGCATGACCACTTTGGTATATCAAATGGTAAGCTACTACAGGGCAGAGGAAATCTGTCTGGAAGTTCTTACTTTGTGTGAGATGGTCTTTTAGACCAAGTTCTCCACCTAGTACCATGGGTCATATCTCCTCATAGGGCAGTCTGAATGAGCATAAACCTTGAAATCATGTTTCAATGCTTTGATTGCATATCAGAGAATGTCCGCATCTTCATGTGAATATTTTTGCTTCATGCCCGTGCATACATGTAGTTAATTGCATTGCATTTCATTACATTGAAAATGTCGAAAAGATACATTGAATGCATACATTTAGGGGGAGCATTATTCATACATCTGAATTCACTCAACTGTCTTGAGATTTACTGCATAGCATGTTAAATCAGTTGTTGCATAATCATTCATCATCTACATTGTCTGCATGACATATAGGATGATTCAGCGTTTTTAGTTAGAGGGAATCATTGCATAGCATATCACTTCTTTGAAAAATCAAAAAAAAAAGGAAGGGAAATGTCACTGCATATAGATAGGGGGAGCATGCTTAATCCGTTCTTCTCCAGCTATATGATTCATCTTGTCATATCTGAAGTGTCAGTGATTCCATCATTTAAAGTGGAATCAAATGATTTCTTGACTACTTCTGAAGTTGTTCATAATCTGAATGCTTACCTTATTGGTATCTGCTTGTGTCTCCTAAATCTGCTGAATGAGAGCTTTTCCTCTATTCAAGTCAACTTTGAATCTCTTTGCTCAAGAGCAGCTCATTTGCTACAATTCCTCAGAATCATGCTGTTTAGTGAATATTCTCACTTGAATTACTCTGATGAGATATGAAGTAAACCTTCAGCCTGAATACTACTTCATAAAAGTTAAAATACCTTTAATGAGGAACCTTCCATTATACATGCTTAAGAACATTTGTTAACTGGAAGTGGTTTAAGTCTTATGTACTCTTGTTTGGTCACAAGAAACTTGAAAATATCTGTTTCAACCTCTTAATAAACTTTAACTGTCTGCTTCATGTAAATTCATGTAAGACTTTCTGAAATCTGAAAAGTTGATATCCATGTCTACGTTGACTGAGATATATAGTGTATGTGGTTGTTCCTAAACAACTAACTTGTTCTGAATTTTTTTTTAAGTAAAAGTAGGGACAGAGCAATGACTGTGGCTACTGAGAAACCTGTCCAAAGGATTGTGTCATGAAGTACCATGGTTAACTCTGTTTAAAGAGATGATTGGAAATTATTGTGAAGATATGGCAGAGCAATGGCATAGTTGTATTGAGTAACTGGGGATTCTGGCCTCTGATCAAGGTGTATCCTCATGCCAAAGATACTTTTAATGCTACCTCTGTTCTCTAAAATGGGAGAAACAATACGGTTGTCACACTGAGTAACTGGGGATTCTGACCTCTGATCAAGGTGTCTCTCCACGTCAAAAGGTGCTGATAAACCAAAATTGTTCATTAAAGAAAGATTTGAACAAGTGTAAATCAAATTCTGAAAGAACAAGTAAAGTTCAGGAGCATTCACTTGTGTCTCTTTTAAAGCTGTCATGGAAAGTAAACTAATTAAGATAGAAGTTGGTTGAACTAGAATCTTATATGAGTTTGTAGTTCCTTTTTATTAAGTGTTGGTTCAGATATGAGTATAATTTCTTTTGAAAATTTCAGTTTACATCATTCTTAAACCATATCTGACAATCAAGGTTTCATAAGCTTTTATGATGGAGGAATCCAGAACTTAAGACTTTGATTTTATGAAGTTGGTATCTTGCTGAAAAAGTTCATTATCTCAATTTTCACAAATCGCTGAATCTGCTCATCCTATTGCCCTTTATCACTGTGATTTGATTCAGACTGGTTGTCACATATGAGAGTTGTTGTCTCTGGATAACCAGATTTCATCCTTGTAGATTTCTCTTGCATCAAGGATCATAAGGGTGGAATTCTCTGGTCTGTTTGAGAGACTACATGCATAAGGGGGCAATGTGCTAGATTGTCTGATCGTGTTATTTGTCTGCATTAGCTCTATATCTTCTGCCATGTCAAAGGGGGAGTATTGTTGCATATGCATGACTGCATAAGTTGTTTGACTAAGGGGGAGAATTGTTTTTAATTGCTTCAACTATCTTGAGTGTTGCCATCTTCTGTTGAACTATCTTGAGTGTCTCATATGACATCTCTGGTTTATTCGTTTTGCTAAAGTAAAAGGGGCAGCTTAGTCAAAAGGGGGAGTTTTTAATTAACAATTGGTTTTAATTCACTCTTCGACTCATGTCTTTTTGCTGAAGGCAAAGGGGGAGAAGAATCTAATCTGAGTCAGTGTAACTCATAGTGTTGCCATCATCAAAAAGGGGGAGATTGTTGTGCCCCTGTGTGGTTTTGATGATGACTGACACACCATGAGTCACACTGAGGTGTGCTAATTAATATAGATGACTGATTGACTGCTTGAATATCTGATTGCTTTATCTGATTGTTTGCTTGAATAGTTAATTCATGAATATGGCTAGATTGGGTTAACGTAGTGGCTAATTGTTTGTTCATGCATTACTCTATTTGTCAAGTGTATACATCAGTCAACATTGCACTTTGTTCACGAAGTCTATACACTGCTGGATGTTCATGTCTGCACATTGGTGCTTTTCCCTACGTTCTGGCCAAGTCTTTACAGCCTCATTCTTACCTTCGTTCAAAGCCAAAGTCTACACAACGCCCTTCATTGAAAGTCTACATTCGCTGCAGAGCTCACTGTCAAGTCTATACATTGGGTTCACATCTTCAAGTCTGTACAGCCGTTTGCATTGGATTTAAAGTTTATGCATTGCACTGTTCCTTTCATCTTCGTGCTGTTCATGATCACTACACTTCGTGTTGTTTCCCCTCACTAACACGAAAAGATTTCGTGTCGTCTGAGCTTACAACACTTCGTGTTGATTTCCATGCTTGACAGGAAAACTTGTGTGAGGTATACTTCGTGTTGTTCTATCCTTGTCGTCCTTGTCTTCAAGTCATTTTTCTTGCGTCTTTGAGTCTTCTTACGTTTCACTTCGTGTCATTCTCCTTGTTAATTGTCACCTCGTATTAGCATTACACTTGTGCCTTCACGTTACTCTGTATATCTGGTCTTCGTGTTGTTTTTGTATTTTCCTATTTAGTTCTATCTTCGTGTTGTTTTTCTGACCCAGTGTACTTTTTGCTTTGAGACCACACCTCGTGTTGGTTTCAGCTCTTCGTCTTCGTGTTGGTTTCAGCTCTTCGTCTTCGTGTTGGTTTCTATTCTCGTCTTCGTGTCGTTGTCAGTCCGTGTCGTTCTTAGTTCGAGTCGTTTTCTTTGTTATTTCCATCTTCGTGTTGTTTTTCCTAGACCTCGTGTCTTTCATGTGTTGAAACCATACTTGGTGTTGGTTTCTGTTCTCGTCTTCGTGTCGTTGTCAGTCCGTGTCGTTTCACCTCGTGCCGTTCTTATCTGACCTCGTGTCATCTTCCTTGTTGTATTAGCCTTGTTACCTCGTGTTGTTTCCTTCTTACTTTGTGCTGTTCTCATATAAACCACGTGTTTTTCTCTTGTAGTATTTTAGCTTTTGTTCTTACTGACTTCCTGTCGTTCTCCATGTTATGTCTTCGTGTCGTTTTTGTTCTATTGCGTACAGAACATTGCAGCACCTCGTGTTGCTTTCTGTGCCACCTCGTGTCATTCTCTGTGTAGTGTGTGTTTTTGTCACCACTATACTTCGTGTCGTTTTTCTCTGTAGTGTTAAGCGTTATTAGTATGTATCACGTGTCGTTCTCCCCCTGTCGTGGAATCAACTGAGGGAACCTCTACAGAGCCAGGGATACTTCCAAGAAGTCGATCCACTCCTGAAGCTTGCTCGCATGTTATCCCTGTCACAGAGTCGGTTGAGTAGGCTCCTATCGAGCAAGAAGCTTCGGCGGGAGGCCTCCCAGGTTAAGGACCACCGGTCTTGAGAGAGAAAGAACCACTGTTGGTTCAAAGTTCATCCTCGTCGGAGCATGTGGATTATGGCAGCGGATCGAGTGAAGAGGATTTCCTTTTGACAGGGACAGAGGCTGAGGATGTTGCGGCATCTTCCGCCTATGAGAGTGACTTTTCAACCTTCAGTCCTCCCCGGCTGACGCTGAGTAGCTTTGGACCACCAGGTCCTTCAGTGGGAGAAGGGTCAGAAGGGATGGAGACAGTGGCTCCTGCTGCTGTAGATTTGAGCTTAGTGCCGACTGAGGTAAGAACTACACTTCTCAGTCTTGTGCTTATTCTCGTCTGACCATTATGCTGGTCTTTCGAGATGCTAATGCTCTCTTTCTCTTGCAGGCTTCTGCTAGTCAGGCCGAGGTTGCCTTGCCGGCGATAACCGTGAAGATACCCCTGCCGCCTCTCAGCGTAGATCCGCCCTTGTTCCTACCGGTCCTGAGGCCCATAGCCCTGAGGTATCCGAAGGATTACATGATAGTAGCGGGCTCGGAGGCACTGGAGATGGTCGCCGGGCCTGAGCCGTCAGCTGTGGCTTTGGAGCAGCAGTAGCTTGTCTTTGCCGACGAGCCACTTCAGAGTGAAGAGGGCCTCCCTGGGGCAGAGGAAGGTGAAATTGTGGAAGAGGTGATCGGGAGCTCACTGTTAACCCTAACCCCTGCCATCGAATCATCATTGGTGGTAGCCGGAGAGGCCAGAAGTGGCGACCAACCGCTCCCCGCTATCCAAGGTCAAGATGTGGCACTCTCGCCCGAGGTTGGGAGAGAAATGGCTGTCGTCGACAGTCCCACCATTACGTTGTCTGCGGGGGCCAGTCTGGGTGCGGGCGCCTTGTAAGATATGCCATCCTAGTCTTCTGCACCGGGTGATGACATTTGGGCTGCAGTTGACAGCCGGGTAGAATTTCAACTACCGGATGCGCCGTTACTTGGTCTGCAATCATCGAGTGGCCTAGTATGGCAGTATCTGGAGACATTACCGTAGACCGTGACAGCTCGCCCCGAGTTGACTTATGCACAGTTGAGGGGTCTCACAGAACACCTCTCCCATTCTTTACTAGCTTTTGGTTGCCCCATGGAGGACTGGGTGTAGCGGGTAGTTCTGCTCCTCAAGCATGTGAATAGGAGGGAGTTCATAGGCCGCAACTTGATAGATCAAATGACAGCCGTAAAACTTGAAAGGACATAGTGTCAGGCTGCCCTTCAATCATTGAGAAGAACTGCTCAGCAGATGCGGGATGCTGTCGATGATTCTGGCCAACGCAAGACTTCTCTGAAGACTCAGATAACTGAGCTCCGCGCCGAACTTGACCGGGCTGAAGCAGAATTAGCATTGTCCGATCAACTATGGGTTCAGCACACGGAGGCGGCTGAGCTGGCAGAAGGGCAAGCCGCATCGCTTGAGGAGAAATTGGTGCAATTATAGGACGAGAAAGACTGTCTATAAGAGTTGGCCCACTATCCATCCCTGGGGCTGCTGGAGTTCGAGGACATCTTCCGCCGCTCGTTGCAATAGCTCTATTATTTTCTCTTCTCTCTCTCTTTTTTTGTGAACTTCCTGTTGTGCCCCTGTGTGGTTTTGATGATGACTGACACACCATGAGTCACACTGAGATGTGCTAATTAATATAGATGACTGATTGACTGCTTGAATATCTGATTGCTTTATCTGATTGTTTGCTTGAATAGTTAATTCATGAATATGGCTAGATTGGGTTAACGTAGTGGCTAATTGTTTGTTCATGCATTACTCTATTTGTCAAGTGTATACGTCAGTCAGCATTGCACTTTGTTCACGAAGTCTATACACTGCTGGATGTTCATGTCTGCACATTGGTGCTTTTCCCTACGTTCTGGCCAAGTCTTTACAGCCTCATTCTTACCTTCGTTCAAAGCCAAAGTCTACACAACGCCCTTCATTGAAAGTCTACATTCGCTGCAGAGTTCACTGTCAAGCATGTACATTGGGTTCACATCTTCAAGTCTGTACAGCCGTTTGCATTGGATTTAAAGTTTATGCATTGCACTGTTCCTTTCATCTTCGTGCTGTTCATGATCACTACACTTCGTGTTGTTTCCCCTCACTAACACGAAAAGATTTCGTGTCGTCTGAGCTTACAACACTTCGTGTTGATTTCCATGCTTGACAGGAAAACTTGTGTGAGGTATACTTCGTGTTGTTCTATCCTTATCGTCCTTGTCTTCAAGTCATTTTTCTTGCGTCTTTGAGTCTTCTTACGTTTCACTTCGTGTCATTCTCCTTGTTAATTGTCACCTCGTATTAGCATTACACTTGTGTCTTCACGTTACTCTGTATATCTGGTCTTCGTGTTATTTTCGTATTTTCCTATTTAGTTCTATCTTCGTGTTGTTTTTCTGACCCAGTGTACTTTTTGCTTTGAGACCACACCTCGTGTTGGTTTCAGCTCTTCATCTTCGTGTTGGGTTCAGCTCTTCGTCTTCATGTTGGTTTCTGTTCTCGTCTTCGTGTCGTTGTCAGTCCGTGTCGTTCTTAGTTTGAGTCGTTTTCTTTGTTATTTCCGCCTTCGTGTTGTTTTTCCTAGACCTCGTGTCTTTCATGTGTTGAAACCATACTTCGTGTTGGTTTCTGTTCTCGTCTTCGTGTCGTTGTCAGTCCGTGTCGTTTCACCTCATGCCGTTCTTATCTGACCTCGTGTCATCTTCCTTCTTGTATTAGCATTGTTACCTCGTGTTGTTTCCTTCTTACTTCGTGTTGTTCTCATATAAACCACGTGTTTTTCTCTTGTAGTATTTTAGCTTTTGTTCTCACTGACTTCGTGTCGTTCTCCTTGTTGTGTCTTCGTGTCGTTTTTGTTCTATTGCGTACAGAACATTGCAGCACCTCATGTTGCTTTCTGTGCCACCCCGTGTCATTCTCTGTGTAGTGTGTGTTTTTGTCACCACTATACTTCGTGTCGTTTTTCTCTGTAGTGTTAAGCGTTATTAGTATGTATCACGTGTCGTTCTCTTCGTAGTGTTTGTTTTGTTACAGTGACACGTCGTGTCGTTGTTCGTTACTTCGTGCTGTTTTCATCGTCTTCGTGTTGTTCTCTTTGTAGTGTTATCTCTGTAACCTTGTGTATCTCGTGTTGTTCTTAGTGCAACTAGAATTGCTACCACATACCTCGTGCAGCTTTAGTTATTGTGGCCCTGGGTTCTAATCGTGCTAATTCCTTGCAGGAGAAGAAGAAGAAGGTGGTCTGAAGAACATTTCCGATGTCTGGGCAGCACGTGATCCGAGGTTGGAATGAAGCCTGCTGAGAGACTGCCACGTGGTCCTAATATTTAGGGCTGAAAGTGTGGAGGTCACACGACGGGGCTGCCGCTGATGCTGCTCCTGCTATATATATATGAACCTTCTTCCACAAAAGATGGCAGATAGTGTGGGCGAAAGGTGAAGTCCATACAGAGAGCCACGATCCAGATAGAGAAGAAGAAAAGAAAAGAAGAGGAGAAAGAGAGTGAGAAAGAGAAAGAGAGTGAGAAAGAGAAAGAAAGAGATATTGAGTAAGAGATCGAGATAGCAGAGTGTGAAGAGAAGAAGAGGAAGAAGAATAGAGAAGAAGAGAGAGCTAGAGTGATAGAAGCTTCAACTGAAGATTTGTTCCTGCTGGACCGTGGATCAAATCCAGGCCAGCCAGCTCCTGCGAGAGCCACATTTGTTTTTATCTTTTCAGCTTTCTATTGCTGGTTTCATTTTTCTTTTAAACTATCCATTTGCTGTTTTTCCGATTCTCTGTAGAGAGGTCGGGGTCCCTCCTTTTGGTTCAGGAGAAGGGAGATCGCTATCTCCGGTTGCAAGTAGCTGGGTGCTACTTGTGGGTTCCCTCTGGTTAGAGGAAGGGAGGCTCGTCCTCCGGTTCTGGGCTTGTATATTTCAAGTCCAGGGGTCCCTCCAGTTGGGAGGAAGAGAGGTCCTAGACCTCTGGTTTGCAGGTGACGTAGTGTCACTTGTGCTTCCCTCTAGTGTTCAGAGGAAGGGAGACTTGGGTCTCTAGGTTCGCCTCCGGTTTGGAGGAAGGGAGGATTGGTCCTCCGGTTCTAGTCTTGTGGGTTGCAAGACTAGGTGTTCCCTCCGGTCTGGAGGAAGAGAGACTTGCGTCTCTGGTTTGCTAGTGACTGGTGTCACTAGTGGTTCCCTCCGGTTGGGAGGAAGAGGGGAGGTTGTTCCCCTGGTCAAGCTGTGTGGCAGCACCTGTTGTAGACTGAGTCTGCTGTTTCTAGCGTGAGCTAGTGAAGCCACACTCGGTTGAGTGTGGGGTGGATGTAGGTCTGGAGGACCGAACCACCTAAAAAACCCCGTGTGCATTGTGGTTTGATTTATCTGTTTTTGCTTCCGCCAGATGATTGCATAGGGGCGCTCTAAGCGTTTGGCTGCTGTTTGAGCAGAAGTGTTGATTAGTTTTTCTTAGAATATTTTAATCTGTCAAGAGAGCGAAATTCCAGTTGAGCTTCAGATTGTCGAATCTGTCTTGTTATTATTCTAGTTTTAATTGGGTGAAGGTTTTTTTAAACGGGTTATATTCATTCACCCCCCCTCTGAATACTGCACCGAACCCAACACTTCCACATATTCCGGGGGGTTGTACGCCCCGGGTAACATGTATTTCCCTTTTGTGTTTGAATGGAAAACTTATTTCCCCTATTTTGCACATCCGCTCGCTGCATAGATTCATTTAGTCCGGAGTATGTCAGTCGCTAAGGGTAGGAGAGCGCTCACACCTTTAGGGAAGGGGTGAGGGGTTCGCTCCACCACGACGCAACTTCTCCTCGGGACCATTGCTCTGCCTGGGCCGAGCACCGGGGAATAAGGAGAGAGGTTTACGGGCCACCGAGGGCCGGAGTGTAGAAATAGGGACTTATGTGTTGACTTTGCCGAAGGTGGCAAAGGTTCATGGTAAAGGGAGGTTTGCCCATAAACACGGACATAAGGTCTAGGGTGAGGGAAATACCGACCGATCTTGTCGATGATGACAAGGGTCAGTAGTAACTCATTCATTGGCATTGGACAGATGCCGAAGCAAAGGTAGGTAGGGCCCAAGTTAAGGGAATATTGACTAGTCTTGCCGATGGTGACAAGGGCCAATAGTAACTAGCTCATCGGCAAGGGACAAATGCCGGAGCAAAGGTAGGTTCGCAGGTGCAAAGCTCACATAGGAACCCTTGTAGGAATTAAGCAACAAATGAGATTATGACATTGTCATTTCATCATCATCATTCGCTCCTTTTTTTTATTCATCATTTTTTTGTCACATTACTGACTGAAGCACCCTTGCGGGTTTTCGCCGAAGCCAGCCCCCTCTTGCTTTTGCCCACGCGCCCTTGCGGGTTTTCACGTGGCGGGGTACCCGATTTTACCTGCAGTGCCCTTCCGGGTTTTCACCGCAACTGGGTTAAACCCATTTTTGCCCTTACTCAGAATATCCGAGTAAGTCTGGCGAGGCACCTCTAGTTTAAGCCTCATTTTTATTCATCATTTTCTTATACTTGATTTATGGAACAAATTCTGAGATGGCTGAGGGCCAATGGGATGTTGACCGGTCTTGCCGATGGTGGCAAGGGCCAACAGTGACTTGTTCATCGACATTGGTTAAATGTCGAGGCAAAGGAGGGCTTACTCATTAACGGGGACGAAAGGTCCAAGTTAAGGGGAACGTCGATCGATCTTGCCGATGATGACGAGGGTCGAACAGAGGCTTGCTCATCGACATTGGTTAAATGTCGAAGCAAAGGAGGGTTTATTCATTAACGTGGATGAAAGGTCCAAGTTAAGGGAAACGTCGACCGGTCTTGCCGATGGTGTCAAGGGTCGAAAGATATTCGTTCGTCGGTGGGACTTTTGAAGGAAGACTCCGTTCTGACCCTACAAATGGTCCTCTGGGCGGAGGATGTATCATCATTATTCGTCATTCATCAGATTACTGACTTAAGTGCCCTTTCGGGTTTTCGCCGAAGCCAGCCCCCTCTTGCTTTTGCCCACGCGCCCTCTCGAATTTTCACGTGGCGGGGTACCCGATTTTGCCTGTGGTGCCCTTTCAGGTTTTCACCACAGCTAGGTTAGAGCCATTTTTGCCCTTGTCCTGGTATAGGATCAAGACTGGCGAGGCACCTCTATTTTAAGCCTCATTTTTTATTCATTATTTTTTTAATCGCATTTTTTTGAACTCAATTCTCGGCATAGAGTCGGGTTTGAGGAGATGCTGTCCGACCTTGCCGATGATGACACGGGTCACGAGGAAGTTGACCGATCTTGTCGATGGTGACAAGGGTCATAAGGGAGTCGACCGATCTTGCAGATGGTGACAAGGGTCTCAAGGAGTCGACCGATCTTGCCGATGGTGACAAGGGTCGCAAGGAGGTTGACCGATCTTGTCGATGATGACAAGGGTCACAAGGAAGTTGACCGATCTTGCCTATGATGACAAGGGTCACAAGGAGGTTGACCGATCTTGCCGATGATGACAAGGGTCACAAGGAGGTTGACCGATCTTGCCGATGGTGACAAGGGTCTCAAGAGTTGATCGATCTTGCCGATGGTGACAAGGGTCACAAGGAGGTTGACCGATCTTGCCGACGATGACAAGGGTCACAAGGAGGTTGACCGATCTTGCCGATGATGACAAGGGTCACAAGGAGGTTGACCGATCTTGCCGATGGTGACAAGGGTCTCAAGGAGGTTGATCGATCCTGCCGATGATGACAAGGGTCATAAGGGAGGTTGACCGATCTTGCCGATGGTGACAAGGGTCACAAGGAGGCTGATCAATCTTGCCGATGATGACAAGGGTCACAAGGAGGTTGACCGATCTTGCCGATGATGATAAGGGTCTCAAGGAGTCGACCGATCTTGCCGATGGTGACAAGGGTCATAAGGAGGTTGACCGATCTTGCCGATGATGACAAGGGTCACAAGAAGGTTGACCGATATTGTCGATGATGATAAGGGTCACAAGGAGGTTGACCGATCTTGCCGATGGTGACAAGGGTCTCAAGGAAGTTGACCGATCTTGCTGATGATGACAAGGGTCATAAGAGAGGTTGACCGATCTTGCCGATGGTGACAAGGGTCACAAGGAGGTTGACCGATCTTGCCGATAATGACAAGGGTCACAAGGAGGTTGATCGATCTTCCCGATGATGACAAGGGTCACATGGAAGTTGACCGATCTTGCCGATGATGACAAGGGTCATAAGGATGTTGACCGATCTTGCCGATGGTGACAAGGGTCACAAGGAGGCTGACCGATCTTGCCGATGATGACAAGGGTCACAAGGAGGTTGACCGATCTTGCCGACGATGACAAGGGTCACATGGAAGTTGACCGATCTTGCCGATGATGACAAGGGTCCCAAGGAGGTTGATCGATCTTGCCGATGATGACAAGGGTCATAAGGGAGGTTGACCGATCTTGCCGATGATGACAAGGGTCACTAGGAGGTTGACCGATCTTGTAAATGGTGACAAGGGTCTCAAGGATTCGATCGATCTTGCCGATGGTGACAAGGGTCGCAAGGAGGCTGACCGATCTTGTCGATGATGACAAGGGTCACAAGGATATTGAGGAAAAGATCTCCGACAGGGTCTAGGGTGGTAACCCTTTTCGGAGTTTCTTTGGGACGGGGTGAGAAGGAACTTTAAGTTACCACATTACTGACTTAAGCACCCTTTTGGGTTTTTGCCGAAGCCAGCCCCCTCTTGCATTTGCCCACGCACCCTTTCGAGTTTTCACTTGGCGGGGTACCCCATTTTGCCTGCGGCGCCCTTTCAGGTTTTCGCCACAGCTGGGTTATAGCCACTTTTGCCCTTGCCCTGGGGTAGGAAAAAGACTGGCGAGGCATCTCTATTTTAAGCCTCATTTTTGTTTCCCTTTTTTTTCCTCTCTCCTTTTTTTTAGAGTGAGAAATTGAGGATGGGTCAATAATGCGGTATTTGACCCTATGTAGTAGCATATGGCAGTTGGCTACGGCATGCAGCCTTGCACCGAGAAAAGAGGGTGTATTCGTTAGCAAGGGGGTAATGCTAACGCAAGGGACATATTTGTGCCAATTCGGGCATAAGGCCCGCAATGGCAATATTGTAGAGGAGTCGGCTAGGACACGAAGTCTTGCGCCGAGAAGAGGGCTTTATTCGTTAGCAAAAAGGTAATGCTAACGCAAGGGATAGATTTGTACAGATTCGGGCGTAAGGCCCGTAATGGCAATATTGTAGAGGAGTCGGCTGGGACACGAAGTCTTGCGCCGAGAAAAGGGGTTATTCGTTAGCAAGAAGGTAATGCTAACGCAAGGGATAGATTTTTGTGCCAATCGGGCGTAAGGCTCGTAATGGCGATGTTGTTTTATATATCATTATTTATATATTTTTTGAGAGCTCGGCCAGGACGGAGTGCCGCTAGACCAAGGTAGGTAGAGCTCGGCTATGGCAGAATGCCACTAGACTAAGGTAGTAAGAGCTCGGCCAGGGCAGAGTGCCACTAGACCAAGGTAGGTAGAGCTCGGCCAAAGCGGAATGCCACTAGACCAAGGTAGGCAGAACTTAGTCAGGGTGGAGTACCACTAGACTAAGGTAGGCAGAGCCTAGATAGGGCAGAGTGCCACTAGACGAAGGTGGGTAGAGCTTGGTCAGGGCAGAATGCCACTAGACCAATGGTAGGTATAGGTCATTCTGGGAATGTCGGTTGAACTGTGTGATACAGCTTCATATGTTTTCCATTAAGGGGAGAGAACTGGATGACTCCTTTGTGATCTACAAGGACGTACGCACCCTCTTCATATACTTGGCGGATGACATATGGTCCGACCCAATTTTCAACCAAATTCCCTTTGGGGTTGGAGGCCATCACTTCTCTTCTTTTGACCATTACTAGGTCACCCTTCTTGAATTCTTGATCTTTGACCAGCTTGTCGAAAGCACGAGCCATGCGAGCTTGGTAGAGTTGAATATTTTGTTGCGCGCGGAGATGCTTTCCTTCGAGCTCGGCAAGCTCTTCTAGTCTTCTTTCCATATTGGTCTGTTCGCCGCTAACCAAACCATGCTGGATGGCAACTCACAGCGAGGGGACCTCCAATTCAATCGGCACCACAGCCTCTGACCCGTAAACGAGGGAGAATGGCGAACAGCCGGTTGGGGTTTTATAAACCGTATGATAGGCCCAAATCGCTTCGTACATCTTTTCTTCCCAGTCCTTTTTATTAGACTTGATAGTTTTTGCCAGCAGCGTGCATAGTGTCTTATTGAAAGCTTCTGCAAGTCCATTGGCCTGAGGGTTGTAGGGGGACGAGGTCCTTAAGTCAATCTTATATTTATCAGCCAGCTGATAAACCTTCTGATTTCTGAAGTGGCTGCCATTGTCAGAGATAATTCGGCTGGGAACCCCGAACCAGAATATTATATTCTGTCGGAAGAATCTTGCGACCAGTTCTCCTGTTACATCTCTTAGCGCAACTGCTTCTGCCCACCTGGAGAAGTAATATGTGGCTGCTAAGATATATCTACACCCTGACGAAGATGCTGGTAGCGGCCCCACCACATCTGTGCCCCATTGGGCGAATGGCCAACTTGGTAGGGTGGGATGTAGCGGCACTGGCGGTCTCCTGGACACGTTGGCGTGCTCCTGGCAATTTTTGCAAGCTTTAGCGAACTTGCAGCAATCATCAAACATGGAGGGCCAATAATAGCCCAATTTCTTTATTTCAATTTTCATTTTCGGCTCCTCCTGGTGCGCTCCAGCTGACCCGGCATGGACTTCTTGCATTACCTGCCCGGCTTCTGCTAGAGACAAGCACCGGAGCAGGACTCTCCTTCGGGCATCGACCATTATTCGGAACAAAGTCCCGCTTCTCATCTCGTAAGAGTCCTTGATCCTTAAGAGCTTCATTCTTTGTTCTTTTTCTTTCGGAAGCTGTTGGTGCTGGAACCAATGCAGAAGATGCTCCCACCAATCGGGTTGCTGAACTTCTTCTACAGCTGCCGCTCTATTCTCTTGTTCATCGGCCAGAACCTCTGTCATACTGGGGACCTCGCGATAGTTGATCACGGGTATATTTAGGCTTGTGTCTGGCGGGATTGCCAATGAACTAGCCAGCTTCGCGAGGGCATCTGCTTGAGCATTCTGTCCTCGGTTAATATGCCTGATTTTGATGAAGTAGAATCCCGCCATTAATCGGAGGGCCAGTTGATAATAAGGGAGGAGCTCTTGCTTCCTCACATAGAACTCTCCTTCCAACTATTTTATGACCAGCATGGAATCTCCGAATGCCTCCAACATCTGGATCTCCATATATAGAGCAATCTGCAACCCGATTATGAGGGCTTCATATTCCGCTTCATTGTTTATGCATGGTTTGTTTATTAAGCAAGATGTATATTGATATGCTCAGCGTAGAGTGATATAGAAGGGGGGATGAATAGATCACTCCCTAAAATTAATAATCCAGCCGTAAATCATAACTTCGGTTTCTCAACCCTTCAGATACAGCGAAAGCAATAGCTAAGGCGGACAATAACCAAGACGGAAGAAAGAAGTGAGATCGAGAGAGTTGTTCACAGTGAAACAAAATGCGAAGCAGAAGGAGAGCAACACACCGATAACAGGCAAACCACAGAAGAGGCAGGGAGTTTTTAAGGTGGTTCGATTGTAGTCCACAATCTACATCCACCCCTTACTCCAAACCAAAGTGAGGCTTCCACTAGCGAAGGCTAGAACAGCAGACTCAATCTGCAAACAGATGCTGCCGAATAGCTTGACAAACCAAGGGAAACAAATCCCTCAACCCAAGCTCTGCAACCCACAGAAGCTTGACACCTGGACCTGCTTCCCGCAAGACCAGAACCGGAGACGAATCTCCCTTCCTCCAAACCTGAGGGGAACTGCTAGTGACAGCCTGTCACTGGCAAACCAGAGATCACATATCTCCCTTCCTCTGAAGCCCAGAGGGAAATCGGAGAATCTCTCCCTTCCTCCGAACACTAGAGGGTAACAATATGGAATAAGAAAGATGAAGTGAAAAATAGAAAAACAAGACAATCGATGAACGACAATCGTTTCTAAAAACCAAGAACAATGTAGCTTCCAAAGAAGCAGATCTACACAGTCACAACACTTCTCTCTCTCAAAGACTTTTCTCTCAGATCTATTCTCTCAAATTCTTCTCTCTGTCTTCTCTCTGGAACATAGAGGCTCTCTCTATTCTTCTTCTGCTCGGGCACTAATTTTCTCAGCTTTCCTCCAGTTCTCTTCTTTTGATCACAGAGGACATCCTTTTATATGGCTTCCTACCTGAATTCCATGACTTCACTCGTGTGGCGTGAGTGGGGCTCGTGCCCTCATTTTCCAGAGAAACCTCAGATCACGTGCCAGGCACCAACCTCAGATCACGTGCCCAATCATCAGCTTGAATCAACCTAAAAGAAGAGAAGAATGGATGCATCGAGTTAGTTCAAGCTTTGAACCAAAGAATGATGTACAGACTTGTTTTGAACAATGCACAAATGCATATAGGAGAGTATGTACATTGACGATGAGTGCTCAGGCATGCTGTCAAGCAATGTACAGACTTGATGAGAAGGATGCCTGAACAAGCCACAGCGAATGTATAGACTTGATACCAAAGTATGCACGACGAAAAATGATGTACAGACTATGTGAATGCATGAAGAACATGGGCTGTACATACTTAATAGCCTGCTGCTGTGTACAGACTTGACCGATGCATAGACAGCAGAGAATGTGCAGACTTTGACGTTTACGTGCGTGAGAAAACAATGTACAGACTTGTGTTCATGCAGCAATGTATAGACTTGTGTTCATGCAACACACAGGATGTGCATACTTGATAGCATGCATCGATGTACAGACTTGCTGGTCATCAAGGCAACCGTGTTCAGACTTTAAGTGAAGAATGTACAGACTTCGTGGAAGTGCTAAAATAGTGAACGTAGGTAAAGATGGGAACGTATATACTTGAGTGTGTGCGACCAGACACTGTATAGACTTGCAAATAGAGACGCTAAGTGAGACGCAGGATGCACTGGCTGTACAAACTTTGATTTATGCACATGAGACGCTGAGTGAGACGCTTAGTGAGACGCTAAGTGAGACTGACTTTAACAAGCAATGTATAGACTTAGCTTATGCTCTGAACACGGACTGTACAGACTTTAAATGATGCATGCACAAGGAGAGACGATGCATGAGACGATGCATGCACAAGGAATGTACAGACTTGGTCTTACAATGTATAGACTTGGCCAACTATCAACTAATGGATGTATAGACTTTATGTGTGCATATGCCAAGACCATGTACAGACTTGAAGAAATGCATGCAGCGATGTATAGACTTGTCCGATGCAAACTATGCAGAACTCTGTACAGACTTTAAGTGATGCATGCAACGATGTACAGACTTGTTGTGCATGAAGCAAAAGGGTTGCATAGACTTTGTTCAGACTTAACCTAAGCAAGGGCTGTACAGACATTGGAATGTACAAACTTTGAAAGTGTGTGCGAGACAATGTATATACTTGATCTGAATGCATGGACTATGCCCTTGAGGAATGTACAGACTTTGAAGATGCAATCTAGGGCGATGTACAGACTTGACTAATGCAGTCTAGGCAAAACTCTGTACAGACTTTATGTGCATGAAGCACATGATGCAACAATGTATAGACTTTATGCAGCATCAAAGTAACCATGTGCAGACTTTGTGCAGTCTACAAGCAATGTGTAGACTTGCACATATGCATGAATAGCACTGTCCTAAATGATCAAGCATGAATTGATCTAGAGATAGAAACAGATTGATTTATAGTGTGAGACATCATCAAAACCTGGGATGCAACAATCTCCCCCTTTTTGATGATGGCAACACTATGAATCAAGCAATATGAAGGCTTAAAAAGAAATAACAGCAGCTTTAACAATCAAAGCAAATTCAAAGCAAGCGCATGCAGACAAATTAAACACTGCTGCTGAAACTCTTCTTTCTCTAAAACCACTCCCCCACAACTCACTCTCAAAAATTGCCATGAACCAGATGACCTACTTTCAGATATTGCATTGCATAACCTCTTCCTACTTTCAGATATTGCATTGCATAACCTCTCTCCCCCTTTGACATCATCAAAAGAAAAAGAAGGATATATGAAAGTGCTGGAGACATGAGGGAGAAGTACAGTAACTTCTTAGTGTAGAAAGACACGAGCAAGCCTTAAGAGAATAAGTGAGATGTTGAACTCAAGTGAAGATTCTTGAACTCTAGTAAACAATAGAGAGCTAGAATGAGAGAAAAGTTTATCAACATACATAGTATATGATTTAGAACAAGAGTGAACAAGTATGGCATGACTTAGCTGAACAGGCAACTATCCCAGTAGACGACAAGAGACAAAGTCAGAGAAGGTGTACTCAAGGTATTGTGGACAAGTAATCCATTAACTTGTATAAAGATAAGGGATTTGAGGTGATTTTCAAGAAGACCAATGAGTAAGTTGGTAATTCACTCTTTTGACATTAGGGAGACACCTTGATTAGAGGCCTGAATCCCCAATTACTCAGTGTGAGTACCTCATTACCTCCTCTCTTTTTTTTAAAGGAACAGAGTTAGTAACTGTGGCTTTTGACATGAGGAAACACCTTGATTAGAGGCCAGAGTCCCCAGTTACTCACCAGCTAGCCACCATTGCTCTGTGATGGTCAGAATATTAATGTCATTTCTTTTCATTTTTTGTTAAGCATTTGACAACTCATGACATAGGAAAAAAAACTTCATTTCATTGATGAAGCTCCCAGTTTCTCAGTGACCAAATCAAGACCTTTGTTCATTCAGTTTATCCCTTGTTTTGAGAAGAAGGAATGATTGAAAATAATACCAGAAGGACTATTTCTTGAAGTGATTCTTAAAGTCTAGATTTCAAGTTGTTTTGGTCAGATATCAAGACATACAGGTTTTGGCCTGAACCGGAATCACTGACAATGTAGGAAGATATACTTTGTACATTTAATCCATATCTCTGATAGACTACCAGAGGAAAGATTCTAGCTGGACTTTAGTAACATAGACTTATAGACTTAAGAGATGAGTGTGATTCTACTGTCTGAGAGAACTGCACTAGTTCAGTCATGAGAACCAGCAATGACACATATCTGGTCAGTCTTTTTGAATCAGTCAAAGAACTCCCCCTCTCACAGCTCAACCAGCTCCCCCTTAACCATAGCATTACATAAAGCTAACCATCAGACACACAGAACTCCCCCTCATAATAGGAACAGACTTCACAATTAAGACAACTTGAATAAGCCTAATTCTCTTCTCAGTGTAGTGAATTTTTCATTGTCCAGAGGTTTAGTGAAGATGTCAGCAATCTGATTAGCAGTGCCTACATGAATCAGTTCAAAGTTGTTCTTAGAGACCTCATCTCTTATGAAATGATGCCTTATCTCTATGTGTTTGGTACGGGAATGGAAAACATGATTCTTGGCAAGATTGATGGCACTGGTATTATCACAATAGATAGGTGTGCACCCCAGGTCTACTTGGTAGTCCTGAAGCTGGTGTTTAATCCAAATGACTTGTGTACCACAACTCCCTGTAACTACATATTCAGCCTCTGCAGTGGAGAGGGCCACAGAATGTAGTTTATTAGAGCCCCAAGACACTAAACACCCACCCAAAAATTCATAGTGACCACTAGTACTTTTCCTGTCTAGTTTACACCCTACATAATCTGCATCTGTGTATGCAACTAAATCAAGTGTGTGTGAAGTAGGAAACCATAGACTAAGAGAGTGTGTAGCAGACAAATATCTGAAAATTCTTTTCACTATAGCTAAATGTAATTCAGTGGGTCTAGACTGATACCTTGCACACATACCTACACTGAATTGTATATCAGGTGTAGAGGCTGTCAAGTAAAGCAGAGATCCAATCATACCTCGATAGAGCTTGCCATCTACCTCTTTACCTATCTCATCTGCATCCAGTGAGGTATTGGTACCCATGGGTGTTGTAATGTGCTTCAGGTTGTTCATACCAAACCTCTTGAATAGTTCCATTGTGTATTTGGTCTGGTTGATGAAGCATCCATCCTCTAACTGTTGTACCTGCAAGCCAAGAAAGTACTTTAGTTCACCGACCAAACTCATCTCAAATTCAGCAGACATCATTTTAGAGAATTCATCACATAGTTCACAGCTAGTTGATCCAAACACAATGTCATCTACATAAACCTGAACTATGATGAGATCTTTATTTGTACCCTTGGTAAATAAAGTTTGATCAACCTTACCTCTGTTGTAGCCCTTGCTGATCAGAAATTCAGTCAGTCTTTCATACCATGCTCGAGGAGCATGCTTTAGACCATACAGGGCTTTGTTTAATCTGAAAACTTGGTTAGGTTAAGGAGAGAATTGAAATCCCGGGGGTTGTTCAACAAAAACCTCTTCCTTAATGACTCCATTTAAGAAGGCACTTTTAACATCCATTTGTTGGAGTTTTATATTCTTGGAACATGCAAAAGCTAGCAATATTCTTATTGCTTCCATCCTAGCAACAGGTGCATAGGATTCATCGAAATCAACACCAAATTCCTGACAGTAGCCCTTGGCTACTAGTCTGGCCTTATTCCTAGAAATGATTCCATCTTCATTCATTTTATTTTTAAACACCCACTTAGTTCCTATGATATTAACACTTTCTGGTCTTAGAACAAGCTCCCAGACATTATTTCTTTCGAACTGACCTAATTCCTCACACATAGCATTGACCCAAGATTGATCGGCCAAGGCCTCTTCTACTGATTTGGGTTCAATTTGTGAGACCAAAGTAATTAGGTCTTGATTATTAACATTCCTAAAATGAGACCTAGTCCGAAGAGGATCTTCAGGGTTGCCTATGACATTATCTATCGGATGATCTTTAAGAAATCTAACATTTATTGAAGACTCACCTGTTTCTTCTGGCCCTTCCTGGTTGGGAGGATTTGATGTTCCACTCAGCCGAGTCTTCTCTTCTTCTTGGTCTTCTAGGAATTCCCCATCGTGATTGGAATCCCTGTCAATATTTTCAATGTTAGTAACACCTTTCTTTTCACTAAAAATGATGTGTGGAGACTCTTCAACTTTCTGGTCTGTTATGTTAAAGACCCTATATGCCCTTGACACTTCAGAGTATCTTAAAAATATTCCAGGGGAGCTTGTAGCTTCAAACTTATCTAAGTCTTTCTTGTCATTATTATGAATAAAGCATTTAGCTCCAAAAATTCTGAAATGAACCAAGTTTGGTTTCTTACCTTTTAGTATCTCATAGGGTGTTTTCTTGTGAATAGGTCTTACCATGGCCCTGTTGATTATATAAGTTGTTGTATTGGCCGCCTCTGCCCAGAATTTCCTTGGTAATTGACTCTCAATCAGCATGGTTCGGGCCATCTCCACAATAGTTCTATTTCTTCTCTCCACAATTCCATTCTGTTCAGGTGTCCTGGGAGAAGAAAACATGTGTGTTAGTCCCTCTCTTTCACAAAGATCATAAAATATGGAATTTTCAAACTCACCTCCATGGTCAGATTGAATTGAACAAATCTTGTGTTTTCCTTCTTGTTTGACCCTATTGAAAAAATGATTAAACTTTTGAAAAGCATCGCTTTTACTGGATAAGAAAAAGATCCAAGAAAATCTAGAGTGGTCATCAATGATCACATAGCCAAACCTATTCCCATTAAGACTCTAAGTCCTAGTAGGACCGAAGAGGTCCATATGGAGAAGTTCCATTGGTCTAGAGGACAATGGCTCAGATCTTACGTTGAAAGAATTCTTGGTCTGTTTGCCTAGAGCACAGGCATCACAAGATTTTGAAATAGAATTGAACTTGATCTTAGGAATGCCTCTAACTAAATCATGCTTGACCAATTTATTTAAAGTAGAGAAACTAGCATGGCCTAGACGTCTATGCCATTCAAAAGCATCACTTTCATAGTTAGCAGATAAACAAAGATTAGGTTCAGATTCAGCATCCAAGTCTATCATGTAGACATTATTAATCCTGTTGGCTACAAATTTAACCACATCGGAATTTATTTCAAAAATTTTGCATGAGTTATCATCAAACACAACCCTGTGACCCTTGTCACATAATTGACTAATGCTAATCAGGTTGTGTTGAAGACCTTCCACAAGTTGAACTTTTTCAATGGAGTTTGTGGAAGACTTACCTACTGTGCCAACTCCAATGATCCTACCTCTATCCTTTCTTCCAAATTTGACCAGACCCCCTACCTTCATCTCTATCTTGCTGAACATGGATCGGTCTCCTGTCATGTGCCTGGAGCAGCCACTGTCAAGGTACCACTTGTTGTCCTCAGCTGCCAGGTAGACCTACACAAACAAAATCAAGCAAAGTGATTTGGAATCCAAGATGAGTTGGGTCCAAAGACATTATTCAAATCTCTAAGCAGATGTTTAGGAATCCAGATTTACTTCAACATGGTTTTCTCTAGCACCTTTACTTCGGGTTTATTGAATTATAACCGGGGTTATGTCCAGCTGGTCTGGAGAAGTAATCTCTATTCCAATCATTGGGCTTCCCATTCCTTGAATATCTCCTGTGAGCTTGTTGATTAACAGATTTTTGAGGATGATAGTTATTTCTCCAGTATATCTTGTTTGGACCCATCTGTTTGTAGTAATTCCAGCTTTTATTCTGATCCACTTGCTTGGTCCATCTACCATTTAGGTTCTGGTGAGTGGGCTTAGTGAAGTTCTTCACAAAATTCATTCTCATTTTAAATGGTCGACCAACACTATTTGTTAAATTTTCTTTCGGACGTTGAGCTCCTTGACTGCTATTTGAGCTGGATGGTGTGTCCAGCTTCTCTTTTCCCTTCTCTGGGCAGAAGGTGGTGGTTTTGAATTGAAAGAGTCTCTTGTTAGTTGGGTCATAGCCTAGACCCTCCCTATTGAAGTTAACCCTTGTCCCTAGTATAGCATCCAGACTTGTTTTTCCCTGGACAAATTTTTCCAAAACCTTCTGTTGGTCTTCCAGCTCTTTTTGAAGAGACTCAGAATTTTTTAAAAGTATAGCGTTCACTTTCTTAACAGCTTCATATTTCTCTGAGATCACTCTATTTTCATTCAGGCTTTCTTCAATTTTGATTTTGAGTTCGTTGAGCTGGGTGTGACTCTCCTGGTTTTCTCCCTTGAGCTTTTCATTTTCTTTTCTTAGGGAAGTCATTTCTTCTAGTTCTTCTTTTAGTTTCAGTCTTTCCTCACTGATTTGGGTTAGTTCTTCAATATTAGTATTGAATTTTCTCTTGAGGACCCTATGCTCTTTACTGAGTGAATTGAACTTGTCTAATAATTCAGCATAGGCATCTTCCCAGTCATCAATAGAAAAATTTTCAAAGACATTTGTTACCTCCTCTTCGCTATTTGCCATTAGGCAAATTCTTTCTTCATCTTCCTCCGAGGAAGTGCTTTCCAGATCTTCTTCCTGATCGCTCCACGTGCAGACCATTGCCTGTGGCTTCTTCTTTTTCTGCACCTTTGAGCTTTTCTTCTGAAAGTTGGGACCCTTCTTCTGGAGATCTGGGCAGTCCCCTTTCATGTGTCCCTATTTCTTGCAATGAAAACAAGTCATTCTCTTAATACTTCTATCCTTATCATTGTTGGATTCAACGTTCTTCCTAAATAAGTATGGCTTCTTCCTCCTAAAGGTCTTCCCCTTAGTCCTTAAAAATTTTCTGAACTGTCGAGTGAGCATTGCCTGCTCCTCCTGGTCGAGATCGAAAAAACCATCGGACTCAGAGCTACTGCTCCCGCTGCTGCTACCCTTGTTGCGGGATGTCTTGAGAGCAACATTCTTGCCCTTCCTGTCACTTCCTTCATCACCTCCTTTAAAGTTCATCTCATAGGTCATGAGGGATCCTATGAGTTCATTCACTGTCATAGTCGTCAGATCCTTTGACTCTTCTATCACGATGGCCTTAGTGTGCCATGCTTGGGTTAGAGATCTAAGAATCTTCCTGACTATATCTGCCTCAGCTAGCTCTTTCCCTAGCCCCTTAAGAGTGTTCGTGATCAAGGACAACCTGGCATACATTTCAGTGATATTCTCCTCTGGATTCATCTTAAACAATTCATACTTAGAGGTGAAGAGATTTACCTTCGTGGCTTTCACTTGAGCTGTACCTTCGTAGATTAGTTGCAGCTCATCCCACATTCGCTTGGCCGTCTTATAGGCTGATATGCGGGCGTATTCGTCTGGGTGTACAGCACACTAGATGATGTTCAGGGCCGTCCAGTTAAGTGAAGATAACTTGACATGATCATCTGTCCATGCATCCTCGTTCGGTGGCAGATCATACGGCCCTGTAGTGATTACCCTCCACAGCTTGTGGCTCTGTGCCATGATGAACACCTCCATCCTGTTTTTCCAGAAGAGATAATTATTGCCATCAAAGAATGGAGGGCGACTAATGGATTGTCCCTCAGGCATGAAACTTCGAGGACCATTAGGATTACCATGACCGTTGGCCCACATGGTGATAACCCGCTCTGATACCAATTGATATGTGCAGTGTAGAGTGATATAGAAGGGGGGATGAATAGATCACTCCCTAAAATTAATAATCCAGCGGTAAATCACAACTTCGGTTTCTCAACCCTTCAGATACAGCGAAAGCAATAGCTAAGGCAGACAATAACCAAGACGGAAGAAAGAAGTGAGATCGAGAGAGCTGTTCACAGTGAAACAAAATGCCAAGCAGAAGGAGAGCAACACACCGATAACAGGCAAACCACAGAAGAGGCAGGGAGTTTTTAAGGTGGTTCGATTGCAGTCCACAATCTACATCCACCCCTCACTCCAAACCAGAGTGAGGCTTCCATTAGCGAAGGCTAGAACAGCAGACTCAGTCTGCAAACAGATGCTATCGAACAGCTTGACAAACCAAGTGAAACAAATCCCTCAACCCAAGCTCTGCAACTCACAGAAGCTTGACACCTGGACCTGCTTCCCGCAAGACCAGAACCGGAGACGAATCTCCCTTCCTCCAAACCAGAGGGGAACTGCTAGTGACAGCCTATCACTGGCAAACCAGAGATCACAGATCTCTCTTCCTCTGAAGCCCAGAGGGAAATCGGAGAATCTCTCCCTTCCTCCGAACACTGGAGGGTAACAATATGGAATAAGAAAGATGAAGTGAAAAATAGAAAAACAAGACAATCGATGAACGACAATCGTTTCTAAAAACCAAGAACAATGTAGCTTCCGAAGAAGCAGATCTTCACAGTCACAGACACTTCTCTCTCTCAAAGACTTTTCTCTCAGATCTATTTGATAGGATCGGTGCTATGGATTCAGAGGGGGGGGTGAATGAATCCCACCCTTAAAAACTTTTCGCTCAATAAAATACTAGAACACTATCAAGGCAAATAGACACTCTGAAGAACAAGTTAAGTTCTCTTTTAAACCACGGAGCAAATATATAAGGCGCACCTAAACAAGGAACTAGTGGAAGCAGCACAGATAATAACGAGAAAGCTAAGGCAACCTGTGAAGGAGGCAGAAGACAAGGAGCAAAACACAACCACACTGCACAGAGGATTTTTAGGTGGTTCGGTTACCAGGACCTACGTCCACCCCTCACTCCCAACCGGAGTGAGGCTTCCACTAACAACGCTAGAACAGCAGACTCAGTCTGCAAACACTTGCTGCCAAACAGCTTGACCAGGGGAACAACCTCCCCTCTTCCTCCCAACTGGAGGGACACCCCAAGTGACTCCCAGCCACTTGGAACCAGAGACTAGGTCTCTCTTCCTCCAGACCAGGAGGGAACGCACCAGTGACACCCAGTCACTAGAAACCACAGACACAAGTCTCTCTTCCTCCAAACCGGAGGGAACACCTGGACTTGCAACCCACAAGACCAGAACCGGAGATGAATCTCCCTTCGTCCAAACCGGAGGGGAACCCACAAGTGACAACCTGTCACTTACAGATTGGAGGCAAGTCTCCCTTCTCTTGAGACCATAAGAGGAACATCGATCTCTAACCAGAGAATCGGAAAGCACAGTTGATCAAATAAAATGAAAATAAGAAATGAAAATACAGCACTCGGAAAGCTGAAAACTCAATGTAAAATGTAGCTCTCGCAGGAGCAACTGGATTGGATCTGATCCAAGTCCTGTAGACAGATCTTCAATAAAATCTTCTTTCTTCTTCTCCACGAACTCTCTCTCTTTCTCTTCTTCTTCTTTTGCTTTCACTCTCTGCCGCTCTGCTCTTTTTCTTCTTCTTCTTCTTCTTCTGCTCTCACACTCTGCCTCTCTGCTCTTTTTCTTCTTCTTCTTCTTCTTCTTCTTCTTCTTCTTCTTCTGCTCACTGCCTCTCTGCTGCTCTCACTTTCTTCTATCACTCTCTTGATCAGCCCTCTTCTATCTGTCTTCTGCGGATGAAGAAACCTCACATATATATATCAGCAGCAACTAGGGCGTGTGCCCCCTTTATCCAGAGGGCACATCGGATCACGTGCCAGGTGCCAACCTCGGATCACGTGCCCATTCATCAACCTGACTCATCTACAGGCAGAGACAAAGAAATGCAATTAGTTAGTTCAGGCTCTTAACACATCGTGTAAAGACTTTAGAAGTAGCAAATAAGCAAGTATGTACAACGTGAGAGTGTGTAGACTTGAAGCCCTTCAAGCGACCTCAGTGTACAGACTTGCAGAATGATGCATTAACATAACAGAGTGGAATGTGTAGACTTCTGTGTAAAGCATGAAGCAATCGAATGTGTAGACTTTAGAAGCAGCAATTAAGCAAGTATGTACAACGTGAGAGTGTGTAGACTTGAAGCCCTTCAAGCGACCTCAGTGTACAGACTCGCGTGGGTAAGATGCATGAACAAGCCATAGCCAGTGTATAGACTTAACCGATGCATGAATAGTGCACCGATGTATATACTTGGAGAACTGATGCATGAACAGTGCGCCGATGTATAGACTCTGATGTAAAGGCTTGAGTTACACAAGCAGTGTATAGTCTTCACGATGCACACCCATATCCAATGTATAGACATTGAATGCTTACGTACAGACACGATGTATAGACTTCGTTAAGACTGTCTAGACTCTGCATGCTAGCTATGGCGATGTATAGACTTCCTAACAAGGCATTGTGCAGACTTGCTTACCACAATGTGTAGACTTAACAATGCACGATGCATAGACATCAAATTAAAGGAGACGGTGGATGTACATACTTTAAGTTCAACTGAGACGGTGCATGAATATACTTGACACAGTATAGGCTGTACAGACTTGGAAAGCTTGAAGGCGATGTATAGACTTGGTAAAGCTTCAAAGCACAAGACACTTGGCCAATGTACAGACTTGGAAAGCTTGAGCCAATGTGCAGACTTGAAACAAGTGAACACAGCGATGTGTAGACTTGGCCAATGTACAGACTTGAAGCGAAGACCAATGTGTAGACTTCAAAGCAGATGCCAAGGTTGTACACACTTGAAGAGATGCAAGGTGAGATAAAGCTGGCTGTACAGACTTTGGATGACGATGCACTGTACGCAAACGCTGTACAGACTTGATAGCGTGAGACGCTGGAAGAGATGATCAGATGTACAGACTTTGAAGATGTGGGCAAGACAATGTATAGACTTTGGAAAATGCAGACTGGGCAATGTACAGACTTGGTTCGTGCAAGCTACAGTGCAATGTTTAGACTTGATGCAATGTAGAGGCTGTATAGACTTGGTGAGCGCCAAGGCGTTGTACAGACTTCAATGACTCATGCAAGCTACAGGACAGTGTGAAGACTTGTGTTCTGAACGTAGGCAAAGAAAAGGAATGTATAGACTTGCTCAGTTCAGAACGTAGGTAAATATTGGAATCAATGTATAGACTTTAGATGTGTGAAACACACTGACTGTACAGACTTCAGCTAAGCAAGCTACAGGGCAATGTATGGACTTGATGAACGATGCAAAAAGCTCTCTACAGACATGATGCAAACTGGATGTGCAGACTTTGTAACATGCAATGTATAGGCTTCAACTAAGCGTGAAGCAAGGCAATCTGATGTGTAGACTTTCTCAACACAGTGGCGTGCAACTAAACGATGTGTAGACTTCAGAAATGCATAGAGACGCTACAGCGTGACAGCGTCGACGCAGCAGTTCACCCTGATTTGAAGTTAGATCTGGGTCAGTTCAGTGGGTTGACGCAGTGACCCCATGCGTCAACGCATCCAGCCTTATCTTCAAAGCCATCTGAGGCATTTCAAGGCTGCGTCAACCTCGTGGACTCAATGGGTTGACGCCATCTGAACTACTTACGAGATGTATAGACATGCGAATCTGATGAAAAGATTTGAGGGGGGTCGACCCATCTAAGAAGGGGGTCGACCCACAGAGCTAGCACACTCATGCATTCTCCACAGAATAAATCAGTCATATGCATTCATGTTGCTATCATTCAATGTGATGTTCTTAGCAAAACAATATGATGACTCATTTATGTTGCTATCATTAAAACACCACATAATCATCAAAGCACAAGGGGCACAACATTTCATGCACACATGCATATGGTGACTGATAGTGTTTGCTATCATCAAAACCACAGGGGCACAACAATCTCCCCCTTTTTGATGATGGCAACACTATGAGTCACACTGACTCAAGTCAAAAACATTCTCCCCCTTTGACTTCAGCAAAAAGACATTAGTTAGAGAGAGAAAAATTAAGCAGATATGAAACAATTGATGTTGCATTTCTCCCTTTAACTACATGAAGGCACATTCTTCCCCAAAGAGCAATATGACTCATACCAGTTTCTCCCCCTTTGTTTTTTAAAAAAATCATGGAAGAGGGATGAATGCAGAGATGCAGATGCAACAAGAAATGCAAGAACTCCCCTTAAATGTATGAATGCAAGACAATTCTCCCCCTAAATCATGGAATTTCTATGCAGCATGATTCATATGACAAGGAAACTCCCCCTCAATAAATGGAACCTTATGAAATGAATGAGAAGGAAACCACAGGGGCAATCAAAAATAAGTTCAGGTCATGATGAATCAAGGACAGTGAGATTCAACAAGATTTTCAAGGAGATATCAATCTCATAAATCCAAAACATAAGTTTTCAAAGTCTTCCATTATAAGGGCTTATGAATGATCTTTATTGATTAGCAGGGTTTAAACATGATGTATGCTAAGTTTGTCAATAAAATTCTGTATTTATATCTAAAGTCACAGTTTAATAACAGTGAACCAAGCATTCATATATATATCTTGATTAACCTCCCTTTCTCTTACACAATCAAATTTATTGACTTCTTTCGGAATTACATGCACTAGTATTGAGATCAAGCAGTTATGAAGTCATATGATTTTGTCTAGGGTTGTAGTAATTTGATTTTAGCATCAATATTCAAATATAGCAATTTGTTCAACAAATTTTTTATGCTACACATTTTACGAGCACTCTAGTTCAGTGTACACCTTGTAACTAGAGGATATACGTTGATCAGACGCCAATATCCCTAAGCACTTAGTGTAACTAATAGTCATGCTTTATATAAAACAAGGTAACATTTACACTTCATGACATATCTCAACTCATTTCTTGATGAGTGAGATGTATTTCTCAGTGTGCATGCCAGTGCTCTACCTGATTAACACTCATTCTTAAGCATAGTTAACTATGGCACCTCATGACACAGTCCTTTGGACATGTGTTTCTCAGTGGCCAAAGTCATTGCTCTGACAGAATTTACCCTTTAGACATTTCAGAAAAAATTCATTTGCTTCAAATCAATAATAATTTCATGTACTTAACCAAATAAAGCCATGTATTCAACAATGCAGATTTCAGAAGATTTTACAAGACACAGCATGAAACAGATGGTTAAAGTTTATTAAACATGATTCAGATATTTTTTAAGAGATTTTAAAGTCAAACTCAATGAATACATTAAACTTAAACCACCTGAGTTATTTCAGACATTCATAAAAACGTATAATAGAAGATTCCTAGTTCAAGTGTTTTCAGATTTATGATCCAGATAGCCCCATTGAAATCTTCATGTAAGACTGTTAGAATTATGATACCAAATGATAGAAGAGATTTTGAAGCCCAGTGTTTTCAAAATATGATCAAGGTTTGTCAACAAATACAATGAATTCTGACAAGTGTATGCATTTGACAATCTGCATGCAATGCATTGACTCCCCCTGACAATATGCATTCAGTCAATCTTTTTGGCAATTTCAATGTAATGAAATGCAATTAACTATATGTATGCAAAGTCATGCAAAGACTCAACATTGAATGCTATGCAAAGACATGCAATTAACTACCCCTGAAAACATGCAATGTTTGCCATGAGAACTAAACATATGTCTTTGAGACTCATGCACATTCAAACTTCCCTATCAAGCAATATGACCCATGGTACTAGGCGGAGAACCTGGTCTAAAAAATCATCTCGCACACAGTAAGAACCTCTAGACAGATTTCCCTGCCTTTTAGTAGCTTACCATTTAATATACCATAGTGGTCAATCATGATAATTCAACATGCAGTCCTATAAGCAATCCAGATTTTTAGTGAGCTATGCAATAGGCAGATTTCAAACCACATTCATATGCAGTTCAGATTTTTAGAAATTGCAAGTTTATTCTCATTTCAATATCTAAACATCCAACTCATATGAGCATTGAGAGACATGAATACTCAGAGTGTGCAAAAGATGACAAATATGCAAGAACACATCAAACAAGATATGTAATGAATTTTAAAACAGGAAATGCAGAGAGTTTACATGACAAGTTCAGAAAGGGGTTTTCTTTTGAGTGTCTTGACTTATTTACCCCTCTTATTTTCTTAGTCCCAAGGCACACCTGCAAAACAAAATTTATTTTGCACAAACAGGTACCCAAGAGGTCTTGGGTCCTGAATTAACAGTATTACTCCTAGTAGGTTTTCTCAGCACATTTTTAACTTGATGATCATCAAATTTTATCAGAGGATAACCATCCATCAAATGTCCAGATTTGTCATAATGATGGCAAGAAGCAGCAAATTTCTGATTTGATTTATGCATATTCTTATTAGCATGAATTCTATGTGCATATGCATGAAAATTTTTGTTAACAAAAGTAAAATTCTGTTTATCAAAATAAGCCAGCCAACAGTCAGCATCTCTATGGCCTGGCTTCCCACATTCAAAACATGCATGAATCTTTTCTTTAAAAATAGATTTGTTTCTACCATAATCATTTCTGTCTGTAGGGAGTTTGACAGTTTTAGAATTAAATTTTCTACCTTGAGCATTCCAGCATTCAATGGCCCTGTGGCCTGTCTTACCACATTCAAAGCATGTAATGAGCTTATCTTTGAAAACAAATTTGTTCCTGTCAAAAACCATTTTGTTAATAGGAGATTTGGCAAATTTGGAGTTGAAATCTCTCCCTTGGGCATGCCAACATTGGGCTGCAATGTGGCCCATCTTGCCACAGTGAAAGCATGAATTAGAATTTCTCCTACCAGCATTCAAATCTATTATGACCCAATTTTTCACAATTAAAGCATGTCATATGCTGGTTTATTGAATCAAACTTGTTCTTATTAATAGCATGACTGTTTGCATAAAATTTAGCATGATATGAATGATATGTTTTCTTATCACTTGCAAATCAGCATTGTGTAATGTTGTGTCCTAGTTTGCCACAGTGCAGACATTCCGTTTTCTTTTTTTGAGGTGAAGGATTTTTATCATTAAATCTCCTAGCATTCATATCATCCTTCTCCATCAATTTACACTCATGCATCAAATGACCGAATCTATGACAGTAATGACAGATCATTTTCTTTTTAGATGCATGTGAGTGTGTGTGAGGACTGTGATCAATATGCACTGATGAACCTTTTTTATTTATTTTCTGTTTTCCAGTCTTTTTCTAATTTTTATCATGTTTCTCTGTTTTCCTAGCCTTGTACTGAGGTGGAGATGAGGTAGAAGGCTTTTCTTGTTCTGAAGAGTTAACGAAAATAGTTTTCAGGTTGGATCCATCAACCTTCCTCATTACTGGATTGTAACCCAATCCCTCTTTCTTAAAATTAACCATTGTTCCCAGCATTTTCTGAGCAATGGGTTGTTTATCTTTTGATGTTGTGGCTACATTTGAAGTATTTACAAATGATGTCATAACTTTGTTCTGAAAAGCCTTTTTATTTAGATTATTGTAGCCCGGCCCTTCTTTTTTGACATTAACTTTTACACCTAGTAGCTTGTCTAGGTTTTCTTGCCCACTCACAAACTTAGACAGAGAGCTCTTCAAATCTTGAATTTCATTTTCGAGAGATGCAACGTTTATTTCATAACTTGCAATCTCTTGTTCACTGCAATTGACAACTTCATTCAAGACTTTGTTAGCTGTTTTGTATTTTTTAATTTCCTTTCTCAGCTCATCTACTTCTTCAGTTTCGTTTGTACAGATCATTTTTCCTTTCTCCAATGTAAGAAGTCTTCCAGACATGGCACTGTTTAACAGCTTCAATTTCTTAATTTCTTCTTTAAGCTTATCATTTTGAACCAATTCATTTATTAGAAGCTGATCTTCTGAATTGACTTCATACTTTCTTCTATTTTCAATTTCCTTCATTTCCCTTTGTTGTTTTTCATCCTTTTTCTGTAACTCCAAGTTTACAGATTTTATGGCTTCAAATTTCTCAATCAGCAAATCATTCTCTCGTTTAAGTTTCTCTAATTTTTCTTCATTTTCTTTGGAGAATTTTCAGAGGGAATCTTTTTCAGACTTCAGCTTGTCTAAATCTGAGTTCACACTTTCGCAATTTTTCATCAATTCTTTACTCTAAACAGAATCATGACAAGTTAGGCTAAGCTTCCTCTCAAGTTCAGAGATTTCTTTTACATGATCTTGATTCTCAATTTTCAGCAATGAAATTTATTTCTTCAACATTTGAATATCAGACATATAAACATCATGAACATTTTTCAGTTCAGTATAATTTTTACATGGAGAATTCAAACTGTCTGATCTACTATTCTTTTTTAAATGTTTGTATTATTTTCTTAAGTGTTCATGAGATTCAAGCAACTCAGCATATGCATTCTCCCAATCATCTAAATAAAAATTCTCGAAGGGATTTACCTCTTCATCATCATCTTCTTCATTTTGGCTGTCACTTTGATTGCTTCTGTTAGCCATCATGCAGCTGTCTTCACTTCTCTTATGAGCTCGCTTCAGCATATCTAGAATGTCTTTAGCAGAGCTGCAATCATGAAAGCAAGAATGTAAAGCCTTATCAGTAGCTGCCTTCATTAGATTCATAGCTATCTGATTCTCTTCATACAATGATCTGTGACTGTCAGTCCATTTGGACTTTTTCTTTGGTAATTTATGAGGACCGTGTGAAATTAACTTCCACAGATCAGGGTTAACTGATATAGCATAATTTTTCAGACTGACAAACCATACATTAAAATTGGAGCCGTTGAAAACTGGTGGATCACCGATGGAAACAGATCAGATTTAATTCAACAGGAATATTGATGCACCAAAAGCAAATTAGCACCGAAGACTGTAAGATCGGATCTGCAGGTCGCTGGACCTTCTATGTAGACACCGCTCTGATACCAATTGATAGGATCGGTGCGATGGATTCAGAGGGGGGGGTGAATGAATCCCACCCTTAAAAACTTTTCGCTCAATAAAATACTAGAACACTATCAAGGCAAATAGACACTCTGAAGAACAAGTTAAGTTCTCTTTTAAACCACTGAGCAAATATATAAGGCGCGCCTAAACAAGGAACCAGTGGAAGCAGCACTGATAGAAACGAGAAAGCTAAGGCAACCTGTGAAGGAGGTAGAAGACAAGGAGCAAAACACAACCACACTACACAGAGGATTTTTAGGTGGTTCGGTCACCAAGACCTATGTCCACCCCTCACTCCCAACCGGAGTGAAGCTTCCACTAGCAACGCTAGAATAGCAGACTCAATCTGCAAACACTTGCTGCCAAACAGCTTGACCAGGGGAACAACCTCCCCTCTTCTTCCCAACCGGAGGGACACCCCAAGTGACTCCCAGCCACTTGGAACTAGAGACTAGGTCTCTCTTCCTCCAGACCAGGAGGGAACGCACCAGTGACACCCAGTCACTAGAAACCAGAGACACAAGTCTCTCTTCCTCCAAACTGGAGGGAACACCTGGACTTGCAACCCACAAGACCAGAACCGGAGATGAATCTCCCTTCCTCCAAACCGGAGGGGAACCCACAAGTGACAACCTGTCACTTGCAGACTGGAGACAAGTCTCCTTTCTCTTGAGACCACAAGAGGAACACCGATCTCTAACCAGAGAATCGGAAAGCACAGTTGATCAAATAAAAGGAAAATAAGAAATAAAAATACAGCACTCGGAAAGCTGAAAACTCAATGTAAAATGTAGCTCTCGCAGGAGCAACTGGATTGGATCTGATCCAAGTCCAGTAGACAGATCTTCAATAAAATCTTCTTTCTTCTTCTCCACGAACTCTCTCTCTTTCTCTTCTTCTTCTTTTGCTTTCACTCTCTGCCTCTCTGCTCTTTTTCTTCTTCTTCTTCTTCTGCTCTCACACTCTGCCTCTCTGCTCTTTTTCTTCTTCTTCTTTTCTTCTTCTTCTTCTGCTCACTGCCTCTCTGCTGCTCTCACTTTCTTCTATCACTCTCTCGATCAGCCCTCTTCTATCTGTCTTCTGCGGATGAAGAAATCTCACATATATATATATCAGCAGCAACTAGGGCATGTGCCCCCTTTATCCGGAGGGCACCTCGGATCACGTGCCCATTCATCAACCTGACTCATCTGCAGGCAGAGACAAAGAAATGCAATTAGTTAGTTCAGGCTCTTAACACAGCGTGTATAGACTTTAGAAGCAGCAAATAAGCAAGTATGTATAACGTGAGAGTGTGTAGACTTGAAGCCCTTCAAGCGACCTCAGTGTACAGACTTGCAGAATGATGCATTAACATAACAGAGTGGAATGTGTAGACTTCTGTGTAAAGCATGAAGCAATCGAATGTGTAGACTTTAGAAGCAGCAATTAAGCAAGTATGTACAACGTGAGAGTGTGTAGACTTGAAGCCCTTCAAGCGACCTCAGTGTACAGACTTGCGTGGGTAAGATGCATGAACAAGCCATAGCCAGTGTATAGACTTAACCGATGCATGAATAGTGCACCGATGTATATACTTGGAGAACTGATGCATGAACAGTCCGCCGATGTATAGACTCTGATGTAAAGGCTTGAGTTACACAAGCAGTGTATAGACTTCACAATGCACACCCATATCCAATGTATAGACATTGAATGCTTACGTGCAGACACGATGTATAGACTTAGTTAAGACTGTCTAGACTCTGCATGCTAGCTATGGCGATGTATAGACTTCCTAACAAGGCGTTGTGCAGACTTGCTTACCACAATGTGCAGACTTAACAATGCACGATGCATAGACTTCAAATTAAAGGAGACGGTGGATGTACATACTTTAAGTTCAACTGAGACGGTGCATGAATATACTTGACACAGTATAGGCTATACAGACTTGGAAAGCTTGAAGGCGATGTATAGACTTGGTAAAGCTTCAAAGCACAAGACACTTGGCCAATGTACAGACTTGGAAAGCTTGAGCCAATGTGCAGACTTGAAACAAGTGAACACAATGATGTGTAGACTTGGACAATGTACAGACTTGAAGCGAAGACCAATGTGTAGAATTCAAAGCAGATGCCAAGGCTGTACACACTTGAAGAGACGCAAGGGGAGATAGAGCTGGCTGTACAGACTTTGGATGACGATGCACTGTACGCAAACGCTGTACAGACTTGATAGCGTGAGATGCTGGAAGAGACGATCGGATGTACAGACTTTGAAGATGTGGGTGAGACAATGTATAGACTTTGGAAAATGCAGACTGGGCAATGTACAGACTTGGTTCGTGCAAGCTACAGTGCAATGTTTAGACTTGATGCAATGCAGAGGCTGTATAGACTTGGTGAGTGCCAAGGCGTTGTACATGCTTCAATGACTCATGCAAGCTACAGGACAGTGTGAAGACTTGTGTTCTGAACGTAGACAAAGGAAAGGAATGTATAGACTTGCTCAGTTCAGAACGTAGGTAAAGATTGGAAGCAATGTATAGACTTTAGATGTGTGAAACACACTGACTGTACAGACTTCAGCTAAGCAAGCTACAAGGCAATTTATGGACTTGATGAACGATGCAAAAAGATCTATACAGACATGATGCAAACTGGATGTGCAGACTTTGTAGCATGCAATGTATAGACTTCAACTAAGCGTGAAGCAAGGCAATCTGATGTGTAGACTTTCTCAACACAGTGGCATGCAACTAAACGATGTGTAGACTTCAGAAATGCATAGAGACGCTACAGCGTGACAGCGTCGACGCAGCAGTTCACCCTGATGTGAAGTTAGATCTGCGTCAGTTCAGTGGGTCGACGCAATGACCCCATGCGTCAACGCATCCAGCCTTATCTTCAAAGCCATCTGAGGCATTTTAAGGCTGCGTCAACCTCGTGGACTCAATGGGTTGACGCCATCTGAACTACTTACGAGATGTATAGACATGCGAATCTGATGTAAAGACTTGAGGGGGGTCGACCCATCTAAGAAGGGGGTCGACCCACAGAGCTAGCACACTCATGCATTCTCCACAGAATAAATCAGTCATATGCATTCATGTTGCTATCATTCAATGTGATGTTCTTAGCAAAACAATATGATGACTCATTTATGTTGCTATCATTAAAACACCACATAATCATCAAAGCACAAGGGGCACAACATTTCATGCACACATGCATATGGTGACTGATAGTGTTTGCTATCATCAAAACCACAGGGGCATAACACTATTCTCTCAAATTCTTCTCTCTGTCTTCTCTCTGGAACGTGGAGGCTCTCTCTATTCTTCTTCTACTCAGGCACTAATTTTCTCAGCTTTCCTCCAGTTCTCTTCTTTTGATCGTAGAGGACATCCTTTTATATGGCTTCCGACCTGAATTCCGTGACTTCACTCGTGTGGCATGAGTGGGGCTCGTGCCCTCATTTTCCAGAGAAACCTCGGATCACGTGCTAGGCACCAACCTCCGATCACGTGCCCAATCATCAGCTTGAATCAACCTGAAAGAAGAGAAGAATGGATGCATCGAGTTAGTTCAAGCTTTGAACCAAAGAACGATGTACAGACTTGTTTTGAACAATGCACAAATGCATATATGAGAGTATGTACATTGACGATGAGTGCTCAGGCATGCTGTCAAGCAATGTACAGACTTGATGAGAAGGATGCATGAACGAGCCACAGCGAATGTATAGACTTGATACCAAAGTATGCACGACGTAAAACGATGTATAGACTATGTGAATGCATGAAGAACATGGGCTGTACATACTTAATAGCCTGCTGCTGTGTACAGACTTGACCGATGCATAGACAGCAGAGAATGTGCAGACTTTGACGTTTACGTGCGTGAGAAAACAATGTACAGACTTGTGTTCATGCAGCAATGTATAGACTTGTGTTCGTGCAACACACAGGCTGTGCATACTTAATAGCATGCATCGATGTACAGACTTGCTGGTCATCAAGGCAACCGTGTTCAAACTTTAAGTGAAGAATGTACAGACTTCGTGGAAGTGCTAAAACAGTGAACATAGGTAAAGATGGGAACGTATAGACTTTAGTGTGTGCGACCAGACACTGTATAGACTTGCACATAGAGACGCTAAGTGAGACGCAGGATGCACTGGCTGTGCAGACTTTGATTTATGCACATGAGACGCTGAGTGAGACGCTAAGTGAGACTGACTTTAACAAGCAATGTATAGACTTAGCTTATGCTCTGAACACGGACTGTATAGACTTTAAATGATGCATGCACAAGGAGAGACGATGCATGAGACGATGCATGCACAAGGAATGTACAGACTTGGTCTTACAATGTATAGACTTGGCCAACTATCAGCTGATGGATGTATAGACTTTATGTGTGCATATGCCAAGACCATGTACAGACTTGAAGAAATGCATGCAGTGATGTATAGACTTGTCCGATGCAAACTATGCAGAACTCTGTATAGACTTTAAGTGATGCATGCAGCGATGTACAGACTTGTCGTGCATGAAGCAAAAGGGTTGCATGGACTTTGTTCAGACTTAACCTAAGCAAGGGCTGTACAGACATTGGAATGTACAGAATTTGAAAGTGTGTGCGAGACAATGTATAGACTTGATCTGAATGCATGGACTATGCCCTTGAGGAATGTATAGACTTTGAAGATGCAATCTAGGGCGATGTACAGACTTGACTAATGCAGTCTAGGCAAAACTCTGTACAGACTTTATGTGCATGAAGCACATGATGCAACAATGTATAGACTTTATGCAGCATCAAAGTAACCATGTGCAGAGTTTGTGCAGTCTACAAGCAATGTGTAGACTTGCACATATGCATGAACAGCACTGTCCTAAATGATCAAGCGTGAATTGATCTAGAGATAGAAACAGATTGATTTATAGTGTGAGACATCATCAAAACTATAGGGATGTAACATATACATGACTTCTCCTTCGGGAGACTTCAGGACTATGCCTTCCCCCGCTTTGACTCTGGCCGACCCAATAGCTGAGGTGTTGATTCTAGAAGCGCCGTCAAAATATAGCTGCCATAGAGAGGGCTGCACCTGGCCGACCTCTAGGGTTTCATCTTCAGGAAGCTCTGGTTCCAGTAGGCAGTCTTCAGGTACTAGATGCTCAGCAAAGGAGTCTGCGATGGCTTGGCCTTTTGCGATATGTAGGAGATATCAAACTCCATAAGTATCACCGCCCATTTGCCCAAGTGACCCTTGAGTGCCGGTTGGGACATGATGTATTTTAGCGGATCCGCCTTGGAGATCAGCTTAACTTCATGTGACAGCATATAGTGTTGGCATTTTTTGACGGCGAAGACCAGTGCCAAACAGACCTTCTCAATGTAGGTGTACTTTTCCTCAGTCCTGACTAGTCTCCGACTGAGGTAGTAGAGTGCGTGTTCTTTCCCTTCTTCATTGTTCTCGGCTAGCATTGCCCCTAGATAGTTATGTGTGGCTACTATGTACAGAACCAACGACCGTCCTTTTACCAGTGCACCCAGCACTGGAGGAGTCTTCAGATAATCTTTGAGCTTGTCAAAGGCCATCTGGCAATCTTCATCCCAGTAAAAGAGCACATCTTTCACCATTAACTTGTGAAAGGGCTGGCATCGCACCGAGAAGTTGGATATGAACCGCCGGATGTAAGCCAGGCGGCCTTGAAGAGATCTCAGCTAGGAGAGGTTCCTCGGTGAGAGGAACTCCTGAATTGCCTTGATCTTTGCGGGGTCTATTTCAATTCCCCGATATCTGACAATGAAGCCCAAGAACTTTCTGCTTGAAACTCCGAACGCACATTTCATAGGGTTCATTTTCAAGTCATACTGCCTCAACCTATGAAAGACTACTCGGAGGTCCTGCAGATGGCCTTCTCTCTTTCTTGTTTTGACTACCAGGTCATCTATGTAGCACTCGACCTTATGGTAGAGCAGCTCATCAAATATTCTAGTCATCGCCCGCTGATAGGTTGCGCCGGCGTTCTTCAATCCGAATGGCATCCTCTTGTAGTGATAAATGCCTTTGGGGGTTCGAAAGGCAGTGTGGACCCGGTCATGCTCCGCGATCCGTATTTGGTTGTAGCCGGATGACCCATCCATGAATGATAGGGCCTCATGATTGGTTGTTGCGTCTATCATGACTTTCGTTATTGGCACCGGGAAGTCATCTTTAGGGTAGGCATTATTCAGATCTCGAAAGTCAACACATATCCGGATCTGTCCATTCTTCGTCTTCACGGGCACAATATTAGCTAGCCACATGGTATATGAAACCCACATCAATGAGCTTGTCCACCTCTTTGCATATTTGAGTAATGAGCTCTGGCCTCATGTGCCGCGGCGGTTGCTTCACCAGTTAGGCTTCAGGGCTGATTGTTAGCTCATGTTGTGACACTGCAGGGCTCAGTCCTGGCATTTCCTTGTAGGTCCAAGCAAAGCAATCCCGATATTCTTGCAGTAGCTGGATGTATAGCTTCTGTTCTCCAGCAGATAGCTGGGCACTGAGGAAGGTTGGCCTATGGTCATCCTCATCTCCCAGGTTGATTTCTATCAGCTCATCGACCGTGGCTTGGCCTCCATCTTCTATTTTCGGGGGTGCCGGCTGAAGGTCGATAAAGTCTGGAATATCATCTTTAAGGTCAAAGACCTGGATCTCTTTATTTGGTTCTATTTGAACTTCAGCAAGGATCTCCGCCTTGGTAAGAAGCGGCTGTGTGAATTGTTTCATCGACGAATCCATTGCCGTTGCAGCTTCGAGGGGTGAATTAACAGCTTCATCCCCCCTTTGGGTTACCGTGTCCTCAGTAGGGGTGGCGCTTTTCTCTTCAGCAGCATGCATCTCTTGCTCGGCTTCGACAGAAGCCTCTCCGCTCGGCATGAAAGGTGCTGGAATCATTGTTAGCGGAGACCCGCCAGAGGGAGACGTCCATGTTTCTTCAACATCGTCGGCTTCGCTACTGCTGGCCATGTCAAATATGGCTTGCAAGGCCACTTCTTCAGGATAGACTTGCTCCCAACATTGGCAAGGAGTCATAGTCTCTGTTTCTGAGTCTCTTGGTGGAGCCGGTTCAACATATTCTACTTCTGTGGGTATTCATCAAAAGTTGCCCCCAGCGGATTGCCTTCAGCAGGACAGAAGGTGGAGATGGTATCCACCTCATAGCGCCCACTGTAGTAATATTCTTCAAGGGTGAAGCCCAACCCTGGATGCTGAGAAACACGTCTCATTTCTTTGTCCAAATTTGCGGGATACCACATTTTCTGGAATGCTTCCTGTCTTTGCGCGACTGGTTGGAGGGGATGTGCTACTTTTGGAACATCTTGGCCATCCAACTTGTCGTGAATGCCAGACCTTGAACGGGAGCTAGCGGGTTCTCTATGTCTTCGGGCAAATGACAATCAGTGTCTTCCCGGGTAGGGTGCTCCTCAGCAGTATAGAACAAACTGCTGGGACCATCTATCTGCGCCACTTCCCAAGCTTTGAAAGACTCGACAGTAGCATTATCGAGGCTAGGGATTAGCTTGGTGAGGCCTTCTGGGACCCTTATATGGTCATGCTGCTGACCGACCTTGGCTTCATTGGCTTCAGGGTATATAGCGGGAGGTGCTAGCCTGCCCACGTCTCCAGTGACAGTAATATGAGAGACTGCCTTGGGCTTGACATATCCTCACGGCGGTGGTGGAAACCATTTGTCACCGGAGGTGCTTTTTGGTGTCCCCGCAGGGATCTCAGCTTCAGAGGTTTTCTAAGACCGATCCGTATATAAATGAGCGTCTGCCAGGTGACACTCGGACACTTCGAATGGGTGGAGGTTAACAAATATCTTCTCTTCCTTCCCTTCGAGGCTATACTTAATGCATTGGTGGAGCATGGATGGCACCACCATATTTTCATGCAACCAGGGGCGGCCAAGTAGCGCCTTGTACGAGGTGCGGGAGTTGATGACATGAAACTACAGCTTCGTAGTAAAATCTACCAAAGTGAGTGTGAATTCTGCTACTCCCAGCGACACTTCACACTTCTGGTTGAAGCTGACAATACGCATCTCTCCAGCTTTATCGAGGCGTACGTTAAAGTTGTACCTCTGATATATTCTGTATGACAGAATGTTGATAGCTACGCCAGGGTCAACCGGGATCCTATTCAGCTCAAGTCCATTTAGGTGCCCCCTCATGTAGAGCGGCATGTTGTGGCTGATGGTGGGGAGCAACATGTCCTCTTGGTTGAAGGTCATGCTGGCCTCTGGCAGTGCTTTAGCCAAGAAAGTTTCATATGGAGCAGGCGTTTACAAAGCAGTGATAATCGCATGTCGGGTCTCTTCACTAAGAGAGAGAATTTCCCAAACATTGAATCTAGCTGGAAGCTTTTTCAACAACTTGACTACACGACTTCCTACTCGGACATTTGACAGCTTCATCTCATCTGCCCACCTGGGCTTGGAGGAGTCTTCGATTGCGGTCCCTGATGGCCCTACCTCATTGGGTTCAGATTCTACAACCCCTCGCTTGGTGCAATCTTCTTGTTGCCCTTCATCGGCCACCGCCGGGCGAGCTTCATCTACATATGAAGCTTTGAAAGACTGCTGGGGCTGCGGGTAGGTATCCCCGGTTGCAAGATCGGCATCCTGACATGGCTGCTTTCCCTTGGACATTTTCAGAAATTCCAGGAAGGAAGGGGTAGAAGTACTACCCCCATTCTGGTTATAAAGGCCTGACGGAGGAGGGATCTGGACCCCTTTGACCTTCGGGGGAGGTATCTTGTAGAGTTGCTCTCCCCTGAATCTGATGTTATGGTTAGTAGGTGGCTGGTGCCCCCATTTCCAGCTTGACCGGGTTGCATGTGCTGCGGAGGCTGCTTCAGCCTGGCCTGCCCCAGTGGCGGGTGCAAAGCATATTTCTTCCTCATCCTCTTCACCAGGCAAGTTGAAGAGAGCCGAGAGAGTATTGCAGGACACAATCTACTTTTTGTTGACCTTGGCGGTCTTTCTTTTCTTCTTTTGTTCTTTTTCTTCTTTTCTTCAGGTGGTGTCTGCCCCCAGAACAGGCTGCCATCCTTGTCAGACGCTGCGTCAGGTTGCTGCTCCTACTTGAGTGAAAGCTGTTCCAGCTCTTGCCACGGGACATGATCCCGTACCAGTAGGGGTTCTAATTCGGGATGCACATATTCATCTAGCCCATTAATGTATTCTTGCAGCCGCAGGGCTTTCGGACTCATCTCTTTTACCATTGGCAGTGGAGTCTGTCTCCTCCGATTGTGTGTGGGTATCCTGATGATTGCAGGTGGGTTGGTCCACACAGGTGCTGCCACCGGAGGGATAGGTCGTGGTGTGATGCCATGAATATGTGCCACCACTTTTGGGCGAGGAGATGTCTTCTTTTTATTCTTCGCAGGGACTTGTAGACATCCCTATTGTTCTTCTATGGGCGCCAGGAAACAGAGTTCATAAGTGCGCCGAGTGCTGGCTTCAGAGATTTCCTCAGGTAGTGCCTAGTACACAGAGACCATATTGGCCGCGGCCCTCCTCAGAGGAGCCTCATGAGGTTGTGGGGGATAGACCCTGTATTCTCCCAGGTCGATTTCATCTTTCTTTACCATGCCTTCAATAATATCTTTGAAGACATAGCAGTCTTCACTTTGGTGCCCCAGCATCTGGTGATAGGGGCAGAATCTTGGACTGTCCTTTCTCTTCAGGTCTTCCGGCCTCTTTGGCTCAGGTAAGGTGACCTTATCATATTGGGTTACCCAATCAAACAGAATTCTGGTCTTATCCTTTGGAAAAGAATAGGCCTTCTTTATTTTATCCCTTAATGAGGGACGTTCTTTGCCATCTCCGGCTTTAACAGGCTGTAGGGCGTCTGCGTTCTTGCCTTTATCCTTCTGCTGTTCAAATGCTTTATTATCAAGGGCATTTGCTTCTTTAGGTGCCTGGCGCCACTCTACTACCTTGCCTTTTTATGTAGCAGCAGCAGTTGATGCAGGGGCAGGTCTGGCAAGGAAAGCTTCGACATCAGCCACGATGTTGTTCAATCGGTCGAACGATCGGATCTCCATTCCTATCATCTTCTCTAGGACCTCTCTCCTGAGATTCTGTTTGCATATTTGTACAGTGTCCTCCTGATGCGGGGGCCGCTTGCATCTCATTCCGAGGTTCCTCCACCTCTTGATATAATCAAGGGCTATTTCGTCTGCCCTCTGCCTTGTTGAATAGAGTTCGGCCACTGTGACCTCCCTCTCTGTAACATGGAATCTTTCTCTGAACTTCCTCTGCATGTCCGACCAGTCGCTGATCGACCCGGTCGGGAGGCTGGAGTACTAATCAAAAGCGAGCCCCGTCAGCGAGGACCCAAAAAACTTCAGCAGATATGACTCGTCGGTGGCCAGATCACCCATGACGATCATGTAGTAGGCGACATGTTCCTACAGGGATCCCTTCCCGTTGAACTTCTCAAATTTTGGCGGCTTGCTAACCCCAGGAGGGAGCCGCTTAGCAGCATGATGCGGCGGGTATGGAACCCTATATGCATCAAATGCGACGTAGTCGCCTTCAGTTCTTTCAGCAAGCTTCAGCTCTATCATTCTCTCCACCATCATTTTGCTCATGACAGTTGGATCAACTGGTTCTGGATAGAAGTGCACCGGCAGCAGGTAGGGGGTGACCAAGGTGGTCGCCTGCGGAGGAGGGCGCAGTAATGGAGGTGTCTAGTGCACCTGTGGTAGCACCGGCGGCATCAGCGGCTGTGGTGGGCATTGTTGAGTAGTTGCCAAGCTCGGTTCTACCGGCTGAGGCGAGCATAGAGTGGTGGGAAGTCATTTTGGTTGACGGCTCCCTGTGATGATTCGGCATGCATATCAGGCTGCTTGGAGGTTGAAGACTATTCTGTCTTCTCCATCAGTTGCTTCTTCAACAGCTCTATCTCCTGGCGGTACCTCTGAAGTATCATTAGTACTGTCGAGTCCATAGCTACAGTGTTGGAGATAGCTTCTGTTGTCTCCCCGGATGCACCCTCAGGCAGGATGTCGAGCAGACCATCTTCTTCTTCTTCCGCTGTCACCGCATTGGTGGTCAGGACAGTAGGTTCATTACATTGTTGGACATGGGCTAGGGCTTGCTTCCCTCTAGCTGTTGCCAGCGGTTCTCTTGCAGCTTCTACCCTTTGGGTGTTCGGCCCTGACCTACCAGCTAGTTGAGCCAGCTCGCGGGGATCTTCTGGAAGCCTTCCATATCGGCCAGATATGCCAGCCATGTTACAGGTGAAGATCTGCATTCTTCTTCTTTGTCTACGAACCTTCCTTCTTACATGCTCCGGGAAGGTTAATCTCTCAAACACAGAGATCCTCTTTCTTTCTTCTCGCCGAGGGGCGGTCTCATCGACTTCAGGATCGAAGCCATCTCCATAACCATTGTCGTCGACTGACGACGTCATCCTTCTTTCTTCTTCTTCTTCAACTGCCGTTTGCGGGCAGTAGTCTTCTTCATCCACGGCTGCTTATAGTAGCCATTGTTGGCCCATCGAGGGGTTGCCTAGACCCTTGAAGTAACTCCTGACCATGTTGGTCATTTATTCTTGTCTCAGTCCCTGATGTAGGATTGGGGACAATTGTCGACCTCCCACAGGAGGGATATAAGCAAACCGAGCTCGTCCAGCGAGTTACTGGAATCTTTTTCCCACTGTAGGGATATTGGCCTGTCGGGCATAGGCCTTGAAGCTTTCACGGCGTGGAGGGTCCACAACCATCTCTTCCTTCCTTGGGGCCTGGGCCCTTTCCTTCTTCATTCTCACACCGTCACATTCAGGGTGGTGATGGGTTGGTGTGACCTGGTAGGCGGGCTAGGTCTTTTTAGGGACCCAAACCTGCTTGAATTTCTTCGGCCTAGGGGCCAGCTTCTCATGGCCATGGTGGCCAGTTTCCTCCTTCTCAGCTCTCCTCCCAGAGAGGGCCTGGTAAGAGTTGTAGACAGGTACGGTGGGGATGACCCGATCCGGGACCGCCTGGGCATCGCGTCTGTCTAGGAAGACGTAAACTCCACCGATAAGCATGGACTTGCCGGATACCGAGAGGCATCCGATAACAACATCAATATTCCACCAGGAGCCTCTACACTGGTCTCCTCCGGCATTCTTGGCAGGAACAGGGCGGGCCCCATCAGCAATGTGGTGCACCAGGCAGCTGGCGACCAGGACCGGACTCTTGGGCGAGCCCGCGTAGCATCGAGCCTTCAAAGCTTCGACCTTCTTTGCAGTCTCCTCGGTAGGTTCCGAGGTCTCCACTTGCAACATGTCAACAAAGGCCAGCCCCAAGAAGTTGGGGAAGCCTACAGTAGCAGGGAACGATCCCAGGACAGTGGGCACCGCCAGGTACCCATGCTCAGCGTGGCCGGCGATGATCGCGGGGTCAAAGTTAACGCCAGTTAGTCCAGTTGATGCCATTGTTTGCCTGCAAACACAAGACAAGCAACGATCAACAGTCTTTGGGAAGGCCATGGGGCCCATATATCTCGGCAAAGATATGAAAGGTGACACTGGTCCCACCGGGCGTGCCAGACTTGTTCGATGGGTTTTTTTGTTGTTCGTTCGGGTCAATCAACTAGTTAATTAATAACTAACCAACTGATGAGTTGACCGCGCAGGCGTGCCAAACACATGAGTGACGAGTTTATTGTGCGCTTATTCAGACCCTCGTGGGGTGAGAATGAGATTCGGGTCGAGACCAGCAGTCCGCCATACCATAAAGGCTGTGACGTTAATTACATCCCCCATGAGGGAGAAAACCTTTGATTAATTGTCGAGATAGCGGGCCGTTCGTGGCCGAAACAAGATGCAAAGAGATAAACGTTACGGGGTCACATGAAGTGCCTTTATCTATCATGCAAGAGAGGCATGGTTCATTAAGTTGGAGACCCTCGATACATGGCGGAGGACGTAGGTCCAAAGACCACCATCGCACATAGCAAATACCTCCCGTCGGGCGTAACCCAGACTTTTGTCAGTGCCATTTGATATACCCGAGAGTCTATGCAAGCATGCATGCATGATGCTCATGATTATGCCAAGCATGGTAATAGAGCTATGGAGATAGACAGTGATCAATCAGATTCATTAATCTCCGCCAAGGGAGACAAAAGTGATGACATAAGCATGATAACGACAGCATGATGCTAACGGACATGATAGTAGAAGCATAATGATAAAATGGTCAGGACTTGAATAGCCCTATTCTTATTTAGTTTATTATTGATTAGGGTTTATTAACCTCGACCGCGAGAGGCGAAGATCGTTCCGAGGACAAGTGAGTGATTAAAACCATGCAAGAATTCAAAACTGGTGCGACCATTCGTAGGGATAGGTTTCCCCGATGTGGCCAAATGTAGGCAGAATAATTCTAATCCGGCGTGGGAAAACAAGCGTTAAACCGGTGCGGTTGCTAATTGGAGGTTAGAACGGCGCGGTGCCAACTGGAGGCTAAAACGGCGCGATGCCAACTTGGGAGCTAAAACGGTGCGCCCTAGGCGCGCCGGGTGGAGGCCAAACTGGACAAACTGAAAGATGAGTGTGGAGTTAAAACGGCACGCGGGGGGGGGGGGGGGGTCACGCTAGAAATTGGCGCACCGGATTAGGGCCGCGCCGGATTAAGGTGATTTTGGGCGATTTGAGTTCTAATTAAATTTCAGGCATGTTTCTTAGGACATTGGTGTTATTTTTAGAAGATTAGAAGACTTATTTAGGTCCAAGATACACTACAAACCAAACAAGTCCAGACTTATGCTAGGTTCCTACTCGAGCATAGTCTTCAATGAACTTTATTAGTGCAGATCCACTGTAATTCAAACCAAGTCATCAGTCAAAATTTGGGCAGCACCTCCCCATGATTGGAGGGTTGCGGGGGTGAAGTGGAGACAGTCCCACAATGTTGGGGTACGCTCCTTAAGTTCGAGAATGCCAAGCGATGACCGGCAGACTTCGATATAGGTAAAAGACCCCGAGGGATAGCCTACTAGGGGCATCCATCTCCACGAGTCAAAATCATTAAGGGACGGCTGAGATGAGAAGGTACCACGAGGGCTAGCCTACGAGAGGTTACCTTCCCACGGCCACCACCATTCCCAAGAGAAGGTGGGTTTCATGTCGGGCTAAGGCCCTGTTAATGTTCACCTGGTGAGTCATAGGGTTCACATCATTAAGAGATGTGACCCTATGGTTCGACAGTGAATACTGATGGGGAATGTTCCCCACCCCGGGCAGTAGGTTCTTCGAAAGGACAAACCACCAAATGCCATGATACGCAGACTGCACTCGATCGATGAGTGGACAGTAGATGATCACATGTATGCATGTGCATCGAGGATGCAGGCTAACATGGGAGTTGACAAGCCAGACTAAAGACCCGAAGCTGAGTCAAAGGATTGAGGTTCTGAAGGGGGGAGGCAAACAGTCGAATAGTTCAACAGCGTCTGCAATACGAACAAATACGGCACACCTGCAGAGATGGCCATCCTCCTAGCCCTGAACCACAAACAGGGAAGTGTTGAGGAGTCACCTCCGAGGGCGAAGGATAGTGCATTGATATGCATCCCTTCGATCGGGAGAGAACACTGAATCATTCGACGCTATCTATACGATAAAAAGAACCCCGGGGAGGGGATTATTAATATTGCCCCGAGAAGCAATGGGGTGTATTCGGCGGTGGGGGAAAACGGAAGATCATACACGGGATAGAGATGAAGAAAACTATAATCAGATGGGGAAGAAAGCCGCGAGAAGCGCATCCATTCATTCATTCAACCACAAGGGAGGCATTATAGAGGGCATCACAAGCGGCTACGGCTCGACGTTGTCGCTCGAGATCGTCCAATAGCTAGAGAAGCAAGGGCGAAACCCTGGTTATAGTGAAAAGAATACAGAATTAAAACCAAGCCGTGAAAGAAAAATAATAGAGGAAGAGGGGGGGAGCTCATATCATCGCCCCCCCCCCACCTCATACATTCGTGGGGTTTACCGAACAGCAGCAGGAAGGGGGGAACCGGACGGAGGAACACTGGCACCCACCTGCGGAAACAGAGTGCCGTAGCCGGAGTCTTCTTCTCCGGTGATGGGTGCTTCAGATGGACAGACGAGATGGGTGGCGCTCCGGCTCGCTCTCGAGGGTGGATCCCCTTTTTTTTCTCTATTATCTTCCTCTCTTCGCTTCTTATCTACCCTCTTCTTCGCCTCTCTCCTTCTTCTATTCTCCTTCTTCTATCCTTTTTTTTTATTCGACCACAGGGCCTTTTTAATAGGCAATCCTTCGACCAAGCTTAATCCGGCGTGGGGTTTAGCGCGCCAGTTTAATGGTCTCCATGCACGCCGGATTAGAGCTGAGCAGGGCGTGCCGGGAAGAGGATGCCAAAAGGGAAGAGGGCGCGTCGGATTTAGAGGGGTGCACCGGATTAAGAGGGGCGCACCAGATTTGAACCATTTCGTCGCGTCGACTTGATACGAGTCTGACAGCGGGCCCCGGGCTGACTCCGAGAGTTGCCATGATTCTTCACCTCTCCGTGATCTTGCCAAACCATAGGGGGAGATATTAACGAAGCTTCCGGGCCACTAAACGGCTGCTTTTGGAACTCGTGCACCTTCAGCTCGGACATGCGGGTTTTCCGCTGATACGGCTCTCGGCACAACGGTTCATTCTGCTGGCTCGGCTTGACTTCCATCGGTTGCTTTCACGGGGAGTGGTATGCTGTCCGGAGTGTTTTTGCCTCGACTGGGCGATCATCTGGCCACTGATGAGCCCAATATGCTAAAAAGCTATACCCGTGCCGGGTAATCGGGGTCTTCTGCTGATAGAGCCTTCGGTCCCTTGTTCTGAGAGGCCATGGGTGTTCTCTCACCTGGGGAGGATCTTTCATTCAGGTGGCATGCCGCCAAGTATACCTATGTCCTTGGTCGGACAACAGATACATGCTCGTCCTTGGTCGAATGACAGGTACATCCTCATCCTTGATCGGACGACAGATATTGTTCTCGTCCTTGGTCGGATGATGAGGGCATGCTCGTCCTTGATCGGACGATGGGTACATCCTCGTCCTTGGTCGGATGACGGATATATTCCACGCGGCATGACTAAATCGATACCGGCTCATTGGGCAGTCCTGACGACAATGCCCACTTGTGGTGTATCCTTCTCGATCCTCATTAGGTGAAGTCCCCGGCATTCATAATGGGTGACCTGAGGCTCTGGCAGATTGAGAAGGCTTCAATGCGTTGGTCATCTTCGACTTCTCTGCTTCGGTGGGCCGCCTCATTTGTCGCTGAGGCTTTATCGCCATTGAATATATTTTGAGTGCCAACAATGGTCTAAGAGTAAACCGCCACACTAACCGCCTTAACCTATTGACCTAAGACAAACGGACTGTAGCGGCCTAAGAAAGGCACGCTACAACAAAGAGACACACAAAGGTTGGGGCGCCAAGGCCAACCGACTTAAATCCTTGACCCGGTCAATCACACCGTAGTGGCCTAAGGAAGGAGTGCTACAGCACATTGGCAGTCAAAGCTTGGGCCACCAGAACAAACCGACCTAACCCGTTGACTAACGTCAACGACCCATAGCGGTCTAAGAGAGGACCGCTAGAGCAAGTAGTGGTTTATCATAAGACCGCTAAGACTCGAACCGACTTACACTAATATCGAGAAATCATTGAGCTTGACGGTCCTCCATAGGTCTGCCACAGCAAGAGGCGGTCTCTGAAACGACCGCGAACACGTTACGGTGGGAAAACCAGTGGAATGGCCGGACCCGGCCGTTCCATACCCCATTCGCATCTAAACGAAAGGGAAACAGTCCTAATCGATGAAAAACACCTTCCACAGCCTAGAAGGGACACATGCAATAGCTCAATCACAAGAAATGGACGATTCCATCAAATCGACCCTAATTGGGTCACCGGGGTTCCGGGGCTCGTACCGGCCCAAAATGACAACCAATCGCGATAAAAATAGCGGATCTGGAACGCTAACATGCTGGGGGTCACAATGAAACTACTCTAGTCGAAAACCGTCGCCATTTTTCGACGAACCCGATGCACACCCCCCGAACATGCTTTTCCCAAAATTGAACGAAACCCACTCGTACGCACACCGTTCGGCGTGAAACTGCGAGGGAACGCAGAGGAGAAGTAGAGCGTCCGTCTCCCTACCTCCACCGAAGATTCCGTGCCCCGAAGCGACTAAACCGCGCCGAAAACTGTCAAACCAACGAACCGTGCCAACTTTGAATCCACCGAGGGATCGCGCTGCGCCGCGCTCAATCTGCCACTCCATCACGCTCCCGGTTCACTCAATCGCGTTCCCGCCTCAGCCAGCTCGCCACGGTCACGCACCCCGCGTCGAGAGGACCAGAGAAGAGAGAGAACGAGAGAGAGAAAGTGAGGGTGAGAATGAGAGAGGAGAGAGGGTGAAAAGAAAAGAAATAGTAGAAAATTAAGAATTTTCCTAATTTCACAAAATTCTGATTTTTGTGCCCGAAAATCCATTAATTCAGAAAAATATGCAAAAATAGCTGAAACGATCCTCTCGAAGAGTACATCACAACTGTAGTGTCCTCGAGTCAATGAATTGAGAAATAAACTCACCATAGGGTTCCGTAACTTGTACGAGAGAAAAACCCACGCGGATCGTAAAACTCAACTCAGGACCCACAAAAGCGATCCGAAAGCTCTCCGATAAGGATCCGAGAGATCCAATAAGAATCCAGGGCATTACAGCCTCCCCTCCTTCAAGAAATTTCATCCTCGAAATTTAAGGAACTACCAAGGAGAAGCAGGGTACCCAAAACATCTAAACTCGGAACAACACAAATATCAAAAAACACAGTTTAGAGGGACACCGCCAGACCATCATCACAAGCACACGCTCTATATCTCAAGGCAAATCGATCCACAGAACGAGCATGGCACACAAGTGAAAACAAGTCTGACATCTCTGAAACAAGGCAGCGTCGCTTACGTCTCATAGGAAAGGAGACACGACCCATGCCACCACAACAGCAACCGATAACATAAAACGATAGACACAACAAGCATAAGCTTAAACAAGGAAGCATACTACTCTCAGCTGATAGCTCGACAACATCGACTCTAGTGCCAAAGGAAACAACGAAAGCCTGACACACAGGATGCCAACGACAGCACTGGACCACAAACACAATCAAGTCAGTCCTCACTCAGATATTACATCTGATTCGAGTTGTCTGCTAACTCTACCAAGAGAGAAGAGTACAACACAACCAACTGACAAGACTTCGGTCCACACAGTGCCAAGATAGAATCACAGGGAAACAACGACAAAATGATAACAACGACAACAGCAGCACTTGCAGGATCCCGGATCCGTACTGAACACCGAACCACAGAACACAACTGTAAGCTGGGTCACATCAAGGCAAAATAACAGTTGAACACACGACTATGATGGACTAGTCATGCAGCGAGTAGCTCACCAAGAAAAGACCCACGACAACGTGAACAATAATCCTGGGAAACGTATCTCAAGGACTACGATCACGTACCGAGAACACAACACCCAAGAAGAATTACAGAGCAGAGGGTACTCAACCAGCAAAGATGCCGACAGATTCCCCCAATACTCAGAAATGCCAGTGCCAACACCAGAATGCCTCCAATAACAACGGCACGGCAACAAATAACATCAAGGCATAAGAAGCCAAGACGAAGTCACATCGAGAAGAATAACTCTCTCGATCGGCCAGAATCTTACAACCAACGATCCTCGACCCGTGGGTGACCAGACCACACGCTTCCGATGCGCACTCATACAATGCACACAGGCGTTAGAAATACCTCGGTACCCGCATCTCAGTACACACTCGGCGCCATCGCACTTCATGAAAATTGCCATGTATCATGCCACGAGTACTGATCCTACTAACAACAGATCACAAGTCGCCTAAGTGCAAACGAAGGAGAGTACCAGCTTCAGCACAAAGCACAAAGGAAGGCTAATCTAAGCTTACCATCATGTCCTAAAAGAATAAATGAGCCTTCACAACACATTGGCCGCTAGACACGGCACGACGAACACTATGCACAACGGCTCTTAACACAAAGATTAGGTCCAAAGCCAAGCAACTGCAGAATAAAGAGCAGATCAGGCTTAGAATAAATACTATCCACACTTAAGTAGACACAGGACAAAGGTCTCACCAAGACAGCAATTCCAAGGCTTACCTCGAAAAGACTCCACCAAACGGGATGAGAAGCATCAAGCTCGACTAACAGTAGCTCACCAGGAAGGAAATCCTAGGTTTGCTTGAGCATCTTATCAATCGAGGCAATAAAGCAACCACTTCAACAGAAGTGAAACACCTCAAGAGCTGAACAGACTCAAGCTGGGATGACCAAAATAACATAAGAATGTGCATGGCCATTACACCAACCAGAAAAGTCACCAGCCACCTGAACAAGCCACGGAAAGATCTTAAACAATGTACTGCAGATTCAAGCCTACCAGCGAACTCTGCCAAGTACAGCACGATCGAGACAAACACCAGGACGAAAAAGAACATCCCGTAACATCCTGACGAGAGCAAAACCATCTCGCGCAGTGCTAACATAGCATGCACAAGATAACACACGGAAAACAAAGTGACAAGGAATCGCGAAACCTAAGCCAGCAAAAGACTGTACTAGACTTTTAGGACTCTGGACACTGTATATCTCGGATGCCCATGTACTTCATACAACCACGCTCTGATACCACCTGTGACGACCCAGACTCTGGATACCGGATATACCCGATAGGATTACGGAGTAGACTCGATACCACTTGGAACCCGTGAAGCCTCCCAAGAGCTGTAAAGCTCCGAAAGGATAAAAGGATTGTTGTGTAGTATATTGAAGTCACAGATATAACAGTAAGTAATTAAATTTCATTAATAAGGTTTGCTAACGTAGCAGAAATAAAATTACTTTTTAATTAACTGTTAAAATTAATAATTATACCAGAGTCCACTCCAAAGGAAAGACAAGTACAGTCCAACAGAAAGGAAAACATACACTGAAGTCGGGGGAAGCCCGACGTAGGTACCACCGAAAACTATGACCACGCCACACCAGGAACCGGGAAGAAAGCAGAGACGACCACACCTGAAAAGCAGAGGTGAGCCTCGTGTCACTAGCTCAGTAGGGGTCACGCGGATCCCCATTGAAAAATAACGCAGTAACACGGAACAACAGCTAAAATAGCAGTAGTAGAAAAGCATGAAAAGCTAAACTACAACTTGAAAGCTGTAAAAGAAAGCCGTAACAGCAGGAGTAGAACAGCTAAAAGAAAAGGGAAAAGCCGCACCGAGCAAAACACGGCTGCCGAACCAACTTCGGCTCCCTAACTATTCCAAACAACGACAGAAGGGGAAACCCTTATCTCACAAAGTCAAGAGTTACCGATCCATCGCCAGGCACAAGGCCCAAAGCGAAGGTCCTACAAAACTAGGCAAAAACACTAGAAAAGACCTAGATAGACACATACACTAATGCATACATGACTAGATCGTCATGCACGTAACAGAACGTTATCCTCGAGCAAGGTCGAGAATAGACTAACTCAAAAGGGAGAGCTGATCTTGGAGGAAGCCAAGAACAGACTAACTCGGAAGAGGAACACAGACTCCGAGAAACACGAGAATCACGCGCCAAGTGACGGAAGCACCTCCTCACTAGAAGAACAGCCATATGCGTCCACTAACGTCTTACACTGCGCCATAAGTATCTCCCTATGGACGTCGAGAATGACGTAGACTGAGATACTCACTGAACGGAACCAGGAACTACAGTAACGAGTGACCAGTCAGGGTCACGCCCGTAGACGTTCGTCCAAAATGCCCCTGACCACGTGTGCACACACAAGCTCAATACCTTGAGTCAGGCCTCTAGCTAGTTTTCTCCCCCAGATTTAGGACGCTACTGCAAGGCAAGGGAGCCCAGGGAAACTAGCCTACATACCATATGTCAGGAACTGCCTCATCACCACTCCCAGGTGGGCCGACACTCGAGGTCGTTAGGCTATGACTAGTGGAGGCTCACTAGACACAGAAACTCTGAAACACGAGTGCTAAAGTACGGACATGCTAAGCAAGTATTGTCACACGTACTACGAAGCGCAAAGATAGTACACCAACTGCCAATAAACTCAGGACAGGGCAACTAGACCTGCCAATGTAATAATCCTTTAGTCTCACAACTCGGAGTGAAGATCGTCGCACAACGGCGGTGACAAGCCGCCAATAAGCCAATTCCTAAGCCGAGGAAAATGACACTGGATCATCAGATCCACACGACTGTATAAAATGACACACGGAGACCTGAGGATTCACCAAGACCCTCAATGCATCTGGACATGTAGACCGAGGTAAGACAGTACCTCTAGGCATCCAGAACCACTATCTCGAGCTATCCAGAATAGTCGAGACACACACAAGGTTACTTGTCAACCACTGGGTCTCACCGGGTTGACCAGAACCTAATAACGACTCAGAAGCAGTACAGAAACCTAACCAATAGCAAAGTACGCCTGGCTACCTTATAACATGGTTATAGCCCTCATAGGACATCAAAAGACGTCCAAGGGACAATGGGGAAACCACGAGGTCAAGCCGAGGCACTTTGAAACCAACACATCGGGAAACGACACGCAGGAGTTAAGCGGAGGAACATACGCTGGCGGTCATAGAATGGGCCGCTAGGTGACTGTAGCGGTCAAGGATTAGGCTGGTAAACACATCATCATCATCATCATCATCATCATCATCAGAGCCTTATCCCAATTAATTGGGGTCGGCTACATGAATCCTGTTCTGCCAAAGATTTCTATCAAGTGCAATATTCATATTTAAACTCAAAGAACTAATGTCCTTCCTAATAACATCGCACCATCTCATTTTAGGCCTTCCTCGAGCTCTTTTACTAGCATCCACTAAGATTTGGTCACATCTTTTAACCGGCGCTGAGTTAGGGCGACGAAACACATGGCCAAACCACCTGAGTCTATTTTCTCTCATTTTACTATCAATTGGAGCTATCCCTAAGTCCTTACGGATGCGCTCATTCCTAATCCTGTCTTTCTTAGTCTTGCCACACATCCATCTCAACATCCTCATCTCTGCTACACACATTTTGTAGATGTGTTCCTTTCGTACTGCCCAACACTCGGTACCATACAACAAAGTAGGTCTCACAGCCGTTCTATAAAGCCTCCCTTTGAGTTTCACAGGCATACGACGATCACAAAGGACACCTGATGCACTTCTCCATCTTAACCAGTCTGCCTTAATCCTATGTGTAACGTCATCATAAATCTCCCAATTCTCTTTTATGATAGACCCTAAGTATCGAAAGCTACTACTCTTCAGAATGTTATGTCCATCAATTAGAACCATGTCTTCCTGAACCACTCTCCCATTACTAAAATTACAGTGCATAAACTCTGACTTGCTCCTAGTAATTTTAAAACCTTTAGACTCCAAGGCAAGTCTCCAATGCTCTAACTTAGCATTTAGAGCATCAATACTCTCATCAATTAAAATAATATCGTCTGCAAATAGCATACACCAAGGGATATCCTCATGTAATTGTTTAGTTACTTCATCCATAACTAAGGCAAAGAGATACGGACTTAGTGCAGAACCATGATGCAAACCTATAGAAACGAAAAATTCACCAGTCTCCACAGTCAACCCTAAACCTACCTATTCGGACAAACCACCAAGTCACGGTCTAATATAGACGCGCTACACGGACTAGGCGGTCTAAGAGTAAATTGCCACACTAACCGCCTTAACCTATTGACCTAAGACAAACGGACTGTAGCGGCCGAAGAAAGGCGCGCTACAATAAAGAGACGCATAAAGGTTGGGTCACCAAGGCCAACCGACTTAAATCCTTGACCTGGTCAAACACACCGTAGCGACCTAAGGAAGGAGCGCTACAGCACATTGGCGGTCAAAGCTTGGGCCGCCTGAACAAACCGACATAACCCGTTGACTAATGTCAACGACCCATAGCGGTCTAAGAGAGGGCCGCTAGAGCAAGTAGCGATTTATCGTAAGACCGCTAAGACTCGAATCGACTTACACTAATATCAAGAAACCATTGAGCTTAGTGGTCCTCCATAGGTCCGCCGCAGTAAGAGGTGGCCTCTGAAACGTTACGGCGGGAAAACCAGGGGAATGGCCGGACCCGACCGTTCCACGCCCCATTCGCGTCTAAACAAAGCAGAAACAGTCCTAATCGATGAAAAACACCTTCCACATCCCGGAAGGGACACATGTAACATTTCAATCACAAGAAATGGACGATTCCATCGAATCGACCCTAATTGGGTCACCGGGGTTCCCGGACTCGTACCGGCCCCAAATGACAACCAATCGCGATAAAAATAGTGGATCTAGAATGCTAACATGCTGGGGGTCACAATGAAACTAATCTAGTCGAAAACCATTGTCATTTTTTAGAGAACCCGATGCACACCCCCCAAGCATGCTTTTCCTGAAACTGAATGAAACTCACTCGTACGCACACCGTTCGGTGTAAAACTACGAGGGAACATAGAGGGGAAGTAGAGCATCCGTCTCCCTACCTCCATCGAAGATTTCATGCGCCGAAGTGACTAAACCGCACCGAAAACCATCAAACCAATGAACCGCGCCGGCTTTGAATCCACTGAGGGATCGCGCCGCGCCGCGCTCAATCTGCCACTCCATCACGCTCCAAGTTCACTCAATCGCGTTCCCGCCTTAGCCAGCTCGCCACGGTCGCGCGCCCCGCGTCGAGAGGACCAGAGAAGAGAGAGAACGAGAGAGAGAAAGTGCGGGTGAGAATGAGGGAGGAGAGAGGGTGAAAAGAAAAGAAATAGAAGAAAATTAGGAGTTTTCCTAATTTCTCAAAATTCTGATTTTTGTGCCCGAAAATCCACTAATTCAGAAAAATACGTAAAAATAGCCGAAACGATCCTCTCATAGAGTACATCGCAACTGTAGTGTCCTCGAGTCGATGAACTGAGAAATAAACTCACCACAGGGTTCTGTAACTTGTATGAGAGAAAAATCTACGCAGATCGTAAAACTCAACTCAGGACCCACAAAAGCGATCTGAAAGCTCTCCGATAAGGATCTGAGAGATCCGATAAGAATCCAGGGCATTACAATTTCTCTCTCATGATTCAGTTTGTGTTGCCTAGCTGTGACTTCATGGCATCCGATGTCACCTTATGCGAACTGTTGTTGCGAAGCCAAGGGACCTAACCTGTACGGGAGCCAACTACCTATTCTTGCATCTGGCTGATCCAGAGCTCATTGCATTTGGTTGCATCAGTCTTGCACTTTAAATCCTTATCACCCCATGTGATTATATTCTGATTCTTGTATTGGCTTTAATTTAAGTCCTCTTTGCTGATAGCAAAGGGGGAGAGATGTCCTGATGAGTCAGCATCTATACAAAAGGGAGAGAAGGTTTGTTGAGTCGTCATCTGTTTCATGATTCTACTGTTAAGGTATCTCATATTGTCGCATAGTTGCCAACATCAAAAACGGGGAGAATGTTGGATATATGTTGTTTTGATGATGTCTGAGTTTGATTCAATACAAGTCTATTGAATTGATTCAACTTTGCTTCAACATGCATGACAAATGTTGTTCATACCTCCATGCTATGCTCATCATGAAAAGACTCTCTTGAGTACAAGGCACTCAGTCAAGTTGACTTGGGAGCAACTGCAAGCAACAGCAAGATCAGCAGCAGAAATGGCAGTTCAAATGAGAAGCCTTGTACATGTTCACTCTAAGGTGATAAGGGCTTTCCCTATATTGATATGATGCTAAAAATAAGTGGAAAGAACATCAAAGGACAAGGAGCTTGCATATGATGGAACTTAGTTGCCATGGTTAAAAGTAACTCAAGGTGCAAAGGCAGAATTCAGCTGAGAATTGCAAGTTCAAGAGAACTGCTCCGACCTCGTCTCACGCTACTCCAACATCAACTACAAAGGAGTGGGCAGTCTTCTTAAGATAGGTCGATGCTACTTTTACAGCAGGTCGACCTCATGTGTCTTCTAGAGACTGTTATACTAGCAGTTTTCTTAAGATAGGTTGACACTACATTACAGCAGGTCGACCTCATGTGTCTTCCAGAGACTGTTATACTGGCAGTTTTCTTAAGACAGGTCGACACAACATTAACAACAGGTCGACCTCATATGTCTTCCAGAACCTGTTATACTGGAAGTTTTCTTAAGATAGGTCCACACTACATTTATAGCAGGTCGACCTCATATGTCTTCCAAAACCTGTTATACTGGCAGTTTTCTTAAGACGGGTCAACACTACCTTTACAGTAGGTCGACCTCATCCTATTTCCAGAAGCTTCTCTTCTCATTCAGTCAAGTATGCCAGGTCATCCAGAGAGCATTAATTGTAGATGCAAACCTCCAAAAACACCTCTTTTGAGGTTTGGAAGAAGATCCAAGGTCAGAGGTTCTGCCATTTAATTATAACTACTCAGAACATCTTTTTGGACAAGACTTGGTCAGCCACCAAATCTGTGAAAGTCCCTTCTGCTAGAGTTATGTCTCTTCTATCCTAAGAAAGGACTAGTCAGGTGGTCTGCCCTCTAATGAACACTAAACAAAGCCATTCCCTCTGCCACAAGACTTCAAATATAGTCCACTCTCTGCCTGCCAGCGTCCTATATTAGGACTGGTCTGAGAAGCAATGCCAGCTCAAAGTCAACATCCTGCAGAGCATCTACCTCAAGCCAAGAGAGAATTTTGGAGTGAAAATTCCTCTCCCATCTGCTCCCTTATACCTGGTGGATCATCTCAAGCACTGGTGAAAGAAGGTCAGAATGAAATGAGAGCATTTCAAATTTGAATCGGTCTTCTATAGATTTTCTTGGAGGGAAAATCCTTCTACCTGGATCTTCTATAGATACATGAAGCTTCTGCTGAAGAAGCTGCTGCCACCCTAAGAAGAAGCCAACATCCCTCGAGCCTTCAGTAGAAAACCTGTGAGAAAAAAAGGAAGGGAGTGGAGGGAGTGAGAGCAGCCCAACATCTGGCCATCCCTGTCCAATGATGTAAGAGAAAAGAGAGAAGAAGTAGAAAAGAGAGAGGCCTTGAGAGAGAGCAGCACTGCAGCCAATCTGAGCAAGAAGAAGAAGAAGATCTTTGGTTCTATATCTAAAGTTGTAGGCACTAGCTTCCAGATCTTTATCTGAAGCTACATGTGCTTTTCCTATTGTGTTTATGCTTTTCACTTGCAATTTATAATCTGTATTTTAGTGTGTGTCCGGTGCTCTGCTTAGAGGCCGAAAGTTGGTCCCTGGCTGTGCTCAGCCTTGTGTGGTCTTGGGAGTCTGTCCCAGTGTTTCTGCTACACTTGCAGCTTGTGTTTCTTTGTTTGTGTCTGTGTGGGGGGGGTTGCCCCTGTGTGTGTGTGTGAGAGAGAGAGAGAGGTTCGCCCTCGTGTATGTGTGTATGTGTGTGGGATTTCATTCCCGTGTGTGTGTTGAGGACGTCATCCTCGTGTGGTAAAGCCTCACCAGTTTGGTAAGGGGTGGATGTAGGTCTGCGAGTTTGTAGACTGAACCACCTTAAAAATCCCTGTGTAGTGGGTTGTGCATCTTGTGTGATTGCTCCATATTCTCTATCCCCATTCACAGGTTTATGTGCTAGCTTCAACGTATGCAATCTTGATTGTTTTCCCTCGCACACATTATCATATTGCTCACACACATAGTAGAGGTTCGATGAGCACCCAATCTTAATATATGAGATTCTGGTTGATCACAAAAGCACACATACACAGCAAGTCAGTTCATACTTAGTTGATGTGTATTGTGATCCCTACTGTCGAGTGCAATAGATCTCACTTAGTTCTTAACCCTCTCTGAAGGGGTGTCGACCTCACTACATAGCAGTGTCGACGTTAGCTCTCTACATAGCTGTGATCCGTTGAAGGAGTGTCGACCTCACCACTTGGGAGTGTCAACCTCACCACTTTGTGCACTGTCTTCTGCCGTTCTATTTTGAGCTATTGCGATCAGATCTGCTGTGCATTATGTCAAGTGCTCTGTTAGAACTAGATTGCAAGGATTGTCATTTTAATCAGCTAAGATTTTAATTAGGCCAATGTTTTTGAAAGGATCTATTTAACCCATCTAGTGCCCACTAATCTAATCTGTCAGCAAATCTTCGTCTTCGATCTCTCTTCGAAATGCAATAAAGAAGTCAAACAGTCAGTTTCTCTCGGCTCATGCATTCAGTCAGGGGGGTCTACGTTCACTATTAAGCCGGAGCCCATCCATTCCTTGAAAGCTTGATCCCGATCGCCCCCCGCCTTTCATCTTGCCCTTGTTACACAACACGCCTTCTTCCATCTCGCTTAAAGGGCTCTATTCGGTTGGAACCAATGAGAGAAGTCGTGTTGTTTTATAGTCTATAGGTTCACCCCTTCTAGATCCGGTTGCACCCTAGGGGACCCAATAGAACTACCCATTCATCCATATCCCAAAATAAATTTTGTTTCCACCTTACATGAAAAACTCGTTCCTTTGAAAACTGAACTTGTCATTTCCACACCTTTAGGAGAAAGCACTGAGCTTAAGCATTATTTTCCCTCTAGTGAAGTATTGATTAGTGGCCGTAACTTAGACTCTGATTTGATATGCATTTACATGGAGGGTTATGATGTAATCTTAGGTGCTGACTAGTTGACCAAGTATAATGCTAAGGTGAATTCCAGGCGAGGAAGTGTAACCTTTGGTGAACCGGGATACCCTGAACTCACTTTCTCTAGAAATAGCCATTCTAGACACCCTCTTCTCATCTCTGCCCTTCAAGCTCAAAAAATGATGAAGAAAGAATGTATTGCATTCTTGGCTTTTGTCCTTAAAATCGAACCCAAGAAACCTATTCGGGAAGAAATCTCTGTTGTTAGAGAATATCCTGATGTATTTCCCGAGGAGTTACCTGGCATACCACCCGAGAGAGAAGTTTCATTTTTAATCGATTTGATACTAGGAGCAGTCCCTATATCCAAAACTCCTTATAGAATGTCACCTGCGGAGTTGAAAGAATTAAAAGATCAATTGATGGAATTGTTGGAGAAGGGAATCATCAGACCTAGTACATTACCTTGGGGAGCACATGTTCTCTTTGTGAAGAAGAAAGATGGATCTATGAGGTTATGCATTGATTATAGGCAGTTGAACTAATTGACTATCAAGAATAAGTATTCTCTGCCAAGAATTGATGAATTGTTTGATCAAGTCTCTGGAGCTCATTATTTCTCCAAGATTGACTTTAGGTCTGGTTATCATCAACTGAGAATCACGGAAGAAGATATTTATAAGACAGTTTTCAGGAGTAGGTATGAGCACTATGAATTTGTTGTCATGTCTTTTGGGCTGACTAATGCACATGCAGTATTTATGTAACTCATGAATAGTGTGTTCAGGTCCTATTTAGATCAATTTGTGGTGGTATTTATTGATGATATATTAATCTACTCTAAAACCAAGGAAGAACATGAAGAACATTTGTGGATGGCCTTACAGATATTAAGGGAGAATAAACTATATGCTAAATTGAGCAAATGTGAGTTCTGGTTGAAAGAAGTTTCATTTCTCGGTCATGTGATCTCTAAGGAAGGTATTTTTGTTGATCCTTCTAAAGTGGAAGCTGTCAATAATTGGGAAAGGCCTACAAATGTGATCGAAATCTAAAGTTTTCTAAGATTGGCCGGTTACTATAGGAGATTCATCAAAGATTTCTCTAAAATTGCCGTGCCATTGACTAGATTAACAAGGAAGGAAAATTCTTGTATGTTGGCTGAAGATTATGAGAAGAGTTTTCAAACTCTGAAGGAGCACTTGACAACTGCACATGTTCTTACTCTACCTATTGTGGGAAGAGGATTTGAGGTATATACTGATGCTTCGGGAATTGGCATAGATTGTGTATTAATGCAACAAGGCAAGGTGATAGCCTATGCATCTAGACAACTGAAGACTCATGACGTTAATTATCCTATGCATAATCTAGAATTGGTGGCAGTAGTCTTTGCTCTCAAGATATGGATACATTATTTATATGGTGAACAATTCATTATCTATTCTGACCATAAGAGTTTAAAATATGATCTATTTTCTCAGAAGGAGCTTAACATGAGACAAAGAAGATGGTTAGAATACTTGAAAGATTTTGACTTTTCTATTCAATATCATCCTGGAAAAGGTAATGTTGTGGATGATGCTCTTAGTAGGAAGCTGAGGGCTCTATTATCAAGTTTGATGATTAGTGAGTGGCGACTACTAGAGAAATTTACAAGATTAAATTTGAATGTGGAACCAAAGGAGGAACGAGTCTTGATTGCCAGTATAAGGGTACAACCTGATATGTTCTCTAAAATAAAAGAGCAACAAGGTAATGATCCTTTATTGGTTGAAATTACGGGAAATTTGAGCCAAAGGTTTAGCAATTAATCTGGATAAAATATAGGAATAAAATTTCGTAAATAAATAAACCTCCAATTAAAGTCAAAGGGGCCAAATCAAAGGAATTATAAAAGCCCAAATGATGAAGCCAAAAGGCCTTAACCATTATGTGGGCCTTAAACCTTCCTAGTAGTCTTAACCCATCTACATGGGTCTTATTAAACAAAAGCCCAAAAAAACTATCTTACGTTCGAAGCCTCCATGGACTTTTGGGTTTTTAGTTCCTGTGAGAAAGCGGCTGCAGATATGGATAGAAACGAATAAGCATGGGAAACTTTAGATCTATTAGGATTGTTTACGTGGCAATTGAATCCCATTAGGATTCTACAACCCCATAAGTTTTCTGTTGAACCCCATCCTTGAGTGAATGTTTACATGTGATGGCTTTTGATGATGACCAAACACTATATGTATATAAATTGTCTTTGAAGTGTTCTAGCATAAAAAGTATTGCAAAGCTCATATTGAAGTCTTGGAGCTTAGAAGGTTAAAGAACAACCTTAACTGGTAAGCATTTTTGAACTCAAATTGCAAGGATAAATCTGATTCAGAATCTATATCTTTACAGGACAAGGAACGTGCCTAAGTGCTTAAGGAACTCAAGGACGGTCGGTCAGATCAATTTCAATTTATTACTCCTTGATCTTGTAGGTTGAAGTTCTTTAAATTGATCTGAAGGGATAATTTGGTTTTGTCTTATCTAAGCTTACATGTATTGGGTCATCTTATTCATATCTTAGAAACACTCCATTTGATGGTTTGAAACCCAACTTGAAACCCCTTGGCTTGATTCTTGGACTTAGTGATTTTATTTATATCTTGGAAATTCAGGGACAAGGGTCGACCCTAAGGGTCGACCCCTGATAGTTAATTCCTCAACCCGCATGGGGTTCTACAATCCCAGCTGCGATGGTCGACCCCTGTGGGTCTTTTTCTTAAAACTACACGGGTCTACATTTCCAGCCGTGAGGGTCGACCCTTGGTCGACCCATTGCTTCGGTACCCATTATACCTCTCACAAGGGTCGACCCTTTCCGGTCTGGGGCGGCGCCGTAAAAAATGACCTTCGTGTAGGTGCGCAAAAAGTCTTCTAACTTTGGTCCAAATGCCCCAAATCACTCCAGGAAATGTTGATCTGGTCCCTAGGCTATCTTTTGACCGTCCTAAACATATAAAACATCTTGTTGGGTTGTAAACCCTAAGAGATTTCGGAGAGAGATATAAAGTGTGTTTTGCTCTAACATTTGTGAGTGCAGGGTCGCAGCAGCAGCTCAAGGGGCTTCTTCCATCTTGATCTGAACATGAATGTGAAGAGAAGAAGCTTGAACCAAGTCTCCAAACCATCTCCAAGTAGAAGCTGTGTGGGAAATCAAGGCTGCAACCTCATTCGTGCGCCATTGTTCCATTCTTCATTCAAGATCGATCTTCCTCCTGCAGAAGTGCTCAACTACATTCGGAGAAGCAAAAGGGGGAGCTCCAACCATGATAAACCATTCTTAACCCTTTACTTCAGAATCATTTTTGATTGAACTTGAGTATCTGTTGTAAAACTTGAATCAGATTTCTGTGTGTGTGCCGTTCATGTTTGGAAACACGAACGTGTGTGTGTGTGTGTGTGTGTGTGTGTGTGTGTGTGTGTGTGTGTGTGTGTGTGTGTGTGTGTGTGTGTGTGTGTGTGTGTGGCAACCCAAATAAGGTGCCGTGTGTGTGGTTGCTGTTCTACGCAGCTTGTGTGTGTGGCTCACTTCATAGTGAAGCATTAATCCTCAAGTGTGAGGGGTGGACGTAGGGGACACGGCAGTGTACCCGAACCACCTAAAAATCTCGTGTTTCACTTATGGTTTGATATTTCGCATATATTGTCAAGTGGGCTTCACGGTGAGTTGAGTGTACACCATTTATATCATCAACCACTTACTCTTATTCACACGCATTCACGAGTGTGGTCCTGATCGAGTGAGGCCAAGTGCTTGTGTGTTTATCAAACAAGGTTGTCACGTGAGAATAAATTTTAATTGGCCAATCAATTCACCCCTCCCCTCTTGATTGCCACCATTCGGGACTCAACAATTGGTATCAGAGCTTTGGTCTCGGTTTAACTCGACCACACCGTCGAAGAGCTAGATCTCTTTAGATGGCAAACAAGGGGATGATGCCTGAAGGGCATTCGATTCAAAGGCCTCCATTCTTTGATGGATCTAACTACCCATATTGGAAAAATACGATGTATGTTTTTCTGTGAGCCCAGGATTATGATGTGTGGCATGTCATAAGTAAGGGTTCGTATGTCTTATCTGAGAAAGAGGATGAGTAGGATGAAGAAGACATAAAGAAGTGTGTTGTGCCCCTGTGGTTTTGATGATAGCAAACACTATAAGTCACACTGTGTTTGTATGAAAGACTGAATGGGCATGATTGAATGAGCATCTGGTTTTTGCATGTTATATTGCGTACAACTTCATCAGGGTGCATGTCATTTCATCGAACAGATCAAGGTCAATGCTAGTATAGACAGCATGCATTCAAGGTCTGTGCACTTCATGATAGCCAGCTTAGACAAGGTCTGTGCATTCATGACAGCCATCTTAGACAAGGTCTGTGCATACATGTTCAAGTCTGCGTCACCTGGATATAGGTTTGTGCATATGGTGAGAATAGGGTCAAGGTCGGTGCATATGTGAGCATTTTGCACACAAGTCTGTCCATATAGCTATGTGCATGGTTGAGGTCCGAGCATATCACTGTTCACATGCATATAAGGTATAGGCCATCCTGCACATACACGGTCGGTGCAAGTCTTGTCTTAGGCAATAAAAGGTCAGTGCACTTCTTGCTGCTGCACGCTTGCACATAGTCGGTGCAAGTTCTGTCATACAACCTCGGTGCATGTTGATGTCAGTTCATATCTAGGTCAGTACTAGGTTGTGGTCGGTGCAACTTTTGTTGATGCACGCGCAGAGTCTGTGCAAGATAACTCTGGGCACTTTATGTTTCATAGCGCATGAGGTCTGTGCATGTGCATAGCTAAGTCAGTGTAACTTTCATCTCTGGCTCGATTAGGTCTGTGCAATGTTTGTACTCTGCATATTCATAGTCAGTGCATCTGTTGGCCATGTACTGGAATCAAGTCTGTGCATATGCTTGCATATAAACACTGAGTCCGTGCATGTGTGTGTGTGCAGTTTGTGCGTTTCTTAACTCTGCATTCAGGTTATGTCTGTGCATACTCTCTTGAATAACACCTACTGAGTTCGTGCACACTAGCTTGTACGCCCTATTAAGTCTATGCATTTGACTGTTGTGTGAACAGATTTTCATATGGTTGAGCTTCAAAGTCGAACCATCCCTTCTCCGCATGAGCAAGTCAATGCAACGTCTTTTCCAGCACGACTACTCTAGTAAGTCGGTGCAATGCCTTCGCCAGCACGACCCAGACGGTGCAAAGTCTGGTTTTGAGAGAACAAGCTTGGTGCAACGTGTGAAGCAACTCGGTGCAAACTCTCCTCAGGATAGCAAACTAAGTCGGTGCATCCATATGGAACTTAAGCACGCAGGTGATCAATTGAGGAAAACCATGGTTCGAGCATCTTATGTGCACCTGAGTACCTTACTTACGAGGATCAGAAGAATAGGAGCACGTGATATAAGCAGAACAATCAAATGGCACTTGATCCAAGGCTGATCATTATTCTAAGAAGCTGCCACGTGGATAGCTAAACGATGGAGATTCTGACACGTGGCTGAAAGATTCCTGAAGCTTCCTGGTGGGAACGTTCTCTCCACACGTCTAGGGTGTGAGCTAGTGGGCCCCAGACTGAAGCCTTATATAAGACCGTTCTTCTGCGCAAAGGAAAATACGCTGAACAGAAGACATCTGTGTGTAGCCAGAGAGAAGAGTAAGAGAGCCAGCAGAAGAAGACGAAAGAGAGAACAGAAGAGAAAGAAAGAGAGAGAGAGAGCCCGTGGAGAAGGTTGAAGTTTCCTAAAGATTTATCCTACTGGACCTCGGATCAAATCCAGGCTAGTCAGCTCCTGCGTGAGCTATATCTGTTTTGCAATTTCCTCAGCTTTCAGTTGCTCTGATTTTCATCGTTTCATTTCCTTTTCATCTTTCTTCAAGCTGTTAGTCAGCATAGCAAGCTGTGTCGCTCAGCGGTAGTAGAGGATTGGTTCCTCTAGACAGCCAAGCTGTAATGCCCAGCAGTCGTCTAAGCTGTAAGGCCCAGCGTAAGCTGTTAGTCAGCAGTTTGTAGGCAAGCTACGACTCCCAGCGATTTCAAGCTGTTTGGCAGCAGTAAGCCACACTCTGGTTAGAGTGTGGGGTGGACGTAGGTCTGTAGACCGAACCACCTAAAAATCCTGTTGCTTTGTGGGTTGCTTTGCATACATCTTCCATATCTTCTTTCCCCACTTCTCAGGTTGCTTGGGCACTCCATTTTAGTATATGTGATTTCTGCTTGAATTCGTTTCAACTGACAAGTGTATGATAGAACGTTTAGCAGAAGCATTTGCTTCTTAGTGTTTCTCATGGCAATTGCTCTTGTGAGTTAAGCTGTCGGAATTCTGAGTGAGAAAGCTTGTAGTCCCATGAGACTACATTGAATCGAGGCAAAAGTTTAATTCCGCATAGAATTTTATCGGGGATTCATTCACCCCCCCTTTGAATCCGTGCCTTGCACCCCAACAAGTGGTATCAGAGCAGGTTGTTGTGCTTTGGATCCAACGATCCGCAGCTGATCCTACAATTTTTGTGGTGCATTTCAGAGTGGGTCGCTTGTGTTCGGTGTTTTGTTTCACTAATTTAGTGGCTCGATTTGCTCAACTGATTACGGTGCATTTATCATCTCTCGATGGCTCATCCCCGAATATTCAGAGGTAATGATTTTGGTCTTTGGTTAGAGAACTTCCATCGGTATGTAAAACCAACAGATCCTGACCTTTGGAAGGTGATAACTCACGGGCCACATAAATTATCGAGGGATAAATCTAAATGGACTGATAAGGATAGATTGAAAGACTCTGTCAACTCTAGAGCATTAGATTTAATGAAAGCATCACTTGACAGAGCTCTAATTTCATGTGTTTCTTTCTGTAGGTCTGCCAAGGAGATTTTGGAGAAATTGAAGCTTACCAGGAATCGTAACACATGTCTGATGGTTGACGATGATAGACAGCAAGAAGAAAATGAAGAAGAAGTGAGGTATCTTTTGAATTTGATTATTACACTATGGATGATTGGATTGGAGCATACAATGATTTGCTCGGTTCTTGAGAACAGTTGAAAAAATGAAATAAATATCTGAAAAAGAAGTTAAATAATCATGCGAATGCTAATTCTGGAGGTGAGGACATAGAAATCCTGAAAACAGAAAATGACATATTTAGAAGACAACTAAAGGAGTTTGATTCTGTTACCTCAGATCTAGATCATTTGAAATCTGAAAAAGAAACGCTTATGAAACAAATTGGTTTACACAAAAAGGAAAATCAAGAGATTATTTGTGAAATTTCTGAACTAAAGGAAAGACTTGGCTTGATTGATGATGATCAGGGTCATAACAATAATATAGTTTAGAATGAGAAACTGGTAAAAGATTTACAGTGTGTTAGTTCTGAATTGGAATATTTGAAATCTGATAATGAAAAACTCAAAAAATAGTCTAAGGAATCTGAACACAAATCAATGAATCTTGAAAGTGAAAATGGATTGATTTCTGAAAAACTGGAGGCTGATAGAGTAATAAATTTAGAGCTTCAAAAAAATCTCGACAAACTTCAATCTGAAAAATAACAAGAAATGTTTTATGAATGTTAGTTTTCTTTAGATGATTGGGTGGTTGGTGATGAACTCCAGGAGCAAAATAGTAAACTAAAAGAGGAAATTAACAAGCTGAAACACCTAAACTCAGCTATGTCTGAGAGGCTAATCACTTTAGAAAGAGGGAAGAGTGTAAGCCTGGTGAGCTCTAGTGAGTTGCTGAATGCTGAACAAGAAATGGCTAGCGTAAGGACCATCAATTAGATGTTAAACGAAAAGGCTGTGTACTATGAAGATAAAATTGCTAACTATGAGCTTCATGTTTCCAAACTGCAATCTGAGATTTCAAGTTTGAATGAATCTTTAGCAAAATTTGTGAGTGGAAGGGATAATTTGGATAAGCTCTTTGGTAGCAAAATTAATTTCCAACGTGAGGGTCTGGGTTTTAACCCATGTAATAAAAAGGGCTTTAATAGTAAGATTCACACTACATTTGTGTGTAATTCTAAGCCAACTAGCACATCTAGTGTACCTATCTTCGAATTCAGTGCTCAGAAAAATCAAAAATCCACAGTCAGTCCCAAATATGCAGAACAAATTCAGAAACTGAAAAAGAATGAAAATCTACAGAAAAAGAACAAAAGCACTCCTGTTGATACAAAGAATACTGCACACAAGTCACATTATCTCTCACACACTCATACTAAAAAGGGATCATGTCATTATTGTGGAATATTCGGTCATATGATGCACAACTATTATATCATGAAATCTGATGAATTGAATGCTCATAATAGAATGAAGAAAATTGAAAATTCAAGAAATACACATATGCATTTTATTAAAAGCTCACCCAAGAATCAGTTTGCCCAGAAGAGGCAACTCAAATGTTCCCATTGTGAACGATCTAGTCATGCAAAGCATGATTGCTGGTTCTTGAAGAAGAATTAGTTCAAGGCTCCAAGGAGAACCACTGTTCCAAGGAGACCTCATTGCCATTTATCTGACAAGTCTGGTCATATGGCTATTGAATTCTGGTCAGGTTTTCATAGAAGAAACTCTTCTGCTTGCTCTCACTGTGAAAAGCATGGCCACACAGTCAAGGACTGTTGGCATGTTCAAGGCAGAAAATTCAACTCTAAACATGTCAACCTTTCTACAAAAGAAAATGCTTTTGGTAGAAATAATTTTGCTTTTAAGGAAAAATCTCTTACATGTTTTGAATGTGAATGGTCAGGCCACCGAGCCTCTGACTACTGGATGGCAGGCTATGGAAAACAATATGTTCATGCTAATAACAGAAATTTCTATGTTAATGCACAAGAATTCCATGCTAATAATTGTGTGCATAACAAGAAATCAAAGCATGTATTTTTCTGTCACTATTGTGAGTAATCTGGGCACTCCATGAATGACTGTCGTTTGATGATATTTGATGACTCAAAAGCCCAAGGACTGTGGAAAGCATCCATCAAAGGTGCTATTAACCATGCAGGACCCAAGACTGTTTGGGTACCTGCCCATGCCAAATAGTGTGCTAACTTGCATGTGTGCCTTGGAATGGAATAAAGGGGTTAATAAACCAAGGCACTTAAAAATTGGGAACCCCAGGATTGCACTCTTCAGGTCAGTTCTGAGAACCTGTTTTAAATTTTATCATCTGAAATTGTGTGTTTTAGATAGTCGCATATCATGCTAATCTGTCTGTGCTTAATTGAAATTACTCCAAAAATCTGAAATGGACTTGGAGTTTATGGTATATCAAATGATAAGCTACTAAAAGGCATGTGAAATCTATCTGGAGGTTCTTACTATGTGTGAGATGGTCCTTAAGACCAAGTTCTCCGCCTAGTACCATAGGTCATATTGCTTAATAGGGCAGTCTGAATGAGCATGAGTCACAAAATCATATGTTCAGCCTTCATTGCAAACATTGCATAATGTCAGGGGGAGTCTGTCTAGCTCTTGCATGTCTTCATGCCACATGTGTCTTGCATAGTCAATGAAAATCTGATAGGACTACATATGCCCCCGATGCATCCATAAGCATAGTTCATGACTTCCCGTACATAAAGTCCCATGCATTGTCTTCATGACATATATGATGATTCAATGCATTTAGTTAGGGGGAGTCAATGCATTGCATACATGTTGTCAAATGCATACACTTATGTCAGAATTCATTGCACATCACTCATATTGAAAATAACAAGATTGCGTTCATTAAGGGGGAGTATATAACAAGATTGTGTTCTGCTGGCTATTCATCTAGTTTCTTGTTATTTCAGTCAGTCAACTAAAGCTCCCATCCTTATTTTGAGATCATCCATTTCACGTATCTAAACTTGACTTTGATTTGATTTTAAATCTTTTGAGCTGGTCTTTCTTGAGTAAATCTGTCTGATGGACCTCTGAATATCTATGATTCTCTATGATATACTCTTTGCTGCACCTATTAATTGTCTTGATTAAAAGTGTCGACACAGTGAGTCGACATCATCTTGAAATTGCTTTGTCAATTGTCGACACCTTCATTGTTGTGCTCGTCTTTGTTACATGCTTGAAACTCTTGTACAGTTCACAACTTGAATGCTGCTGAATCTCATTGAAAATTCAGAAAATTGAAAAGAGTTCAATTCGTATACCTTGATCATAAATCTGAAAATCAATTCATTAAAGAATATTCTATTATAAAGATTTATGAATGTCTAAAAGATCATATTGGTTTAAGTCTAATGTATTCATTGAGCTTGGATATGAATATCTTGAAAGTATCTGAGTCAACTTTAATAAACTTTAACCAACTATTTCATGTTGAATCTTGTAAAATCTTCTGAAATCTGAAAATGTTAAAATCATGGCTTTATTTAGTTGAATTATATGAAATCAGTATTATTTTTTTTTAACATCTGATGAATCTGAAATGTTCCTAAGGATAAATTCTGTCATAACAATGATTTTGGTCACTGAGAAACCATGTCTATTGACCATGAAGTCTAGAGGACTGTGTCATAAAGTGCCATAATTAACTCTGCTACATAAAATTCAATGAAAATCTAGGCAGAGCAATGGCTTGAATACTGAGAAATATACTTCACTTATCAATGAAATAAGGTGAAGTGTGTCATGAGATGTCAATACTATCTCTGAAGCATGACAGTTAGTCATACTAAGTGCTTAGGGATACTGGCATCCAAACAACGTGTATCCTCTAGTCACAAGGTGTGTACTGAACTTAATTGCACCTGGTAAACTTGCTATGAAATCTTGTACTGTGCATAAAGAAAAATCTGAAATTATTTGAAGAAGTATGGCTGATCCTCAGGAACCAAATTTGAATTCCTTCATGTTGTTTAACCTCAATACTAATGATTGTAATTTCTAAAGAAGTCATTAAAATTGATTGAGTAAGATGAAGGGAGGTTAATCAAGATATAAATATGAGGGCTTGGTTCACTTTTATTAAACATTGATGTTCAGATATGAATACAGAATTTTATTGACAAATTGTGTATACATCATATTTAAACCATGATGTTCAAATAAAAATTCATAAGCCCCTATAATGGAAGAAGTCTGAACCATCCGTTTGTTTAGATTTATGAAATAAGTATCTTATTGAAAATCTTCTATTTCTTTGAAAGATCATGTATTCTGCATGCTACCATGTCATCCTTCCTGAATGTCTTCTTGACATATCCCTCACCTTACACTCCTGAAAGCCTTGCTTCATGCAGATCAGGGAGCATTGGATTATTTTTAAAGAAGAGGTTAGGTCTTGTCCAGAATGCACTTATTGCTTTTTAAAGGGGGAGGTTTGTTTGTGATCTTGTCAAAGGAGGAGGATAGATTTATTGGTTCTTGTCTAATCTGCATCATGTAAGCATCAGGTTCTCCATGAATTGCATTCATTATTCCAAAGGAGAGAATACATCTGCAACATAGACATGATTGGTGCTTAATTGTTTAACTGCCTCTGTGTTTTCTATGCCTTAATGATATTGCCAGAGGAGAAGATTTTAATTCAATAATATCATGTATGTCTGTAACTCTCGTCTCAAACTAGTTCCTTTTTGATGAAGTCAAAAGGGGGAGAATAGTTTGACTTGAGCCAATGTGACTCATAGTGTTGCTGCCATCATCAAAAAGGGAGAGATTGTTGTGCCCCTGTGGTTTTGATGATAGCAAACACTATAAGTCACACTGTGTTTGTATGAAAGACTGAATGAGCATGATTGAATGAGCATCTAGTTTTTGCATGTTATATTGTGTACAACTTCATCAGGGTGCATGGCATTTCATCGAATAGATCAAGGTCAATGCTAGTATAGACAACATGCATTCAAGGTCTGTGCACTTCATGATAGCCAGCTTAGACAAGGTCTATGCATTCATGATAGCCAGCTTAGACAAGGTATGTGCATACATGTTCAAGTCTGCGTCACCTGGATATAGGTTTATGCATATGGTGAGAATAGGGTCAAGGTCGGTGCATATGTGAGCATTTTGCACACAAGTCTGTGCATATAGCTATGTGCATGGTTGAGGTCCGAGCATATCACTGTTCACATGCATATAAGGTATAGGCCATCCTGCACATACACCATCGGTGCAAGTCTTGTCTTAGGCAATAAAAGGTCAGTGCACTTCTTACTGCTACATGCTTGCACATAGTGGGTACAAGTTCTGTCATACGACCTCGGTGCATGTTGATGTCAGTTCATATCTAGGTCAGTACTGGGTTGTAGTCGGTGCAACTTTTGTTGATGCATGCGTAGAGTCTGTGCAAGATAACTCTGGGCACTTTATGTTGCATAGCGCATGAGGTCTGTGCATGTGCATAGCTAAGTCGGTGCAACTTTCATCGCTAGCTCGATTAGGTCTGTGCAATGTTTGTACTCTGCGTATTCATAGTCAGTGCATCTATTGGCCATGTACTGGAATCAAGTCTGTGCATATGCTTGCATGTAAACACTGAGTCCGTGCATGTGTGTGTGTGCAGTTTGTGCATTTCTTAACTCTGCATTCAGGTTATGTCTGTGCATACTCTCTTGAATAACACCTACTGAGCTCGTGCACACTAGCTTGTACGCCTTATTAAGTCTATGCATTTGACTGCTGTGTGAACAGATTCTCATATGGTTGAGCTTCAAAGTCGAAGCATCCCTTCTCTGCACGAGCAAGTCAATGCAACGTCTTCGCCAGCACGACTACTCTAGTAAGTCGGTGCAATGCCTTCGCCAGCACGACCCAGTCGGTGCAATGTCTGGTTTTGAGAGAACAAGCTTGGTGCAACGTGTGAAGCAAATCGGTGCAAACTTTCTTCAGGATAGCAAACTAAGTCGGTGCATCCATATGGAACTTAAGCACGCAGGTGATCAATTGAGGAAAACCATGGTTCGAGCATCTTATGTGCACCTGAGTACCTTACTTACGAGGATCAGAAGAACAGGAGCACGTGATATAAGCAGAACAATCAAATGGCACTTGATCCAAGGCTGATCATTATTCTAAGAAGCTGCCACGTGGATAGCTAAACGATGGAGATTCTGACACGTGGCTGAAAGATTCCTGAAGCTTCCTGGCGGGAACGTTATCTCCACACGTCTAGGGTGTGAGCTAGTGGGCCCCAGACTGAAGCCTTATATAAAACCTTTCTTCTGCGTAAAGGAAAATATGCTGAACAGAAGACATCTGCGTACAGCTAGAGAGAAGAGTAAGAGAGCCAACAGAAGAAGAAGAAAGAGAGAGCAGAAGGGAAAGAAAGAGAGAGAGAGAGCCCGTGGAGAAGGTTGAAGTTTCCTGAAGATTTATCCTACTGGACCTCGGATCAAATCCAGGCTAGTCAGCTCATGCGTGAGCTATATATATTTTGCAATTTCCTCAGCTTTCAGTTGCTGTGATTTTCGATCGTTTGTTTTCCTTTTCATCTTTCTTCAAGCTATTAGTCAGCAGAGCAAGCTGTGTCGCTCAGCGGTAGCAGAGGATTGGTTCCTCTGGACGGCCAAGCTTTATTGCCCAGCAGACGATGAAGCTATAATGCCTAGGGGTCAAGCTGTTAGTCAGCGGTTTGTAGGCAAGCTGTGACGCCCAGCGGTTTCAAGCTGTTTGGTAGCAGTAAGCCACACTCTGGTTAGAGTGTGGGGTGGACGTAGGTCTGTGGACCGAACCACCTAAAAATCCTGTTGCTTTGTGGGTTGCTTTGCATACATCTTCCATATCTTCTTTCCCCACTTCTTAGGTTGCTTGGGAACTCCATTTTAGTATATGTGATTTCTGGTTGAATTCGTTTCAACTGACAGGTGTATGATAGAACGTTTTGCAGAAGCATTTGCCTCTTAGTGTTTCTCATGGCAATTGCTCTTGTGAGTTAAGCTGTCAGATTTCTGAGTGAGAAAGCTTGTAGTCCCATGAGACTACATTGAATCGAGGCAAAATCTTAATTCCGCATAGAATTTTATCGGGGATTCATTCACCCCCCCTCTGAATTCGTGGCTTGCACCCCAACAACGTGTTCAGCAAATTTTAAAGCTATGAATATAATTCAGTGTGCCATTCATCCTAACGAATACTCACGTATTTCTATGTGTTCCTCTGTGCAAGAGATGTGGGACAAGCTGTGGCTGATCTATGAAGGTACATCGGAAGTAAAAGAAACAAAGGCCAACTTGTTAGTCCGAGACTACGAGTTATTCATGATGAAGTCTGAAGAATCTATCTCAGATATGTTTGCAAGACTAACTGAGATCACCAACAGATTAAAGGGCCTTGGAAAAGAGTACTCCAACAAATATCTCGTCTGAAAAGTCCAAAGATCCTTGTCGCCACAGTGGCATACAAAGGTCACTGTAATCGAGGATTCAAAGGATCTTAACACTTTGACTCTGGACGAGTTGATAGGTTATTTGATGACCTTTAAAATAAACATCAAAAGGGGCGAGGAGGATCACAAGAAAAAGAAGACAGTCACACCATTGGCCCTGAAGGTGAACCCACAAGAATCAGAGGGCAGTCACAATGACTCCACTGGCAACACCGAAGATGAGGAGCTGGTTGCCATGATCACAAGAAGAGCAAGAAGATTCGTCAAAGGAACAAGAAAGTTTGGTGGCCAATTCAGAAAAGGACCAAGGAAGTAAGGTCCTAACATAGGTGAAAGTAGCAAGAAGGAAGAAGTTATTTGCTACGAATGCAAGAAACTCGGTCATATGTGGGGTGAGTGCCCCGATCTGATGAAAAAGTTCAAGAAAGGAATGTTCAAGAAGCCAAAGGCCATGGTGGCCACATGGAGTGATGAAGACGAGGAAGAGTCCGTGAATGAAGATGAACTGGATGAGCTGGTTCAGAATTTATGTTTCATGGCAAATGAAGGCGACGCCAATGAGGTAAATTCTGAAACCGAATCTCTTACATGTGAACAATGGCAGATTGCTTATGAATCCTTGTATGAAAAATGTAAAAAATTCGAATCTAAAAATAGAAATCTGAAAAAGAAAATTGATCATTTTGTGCATGCTGCAAAGTCTTGTGAGAACTGTCATGTTTTAAAATCTGAAATTGAAAAGTTGAAATATGAAAATGAAATTCTTGTGTCTAAAATTGAGTTGTTTGAAGATGAGAGTTCATGCATGCGTGAGGACCAAGCCACTTTTACCAAAATGCATGAAGACTTAAAAAGAGTTTAGAACAAGAAAAGTTGGAAAGAAGTACATGCTTTCAAGCCAAAGAAATGGCTGAAAATAAGATTCATTCATTAAAGCATGAAGTCAATGAGTTGAGAGATGCTATTGCTATCCTTGAAAAAAGAAAAACATCACAATCAGGAACACATTCAACTCATTTGGCTCTCAGAAGTTCATCTTCATCCTCGTCAAAAACACATGTACATAATTCATTTTTGAATGCAGGTAGGAGGAGAAACAAGGATAGAGCCATTGCATGTTTTTATTGTGGAAGGTTGGGCCATGACATGTATGATTATAGAATTCTAAAATTTGATGATAAAAGTTTTTCTAGAATGTGTAATAAATCATACATATCTCATGTCTCTAACCATCGTGGACCCAAGCTTGCTTGGGTACCAAAATCTGCATAAGTACTCTTGTTGTGTTTGTAGGTCTGCTTGAGAGCACAAAGGAATAAATGGTACTTGGACAGCGGATGCTCTCGGCAAATGACGAGAAATAAAGAGATGTTCGTAGACCTGCATGAAAAGGATGGTGGGACAGTAGCATTCAGTGGAAAAGACAAAGGAAAAATTATCGAAAAAGGTAAGATAGGTAAGAATCAAACTCAAACTACTGAAAATATTTTACTTGTGAAAGGGCTGCATCACAATCTCTTAAGCATAAGTCAATTGTGTGATAAGGGATGTAACGTGATTTTTGATTCTACCCACTGCACCGTTGTAAATAGAAACACTCATGAAATAAAATCCATAGGCTTCAGGCATAACAATGTATACATGATAGATTTGGATGATGTTTCTCATGATAATTTGTGTTTGGTTGCAAGGAATAATGATGATGCTTAGCTTTGGCATTGCCGTCTTGGGCATGCCAGTTTTAATGTTTTGCTAAAATTGTCTAGAAGTGATTTAGTGGTTGGTTTGTCTAAGTTGAAGGCCATTGATGAAGGAGTTTGTGGAGCGTGCAGCAGGGGTAAGCAAACAAGAACATCATTCAAGTGTAAGAATGATGTAACCACATCGAGGCCCCTTGAATTAATCCACATTGATTTTTTTGGACCAAGCAGAACACATAGCTTGGGTGGTAAAGTCTATGGTTTTGTAATTGTGGATGATTTCTCAAGATTCTGTTGGTATATTTCCTTTCTCATAAAAGTGATGCCCTAATGGAATTTGAAGGATTTTGCAGGCAAGTTCAGAATGAAAAGGGGTGTTGCATCAAGACCGTGCGGAGCAATCATGGTAAGAAATTTGATAATCATGAGTTCAACAATTTTTGTAGGGCTCAAGGTTATATGCACGACTTCTCCGCACCAAGAACCCCTGAACAGAATGGAGTTGTTGAAAGAAAGAACATCACATTAATTGAAATGGCCAGAACCATGCTGAATGAGAACAACCTACCGAGTTACTTTTGGGCTGAAGCAGTAAACACTGCCCGCTACATAATCAACCGTGCCATGGTAAGACCATTGTTGAAGAAAACACCCTATGAGCTGTATCGAGGTAAGAAGCCAAATATTTCTTACTTCAGACCTTTTGGCTCCATTTGCTACTTTCATAACAATGGTAAGGTGGACTTGGCAAAATTTGATCCCAAAAGTGACAAAGGAATATTTCTTGGGTACTCTCTTAGCTCAAGAGCCTATCGAGTTTATAACTTGAGAACTCTTTTAGTTGAGGAAAGCCCCCATGTCATTATTGATGAATCATCTTCCCAAAGAACTAATGAAAAATCTATTTTGCAGGATGAAGAGTTGAATGATGGTGATACCGGAAAGATGGGAGGAAAAACTGAGAAACAAGAAGTAAAAGAACCCCAAGAAGATGATGCAAATCAAGAAGATCAAGTTGAATAGCAGCTTCCAAGGTAATGGACATTTGCGAAGGACCATCCGCCGGAGAATGTGATGGGCAATGTAGATGAAGGAATAAGAACACGAGCCTCTTTCAAGGAAGTTGAAAATATGGATTACATAGCCCTACTTTCCCAGTTTGAACCTCACTCAATAGAAGAGGCCTTAAAAGATGAGTCATGGATCATGGCTATGCAAGAAGAACTACACTAGTTCCAAAGAAACAAAGTGTGGTTCCTCGTGCCGTGTCCGAGAAACCACTCAGTGATAGGAACAAAGTGGGTTTTCGCAACAAAACAAACGATCAAGGAGTGGTAACTAGGAACAAGGCCCGACTAGTAGCTAAAGGCTATAGCCAAGAGTTTGGAATTGATTTTGATGAGTCTTTTGCTCCTGTAACAAGACTCGAAGTAATGAGAGTTTTATTAGCATTTGCAAGTTGCAACAATATTAAATTATTTCAAATGGATGTTAAGAGTGCATATTTTAATGGCTATATCCAGGAGGATGTGTATGTAGAGTAACCACCGGGGTTTGAAGACACTAAGCATCCAGACCACATGTACAAGCTAGACAAAGCACTCTACGGTCTGAAACAAGCACCCCGAGCGTGGTATGAATGGTTAAGTGATTTCCTTATTCAAAATGGATTCAAACGAGGTAATGTTGATCAAACTCTTTTTACAAAACTGAATGGTAAGGAAATCTTAATTGTTCAAGTGTATGTAGATGATATCATTTTTGGCTCCACTAAAGATGCTTTAAGCAAAGACTTTGCAAAATTGATGTAAAGTGAATTTGAAATGAGTCAGATGGGAGAGCTAACATTCTTCTTGGGATTAATTGCTGGTCACACAAACGGTTGATAGTTTGTTCATACACCAAAAGAAGTATGCTAAGGAGTTGCTGGAGAAATTCAATTTGACATCAACCAAACCACAACCAACTCCTATGTCCACCTCTGTCACGCCCCGAGCGCGGAAGGAACCAGGAGTGCGTGACAAGTTTATATCGATCATGTCAATAAGAGCGTTAGTGTATTCAACACAAAGACAGAGTGCGCAAAGTAAAGATAACCTAGTCCTTTATTCAATCACAACCTCAAAGTACTTCTATTACAAATGAAAATGCCAAGACTCAATAAAAGGAAAAAGTACAATGATTGACTCAAGAAATTAGAAAGATGAGATTAGTAAATGCTTGGATAGATGGAGAGCTCTAATCTCTTCACTCTTGACATTCCCCATCCGATTGAGTCTCATCATCGGACTTACCTGAAAAATAGGGGAAAACACTAGATGAGCGAACGCTCAGTAGGAATTATATCTCAAGAGCTAGCTTGCTTTAAGTAAATTACATGTTACATGAATGCAATAAAGCTATGCATGTTTACGTAAAATGACAAGAGAGAGAGAGAGTATAACAAGAGATAATTGAGTGAACTAGCATGTCTTTCAAGAACTTATATCAATAAATGTCAAGATATTCAAGCAAGTATATTCATCATGTCATGTCGGGAATTGGCTATCACGTTTCAAGCAAGTATATAAATACCCTTTCCGGGTCACGCAAGTCATGTCATGTCAAGTCGAGTATGAGATTGTGGAATGTCTAATCAAGCTAGTCATGCACTTCGGTACAATGCCATACCGTGATCATTACAACTCCCATGGACACTAGTACTTTCGGGTGCTCCTCCCAGGACCAGATCGGGCCCTATATGCGCAGGCATTGATCATGTATTTTTTGACATCCACTAAAGTTATAGCCAATATGGAGTTTCAAGGAATACACTTGTATAACTTTAAGGTAGATCTTGTGGAATAGCATTTCAAGGATTTGAACATGTGGTATAATGACGATAATAACGGTATAATCTCGATTAACGATAAAACTAGGTGGAATCGGCTCCCTAACTTGAGTGCCATGACGATAGGAATAAGCGCCCACATGAACATGGTCGCTCGTTCTTGTACATGATAAGGTAGATAGAATTAGTGTACACAAGTATGACACACTATTCTTAAAGGATATGAATGGTATGGATTACCCATCCCATTATTTCAAGAATATTCTCATGACATACAAACAGCATGTCGTGAGGGCCGGTATACCATGTTTCTTTAGAGTGACATGGCAATTAAGAAGTGTCATGGGTTTTAAGGGTACAACCAGCTCGGCTACTTTGAGGGAATCCAAAGCTAGCGGAGTCTTACGGAGGTCTCTATGATAAAGTCACCAGTCTAAAGGAACGGAATGTCCCGCGGAGGGTTCATCTATCATAGAGAGATAGTGGGTAATCGATAAAACACCATGAAACATGGGACTATACTCACGGAATGGAACATAGTACCAACATGCATAACCCACTGTCAAAGGGTTACTGAAAAACACAAAAATAGAACTATCAGTAAATTGACGTCTGAGATGTGGGTCTTCATTTCATGAATTGACGCCCTTGTCAGGGTCGTCAGTTTATCAAATGACAGTTGTTCACTCAGTCATTACATATAGATTAATATCTTTAAACATTTCATATTTGCATTTATTATCAAAATGACGCCTCTCATGAAGGCTTTAATTCTGTAAATAGCGCCCTAGTCAGGGGTGTCATATATAAAATAAAAGGGTAGTATGCACGTCATCAATTATTTTGTCCAGAAATTTTACTCCCATTTTCACTATTTATTACAATTTGACGCCTATGTATAGGGGCGTCCATTCAAAATAACGACCTAGTCAGGGTCACTAATTCTTTGTCATATGATTTGCACCGGGCAGGTACAATCACAGACACAAGGTTTATCAAATATGTCTGATCAGGAATCATTTGGAATGAACAGATAGAGAAAAATATCAGGAATTTATTAGTATGATCATGCATCATTTTTCATGTAAGGATTCATAGTTATTAAATTTTGATCATGCATAATTATTAATTGACTGTTTCAATTGACGACTATTGATAAGGGCGTCAAATTAAAATAACGCCTTAATCTGGGGCGTCATTTCAAGAAATACAGAAATCATCATAAAAACTGATAAACCTTTGTCAAAAATGAAATCGTTAATTCTTACAGACCTATATGCATGTTTATAACTTACTAATTGCAGAGTTTTGCTAAGTCTTGAGAAAACCTACCTTGGTTGGGTGGTTTGGATTGACAGACGCTGAAGAACGGTGAAGAAAATAACTGTGAACGATACTCTATTTCAAACAGAGTTTCTGGAAGCAACTCTTTAGCCAAAGCAATAGCAGCACCCCTCGGAAGATGCAGTAGGATGATGAGGGTGATAATAGCTTCAGCAACACAGTGGGAACAAGGAAGAAGAAGATGATTCTTCTACGTTCCTGGCAGGAAGATGATGGTAAGAGCAACAATTGCAGCAGCTCCTTTGGTCCAGATTAGAAGAGCAGGAGCCTCCCACGAACAACTAAAACCTTCAGAAGAAGAAGCAGAAGACAGCTTCCTCCCTTCAAGGTATTGACAGCAAGAGGAAGATGCTGATGAAGAACTGCTATGCAGCAGCACAATAGGAGCAGCAGAACGAAGAGGAACTTCAAGGTAGAAGAGCAGCAGCAGCAGCAGGACGTCTTTGGCAATTAGTATTAACGTGAGTTCGATGGAAAGGGGATGAGTATTTATAGGAGAAGAATCCTAATAGGTTCTAAGAATTTTATTAGGATTAGAACTTCCTTCTTAGAATCCAATTAGCATTTAACTATTCCACGTATTGATCCTTTCCTTAATCTAAACTTACCCAGTTATCATCCTAGTTTGAACCGAACACAAACGGGTCCTTTTGTAATTGATGCCTTAGGTTGGGGCGTTTATTTGAAATTTACGCCTGTACAAACAGTCTTCAATTCTTTATTTGACGCCTGTCATAGGGGCGTCAATTCTCTAATTCGTGTCTTCACGCCAGTCTTCAATTAATTAGCGCCTTGATCAGAGGCGTTATTTTATTTTAAGTATTTATATAAGCTAGGACTCTTATCATTAGTGGATTTATCATCTTATCCCTTTTTCATTTACCAGGGTTGCTACAACCTCAATAAAAATTGATCAAGATGAAACAGGTAAATCCGTGGACCAAAAGATTTTCAGAAGCATGATAGGTTCATTGTTGTATTTAACTGCTAGCCAGCCCGACATACAATTTAATGTATGCATGTGTGCAAGATTTTAGTCCAATCCGAAAGAATCACACATGTCGGTCGTGAAACAGACTTTCAGATATATTGCTGGTTCAGTTAATTTGGGATTCTGGTTTCCGCGTAATTCAAACTTTGATTTAGTTGCTTATTCTGACGCCGATTATGCGGGATGTAAAGTGGATCGAAAAAGCACCAGCGGGTATAACCAGTTTCTTGGGGGATGCGTGGTCTCTTGGGCCTCCAAGAAATAAAACTTAGTGGCATTATCAACGGCCGAAGCCGAGTATGTGGCTCTACGTAGTTGTGTTGCCCAGGTGTTATGTATCCATCAACAAATGATTGACTATGGCATTTCTTTCAAAAAAACCTCAATCCTTTGTGATAACACATTATCCATAAATCTGTCTAAGAACCCTGTCCATCACTCTCGCACAAAGCATATTAAAATTAGACATGATTTTCTTAGGGATCATGTGAGCAAGGGTGATTTAGAAATCTGGTTCAATGAAACAGACCAACAAATTACTGACATTTTCACCAAACCTCTAAGTGAAGAGAAATTCACAACATTCATGACAGAAATAGGGGTTTGTATGATAGACGAGTCTGAATCATGATCATCTACACAGTTATGTGGGTAAGTCATTGCATTGCATGCATTTGCATTAGTAAGGTGCATAATTAAATTTTCCCTTGTCATGCATGTGCATTATGTTGCCTAAAAAACAAAAATAAAAATCAAACTTGTGTGAACAATCATGTTGTGTGTATTGCATTACTTCTATTTATAATGTACACACACATTTATTGTTAGTTCTATGGCCGATACTACCTTGAATACACTCAAATGCCAACAAAGGAGCCAAAACCGTTCAAAATCTGAAATCCGGAGCATTGGATAAGAAACGTCAAGTATGGTCTTCAATTTTCTTAAACAACTCCCCAATTTATTTCAACCCTTACAAACATTCAATTACCCTTGATTCAAACATAATTTTATCATTGGGGACTCGAGCCGTACCCTTTTTAGCCTTCCCTCGGCATTCTACTCATTTTTTGCTGAAAACCAGGGGAAGGGTCGACCCCTGGGGTCGACCCTCGGGTCACCCGGTTCTGTTCGGGGCTGAGAGGAACAGGGGTCGACCCAACGGGTCGACCCATTCCAGTCGGGCGGCTCAGCCGCTTTCGGACCGTCCGCGCAAGGGGTTAAATGATGGGGGCATCTCTCACCCATCATATTTCCCAGTTGTTCACCAGCATGGTTCTATTATGTCAGTCACATTTTCCTGATTCAGTTCATGTAATTTTCATATTTTCTTTGAGTCATAATTATGTTATCTTCTTTTTATTTGAGTCATGTCCCTAGGTCTTTTGTTATTTCCCTAAGTTTGTGTGTCATTAAGTTAGTTTGATTAAGTCATTGGGCCCAATTCTTTGGGCTAGGCCCATGGGCGCCCCTCCTCTTTTTTGGTTCCTTGTCATTGTGGCAAGAGTTAATGGCTTTTTGTAAAATGTGGGTTGCCTATATATAGGACCCCATTCCCCCCCATTTTGAGTTAATGAATCAATGAATGAAAAACTTGCCATTTTGAGAGTTCAAACTTCTTATCTATTAGAGAGATTCCATTATTTGGGTGAGAGACCCTAGGAGAGAGATTCCCCACCCATCCCTCTCTTAATCTCTCTCTTTCACTCCCCTTTCTCTCTCCTCCACACCCAATTTCAAAAGTTTTCTCTCTCCTCCCTTCCCAACCACCACTCTCCCACCTACCCCCATTAAAGGCCACTCCCCTTCCCCACACATCCCATTACTCCACCCCCTAGTCCCAAGAGAGCTTCCACCAATCCTAGCTCCACCTCCCAACCCCCAACTACCCCACCCACTTCCCCAAGCACCCTTCCCACTACCCCAAGCACCTCTTCCCTTCCCCAATACAACCCCTCTCATCCCCAAGACCACCATTGAATACCCTCCATTAAGGAAAATTCAAACTCACCTTCCCTCCACCCACTTGTGCCCCCCTCACCTTCCCCTCTCCCTCCAAGCCCAAATTCGTAGCTCCTCCTCCCACCACCTGTTAGACCCCCTTCCAGACCCCATTCTTCCCTTCCCCCACCTTGGAACACCCCCTCCTACACCCCCTCATAGCCCGGGCTTTCCCTACACTCATCCACCCCCATTTCCCCTCCCATATACCTCATTCCCCCCCGTCATCTTCAACCTACAGCTCTCAATTGAAGATCTGTAAAAGAGTAGCAGTTTGCAGAGGCGACCACGGCTTCCTCCGGATGAATCTGAAGGCCCAAGAGATACCCATGGAAGCGTCTGCCAGTATTCTTGGCAACGGCGGTGGATTTGTCATAATCTGAGCACTGTGCTTCCCGAGAGAGCTGTTCTCCCTCGACTGCGCAAAGCTACCCCGGCAGAGCACCTGAACCGGATGAGAAGCACAACTGCGGCCATCCTACTGGAAATCTGAGCAAGAGTTCTTCATCAAAAGTCTTCTACTCTGAGTCTTCTTTCATCCCCAATAGGCAGAGCTCAATTTGGCATCCGGATCCAGGAGTTCTCAATTTTCTCCCCTGGGTGCACGGTTCTGCTTCCCCACAGTCTACACCGACTCATCAGTGATCAGAGCCTACTGGTCTTCTCCAACAACATTTGGCTTCCCCGTCAGTCTTGCTTCGAAGAAGACTCGTTCACAGTTCCAACGGCTCTGGCGGCACCTGATTCTGAGCTCGGGAGCGATCGTGGCATCCCCTTCTTCCTACTATTGGGAACCTGAAGCAGTCAGATCCGAAGAACTACCACCCAGTTCGAGCCTCCACCCAGACCAGCAGTGGTACCAGAAGAAATCAAAAAAATTCACACGACTTCCCGATCCAGATACGAAGAATTCCCCACTGGTCCCGCCTTCAGTAAAATTCAGGAGAGGTCACAGGGGTTCCGTCTTCGACTGCTGGTACCTGATTCTAGAACGAGGACAGATTCGGCATCAGCTTCCTTTCATCACTTCTAGCTCGAATTTCCCTCCCCGCTTGGCCGGCTGAAGGCCCCTCCCTATGAGGAGGTAGTGTTTGGATGTAATCATCCTCTTCCCATCCCCATGATCCCCCCCTTGCATGGGGTGTAGTGTTGTAGCAATTTGAGCAGGTCAAGCTTCCCCGGCGCGGCGTGTGGGGAACACACGCTTCCCCGCTCGCCCACGTCTCCGACTCGGGGCCGGTGTCCTCACACCGGTCAGGTATATGCTGAACCCTCCCTGGATATTTGTGTTTTATTAGTATCATTTCTAAGTTCAGTCGGCGAGGAAGAGAGTGCCCGGTCCCGTGATTCCCCATCACGAGTGGCCACCGCGGATGGAGTGAGGAGAGATCCCCGTACCCTCAAGGCATGGCGTCCGCCCCACTGATGTGGGTGCTCCAATCCAAGGGAGGGGAACTCATTGGCCAAGTCATCACCCTAACCAGCATGGTGTAGGCTCTCGAATCCACCCTACCATCACTTAGTCACCACGGGGAAAGGGTTGTGCTGCGATATCGGTCCGCCAACATCGAGTTCGCCAATTTTTAAGTGGGCTTACAAGGCTAGGTCCGAGGTTCATTTGGTTGATACCATTGCACCCTTAGGTCGTGTCACATCAGTTGGTATCAGAGCAAGTCATTGACTTGTTCTCACAAGTCAAGTCCATGGGCACACTTGCATTAGAGTTCTCATCGGATCGCTCCATGCATTATCCACCTCCCATTGTCATTGAGTCTACGGACCAAAAGGTCCCAATTCCCATCATATCCCAAGCCTACCTACCTAATGAGAGCCCCACATAAATTGACTTCATCGACATGGTAGAAGATAATTGGGTATCCCCCAAAATTGTAGCCACCCTCTCTACGACCGGATAAATTGTGCACAACGGAGACTAAGTCTTCGTTGAATTCCATAAATGGTTTGGAGAGACCAAATACTTTGATGGAGCATGGTGTCAAATTGGTACTTTGGAAGGCCCTTGCATAATCTTAGGGAAACAATGGCTTGATGAACGGAATACCACCTTCCACCCATTGCGTTGGTCTTGCCTAGTTCATCCCCCACATCTCCCGGGAGCCTATGGTTTCAACAACCTTTTATTCCCTCATTCCCGAATAGGTCAACCTTTCGAACTGCTGCTAAATCCATGGGCAGGCAAGAGACAACCTGGCGACACGACCAATTGCAGCAAGCGCTTGCCAAAAAGCTTTTGTAACCAATCGTGTACCCATACCCAGCCACCATGCCCTCTCAACCCACTTCAAAGAATGAATGAGGTCATGAGTAAACATGAGGAGAACCCGGCCCACAAGACCAAATCCCCGGGATTGGACACCAACCCAAAGCCCTTCCCCACCTTTAAGGAAATCCATACTCCTATCAATAAGGAGGAAGGACATCAAATCATCCCCGTCCAAACAAACACATACCTCCCCAAACCACTCAATCTCACCCAAAAGATGGTGACCATAGGAGAACTCATCATCAAATGGCTCAAGCAAAATCTCATCCCTCATGCCTTGTACTTTCAAACCCCAACCATGGAGCACCCTTTCCAATTAGCACCCATTAACTCCTATCACACCGCATTCCAATCCTACTACGAGGTAAATGGTTGGGATGATCTCCTCAAGGATTTAGAATGGCAACTAAAGTTGACTTGCTTATTGACCTTAGGAGCGGCTCACCCAAGAAGACTTAGTCTCATCCACCCATGTGATAGTTCTATCACCTCAGTCTTCACTATTGGTTGTTACACTAGTGACCTCCTTCTCATTCTCCCCATGGAGGAAAAACCCATCATGGTCCACTCCACTCCCATTAAGATCCCAAGTACCTTGATCGACTAGCCCACTAAAGACTTTGGTCCAATTACCTTGGGGAAGGATGACCCACCGTGCGTAGACCATGTGGACATAGAGTTCCTTCCTCTAGGAAGCCCAGTCCATGACCACTTTGATCCCTTCCAATGGGAGCCTAGTTACCCATGTGACACACCCACCTTACCCACAACTCACCTTTCCCTACCCCAACTAACCATGTTGGACCAAGACCACCTCTTCCAAGACTCGGGCCACACAAAGGGAATCATCGCCATAGACAACATATGCCTAGGAAGCAAGGAAGAGCCCCTTTCCATAATGCCCACCTTCCTAGATACTTTTGACCCTTTCACATGGAAGTTCAAAGGCCATCCCACACCCATACACATGGAAGCCATCTTTGGGATATGAATGCATAAGTCTTGGCACAACACATCACTTGGCATGATTCATAAGACGGGTCCATTCATTCACATCACCCACATGTCAAGTAGGAAGCATGAATGGACCATTTTCGGATGTAATGGTCCACCTTCATTCATCATGAGTCTTAAGCATGATAGGTGCATTCTTGGATGTCTGGGTCCCCCGGCATTTGCCACCCCTTTGCATGATAGAGCTACATTGGGAGGTCCAGGCCCTCCTATCCTCACTAACCTTCATAGGGAGTCTAGACATGCTAGGTCCACATTTGGGTGCCCGGGACCCCCAACATCCAATAGAGTGCTAGTATTCACCAACTATGTCTCAGGATTGCATACTTGCAAGCACATCATCAAAGGCAATAGGATTTGTCAAAGGAGAATCGATACCTGCAAAAGAAACCAAAACTTCCAAAAGGGTGACTATCTGATGGTCAAGATGAAGAGGCTCTTCCCTAGAGTCGCCTCTACGCTCATGGATCGAGAGACTAGACCCTTTATGGTCTTGGGATGATTGAGCATAAATGTCAATGAGTTGGTCCTTCTGAAGGAATATGGGGTCAACCCTCATTGTAGTATGGCGGACCTTGTGCCCTACAAGGGCCCCGCGGTGGCACCTAGCGAGGATATTGAGCCCATACCCCCTTTTAAGAGTGACCCCACCAATGAGAATCCACTTCTAACCTTGAGAGCCCGGCATGAGCACAAAGATTTGATACTAGTTAAACATAATGACACCATCAGGAGCAGGGCAATCCAGTAGTATCTTGTAAGGTGGAAGGGCCGGCCACGATGGTGGACACATAGGCGAGCCAGGAAGGACTCTTACTCGACGGAGTCGAGCTCTTCGCACCCCGGGAGTATGATGGGGGCATCTCTCACCCTTCATATTTCTCGGTTGTTCACCAGCATGGTTCCATTATGTCAGTCACATTTTCCTGATTCAGTTCATGTAATTTTCATATTTTCTTTGAGTCATAATTATGTAATCTTCTTTTTATTTGAGTCATGTCCCTAGGTCTTTTGTTATTTCCCTAAGTTTGCATGTCATTAAGTTAGTTTGATTAAGTCATTGGGCCCAATTCTTTGGGCTAGGCCCATGGGCGCCCCTCCTCCTTTTGGTTCTTTGTCATTGTGGCAAGAGTCAAGGGCTTTTTGTAAAATGTGGGTTGCCTATATATAGGACCCCATTCCCCCCATTTTGAGTTAATGAATCAATGAATGAAAAACTTGTCATTTTGAGAGTTCAAACTTCTTATCTAGTGGAGAGATTCCATTATTTGGGTGAGAGACCCTAGGGGAGAGATTCCCCACCCATCCCTCCCTTAATCTCTCTCTTTCACTCCCCTTTCTCTCTCCTCCACACCTAATTTTGAAAATTTTCTCTCTCCTCCCTTCCCAACCACCACTCTCCCACCTACCCCCATTAAAGGCCACTCCCCTTCCCCACACATCCCATTACTCTACCCCCTAGTCCCAAGAGAGCTTCCACCAATCCTAGCTCCACCTCCCAACCCCCAACTACCCCACCCACTTCCCCAAGTACCCTTCCCACTACCCCAAGAACCCCTTCCCTTCCCCAACACAACCCCTCTCATCCCCAAGACCACCATTGAATACCCTCCATTAAGGAAAATTCAAACTCACCTTCCCTCCACCCACTTGTGCCCCCCTCACCTTCCCCTCTCCCTCCAAGCCCAAATTCGTAGATCCTCCTCCCACCACCTGTTAGACCCCCTTCCAGACCCCATTCTTCCCTTCCCCCACCTTGGAACACCCCCTCCTACACCCCCTCACAGCCCGGGCTTTCCCTACACTCATCCACCCCCATTTCTCCTCCCATATACCTCATTCCCCCCCGTCATCTTCAACCAACAGCTCTCAACTGAAGATCTGCAGAAGAGTAGCAGTTTGCAGAGGTGACCACGGCTTCCTCCGGATGAATCTGAAGGCCCAAGAGATACCCATGGAAGCGTCTGCCAGTCTTCTTCGCAACGGCGGTGGATTCGTCATCATCTAAGCACTGTGCTTCCCGAGAGAGCTATTCTCCCTCGACTGCGCAAAGCTACCCTGGCAAAGCACATGAACCGAATGAGAAGCACGACTGCGGCCATCCTACTGGAAATCAAAGCAAGAGTTCTTCATCAAAAGTCTTCTACTCCGAGTCTTCTTTCATCCCCAATAGGTAGAGCTCAATTTGGCATCCGGATCCAGGAGTTCTCAATTTTCTTCCCTGGGTGCGCGGTTCTGCTTCCCCACAGTCTGCACCGACCCCTCATCAGTGTTTAGAGCCTACTAGTCTTCTCCGACAACATTTGGCTTCCCCGTCAGTCTTGCTTCGAAGAGGACTCGTTCACAGTTCCAACGGCTCTAGCGGCACCTGATTCTGAGCTCGAGAGCGATCGTGGCAGCCCCTTCTTGCTGCTGTTGGGAACCTGAAGTAGTCAGATCCGAAGAACTGCCACCCTGTTCGAGCCTCCACCCAGACCAGCAGTGGTACCAGAAGAAATCAAAAAACTTCAGACGACTTCCCGATCCAGATACGAAGAATTCCCCACTGGTCCCGCCTTCAGCAAAATTCCGGAGAGGTCACAGGGGTTCCGTCTTCGACTGCTGGTCCCTGATTCCAGAACGTGGACCGATTCGACATCGGCTTCCTTTCATCACTTCTTGCTCGAATTTCCCTCCCCGCTTGGCCGGCTGAAGGCCCCTCCCTATGAGGAGGTAGTGTTTGGATGTAATCATCATCTTCCCTTCCCCATGATCCCCCCCTTGCATGGGGTATAGTGTTGTAGCAATTTGAGCAGGTCACGCTTCCCCGGCGCGGCGTGTGGGGAACACACGCTTCCCCGCTCGCCCACGTCTCCGACTCGGGGCCGGTGTCCTCACACCGGTCAGGTATATGCTGAACCCTCCCTGGATATCTGTGTTTTATTAGTATCATTTCTAAGTTCAGCCGGCGGGGAAGAGAGTGCCCGGTCCCGTGATTCCCGATCACGAGTGGCCATCGCAGATTGAGTGAGGAGAGATACCCGTACCCTCATGGCACGGCGTCCGCCCCACTGATGTGGGTGCTCCAATCCAAGGGAGGGGAACTCATTGGCCAAGTCATCACCCTAACCAGCGTGGTTTAGGCTCTCGAATCCACCCTACCATCACTTAGTCACCACGGGGAAAGGGTTGTGCTGCGATATCGGTTCGCCAACATCGAGTCCGCCAATTTGTAAGTGGGCTTGCAAGGCTAGGTCCGAGGTTCATTTGGTTGATACCATTACACCCTTAGGTCGTGTCACATCATTAAAACCCTAGGTTTGCCCCTTCCCATCCTTATAAAACCTCTCAAGCCCTCTTCTAAGCCTAGCCACCACATCTTGCAAGCCCTAAACATCCATTCTTGGCACCCAAAATGCTCCAGCCCTAGCCGCGGGTTCCTCTGGTGGCATCTCGCGGATTCCTCCTTGTTGCGGTTCCAGGCATCATTCTTGCTTCCCAATCCGTCTGAGGTATGCTCTTGGTGTGTGGAGGATCATTTATCCAATGTATTAGCCTTCCATTCTTGTTGAACCATCTAGATCTACAACCTCATCAAGCGGTACCTTCGGTTTATGTTCTAGATGGCCCCAAGGAGACGTCTGTAACACCCTCAAATATAGCTAAGTTGTACTCTATATCACCGAGACCTCTTTTGAAGTATTGGCTCAGTTCTTGAAAAGAACTCCGAAGTTAAGCGTGCTTAATGGGGAGTAGTCCCGGGAAGCCCTCCATTCTGGAGCCGATCACTATTAGAAAGGGATAAAACCGTGAGGCCGGTAGGTCAAAGCGGACAATACCTCGACGATATAGAGTACGGGGCGTGACAGAATGGTATCAGAGATATACCCTAGCCGGAAGTGTGGGAACTAAGTGCCATGCAGGGTAAAGTACTACACTATGGGAGCCACCTCTTGAACCCGCAATGGGACAAAGTGCTACATAGTGGGAGCCACCTCTTGAGCCTGTAGGGCAACCTCTAGAGTCCTACCTGCCTGGGAGATTGATTGCGTGCTACATGTGCCCAGCGATGAGGACGTCGCCTATATAAGAGGGGTAGATTGTAACACCCTCAAATATAGCTAAGTTGTACTCTATATCACCGAGACGCCTTTTGAAGTATTGGCTCAGTTCTTGAAAAGAACTCTAAAGTTAAGCGTGCTTAATGGGGAGTAGTACTGGGATGGGTGACCTCCCGGGAAGTCCTCCATTCTGGAGCCAATCACTATTAGAAAGGGATAAAACTATGAGGCCGGTAGGTCAAAGCGGACAATACCTCGACGATATAGAGTACGGGACGTGACAATGTCCTTCTCAAAGAGGAGAAGCATCAAGCTCGGCAAGAGAGCGTCGTTCTAAACGAGCCACGCAAAGCACTGATCTTAGAGGAAACCCATCATCAAGCAAGGTTTTGGACAGAAAAGTGCTATGTCCGTAGGCGGTCGACTTCGGTAACCTTAACCGCCATATCCCAAGTCTTGTGGATCTTATTTGCAGTCAACCAAATCTAGAAATCTTCATGTCTACACATCGCCGCAGTTATCCGAACTTGGTGCATCAATTTTATAGTAGTTTGTCCATGTCGGGTGACACACCGATTACTGTAGTGAATGGGGTACAAATTATCCTCTCGCCGCAGCTTTTAGGCGCAGCACTTAATTTATCTCATGAAGGTTATGCATTTGGCGATATTGTGGTTCCAGACGAAACAGTGTATCTATTCATGACATCCGAAGTAAAAGGAGATAGATCGCTCGTTGGATTGAATGCCAACCATTTTCCTCCCATACAGCATATATTGCATCGAATGATCACTACTATTTTGCTACCGAGAGGAGGAGGCCATGATAAGGTCACTGAAATTCACATGTTTCTATTCTATTGATTCTTGGGTGACATTCCTATAAGTTTTTCCACACTTATTTTGAACCACATTTGTTCAAGCATAAAGCACAACAATAGGACATTACCATATGCCGTAGCCTTATCTACTATTTTTGAGTACATGGAGATTGATCTTTCAAAAGAGCCCTCCCAAATAATATGAGATACTGATGTTTACTCAATTCCCATCATCTGTCACAACATGGGTTATGAAATGAGAGATGGAGAATTGGTTCGCCAACTGAAACGTCCTGCCCAAGTGGTCAGTTCTGAAGAGGATGACGATGACGATGATGGAGAGCCGGCTGGAGAGCAACACCCACATGTTCCTGATGAAGGGATGCCTTCCGAGGAGGTTCAACTGCTCATGGATCGATTGGATACCATTGATGATCGTTTAGACGGGTATGGGGAGACAATGGAAGCTATTGAAAAAGAATTGTCTGATCTGAAGCTATCTCACCAAGAGTCCACTCGGTCCTTCACTGACGCCTTGGCCCATCAAGCCCACATGTTTGAGGAGATTTTGGATTATGTTCGACGTCCACCACATCCACCCACTCCGGATGATGACTAGATGGTTGCACTCCCGCAGAATGACACACTTCTTATCCCATATTCCCCCCTCCTTTTTGATGATGCCAAAGGGGGAGAAATTTTGTACTATATGTGTGCCCGACAATTAGCTACTTATACTTTATGTGTGGTGTGTGCTTGGATGCATGTATATTTTTCATTCATCATCCTAGTTAGCAAAGCTGCATATCATGGCATTGCATAAGTATTGTAGTCTTTTTTATGCATTCAGACTTTGTTGTCCTTCTTTTTAACTATGATGTCAGCAAGAACCTTGGAATATGCCATTTGTGGTCAATCTTACATGTTTGGATCGGTTTGTTTCCAACTATGATACTTCTTGAATGGTTCATGGTGATGTATGAAGGTTTGAGCACGGTTAAGAAAGTCTTATTCTTGATGTGGAGGCTGAATTCAATGTGAATGCTAAATCATTCCGAAGTCATATACTTATGCAAGACATATAGTATTTTGCCATCATCAAAAAGGGAGAGATTGTTGAACCCCCTCCTTGAGTGAATATTTACATGTGATGGCTTTTGATGGTGACCAAACACTATATGTATATAAATTGTCTTTGAAGTGTTCTAGCATAAAAAGTCTTGCAAAGCTCATATTGAAGTCTTGGAGCTTAGAAGGTTAAAGAACAACCTTAACTGGTAAGCATTTTTGAACTCAAATTGCAAGGCTAAATCTGATTCAGAATCTTTGTCTTTACAGGACAAGAAACGTGCCTAAGTGCTTAAGGAACTCAAGGACAGTCGGTGAGATAAATTTCAATTTATTAGTCCTTGATCTTGTAGGCTGAAGTTCTTTAAATTGATCTCAAGGGATAATTTGATTTTGTCTTATCTAAGCTTACATGTATTGGGTCTTTTTATTCATATCTTTGAAACACTCCATTTGATGGTTTGAAACCCAACTTGAAACCCCTTGGCTTGATTCTTGGACTTAGTGTGGTTTTTATTCATATCTTGGAAATTCAGGGACAAGGGTCGACCCCAAAGGTCGACCCCTGATAGTTAATTCCTCAACTGTCACGGGGTTCTATAATCCCAGCCGCGAGGGTCGACCCCTCTGGGTCTTTTTCTCAAAATTGCACGGGTCTTCATTTCCAGGCGCGAGGGTCGACCCCTGTGGGTCGATTTTTTAAACCCGCATGGGGGGTCACGAGGGTCGACCCCAAGGGTCGACCCATTGCTTCGGTACCCATTATACCTCTCACGAGGGTCGACCCAAGGGTCGACCCTTTCCGGTCCGGGGCGGCGCCGTCAAAAATGACCTTCGTGTAGGTGCACCAAAAGTCTTCTAACTCCGGTCCAAATGCCCCAAATCACACCAGGAAATGTGGATCTGGTCCCTAGGCTGTCTCTTGACCATCCTAAACATATAAAACATCTAATTGGGTTGTAAACCCTAAGGGATTTCGGAGAGATATCTGAAGTGCGTTTTGCTCTAACATTTGTGAGTGTAGGGTCACAGCAGCAGCTCAAGGGGCTTCTTCCCTCTTGATCTGAACATGAATGTGAAGAGAAGAAGCTTGAACCAACTCTCCAAACCATCTCCAAGTAGAAGCTGCGTGGGAAATCAAGGCTGCAACCTCATTCGTGCGCCATTGTTCTATTCTTCATTCAAGATCGATCTTCCTCCTGCAGAAGTGCTCAACTACATTCGGAGAAGTAAAAGGGGGAGCTCCAACCACGATAAACCATTCTTCACCCTTTACTCTCAGAATCATTTTTGATTGAACTTGAGTATCTGTTGTAAAACTTGAATCAGATTTCTGTGTGTGTGTCGTTCATGTTTGGAAACACGAACGTGTGTGTGTGTGTGTGTGTGGCAACCCAAATCGGGTGTCGTGTGTGTGTGGTTGCTGTTCTACACAGCTTGTGTGTGTGGCTCACTTCATAGTGAAGCATTAATCCTCATGTGTGAGGGGTGGACGTAGGGGACACGGCAGTGTACCCGAACCACCTAAAAATCTCGTGTTTCACTTGTGGTTTGATATTTCGCATATATTGTCGAGTGGGCTTCACGGTGAGCTGAGTGTACACCATTTCTATCATCAACCACCTACTCTTATTCACACGCATTCACGAGTGAGGTCCTGATCGAGTGAGGCCAAGTGCTTGTGTGTTTAACAAACAAAGGTTGTCACGTGAGAAGAAATTTTAATTGGCCAATCAATTCACCCCTCCCCTCTTGATTGCCACCATTCGAGACTCAACATTTTCCTTCCCTATAAATAAAAAACTCTCTCGAACGAGCCCCGGCTACTGCTACTGCTCGTCCTGATTTCTCTACATCGACGTTACGTTCGTCGTCTTCCCTCTGCCGACTACGGTTGCATCGTCGTCACCCTCGTATCATCGTACGTGAAGAAGGAAGGCTACTCTCCTTTCTACGTGCCTTGCTACCATCATCGACCTCCTATTGTTGTTGTGCTGCCTGCGACGTGAAGATCCCCTACCTCATCCTTCGTTGTCCCTACTGTGGCTATAGCCTTGCGTGAAGCTGCAGTTGTTGACATTGCTGCCTGCTTATTCCTCTCCTCTTCCTCCTGATCGCGAGCCGCTGCAGTAGCAGTTGCAGTTGATATTCATCTTTCACATTCGCGATATTCTCTACGTTCTATCATCCAAATCAAGCAAAAAGGGTAGATTTTCTCATGTTCTAAGCCCAAGAAGTTGATAAATCAAATAGCACATGCATATATGACCATAACAACATGTTTAGATTTCATATCCATGATCAGTATCTTCAGTTTTTCAAGTTTTTTGTCTGCATGTAAATAGCGACCGAGCTTTGGCCGTGTATTAATGAACGACCTTGTACAAGTTCATCAGTTTTTAATTAGCGACAACATTCGGGGTGCAGTTTAATGTACGACCCCACCCATGCCGTTATTTACTGTAAACAGAAATAAAAATGAACCATATTTAAAAATTAAATATATATCTGTCTATCCATGTCTTCTCTTCCGTGATTATGTAAACTCAAAGTACATGAACAGTGCTATGTCTCTAAGATTGTATCTGTCCGATGCGTAGCATCAAACAAATAATGAACGACTGTAACCCAGTCGCCTATTAAAGATTGGGCGCCCTCCTATGAAGGTGCTGTTTTGTAGAAAAATTAATAAAATAGAAAATGTATGAAAATTGTAACACTGCAACAGAATAATAGATGTTATTTAATGATTGAGCGCCCTATTACAAGGTCGCTATTTGAAATGAAATTATATATATTTCTGAAATTTACTAGAATGAGCGTAGCACCCTGATAAAATTATATAGAATGAAACCTATATATAAAATTTCAAAGGAATATATGTCCTTCAAATAAGTTAAAAAGGGACCCAACCCAAAATGAAAAGCCTAAACCCACCAAAACCACGTAAGAATATATTATGACCCAACCCACACGTTAAATAAATGGGCTTTCCGTAGGTAAGAAACAGGAGTTCTCCTTTTAACGCACATTGAGGCTTTTAGTTAGATAGTGGGCTTTTGAGGACATGTATATATACATATATAATGGGCTTTTCATTAACGAAAAAGGGCCTATGAGAGTACATAGACAAATATGACTACAATAGGACCTTGGGATACACATCACGTTCGAAGGGATTGCATGGGGAATTAAGGTTTTGAGATTTCCACGGAAGGAGGTTGGTGTTATGGAAAGGGGAGACTTGTCTTTGGAAAGTTTAAACTCACTAGGATAACACGTAGGAAGTTTTGATCCCTCTAGAGTCTTGTTCTGCGTAGAACTCTGGGAAGACTAAGAACCCTATAAATAGCTCCTTGCGGGAGCAGTAAGCACTGTTGTTGCGGCTGTGCGACGAAGGAGGGATTACTGCTACGCCATCTTCTTCCTCTGCGCCCAGTACGTGGAGGAGGGGCATCATCCGCTTCCTCTTCTTCGTATTTCTTCCGGTTCTTCTTCCCCCTCCGTCCAACGTCATCAAGCAGGTGTTCTCTCCCCAAGTCAAACTGTTAATAATTACACTTGCATGATCCCTGCATGCTTCTTGAGCCCACGTAGTATACAGTTCTCGTTTGTTAGTTTTACGTTATGCCATAGTTTTACGTTATACCATACGCGAAGATTAACACATGATTAAAATTTTATAATCATGTAATCATATATCTATAATTTTTGATAAATATATTTTTAAAATCTCCATAATTTTGTCTTATTTTTCATATATTCAGATCTATGAAAATATTTTTATTTTAAAAGTGACATTGTTTATGGATTAAACATTCGTACCTCTTTTGTCGATTTTTATCTTTTTAACTTGATCTAATAAAATTGTGACATTTCATGGTTTAAGTCCTTAGATTTTTATCTTATTTATCATATATTTTATTTTATAAAATTCTCTTTAAATAAAAAGCATCACTACTCATCGGTTAAAACTCCGCGTGACTTTAAAGATTTTTATTTTTTAAACCAGATAGAATTAAATTATAATTTTTCATGACTAAGCATCTTAGATTTTTCTCTTAATTATCATATAATTATTTTTGTTAAATTCTCATTAAATAAAAAATAATACTATTCACCTTAATATAATATTTAAAATAAATCGTCAAACGTTATTTTCTTTTGAAATTTATCCCTCAAACCCGTAAAAACCTTATTAGTGTATATGCATATAATTGTCCTTTCTCTTCTTTAATCTTTTAAAATCCTATCTTTCTCCTCTACTCTTTCAATCTATATAATCAAATGCGCCCTTTTAAAGAGACGCTAATTTTTAAAATTATTAAATTAAATAGAAATAGAATATGAATGGACATCTTTTTAAAAATATGCTATTTTTTGAAATAATAAATTAAATAAAAATTGACGTCGGTTCAAAGAGACACGAATTCTTCCATCAAACGTTTTATCATGCTTTGACCCATACCGCGGATCTTTTGGCACTCTTGTCTCATAGCCGAGATGGAGTCCATGTTTCACGAGGTTTCACGATTACACACTATTTCATGGAAATTGAAAGACCCTATGTCGGATATTCATTCCGCCGGACTGGAATTTCTCTCTCTAAGACCTCCGTATACGTCGATAACCTTGGAATCTCTCAAGGCAGCCGAATTAATTGTACCCTAAAAACTCTGGAACCCTTGATTGTCATATCACTCTGAAGAAACATGACGCCCCAGCCATCACGGATCGCCCCGATGGGTCACCGTAAGAAGTCTAGTTTCTGTCTGTAATTGGCGACCTGATAGTCGACGCCAACTAGAATTAGCGTCCGTGACACTAACGCCAAATCTGTACATGCATGCCTACTATTCACAATAATTAGCGTCCATATGATGACGATATTTCTTGAATTCGCGGCGACTGTATAGACACCATTTAACCCAATTTCATGAATATTCAGATTTTCATGAGAGATTTATCGCTATATTTTCCCTACTCAATCTTTAGTCCTTCAACTCTGTTATATCATGGATCTTCATGATTATAACCAGTATTAGCTATGACATGCTATTCCTTTTGGAAGAATCCTTGTCAATATTTTGAGAACATAACCCATTTGAGTTTATGTTGGCCATAAATGCAAGATTCTGAAATATTAAGGGCTGTGGGTCTGCGACAACCAATGCCAAGTCGGACGGAAGTCCATTCTGTAAACCATGATAATTCTGAGTATGACATTGCACCAAATCTGTAAAATTCTGTTATATATGTTATTCTGCAAATTCTGTTATTCTGAAAATTCTATTATTTTGAAATTCTGATATTCTGTTATTCTATTATTCTGATAATTTAGATAATCCGCTGGACTGATTATTTCTACTTATCATTATTGAAATTCTAATATATTTTGGCCAATTCTAAAGTTATGTTTGTTGGGTCCCGTAGTGCAAGAACACGGATCTAGAGGGGGGGTGAATAGATCCTACTAATATAAACTATGACCGATTAAAAACATAAACTAGCACACAGCGGAATCAACAAGATTGATAAGATCGAGGAATTTAATCTAAACAGATTTAAACTTAATTCACTCAATCTCACCGAGCTCACACGATTGAATAAACAGATAAGATAGCGAAGCACACAAACACAAAGATCAAACCACAAGACACGGGGATTTTTAAGGTGGTTCAGGACCACGACGGGCTCCCTACGTCCACCCCTCACCAAACCCGGTGAGGCTTCACTCGGGGATAAATCCCCAAACAGAGACGATGCTCCAAACACACACGGGACGACGCCCGCACACACATGGGGACACGCCCCAGTACACACACTGACGGAGACGAAGTCTCCCACACAATTTGACGACCGGATCACAAACACAACACACGATCTGACGACCGGATCACAACACACACACACACGCTGCAACAACCGCAGCACAATGACACAAACATCATCGCACGAAGGTGATCAAACACGACCGTATACACAAACGGTCACACACACAAATATCTCTAATGTTTAGAAAATAAACACAAATATTCAAGCATGCTCAAACCCAAAATATAGATCATAGAACACATCACAAAGAACTGATAGAAGACATAGAAGTAGTCCCCCTTTGTTTTTCAAGGCCGGTTGATGATGTTCCTTGAACCACGAGTTGGAGGGAAGCCGGATGAAGACGATTCTTACGTCCTCTTGATCCTCTCTTCGATCCGCTCCATTTCTTCTTCTTCCACGATCTCCAGATATTCACGGAAGTAGATGATCTCCTCCTTGCAAGAGCTCCACCATGTTTTCCCCCTTTTCTTCACCTATACGAAAGAACAAATGAGCATTAGGGTTAATCAACTCCCAAATTCGTAACTCTTATATATGCAACTCAAGGGGTGGGGAAAGGACTCATAAAACCCTCCTAATACATGTTAAAAACAACTTAATAACAATAGAAATTAATAGGGGGTAGTATGGTAATGTTTGATAGGGTTTTCAATGGGTTTTAAACACTTTCGTAAATCCCGACCGGAAGGGGTCGACCCTAGGGGTCGACCCTCGGCAACCAGGGTGCTGCCGGGGCCAAAAAATGAGCCAAGTTTACAGGGGTCGACCCCATGGGTCGACCCTTGCAGTGGGTCGACCCCAGGGGTCGACCCATGCAGTGGCTGGGCATCCAGCCCAGGGGGGGTCGACCCCAGGGGTCGACCCCTTCAGCAGAGGGTCAAAAAAATGCGGTTTTAGTCCCGATTAAGTGCCGGAAAAATTCTCAAAAATCAAGAATTAATTACCATGAATTCCATAAAGTATTAAGACCATCTAAACCACATTTTAACAAGATTTATGAGAAAATATTAAGCACATTCTAAAGGCTCAAAAATCTCATTTTAAGGATGTATAAAACACTTCCAATGCAATGCAACCTCATGAAAGATGTTCATGAAAACGACCCGGAACTTAGCATAGCAATGGTTAGATGTTACCATCATCCACTTGACATGAGAGGGTTTAAAAATCATCCTTGAACCTGTAAAAATATGATAAACCAAGAAGTTAGATGATAATCAAAACTCATGAACCAAGCATCAACTCTTTGAACTAGTTAACATAAAAATACATCATGAAACACATTCAAGCATGTAATTGACTTCTCAATTCAAACATCAGAAACATATTCACCATTTGACAAGGTTTTGATATGATGAACATGAATCTCTCACTTAATCAAATAAAATGACATAGGAGCTTAACCATTCAGTCACAAGGCAACCAAATCTTCAACAACAAAATGTTTCATCACACAAGTGTTAACAAATATGCCAAATACAAAGCATACATAATATCATGGAACCACATTTATTCAAATGGCATTCTTGTTGATTAAAAGCTAACATTCATGAAGCATTATCTCAAGAGGAGCATTGATACAAACAAGGGATCTTTTTGAAACATCTATACATTGAAATCACAATAACTCTATGAATGATATGTCACTATCATTCAATTAGAAAGGTGTGTTAAATGAACACAATCTCCTTGATTGAGACCCAAATGAAACCATCTTCAGTAAGGCCATCTTCATGCAATTCTTTCACACAGAAAGTCATTAACTCAAGTTTTTAGAGCATAGTACACATGACCAATCATTCATCCAATGCATGAGCAATATGGAACCAACTCTCATGAAGTCTTGTATGAATATTTCAGGCCCAAAAATCTTATGAAGAAAACATATGAAAATATCCAACCAAGACTTTGAAAAGCTATTAGATGAAATGAATGAAATGTAGAAGAATCAATGCAATGCAATGAGTGAGTCAACTCCCTTTTTCAATAAGATCTTCATTGATGCACTCCTTTGAGTTCCAAACATGAATCATGGATTTTGATCCTGCAAATCAAAATATTCAAGACATGAGATCCTTAAATACAAATCATTCATATAACTTTCAAACATGAAAAGAGTTAACTCCCTTTAAGAAGAAGAGCTTCATTGATGGACTCCTTAAGATTCCAAGTATGAGCCATAAAGTTGTTCCTACAAACCAACATAAATATAACATTAGTTCCTTAAACACCGAGAGTTCACATGGCTTTCAAGAGTAAACATTGACGTCATCTTTCAACTCATCAAATCAAGATATAAAACATGTTGCTCAATGAACCACAAACACACACAAACACAATCGTTTTGATATCATTAAAACCAAGCACGAACTATGGGATGCAACATTCTCACCCTTTTTGATGATGACAAAATGATGTGTGTGATAATACAGATTTTACAAAATATTTGCAAACATTGAGCATACACCAATTCTTCCATCCTCCCCATGACAACATCATTCAGAAAGCATTGAGCACACACCAAACATTCTCCCCCTTTTTGTCATCTACAAAAAGACAAGGAGATATGTGACAAAAATGAACATGTTAGGCCAAAGGATATGATGCAAATTCAAATACCAATGGATGCTAAGAAGGGGCTCAAAGATATGATACCAAGTGTTGATCAAGATAGAGGCACAAACATAGGCAGTTTCAATTCTCGAAGAGAGAGAACCTCAAAGATAGCATTTGTTGATCATGATACCATTTGTTGGTTGAACTCATTTTGGCATTTATGCAACATGAAGTGTTCAGAATATGCATTTCAAAATGAACTGTGCCAATTGTTGAAAAGTATTGATTTGATCAAGATGATATCATGAATGACCTATATGCATGCTGAAAATGTCAAATATGCAAATATGCAAGTTAGCACTGAATATGCACTATGTAAATGCTAATCATGCAAGTTATGAAGCTATGCCTGTTATGTTAGATGGACGCAGTCTATCTCCACGAAGTGTGGATCTAGAGGGGGGTGAATAGATCTACTACCTAATTAAAAACTAGTAAGAGATTCTAATGCGGAATATAGGCAATTTTACTGAATCACTAACCCGAATACTAGAATTGAACAGAAGCGAATCAAGCTGTGTAGATAAACATGAGATCCAGTCGCACACAGTTCATGGACAATCACACAAACACAAGGCACACAGGAGTTTTAGGTGGTTCGGTCAAAGACGTACGTCCACCCCACACTCAACCGAGTATGGCTTACTGCTGCGCAGTACAGCTTGCGTCTGCTGGGCACTATAGCTTGGCCTACAAACCGCTGAGCAACACAGCTTGCTGTCCGAGACAAGTCTCGCCTGCTGAGGATTACAGCTTCACCTGTCCAGTGGAATCCTCCACTACAACTGCTGGGGTTTACAACTTGCCCGTCCAGAGGCAGCACCTTTGCTAACAGCTGACTCACAGCTTGAAGAAACAAGTGCTCAGAAATTTGAAGACAGAAGCAAAACGAAAATGGAAAGCCCAAATGGGAATGTAGCTCGAATGAGCAAAGCTCAGCTCTGGTTTCTGAACCAAGAGACTAAGATACAACATTTCAAATAAAACTCTCACAATCTCACTCTCTCAATCAAACTCTCTCAACTCATCTCTCTCGATCTTCTCTTCTCTCTTTTTCTTCTTCTCTATTTTTCTTCTCACTATGGATCGGTGGTTCTCTACTGCTTCAGTCTTTCAGCCTCACTATATATATTTTGCCACTTGATCGATCAACCTTCATCTGAAGATGAAGACACTCTTTTATATCAGCAGCAGACTAGATAAGGGTGCGTGGCTTCCACATTTCCTGTCCATAGAATTCGCCAGAACCGAGGACATTTCATCCACATGGCAACATCCTGGGATGGGCTGCTTCCACGTGTCACCATCACAGCATCTCGTCCTCCTTGGATCACGAGCCAAGTCACCAATCTCTGTAAAGAATGCCTATCAGACAGAGTATCGGATTATCAGTTGTAAGTTTAGAACCCTGTACAGACTTTGTGAGATGCAATGCATTGTATATGCTTCACTGTATGGACTTTGTGAACTCGAATGCATCGTATAGACTTCGTGAATGGGAATGCAATGTACAGACTCTCCCTAATGTGTAGACTTCATATAAGAAGGCAACGGTTGTACAGACTTAGGCAATGTAAAGCCTTGGACATACAACTGACGATGTATGGACTTCACTGTATGGATTTTGTGAACTCATCGAATGCAATGTACAGACTCTGCAGAACATTCAGTAGCCAACGTATAAACCTAGGCATCCTTTAGCTCAATGTATAGACTTCAAACATGATGCATGCAATGCAATGCAGACACTGGCTGTATAGACTTGGATATGTAGGAATGCAAATGACTCTGTACAGACTTGGATGCTTGTGTATGCATGAGGGCAATGTACAGACTATGCATATACACACTAGCGAGTGAATAGACTTGGCTATGGCATCAAAGTATGCACAATGTAAAAGACGCCTTCTTCCTAGGCGTTTGCTTCAAAAGTGACGCCACTTCTGGTGGTCGTCAAATTCCAAGTTCATCTGAATGTATAGACTTCACGATGTGCAGACTTGTCAAAGACAAGACTGTATAGACTTGATGAACGATGCAAGACAAACGAATGTATGGACTTGCATGAAGCACATGATGCAATGTACAGACTTGGGTTGTACAGACTTCCACTCAACTGCGATGTATAGACTTGCCAAGGGAAACGACGGTAAAGCTATCAGTGTATAGACTTCGAGTGCAACGTCGGTAAACCTACCGATGTATAAACTTGCAAGATCATTGATGGATGTACAAACTTCACCTCGAGCAATCTACAGTATAGTGTATGGACTTGAAGAACAATGCATGACGCTGTACAGACTTCACTGATGCATGCTACAGTCCAATGTATGGACTTAGCTTCGTGCATGCTACAGTCCAATGTATGGACTTTGAATGTTGATGCATGAACAGTCCGTTGTACATACTTCGCCTAACACAGTCCGATGTACAGACTTAGCCTGAATCACTGTATAGACTTGCTGAATGTGCGAGCTGCAATGTATGGACTTCGCTCAATGCACAAGACGCTAAGTCAGATGGACAGTGTACATACTTAGCCAATGCAATGCAATATATGGACTTTAAACAAGACGGACGATTTACACACTTAGCCGGAACCACTATATAGACTTTCATGAGACGCTCAATGAGACGCTCAATGAGACGCTCAATGTACACACTTCAAGTCCAATGTATAGACATTGCCTTAGACTCTAAATGAGACGGACGTTGTGCAGACTTTAGCCAATGTAATGTATAGACTTTGGGCTCGCCATGCAGTGTATAGACTTAGAGCACAAACGCCACGATGCAATGTATAGACATGCTAGTTATATGAGCTACACTATATAGACTCTGCTATGCATGAAGACGAGTGTATAAACTTGTGAATCTGGGGGGGGGGAGTCGACCCATCAAAGAAGGGGGTCGACCCATGATGCATGAATGTATAGACTTGTGTTCTAAGCGATGCACAAACACAACACAAGGCAGTGTATAGACTCTACGTGCAATGTGTGGACTTTGAGTGTGTGTGCAGTGTGTAAACCTGTGAAGTGCATAGAACACACATACAAGCTGATAAGAACAATTTCATCAAAGCATAAACAGTTGCCAATCAATCAAAACAAGGTGTTGCCAATGAAGTAAAGCATATGTCAACATCATCAACACAGATGAGTCACAACAATCTCCCCCTTTTTGATGATGGCAACCCCCTATCATATACCCTATCATATAGAATAGCAATTACCTATCATACAGATGATGAAAGACATGATTTATTATTTAGATTATCATGCAGATGCTATGCATACATACTACGAAATGTAAGCAACTCCCTGCAAATAAAATCTCCCCCTTTGCCATAACATAATGCATACACTTCCCCTGGAATGAATTCAGAATTCATACAATATTCTCCCCCTTTGCCATCAACAAAGAGGAGAGAAAGTGAGTACAAGAGATATCATCTGACTGGCATTCTGAACAAGTAGTTCAGGAATAAGCATTCTAAAGCACAGAGTCTTCAGTCATATGAAGTTATAAACTACTTTCAGATAGAATTCTGGTTTAAAGACTATAAGATTTTGAGTTCATGCACTACAATCAATGAATAAGTTTCCTGTGCATGATAAAACAATAAATCAGAAAAATATTTGCATGAGAGATTCAGTTTCAAAATATCTTACTTTCATAGACTCATTAAAAAGATGATTAAGAGATACCAGGTCATGTATTGAAACTAAACAAATTGACATTCAAGAAATTTCTTATGAAGGAACATCATTTTCAATATGAGTTCATTTAGGGCATTCAGGTACCATTTACCTTTTTGCGTAAGGGTATACGTTTATCAGACGCCAATACCCCTAGATACTCAACATCATGGACCATTCTGCCTATGATCAAACACAATAAAACTGATTTGAACCTTTTTGTATGAGGGTACACGTTTATCAGACGCCAATTACCCCCAGGTACTCAGTGAAACCAATCTACATTTTATATAGAGATAGCTGATACACCTCATGACATGAGTGTTGTCCACTTCTTTGATGGATCACTCAGTTTCTCAGTGATTTACCAGTCATTGCTCTGCCAATGTTATTTTTTCAATTGATTTTCAATATTTTTCTATATCTTTCTTAGCTGCCCTTTATTTGTTTCAGAATGACTTGTTTAAGAACAATACACATACTTAGCTTCTCTAACATGATTTCAGATGAGTTTTCAGATTTCAGATTTTAGATATGATTAGCTTTGTCTGACATGAAATAAGAAAAGGGTTGAGAGTTTTATCAATTTTCAGCTTTCTTATTTACTGATTACAATCTTTAAACTCTAAAAATTATGAAATTTAAACCATTAAGTCAGTCTTTAAGCAATTGAAATTCTTATAACTGAAGAAATCCGTTTTCTATTGCTTTGAAATCAGAACTGACTAAAAGATTGCCATATGTCAGATTCAACTCATTCAGGGCCAAAGAATGAATGAATTCAAGAAAGTTGATGACCACTCTGAATTTCTAATAATACTCCCCCTGTCTATATGCATGCAGTTTTGCAAATGAATGGCAAGAATTTGATACCAACTGTTATAATATGCATTACTCTGCTCTGTTCTATATGCATGTGGTTGTAGATGAGAGAAAGCTTAGACAATATCATAACTAAATGATATGCAATGAATAATATGTCATGAAAAAATATGTCATGCAAGCATGGTCTAGTCTAACATTCAACAATCACAGAGTTTTATTCAAGCTATCAGATGCAAGTCTAAAGCAGAAATTTTATTCAAAACAGCTGAAAAAATTATTCATCATGCTGAAATTTACAAAAGCCAAGTTCTCTTCTATGAAATTTGAACCTTTCATTCCCAAGAGGCTTAGTAAAAATATCAGTAATTTATTTTTCAGTTTCAATGAAGTTCATTTCAATTTCATTTTTATTTACAACATCTCTCAGAAAATGGTGTTTTATCTCTATATGCTTAGTCCTAGAATGATGAACATGATTTTTAACAAGGTAAATAGCACTAGTATTATCACATAACATTGGAATACATCCCAATTTTATCTGATAATCATCCAGTTGGTGCTTGATCCATAGTACTTGGGTAGCACAATTACCTACAGCAACATATTCAGCTTCAGCTGTAGACAAGGCTATAGTGTATTGCTTCTTAGATGCCAAGATACTAGACAGACACCAAGGAATTGACAATAGCCACTAGTACTTTTTCTATCTACTCGACACCCAACATAGTCTGCATCAGTGTAAGCTAGAAGTTCTAACCCACATTTGACAGGATACCACAGACCTAACTCTTGGGTGCCTAGTAAATACCTAAAAATCCTTTTCACTGATTTAAGATGTGATTCTTTAGGACTAGCCTGAAATCTAGAGCATAAACACACTGAAAATTGAATATCAGGCCTAGATGCTGTAAGATATAGAAGGGATCCGATCATACCTCTATATAGCCTTTGATCCACTGGTTTACCTTTAGGATCTTCATCCAAACTAGTTGAGGTACCCATTGGAGCAGCTATTTCCTTGAGATTGTCCATCTTGTACTTATTCAATAAATTCTTTATGTACTTGGACTGAGAGATGAAAGTTCCATCATTTGTTTGTATAACCTGCAGTCCAAGAAACAATTTGAGCTCGCCCATTGAGCTCATTTCAAACTCATTAGTCATTATCTGAGAGAATTCCTCACACAATTTGGGGTTAGTTGACCCAAATACAATGTCATCCACATAAATTTGAATGATAAGAATATCTGAATGACTCACCTTGGTAAATAATGTTTGATCAACTACACCTCTTGTGAAGTTCTTATCAATGAGGAATTTGCTCAACCTGTCATACCAAGCTCTAGGAGCTTGCTTTAAACCATAGAGAGCCTTTTTGAGTTTATAAACATGATTGGGGAAGTCTAAGCATTCAAACCCAGGAGGCTGCCTCACATAGACATCCTCACTAATTTCCTCATTTAGAAAAGCAGATTTCACATCCATCTGCTGAAGATTAATTCCTAGGGAACATGCATAAGCCAATAATATTCTGATAGCTTCTAACCTAGCTACAAGGGCAAAAGACTCTTCAAAGTCTATACCAAATTCCTGATTATACCCCTGAGCTACAAGTCTAGCTTTATTTTTAATGACATTCCCTGATTCATCAGTTTTATTTCTGAACACCCATTTAGTCCCTATGACTGTTTCATGATCAAGAGGTGGAACCAAATGCCACACCTTATTCCTGTCAAATTGATTGAGCTCCTCATGCATGGCATTAATCCAATGCACATCTTTGAGAGCACGGTCAATGGACTTGGGTTCAACATTTGAAACAAAAGCATAAGCATTCAATTCATTTTGAATTCTCAAGTGGCCTCTAGTCCTAGGGGGATCATGCAGATTTCCAATCACATTATCTACTGGATGATCTTTAAGATATCTAATGTTAACAATTTCATCACCATGAGTTTCATTTACCTCCCCCTGAGCTGTAGGCTCTTCTTCATTAGGCTCTTCATTTTCTTCCTCATTTTCGGATTGGTCTGCAGGATTTCCTTCCTTCAGAATATCACAATTTTCTTCATTCCTGCATTGACCAACATTAGAATTTACCAAGGATTCATCAAAAACTATATGTGGAGATTCTTCAACAGTTTTGGAATTCAGATTATACACTCTATATGCTCGGATATTTTCAGAATAACCAAGAAAGATTCCTGGTTCACCTTTATGTTCAAATTTGTCAATGTCTCTTTTATCATTTATATGAATGAAACATTTACAACCAAAAATCTTGAAATGAGCAATAGAATGTTTCTTACCCTTTAAGATATCATAAGGTGTTTTCTGAGTAGAAGGTCTTACCATGGCTCTGTTAATTACATAACATGTAGTATTTACTGCTTCAGCCCAAAACTTCCTTGGTAGACCACCTTCAACCAAGAGTGTACGACCCATCTCCACTAGGGTTCTGTTCCTTCTCTCCACTACTCCATTTTGCTCAGGTGTCCTTAGTGAGGAGTACTTATGGTTAATTTCATTTGACCTGTAGAATTCTTCAAGCTGTGAGTTTTCAAACTCACCGCCATGATCAGTCAAGATATTTTCAATTTTCTGATTTATTTTAACATAGAACTCCTGAAATTCTGAGAATGCATCACTCTTATGAGATAAAAAATAAACCCAAGTATATCTAGAAAAGTCATCTACCATGACAAACCCATACTTCCTCCCTGATAAGCTGACAGATCTGGTTGGCCCAAAAAGGTCCATGTGTATCAGCTCATAGGGTTTAGAAGACATATTTTCTGTTCTAGACTTAAATGACTTTCTAGTTATCTTTGACTGAGTGCATGCATCACAGATTTTATTTTCTTTCTTGAAGGAAACTTCATGAAGTCCTCTAACCATGCCATGCTTATTCAATTTATGCAAAACAGTATAACTAGCATGACCTAACCTACGATGCCATAAAAATGCTAAGTCGATCTTCTCTACTAGTAGTAAGGCATAGGTTAGAATGTTGAATATCATCTAAATCTATCATGTATGTATTATTTATTCTTTTTTCAGAAAATTTGACAATTTCAGAATCAGGTTCAAAAACCTTGCAGCATTGAGAATCAAATAAAACTTTATATCCTTTATCACACAACTGGCTGATACTAAGTAAATTATAAGCTAACCCTTCAACCAGCATAACATCATCAATGCAGCAGGTAGAACACTTACCTACCTTACATGATCCAATAATCCTACCCTTTGTGTTGCTTCCAAATGTGACAAGGCCTCCTAGTTTCTCAGTCAGCATGCAGAACTTGGCCGTATCTCCTGTCATATGCCTGGAGCAGCCACTGTCCAGGTACCACAAGTTGCTCTTGGCTGCCAGGCATACCTGCATACACAATTAGGTAGAGAGGTTTGGAACCCAAGACTGATTGGGCTCCAGAACAGATGAAATAGAAGCAAAGCAAGAAAGTAGACTTTTTGGAATCCACATTTGTTTAAAAGAATTTTGTTCAGTGGATTTTGCAATTTTCCTTCTGTTATTCTTTCTCTTATTTTTGTTGTTTTTCTTCTTATTAGTACCAACAGAGTTATTCACAAAATTGTTGTTGTTATGCCACTGCTTCGGCCAGGTTGCATTCATAAGGTTTTGGTCAAAGTGATATTTGGGCTGGCTGAAAGATTGGAAATTCCTAGGTATCCAACTACCATACCCATTATCCCAATTTCTGACATAGGGTCTGTAAAATTATGTAGGTTGATGAATATACCCTGTATGCATCCCTTGAGTTCTAGTCCACCCAAACCCATTAGGATAGGTTGACTGTGTGGGGTAGTAGGACTTAACTCTAGATGGATTAAATTTGTTGGGCTGACTCCTGAAAACATTTTGTCTTCCCTGCACCCTTGACCCTGCTGACCTGTTCACAGGTTTTTGTTGGGTCTTTTTCTGTGATGGTGGTGGTGAGGACTTTTTGGCATTGACATGGGGTTTGTTTGTCTGAGCAGGCTGACCCCTAACCTTGGGTTGAGCACTAGAGTTAGGTTTGGAAGTGCCAATTCTACTAGGCTCACCAATTTTCTGTTTGCCCTTCTCCTCTGCAGTGGGCTGTTTCAGATTCACATTTGTGTTCACAGCATTATTAGAATTCATGTTAATCAGAGGTCCTCTCTCCTTTTGTGCAACAAAGGAAATAGTTTTCATTCCAAAGCTCTTAGTTGCACTAGACTTAAATCCTAGGCCCTCTCTCCTGAAATTAACCTTCGACCCCAATAAAGCATTTAAGTTTTCAGATCCTTGGGTCATTTTCTCAATGGTTCTCAACTTATCCTCATTGTCTTTCTGAATTTCATCAATAGACTTTTTCAATTCATTATTTACATTGAGGACAACTTCATATTTTTCAGAAATAATTTTTATCTCACTTTCATATTTTTGAATTTTCAGTTTCCATGCATCAATTTCATTGTCTAACCTCACATTTTCTTCCTTAGAAATTTTCAGCACTTGCTTGATTTCTTCAATTTTAGAACATGTGAGTTTCAGCTTACTATTCTCAGATTCTAAGCATGCAATTTTATCAGTTAGAGTTGTATCTTTTTGCATGGAGTTAATCTTTCTTCTAAGATGCCTGTTTTCCTTTCTAATATCATCAACTCTATCAGCTATGTCATGGTAGGCATCTACCCAATCAGCAATAGTGAAATTTTCAAATCTAGTGATTACCTCATCTGAGTCCTCCTCTCTGTCTTCGGAGCTTGTTGCCATAAGGCAAATGGGCTTCTCAGATTCGGCTTCACTGTCTGAGCTGCTACTGAAAGAACCTTCATCTTCATCACTGCAGGTACTCACCATTGCTTTCCCTTTCGTGTTCCTTCTCTTTGACTTGTCCTTGTATTTCTGATTATCTAGACAGTCAGCTTTCAGATGGCCTGGTTTCCTGCATTGATAACAAGTATTAGTTTCAGTTTTCTTTGCAGGGTTGTGTTTATACCTTTTGTCCCTTTGGCCGCCACCATACTTCTTTTGGCTGAATCGTCCTGCTCCTTTCCTGAAGAATCTCCTGAACTCTCTGGTCATCATGGCCATCTCAGAACGAGTTATGTCTTCTTCATTCAGGGTCTCCTCTGATGATGAACTGCTGGAGCTGGATTTGCTAGATTTGCTGGAACCAGCCTTCAGCGCTATCGGCTTCTTCTTCCTTTCAGCTTCTTCTATTCTTGGCATATTAATCTCATATGCCATCAGCGAGCCAACTAGCTCATCAGCTCTTGTATTTCGCAAGTCCCTTGACTCCTCCATCACTGTAGCTTTCGTATGCCAAGCATGAGTCAGGGAGCACAGTTTCTTCCTCACTACATCATATTCTGTCTGAGGTTTCCCGAGACCTCTGAGACCATTGGTAATGATTGTCAATCGAGCATACATTTCACTGATGGTCTCGTTCGGCTTCATCTTGAATGCTTCGTATTCTGACACAAGGAGATTAGCCTTCTGGTCTCTAACCTGAGAGGTCCCTTCATGAATGACTTCCAGTGCATCCCACATCTCCTTAGCTGATTTGCAGGCTGATACGCTGGAGAATTCTATAGGGTGCAGAGAGCACTGGATGGCGTTTATGGCACTCCAATTCAGTGTAGACCTCCTTATCTCCTCCTTGGTCCAGACTTCCTCATTACGGGACAGCTCGTAAGGTCCCTTGTTGACAACCTTCCAGATCTCGTAATCCTTAGCCCTCAAAAACACTTGCATACGGTTCTTCTAGTATGCGTAGTTAGATCCATCGAAGAATGGGGGCTTTGTGGTTGAGTGACCATCAGCTATCATCCCTCGAGCATCCATCTTGCCTTTCCTCTTTGGGCGATGAGTCCCTATAGAAGAGTATGGCTCTGATACCAAGTGTTATGTTAGATGGACGCAGTCTATCTCCACGAAGTGTGGATCTAGAGGGAGGGTGAATAGATCTACTGCGTAATTAAAAACCAATAAGAGATTCTAATGCGGAATATAGGCAATTTTACTGAATCACTAACCCGAATACTAGAATTGAACAGAAGCGAATCAAGCTGTGAAGATAAACATGAGATCCAGTGGCACACAGTTCATGGACAATCACACAAACACAAGGCACACAGGAGTTTTAGGTGGTTCGGTCAAAGACGTACGTCCACCCCACACTCAACCGAGTATGGCTTAATGCTGCGCAGTACAGCTTGCGTCTGCTGGGCACTACAGCTTGGCCTACAAACCGCTGAGCAACACAGCTTGCTGTCCGAGACAAGTCTCGCCTGCTGAGGATTACAGCTTCACCTGTCCAGTGGAATCCTCCACTGCAACTGCTGGGGTTTACAGCTTGCCCATCCAGAGGCAGCACCTCTGCTAACAGTTGACTCACAGCTTGAAGAAACAAGTGTTCAGAAATTTAAAGACAGAAGCAAAACGAAAATGGAAAGCCCAAATGGGAATGTAGCTCGAATGAGCAAAGCTCAGCTCTGGTTTCTGAACCAAGAGACTGAGATACAACCTTTCAAACAAAACTCTCACAATCTCACTCTCTCAATCAAGCTCTCTCAACTCATCTCTCTCGATCTTCTCTTCTCTCTTTTTCTTCTTCTTTGTTTTTCTTCTCACTATGGATCGGTGGCTCTCTGCTGCTTCAGTCTTTCAGCCTCACTATATATATTTTGCCACTTGATCGATCAACCTTCATCTGAAGATGAAGACACTCTTTTATATCAGCAGCAGACTGGATAAGGGCACGTGGCTTCCACATTTCCCGCCCATAGAATTCGCCAGAACCGAGGACATTTCATCCACATGGCAGCATCCTGGGATGGGCTGCTTCCATGTGTCACCATCACAGCACCTCGTCCTCCTTGGATCATGAGCCAAGTCACCAATCTCTATAAAGAATCCCTGTCAGACAGAGTATCGGATTATCAGTTGTAAGTTTAGAACCCTGTAAAGACTTTGTGAGATGCAATGCATTGTATATGCTTCACTGTATGGACTTTGTGAACTCGAATGCATTGTATAGACTTCGTGAATGGGAATGCAATGTATAGACTCTGCCCAATGTGTAGACTTCATATAAGAAGGCAACGACTGTACAGACTTAGGCAATGTAAAGCCTTGGACAGACAACTGACGATGTATGGACTTCACTGTATGGATTTTGTGAACTCGTCGAATGCAATGTATAGACTCTGTAGAACATTCAGTAGCCAACGTATAGACTTAGGCATCCTTTAGCTCAATGTATAGACTTCAAACATGATGCATGCAATGCAACGCAGACACTGGCTGTATAGACTTGGATATGTTGGAATGCAAATGACTCTGTACAGACTTGGATGCTTGTGTATGCATGAGGGCAATGTACAGACTATGCATATGCACACTAGCGAGTGAATAGACTTGGCTATGGCATCAAAGTATGCACAATGTAAAAGACGCCTTCTTCCTAGGCGTTTGCTTCAAAAGTGACGCCACTTCTGGTGGTCGTCAAATTCCAAGTTCATCTGAATGTATAGACTTCACGATGTGCAGACTTGCCAAAGACAAGGCTGTACAAACTTGATGAACAATGCAAGACAAATGAATGTATAGACTTGCATGAAGCACATGATGCAATGTACAGACTTGGGCTGTACAGACTTCCACTCAACTGCGATATATAGACTTGCCAAGGGAAACGACGGTAAAGCTATCAGTGTATAGACTTCGAGTGCAACGTCGGTAAAGCTACCGATGTATAGACCTGCAAGATCACTGATGGATGTACAGACTTCACCTCGAGCAATCTACAGTGCAATATATGGACTTGAAGAACAATGCATGACGCTGTACAGACTTCACTGATGCATGCTACAGTCCAATGTATGGACTTAGCTTCGTGCATGCTACAGTCCAATGTATGGACTTTGAATGTTGATGCATGAACAATCCATTGTACATACTTCGCCTAACACAGTCCGATGTACAGACTTAGCATGAACCACTGTATAGACTTGCTGAATGTGCGAGCTGCAATGTATGGACTTCGCTCAATGCATAAGACGCTAAGTCAGACGGGCAGTGTACATACTTAGCCAATGCTATGCAATGTATGGACTTCAAACAAGACGGATGATTTACACACTTAGCCTGAACCACTGTATAGACTTTCATGAGATGCTCAATGTACACACTTCAAGTCCAGTGTATAGACATTGCCTTAGACTCTAAATGAGACGGACGTTGTGCAGACTTTAGCCAATGCAATGTATAGACTTTGGGCTCGCCATGCAGTGTATAGACTTAGAGCACAAAAGCCACGATGTAATGTATAGACATGCTAGTTATATGAGCTGCACTGTATAGACTCTGCTATGCATGAAGACGAGTGTATAAACTTGTGAATCTGGGGGGGGGGGTCGAACCATCAAAGAAGGGGGTCGACCCATGATGGATGAATGTATAGACTTGTGTTCTAAGCGATGCACAAACATAACACAATGTAGTGTATAGACTCTACGTGCAATGTGTGGACTTTGAGTGTGTGTGCAGTGTGTAAACCTGTGAAGTGCATAGAACACACATACAATCTGATAAGAATAATTTCATCAAACCATAAACAGTTGCCAATCAATCAAAACAAGGTGTTGCCAATGAAGTAAAGCATATGTCAACATCATCAACACAGAGGAGTCACAACAATGCCCATGATGACTTCTATCCTTCAAATGTAAGGTTTTTGCTCAGAATTAGACTCAAGGGGAATGCATGAATATTCAAGCACCCAAGCACAATCGTCATGCACACAAATATTACATATAGTAACTCCCCCTATATGAGGCACGGGTTAACAAAAGAGCATGTGATTTAAATTCAAGAATGTAAGACATGAAGTATAACTAAGAGATTTGTGCATACACAACTAGGAGTAATACATAAATCATGAGTGTAGGCAAATTCATAAAAGACATACATCACAAAAATACCCATGTGAAATGTGAGGCAATGACTAATGAGCTTCAAAACATATAGATTTTCAGATTTTCTAAAGAACACTAGAAGGTAATCTCCTCTCTACACTTTCACTTTAGATTCTCGACTTTCGGTAGCTTCGCACAACCCCGATTTTGTTTCTTTTAATAGACTTCACCTTTCGCGCGAATTTCCTCATATGTCTCAATGGGGATTCCCGGCTACTTGGATTCGTCACACATATGGATTTTTGTTTCTCCTTTCGACACGAGTTTCCTCCTTTGTTTCAGGGGGGATTCCCGGTTACTCGGATTCACATACCACTTATTGAATTTTTGTGGGGTAGGCAGCTTTTTCCTCACGATTACTCTTTAATGTCCATGTAGAGATTCAAGTTCCCTTTATAGTGTTGGAAAGAATTTCTTAAATCCTTATCAATGAAAGTCATTGAATTCATTATGTGCAAGAGTGTGGGGGTAAATTTTTATTTTGTATGTATAAAATGAATTCGACAAGACATAGCTATGACTCCCCCTAAATGTATGCACGGTCGGAATCAAATCCTCCCCCTTAATATATGACATGTATCACATATGAATAAAATCAATGTATTGTTATTTATCAAGGAGGTGAGGTCTTAGAAAGATCAAGAAATGGTTTCATAGGGTAAATACTTACAAGCATGCAAGGATTGATGAAACATACATGCAAGCATTCACGAGTCAAGATATGCGATTATCATAAAATATATGCATATGCTCTATATGCATGAGTATGCAATATGCATCCTTTTATCATTTTATATGCATAGTATGTATATGTAAAAATGTCAATGCATTCTTTTTATGCAAGTTTTCAGTTTTTGTAATGACTTGAGCATTTAAGAAAAACATGAAGCAGGTGAATGCATGAGATGGATTTTCAATGAATTTGGCACTGAATCATGAGCATTTTATTTCAGATTTCATCATGAAAAGCCATATCCCTTAAAACCCAAATGTTCAACCATGATCATTCAAAGATAATATTTCATGAGACATAAGCTTCAGTTTGAACATGACACGCCATGCATGTGTGAATATGCAAATAACCAAGTGTCCAACAGATTTCACACAAAATTTGACAAATGAGCAAGATAAGTGTTTGAACATCTATTGACAAGAGTAGATTTCTAAATATGTCAAACAACTTATCAATTTAGCATATCAATCACACATGGTTAATGAGCTTTAAAATAAGCCATGGTCAACATTCAATACCAATTGTTGCATTTGATCAAGCAATTCCATAGTTCAAAAATTTTACCCTTTTGAAACAAGAAGGTTTTTAAAAATCAATTTGAAAGCACATGTAAATCAAAGGCAAATTGATTTCATTCAAAATACATGGTTCCTTATAAGCCAAATAATTCAATTTCTGAATTTTGGTACTAGGCGGAGAACATAGGTCCGAAGACCACCATCACGCTTAGTGGAAGTATCCAGTTGAACGTAGTCCAACCTTCTCTAACCACCATTTGATATACCAAATATTCATCCGTTGTAGACATGTATGGCTTGTGAAGAATTTTGAGCAAAACATGAGAACATACCAAAATCTCATTCCAACACATCAAAACCATCAAGTTTGACAATGAAGGAGTAAAGTTGGAGTTTTACAATATGAGTGTGCCTTGTTCCATTTTAATGAAACCCCTTTCATTCTTAATTTACCTCAAGGCACACTTGCATCCAAAATAATTCATTCAATAGATTTGGGCACCCAAGCATTTTTGGGTCCCTAGAGGTTGGTAGCATTGCCACCAAATACTTTCTTCCTTTTCATTGTTACAACATCATTATTCTTCATGATCCTGTAATTCTCAATAGCATGTCCAGGGTTTCCACAATAAAGGCATTGAGGAGAAGCAGTTTTACCAAGAGACTTCCTTTTAGGAGTAAAGGAATTTTCAAATTCATTCCATCTTCTATTTTCAAAAGGTCTAGATTTAACAAAATTAAACCTAGCATGCATTCTAGAAGCATGGAAGTATTCTATTTTCAAAGACCAACACTCTCTCATAAGATGTCTGTACTTCCCACAATGAAAGCAATAAGGAGATGTGGGTCTACGAAATGACTTTCCATTGTTTGCATGAGTGTTTATGAACAAGTTTCTCTTATAGGATGAAGACCCTTGAGCATTGGAAGCATGTTCAGTTCTAAATTTTTTTTGAAAGTTCAACTTAGCATTCATGACACGATAATCATCATTTTGTTTGACAAAGCAATCATTCATGACATGGCCAAGTTTGTGACAATAAAAGCATGAGACATTTTTCTTTTTGCATGTAAGTTTGTCATCCTCTTTCATGACCACACAATCATCCATCACATGACCAAACATGCCACAATAGAAGCATTCAACATTCAACTTTGATTTTTGAGATCTATTTGATATGGAAGGCTTTTTGTTGAGATTTTTCTTTTTATCAAAACTATTTCCAGAGATTTTCACTTGAGCAACGGGAGGAGGTGTTTTGGAGGTGCTAGGAATGTCGGAGACATGAGCAAAAGATGTTATCATTTTTGATTCAAAGGATTTTTTGTTGACCGGGATGTAACCAAGACCCTCTTTTTGAAAGTTCACCCTGACACCTAGCATTTTGTCTAAGTTCTCCTTCCCTTTGACAAATCTAGACAAGTCATTTTTCAAATAATTTGTCTCTTTTTCACATGCAAGAATTTTCTCATTAAGTAGGTAATTCACAGATTCCAAGTTTTCATTCTCTTTCAAGATTTCCTTATTTTCATCATTCATGGCATAGAGTTTTTCAGTTAAGTTTTCAAGAACTTTCTCAGTTTCAACAACCTTTGAAATCTTAACAAGTAATTGTTCATTCTTAGATTTCAACAAGGAATTTTCTTGTTCAAACTTATCAAAGCATTTCAATCTTCCCTCAAGTAAGGAATTCTGAATTAACATGGCACCATTTTTCTTTTTAAGATCTTCATTTTCATTCATGATGCTTTTACTATCAATTTCAGAATCAAGTAGATTTTCAAATATGTTATCATCATCAGACAAAGAAGCTAGCTTTTTCTTAAGATATTCTTTATTTTTCTCAAGCATGGAGATTTTAGACATGAGGAATGTATTTTACTCACGCAGCTCATCACACTCATTTTCAATTTGAAAAGATATGTTAAGTTTTCTAGCCATTTCAACATCTTCATTCAAACATGAAATCTCTTCTGAAAATAATTCAATTTTTGATTCAAGAGATTCATTTTGTTCTTGCAGATGTTCAATTTTTGACTCCAAGATTTTACAGTTCTCACAGGAGGAATTAGCATGCCCATTCTCATTAATCATCATTTTCAAGATTTTATTTTCAGATTTCAGTTTCCTGCATTTATCATACAGCGTAGCATATGCCATTTGCCATTCCTCAATAGAGAGTTCTTCGGATTCAGAATGTACCTCATCATAATTCTCTTCATTGAGTTGATCATCATTGTCGGCCATGAGACAATTTTATCCTTCCATCTCTTGAGCTTTGATCAACTGATCCATAAGCTCCTTTGCCATTCTACAAGAAGAAACAAATGGAAACATATGAGTATCAATGGCACTTTTCAATAAATTTAAGACAATGACATTTTCATGGTTCTTCAATTTATCTTGACTAGACCACTTGGTCTCATCTAGAGGCAATATGTGAGGACCATCATAAATCAACTTCCAAAGATTAGGATTAATTGAATTGATCAGTCCACACATTTCACCTATCCATGAAGTAACATCAGAACCATTAAGAATAGGGAAGCAATTCATCAATATGTGCTCAACAGAAAAATTCATGCTTGTAGAATGCACTAGGATCACTCTGTAGATCGTGAGATCTAGGGTCAGCAGAGCCGCGCTCTGATACCAATTGTTGGGTCCCGTAGTGCAAGAACACGGATCTAGAGGGGGGGTGAATAGATCCTACTATTATAAACTATGACCGATTAAAAACATAAACTAGCGCACAGCGGAATTAACAAGACTACGTCCACCCCTCACCAAACCTGGTGAGGCTTCACTCGGGGATAAATCCCCAAACGGAGACGACACTCCAAACACACACGGGACGACGCCCGCACACACACGGGGACACGCCCCAATACACACACTGACGGAGACAAAGTCTCCCACACGATCCGACGACCGGATCACAAACACAACACACGATCCGACGACCGGATCACAACACACACACCCACGCTGCAACAACCGCAGCACAATGACACAAACACGATCGCACGAAGGTGATCAAACATGGCCGTATACACAAACGGTCACACACACAAATATCTCTAATGTTTAGAAAATAAACACAAATATTCAAGCATGCTCAAACCCAAAATATAGATCATAGAACACATCACAAAGAACTGATAGAAGACATAGAAGTAGTCCCCCTTTGTTTTTCAAGGCCGATTGATGATGTTCCTTGAACCACGAGTTGGAGGGAAGCCGGATGAAGACGATTCTTATGTCCTCTTGATCCTCTCTTCGATCCGCTCCTTTTCTTCTTCTTCCACGATCTCCAGATCTTCACGGAAGTAGATGATCTCCTCCTTGCAAGAGCTCCACCCCGTTCTCCCCCTTTTCTTCACCTATACGAAAGAACAAATGAGCATTATGGTTAATCAACTCCCAAATTCGTAACTGTTATATATGCAACTCAAGGGGTGGGGAAAGGACTCAGAAACCCCTCCTAATACATGTTAAAAACACCTTAATAACAATAGAAACTAATAGGGGGTAGTATGGTAATGTTTGATAGGGTTTTAAATACTTTCACAAATTCCGACCGGAAGGGGTCGACCCTTGGGGTCGACCCTCGGCAACCAGGGTGCTGCCGGGGCCAAAAAATGAGCCAAGTTTATAGGGGTCGACCCTTGCAGTGGGTCGACCCAGGGGTCGACCCATGCAGTGGCTGGGCATCCAGCCCAGGTGGGGTCGACCCCTTCAGCAGAGGGTCAAAAAAATGCGGTTTTAACCCCGATTAAGTGCCGGAAAAATTCTCAAAAATCAAGAATTAATTACCATGAATTCCACAAAGTATTAAGATCATCTAAACCACATTTCAACAAGATTTATGAGAAAATATTAAGCACATTGTAAAGGCTCAAAAATCTCATTTTAAGGATGTATAAAACACTTCCAATGCAATGCAACCTCATGAAAGATGTTCATGAAAATGACCCGGAACTTAGCATAGCAATGGTTAGATGTTACCATCATCCACTTGACATGAGAGGGTTTAAAAATCATCCTTGAACCTGTAAAAATATGATAAACCAAGAAGTTAGATGATAATCAAAACTCATGAACCAAGCATCAACTCTTTGAACTAGTTAACATAAAAATACATCATGAAACACATTCAAGCATGTAATTGACTTCTCAATTCAACCATCAGAAACATATTCACCATTTGACAAGGTTTTGATATGATGAACATGAATCTCTCACTTAATCAAATAAAATGACATAGGAGCTTAACCATTCAGTCACAAGGCAACCAAATCTTCAACAACAAAATGTTTCATCACACAAGTGTTAACAAATATGCCAAATGCAAAGCATGCTTAATATCATGGAACCACATTCATTCAAATGGCATTCTTGTTGATTAAAAGCTAACATTCATGAAGCATTATCTCAAGAGGAGCATTGATACAAACAAGGGATCTTTTTGAAACATCTATACATTGAAATCACAATAACTCTATGAATGATATGTCACTATCATTCAATTAGAAAGGTGTGTTAAATGAACACAATCTCCTTGATTGAGACCCAAATGAAGCAATCTTCAGTAAGGCCATCTTCATGCAATTCTTTCACACATAAAGTCATTAACTCAAGCTTTTAGAGCATAGTACACATAACCAATCATTCATCCAATGCATGGGCAATATGGAACCAACTCTCATGAAGTCTTGTATGAATATTTCAGGCCAAAAAATCTTTTGAAGAAAACGCATGAAAATATCCAACCAAGACTTTGAAAAGCTATTAGATGAAATGAATGAAATGTAGAAGAATCAATGCAATGCAATGAGTGAGTCAACTCACTTTTTCAATAAGATCTTCATTGATGCACTCCTTTGAGTTCCAAACATGAATCATGGATTTTGATCCTGCAAATCAAAATATTCAAGGCCTGGGATCCTTAAATACAAATCATTCATATAACTTTCAAACATGAACAGAGTTAACTCCCTTTAAGAAGAAGAGCTTCATTGATGGACTCCTTAAGATTCCAAGTATGAGCCATGAAGTTGTTCCTACAAACCAACATAAATATAACATTAGTTCCTTAAAAACCGAGAGTTCACATGGCTTTCAAGAGTAAACATTGACGTCATCTTTCAACTCATCAAATCAAGATATAAAACATGTTGCTCAATGAACCACATACACACACAAACACAATCATTTTGATATCATTGAAACCAAGCACGAACTATGGGATGCAACAATGTTCATTTAAATCATCTGCCTTCGTTTCATACTGGCATCTTGTCCTTGGTTCTACATGGCAATTTATTCCCTTTTCTCTTAAGCTTATATCTGCCTTGGCTTTGATGTTGAAGAATGATCACCCTTTCTGCTAGATTGATTATCATGATTTCCAAGTTATATCGTTCATGCATTTCATGGTTATGTATATAATTAATTGGCTAATCACTTATATCCTGCTTGATGAGAGATGTAATTCCTACTGAGCTTTTCGCTCATCTAACCTATTTTAACATTTTTCAAGTTATAATGTCGAAGATAATAAATCAGACGGGGAAGGGCAAGAGTGATGAGTGCTCTGGAGGATCGAGTCAGTGTCTTTTATTTTCTTGAGTCTCGTCCTGTCATCGAGTCTTTTCCTTTATATTAAAGTGTATTTGAGTCTTTTTCTTTTACTTATGTAAGGTGAGTCGGCTATGTAATTTTGACATTTGAATATTAATAAGAATCATATTTGGTCCATATTGTCTAGCATTGTATTTGTGTCTTGTGGTTTGCTCTGATTATTCACGACTGTTCGCTACCACGTTCCGGGCATTACGTTCCGCTGCTATCGGTTCGGGGCGTGACAATGAGCACCCGTTCATAGGGTCGCTAATTCTGAGGATTTTCCTTGAAATTCTATAAAAATAAATGATTGAGCGACACTTCACATGGACATACAATAATGATTGACCGCCCATCTGAACGGTCGCCAATTCTTCTCTCTCTGTTTCCATCGCATTTTCAGGCCCATATCACGGGCTACTTGGCACTCTCATCTCACATCCGTAGATGGAGTCCCCGTTTTGTTTCTATCGATTATACACTCAATTCTAGGTAATGAATGGACCCTTCACGAGATATTCATTCCTTTGGACTGGTACTTTCTTCATTGAGATCTCCGTAAGTCTACGCCAGCCTTAGATTCCCTCAAGGCAGCCGAGCAGGTTGTTTCCTAAAAACCCTAGAACCCTTACTTGTCACGTCACTCTGAAGAAACGTGATACTTTACCCCTATTAGAGCGCGGTTTCTGGCCTCTTTTGAGAAAGTGTGTCTCTGTCAACAATTAGCGACTATGATTTGGGTGCCAGGAGGAATGGACGATCGGGTCAGTGGCGCTATTTCACTAATGTAGCGACCAGAGTGTGGCCGCCATTTCATCGAGCCTGTACTGTTCACAGGAATTAGCTACTAGAGAGTGAGTACTATTTCTGTAATTAATGGCGACTGAGTGGACGCCAATTAGCTAGTTTCATGACATGTCTTGGTTTTTCATGTGATTTATCGTAAGTCATACTTGTTCAAGTTCTGTCCTTGAACTCCTTCATTCGTGAAATCTACCTAATCATCCTACAATGATTTATTCTTTTGGAACTCTACATTGGCTATAACTATCGGGGATGTCTAAAAATATACATGACTCAATGCTTGCGCATATAGGGCCCGATCTGGTCCTGGGAGGAGCACCCGAAAGTACTTATGCCCATGGGAGTTGATTGATCACGGTGTGACATTGCACCGAAGTGCATGACTTACTAGATTTTGACATTCCGCGATTTGTACTTTACTTGACTTGACATGACTTGTGTGACCTGGAATGGGTATTTACTTGCTTGATATAATAATAGCCAATTCATATGACTTTACTTGTTATTTACATGCTTGACAAATCTTGTTATACTTCACATGATTATCGTGAAATCTTGCTAGTTCGTCCATATTATCTCTCGACACTCTACTCTCATTTTTATCTTGCCTACATGCATCATTATACCTGCATAAGTTCATTAACATGTAATTTACTTTAAGTAAGCTTGATCTTGAGATGTAATCCCTACTGAGCGTTCGCTCACCCTAGTTTTTCCACTATTTTTCAGGTAACTCCGATGACGAAGCTCATTCGGATGGGGACGGACATGAGTGAAGAGCGTAGAGCCATTCCAACTATTGGAGTTGTTAATCTAGTCAGGTCTTTTCTATTTTCTTGAGTCAACTATTGTACTTTTCCATTTATTGAGTCTAGTCTTCAATAGAATAATATTATGAGTCAATGGATTATGTAATGGTTATTGGTATTATTAATGAATAAAGGATTTGGTCTATTATCTTTACTTTTGTGCACTCTGTCTATAAGGTCAAATTTCTTATGCTCTGATTGACATGATTGATATAAACTTGTCACGCGTATCGGGTTCCTTCCGCGCTCGGGGTGTGACAGTTTTTATGGTATCAGAGGCTAGGATATTCAATTCCTAGGAAACCACGTCCAAGGATAGGTTTATACCTTTACCCTGTGAGATTGGGTAGAGCCATGGGTTAAGTTAACTTAGAAGCTTAGACCCTTGGATTAATCATATATTAATATAGTTACATAAATCTTGTAGGATCATGGCCGCCGAATGTGTTCAATGGCATGACATGCAACATACCGTGCAAGGACTTACCCAAGCACAACAACAAGTGGCACAAGGCGGAGCAAACTGTGGAGCGGGAGATCTCCATCGAAGTTTTGGCAATATGAACCCACCAAAGTTCATTGGCTCGACCGACCCCGACGATGCCGAACACTGGATTAAGGAGATTGAACGTATATTCTGTGTCATGCAATGCACAGATAAAGAAAAAGTCTTATTAGCAACCTTCTAACTAGAACGGGATGCTCGCTTCTTGTGGGAGTCAGTGGAAGCTACACTGCCTCATGACCACGTCACGTGGGGCAAGTTCGTAGAATGCTTCAATAACAAATACTTCTCGGACCGGATACAAGAGAAGAAAGCCACGGAGTTTGTCGTGCTTAAACAACGGGCCTTGTCAGTGGCCGAATATGAGGCCCAGTTTTCCCGTCTGTCAAGGTATACACCACATCTAGTGTGTACTGAGAAAATGAAAGCTAGAAGATTTATTAATGGGCTTCGGCCGCAATACATCACTCAACTGGCGCTGATGGACATTCAAGTCTACTCGGAGATGGTCCAGCAAGCGCAACTACTAGAAGATGCCACGGAGCTATCCGATCGGATCCGTGGGAAGGACAAGAAGGAGCACGCCACAAGCTCTGGCACCTTCAAACCTACTTTCAACAAGAAAAGGTCCAGCAATGGAGGAGATTCCTCCCAGGGGAAGAAGTTCAAGAAGAGTAACAAGCCGTTCTCCATTACTACCACACCTTCCAAAGAGGTGTGCATGCACTGCGACAAGGCCGGCCATAAGGCCAAAGAATGCTGGAGGAGATTGGGAGCATGTCTTCGACACTGGATTCTCGACTATCCCCTACTTAATGATCAAGCCGGAGACGAGAAGCGCCCGGTTAAAAAGCAAGCCCGTCTCCAAGCTCTAAGAGGCGAAGCAAAATGAAGGTGGACTCGTGGAAGGTACATTAAAGATCTGTTCCAAGACTGCTCATGTCTTGTTTGATACCTGCGTGACTCGTTCTTTTGTTTCCAAAAGATTTTTTGATCCATTACCTATGGAACCAGAGTGGATAGATCTAGTTATCTCAACTCCCCTCGGAAAGGAATCTGAGATCTCACACCATTATTTAAATTGTGAAGTTATAGTGAAAGGGAAAAATCTACCTGCTGACCTGATATGCTTAGATATGGACAGGTACGATGTCATACTACGAGCCGATTGGCTATCCGCACACAAGGCAGTAATAGATTGTCGAAATGGTAAGGTAACCTTTAAGGAGTTCCCAGAACTTATCTACACTAGTCCTCGGAGTTGAAGAAAGTCACCTCTTATTTCGGTCCTCCGAGCTAGTAAGCTGTTAAGAAAAGGTTGTGTGCCTTTCATAGCTTTTGTGACCACCACAGAAGTTAAGGAGTCTAAGATAGAAGACATCCGAGTGGTTCGGGAGTTTCCCGACGTATTCCCGGAAGACTTACCCGGATTACCCCCACAAAGAGAAGTGGACTTCACCATCGACCTTATCCCTGGTGCTGGTCCGATTTCTAAAGCACCCTATAGGATGTCCCCCGCCGAGCTCAAGGAATTGAAGGAGCAATTAATGGAGCTCTTGAAGAAAGGATTCATCAGACCAAGCACTTCCCCATGGGGAGCACCTGTGTTATTTTTCAAGAAGAAAGATGGATCGATGAGACTTTGTATCGATTATCGACAGTTGAACCACCTTACCAGCAAGAACAAGTACCCGCTGCCGAGTATCGATGAATTATTTGATCAGATATCTAGAGCCAAGTACTTCTCGAAGATTGATCTCAGTTCGGGATATCCTCGATTAAGAATAAAGGATGAGGATATACACAAGACGGCGTTCCGAAGCAGGTATGGGCATTACGAATTTACTGTTATGCCTTTTGGACTAACGAATGTCCCTGCAGCCTTTATGCAGTTGATGAATAGTATATTCAGGCCTCATCTAGATCAATTCGTAGTGGTCTTTATTGACGATATATTAATATATTCCAAGATCGAGGAAGAACATGAAGAGCATTTGAGGATTTCGTTGCAAATCTTAAGGAAGAATCAGCTCTATGCCAAGCTTAGCAAATGTGACTTCTGGCTTGAGGAAGTATCTTAATTTCTTAGGCCATGTGATCTCGAAGGATGGGATTCTTGTGGATCCGTCAAAACTCGAGGCTGTAAAGAATTGAGGGAGACCAACAAATGCAACTAAAATCTGAAGCTTCTTAGGTCTAGCTGGATATTACAGGCGATTCATCAAGGACTTCTCCAAGATCGTCGTTCCTCTCACTAGGCTGACCCGTAAGGAGATTCCTTATAAGTGGGACACAGACTGTGAGAAAAATTTTCAAGTCTTGAAGGATCATCTGACAACTACCCCAGTCTTGGCATTACCCACTGAAGGAGAGAAGTTCGAGGTATATACCGATGCATCTTGCATTGGCCTCCGATGTGTGTTAATGTAACAAGGGAGAGTCATTGCTCACTCTTCTCCACAATTTAAGAAGCATGAGGAGAACTACTCGATGCATGACTTAGAGTTGGCCGCGGTAGTATTTGCTTTGAAGATCTGGAGACACTATCTCAACGGAGAGCAGTTTACCGTGTACTCCAATCACAAGAGTCTCAAGTATCTATTTTCTCAAAAGGAATTGAATATGAGACAAAGACGTTGGCTAGAGTATCTCAAGGACTTCAACTTCACTATACAATATCATCTTGGAATGGGTAATCCCGTAGCTGATGCCCTCAGTCGAAAGCCTAGAGCATTATTGGCCAACTGTATGATCCAAGAATGGAAGTTACTGGAACAATTCTCTAAGTTGGATATAAGCACGGACAAGGAGAAAGGGCGTATTACTCTATCACACATGAGGATACAATTGGATTTATTCTCCGAAATCAAAGGACTTCAAGTCAATGACCCGGTGTTAGTAGAAATAAAACGCAAGTAAGAAGAACAACCTGAATTCAAGCAAGCGTCATATGGAAGATTATTGTTCTGAGAAAGGACTTGTGTACCGGATTGTTCGAAATTAAAAAAGAAGTTTTTAGAAGAAGCTCACCGATCAAGGTACACAATACATCCCGGATCAACCAAGATGTACCAAGACTTGAAACATATCTTTTGGTGGCCTAACATGAAAAGGGAGGTAGCAGACTTTGTTTCTCGCTGTCTCACGTGCCAACAAGTCAAGGCGGAACCCCAAAAGCCTGCCAGTAAGCAACATCCTCTAAACATTCCCAAGTGGAAGTGGGAGGATATCGGCATGGACTTCATTATGGGTCTGTCCAAATATGAAGGAGGACATGATGGAATATGGGTTATCATAGACCATTTGACCAAGTCGGCACACTTCTTCCCTATAAAGAGCCGATGGTCAGTTGATGTGCTAGCTGCATTATACATCAAAGAAGTTGTTAGACTGCATGGAGTTCCTATTTTGATCGTGTCTGATCGAGACCCGTTCTTCACTTCTCATTTCTGGAGGGGTCTACAACATTCATTGGGGTCAAGACTCAACTTTAGTACAGCTTTTTATCCTCAAACTGATGGTCAGACTGAGAGAACGAACCTAGTAGTAGACGACATGATACAAGCTTGTATTATTGATTTTGGTGGAAACTGGCATGATCATCTACCCCTAGTTGAGTTTGCATATAACAACAGTTACCAGGCAAGTATCCAAATGGCACCTTTTGAGACACTATACGGAAGGAGTTGCCGCTCACCACTATGTAGGGATGAAGTTGGCGAAAAGTAACTACTAGGCCCGGACATGGTAAGAGACACCATTGAAAAGATTCAACTCATTAGAGAAAGACTCAAGATGGCTCAGTCTAGACAAAAGACTTATGCCGATACTAGAAGGAGAGACCTCGAGTTTCAAGTTGGAGACCACATCTTTCTTAAGGTTTCCCCAGGATGAGGTATTAGAATATTTGGTGTTAAGGGTAAGCTTACACCAAGGTATATCGGTCCCTTCGAAGTGCTAGAAAGAGTTGGAGAGGTTGCCTATCAGATCGCCTTGTCACCACAACTATCCGAAGTATATAATGTATTTCATATTTCTATGCTCAAGAAGTATGTTCATGATCCATCCAATAATAGATCATAGCGACCTGGTGATACAAAAGGATCTCACATATGAACAAAAGCCTTTGAAGATTCTTGATCGCGAGATTCGCGTACTAAGAAATAAGACGATCCCTATGGTGAAGATCCAATGGAACAAGAATCTCGAGCAAGAAGCCACATGGGAGACCGAAGGATCGATGAAGAAGAGATTTTGAGATTTATTTCGAGATCGTAAGTATTCTGTACCATCCATGTCTATATAGAATTAAATTTGGGGATCAAATTCTTTTAAGTGGGAGAGGGTGTAGTAACCCGGATAAAATATAGGAATAAAATTTGCTAAATAAATAAATCTCCAATTAAAGTCAAAGGGGCCAAATCAAACGAATTTTAAAAGCCCAAATGATGAAGCCAAAAGGCCTTAACCTTTATGTGGGCCTTAAACCTTCCTACGTAGTTTTAACCCATCTACATTGGTCTTATTAAACAAAAGCCCAAAAAAACTACCTCACGTTCGAAGCTTGCATGAATTTAGGGTTTTTAGTTCCTGTGGGAAAGCGACTGCAGATATGGATAGAAATGAATAAGCATGGGAAACTTTAGATCTAGTAGGATTGTTTACGTGGGAATTGAATCACATTAGGATTCTATGACCCCATAGGTTTTCCTTCCCTATAAATATAAAACCCTCTCGAATGAGCCCCGGCTACTGCTACTGCTTGTCCTGATTTCTCTACGTCAATGTTGCTCTCGTCGTCTTCCCTTTGCCGACTGCGGTTGCATCATCGTCACCCTTATATCATCATACGTGAAGAAGGAAGGCTACTCTCCTTTCTACGTGCCTTGCTGCCATCATCGACCTCCTATTGCTGTTGTGCTGTCTGCGACGTGAAGAACCCCTGCCTCATCCTTCGTTGTCCCTATTGTGGCTATAGCCTTGCGTGAAGCTACAGTTGTTGACATTGCTGCCTGCTTATTCCTCTCCTCTTCCTCCTGATCGCGAGCCGCTACAGTAGCAGTTGTAATTGATATTTATCTTTCACATTAGCGATATTCTCTACGTTCTGTCATCCAAATCAAGCCAAAAGGGTAGGTTTTCTCAAGTTCTAAGCCCAATAAGTTGATAAATCAAATATCACATGCATATACTGTTGTGTTAGATGGAAGCACTCTGTCACCACGAAGTGTGGATCTAGAGGGGGGTGAATAGATCGATGGCCTAATTTAACAGTTCAATGAGACTCTAATGTGGAAATTAAATTGATCTACGAGATCACTAGCTAGAGTGTTTGAACTGAGCAGAAATGAAGCGATCTGAGAAGAGAATCACGAGAAGCAACCACACACCATATCATAGGCAATCACACAAGCACATAACACACCATATTTTTAGGTGGTTCGGTCCTCCAGACCTACGTCCACCCCACACTCAAACCCAAGTGTGGCTTACTGCTGCGCAACACAGCTTGCGTCCGCTGGGCCTTACTGCTTAGCCTACAATAGCTGAGCATCACAGCTTGCTTCTGTGGGGCAATACAGCTTAGCCATCCGCTGCCTTATAACTTGCGCTGAGCCTCACAGCTTGCTGTCCGAGACCTAGTCTCGCCCGCTGAGGAATTACAGCTTCACCTGTCCAGAGGCTACACCTCTGCAAACCGCTGACACATAGCTTGAAGACATGAGTTCAGAAAATAAAAATAGAATCAAACAAAAATAAGAAATCACAAAAGAGAATGTAGCTCACAATGAGCAATCTCAACTCTGGTATCTGAACCAAGAGACTGAAGAACAATCGTTCAAATAAACTCTAAATTCTATCTTTTTAATCTTCTCTTCTCTCTCTCTTTTTCTTCTCTCTGCTTTTCTTTTTCGATCTTCTACTCACTGGATCGTGCAGGCTCTAATTCACTCTCTGCTCTTTTTATCACGATCACTCTGCTCCTCTGGAAGAAGCTTCTTATTTATAGAGCAGTGAACAGATGGGGCGTGTGCTCTCCACGATTCCCGCGCAATTGATTCTGCCACGTGCCAGCATTTCAGCTTGCTGCATTACACGTGTCACGATCCTAGTACTCCCCTTATCCTCGGATCACGTGCCCTCCTTAAGCTCCTCGAGTATCAGTCAATGAGCAGTCTGAAAGGGCAGAAGATGTACAGACTTTGCAATGCCTAGTGTTAAAGCATGAGAGTAAAATGCACAAACTAAGTGTGTGCATGTGTGGACTTTGAGTGCATGACACAGGGCGATGTACAGACTTGTTTTGAAGGATTGCACATGCCATTGAGGAATGTACAGACTTTGAACGTGTGTAATGCAGCATGCATATATCAAAGTATGTACATCAAGAATGAATGCATGGACATGCCATTTGAAGAATGTACAAACTTGTGTTCTGAACGATGTACAAATGCATAGTGTATGGACTTAGCGTGCAACAATAGTGACGATGTACATACTTGCCACCTGAAGTGTGTACAGACTTCACCGAAGAGTGTTCAGACTTTTGGGATGTAATGTAGACTACATTTAACAAAGTGTGTACATTGAAGATGAATGCACAAACATGCCACTATCGAGTGTGCAGACTCAGCTTGCAACAATGTGCAGACTTTGTGTTGGAGCAACCAGACAATGTATAGACTTTGTTAAAGTGATGCACGAGCATAACTGTAAAGAATGTATAGACTTGTGCGTACAATGTACAAGACGATGTACAGACATGCCAGCAACGAGTGTATGGACTTAATCAGTAAGGAATGTGCAGACTTTAAATGCATGAAGCACATGATGCATAGACTTGCCAAAGGAGTGATGCATGAACTATGCACATGCATGAAGAGCACTGGCTGTACTGACTAAGCCACGAGTTGAGCTAACGGATGTATAGACTTGCTCAGTTCAGCTGGTGGATGAATAGACTTTCTATGCCTAGTGTATGTGTGCAAGGACGGCGAATGCACTGACTTGTGACTCATAGTGTTTGCTATCATCAAAACTCTAGGGGCACCACAATCTCCCCCTTTTTGATGATGGCAACACTATGGGTTACACTGACTCTGAATGCATGCTATAAGATGAAATAACCAATGCACTGATCTCCCCCTTTGCCATAACATGAACATGATGCATACACTCCCCCTTTGCCAAAACAATCAATACACTCCCCTGGAATTCATCAAACAAATAATATATTCTCCCCCTTTGCCATCAACAAAGAGGAGGGAAAGAAAGTGTAAGGGAAGAAGGATATCTGACCGGCATTCTGAGCAGGTAGTTCAGGAATTAAGCATTCTAAAGCACAGAGCCTTCAGTGATATGAATTTAGAAACTGCTTAGAGATTGAATTCTGGTTTGAAGGTTATAAAAGTTAGAGTTCATGCACTACAATCATTGAATGAGTTTGCTGTGCATGATAGTAGCAATAAACCAGAATCACATTGGCATGAGAGATTTAGTTTCAAAGTATCTTACTTTCTTAGACTCAGTACAATTTGTTAAGAGATACCAGGTCATGTATTGAAATTAAACAATTTGACATACCTGACTTTTCCTTTTTGAAGGAACAACATTTTCAATTTTATTTCATTAAGGGCATTCAGGTACCATTTGTCTTTTTACGTAAGGGTACACGTTTATCAGACGCCAGTACCCCTAGATACTCAACATGATGAACCATTCTGCCTATGATCAAATTCAACAGGACTGATTTGCACCTTTTTGTGTGAGGATACACGTTTATGAGACGCAGTTATCCTCAGGTACTCAGTGAAACCACCCTACTGTTTTGACCATTTATACAGAGTTAACTGATACACATCATGACATAAGTGTTATCCATTTCTTTGATGGATCACTCAGTTTCTCAGTGCTTTACCAGTCATTGCTCTGCCACCATTATTTTTCAATTATTTTTCAAGGTTTTTCAATATTTTTCTTAGCTGTCCTTTATTTGTTTCAGAATGACTTGTTTAAGAACAATACACATACTTAGCCTTCTCTAACAGGATTTCAGGTGAGTTTTCAGATTTCAGATACAGTTGACTTTGTCTGACATGTAATGAAATAAGGGTTGAGAGCTTTATTAGTTATCAGCATTCTTATTTACTGATTGCAATCTTTAAACTCTAAACTTTATAAAATTTAAACCATTAAATCAGTCTTTAAGCAATTAAAATTCTTATAAAGGAAGAAGTCTATTTTCTATTGCTTAAGAATTAGAACTGACTAATAGATTGCCATATTGTCAGACTCAACTCATTCAGGGTCAAAGGGTTTAATGAAATCAAGAGAGAAAAGAATTTGAGTTTCAATGAAGTTGATGACCTCTCTGAATTACATACAACACCCCCCCTGTCTATATGCATGTGGTTTTGCAAATGAATGGGAAGAATTAGAGGAGAGAGAGCTTAGACATAGTCATGGCTGAATGATATGCAATGAGGATCATGACTGTGATGCCAATTGATATGTCATGAAAAATATGAATGTTATGCATGCATGGTCTGGTGCAACATTCAATAATCACAGAGTTTTATTTAGACTAACAGATGTAAATCTAGAACACAATTTTATTCAAACCACCTGAAAGTTTATTCATCATGCTGAAATTTACACAAACCAAGTTCTCTTCTAAGAAATTTGAACCTTTCATTCCCTAGTGGCTTAGTAAAGATATCAGCAATTTATTTTTCTGTTTCAATAAAATTCAATTCAATTTCCTTTTTATTGACAGCATCTCTAATAAATGGTGTTTGATCTCTATATGCTTAGTCCTAGAATGATGAACAAGATTTTTAGCTAAACATATAGCACTAGTATTATCACATAAAATTGGAATACATCTGTAGACACCCAATTTTGACCGATAAGTTGAGCAGTTTCTTTGTTCTCCTAGTTAATGCCCCATTGATCCATAATTGGTTGATTTTATGGGATATCTCCCTATTCTTGGCCCCACAATTCAATTTCTGTACCTTGGATCTCATCTCGAATTTGGCATTCTTGCGCTATTCACTGACATCACTTTCTTGTTCATAGCGCGTTATGGACCTAATTGAATGATCATTTGAACAGTCATTATTTCTTGACATTTGATCTTTATAGCATCCACTCTGAATGTTATTCTTACTTAATACTTGATCGAATGGCCGTCCAATGGGCATTTATTCTTTTTCCAATCATTTAGGGAGCCAATCATTATCGCGCTATATCATCATAGCGCGATCATGAATAACGCGCTATATGCTTGTAGCGCGTTCTCAGTCAGAAACTCAGTCCGACCCGGACTCCCCTTTTTCAACTTGGGTCCTTATTTTGGTAAGTTTCCAATCATATTCCATCCAAAGGAAGGTTCCTAATCCTAATAGGAGTCTTTCCCCCTCATTAATCGACAAGATTGCCTTGATTTTAGCCACCAAGTCATTAGTTTGAATCGAACTCCGACCTAGGGTTCGTTCTTGATCCTTCTCCTATAAATTAGACCCATGGCCGTCGTTTTGAAAGGGATGCAACTCGAGAACTTGACGAGGAGGAGGCTGCTCTTCGTTCCAAATCAACAACTCCTCGCTCCTCACACATCCAAGGGAGTATTTAGGGGCTTATTGTGTTCTTCCTTGTTCTTAGTTTTTCTCCCCAATTCGTCTATCTCAATCTTCACATAGCATTGCATATTGATCTCAAAAACACTTCTTTTACAAAACACACGCATTCACACACACACCAAACCTATTTTTGGCCCTTCCATAGGGGTTTAAAAATCACCAAACCCCCAGGTAATCGAGCCCTTCTTTTACATGCTTTTGATTAAGAATAGGGGAAGATTCTACTAAAATCTCGATCTAATGGCCCTTCTGTTTGTTGTTTATGATTTTTTGCAGGCACTAGAAGATTGATACGTGGAGCCCTTGCACCTTGGCCGGCCTTGGAGCAAGGAAGAAACGAATCCAATTCATCCCGCTTTCTGTCTGATATCGCACTATATGAATATAGCACTATCTTGAGAAGGCGCTAGGACGATATAGCGCGTTCATCTCCAGGCCAGTTTTTGGCCGCTTGAATTTCTGAGGTATGTAATGTGCCCTTATTTTGATCTTCATATTATTTGGCATGTTGTTGGCCTCAGTGGCGATCATGGATTTTAATTATTACATGTGACCCCCCTATTATCATTGATTTTGGTTCCATATCTTGTTAAATCATCACTTATTCAAATCATCAATCGGGGGTGGTCTAATTCCATAATCTACAAATTGGCGATCACGGTGGGACCCTTTGTGCCACCACGTTCGTTCTTTTGGTTGCCTGCTTGTCAATTCATCAATGTGTGTGTGATTATTTATCTTTTGGGGTCTTCCCCCCTCTGTCAATGGTCGCGCTATACATCCATAGCGCGTTCTATTAGATCGCACTATTGACATATAGCTCGTTAATCACCCGAGGGTATTTCACCCACACCTTCTGTCGGGGTTCTAATTGTCATCTTCTCTGGTTGCATCTTGTACATTTCCTGCTGTGTATTCGTTTCTTTTATATATTTTCATTTTATTTGCTAGTTCTGGTTTAGATATTCTTACATAACATAGCATTCATCTTTGCATTTGGTTTGGGAGACCTCCTCTCCCCACACTTTTAGGAGATCTTACACCCCCTTGGTGAAGGAAGGACCCTCCATTGAGCATTCCGTCTCATTGGACCGGAAATTCCTAAACCAAGCCTCCGTAATTCCCCGCACCCGTGGATTCCCTCACGGACGCTGGGCAGGTTGTACCTTTGAAGTCCCGGGTTTAGTTGGCCTATGCATGGTGAGAGAGTGTTTCTAGTTGGCACTGGAGTTAAACCACATTTGAAACTAGGTTTCTCCCTTGAGTGATCACATCAATTTGCATAAAGTCATTAATTCACCAAGGTTCAAATAAAAAAATCATCGGTAACCATTCCAACTTGTGTGCTTCTTTGCAATTGTTTTGCTTGAACTTTGATTGCATAATGGCTTACCTTGATAGACAAAATAACATGTTCAATCTTAATTATGTTCATGAGGATGCACAACCTAGCATGTCATATAATCCTCGATTCCATAATTCTCACCACAATCATTCTAGGGGACCACGCCCTCATTCCTATGGTATTGCCCAACCCATGGGCAATGTCCAATCCCATGGTCCCTCACTTCAATCGTGAGCCACTATTCCTTCGGGACCGTATCCTCCCAACGATGAGAAGGTCTCTCAAATCATCCGTGGATTAGATCATTTCACCCCTCAACAAATCCGAGCCTTTAAGGCCGTTACTGAGGGTACATCTCATTCTCCTTCTATTCCTATACGGGTGGCCCATCACCCGCCTCCTTCGTCCACACCTACCCCCATTCGGGTGGCCCATCATCCGCCTCCTTCATCCACACATACTCCTATTCGTGTGGCCCATCATCCGCCTCCTTCATCCACACCTACTCCTATTCGGGTGGCCCATTACCCGCCTCCTTCTATTTCTCATCCTTCACGGCCCCAAGGCCCATTTATTCCTTGCAACCCGACCCATCCGGGTCCTTCTATAGGTCGGCCCATTAATCCCCCTCCACGGTCGTCATATCAAGCCACCCCTCCAAGGCAATCATGCCAACCCTCCAATGTTCATGCTACACCCCTCCAGCAAAGTATCTTTGATAGAATTGCTTCCATGGAGGAACAACTTAAGAGGCTCACCAGCCCGCAGCCCGCTCCTCCTCCATCTCATGTCAATCCTCTTCATGATTTCATGAATAACATCGCTATGTTAGGAAAAGACTGGAAGTAGATAAGAGAGAATGGCATCAATGATATATGTGAGCGAGAAGATGTTACAAGCCTTGATAATCAAGTGGACGCCGTCCGCCCTCCACTCATCCGCACTACGCATTTACATGGCTCTCCACCTCCATACACATATTCGCCTCCTCAAAATCTCCCACAACACCATACTGCACCACTTATCCTTTCGCCTCCACCACGGCGTCCGCTGGATTTCTTTAATGATGAAGACTTGGAGACGGTACAAGAATTTGAAGCTCCTCGTGATGCACCCCTTCCGAGTTTCCTTCGCCATCCTCTTCCTCCACTGCCAGAAGACCCCTATGCTCAGGACTATGCCACAGTCCCCGATCCAACCCCCATTTATGAGACCTCTTGGTGTTAGGATGATGGGTCGATACTCCAATCACCCATACCGCCGCACCATGAGTCTCCTCCTCTCACCAATACTTGGTGTTACGATGATGGGTCGATACTCCAATCACCCATACCGCCACACCATGAGTCTCATCCTATCCCTAACACCTCTCGCCCCATCCGGCATTTTCAACACACTAAACCTTCACCTCCCGTAAACACATCAGTAGCCTCCATTCCATCGGCCTCCGCCGAGCCTCCATCACTCTCCACTACGCCGGCCTCCGCCAAGCCTTCTATTATTCCCCCTCTTTGTCCGCCACCTCAGCCGTCCACTATGCCTGTAACCCCTACTCCACTACTTAACCATTCACCCTTACCCGTGGCTAATCCTGAGCCGGATCCATCCCTTTTTGCACTCGAGCCAACCCCGACTGCTTCCGAGCAAAGGGGGAAGCTCGACGTGTTTGAACCTCCACTTCCACTCATCCTTTCTCCAACACTTTCCATTACACCATCACCATCTATGGAGCCTTCCGCCTCCCCTTCACCGCCCTTTACTACTCGGAATGGGAGTGCTTCTGCAAGTATTTGTACCGAAGATGACCAAGAGACGGGCAAGAAGGATTTGGCTATGGCCATGCTATTCAAGATGCAAGAGTTCATTTGCCGGATGCCAATCCGGGTTGTCGTGCCGAGCATGGTTGAAGAGGCCAAGTCCCCGCCACTGCTCGCCAAAAGAGAATGCCAAGCGTTGATGCCGTGTAAGTTCGTGCCCAAAGGCGGGGCAGGGCACCCCTTGTTCCAACTTTCAAATCTTGAACCTTTTCTTCCATACAAGGGGTGAATGCCCATTTTGTTCAACACTCCCTATACGCCACAACCCCTGGGCAACACAATGCTTCCTATCCCAACTTTCCAACTCTCTCACACTATTACTTTTCACTCTTCAAGAGAGTTGTCATTTACCATTGAAGCTTCGTCACGGGCTCTTGCTTTATCCATTGGGCCAATTGGCTATACACTTTCACTGCCATGGAGGGGCGATCATCTTGGTGCTAAGGGGCCTGCCACTATTTTATCCACCTTCTATTCAACGACATCCACATTCTTGTTTATCACATTTTCTTCATGGGCCACTCCAAGGGTAAGGAGGAGGATCTCATCCTTTCGCCCTTCATGTTCTTCATATTCTTTACATCTCATGCATTCTGTTGCCTCTATGCATTCATCGCATCCATTCTATTGCATGCGTTTGCACTACTTCTTTCCCGGGTTTCCAAACCTGTATCTTCCCCACCTTCCGGAACCACCTGATACCCCATGTTTCCCACATCTTCCGCCTCTATCTTTGAGATCTCCAGGTCCCCTTACACTCACCGGGCATTGTGCCCCCTCCGATCTTCCCTCAGGGCACCGCGCCCCTTTCCAACTATTACATCCGCATTCCCTGAGTTTCTGTCTTGTCCTCATGGGGCATCACGCCCCATGGTGTCTTGTCCCCCTGGAACCTCCGGATCCTTCATCCTTTGCTGATCCACTCCCTCTAGGGCATCGCGTCCCTACAGACTTTTCCTTCCTCATTCCCCCGGGGCATCACGCCCCCTTTCCTGCTATTTTCCCGGAACCTCCGGACTCTCTTTCCTTCCTCCCTGGGCATCGCGCCCTTTTCTATCTTCCTCCTCCGGAATCTCCGGATCTTCTCCCAGGGCATCACACCCTTTCTCCATCTTACTCTCTCTATCTTCTTACGGGGCATCCCGACCCTTCTGATTCTATTCCTCCGGAACCTCCGGATTCTTCTTCCATTCATGATTATCCTCCTCTCCCTCCAGACCCTCCGGATCCACCCCTTTCCATCTACCAATTTCTCCTCATAATTCATCATGGGTCCGACCCAACTGCTTCCACATCCACTGCTTTGGGCATCTGCCCTTTCTCCCACTGCTTCCGAGGCTTTAGTCCTCACTCCTCCTGCTAATTCTTCTCTTCTTCTGTACCCTGTTCCATGTGATCAGGGTCTCCGCGCCTTAGTAAGGGAGTTCTAGCCCTCGCCTCTCTTCCTTTTCTCCTTATTCATCTGAGTCTGGTCTTGGAACCACTCCTTCTTGTTAAGCCACTTCCAAATCCCTTGCTTTCAATCCTTTTTGATGGGGGCATCCCTCGCCCCCTCCACTTCTTTTGAGGCTCAGATTGCTCATCAGCGTGCGCCATTGTGTTCGTCATAATTTTTTGAGTCTAGTCATGTAATTTTTACATTTTATTTGAGTCATCATCATGTAATTTTTTCTTTATTTGATTCATGTACCTAGGTTAGTAGGTTATCTACCAAAGTCTTGTGTCATTGTGTTGGTTTGTTAGGCTATTGGGCCCAACTAATGGGTTAGGCCCAGGGGCCCCCCTCCCTTGGAGTGCTTGGTCAATAGTTGTTTAGTCAGGGTTATTTTCGTCCTAGGAAAAGTCCAATGCCTATAAATAGGCCCCCACTCATCTCATATGTAACAACTTTTGCATGAATATTGAAATCCAGAATTCCAAATTCCACTAGACCTCTCTCTCATTATCTCTCTCTCTATTGGGGTGGATTCCCCTCTCTCTCTTTCTATCTCTTCTCTCTCTCTCTCTCTCTCTCTCTCTCTCTCCACCCAAGGGGGGCTGCTCCCTACCCTCTCTCCTCCCCTTCCCAACCACCCCTCTCCCACCTACCACATTAAAGGCCTCTCCCCTTCCCCATAGCCCACTTTACTCCACCCCTTGTCACGCCCCGAGCGCGGAAGATACCCGGAGATGTGCGACGTGTCTATATCAATCATGTCAATCAGAGTGGTCGTGTATTCGACACAAAGACAGAGATGCGCAAAATAACAAGATAACCCAATCCTTTATTTCATAACGGATAGACTATTACAAATCCAATACTCTGTTTAATAAAAAGGGATTGAATACATAGTTGACTCAAGGAACTATAGAAAAGACTAGATGACACTTTGGAGAATCTCTATCTCTTTCACTCTTGATCATTCCCATCCGATTGACTTCCATCGTCGTCGGACTTACCTGAAAAGTAAAAAGGGACAAACGGAATGAGCGAACGCTCAGTAGGAAATTATATCTCAAGTACTAGCAAGGGGTTTAAGTAATTACATTTTCATGAATGCAATAAGGCTATGCATGCTCGCATGAAACGACAAGATAGAGAGAATGTAATATCAAGGAAATAAGATGAACTTATCACGAACTTTCAACAAGATACAAGTTATTCAAGATATTCAAGCAAGTACCATTATCGAGTCATGTCAAGAACTTTGGCTATCATGTATCAAGCAAATAAATTACCCTTTTTCGGGCCACGCATTTCATGTAAAGTCAAGTACGATTCAAGTACAAGATGTGTGTGGAATGTCCAATCAAGCAAGTCAAGTACTCGGTATAATGCCAGATACCTTATCATTTTAACTCCCATGGGCACAAGTACTTTCGGGTGCTCCTCCCAGGACCAGATCGGGCCCTATATGCGCAGGCATTTATCATGTGTTTTGACATCCACTCTTGTTTATAGCCAACATAGAATTTCAATAATCAAGCTTGTAGACACGTATGACAACTTTGATAGAATAGAGTCCAAAATATGACAAAGGACATAGAATGGCGATAATAACGGTATAATCACGATATCGATAAAACTAGGTAGATTATGGTTCCCTTAACTGAGGTACCATGACAAATCAATATGGACATTCTTTATATAGAATTGAGGTCCACATGAACAGTATATCAAAGGTAAGATACCCCCATTCTTATCATAGAATTGAGGTTTACAAGAACGACATGATATGGCATGATATCATCATCCCATTAAGAATTTCTTATAATATACTCTTTGTATAATCATAAGGGCCGGTATACCATGTTTCTTTAGATTGACATGGCAATGATCGTGTAATGGGTTTTTAGGGTACAACCAGCTCAGTCGGCCTTGAGGGAATCCAAGGCTACGAGGAGTCTTACGGAGGTCTCTATGACTAACTTGCTAGTCCAAAGGAACGGAATGTCCATTGGAGAGCTTGTATGTCAATGAGAGTTGAGTGTGATCGATAAAACACCGTGAAAAGTGGGACTATACTCACGGAGTGGAGAATATTGCCGATATATATATATATATATGTATAAGATATAAACCATCGGTTAGCAAATCAGAGGAAAAATCAGTTTACAGTAAAATAACGACTTAGGTCAAGTCGTTTCTCAATTAATTAACGCCTAACAGAAGGGCGTTTACCTATGGTCTGTTTTGCAGAATTTTCAATAATTCAATAATTTATCTAAGACGCGCCTTCGGAAGGGGCGTTTCTTCAAAAGTTGACGACTACTGTAGCAGGCGTCTTTTTATTTACAATATTTTTCAGAACATATTCATTTTCAGAAATTATAAAAAACGCGCCCTTGGCAGGGGCGTTAATCATTTAATTCTTATTTTCACAGAATATATATTCCAGGATTTTAACAGATACGCGCCTTAGTAAGGGGCGTTTATTTTTAATTCACGCCCTGTTATGGGGCGTTACCACATGGAAAACGACCTAGTCTAGGTCGTGAATTCAAGAGATACTAGGAAAGCAAGATTTGCACGATAATCAATGATAACAATCATATAGTCATGACAGGAAATTGGCAGGAAATCAGATGCAGTATTTTAGATTTGATGTTTCATGCTTATTGACTTTTAACCGTTAACAATTATTGATTGATTTCATGTAATTGCATGGATAATCCGTTCTGAAGATTTACATGAAATTAACGCCTGTGTACAGGGCGTCAAATATTAAATTGACGACCTGGACATGGTCGTGTCTTGTAAATTAGCGCCCTTGACAGGGGCGTCTCTTTCAAAATATTTCAGAAAACGCATGGAAACTATAATAACCATATGCATGACATGCTTATATATATATATATATCTTGCATTAATTTCATTTGGGCTATCGTAACTTGAGAAAACCTACCTTAAGAGTTGATTTGGAGATGACCGTGAGGGATTTGTAAGAATCAATGATGCTGCAGACGTTGGATGAATCCTACAGAGGATAGATTGAAGATATTAGTTTCCTTGAAATCCATGGACTGTTGGTAGAGGAAGGGGTACTTACACACGGATGAAGAACTCTTGTTCCTCAAACGCCCGAGCCTCTTAACCTGCTAATAAGAGAAGAAGAATAATCAATATTCTTCATGCGACTGTAAACAGAAGAAGAAAAATAGAAGAACATATGTTCTTCACGTACCTGCAGCAGTAGTTCGTCCAAATAGTTTTAGGGTTGGCCGAACGAAAGTTTTTATAGGATTTTGGGTGTCCTATTAGGGTTAGTGATTGTGTGGAAGCAATACTTCTATGATAGAGTCATTACCACGTTTGAACTCCTTCTAATGCTTATCACTTACCCTGGATAAGTTCTGGGTTCGAACGGTTCACGAACTGAATTAACGCCTTAGGTAAGGGCGTCGATTCTTTAATTAACGACCTTGTTCAGGTCGTTTCTTAAGAAACGTCTTGGATAAGGGCGTTCCTTGTTTTTGAAACACGCCCCATATATGGGCGTTTCTCTTGCTTGCCTATTTGGTCGTGAGAGTTGACGACCGCACGTGTGGGCGTCCTTTCTTTAGTCACGCCTTTGATAGAGGCGTTTCTTTTTGAATTAACGCCCTAATAAGAGGCGTTATTTTAATTTTGTTTTACTTCATCTAATTAACCCTATTCTTATTATCTGTATTACTACTGTAATATATATATGTTTTAATTTATTTCAAATATTCATTTATCAGGGTTGCTACACCCTCCCCCACTTAAAAAGAATTTGGTCCCCAAATTCAATATATATATAATTATACATGTGGAGAGCGTAGAACATATACCTCTTAGAATAACTCGGGAAATCGTTTCTTCATAGATTCTTCGGTCTCCCATGTCGCTTCGCGTTCAGGATTCTTATTCCATTGCACCTTGAGCATGGGAATAACCTTATTCCTTAGAGCTCGTATTTCTCGATCTAATATCTTCAAAGGCCTCTGTTCATATGTGAGATCTTTCTGGATCATCAGATCTCCATGCTCAATAATATGTGACGGATCGTGCACATACTTCTTCAACATAGATATGTGAAATACATTGTGTACCTCGGACAACTGAGGAGGTAATGCGATGCGATAAGCAACCTCGCCAATTCTTTCGAGTATCTCAAATGGTCCGATGAATCTTGGCGTAAGCTTGCCCTTAACACCAAATCTTCGTATGCCACGTCCAGGCGATATCTTGAGAAATACATGATCTCCGATTTGGAATTCAAGATCTCTCCTTCTTGTATCAGCATAAGTCTTTTGTCTGGTCTGAGCAACTTGTAATCTTTCCCTGATTACTTGTATCTTCTCGGTTGTATCCCTTACCATGTCTGGGCCTAATAGTTATTTTTCTCCAACTTCGTTCCAACATATGGGAGATCGGCAACTCCTTCCGTATAAGGCTTCGAAAGGTGCCATTTGGATACTAGCTTGGTAGCTATTATTATATGCAAATTCAACTAAAGGTAAGTGGTCATGCCAGCTTCCTCCAAAGTCAATAATGCATGCTCTCAGCATATCTTCAACAACTTGATTAGTTCGCTCGGTCTGACCATCCGTTTGTGGGTGAAAAGTAGTACTAAAGTTGAGCCTTGTTCCCAACGAATGTTGTAATCCCTTCCAAAAATGAGAAGTAAAACGGGGATCTCTATCAGACACGATTGTGACGGGAATTCCATGTATCCTGACTATTTCTTTGATGTATAGTGCAGCTAGCACATTAATTGACCATCGGCTTTTGATTGGCAAGAAATGTGCCGATTTAGTCAATCGGTCAATGATAACCCAGATTCCATCATGTCCTCCTTTAGATTTAGACAAACCCATGATGAAGTCCATACCAATATCCTCCCATTTCCACTTAGGAATATCTAGAGGATGTAGTTTTCCCGCAGGCTTTTGGTGTTCCGCCTTGACCTGTTGGCATGTGAGACAGCGCGATACATAGTCCGCTATTTCTCTTTTCATATTAGGCCACCAAAAGTTCCTCTTTACATCTTGGTACATTTTGGTTGATCCTGGATGAATAGTGTACCTTGATCGGTGAGCTTCATCTAAGATCTTCTTCTTTAATTCCGGACAATCAGGTATACAAGTTCTATCTTTGAACGATAATCTTCCATCAGAAGTTAGTTGAAAATCAGATTGTCCTTCTAATCTGCCTTTGATTTCTACTAACATAGGATCATCATCCTGAAGTGTTTGTATCTCAGATAACAAATCTGACTGTATGCTTACATGAGATAGTGTGACAAATTTGGATTCCGTGTCCAAGCTTATATTGAGCTCGGAAAATTGTTCAAGTAACCTCCATTCTTGCATCATACAATTTGCTATCATTGCTCTCGGCTTTCGACTAAGGGCGTCAGCAACATAATTACCCTTTCCGGGATGGTATTGTATATTGAAGTCGAAGTCCTTGAGATATTCTAGCCAGCGTCTTTGTCTCATGTTTAGCTCTTTTTGTGAAAATAGATATTTGAGACTTTTGTGATCGGAGTATACAGTAAACTGTGCTCCATATAAGTAGTGTCTCCATATCTTTAGGGCAAATACTACCGCGGCCAGTTCTAAGTCATGGACAGGGTAATTCTCCTCATGCTTCTTCAGCTGACGTGAAGAGTATGCTATGACCTTTCCTTGTTGCATTAGGACACATCCGAGGCCAATGCCAGAAGCATCAGTGTAGACCTCGAATTTCTCTCCTTCTATCGGTAGAGCTAAGACCGGAGCTGTGGTGAGATGATCCTTGAGAGTTTGAAAACTTCTTTCACATTCCTCACTCCATTCGTATCGGATCTCCTTGCGAGTTAACCTTGTAAGGGGCACGGCGGTCTTAGAGAAATCTTTGATGAATCGCCGATAATAGCCTGCAAGACCTAAGAAACTTCTGATCTCGCTTGCATTAGTGGGTCTTTCCCAGTTTCTCACAGCTTCAACTTTTGACGGATCTACAGATAATCCGTCCTTTGATATGACATGCCCGAGGAAAGCCACTTCTTCAAGCCAGAACTCGCATTTGCTGAGTTTAGCATATAATTGATTTGTCCTCAAGACTTGCAATGCAATCCTCAAATGTTCTTCATGTTCTTCCTTAGTCTTGGAATATATCAATATATCATTAATGAAGACTACTACGAATTGATCCAAGTAAGGCCTGAATATGCTATTCATTAACTGCATAAAGGCAGCAGGGGCATTTGTTAGTCCAAAAGGCATAACAATAAATTCGTAATGGCCATACCTGCTTCTGAATGCAGTCTTGTGAATGTCATCGTCCTTGATTCTTAATTGATGGTATCCCGACCTGAGATCAATCTTGGAAAAATATTTGGATCCTGAAATCTGATCAAATAATTCATCGATTCTCGGCAGTGGATACTTGTTCTTGATAGTAAGATGATTCAATTGTCGATAGTCGATACACAATCTCATGGATCCATCCTTCTTCTTTACAAATAAGACTGGTGCTCCCCACGGGGAAGTACTTGGTCTAATAAACCCTTTTCGGATTAGTTCCAGCAACTGCTCCTTCAACTCCTTGAGTTCAGCAGGGGACATTCTATAGGGTGCCTTTGAAACAGGACCAGCACCAGGGACTAAGTCGATGGTAAAGGCCACATCTCTTTGCGGGGGTAATCCCGGCAATTCTTCCGGAAATACGTCTGGAAATTCTCGTACTACTTGAACGTCTTCTATCTTGGTTTCCTTAGCTTCTTTAATAGTGACAAAAGCAAGGAAGGATACACATCCTTTCTTGACGAGCTTGCTTGCTCGAAGAGCCGAGATAAGAGGGGATTTGCTTCGACTCTTAGGACTAGTATAAGTCAGTTCCGGAAATTCCTTGAAAACAATCTTGCTATCACGGCAATCAACCGTTGCCTGGTATTTGGATAACCAATCTGCTCCTAGTATAACATCATACTCTTTAGATCTAAGCAGATAAGATCAATAGGAAAATTCTTTCCTCGAACCAATACCTCACAGTTTTGGTAATGATGTGTGATATCCGTCTCGTTTCCGAGAGGAGTAGACAATACTAATTTCATCCATTCTGGTTCTAGAGGTAATGGGTCAGCAAACTTCTTGGAAATAATGGAATGCGATGCACCCGTATCAAATAAGACATGTGCATATTTGGAACAAATTTTTAATGTACCTTCCACCAATCCGCCTTCTTCTTCTGGTTCGGTCTCTTGGATTGCATGAAGACGCGCGTTCCTTGTCACTGGGCGTTTACCCTCACCGTCTTGGTCATTCATTAATGGACAATCGGGAATCCGATGTTCACGACTCCCACAACGGAGACATGCTCCAAATTTCCTCCAGCATTCTTCTGTTTTGTGACCAGCCTTGTCACAATGCTTGCATACTATGTTTGAAGGTGTAGTGGTGATAGAGAAAGGCTTGGATTTCTTGAACTTCTGATCTTGAGAGGAAGAACCTCCATTATTAGGCCTCTTCTTAAAGTTGGGTTTAAAAGAACCCGAACTTGTGACTTGCTCTTTTTTGTCTTTCCCACGGATCCTATCAGATAGTTCCGTGGCATCTTCAAGCAACTGAGCTCGGCGCACTATTTCAGTATAAACTTGAATATCCATAGGCGCTAGTTGAGTAATGTAGTGGGGCCTAAGCCCATTAAGAAATCTACGGGCTTTCATCTTTTCCGTGCTAATTAAATGCTTAGCATATCTAGACAGTCTAGAAAACTGTGCTTCATAATCAGCCACCGATAAAGATCTTTGCTTTAATGAGGCAAATTCGGCGGCCTTCTTTTCCTGGACCCTATCAGAGAAATATTTGGCGTTGAAATATTCAACGAATTCACCCCATGTAACTTGAGTTGGGTCAATAGTAGCTTCAATCGACTCCCACCAGCATCTAGCATCCTTTTCTAACTGGAAAGTAGCTAATAAGACTTTGTCCTGATCCGTGCATTGCATAACACGGAATATACGTTCAATCTCCCGAACCCAATGCTCGGCATCGTCTGGATCGGTCGATCCCATGAACTTCGGGGGATTCATATTCTTGAATGCTTGGTGTAAGCTTCCAGCTCGTGGAGCACCACCTTGTGCTACCTGTTGTAGCACTTGGGTCATCCCTTGGAGGGTACGCTGCATGTTGCGCCATTGAGCACGTTCGGCAGCCATTATCCTACAATTACAATAGCTATGTTAGTATTATATCACTATGATCTTATAAAGGACTCATTGATCATTTAACCCTTGGTTCTACCCACTCTCACTTGGTTAAAGGTTTTGAAACCTATCCTTGGACTTGGGTTTCCTAGGAATTGAATACCTTATGCTCTGATACCACAAAGACTGTCACGCCCCGAGCGCGGAAGATACCCGGAGATGCGCGACGTGTCTATATCAATCATGTCAATCAGAGTGGTCGTGTATTCGACACAAAGACAGAGATGCGCAAAATAGCAAGATAACCCAATCCTTTATTTCATAACGGATAGACTATTACAAATCCAATACTCTGTTTAATAAAAAGGGATTGAATACATAGTTGACTCAAGGAACTATAGAAAAGACTAGATGACACTTTGGAGAATCTCTATCTCTTTCACTCTTGATCATTCCCATCCGATTGACTTCCATCGTCGTCGGACTTACCTGAAAAGTAAAAAGGGACAAACGGAATGAGCGAACGCTCAGTAGGAAATTATATCTCAAGTACTAGCAAGGGGTTTAAGTAATTACATTTTCATGAATGCAATAAGGCTATGCATGCTCGCATGAAACGACAAGATAGAGAGAATGTAATATCAAGGAAATAAGATGAACTTATCACGAACTTTCAACAAGATACAAGTTATTCAAGATATTCAAGCAAGTACCATTATCGAGTCATGTCAAGAACTTTGGCTATCATGTATCAAGCAAATAAATTACCCTTTTTCGGGCCACGCATTTCATGTAAAGTCAAGTACGATTCAAGTACAAGATGTGTGTGGAATGTCCAATCAAGCAAGTCAAGTACTCGTATAATGCCAGATACCTTATCATTTTAACTCCCATGGGCACAAGTACTTTCGGGTGCTCCTCCCAGGACCAGATCGGGCCCTATATGCGCAGGCATTTATCATGTGTTTTGACATCCACTCTTGTTTATAGCCAACATAGAATTTCAATAATCAAGCTTGTAGACACGTATGACAACTTTGATAGAATAGAGTCCAAAATATGACAAAGGACATAGAATGGCGATAATAACGGTATAATCACGATATCGATAAAACTAGGTAGATTATGGTTCCCTTAACTGAGGTACCATGACAAATCAATATGGACATTCTTTATATAGAATTGAGGTCCACATGAACAGTATATCAAAGGTAAGATACCCCCATTCTTATCATAGAATTGAGGTTTACAAGAACGACATGATATGGCATGATATCATCATCCCATTAAGAATTTCTTATGATATACTCTTTGTATAATCATAAGGGCCGGTATACCATGTTTCTTTAGATTGACATGGCAATGATCGTGTAATGGGTTTTTAGGGTACAACCAGCTCAGTCGGCCTTGAGGGAATCCAAGGCTACGAGGAGTCTTACGGAGGTCTCTATGACTAACTTGCTAGTCCAAAGGAACGGAATGTCCATTGGAGAGCTTGTATGTCAATGAGAGTTGAGTGTGATCGATAAAACACCGTGAAAAGTGGGACTATACTCACGGAGTGGAGAATAGTGCCGATATATATATATATGTATAAGATATAAACCATCGGTTAGCAAATCAGAGGAAAAATCAGTTTACAGTAAAATAACGACTTAGGTCAAGTCGTTTCTCAATTAATTAACGCCTAACAGAAGGGCGTTTACCTATGGTCCGTTTTGCAGAATTTTCAATAATTCAATAATTTATCTAAGACGCGCCTTCGGAAGGGGCGTTTCTTCAAAAGTTGACGACTACTGTAGCAGGCGTCTTTTTATTTACAATATTTTTCAGAACATATTCATTTTCAGAAATTATCAAAAACGCGCCCTTGGCAGGGGCGTTAATCATTTAATTCTTATTTTCACAGAATATATATTCCAGGATTTTAACAGATACGCGCCTTAGTAAGGGGCGTTTATTTTTAATTCACGCCCTGTTATGGGGCGTTACCACATGGAAAACGACCTAGTCTAGGTCGTGAATTCAAGAGATACTAGGAAAGCAAGATTTGCACGATAATCAATGATAACAATCATATAGTCATGACAGGAAATTGGCAGGAAATCAGATGCAGTATTTTAGATTTGATGTTTCATGCTTATTGACTTTTAACCGTTAACAATTATTGATTGATTTCATGTAATTGCATGGATAATCCGTTCTGAAGATTTACATGAAATTAACGCCTGTGTACAGGGCGTCAAATATTAAATTGACGACCTGGACATGGTCGTGTCTTGTAAATTAGCGCCCTTGACAGGGGCATCTCTTTCAAAATATTTCAGAAAACGCATGGAAACTATAATAACCATATGCATGACATGCTTATATATATATTTATATCTTGCATTAATTTCATTTGGGCTATCGTAACTTGAGAAAACCTACCTTAAGAGTTGATTTGGAGATGACCGTGAGGGATTTGTAAGAATCAATGATGCTGCAGACGTTGGATGAATCCTACAGAGGATAGATTGAAGATATTAGTTTCCTTGAAATCCATGGACTGTTGGTAGAGGAAGGGGTACTTACACACGGATGAAGAACTCTTGTTCCTCAAACGCCCGAGCCTCTTAACCTGCTAATAAGAGAAGAAGAATAATCAATATTCTTCATGCGACTGTAAACAGAAGAAGAAAAATAGAAGAACATATGTTCTTCACGTACCTGCAGCAGTAGTTCGTCCAAATAGTTTTAGGGTTGGCCGAACGAAAGTTTTTATAGGATTTTGGGTGTCCTATTAGGGTTAGTGATTGTGTGGAAGCAATACTTCTATGATAGAGTCATTACCACGTTTGAACTCCTTCTAATGCTTATCACTTACCCTGGATAAGTTCTGGGTTCGAACGGTTCACGAACTGAATTAACGCCTTAGGTAAGGGCGTCGATTCTTTAATTAACGACCTTGTTCATGTCGTTTCTTAAGAAACGTCTTGGATAAGGGTGTTCCTTGTTTTTGAAACACGCCCCATATATGGGCGTTTCTCTTGCTTGCCTATTTGGTCGTGAGAGTTGACGACCGCACGTGTGGGCGTCCTTTCCTTAGTCACGCCTTTGATAGAGGCGTTTCTTTTTGAATTAACGCCCTAATAAGAGGCGTTATTTTAATTTTGTTTTACTTCATCTAATTAACCCTATTCTTATTATCTGTATTACTACTGTAATATATATATGTTTTAATTTATTTCAAATATTCATTTATCAGGGTTGCTACACCCCTAGTCCCAAGAGAACTCCACCCAATCCCCACCCCACCCTCCAACCCCCAACTACCCATTCCCTTCCCCAAGAATCACTCCACCTTCCCAAGACACCTCTTCCCATCCCCAAGATCACCATTGATCACCCCCCATCAAAGACAATTCAAACTCACACTCCCTCCACCCACTTGTGCCTCCCCCACCTTCCTCCTCTCCCTCCAAGTCCCAAATTCGTAGCTCCTCTCTCACCCACTGAAAACACCCCATTCCAGACCCCATTCTCCCTCTCCCACACCTTTGAACACCCCCTCCTAGGCCCCCTCACAACTAGGAGTCACTCCCACACCTATTCACCCCATTTCCGCTTCCATTTACCCCATTTCTCCCACCACCTTCCACCTACAGTTCACAGGTTGCAGGTGGCAGAAGTCCAGCGACTTCCAGAAGGTGTCACGTCGTCATCCTGAGGCTTCTGAAGGTGCTTCATACATTGTCGGAATCGTCTTCGAGTCAGCTTTCCAACGGCGGTGGTTTCGTCATCGTCCAAACACCGAGCTGCCCGGGAGAGCCGTTCTTCCCCGACTGCGCGAAGCTGCCCTGACAGGAGACTAGAGCCGGAGTTGAAGCTCATCTGCGACATTCCTGTTGGGAATCTGATCAAGAGTTATTCATAGAAAGTCTTCTACTTCGAGTCTTCTACCATCCCCAAGAAGCAGAGTTCATTTTGGAGACCGGAGCTGAAAGTTATCAATTTTCTCCCCCAAGCGCGCGGTTCTGCTTCCACTCTATCTGCACCGACCCTCCGTCAGTGTTCAGAGGCTACCAGATTAATCCGACATCATTTGGCATCTCTGTCAGTTTGGCTTCGAATTAGACCCATCAACGGTTCCAACGGCTCTGACGGCACCTGATTCCGAGCTCGGGAGCGTTCGTGGCACCCTCTGCTTCCTGCTATTGGGAACCTGTAGCTATCCGAACAGAGGATCTGCTACCCTGTTCAAGTCCCTACCCAGACCAGCAGCAGGACCAGAAGAAATCAAGAAAATTCTGGTGTCTTCCTGGTCCAGCTACGAAGAGTTTCCCACTGGTTTCGTCTTCAGAAAAAATCCAGAGTGGCCCCAGTGTCAAGAGAACCGACTGTCTATCCAAAAGCGCAGAGAATGGTCAGAATCAACTTCAGCAACCTTTTCTTGTTTCTAGCTTGATTTTCCCCCTTTCACTTGGCCGGCTGAAGGCCCCTCCCTGCGTGGAGGTAGTTTTGGCTGTATCAACTTAACCCCCACCCCGAGATCCCCCCCTTGCAATGGGTATAGTTCATGTATTAATTCAAGTCGCAGGTTTGAAGCTCCGTCGACGCGGCGTGCGGGTGCATACCCACACCTCCCTGCTCGCCCCCGTCTCCGGCCGGAGTCGGAATCTTCACGCCAGCTAGGTGAGCCTCGGTCCCTCTCTTGGCTAGTTTCAATTCATTGCTAGCATAGTATTATCGCCATTGTTTCGTCGGACGGTGAATGAGAGCTCGGCCCTAAATTGCTAGTGCCGTGAGTGACCACCGCGGGTGAGTTGTGAGTGAACCATTACATCCCACACCCTTGGTGTGCTGGCCGCCCATGATTTGGGCATCCCAGGCCCATTTGGGGTTCTCCCCAAGCTAGCTAACCTTTGGAGCATTAAGGACCCACCTCGGACCCTCTCCATCATCGCCAAGTTGTCTTTGGGCACTAATGTGCGCCAAGCGAGTGAGCTCGCTAGTGTGAGTCCGCTGCCCAACTTGAATGCTTGCAAAATAGGTCCAAGGGTGATTTCACATCAAGTGGTATTAGATCAAGTTCATAACTTATCTCTATCAAGTTGGTCCTAGGGCATGTTTATGCATTTAGAGTCCTCAGTTGCATCTCTTGTCCACTAGTATGGCCACCTCATACCGACCTTACCAATCGGCCCTCTCCATAAGTCCAAACCACCAAGGGATGCCTGCCACTAACACACATAACCTCCCTGGCCATGTCAACTACCTCATGAAGGCCTTGACCTATGCCAATGAGCGGCTTGATAACATATCGGGTCGACTCAACCAACTTGGAGAAAATGGGCCCACCCCAAGGACGGATGATAGAATGGTCCCTCTCCCACTTCCCGCCTTTGATGGAACCTTTCCTAGAGAATATTTAGATTGGGAAGCTACAATGGACCATTACTTTGAAAGGAATCCCCTGTCCAAGGATAGGAAGGTTCAATGTGCCAAAATGCAACTAACCAAAAGGGCTCAAACTCATTGGGTTAAAATTGAAAGCTTAAGGATAATTAGAAGGGAAGCTCCCCTCACCACATGGGAGGATATGAAGGAACAACTTAGGGCAAGATATGGTTTCCCCTCCTACCCGGATCACCAAAGCCCAAGGAGCATTTCAACTCCACCATCCCCACCCGACCAACCCAAGAACCTAATCCCCCATTCCCCACCACTTCCCACCAATCCTATCCCGACCACCACATCTACACCCTACCTACAAATTCTCACCACAACCATAGCTCCACAAACCCAATTAGGCCCTATGACCACCCCTCCACCTAGGCCCATGACGACTACCACCCCCCAACCCAAATTCCCCCACCAAACCCATATCCCACAAGCTCCCTTGAACCCCACCACTATCCCTCCATCACCCCTAAAGAAAGATGCACCTCGCAAGGCCAACCAATCTAAACCCCCTTGCCCAACCAACCTTCCACTTCCAACCCCAACCCTACCCCGACCTAGGCCACCACTACTTCCACTCCCAACCCAAGTTCGACCTCACTCACCACCCCGGGTGCACCATGCCCCAACCATCATCACCCCATCTCCACAATACCTTCCCATTCCCTTGAGAAAGGAGGCCACACCCACTCACATAGGAATAGTTGCTAGCCCGGACCCTCTCCCCGCCCATAAGGAAGCCCGAGTTCACATCAATAGTAAGGAAGAGCCTCAACCCTTCACCACTTCAAATAGTCTGGATCTTCAAGAGCCACAAACCTTCACAAATGGCACCATAATCATAGATGGGCCCCTAGCTAGATGGCTAAAGGAGAGACCAAATCACCCCATCATGTCCCATGTTTTCCCTCCCATAGAACAAGACCTTCCCATAGTGCCCTTGTTCTCCTATCACACCACAATCTAAGCGTCCTATCAAGTGGAGACCTTAGAGGACCTTCTCAAGGGCTTAGCATGGCAATTAGAGATGACTAGCATGTTGACCCCTAGGGTAGAACAACCTAGGAGCCTTGGCCTCCTACACCTATGCATAGGGTCCATCACCTCAATGTGCACCATTGGTTGCTACACTAGTGACCTTCTCTTATTCCTCCCTTCTCTTATTCCTCCCTATACCCGATAAGCCCGATGCTATCCATAAATTAGAGTTGCTTATCTCGGGTAGAACGTCGAGCCCTCCATTCATGGCCGACCATCCCACCAAAAACTTCGGCCCAATTATTTCACTAGAGGAGGATGAATCACCACTATGTGAGGACCATGAGGACCTAGAGTTCCTCTCCCTAAGTGACCCTTATCATGACCCCTTCGATCCCTTCCTACACCCACCCACCTTACTCACCACCAACCTTTTCATACCCCAACCAACCATGTTGGACCAAGCCCACCTCTCCCAAGATCCGGACAAGGGAACCATGACCATGGGTGAAATACACTTAGGAAACAATGAAGAGCCCCTCTCCATGATACCCACCTTCCTAGATCCTTTCGACCCTTTCACATGGAAGATCAAGGGCCACCCCACACCCATGCACATGGAGGTCATCTCTAGGATAGGAGTGCATAAGTCTTGGCACAACACACCACTTGGCATGATTAGAAAGTCGGGTCCATTCATTCACATCACCCACATGTCAAGTAGGAAGCATGAGTGGTCCCTATTTGGGTGTAACGGTCCTCCCCAATTCACCATTGGTCTTATGTATGCTAGGAACCTACATGGGTGTCCGGGTCCTCCAACATTCATCACACTCACTCATAAGAGGGACACCTATGGATGCCCCGGTCCTCCCAAATCATTCAAAGTCTTCATAACATCAATGCATGATAGGTCTATATGTGGTTGCCCTGGACCACCTTTGCATACCATACATTGTCCACTCACACCGCATCATAGTGCATGGCATATGCATCCGAGCAAGTATCAAGCAACAAGCGGTGAGATTCACAACAAGCGGGTAAAAACTCATGGGCGCCACTTGGAATTCCAAGTTGGTAACTTGACGATGATGACTTTGGAGTGGCTCTACCCTAGGGTCACCTCCAATTTGAGGGCACGAGGACATGGACCTTGACAAGATCCGAGTGATTTTGGCAACCCGACTTGCGGGTTGGACTTACCGATGGGTTTTGGGATTCACCCCATTTCTCATGTGGCGGATCCGGCACCCTCTAAGGGCACCGCAGTGGATCCTAGTGAGTGCCTTGAGCTTACACCTATCCTTGCGAGAGACACCCTCGGAGTGCCACCACAAATTAGCCTGAGAGCCCGACGTGAGCACACGGCGGCAATACTATGCAAGCAAGATCCCATCGCCAGCATGAGGGTGTGTCCGAGCCACTTTGACGAGCTGAAGCGCCCTTCTCCGGCTATGAGCGAATGTTGAGTTTGGAGATCGTGGTTCGCCCGGAGCTGCATTTTGTTGTACTACTTCCCCGGTGGACCCATACTCGACGGGGTCGAGTTTTCCCCACCCCGGGGGTATGATGGGGGCATCCCTCGCCCCCTCCACTTCTTTTGAGGCTCGGATTGCTCATCAGCGTGCGCCATTGTGTTCGTCATAATTTTTTGAGTCTAGTCATGTAATTTTTACATTTTATTTGAGTCATCATCATGTAATTTTCCCTTTATTTGAGTAATGTACCTAGGTTAGTAGGTTATCTACCAAAGTCTTGTGTCATTGTGTTGGTTTGTTAGACTATTGGGCCCAACTAATGGGCTAGGCCCAGGGACGCCCCTCCCTTGGAGTGCTTGGTCAATAGTTGTTTAGTCAGGGTCATTTTCATCCTAGGAAAAGTCTAATGCCTATAAATAGGCCCCCACTCATCTCATATGTAACAACTTTTGCATGAATATTGAAATCCAGAATTCCAAATCCCACTAGACCTCTCTCTCATTATCTCTCTCTCTATTGGGGTGGATTCCCCTCTCTCTCTTTCTATCTCTTATCTCTCCCTCTCTCTCTCTCTCCACCCAAGGGGGGCTACACCCTACCCTCTCTCTCCTCCCCTTCCCAACCACCCCTCTCCCACCTACCCCATTAAAGGCCTCTCCCCTTCCCCATAGCCCACTTTACTCCACCCCTAGTCCCAAGAGAACTCCACCCAATCCCCACCCCACCCTCCAACCCCCAACTACCCATTTCCCTTCCCCAAGCATCACTCCACCTTCCCAAGACACCTCTTCCCATCCCCAAGACCACCATTGATCACCCCCCATCAAAGACAATTCAAACTCACACTCCCTCCACCCACTTGTGCCTCCCCCACCTTCCTCCTCTCCCTCCAAGTCCCAAATTCGTAGCTCCTCTCTTACCCACTGAAAACACCCCATTCTCCCTCTCCCACACCTTAAAACACCCCCTCCCAGGCCCCCTCACAACTAGGGATCACTCCCACACCTATTCACCCCATTTCCGCTTCCATTTACCCCATTTCTCCCACCACCTTCCACCTACAGTTCGCAGGTTGCAGGTGGCAGAAGTCCAGTGACTTGCAGAAGGTGTCACGTCGTCATCGTGAGGCTTCTGAAGGCGCTTCATACATCGTCAGAATCATCTTCAAGTCAGCTTTCCAACGGCGGTGGTATCGTCATCGTCCAAACGCCGAGCTGCCCGGGAAAGCCGTTCTCCCCCGACTGCGCGAAGCTGTCCTAACAGGAGACCAGAGCCGGAGTTGAAGCTCGTCTGTGATGTTCCTGTTAGGAATCTTGATGGGGACATCTCCGACCACTCCACATTTTTTGGGGCTCCTGATGATCGCCAGCAGTGCTACATCTTATTCGCCACTTTATTCTGAGTCATATGATGTATCTTTCATTTTCTTATTATGTAATTTTCCTTTTATTTGAGTCAAGTCCCTAGGTTAATTGGCATTAGAGTGGTTAATGAGTCAGTTGGGTCCAATTAGGTGGGCTAGTCCCATGGGCACCCCCCTTCTCCCTTGGTTTATTGTCATTAGTCTAAAACTCAGGGTCTTATGTTAAATTGTGGGATTCCTATAAATAGGACCCCAATCCCACCATTTGGAACTAATGAAGGAATGAAGAAAATTTGAATTGAGTGTTCACATCTCTCTTGTGAGAACTTCTCTCTCTCTCTCTAAAGGGGCGACCCCCTCTCTCTCTCCTCATTCTCTCTCCCAATTTCGCAGCCCCCTCTCTCCTCCCTCCTTGCCACATCAGCCCTCCCCCATTAATCACAACCCTTCACCTTCCCAAGACCCATAAACCACCATTTACTCCCACCACTACCCAAGCACCCTTCTATCTCCCAAAGCAACCCTCCCACTTCCCTAGCACCCTTCCCACTTCCCCAAGTATCCCGCGCTCTTCCCCACACACCCCTCCACCTTCCCATACAACCCTTCCCATCCCCAACACAACCTTTCCCCTCCCCAAAGCAACAATAATCCCCCATTAATCACTCATTCAAGCCAAAGGTCTCCCTCTCCCTCTCCCATCCAACACCAAAATTCGCAGCTCTCCAGTCCCCCACCTGCTAGACCCCCTTCCAGCCCCCATTTCCCCCCTCTCACCCCTTGGTTCGACCCCCCTTTGACCCCCTATCAACCAGGGGACGCCCCAGTCCCTTCCCGCTCCATTGCCCCCTCCCCATCTCCCCACTACCATCCCCTTCCACCCCCATACACTGCCCAGTTCGCAGGTAGCAGTTGGGACTCGACTTGCAGAACCTGCCTCGGAGTCGTTCGGCATCTTCTGGAGGTGTACCATACATCACCGGAAAGGTCTTCCAGGTGGCTTCGCAGGTGAGGTGATCCCGCTCCATTCCGAGTTCGGGGTTGCCGGGAGAACCTTTCTCCCCCGACTGTGCAGATCTGGCCCAGACTGCAACCAGAGGCAACTTTCAGAAGCTCCTGCGGCCACACCTTGGCACCCCTTGGCAAGCCACTTGACTGGGGATATCCTCCCCAGTCCCCTATCCAACCCAGCCAGCGGGGAGTCATTTCGAGTTCGGACCTGCTTGCACCAATGTTTCTACCACCAGAGCGTCGTTCAGGTCAGCCAGGGCCTGTCCCGATACCTCCCTACTTCTCGGGACGCTGTTCTCGATCCCGACCTCCCCTGGTGCCGTTCTTTCTTGCTGATCGAAGAGGACGCGGCCACGCTCGCAACCGTCTAGGTCCCGTGCCGTTCTGATCACGGGAGCACCCGGGGTGGCTTCATCTTCCCACGGAAGCATCCTGAAACCTGCTCGAACCAGAACCAGGTAGTGCTGGTCCAGGACCTGCCCCGACCATCAGCGATACTTTGAGAGCTCGAAAAAATTCAGGAGTCAACCTGGATTTGTCAGTGACGATTTGGCGCTGGTTTCGTCAGCTTCTAAGTTTGGGACCGTCCTCGGGAGCGTCAATAGCGAGCACCTATCAGACGGGCAGACAGGCGGGCAGAACCACGTTGGGTCATTCGGCTTCTTCCTTAGCCCCACTCCCCGCCCCGCCTGGCCGGCTTACCCCCCCTCCCTGTGTGGAGGCAGTGTTTGCTTGTACCCTACTCTCCCCACCCCGAGTTCCCCCTCCTACATGAGGAGTAGTGCATGTATTAGCAGGTCCTCGGCCGAAGCGTCATCGGCGCGGCGTGCGGGTAGCCCACGCTTCCCCGCTCGCCCTCGTCTCCGGCCGGGATCGGTGTCTTCACACCGATCAGGTGAGCTTCGGGTCACTTCCTCTGCTGGTTTTACTATTGCTTAGCCTAGTATTATATCTAGTTGCGCCGTCGGTAGTGAGAAAGTGCTCGTTCCTACTTTCCATCTAATCGAGTACCACCGCGGGTGAGTTGTGAGGGTGACATTACATCCCACGTCCTCGGCATGCCGGCCGCCCTTGAAATTGGGCATCCCTGGCCCATTGGGGTCCATCCCCATCTGGCCATACCCTTGGAACCCCAAGGTCTAACCTCGGACCCTCACCACCATCGCCGGTCTGCCTACGGACCCGGGTGCGCGTGATGCGGGTGAACCCGCTTGTGAGAGATCGCCGTTCGGTCCGGTTGCTTGCGATTCAGGTCCGAGGGGTCGTGTCATATCAAATTGGTATCAGAGCAAGTTCTAGACTTGTCTCTACTAAGTCTTGTCCTAGGGCCATTGCATGCATCACCCTTGTCCACTATCATGACTACCTCATACTTGGCATATTCGCCACTCTTAGGCCCATTAGAAGCCTTTGTGTTTGATGGATCCCACCCTAGCATATATTTAGAATGGGAGAAGTCCATAGACCGACACTTTGGGAGGTTTACCCTATCAGGACCTATCCAAGTCAACTATGCCAAGAGTTTGCTCTGGCGCCAAGGTAGGAAAGAATGGGAGAACATTGTAGGTTTGAGAGAAGCCAAAGGGGAAGCACCCATTGAATCTTGGGATGAAATGAGGGCCGATCTTAAAAAGATCTACGCACCACAATCCAAACCTCTTCAACCAACTGATCTTCCACCCCCGACCCCAACTCCAACCCAAGAACTTCCCTGACCAAGCCCAACCCAAGTCCACCCATGTTCACCACCCTGAGAGTACCAAGCACCGACCATTATCACTCCACCCACCATAGACTTTCCTACCCCATTATCCTTGGAAGTTATGGCCCACACACATACCCAAGTGGAGATGGATGCCAATCCAGATCCACCTCCCACCATAGAGGACATCCTCAACCCATCTCCCAAAAACTTTGGCCCAATCATTCTACTAGAGGAGGAGGATCCACCACCATACTGTGACGACCTTGAGGATGACTCACCACTATGTGAGGACCATGAGGACCTAGAGTTACTCTCCCTAGGTGACCCTTACAATGACCCCTACGATCCCTTCCTAAACCCGCCCACCAAAAACTTTGGCCCAATCATTCTACTAGAGGAGGAGGATCCACCACCATATTGTAAGGACCTTAAGGATGTTGAGATAAACATAGAGCTCCTTTCCCCCGGGTACACTTATGTCGATCCTTTTGACCCCTCCCAATGGGAACCTGGGAACCCATGTGGTCCACCCACATCACTTATCACCCACCTTTTCCTACCCTAACCCGCTATGTTGGACCAAGCCCATCTCTCCCAAGACTCAGGTTACACCATGGGAGCCATGACTTTGGGCAATATACACTTAGGGACATGGTTCCATAGATATTAAATATTAAACGTGGGTATTTATTAATTATGTGAAATTGACGACTCCTGGGAAGGGCGTCAAAACAAGAATTAGCGCCCTGGATTGGGTCGCTTCCTTGAAACTAGCTCCCTAACGAGGGTCGCTATTTACAAAAGTTTCCAGAAAAAAACTATGAAAACGCATAGAATCTATATGCATGAACTAACAGATGATTTAACCATAATTTCTACATTGGTTTGGGCTACATTTCCTTGAGAAAACCTACCTTTTGTTGTGGATTGACTGGTGAACTTTGATGAAGAAACGGTACTCTGTTATGAACATAGTATGTTGTTTTGTAGGATGGGAAGAAAAAGTAGCAGTCTTTGTCTTCAGTTCAGTAAGGAGGAAGGAAGACACGGTCTTCACGTCCCACGTGCAGGAAGAAGAATATGGTTGAGGAATAGTTTTCAGGCGTCTTCACACCACAGGCAACCTATAGAGAAAGAGGAAGAAGATTATCAATAAGTTCTTCCTTTGGCACGAACAGATGTAGATGCTTGCCATTTGAAGAACCCACTTCTTCAGTTGATTCAACAGAGTTACTGCAGGCTTCCTACAAATAAAAGAAGATGAAGAATAATTAACACTCTTCATGAAATCGAAAAGTAGAGATTCAAGAAGAACCTGCTGTTCTTCACATACCTCAGAAGAACCGAACGCCAAAATAGCGAACATATCGAATAGGTGGGTATTTATAGGATTTTTAGAATCCTAATAGGGTTAGAGTTATATTGGAAGTAATACTTCCATGGTAAAGTCCTTACTATTTTCTATCTTCGATGTAGTTATCCAGAACTTGCTCTGGATAGACTCCTGGGTCGAACGAAACTCGAACTGAATTCACGCCTTAGGCTAGGTCGTGTGTTTTAATTGACGACGTTGTCCTAGTCGTTTCTTATTAAAAACGCGCCCAAGGTGAGGGCATTTCCTTTCCTTTCCTTAATTTTATTTCCCGTCGTTTGAAATTTGACGCCCTAGGGTGTAGGCGTCCTTTTTAAATTAACGCCTTAGACAGAGGCGTTTCCTTTTGAATTAGTGCCTTGATAAAAGGCGTTATTTTCCTCTTGATTAATGATTTACTCATTTAGGCTCTTTGTCATCTATTTACTTATCTTTTATTTTAATTTGATTTATTTAAAAATCTTATTTGTATCAGGGTTGCTACACCCTCCACCACTTAAAAGAATTTGGTCCCCAAATTCAATAGTACATATATATTTTGGAGAGTGTAGAGTATATACCTCTTAGAATAATTCTGGGAATCGTCTCCTCATGGATTCCTCGGTCTCCCATGTAGCTTCATGTTCGGAGTTCTTATTCCATTCTACCTTAAGCATGGGAATAACCTTATTCCTTAGGGTACGTACTTCACGATCTAGTATCTTCATATGCTTCTGCTCATATGTGAGATCTTTCTGGATCACTAAGTCTCCATGATCAATAATATGTGATGGGTCGTGTACATATTTCTTCAACATAGATATGTGGAACACATTATGTACTTCAGACAATTGAGGAGGCAATTGTTGAGTCTTTACATGTTTTGAGGATGACAACACTATGAGCCTTAGTGGAGAACAAAAAGAGTCTCTTCAGTTATGTTCAGGGGTTGTCTTCGTGTCGTTATTTGCTCCATCGCGTGCTGAACACTACAGCACCTCGTGCTACTTTCTGTGCCACCTCGTGTCGCTCCATCTGTGTCACCCCTATGTCTTCGAGTCTTATGTTCTGGCCAAGTCTATACAGCCTCATCTTTACCTTCGTTCCAAGCCAAAGTCTACACATTCGTTTCCTTGGGCAAAGTCTATACATCGTGGCCTTGAACTCTCAGTCTGTACACTCTTTATTTCAAATTCTGTACATTGTTACCTTGAAGCCGTTCCAAGTCTATACATCCTGTTGAACGCAAAGTCTATACATCGCCTCACATCATATGAAGGCTGTACGTTGCAAGTGTCTTTCTTGCTTTGTGACCACACTTCATGTCGGTTTCTGTTTTCGTCTTAGAGTTGGTTTCAGTCCATGTTCGTGTCATCCTCGTCTTCGAGTCGTTCGTTAGTTCGAGCAATCTTGTATTCGAGTTGTGTTTTATGTCTTCGTGTTATCCTTTGTGTTTATGTCTTCGTGTTATCTTTTGTGTTTTATGTCTTCGTGTTATCCTTTGTGTTTATGTCTTCGTGTTATCTTTCGTGTTTTATGTCTTCGTGTTATCTTTTGTGTTTTATGTCTTCGTGTTATCCTTTGTGTTTATGTCTTCGTGTTATCTTTTGTGTTTTATGTCTTCGTGTTATCCTTTATGTTTATGTCTTCGTGTTATCTTTTGTGTTCTATGTCTCCGTGTTATCTTTTGTGTTTGTGTCTTCGTGTTATCTTCTGTGTTTGTGTCTTAATGTTGTTTTATGTCTTCGTGTTGCTTCTTTCTATCTTCGTCCAGGTTTCCTCTGATCGCGTGTCTTACTACCATTTTACTCCGTGTTATTTCCTTCTCACCTTGTGCTGTTCTCATCTGACCTCGTGTCGTTCCCTTTGTAGTGTTAGCTTTATTATTGTGTATCTCGTGTCGTTCTCTTTTTATCTCGTGCTGTTCTCATCTGACCTCGTGTCGTTCCCTTTGTAGTGTTAGCTTTATTATTGTGTATCTCGTTTCGTTCTCTTTTTACCTCGTGCTGTTTTCATCTGACCTCGTGTCATTCTCTCTTTATTTCGTACTGTAATAATCCTGTGTATCTCGTGTCGTTCTCAGTATAGTGCATCTTGTATTGCTATCACATACCTCATGCAGTTTTAGTTTTTGTGGCCCTGAGTTTTAATGGTTTTAATTTCTTTGCAGGAGAAGAAGAAGGTGGTCCGAGGAAGAATATTCCCCAGTGACTGAGCTGCATGTGATCCAATGCTAAAGGAACCAATGATATAAAGGCACGTGACAAGAAGGTTCAGGATCAAGTGTGGGAGGCACACGCATTCTGCACCTTATCCACCTGCTGCTGCTATATATTAAAGCCTTCGTCCATAGATGAAGACTGATCGAAAGGGAAAAAGAAAAAGCAGAAGTGCAGAGAGTTCGATCCAGCAAAAGAAGAGAAGAAAATAGAGGGCAAAAACTGAAGAAGAGGAAGAAGAGAGAATAGCAGAGAGAGTGAGAGAGAGAGAGAGCTCGAAGCTGAGAGTTCAGAAAGAAGAAGAAGAAGAAGGTTTCTGGTTTCAGGATCAAATCCGAACCAGTTTGCTCTATTGTGAGCTATATTCCGTGTTTCATCGTTCCAGCATTCAGTCTGCTGTATCTTTTTTAGTTTCTTATTTTTGATCTTTCTTTACTGTTCTAGTTTTGTATTCGAGTCTCAGGTTGAGATCGGTGGTCCTCCTGTTCTGTTGGTTCGGGAGAAGGGAGACGCTGTCTCCAGTTGCAAGTGGCCGTGTGCTGCTTGTGAGTTCCCTCTGGGCTTCAGAGGAAGAGAGACCTTGGTCTCTGGGTCTAGTGACTGCAGATCACTAGTGTTCCCTCCGGTTGGAGGAAGAGGAACTTGTTTCCTAGTTTCTAGGGACTTGGAGTCCTTAGGGTTCCCTCCAGGTGTGGAGGAAGAGGGGAGGGTGTTCCCCTGGTCAAGCTGTGAATCAGCCATTGTCACAGACTGAGTCTGCTTGGCTAGCCGGTGCTAGTGGAATCCTCACTTCGGTTTGAAGTGAGGGGTGGATGTAGGCAGACTGGAGGTCTGACCGAACCACCTTAAAAATCCCTGGCGCAGTGTGTTTGGTTTCTATTCTGGCTTTGGATCTTTTCGATAGATGCTTGTCTAGGCCGATCCATCTTTATCTTCCTAGCTGATCATTCTGCGCGATTAGTGTTTGACCGTTAAGATGTTTTTCGGAAACTCCTAATTGAGAACTTAATTTTTAATCCTCAATGGTTTACTGGTAAAGGTCCATTCACCCCCCTCTGGACCTATCAATTGGTATCAGAGCGGTCTCTGGTTCAGAATCCAACGATTCTCAAAGGATCCTCTACGTGTCTCCTGTGTGCATTGTTTTGCTTGTGAGTTAGTGTTTGATATCTGTTCGTTTGAACTAATGGCAATGGCTAATCCACCGATTTTTAAGGGATCTGATTTTGACATTTGGTTCAGTGTTTTTCGCATGTTTGTTAAACAAGCTGATAAGGACTTGTGGAAGTTGATTTTACAAGGCCCGTATGAACTGCCCAAGAAAAGGTCCAAGTGGATGGACAGTGAGAATCAGATGTTCCGAGAGAATCAAAAGGCCTTAAACCTAATGTTAACAGCGACTGATAAAGCCTTGCATTCTTGTTTCCATGATTGCAGATCCGCCAAGGATATTATGGACCAGCTGAAGCTAGCCCACAGGAGAAATGATAGCACATGCATGATGGTTAGCAGAAGTGACCACAGTACCAGCCAAGAGGTGGAGGAGAATGAAGAAGAGGTAAACCTCTTCGAGAACTTTTTTATAGAAGATTGGGAAAATGCTTACAGCGATTTATCTGAGTCATATGAAAAATTGCAAAAATGATATAAAAAATTGAAAAGGAATAAGGGATTAGATAATTCAAGGTCTGACTGTAAAAATTGTGCTGAATTGAAGAGTTCTCATGATGCATGTGTGTCTAATCTACAAATGTTGAAAAAACAAAATGATGTGCTAATCAATGGAAATAAGAATCATGTGAGTGAGATTGATTCCCTGAGAAAATTCTCAGCTGAAAGCAAGGAAAGTTTAGAGAAGCTCAGGATTGAAAATAAAGTACTTGCTGAAAAATCTGAAGCCATTAAGTCTGTCAACTTTGAATTACAGAAAAACATTGAGAAACTGCAAAAAGACTTGAAAACTTTTAAGGATGGAAGAAAATCTGAAACTGACTCTGATGATCAGATTTTGATAAACGAATTAATTCAAAATGACAGACTAAAGGAAGAAATTGAGAAACTAAAACAGTTGAACACCATCATGTCAGAGAGATTGCTGACATTTGAAAAGGGTAAACATGTGGTGTCCAATAATTCAGAAGAAATTGATGAGTTTAGAAAGGAAGTTGAGAAATACATAATTGCCAACAAAGTCTTGAATGAGGCTGTCAATTGCAATGAACAAGAGACTGCAAGTTATGAGTTACACCTTGCCTCTTCAGAAGAAGAAATCCAAGACTTAAGGAAATCTTTGTCTAAATTTGTTGATGGGCAAGAAAATCTGAACAAACTGCTGGGAGTAAAAGTCAATTTTCAGAAGGAGGGGTTAGGTTATAACCCTGTGAATAAAAAGACCTTTGAAAATAAAATCCAGACATATTCTGTTTCTAGCTCTACTTTTAAGAAAAAGGGACTGGGCTACAGTCCAGTCATGAGTAAGGTCTACGGATCAAATTTGGAAACTATTTTTGTTAAATCATCTGAACAGGAAAAACCTTCTACTTCCTCTCTACCTCACTATAAGGCTAAGAAAACACAAGAACAGGATAAAAAATAGAAAATGTATAAAAAGGGCTCATCTGTGCATGTTGATCATAGTCCGCACACACACTCATCTAAAAGGAAAATGTCATGCCACTACTGTCATAGACTTGGACATTTAATGCATGAGTGTAAATTGATGGAGAAAGATGATATGAGGGCCGGGATAATGAATGCTAAGAAACCTCATGATAAAAACTCTTCATTCCAGAAAAAGAAAATTGAATGTCTGCACTGTGGCAAACTAGGACACATCATCGCACAATGCTGGTTTGCAAATGATAAGAAAATATATTCTTCACATCATGCTAAATTTCCTGCAAACCATAATGATATTGATAGGAATAAAGTTGCTGCAAATAGAAAATACTCTGCTTGTGTCAACTGTGGAAAGACTGGCCACAGGGCCATTGAATGCTGGCATGGTCAGGATAGAAAAGAGAATTTTAAGAGAAAGAACTCTTCTCATTGTTTTGACTGTGGAAAGCCAGGTGACAGGGCTGCAACCTGTTGGCTGGCAGAATACCAAAGCAATGCTGATTTTGGTAAACAGAATTTCAATTCTGTTAACAAAAATTTTCATACATATGTGCATAAAAATCATGTTTATAAGAATGTGCATAAATCCAATCTGAAACCTGCTGCTAGGAGATTGGTTAGAAAACCTGCTAAGAATGTCACTGCTAACTCAGGACCCAAGACTTCTTGGGTGCCTATTCGTGCAAAATAGTTTGCTAACCTGCAGGTGTGCCTTGGAAGCTGAAGAATAAAGAGGAGTAATAAGCCAATGCACTTGAAAATAAAAAGAAAAAAAAGAACTAGGATCTTAATATTCAGGTCAGTTCCCAATACCTGCTTTAATTCTGTTTTGGTGTGATTTAAATTTGGTTATGTGATGTAGTCTGTGTGCATCTTAGTATTCCATGATCATGAGTTTCCTCCTCTGACTGCATTGCTAAAATCTCTCTTGGATGGATACTTGGTATCACGCTGTAATTCATTCTCATAGTCAGGGAGAGATACAATTATTGTGTCAACTTACTGATTCGTGCTCATTGCATCACATTCCATTTATTTGAAAAACCATAAGTTTGCTTCAACGTATTGCATTTCAGCTGATAGCATGTATGTTATTCAGTAAATAATTAATATTTCCAAGAGTTGTGTGTAAGATGTCCTAGTGTGGGCTGAAAAGGAGCTTGTCAGGTCATCTAGAATCTGAAGAATCTTTGTCTGCCGATGTGGTTAGTTGGTGTTGAGTTCAGTCATCTCATGAGGTTGCAGATTTTTACCCAAGAGCATTCTCTGGTTACGAGATTGATTTTCCTTAGGAAGATTTCATTTGTGAGCTCCTTGGTCTTTAATTTCTAGAGTAATCTCTCACTTGCTGCTTTGCTGAAAGGAGTGCTTCTCATCTCATCTCATCTCTCTCCATTCTGTTTGTCACCTCCTTATCCTTTTCTTATCCCCTTTGGTTCAGGAATATTCTTGAAGAAAAATTCCTTCTTATAGCTTTGTTACTCTTATCAGATTTGATCAGAATACCTTAAACCACCCAAAATCTATTGTAACAAGTTACACATGTTAATAAAGAACTTTAATGTATGGGGGTTATATCTTGTCCTTTAATCCTTCTAAGTTATCCTCTCTATTGTTGGTCAACATATTGTAAAACTTTCTGTTAAATGGAAAAACATTGCGGAGGATTTCGTTTTAACTGAAACTTATGTGAAGAGGGCTATGAAAATTTTTTTTTTAAGTAAGGGCTCTGTCTTTTTGTCCAAGATCATGAGAGGTGTTACCAGGGAATACGCCATTCTTTGTGGCAGAGCAATGGCAATTGTGGAGAAATAGATATTCTAGATCAAAGAAGTCTAGAGTTTCTGTCATGATACAATTAGCTATCTCTGTTTCTTATAGAAAAGTTAAAATAAAAAAAAAGGAAAGAAAAGTCAACAAAAATTCATTGGTTTTCATTGGCATAAAGGTAGCATGTCCTGAGTAACCAGGGATTCTGGTGTCTTATAAACATGTCTCCTTGTGTAAAAAGGGACAATTCTACCTAAGTGCTCAACAAATTGGTTGACTCTGTATGCCCTCTCTTGTCTTTTAAATGAAGTAATGAACCCTGCTTGACTATCTATTTGTTATTTCTTTGCCTGACAAACATAAGGAGTATTTTAATCGTGACCTTCTGTAGGCCAAGTACCTTTAACAGCTAGTTTTGTGATCTTGTTGATTTAATGTCTTGAGGTAACTGACCAAGGTATTCGGAAGAATATAATAATTCCATATATTGAAGAGCGAACTTTAACGGGCAATGGCTGTGTTACACATTGAATAAGGGTAGTTTGGGTATTTCCTAAAAAGTTCGATAAGAGTGAAAAGTGACCCCCCAAAACCCTTCTTGTTCCTCAAGGTTACATCCAAAAACCCTCGCGTGCCCTTGCCGCTTCCTGTTTCTCCTCGTGTCGATACGTCTCGCATGCTCCTTCAAACCCTTCTCTCCCGCTCATTATTCTTCACGAAAATCTCATCTCCCCCACAGAGTTCTCTTCCGTTCTTGGTCCTAGCTTCATCTCCAGCAGCAACCAGCAAGAAAGGGTTGATACTCTAGGAGTTACGGCAAATGGATCAGCTAGAATCCGTCGCCCCTGTTGAAAGGAAGAGGAAGGGAAAAGAAACAGTTGAGGAGCCTTCGTCCAAGCAGCAAAGATGTGTTGAACCAGAAATAGCGATGGCTATTTCTTCTGCACAAGGTACCAGGCCTTCTCAGTCTATCATGTTTTTAGAGAGTGGGAAAATTATTCCTCTAAGGATAATAGATTTCGGCGATGAATCCATGGTTTTGAAGCTTCCAGAACTTTTGGAGATTTTTGAGTTTCAGGATTGGAGGAAATTCCTAGAAATTCACCGTGTCTACTACCCTAGCCTGGTAATGGAATTTTATAATAACTTGTCTTTGAGCCGAGATAAGTCTGCTCTGATCTCGTCTATTAAGGGGATTGAGATAGCAGTAACGTGTGACTCTCTCCATAAAGCTCTCAGTATTCCAGAAAAAGGAGAGGTGGAAAGAGGGTTTAGATATAGTATGCATGAAGCCTTTTCGGTCATTACTGGTAAACCCAGTAACATTCATGACAAGGGGCAATTGAAGCTGAAAGCTTACCAAACCTTATCATTTCCCCCTCTTCACAAGCTTCTTCAGAACGTCATTGCCTCTATAGTCACCCCACAGACTGGAACTAGAGGAAGAATCACAGACACTCAGAGATTTCTTTTGTTCTGTCTGATTCAGCGTGTAAAGATCTGTCTGCCTGAAATTATTTTTTCTGTCATGAAGGGGTGTATTGGGTCCAAAAGACACCTGCCCTACGTCGCCCATCTGACAGACATCTTCAAGTACTCAAAGATTTCCTTGGATGGAGAGGCCATGTCTGAAGTTAGGAGTCGAAATATATTTAACATGAATTTTGTTTTAGTATTTTTGGGCTTGGAGGGCTCTTCTCTCATGGGGCAGGTTAAGGCCCAGAAAGTCAAGGAATCACAAGCTCAGGGGGAGCTCCTGGAACACCCTCAAGATTCTGCCCAAACAGTTTTAGCATCAGCTTCTGAGGTTGCTCTACAGGAAACACCATCTGAACAACCACAGCCTGCTATGTCTACTGCACCCACTGAAACATCTCTATCTTTTCAGAGGCCTGTTGAGATTGCATCTGAAGAAGTTAGGATGTCTGAAAACAGCATTCAGCCTGAACTAGATACAAATATTGGTGGTATGTTTGATTCCTTTGGGAAGACATCAGAAGAAGTGAGGCTGCCCATGGAACAGCCTGCCCAAGAGCAAGAAAGTAATGAGCAAGACCTTGCTGAGTCTGTTAATTCCATTCTTAGAGAGACTGTGGAGAAAAGCTTGGAAGAGGCTGACAACGTGGTTACAGCTGAAATTATAGAACAGGCACCTGTTGAAAGCTCTGCAGATGATGATCTCATGGAAGATAGAGTGGATGAGTGTCAGGAGAAAGTTACTGACATAGAACAAGAAGCAGAATCATCAAGTGAAGAACAAGCACCTGAGAATGTATTTCCTGAAAAAGAAATCCAAGCTGAAGATGAAGATAGGGTTCCAGCAGGAGACAGCCAAACGCCAGTACAAGAAGAAGCAGATGAGAGAACAGCACCTGGCTGTGAATCTTATGGTACACCCCTAGGTCAACCTCGACTTCTATCTGCTCGGGCGCCCAACATTGAAGAACTCCTTATAAATCTGACTCAGTAGATGCAGAGATAGGATAAGAAAATGGATGATCTGCTCAAGTATGTCACTCTAAATATTAATCAAGTTCATTCCAGGCTACTGAAGCTTAAAATTTCTCTCTTGATTGAATGGAAAAAGTTCCTGCTAAACAAGAAAGCTTCAGATGATGCCACCAGGTCCTCGATGGAAATCCTGCAGGTGGTATGTTCGAAGATAGCAACAGCACTTCGTGAACTACAAGATGCTCATATTTCCTCTGTTAAGTCATCTGCCAGCATTATAGATCATTGTTTTGAGATCAGGACATCCTTAGAAGTTTTGAAGAGGTCATCTAGTACCCTAGGTCCAGATGTCCAGAAGATCTATGACAGATTGATCACTTTCTTAACAGAAGTGAGAACTCTGACTGATAGATATGAATCTGTTAATATTCGCCAAGAAGACATCATTTCAGAAGTGGCACATGTCAGAAGCTCTGTGGTGTATTGGCTAGCTGAATTGTCCAATGACTTGAAGGATCTTCACTCTGCCTTGGGTTCAGCCCCTGGTCAGGCATCCTCCAGCAGAAGTCCATCTCAAGATTTCTCCTCTGTTGCTCCAAGGGGTAGACCACCACTAGACAGGCCGCGAGGCACTTCCAACAGACATGCCAGATTCTTTTCTCCTTAAAAAATAGTGTTATGTAGTTTTTGCCCATTTTGAGGCTCTCTCACACTCTTGGACTTGTTAATTACATCTCATATCATTTGCATTTCTGCCTCCTTTTGTTTCTTTCTTTTTGATGTTGACAAAGGGGGAGAACTCAAGTCTTTGTCTTTGCTACTACTATGATTAATGATTTGTTTGTTGTTAATCATTCGTTAATGATGATTAATGATGGTGCTGATGATGTTTAGCTTTGAACAGGTTGAAAATTATTCCTGCAAAGACTCAAGACTCATAGTGATGCCTTCCATCAAAAAGGGGGAGATTGTTGAGTCTTTACATGTTTTGAGGATGACAACACTATGAGCCTTAGTGGAGAACAAAAAGAGTCTCTTCAGTTATGTTCAGGGGTTGTCTTCGTGTCATTATTTGTTCCATCGCGTGCTGAACACTGCAGCACCTCGTGCTACTTTCTGTGCCACCTCGTGTCGCTCCATCTGTGTCACCCCTATGTCTTCGAGTCTTATGTTCTGGCCAAGTCTATACAGCCTCATCTTTACCTTCGTTCCAAGCCAAAGTCTACACATTCGTTTCCTTGGGCAAAGTCTATACATCGTGGCCTTGAACTCTCAGTCTGTACACTCTTTATTTCAAAGTCTGTACATTGTTGCCTTGAAGCCGTTCCAAGTCTATACATCTTGTTGAACGTAAAGTTTACACATCGCCTCACATCAAATGAAGGATGTACGTTGCAAGTGTCTTTCTTGCTTTGTGACCACACTTCGTGTCGGTTTCTATTTTCGTCTTCGAGTTGGTTTCAGTCCATGTTGTTTTCGTGTCGTCCTCGTCTTCGAGTCGTTCGTTAGTTCGAGCAATCTTGTATTCGAGTTGTGTTTTATGTCTTCGTGTTATCCTTTGTGTTTATGTCTTCGTGTTATCTTTTGTGTTTTATGTCTTCGTGTTATCCTTTGTGTTTATGTCTTCGTGTTATCTTTCGTGTTTTATGTCTTCGTGTTATCTTTTGTGTTTTATGTCTTCGTGTTATCCTTTGTGTTTATGTCTTCATGTTATCTTTTGTGTTTTATGTCTTCGTGTTATCTTTTGTGTTTGTGTCTTAATGTTGTTTTTATGTCTTCGTGTTGCTTCTTTCTATCTTCATCCAGGTTTCCTCTGATCGCGTGTCTTACTACCGTTTTACTCCGTGTTATTTCCTTCTCACCTCGTGCTGTTCTCATCTGACCTCGTGTCGTTCCCTTTGTAGTGTTAGCTTTATTATTGTGTATCTCGTGTCGTTCTCTTTTTACCTCGTGCTGTTCTCATCTGACCTCGTGTCATTCCCTTTGTAGTGTTAGCTTTATTATTGTGTATCTCGTGTCGTTCTCTTTTTACCTCGTGCTGTTTTCATCTGACCACGTGTCATTCTCTCTTTATTTCGTACTGTAATAATCCTGTGTATCTCGTGTCGTTCTCAGTATAGTGCATCTCGTATTGCTATCACATACCTCATGCAGTTTTAGTTTTTGTGGCCCTGAGTTTTAATGGTTTTAATTTCTTTACAGGAGAAGAAGAAGGTGGTCCGAGGAAGAATATTCCCCAGTGACTGAGCTGCACGTGATCCAATGCTAAAGGAACCAATGATATAAAGGCACGTGGCAAGAAGGTTCTGAATCAAGTGTGGGAGGCACACGCATTCTGCACCTTATCCACATGCTGCTGCTATATATTGAAGCCTTCGTCCATAGATGAAGATTGATCGAAAGGGAAAAAGAAAAAGCAGAAGTGCAGAGAGTTCGATCCAGCAAAAGAAGAGAAGAAAATAGAGGGCAAAAACTGAAGAAGAGGAAGAAGAGAGAATAGCAGAGAGAGTGAGAGAGAGAGAGAGCTCGAAGCTGAGAGTTCAGAAAGAAGAAGAAGAAGAAGGTTTCTGGTTTCAGGATCAAATCCGAACCAGTTTGCTCTATTGTGAGCTATATTCCGTGTTTCATCGTTCAGCATTCAGTCTGCTGTATCTTTTTAGTTTCTTGTTTTTAATCTTTCTTTACTGTTCTAGTTTTGTCTCCGAGTCTCAGGTTGAGATCGATGGTCCTCCTGTTCTGTTGGTTCAGGAGAAGGGAGACGCAATCTCCAATTGCAAGTGGCCGTGTGCTACTTGTGAGTTCCCTCTGGGCTTCAGAGGAAGAGAGACGTTGGTCTCTGGGTCTAGTGACTGCAGATCACTAGTGTTCCCTCCGGTTGGAGGAAGAGGAACTTGTTTCCTAGTTTCTAGGGACTTGGAGTCCTTAGGGTTCCCTCCGGGTGTGGAGGAAGAGGGGAGGGTGTTCCCCTGGTCAAGCTGTGAATCAGCCGTTGTCGCAGACTGAGTCTGCTTGGCTAGCCGGTGCTAGTGGAAGCCTCACTTCGGTTTGAAGTGAGGGGTGGATGTAGGCAGACTGGAGGTCTGACCGAACCACCTTAAAAATCCCTGGCGCAGTGTGTTTGGTTTCTATTCTGGCTTTGGATCTTTTCGGTAGATGCTTGTCTAGGCCGATCCATCTTTATCTTCCTAGCTGATCGTTCTGCACGATTAGTGTTTGACCGTTAACATGTTTTTCGGAAACTCCTAATTGAGAACTTAATTTTTAATCCTCAATGGTTTACTGGTAAAGGTCCATTCACCCCCCTTTGGACCTATGAGCAATGCGATGCGATAAGCAACCTCGCCAACTCTTTCCAGTATCTCGAAGGGTCCGATGAATCTTGGTGTAAGCTTGCCCTTGACACCAAATCTCCGTATGTCACGTCCAGGCGATATCTTGAGAAATACATGATCTCCAACTTGGAATTCAAGATCTCTCCTTCTTGTATCAGCATAAGCCTTTTGCCTAGACTGAGCAACTTGCAGTCTTTCTCTAATCAATTGTATCTTCTCAGTGGTATCCCTTACCATGTCTGGTCCTAATAGTTGTTTTTCTCCAACTTCATCCCAGCATAAGGGTGATCGGCAACTCCTTCCGTATAAGGCTTCGAAAGGTGCCATTTGTATACTTGCCTGGTAGCTATTATTGTATGCAAATTCAACCAAAGGCAAGTGATCATGCCAGCTTCCACCAAAATCAATGATGCATGTCCTAAGCATATCTTCAATGACCTGATTAGTTCTCTCGGTCTGACCATCCGTTTGAGGATGAAAAGCTGTACTAAAGTTAAGCCTTGTTCCCAACGAATGTTGTAGTCCCTTCCAAAAATGAGAAGTAAAACGGGGATCTCTGTCAGACACGATTGAAATAGGAATACCGTGTAATCTGACTATGTCCTTGATGTATAATGCAGCCAACACATCGACTGACCATCAGCTCTTGATTGGCAAGAAATGCGCCGATTTAGTCAATCGGTCAATAATAACCCATATTCCATCATGTCCTCCTTTTGATTTAGATAAACCCATGATGAAATCCATACCAATATCCTCCCACTTCTATTTAGGGATATCTAGAGGATGTAGTTTTGCAGCAGGCTTTTGGTGTTCCGCCTTGACCTTGTAGCATGTGAGACATCGCGACACGTAGTCCGCTATTTCCCTTTTCATGTTGGGCCACCAAAAATTTCTTTTCACATCTTGGTACATTTTGGTAGATCCAGGATGAATCGTGTACCTTGATCTATGAGCTTCATCTAAGATCTTCTTCTTTAACTCGGGACAATCTGGTATACAAGTTCTGTTTTGGAATAACAACCTTCTATCTGATGCTAATTGGAAATCAGACTGTCCTTCTAGTTTGCCCTTGATTTCCACTAATATTGGGTCATCATCCTGAAGTGCTTGTATTTCTGTTAATAGGTCTGGATGAATGCTTATATGAGACAATGTGACACATTTGAAGTTCGTGTCCATGCTTATATTGAGCTTAGAGAATTGCTCCAGTAACATCCATTCTTGAATCATACAATTGGCTAACAGTGCTCTCGGCTTTCGACTAAGGGCATATGCTACATGATTACCCTTTCCGGGATGATATTGTATATTGAAGTCGAAGTCCTTGAGATATTCTAGCCAACGCCTTTGCCTCATATTTAGTTCCTTTTGAGAGAAAAGATACTTGAGACTCTTGTGATCGGAGTATACAGTAAACTGTACTCCATATAGATAATGCCTCCAGATCTTTAGTGCAAATACTACCGCGGCTAATTCTAAGTCATGGACGGGGTAGTTCTCTTCATGCTTCTTTAATTGACGAGAAGAGTAAGCTATAACATTTCCTTGTTGCATTAGAACACATCCGAGGCCAATGCCAGAAGCATCAGTGTATACCTCGAATTTCTCTCCTTCCATTGGTAAAGCTAAGACAGGAGCTGTAGTAAGATGATCCTTGAGAGTTTGGAAGCTTCTTTCACATTCCTCACTCCATTCGTAACGGATCTCCTTGCGAGTTAACCTCGTAAGTGGTACGGCGATCTTAGAGAAATCTTTGATGAATCGCCTGCAATAGCCAGCAAGACCTAAGAAACTTCAGATCTCGCTAGCATTGGTCGGTCTTTCGCCATTTCTTATAGCTTCAACTTTTGATGGATCTACTGATAAGCCATCCTTTGATATAACATGTCCGAGAAAAGTCACTTCCTCAAGCCAGAATTCACACTTGCTGAGTTTTGCATATAATTGGTTTGCCCTCAATATTTGTAATGCAATCCTTAAATGCTCCTCATGCTCTTCCTTGGTCTCGGAATAAATCAATATATCATCAATAAAGACCACCACAAATTGATCCAAATAAGGCCTGAATATACTATTCATTAACTGCATAAAGGTAGCAGGGGCATTTGTTAGTCCGAAAGGCATAACAACAAATTCATAATGGCCATACCTGCTTCTGAATGCAGTCTTATGAATATCCTCATCCTTGATTCTTAACTGATGATATCCCAACCTGAGATCAATTTTGGAAAAGTACTTGGATCCTGAAATTTGATCAAACAACTCATCGATTCTCGGCAGTGGATACTTGTTCTTGATAGTGAAATGATTCAACTGTCGATAGTCGATGCATAACCTCATGGATCCATCTTTCTTCTATACAAATAATACATGCGCTCCCCATGGGGAAGTACTTGGTCTTATGAATTCTTTCTTAATGAGTTCCATCAATTGCTCCTTTAACTCCTTGAGTTCAGCAGGTGACATTCTATATGGTGCCTTAGAAACTGGACCCGCACCAGGAACTAAATCGATGGTGAAGGCCACTTCTCTTTGTGGGGGTAATCCAGGCAAATCTTCCAGAAATACGTCCGAAAATTCTTGTACCACCGGAATGTCTTCTATCTTAGTTTCCTTAGCCTCCTTAATCGTGACGAATGCAAGGAAAGATACACATCCTTTCCTGATGAGCTTGCTAGTTCGGAGAGCCGAAATAAGAGGGGTTTTGCTTCGCCTCTAGGGGCTAGTAAAGATCAGTTCTGGAAATTCCTCGAAAGTAACCTTGCTATTACGGCAATCGACCGTTGCCTGATATTTAGATAACCAATCCGCTCCTAGCATGACATCATACTCCTTTAGATCTAAACATATAAGATCAATAGGGAGATTCTTACCATGAACCAATACTTCACAGTTCTGGTAATGGTGTGTAATATCAGTCTCGTTTCCTAGAGGAGTAAACAAGACTAATTTTATCCATTCCGGTTCTAGGGGTAACGGATCGCGAACTTCTTGGAAACAATTGAATGTGAAGCACTAGTATCAATTAAGACATATGCAGACTTGGAACAAACTTTCAATGTACCTTCTACTAGTCCGCCTTCTTCTTCTTGTTCGGTCTCCTTAATTGCGTGAAGACGAGCATTCTTGGTTACTGGGCGCTTCCCGTCCCCGGCTTGATCATTAAGTAATGGGCAATCGGGAATTCGATGATCGCGACTCCCACAGCGGAGACATGCTCCTAGTTTCCTCCAGCATTCTTCTGCTCTATGGCCCGCCTTGTCACAATGCTTGCACACTATATTTGATGGGGTAGTGGTGATGGAGAAGGGCTTGGTCTTCTTAAACTTCTGATCTTGTGAGGAAGTACCTCCATTGCTAGGCCTCTTCTTGAAGTTGGGTTTAAAGGAACCCGAACTTGTAACTTGTTCTTTCTTGTCCTTCCCACGGATTCTATCAGATAGTTCCGTGGCGTCTTCTAATAGCTGAGCTCGGTGCACAATTTCCGAGTAGACCTGGATATCCATTGGCGCCAGCTCTGTGATATATTGGGGCCTGAGCCCATTTAGGAACCTCCTAGCTTTCATTTCTCGGTGCTAACTAAGTGCTTAGCATACCGAGATAGTCTAGAAAATTGGGCCTCGTACTCGGCCACTGTCAAGGACCGTTGCTTCAGTGCAGCAAATTCTGCAGCTTTCTTTTCCTGTACTCGGTCCGAAAAATATTTAGTGTTGAATTGTTCAACGAATTCTTCCCAAGTAACTTGGTCTTGATTTAAAGTAGCTTCTATTGATTCCGACCAGCATCGGGCATCCCTTTCCAACTGAAAGGTAGCTAATAAGACTTTATCTTGATCCGTGCACTGCATAACACGGAATATACGTTCTGTCTCCCTGATCCAGTGCTCTGCGTCGACCGGATCAGTAGAACCCATGAATTTAGGCGAGTTCATGTTTTTAAAGACTTGGTGGAGACTCCCTGCTCGTTGTGCTCCTCCTTGTGCTACCTATTGCAGCACTTGAGTCATGCCTTGAAGTGTACGCTGCATGTTGCGCCACTGAGCACGTTCGGCAGCCATCGTCCTACAATTACCATAACTAGATTAATACGTGATTTCATTTAGAAGCTAGTATTTCTATGTTAACTTTAACCCTTGGTTCTACCCAATCTCACCGGTTAAAGGTTAAACCTATCCTTGGACTTGGGTTTCCTAGGAATTGAATACCCTAGGCTCTGATACCACAAAAATTGTCATGCCCCGAGCGCGGAAGATACCCGGAAATACGTGACGAGTTTATATCAATCATGTCAATCAGAGTAGTAGTGTATTCGACACAAAGACAGAGTGCGCAAATATAAAGATAACCCAATCTATTTTATTCCTGTAATAAAAATATGTCTATTACAATCCCTTTGCAAATACTAGACTCAAAAAAAGGAAAATTACAAAGCTTGACTAAAGAAAAATATAAAGAAAAACTAGATGACACTGGAGAAGCTCTATCTCTTTCACTATTGACTTTCCCTGTCAGACTGAATCCCATCTTCATTGGACTTACCTGAAAAGTAGGGAAACACTGAGTGAGCGAACGCTCAGTAGGAAATTATATCTCAGGAACTAGCAAGGGGTTTAAGTAATTACATCTTTCATGAATGCACTATAGCTATGCATGCTCGCATAAAACGACAAGATAGAAAGAGGATATAATAGCAAGAAGAACTAGTCATGAACTTTCAAGAACTTATATCAAAAGATATCAAGATATTCAAGCAAGTATATTTATCATGTCACGTTGGAATTTGGCTATCGTGTTTCAAGCACGCAAGTAATTACCCTTTTTCGGGCCACGCAAGTCATGTAATATCAAGTCAAGTACAAGATTTGTGGAATGTTCAATCAATCTAGTCATGCACTTCGGTATAATGCCAATACCGTGATCAATCAACTCCCATGGGCACAAGTACTTTCGGGTGTTCCTCCTAGGACCAGATCAGGCCCTATATGCGCAGGCATTAATCATGTATTTTAACATCCACTTTTGTGTATAGCCAATATGGAATTTCAAGAATAAAGCTTGTAGACATGTAGGATAAACTTGGATAGAGTAGAGTCCAAAAATATGACACTTGACATAGAATGGCGATAATAACGGTACAATCATGATTATCGATAAAACTAGATGGAATTGGTTCCCTAACTTGGGTACCATGACAAGTAAATGCCCACAAGTAGATGGTCACTCCTTTAATATAGAATTGAGGTCCACAAGAACATCATAACGAAGTTGTTATAGAATTGGGGTCTACAATAACATCACATTGATGGCATGCTTTCCCCGTTCATTAAGAAAATTCTCATATCATACTCATAGCATAATATGAGGGCCGGTATACCATGTTTCTATAGAGTGACATGGCAAAATAGTGTAATGGGTTTTTATGGTACAACCAGCTCAGTCGGCCTTGAGGGAATCCAAGGCTCGAGGAGTCTTACGGAGGTCTCTATGACTAACTCGCTAGTCCAAAGGAACGGAATGTCCAATGGAGAGCTTGTATGTCACCGAGAATTGAGGGAAACGCAATAAAACATCGTGAAACGTGGGACTATATTCACGGAGTGGAAATATAGTGCCGATATATATATATATACATAAATATGAAACCGTGTTAACCGAGGGAAAAATAATAATACAGGAAAAATAGCGACTTGACCAAAGTCATTAATCATATAATTAACGCCTTATTTAAGGACGTCTATTAATCATTTGACGACTTGTGAAGCAGTCGTCCAAACCTTATCTCAATTCTTACAGAATTTCAAATTTACGGAATTTTAACAAAAACGCGCCCTGTACAGGGGCGTTACTTTTAAATTAGCGCCCTAGTCTGGGGCGTCAGTTTAGTAATAGACGACCTAGACAAGGTCGTGAATTCAAGAATTTATCAATTTTCAATCATTAAAATTTCAGGAAACGAGGTACATGGTCATAACAAGATAAATAGCAGGATTTCACAGGTATACTCATGCAACATATTATATTCATGGTTCCATAGATATTAAATATTAAACGTGGGTATTTATTAATTATGTGAAATTGACGACTCCTGGGAAGGGCGTCAAAACAAGAATTAGCGCCCTGGATTGGGTCGCTTCCTTGAAACTAGCGCCCTAACGAGGGTCGCTATTTACAAAAGTTTCCAGAAAAAAACTATGAAAACGCATAGAATCTATATGCATGAACTAACAGATGATTTAACCATAATTTCTACATTGGTTTGGGCTACATTTCCTTGAGAAAACCTACCTTTTGTTGTGGATTGACTGGTGAACTTTGATGAAGAAACGGTACTCTGTTACGAACATAGTATGTTGTTTTGTAGGATGGGAAGAAAAAGTAGCAGTCTTTGTCTTCAGTTCAGTAAGGAGGAAGGAAGACACGGTCTTCACGTCCCACGTGCAGGAAGAAGAATATGGTCGAGGAATAGTTTTCAGGCGTCTTCACACCACAGGCAACCTGTAGAGGAAGAGGAAGAAGATTATCAATAAGTTCTTCCTTTGGAACAAACAGATGTAGATGCTTGCCGTTTGAAGAACCCACTTCTTCAGTTGATTCAACAGAGTTACTGTAGGCTTCCTACAAATAAAAGAAGATGAAGAATAATTAACACTCTTCATGAAATCGAAAAGCAGAGATTCAAGAAGAACCTGCTGTTCTTCACATACCTCAGAAGAACCGAACGCCAAAATAGCGAACATATCGAATAGGTGGGTATTTATAGGATTTTTAGAATCCTAATAGGGTTAGAGTTATATTGGAAGTAATACTTCCATGATAAAGTCCTTACTATTTTCCATCTTCGATGTAGTTATCCAAAACTTGCTCTGGATAGATTCCTAGGTCGAACGAAACTCGAACTGAATTCATGCCTTAGGCTAGGTCGTGTGTTTTAATTGACGACGTTGTCCTAGTCGTTTCTTATTAAAAATGCGCCCAAGGTGAGGGCGTTTCCTTTCCTTTCCTTAATTTTATTTCCCGTCGTTTGAAATTTGACGCCCTAGGGTGTAGGCGTCCTTTTTAAATTAACGCCTTAGACAGAGGCGTTTCCTTTTGAATTAGCGCCTTGATAAAAGGCGTTATTTTCCTCTTGATTAATGATTTACTCATTTAGGCTCTTTGTCATCTATTTACTTATCTTTTATTTTAATTTGATTTATTTAAAAATCTTATTTGTATCAGGGTTGCTACAGAGGAAGTGCCCCACTTCATGATATCCACCTCCCTAGACCCCTTTGCTCCATTCCAATGGAAGTCCAAAAGCCCACACATAGGATACATCTTTGGTACAAAAGTGCATAAGTCTTGGCATACAACACCACTCGGCATGAACACTATGTTGGGTCCATTCATTCATATCACCCACATGCCAAGTAGGAAGCATAAGTGGTCCATATTCGGATGTAATGGTCCACCTTCATTCATCATGGGTCTTAAGCATAGTAGGAGCATTCACGGATGTCCGGGACCCCCGGCATTTGCTGTACCCATACGCAATAGATTCCCCTATGGATGCCCCGGCCCTCCAATCATTGTTATGAAGTCCATGCATGATAGGGCCACTTGTGGCTGCCCCGGTCCACCTAAGTTCATCAAGTTCCACATGGCATCAAAGCATGATAGGTCAATTTATGGTTGCCCCGGTCCACCTAAGTTCATCAAGGTCCACATGGCATCAAAGCATGATAGGTCAATTTATGGTTGCCCCGGTCCACCTTTGCACACTACCCACTTTCACAACCACTCACTCATCATAATGCATGGCATGAGCATACATGCAAGCAAATTGCAACGAGCGGTGATGTTCACAAAGAGCGGGAAAAGGCTCGCGAGCGCCACATGGAATTCCAAGTAGGCAACCTATCGATGGTGGCATTGGAGTGGCTCTACCCTAGAGTCACCTCCAACTTGAGGGCACGATGACTTGGACCTTGCCAAGTTCCGAGTGACTTTGGCAACCCGGCTTATGGGTTGGACTTACGAATGGGTTTTGGGATTCACCCCATTTCCCACGTGGCGGATCCGGCACCCTATATGGGCACCGCGGTGGATCCTAGTGAGTACATTGATCCTATATCTTTTCTTGTGAGTGATACCCTCGGAGAGCCACCAAAAATTAGCCTGAGAGCCCGACATGTGCACACAGAGGCAATACTAGAAGAGCAGGGTTCCATCGCCAGCAAGAGGGTGTGCCCAAGCCACCGTGAGAGGATGAAGGACCGTCCCCTGGTTACGGACGCAGGGTTGAGTTTGGAGGTCGAGGTTCACCCCGAGCTACTTTAGAGGACCATTTACTCGACGGAGTCGAGTTCTCCGCACCCCGGGGGTATGATGGGGACATCTCCGACCACTCCACATTTTTTGGGGCTCCTGATGATCGCCAGCAGTGCTACATCTTGTTCGCCACTTTATTCTGAGTCATATGATGTATCTTTCCATTTCTTATTATGTAATTTTTCTTTTTATTTGAGTCAAGTCCCTAGGTTAATTGGCATTAGAGTGGTTAATAAGTCAGTTGGGCCCAATTAGGTGGGCTAGGCCCATGGGCACCCCCCTTCTCCCTTGGTTTATTGTCATTAGTCTAAAACTCAGGGTCCTATGTTAAATTGTGGGATTCCTATAAATAGGACCCCAATCCCACCATTTGGAACTAATGAAGGAATGAAGAAAATTTGAATTGAGTGTTCACATCTCTCTTGTGAGAACTTCTCTCTCTCTCTCTCTCTCTCTCTCTCTCTAAAGGGGGCGACCCCCTCTCTCTCTCCTCCTTCTCTCTCCTAATTTCACAGCCCCCTCTCTCCTCCCTCCTTGCCACATCAGCCCTCCCCCATTAATCACAACCCTTCACCTTCCCAAGACCCATAAACCACCATTTACTCCCACCACTACCCAAGCACCCTTCTATCTCCCAAAGCAACCCTCCCACTTCCCTAGCACCCTTCCCACTGTTGGATTTTTGTGACTTCCCTAGTGTTTTGATGATGAGCATCACTATGTTAAATATTGTCATTTTAATCAGATATCTTGAGTAATGTTATGCATTTGAAATTTCCATGATTAACAGGAAAACTGCTATGAGGTAGTACCTTGCATGTCCGTACTGTTCCTTTCTTACTTCGTGTTGTTTATGTTTACTACACTTCGTGTTGTCCGTTTTGTAGATCGTTATTTGTTCCACCGCGTGCTGAACACTGCAGCACCTCGTGCTGCTTTCTGTGCCACCTCGTGTCACTCCATCTGTGTCACCCCTATGTCTTCGAGTCTTATGTTCTGGCCAAGTCTATACAGTCTCATCTTTACCTTTGTTCCAAGCCAAAGTCTACACATTCGTTTCCTTGGGCAAAGTCTATACATCGTGGCCTTGAACTCTCAGTCTGTACACTCTTTATTTCAAAGTCTGTACATTGTTGCCTTGAAGACCGTTCCAAGTCTATACATCTAGTTGAATGCAAAGTCTACACATCGCCTCACATCATATGAAGGCTGTACGTTGGAAGTGTCTTTCTTGCTTTGTGACCACACTTCATGTTGGTTTCTATTTTCATCTTCGAGTTGGTTTCAGTCCGTGTCGTTTCGTGTCGTCCTCGTCTTCGAGTCGTTCGTAAGTTCGAAGCAATCTTGTATTCGAGTAGTTTTTTATGTCTTCGTGTTATCTTTTGTGCTTGTGTCTTCGTGTTAGTTTTATGTTTGTGTCTTCGTGTTGTTTTTGTGTCTTCATGTTGTCTTTGTATTTGTGTCTTCGTGTTGCTTCTTTCTATCTTCGTCCATGTTTCCTCTGATCGCGTGTTTTACTACCGTTTTACTCCGTGTTATTTCCTTCTCACCTCGTGCTGTTTTCATCTGACCTCGTGTCATTCTCTCTTTATTTCGTACTGTAGTAATCTTGTGTATCTCGTGTCGTTCTCAGAATAGTGCATCTCGTATTGCTACTACATACCTCGTGCAGTTTTAGTTTTTGTGGCCCTGAGTTTTAATCGTTTTAATTCTTTACAGGAGAAGAAGAAAAACAAAAAGAAGAAGGTGGTCCGAGGAAGAATATTCCCCAGTGACTGGGCTGCACGTGATCCAATACTAAAGGAACCAATGCTATAAGGGCACGTGGCAAGAAGGTTCTGGATCGAGCGCGGGAAGCACACGCCTTGCATGCACCCTCCTGATCGCTTATAAAAGCACTGCCTCACCATCTACGAAAAGTGAGGAGCTCCGAGGTTACAGTAAAGAAATTTGGGTGAGAGCAGAGAAGAAAGAGCCTCCCTGAGAAACTAGAGTGTTCCAGTTGAGAGAGAAGAGAGAGCAGAAGAGTTATCAGAAGATGGGTATTGACTTACAGATCAAATCTGAAGTCTGCTGTTCAGTTTGAGCTACATTGTTTCCAGTTTCTGAAATTTGGATTCCTTCTTTCTTGTTTTCCTTTTTATCTATTTTTTCTTCTTGATTGAAAGTTCTCTGTGTTACCTCCTGGTGTTCAGGGGAAGAGAGAGACGTGTTCTCTCTGGTTCACTTGCAACAGAGGTTGCAGTATTGTTCCCTCTCGTAGAAGAGGTGTTCCCTCTGGGCTTCAGAGGAAGAGAGACCTTGGTCTCTGGTTCTATTGACTGCAGATCACTAGTGTTCCCTCCGGTTGGAGGAAGAGGAAATTGTTTCCTGGTTTCTAGGGACTTGGCGTCCTTAGGGTTCCCTCCGGGTGTGGAGGAAGAGGGGAGGGTGTTCCCCTAGTGAAGCTGTGAATCAGCCATTGTCGCAGACTGAGTCTGCTTTGCTAGCAGGTGCTAGTGGAAGCCTCACTTCGATTTGAAGTGAGGGGTGGACGTAGGCAGACTGGAGGTCTGACCGAACCACCTTAAAAATCTCTAGGTACTCGTGTGATTGTCTGTTGTGATTTTGTGGTGTGCCTTCTATCCACTCGAGCTATTGTTTGCACTGCGTTTTTTTGTGGGTTCAACTCCGAGATTGCTTGTTTTAAGTGAATTATTCTTCTGTAATTTCTAATCGGTTGAAAACAGTGGTCTATTCATCCCCTCCCCTTCTAGATCACTTCATATTTCTTGTATCACTTGGTATCAGAGCAGGTATTTCCCAATATGTGGTCCAACGGCCAGGTAAACGGATCCGCTGGTCCTCGCAGCTACATCACTGAAGGGCAGTCAATCACCCGTCTGCCTTTCTTCGATGGTAATAACTATTTCTTTTGGAAGAACATGATTGAAGTCTTCATCAGGGCCCAAAGCCACAAGCTCTGGAGAGTAATTACAGATGGTCCGTACCAACTTCCACCGAATGAAGACATATGGACAGAGGAACAGGTTAAACTTTCCGCACTGAATTGGACAGCTCTTAGCATCATACAGTGCGCCATCCACCCGGAAGAGTACTTGAGGATTTCAGCGTGTAAGACTGCAAAGAAAATGTGGGATGAATTGTAGTTAATTTATGAGGGCACATCTCAAGTGAAAGCTACCAAGATCAATATGCTTACAACTTAGTATGAGTTGTTTAAGATGAAGCCAGAGGAGTCAATCACAGAAATGTATGCTAGATTGTCTGTGATCATCAATAGTCTGAGAGGATTTGGAAAGGAGATTCAGCAAGAAGACATTGTCAGGAAGATCCTTAGGTCCCTAACTCCCATCTGGGATACTAAGGTGACCGTCATAGAGGAATCTAGAGATTTATCCACCATGTCAGTAACCCAGCTGATTGGGTCTCTCATGACCCACGAAATGAACTTCAAACAAGGGAATGATGGACATGACAGAAAGGGAAATAATGTTGCTCTGAAAGTCTTACGACATACTAAGAAGAGCAGCAGCAGCAGCAGCAGTGGTGGTAACAGCGAAGACTTTGACGGATTCTCAGACCTGGACAAGGGCGAGCAGGCCATGCTCACCAGGCAATTCAGAAAGTTCTTGAGGACTAAAGGGAAATTCTACAGGAGAAAGAGATTCAATGCTGCAAGGAAGTCTCCTGAACGAGAACTTGAGAAGAACCGGTTTGTTAAGAAAGTTACATGCTACCATTGTTAGAAACCTGGTCACATGAAAAGTGAATGTCCAGAGCTGCAAGCTAAGGCTCCCGGGTACCAGAAGAAGATGGTGCACAAGAAGAAGAAAGCCATGCTGTGCACATGGAGCGACGAGGAGGAGGATCCAGAAGCCACCTCGTCCAGTGAAGGTGAAGAGAAGACGTGCCTCATGGCCAACCATGAGGAAGAGGTAACGAACTTATTTGAGAATTTTACTTTGGACGATTGGGAGGACACCTATGGCGACCTGTTAGCTAAATATAATTTTCTAACCAAGGAGCACAAAATGCTTAAACGAAAGTTTCACTCTGTTTCTGAGGAACACTCCATTGCTGTTACGGACAGCATGAAAACCAAGGAGATAGCCATTGAGCTAGATCAGGCTAGAAGTGAGATCGAGAAGTTTAGAATGGAAAGAGAGGAAAATCTAGCTAGGATGAATGAGCTGAAGAGTAAAACTGAAGAGAGTAAAAAGGAGTTTAGACTGATTGCAGAAAAATATGAGGCGGTTAGAAAAGTTAATCAGGAACTCCAGGACCAATGTAATGAACTTCAGAAGGAGATTGAGGACAAAGGAAAAATGCTAGAAAAATTTACAGAGGGAAGAAACAATCTGGATGCCCTTCTGGGGTCGAGGGTAAACTTCAATAGGGAGGGATTAGGATACAATCCCACAAGTAAAAAACCCTTTGAATTCAAAACTGTCACGTTCTGCCCCGCCAAGGGCAAAGAAAAACTGGAAACCCCATCCAGCTCCAAATCTGTCTTTACATTGAAGGTTTCGACCAGCAAATCTATTCAATCCACTGGTCAGCAGGCTAAGTCAGGAAATCCTGAGACTAGAACTGTTCCTGTGCAACAGTTGTGGAACAAAAGTTTTCACAGGACCATTTCTATTGATGTCACTAGAAAGGTGAACAGCTTTGCTGAGAAAGTTCAGCATGCTAGTTATCAAGGAAAGCATGCAAACATGCACCACCTTCAGTACAATTTTCATTTGAATAAAAATGGTTACATGAATTATGCTCAGCACACACGAGGTTCCTCTAAGAGGCCAAACAATAATTTTTCTGTTCGGAAACAGCATAATTTTAATAGGAATGGGCTCATTCAACGCCCACTGAGAAATGCCAAGAAGGAAGAATCAATCCACATGAAACCACTGAAAAGAACAGCAAAACAAATGTGGGTTCCTAAGTGCTTTTTGCATAAATTGAAAACTGTCTCTGGACCCAATTTGAATTGGGTCCCACATTACTCTGTCAAAACTCTCGCAGGTTAGCCTGGCAGCTGAGCATAACAAGTGGTATCTTGACAGCGGCTGTAGCAGGCACATGACAGGAGACCGGTCCAAATTTAGTAAACTGAAAATGAAGTTTGGGGGCCTGGTCAAATTCGGTGGAAATAACAGAGGAAGAATAATTGGAATTGGTACAGTTGGTAAGTCCTCTACTAACTCCATTGAAGATGTGTATCTTGTAGAAGGACTTCAGCACAACTTGATAAGTATAAGTCAACTCTGCGACAAAGGACACAAGGTACTCTTTGACCACAATTCCTGCACTGTTTTTGAGCTGAATTCTGATAACGTCATGTTCAAAGGTCATAGAGTAAACAACGTATACACCGTAGACCTGGATGATAATCCTGAAACTAACTTGTGTATGTCTGCTAACTCTGAATAGGTTGCTTTTGACTGGCATAGGCGTCTAGGCCATGCTAGTTTGTCTACAATGAATAAACTGTCTAAGCATAACCTAGTTAGAGGTTTGCCCAGAATAAGATTTCAGTTAGAGTCCAAGCTATGTGATGCTTGTGCACAAGGTAAATAGACTCGTGCAGTTTTTAAGTTGAGAACTGAGAGTCTTTCATGTAAACCGCTGCAGCACTTGCACATGGATCTCTTTGGTCCTACTCGCATACAAAGTTTGTCAGGTAAGAGATATGGATTAGTCATAGTTGATGACTTCACTAGATTTTCTTGGTTGTTTTGTTTAGCAAATAAAAATGATGCTTTTGTTCACTTTGAAGAACTGTTCAATAAAATCAAACTGCAAGGTGAACATAATATCATTACAATTCAGTCTGACCATGGAGGAGAGTTTGAGAACTCTTCATTTTCTAAATTTTGCTCAAGAGAGGGAGTGACTCACAAATTATCTTCTCCCAGGACACCGGAGCAGAACGGAATTGTTGAGAGAAGAAACAGGTCAATCATTGAAATGGCCAGGACTATGCTGATTGAGAGTGGACTTCCAAGGAGATTTTGGGCTGAAGCTGCGAATACTGCATGCTACATTCTAAACCGAGCCTTGGTAAGACCTACTCATAGGAAAACTCCTTATGAACTTCTCAAGGGTAAGCAGCCAAACATTTCTTACTTTAAAGTTTTTGGCTCCAAATGTTTTATTCACAATAATGGTAAGAATGGTTTGGACAAATTTGAAGCTAGAAGCTCTCCTGGAATTTTTCTCGGATATTCAGAAACCTCAAGGGCTTACAGAGTTTTCAATAAAGATGATCAAACTGTTGAAGAAACACCACATGTAGTGTTTGATGAAAATGATTTCTCTAACAAAGTGATGAATGATGACAGAGAGCCATCTAATGAGGGAGATTTCTTGGAGAGAATTGAAGAAGAAGAGATGCAGCCAGCTACTCAACCAGAAAACTCACAGCAAGAAGGAGCAGCTGAGGTAGGTGAACCCTCAGGTGAGATAATATTTCACAAAGACCACCCTAGTGAAAATGTCATAGGCAATTTGCATGATCCTCCTAGGACAAGGTCTCATTTTAGAATTGTCCAAGAACAGGACTTAGCTGCATTGGTATCTCAGGTGGAACCCAAATCTGTGGAAGAAGCCTTAAAACATGATTCTTGGGTATCCGCCATGTGTGAGGAATTAAATCAATTTGAGAAAAATATTATATGGGAACTAGTTCCCAGACCTGATAACACTCATGTCATTGGCACTAAATGGGTTTTCAAGAATAAAGTTGATGAGAATGGAGCTATTTCTAGAAACAAAGCAAGACTTGTAGCTCAAGGCTACAATCAGGAATTTGGTGTGGATTTTGATGAATCCTATGCCCCAGTGGCTAGGATGGAAGCTATACGAATTCTGCTTGCATTTGCATGCTCTAGGAACATTTGGCTGCAGCAGATGGATGTCAAAAGCGCATTCTTAAATGGGGTATTGAAGGAAGAGGTATATGTCGAACAACCTCCAGGTTTTAATTTCTCTGTTCAGCCTAACATGGTTTTTAGGTTGAATAAAGCCCTCTATGGATTGAAGCAGGCTCCCCGAGCCTGGTATGAGAGACTTTCTGAATTCCTCTTGAGCAAGGGCTACACTCGAGGTAAGGTTGACCAAACCCTCTTCACCAAAAATCTCAGAAAGGATTTAATAGTGGTCCAGGTATATGTTGATGATATCATCTTCGGATCTAACAATTCAAAATTGTGTAAAGAATTTTATGAATTTATGTCTCATGAATTTGAAATGAGTTTAGTTGGCGAACTAAAGTATTTTCTTGGGCTGCAGGTCAAACAAATGGAGGATGGTTGTTTCATAAATCAAACCAAGTATACTCTGGAGATGCTGAAAAGGTTTGGAATGACCAACCTCAAGACTATCTCAACACCCATGGGCACCAACTCCTCACTGGATTCAGACGAAAAAGGTAAAGAGGTGGATGCTAAATTATATAGAGGTATGATCGGTTCACTCCTCTACTTAACAGCATCCAGGCCTGACATTCAATTTAGTGTAGGGATGTGTGCCAGATACCAGTCTAGGCCTACTGAATTGCATTTGGCAGCTGTAAAAAGAATCTTTAGATACTTATATGCTACCCATGATCTAGGTCTTTGGTATCCTGCATCATGTAGTTTAGATCTCATTGCATATACAGATGCAGATTATGCAGGATGTAAATTGGACAAGAAAAGTACTAGTGGTCACTGCGAATTTTTAGGAGGGTGCCTAGTCTCTTGGGGATCCAAGAAGCAACACTCTGTGGCTCTTTCTACTGCTCAAGCTGAGTATGTGGCAGCAGGGAGCTGTGGCACACAGGTTATATGGATAAAACACCAGCTTCTGGATTACTCAGTTGTGCTAGGTTGCACTTCCATCTTTTGTGATAATACTAGTGCAATAAACATTGCAAAGAATCCTGTACTTCATTCTCAAACTAAACACATCGAAATCAGGCATCATTTTATTCGAGATGAAGTAGCTAGGAAGACCTTTGAGTTGATCCATGTTGGCACTAACTCACAAATTGCAGATATTTTCACTAAGCCACTGGATACTAAAAAATTTAGCACATTGCGCAGAGAATTAGGTATTTACAGAATTTCATGATTGAATAATTGATCTCTGAATAATCTGTCATGTGCTCTTATGCTTATCTATGCTCATTGTCTGTTGCTGAAAATAACCTCATTATGAGTGTTTGCTGATTCACTCGTATTGATTGATATCACTTTGTTTTCTTTGAGGTGTTTTGAGGTATGTCTTGGTTAAGTCTGAGTTGGAGTCAAGGTCTCAGGGGGAGCAAGATTAATAATAGGAGTCATGCTCTTTTGGCCAAATCTGAACATACTTTGAACGGACTTTTGCTGACCTTATAAGAGAATCAGTTTGAGTAGGTGTATAAAAGAAATTTTTGGATTTTTTATCCGTTAAGACTGTTCATCTAATTTCTTGTTGGAATTTCAGCTGTTAGTCCCACTGAGATCAAAATCTGAATTCAAGACTATCTTCCTACACTGTAACTGACTTCTGATCTAGCCAGTACATCATACCTACTTAGTCTAGTTAAGTCCGAAATGAGGTATATAGTGTTTTTGTCACGCCCCGAACAAGGCGGAAATAACGGGACGTACAGTTAGGGACACGCTGGCAAGAGAGGGAACTAAATCTAAAACAATACACAAGTGCTACGAGATGGAAATGCTAAATGATCATTAATAAACCACGACTAATACAATAATCCTCAAGTTCAACTTAATACAACTGGAATAATCAACCACTAAAACTCAATAACAAACTGAAACTAAATGCTCTCCAAAACACAACTAAAGAAGGATAACACACTACTAACACACTAGAACTGATACACTCAAGACATCACTCCTGCCCTTCCCCATCGGTAAGCGCGTCACCTGAAAAGCCTGGAAAGGGGGAAACAACGGGGTGTGAGCTAACGCTCAGTAGGAAATAACAGACATGTATAAGTGATTAACAGTTTAATTACATTTTTCAAAATGTCATGCTACAAATGATAAAAAAGATAAAAAGATAACGATGATGAAACGAAATTCAAAGATCTTGCAAGGTCAAGAAATATAATGAATAGAATAGTAAGACAAGAATTTACTACAGGAGATAACGATAAAAAGTTGGCCATATCAAGTCGATTCAAGTCATGTCAAGCACGTATGTAATTTCATTTCCACGTCCAAGTAATGAGCAAGTACAGTAACCACAAGTAGAGTATAGAACAGTGACGAGTGGAAAGTGAAAAGTAGTAGAAAGTAATGTAGAGAGTAGTGGAGAGAGTAGTGGACAGTCCTAGATTTAACACATGTCAAGTACTGGTGCCAAATGCCACACCTAGTCATTCACCTCCCAGGGGTACACGTAGTGTTCGGGCGCTCTTCCCAGGACTAGACCGAGCCCTTAATTGTTTGCCAGGCATTGATTTCTTTGGATCAAAGATCCCACGAATCTAGACTTCCACAGTTTATGGCCAGAATTCCTAGGTTTAAACTAAGTAGCAATAACAACTTCAAGTAGGAAGGAGATTCATTTCCAGAATTTCAAGGTAAGTATAATCATCCAGGAGATTGAAATCAAGTCACAACAAGAGTTAATCGTGCTGCGCTACTGTACAACAGCAGCAATCAAACAAGCTAATCAACATATTAATCCTAATCATCAAGTTAAGATGTCATGATTTAACCATTATCATTTACATTAAGATAATTGTCAAGAAGCTGATTCAAGATGATAAAGGAAAAGAACAACTCCCACAGGAGTGAAATAGAATGCATTAACAGAGATTTAGTTACACCATTAACCACTAATTATGTGGGTTTCTATTTAATCTTGTATGCATTGAAATGAAGATGATAAACGGTGTGTTTTTATACTAAGTTTGCATGTATGGACCAATGTTAATTGAAACTAAAATGGTACATGAATAGGTCATTAGTTCCTCAAAAATGTAGTTTTCAAAGTGTTTAGGTTGAATGGTTTGATTCCCCGATGATCCGGATTGATCCCCGGGTCAAATCATCAAAAAAAACGGGTTTACACTGCATGGGTCGACCCCTGGAAAAATTCCAGGGATGGGTCGACCCTTGGGTCGACCCCTGCAATCCTGGCTGCATGGGTCGACCCATGGGTCGACCCCTGCAGGCTGTGGGTCGACCCATTGGGTCGACCCATGCAAGGCAGCATTGCTGCTTGCAGGGTTTGAAATGGGTCGACCCGTGGGTCGACCCCTTGATTTCCAGACCCAAAAAGGCCTAAAAAAAAACATGAAAACTCCATGAATTGGGGTCTAAATGTATTGGGATCATAACCATAGACTCTAGGGTTAATAATATGCATCTTAGGGTCATGAAACACGATTTTAAATCACGAATTTCGATAGGAATCCAAGGAAATACAACCTATTCTATGAAGAACACAAGAAAAGTCTAGCTTGCTAACATGCTTCTAATAACACACGAAATACTCTAGGCATGATCTATAAAAATTGGGGATTTTGATGTCAAAAGAAAGCTAACATGGTATTGATTACATTCATGTATGTTAATTAGAAATTGGGCTGTTATCACCTACCTCAAATTGAAGAAGGAACTCGAAACATAGAATAAAGAACAACTTGACAGCACCTCACTAAAACTTCGATATCTCCTCGGATACCTAATGAAAATTGGGGCTTTTGCCACCAATGGAAAGAGCTCGATGAGAGGTACAATTTGCTATACTCATGATCAAGATTTGGTTGAGAATTCCTACCTCAATAGATTGATCAAAGAAGGATGAAGGGAAGCCAACGGCCTACTGACCGACCTCCACAATTCGAACTAGATCTCTCCAGATCCGAAATTTCAGCGAACCCCACAGCAGCCAAATGAAAGAAGACTCGTAGGGCTTCATTTTGATAGCTCATAGAGCTTCTGGAGCCTTCTGAATTGGGAGTATTTGCTGCTGCAAGCTACGAGTTTAGAAACGGCGCCGAAATCTTTGACTTGACCAAACTATGTCGGCAGCACATTTTGGGGCTAAGTTTACCTCAAATTGATTGAGGGTAAATGTTCCTTTATGTAATACCTTTCATTTGCCTCTGGAATCACCCCATTTGGTTGAGAATCAAGCTCGAATTTGATGTTCAAAGTTTGGGTGAATAGTAAATTCGAATTTGGGTTAGGTGGGTTATAAGTCAGGCTTAATCCACTGATTAGGCCTAGATAATGATTTAATTAGGCTTACTCCAAGAAGATAAAAGTGTTAGTCGAAGCATCTATTATTTAATTACTATTTTTATGAATTTTTATATGTTAGATAAAATTCTATTTCTACTATTCCGTAATTAATTAAATATTAAGTTCGGAAGAATTAGTTCGCTAATTCGGCTTAATAAACGATTGTATTAGGCTTAATTGTAGAAGACAAAGTTGATAAACAAAATTAATTCTACAAGATGTGATTTTTGGGGATTTTTAGAAAATAGTAGAAAAATGACTTATTCTATTAATTAATTAATTAATCCAATTAATTTGGATAATTCTCATTAATTTCGAATAATTTCAAATAAATTCCAAATAATTACAAATAACTTTCTAAATAAATTTCTAAGGAATTTGGGGTCTTACACCCTCCCCTACTTAAAGGAATTTGGTCCTCCAAATTCACTGCACTAAAACTGAGAGTAGAAAAAGATCGCTCACCTAGAATAGATCGGGATACCGCTTTCGCATAGTCTCTTCGGATTCCCATGTAGCTTCTTCGGTCCCACGCCGACTCCACTGAATCTTGACCATCGGTATCGAACGATTCCGGAGTTGCTGATGCTTCCGGTCCAAAATCTTGACAGGTCTTTCCTCATAGGTCAAATCTTCCTTCTGTTCAAAATCCACTTGTTGAATGATATGAGTGGGATCGTACACATATTTCCGTAACATAGACACATGGAAAACATTATGTACGCCAGACAAATGCGGTGGTAAAGCCAGTCTGTATGCCACCTCTCCCACTCTATCTAGAATCTCGAATGGACCAATGTACCTCGGACTCAGCTTGCCATGAATGCCAAATCTTCGGATCCCTCTCGTCGGAGAGACCTTTAAGAACACATGCTCGCCAACCTGAAATTCCAATGCCCTTCTCCTGTTGTCGGCATAACTCTTCTGTCTTGACTGGGCTACTTGTAACCGGTCTCGGATAACACGGATGTTCTGTGATGATTCCGAAACAAGATCTGGTCCAAGCCACTGTTTCACACCTACCTCGTCCCAACACAACGGGGAACGACAACTTCTACCATATAGTGCTTCAAAAGGAGTCATCTGAATGCTAGACTGATAGCTGTTATTGTAGGCGAATTCAATTAATGCCAAATGCTCACTCCAATTACCACCGAAATCAATCATGCAAGCTCGCAACATATCTTCCACTATCTGATTGGTTCTTTCAGTCTGTCCATCTGTCTGTGGATGAAAAGCAGTACTGAAATTCAGACGAGTACCCAAAGACTCTTGCAGTCCCTTCCAGAAATGTGAAGTAAATCTGGGGTCTCGATCAGATACTATATTCACTGGGATACCATGCAATCTCACCACTTCCTTTATATACAAGGCAGCCAATACATCAATCGTCCACTTGGACTTAATTGGTAAGAAATGAGCCGACTTTGTCAAACGATCAACAATCACCCATATCGCATCAAATCCACCATGAGTCCTAGGTAGACCCACAATGAAATCCATGCCAATACTTTCCCACTTCCATTGGGGTATGTCGAGTGGTTTCAATTTCCCTGCTGGTCTTAAATGTTCGGCCTTAACTTGCTGACATACCAAACATCTGCTCACAAAATCTGCAACTTCTCTTTTCATATTCGGCCACCAAAAGGACCTTTTCAAATCTCGGTACATCTTAGTGCCTCCAGGATGAATGGTATATCTGGATCTATGAGCCTCCTCAAGAATGTTGTTCTTTATTGTAGCCTCATCCGGAACACAAGTTCTGCCTTTAAATAATAATCTACCATCATCGGCCAACATGAAATCAGGTCTGCTACTCAAGCTTCCCTTGATCTCTACCAACTCGGGATCATTATCTTGCAAGGACTTGATCTCTAACAATAATTCAGGTTTAAGTTGAATCTGAGCAATCAAGATCCGATCATTGTCAATATTGAGATCCAGACTAGATAATTGTTCCAACAATCTCCATTCTTGTAACATGAGACTTGACAATCTAGCTACCGGCTTCCGGCTTAATGCATCTGCCACAACATTACCTTTGCCAGGATGATACTCAATCAAGAAGTCGAAGTCTTTCAAGTACTCCAACCATCTCCGTTGCCTCATGTTGAGTTCCTTTTGAGAGAATAAATACTTCAAACTTTTATGATCTGAAAACACTGTAAAGGTTTCTCCATACAAGTAATGCCTCCATATCTTCAAAGCAAACACGACTGCAGCAAGTTCCAAATCATGAACAGGATAATTATCTTCGTGCTTCCTCAACTGCCTAGAGGAATAGGCAATCACCTTCCCATGCTACATGAGTACACAGCCTAAGCCAATACCTGAAGCATCAGTATAAACAACGAATCCTCCTTCACCAGAAGGTAAAGCCAAAACAGGTGCAGTAGTCAAACACTCCTTCAGAGTCTGAAAGCTTCGCTGACAATCATCTGACCAATCAAACTTGTTCTCCTTGCGGGTTAATCTTGTCATAGGTACTGCAATCTTGGAGAAATCTTGAATAAATCTTCGGTAATAGCCTGCCAGGCCTAGAAAACTTCTAACTTCAGTTGCACTAGTAGGCTGCTCCCAATTCTTCACTGCCTCAATCTTCGAAGGATCAACAGAAATACCTTCCTTGGTGATAATATGTCCGAGAAAGGACACTTCTTGTAGCCAGAACTCACACTTACTGAACTTAGCATATAGCTGATGATCTTTCAATAGTTGCAATGCCATTCTCAGATGCTCAGCATGCTCCTCCTCATTCTTAGAATAAATCAGGATGTCATCAATAAAGACTACGACCCATTGATCAAGATAGGGCCGAAATACATCGTTCATCAACTGCATGAAAGCTGCTGGAGCATTCGTTAGACCAAAAGGCATAACGACAAATTCAAAATGACCATACCTGCTGCAGAAAGCCGTTTTATAAATATCCTCTTCCTTAATCCGCAACTGGTGATATCCAGATCGAAGATCGATCTTAGAGAAATATTGAGCTCCCGCTATCTGGTCAAATAACTCGTCAATCCTCGGCAAGGGATATTTGTTCTTGATAGTCTGCTGGTTTATTTGCCGATAATCAATGCACAACCTCATCGAACCATCTTTCTTCCTGACGAATAACACAGGGGCTCCCCACGGAGAAGTACTAGGACGAATAAAACCCTTCTCGAGTAATTCCATCAGTTGCTGCTTCAGTTCCCTCAGTTCCGCAGGAGACATACGATAAGGAGCCTTAGAAATAGGAGCTGTGCCAGGAATAAAATCAATGGAAAAGATAACTTCCCGTTCAGGCGGAAGTCCTGGTAGTTCTTCTAGAAAGACATCAGGAAAATCTTGGATAACAGGAATGTCCTTGATCTCAATCTGTTGCTCAGGGATTGCACAAACAAAGGCTAGAAAAGCCTCACACCCATGCCTCAAAAGCTTATCAGCTCGAAGAGCCGAAATGAGTGGTACGGAGTTATGGTGCTTGACTCCCGTAAAAGATAAACCAGAATGTCCAGTAAAAGTCACTGAGCTAGAACTACAGTGAACATTGGCCTCATACTTAGCCAACCAATCTGCTCCTAGGATTACATCATAATCCTTCATATCCATGCAGACCAAATCTGCTGGAAAGTTCTGTTCACCAATCATAACCTTACTAGAAGGATAGAAATACTGGATTGTTGATCTAGTGCCAATAGGGGTTGAAATCTCTAACGGAGTATTCATCAAAACAGGTTCCATAGCTAATGACTTAGCAAATCTCCGTGAAATAAAAGAATGTGTGGCACCAGTATCAAAGAGAGCAAATGCGGGCTTATCGATTATAGTAAGGGTACCTTCGACGAGTCCGCCATCATCAGAAATCCCAGTCTCCTCTGCATGTAAAGCTTGAAGCTTGCCTTGTGGTTTCTTGAAGACTAGAGGTTTTGCCGGTGTAGCTTGTTCCGATATGAGAGGGCAATTGGGGATACGATGCTCCTTGCTTCCACATCGCAAACAGGCGCCTAGCTTGCGCCAGCACTCCTCTATCTTGTGACCCGGACGATCACAATAGTTGCACACGCCCTTGAATGGAACAATAGGGCCAGGCTTCTTGTCTTCATGCCTCGGCATCTTGCCCTTCCACAATCCAGACCCGCTCCACGAACCAGGTCCACTAACAGGTCTCTTCTTGGTATACCCGGGTTTGACACTCCCGGAACCCGTAGGTAATTCTTTCTTGGTGCCTTTCCCACGGATTCTCTCCGTCATTTCAAGAGTATCCTCTAGAACTTGTGCTTTTCTTACCATCTCGGAATAAGTGGAAATCTCCATCGGTGCCAATTGGTTGATATAATGAAGCTTCAAACCATTGAGAAAGCGCTTCGCCTTCATCTTCTCGGTGGAAATGAGATGTGTAGCATATCGAGAAAGCCGTGCGAATTGAGCCTCATACTCTGCCACGGACAAACCTCGCTGTTTCAAGGCCGCGAACTCTGCCGCTTTCTTCTCTTGCACTCTATCGGAAAAATACTTGCTGTTGAAGAATTCCTCGAATTCTTCCCACATAACTTGCCGATCACCGAGAGTTGCCTTGATAGAATCCCACCAAGTACGTGCATCATGTTCCAGTTGAAATGTTGACAAAAGGACACGCTCCTGGTTGGTGCATTGCATAACTTCAAAGATTCTCCCCATCTCATCTAGCCAGTGCTCGGCTTGGTTAGGGTCAGTCGAACCAGCGAATCTAGGCGGATTCATTCCGCGAAAGTTCCGGTATAGATCACCGGTGCCATGCTGTGCCGCTCCTGCCTGAGCTACTTGCTGAAGGGCCTGAGTAAGGCCTTGAACCGTACGCTGCAGGTTCCTCCATTCAGCACGATCAGCTGCCATCTACACGAGAAATAGGTTACTTAGGTTCAAATAAGATAGATAATTACACGATTAAGAAACGAACTTAACCCAAGTTCTACCCAATCTCACAGGTCAGGTCTTAAACTTTTACAAGGTTAGGGATCTAGTGCACCTAGACACGACCAAAACTCGGTACCTGGCGGAGGTAATCGGTCCGAAGACCACTCGCGCAAGTGTGCGACCTTTCCGATAGGCATAGCCTAACGTTCGGGCAACACCTTTTTATATACCGGTTATTGGGATGCAAAGCAAGAAAACTTAAACTTAGGAAACCTAGGAATGTGAAACCTAGGGCTCTGATACCAACTAAACTGTCACGCCCCGAACAAGGCGGAAATAACGGGACGTACAGTTAGGGACACGCTGGCAAGAGAGGGAACTAAATCTAAAACAATACACAAGTGCTACAAGATGGAAATGCTAAATGATCATTAATAAACCACGACTAATACAATAATCCTCAAGTTCAACTTAATACAACAGGAATAATCAACCACTAAAACTCAATAACAAACTGAAACTAAATGCTCTCCAAAACACAACTAAAGAAGGATAACACACTACTAACACACTAGAACTGATACACTCAAGATATCACTCCTGCCCTTCCCCATCGGTAAGCGCGTCACCTGAAAAGCATGGAAAGGGGGAAACAACGGGGTGTGAGCTAACGCTCAGTAGGAAATAACAGACATGTATAAGTGATTAACAGTTTAATTACATTTTTTAAAATGTCATGCTACAAATGATAAAAATGATAAAAAGATAACGATGATGAAACGAAATTCAAAGATCTTGCAAGGTCAAGAAATATAATGAATAGAATAGTAAGACAAGAATTTACTACAGGAGATAACGATAAAAAGTTGGCCATATCAAGTCGATTCAAGTCATGTCAAGCACGTATGTAATTTCATTTCCACGTCCAAGTAATGAGCAAGTACAGTAACCACAAGTAGAGTATAGAACAGTGACGAGTGGAAAGTGAAAAGTAGTAGAAAGTAATGTAGAGAGTAGTGGAGAGAGTAGTGGACAGTCCTAGATTTAACACATGTCAAGTACTGGTGCCAAATGACACACCTAGTCATTCACCTCCCAGGGGTAGACGTAGTGTTCGGGCGCTCTTCCCAGGACTAGACCGAGCCCTTAATTGTTTGCCAGGCATTGATTTCTTTGGATCAAAGATCCCACGAATCTAGACTTCCACAGTTTATGGCCAGAATTCCAAGGTTTAAACTAAGTAGCAATAACAACTTCAAGTAGGAAGGAGATTCATTTTCAGAATTTCAAGGTAAGTATAATCATCCAGGAGATTGAAATCAAGTCACAACAAGAGTTAATCGTGCTGCGCTACTGTACAACAGCAGCAATCAAACAAGCTAATCAACATATTAATCCTAATCATCAAGTTAAGATGTCATGATTTAACCATTATCATTTGCATTAAGACAATAGCCAAGAAGCTGATTCAAGATGATAAGGCAAAGAACAACTCCCACAGGAGTGAAATAGAATGCATTAACAGAGATTTAGTTACACCATTAACCACTAATTATGTGGGTTTCTATTTAATCTTGTATGCATTGAAATGAAGATGATAAACGGTGTGTTTTTATACTAAGTTTGCATGTATGGACCAATGTTAATTGAAACTAAAAGGGTACGTGAATAGGTCATTAGTTCCTCAAAAATGTAGTTTTCAAAGTGTTTAGGTTGAATGGTTTGATTCCCCGATGATCCGGATTGATCCCCGGGTCAAATCATCAAAAAAAACGGGTTTACACTGCATGGGTCGACCCTTTGGGTCGACCCCTGGAAAAATTCCAGGGATGGGTCGACCCCTGGGTCGACCCCTGCAGGCTGTGGGTCGACCCATTGGGTCGACCCATGCAAGGCAGCATTGCTGCTTGCAGGGTTTGAAATGGGTCGACCCGTGGGTCGACCCCTTGATTTCCAGACCCAAAAAGGCCTAAAAAAAAACATGAAAACTCCATGAATTGGGGTCTAAATGTATTGGGATCATAACCATAGACTCTATGGTTAATAATATGCATCTTAGGGTCATGAAACACGATTTTAAATCATGAATTTCGATAGAAATCCAAGGAAATACAACCTATTCTATGAAGAACACAAGAAAAGTCTAGCTTGCTAACATGCTTCTAATAACACACGAAATACTCTAGGCATGATCTATAAAAATTGGGGATTTTGATGTCAAAAGAAAGCTAACATGCTATTGATTACATTCATGTATGTTAATTAGAAATTGGGCTGTTATCACCTACCTCAAATTGAAGAAGGAACTCGAAACCTAGAATAAAGAATAACTTGACAGCACCTCACTAAAACTTCGATATCTCCTCAGATACCTAATGAAAATTGAGGCTTTTGCCACCAATGGAAAGAGCTCGATGAGAGGTACAATTTGCTATACTCATGATCAAGAGTTGGTTGAGAATTCCTACCTCAATAGATTGATCAAAGAAGGATGAAGGGAAGCCAACGGCCTACTGACCGACCTCCACAATTCGAACTAGATCTCTCCAGATCCGAAATTTCAGCGAACCCCATAGCAGCCAAATGAAAGAAGACTCGTAGGGCTTCATTTTGATAGCTCATAGAGCTTCTGGAGCCTTCTGAATTGGGAGTATTTGCTGTTGCAAGCTACGAGTTTAGAAACGGCGCCGAAATCCTTGACTTGACCAAACTATGTCGGCAGCACGTTTTGGGGCTAAGTTTACCTCAAATTGATTGAGGGTAAATGTTCCTTTATGTAATACCTTTCATTTGCCTCTGGAATCACCCCATTTGGTTGAGAATCAAGCTCGAATTTGATGTTCAAAGTTTGGGTGAATAGTAAATTCGAATTTGGGTTAGGTGGGTTATAAGTCAGGCTTAATCCACTGATTAGGCCTAGATAATGATTTAATTAGGCTTACTCCAAGAAGACAAAAGTGTTAGTCGAAGCATCTATTATTTAATTACTATTTTTATGAATTTTTATATGTTAGATAAAATTCCATTTCTACTATTCCGTAATTAATTAAATATTAAGTTCGGAAGAATTAGTTCGCTAATTCGGCTTAATAAACGATTGTATTAGGCTTAATTGTAGAAGACAAAGTTGATAAACAAAATTAATTCTACAAGATGTGATTTTTGGGGATTTTTAGAAAATAGTAGAAAAATGACTTATTCTATTAATTAATTAATTAATCCAATTAATTTGGATAATTCTCATTAATTTCGAATAATTTCAAATAAATTCCAAATAATTACAAATAACTTTCTAAATAAATTTCTAAGGAATTTGGGGTCTTACAGTTTTTGTCTGAAAAACTTTGGAGCTGGTGTATTGTTCTCAAACTGAATCAAGACTAATTTACAAGGTTTCAAGTGCAGTTTAATGAAAAATTCATGAAAAAAGTTTTAACAACCTTGTTAACTGTTCCTTGAGAAACTGGGACTTTCATCAATGAAGTGAAAGAATCCCATGTTATGAGATGGCAGTATAAATCAGGCTCAATTAGCTGTCTTGATCATACATAGCTATGGTACATATCTGGTTAGTAACTGGGGTGTCTGGCCTCTGGTAAAGGTGTCACCTTAATGTCAACACCAGTTAGAATACTATCTCTGTCCTCTTGTCAGAAGGGGTAATGTGGTCTTGCCACCAAGTAACTGGGGATTCCTGCCTCTAAACAAGTTGTCTCCCTAATGTCAAAGGTGTACTTGACAGATTTATCTTTGATCTTGACCATCTTTGAAAAATTTTCTCCCTCTTGGTATCCAGATCCGGTTCACTTGGCATTTAGATCTTGGTTTGTTTGTTTTCAATACCACAGGTCTTTGTTTTCCTGACTTCCTTGCTTTATACTCTCTGAGTAAAGACTTACTCTGACCATACTGGTATCTTGTACCTTACTTGCTTAGAATCTGGTTCTGTGTATGGAGCAGATCTTCATTCACCATTTTGCACACAGTCTGACTAACTGATCCTCAAAATCATCACATAAAATTAATGGCTTTCTTAATTGCCTAAAGATCTCAATAACTTTCCTTTATCAGCCATACTCTCTCTTGTTTTCTCTCCACTATCAGCAATTTTCTTTTCGTGATATCTTCAGACCTGCCCCTAGTTTTTGATGATGTCAAAGGGGGAGAGTGTCTTGCTTGTGCTTTGCTGAGGGGGAGCGAAAGATAAGTGCCCTGAGTTATCTAGTCAGAGGAAAGCAGTTATTGTGTTCAGGGGGAGCTCTTGGGAGTCGTCAGAGGAGGCGAGTGTGTTGTGTGTCTGCATTGCTTATCTTCATATAATCTCATTGCACTTCATCTTTGTTATTTAATATAGTGTTGCCATCATCAAAAAGGGGGAGATTGTTGGATTTTTGTGACTTCCCTAGTGTTTTGATGATGAGCATCACTATGTTAAATATTGTCATTTTAATCAGATATCTTGAGTAATGTTATGCATTTGAAATTTCCATGATTAACAGGAAAACTGCTATGAGGTAGTACCTTGCATGTCCACACTGTTCCTTCTTACTTCGTGTTGTTTGTATTTACTACACTTCGTGTTGTCCGTTTTGTACGTCGTTATTTGTTCCATCGCGTGTTGAACACTGCAGCACCTCGTGCTACTTTCTGTGCCACCTCGTGTCGCTCCATCTGTGTCACCCCTATGTCTTCGAGTCTTATATTCTGGCCAAGTCTATACAGCCTCATCTTTACCTTCGTTCCAAGCCAAAGTCTACACATTCGTTTCCTTGGGCAAAGTCTATACATCGTGGCCTTGAACTCTCAGTCTATACACTCTTTATTTCAAAGTCTGTACATTGTTGCCTTGAAGACCGTTCCAAGTCTATACATCCAGTTGAATGCAAAGTCTACACATCGCCTCACATCATATGAAGGCTGTACGTTGGAAGTGTCTTTCTTGCTTTGTGACCACACTTCGTGTCGGTTTCTATTTTCATCTTCGAGTTGGTTTCAGTCCGTGTCGTTTCGTGTCGTCCTCGTCTTCGAGTCGTTCGTAAGTTCGAAGCAATCTTGTATTCGAGTAGTTTTTTATGTCTTCGTGTTATCTTTTGTGCTTGTGTCTTCGTGTTAGTTTTATGTTTGTGTCTTCGTGTTGTTTTTGTGTCTTCATGTTGTCTTTGTATTTGTGTCTTCGTGTTGCTTCTTTCTATCTTCGTCCAGGTTTCCTCTGATCGCGTGTTTTACTACCGTTTTACTCCGTGGTATTTCCTTCTCACCTCGTGCTGTTTTCATCTGACCTCGTGTCATTCTCTCTTTATTTCGTACTGTAGTAATCTTGTGTATCTCGTGTCATTCTCAGAATAGTGCATCTCGTATTGCTACCACATACCTCGTGCAGTTTTAGTTTTTGTGGCCCTGAGTTTTAATCATTTTAATTCTTTGCAGGAGAAGAAGAAAAACAAAAAGAAGAAGGTGGTCCGAGGAAGAATATTCCCCAGTGACTGGGCTGCACGTGATCCAATACTAAAGGAATCAATGGTATAAGGGCACGTGGCAAGAAGGTTCTGGATCGAGCGCGGGAAGCACACGCCTTGCATGCACCCTCCTGATCGCTTATAAAAGCACTGCCTCACCATCTACGAAAAGTGAGGAGCTCCGAGGTTACAGTGAAGAAATTTGAGTGAGAGCAGAAAAGAAAGAGCCTCCCTGAGAAACTAGAGTGTTCCAGTTGAGAGAGAAGAGAGAGCAGAAGAGTGATCAGAAGATGGGTATTGACTTACGGATCAAATCCGAAGTCTGCTGCTCAGTTTGTGCTACATTATTTCCAGTTTCTGAAATTTGGATTCCTTCTTTCTTGTTTTCCTTTTTATCTATTTTTCCTTCTTGATTAAAAGTTCTCTGTGTTACCTCCTGGTGTTCAGGGGAAGAGAGAGACGTGTTCTCTCTGGTTCACTTGCAACAGAGGTTGCAGTATTGTTCCCTCTCGTAGAAGAGGTGTTCCCTCTGGGCTTCAGAGGAAGAGAGACCTTGGTCTCTGGTTCTAGTGACTGCAGATCACTAGTGTTCCCTCCGGTTGGAGGAAGAGGAAATTATTTCCTGGTTTCTAGGGACTTGGCGTCCTTAGGGTTCCCTCCGGGTGTGGAGGAAGAGGGGAGGGTGTTCCCCTAGTGAAGCTGTGAATCAGCCGTTGTCGCATACTGAGTCTGCTTTGCTAGCAGGTGCTAGTGGAAGCCTCACTTCGATTTGAAGTGAGGGGTGGACGTAGGCAGACTGGAGGTCTGACCGAACCACCTTAAAAACCTCTGGGTACTCGTGTGATTGTCTGTGGTGATTTTGTGGTGTGCCTTCTATCCACTCGAGCTATTGTCCGCACTGCATTTTTTTGTGGGTTCAACTCCGAGATTGCTTGTTTTAAGTGAATTATTCTTCAGTAATTTCTAATTGGTTGAAAACAATGATCTATTCATCCCCTCCCCTTCTAGATCACTTCATATTTCTTGTATCACCCACTTCCCCAAGTATCCCTCCCTCTTCCCCACACACCCCTCCACCTTCCCATCCCCAACACAACATTTCCCCTCCCCAAAGCAACAATAACCCCCCATTAATCACTCATTCAAGCCAAAGGTCTCCCTCTCCCTCTCCCATCCAACACCAAAATTCGCAGCTCTCCAGTCCCCCACCTGCTAGACCCCCTTCCAGCCCCCATTTCCCCCCTCTCACCCCTTGGTTCGACCCCCCTTTGACCCCCTATCAACCAGGGGACGCCCCAGTCCCTTCCCCCTCCATTTCCCCCTCCCCATCTCCCCACTACCATACCCTTCCACCCCCATACACTGCCCAGTTCGCAGGTAGCAGTTGGGACTCGACTTGCAGAACATGCATCAGAGTCGGTTCGCATTCTCTGAAGGTGTACCATACATCTCCGGAAAGGTCTTCCAGGTGGCTTCACAGGCGAGGTGATCCCGCTCCATTCCGAGTTCGGGGTTGCCCGGGAGAACCTTTCTCCCCCGACTGCGCAGATCTGGCCCAGACTGTAACCAGAGGAAACTTTCAGAAGCTCCTGCGGCCACACCTTGGCACCCCTTGGCAAGCCACTTGACCGGGGTGATCCTCCACCAGTCCCCTATCCAACCCAGCCAGCGTGGAGTCATTTGGAGTTCGGAGCTGCTTGCACCAATTTTTCTACCACCGGAGCGTCGTTCAGGTCCGCCAGGGCCTGTCCCAATACCTCCCTACTTCTTGGGCCGCTGTTCTCGAGCCCGACTTCCCCTTGTGCTGTTCATTCTTGCTGATCGAAGAGGACACGGCCACGCTCGCAACCGTCCTGGTTTCGTGCCGTTCTGATCATGGGAGCACCCGGGGCGGCTTCATCTTCCTACGGAAGCATCCTGAAACCTGCTGGAGCCAGAACCAGGCAGTGCTGGTCCAGCACCTGCCCCAACCATCAGCGATACTTTGAGAGCTCGGAAAAATTCAGGAGTCAACCTGGATTAGTCAGTGACGATTTGGCGCTGGTTTCGTCAGCTTCTAAGTTTGGGAGCGTCCTCGGGAGCGTCAATAGCGAGCACCTATCAGACGGGCAGACAGGCGGGCAGAACCACGTTGGGTCATTCAACTTCTTCCTTAGCCCCACTCCCCGCCCCGCCTGGCCGGCTTACCGCCCCTCCCTGTGTGTAGGTAGTGTTTGCTTGTACCCTACTCTCCCCACACCGAGTTTCCCCTCCTGCGTGAGGAGTAGTGCATGTATTAGCAGGTCCTCGGCCGAAGCGTCATCGGCGCGGCGTGCGGGTAGCCCACGCTTCCCCGCTCGCCCTCGTCTCCGGCCGAGATCGGTGTCTTCACACCGATCAGGTGAGCTTCAGGTCACTTCCTCTGCTGGTTTTACTATTACTTAGCCTAGTATTATCTCTAGTTGCACCGTCGGCAGTGAGAAAGTGCTCGTTCCTACTTTCCATCTAATCGAGTACCACCGCGGGTGAGTTGTGAGGGTGACATTACATCCCACGTCCTCGGCGTGCCGGCCGCCCTTGAAATTGGGCATCCCTGGCCCATTGGGGTCCATCCCCATCTAGCCATACCCTTGGAACCCCAAGGTCCAACCTCGGACCCTCACCACCATCGCCGGTCCGCCTACGGACCCGGCTGCGCGCGACGCGGGTGAACCCGCTTGTAAGAGATCGCCGTTCGGTCCGGTTGCTTGCGATTCAGGTCCGAGGGGTTGTGTCACATCAAATCTGATCAAGAGTTCTTCAGTAAATGTCTTCTACTTCGAGTATTCTACCATCTGCAAGAAGCAGAGTTCATTTTGGAGACCGGAGCTGAAAGTTATCAATTTTCTCCCCCGAGCGCACGGTTCTGCTTCCACTCTGTCTGCACCAACCCTCCGTCAGTGTTCAGAGGCTACCAGATTACTCCGACATCATTTGGCATCCCCGCAGTTCGGCTTCGAAGTAGACCCATCAACGGTTCCAACGGCTCTGACGGCACTTGATTCCGAGCTCAGGAGTGTTCGTGGCGCCTTCTGCTTCCTGCTGTTGGGAACCTGCAGCTGTCCGAACAGAGGATCTGCTACTCTGTTCAAGCCCCTACCCCGACCAGCAGCGGTACCATAAGAAATCAAGAAAATTCTCGTGTCTTCCCGGTCCAGCTACGAAGAGTTTCCCACTGATTTCGTCTTCATCAAAAATCCAGAGTGGCCGCAGTGTCAAGAGAACCGACTGTCTATCCAGAAGCGCAGAGAATGGTCAGAATCAGCTTCGGCAACCTTTTCTTGTTTCTAGCTTGATTTTCCCCCTTTCGCTTGGCCGGCTGAAGGCCCCTCCCTGCGTGGAGGTAGTTTTGGCTATATCAACTTAACCCCCACCCCGAGATCCCCCCCCCCTTGCAAGGGGTGTAGTTCATGTATTAATTTAGGTCGCAGGTTTGAAGCTCCGTCGACGCGGCGTGCGGGTGCATACCCACGCCTCCCCGCTCGCCCCTGTCTCCGGCCGGAGTCGGCGTCTTCACGCCGGCTAGGTGAGCCTCGGTCCCTCTCTTGGCTGGTTTCAATTCATTGCTAGCATAGTATTATCGCAATTGTTTCGTCAGACGGTGAATGAGAGCTCGGCCCTAAATTGCTTGTGCCGTGAGTGACCACCGCGGGCGAGTTGTGAGTCAACCATTACATCCCACAACCTTGGTGTGCTGGCCGCCAATGATTTGGGCATCCCAGGCCCATTTGGGGTTCTCCCCAAGCTAGCTAACCTTTGGAGCCTCAAGGACCCACCTCGGACCCTCTCCATCATCGCCAAGTTGCCTTCGGGCACTAATGTGCGCCAAGCGAGTGAGCTCGCTAGTGTGAGTCCGCTACCCAACTTGAATGCTTGCAAAATAGGTCCAAGGGTGGTTTCACATCACTTTTATCTGCCACTTGAGGACAAATCCCATGATGATCAAGATCACCTCTGGCGGCAGCTGCTTCAACAAAGATCGCAAGGTAACATATTGGCGTAAGTACGTATTTTTATGATATCATTATCTCACTGCTTCACGCATGATTTTCAAAATGAAGTGCTTCTTAACTAGATTAAAAGTGGCGTTTTAGACCTTTATCCTAGGACGTATCTTTATCTTTACTAAAACTCTTAAAAAAGAGTCTTTAGGCTTGCTTTTGCAGCACCTTTGGTTAAAAGAACCCCGTGTTGAGAATTCAACATTCTCTCCCCGCTTGTTAAGATCAACCCTTAGCTGGGCATTCCACACACTTCACGGCGTCCTTAGCCGGCTCCTTTGATAAAATATCGTTGCTACTTTGGCCATGCCATGAGTATTCATAAAAGTCTTTTTCTCTTCTCTACTCGGCCAAGTGCAGGGGCAAGAGGTTGATGGATGAGATGACCAACCTAGGTAATACCTAATACGAGAGAAGTCTCAAATAGGGGCGGTCTTGACCCAAACTAAAATCAAATTTCATGATATACATCTCGCCAAGAGGGCTATTATGAAAAATCAAGTCAAGATTTCAGTAAATGTAAAATTATGAATTATGGCATGACAAGAGTGGCAAAGTCCCCGCAGAGAAAACCCTGGTCGTATGCATGTCAAGGCTCTAAAAATCAAAGGCACAAAGCCCCGGCGCAACAGACTACCTAATTGAGGGGTAATACCCCAGAAGGAATTAAAGTCTCGATATCTCTCATCCTACATAAAGCTTATCTCCAATTATTCTTCTCTTCTCCCTCTAAGACCGAATGTTTCTCGGGTATGGGCTTGGTAGGAGCACAGTTAACTAAAGGTAGCTGGTCATGGGGCGCCACCTTTAAATGCACGCCCGGCTTTGGGCAGTTTTGAGCGAAAGGGGAAGGAACTAGGACCCTTAGCCAGTGGTTTAAACATCCGTTGATGCTGCACTAGCAATGTCTAAGCCAAATTTCAAAAAAAAATGAATATTACCAAATTTTAAAAAAATTGAATGTTGCCAAAATTCCAATTTTTTTTTTGAATATTGCCAAAATTCCAAAAAAAAATTGAATATTGCCAAATTTCCAAAAAAAATTGAATATTGCCAAATTTCCAAATTTTTTTGAATAGTTCTAAAAAAAAAACTTTCAAAATTAACATTAAAATTCAAATATTCTTTTGAAAACTTATAAAAAATTTGCATATTCTCAAAATTCTAAAAAAAAAAATTTATTTCTGATGGCATTATTGCAGAGATATCCTTTTGTAGGGGCACGTAAAATCAAGAACAATCACAAGAAGTGCAACAAGTACCAAAGAATGTCTCATTCCACTATATATGTCAAAAAGAGTACAAAATGAGAGTGGGTACAAACAACCTCTCTAGCTCTCCCCTCGACCCTCTTGATCTCCCCCTCTACGCGAGCTCTCAGCCTCCTCCTGTCCTCCCCGGGAAGACCTAGGAGGAGCCATCGATCCTCGAGAAGCTGAACCCCTGTCACCGCGTGCTCCCCTCTCAGCATCTTCCCTCCTCTGATGCTCAGAGGAGGTAACTAAATAATCAGTGCTCGAATAAGCTCGGGAGTATCCCTCGCGCTGAGCCCGCTCACGCCCCCGCCGATAGCGATCCTCCGCATCCTTCGCCCGCTGCTCGACGATCCCTAATCTAGTACTCAGCTGCACCCTCTCCAGCTCCCGCTCCACTCTCTCTCTCTCCCATCTCTCTCTCTCTATCTCGATCCTCCCTCTCTCTCTACCACTCACTCCTCTCCACATCAAGGAGGAGGTGTAGCTCCGCCACATCCCGAGGAAGCTCCTCTGTGACTCGACGCCTCAGCTCTGCTTCCGCCATCCGCAGCTCCTGCTCTTGCACCAGAAATCTTGGTCAAATACTGATGTTAATAAAAGTTTTCAAGACTAGATTAAAAGAATAGATTGCTTACTCTTTCCTGTAGGGAGGCCTCAGCTGTCTCCGCCCGAGCAACTGCACTAGCAAGCTGGCTCTCTAGATCTGTGTGGTCACAGACGGGCTGAGTAGAAAATGAAGCACCATGCGAGGATCGGACTGCCATTAATTGAAATTTAAATCCTGATCACTCTAGTTACAAGTTCTTACCAGCTCATCGACAGTATGCTGGAGGTCCTCACGTTTCCAAATCGTGGAATCGAGGAGTCCCTGTACCATGGCCAGTCTCCCTTCTATGTCGAACTGCAATGAACGCATGTTGGTCACATATTGAATAATCAAGTTTTTATAAATGAAAATGCAAATGAATTTAAAGCATACCTGTCCACGTGCGCTTTGGTAGACCCGGCTACGGTATGTCTGAGAGTATGCCTAGAGGTAGGCATCATCTGAGTCCGCTCCCGCAGGGACTAGTCGGCCACGCCTTTTCCAATCTGCATACTGCTTTCGGGCACGTTGCCGCCAATCATCTGTCCCCTGGAGGCCTCGAAAATGTCACCCAGGTCGTGGGTCCGTCGCCTGGGTCGGGAACTCTACTACCGCCTGGTGGATCCCCAGTGTCCTCATGATTAGCCTATGGTATAGAGGCTCGACCAGGTTGAGGGCGTGCAACCAAATCTCTCCCCCGAAGTATGGGATGGCCGCCTCCACCCAGAGCATCACCCCGATATCCCTCTGATACGGAGTCCAGATCACCTGCAGAGTTTAATTTGTCATTACCCTTGATTTCATTCATATAATATAATTCAATTTCAAAAAAAATTAAATCTTACCTCTATATAGGGCATCATATCTAACATCTCCTGAATGTGGGTGACCTGGTCCTTCAAAGATCGGCTGTCTCGTGTTGGGGTCCATCGTCTGGCCAGGGGCAGTAGATCTCCTCGATCCTCCCAAGCACGCCTGAGGGTAGGAAGATACAAATAACTCCAAACCTGAAATGTAGCTCATGTGATTAGTATAAGAGGTAAGTGCATAATTTAATCCATGGAGTTTACCTGAAGTAGAGGGTAGAATCCCCCGAGTGAAGACTGGAGTGAAGAAATGCCGAAACTGTCAAACAAATGGGCTAGGACCGCCGCACCCCAAGCATACCGTCTGACTTTATTCAGATCCTCTAGTAGAGGTAGAAATCGGTAGCTCACTGCATCACCTTGAGTCGCTAGAAGTAGCTTGCCAATCATCAGTATAAGAAACCTCCTCAGCTCCATGTCGGCCTGTGCACCAGCCTCGGTCGCGAAGCTCTCTCTGGCCCCAGCCTCTAGTCTCCTCTCATGAGCCGTCAAAGTCTCTCCCACATCTCTCTGTGTGTGGAACAAGCCGAGACTCTCCTACAAAGCGATCCTCAACACTAGCGAGGTCCGACCGGTCCCCTCCAGCTCCAAGCCCAGTAGCCTGCGTGCCATCTCCCGATAATCAGGGTAAGTGCAGCCTGTCACTACCGATCCATGCACCCGCAGCCCAGTAATACGGGTGACGTCTTCTAGAGTCGGGATCATATGACCCCAGGGGAAGAGGAAGGCCTTCCACCCCGTACCCCATCTGGCTTTCAGGGCCCTTATCAATCCCACATCGACTCTTAGCACCTCTATTTCCAAGAACTCTCCAAAGCCCATTCGGCGGAGGCGGGCCCGTTGAAACTCCGGTAGTGCGAAGTAGACGGCCCGAACCAATGTCCATGAAATCTGGGCACGAACTGCACCCTCTACACCCTGCACACAACATAAAAGCAAGAAATATCAATTTGTGTTCACCAAACAAAAGAAAAAAATCAGAAAATAAAAAAACTGGCATTCTGTTCTTTAACGCGCTATATCGTTATAGCGCGTTCATCATGAAAGCGCTATGAAGACATAGCGCGTTCATATTCCGAAGGTAGGGGATGACCCCTCATTCCGCAAATCCATTTTGTGGGCATTTTTGCCCTCTACATTGATCTAAGGGGGTGTCTTGTCTTTCGTTTTTACATTTCATGAAAGAAAAACAAGAAAAAAATCCAAAATAAAATAAGTTATGGGTGGTTTCTTACCAATCGTCATTTTCGAACTGCCGTGCCGCCAATGGGTTCCGCCGCTACTTCCTCGGCTGCCGCGGCACCTTCAGCCCCCTCCGCCTCATCGGAGGGGATCTCCATTTCATCTCCTTCAAGCCTAGCCGAGACGGTCGCCTCCGAATCGGGGTTTTCATCCACGGGAGAGGGCGCTCATTCCTCCTCCGTGCGAGATCGTTGACGGCCGCGGGTGGCGCACCGTTTGGAACGTCGGGGAGGTCCTCCTTCCATTGGATTAGGGTAATAGAGGTTTGGGCTGGTGAGAGGGTGAGAGAGGGAGTGGAGAGAGGGAAAGGATGAGTTTGAATGAATGAAAGGGTGGGGGGCGGTTTTTGAAATATGTGCGTAATGAACGCGCTATATGTTCATAGCACGACACTATCGCGCTATGTATATATAGCGCGATGATGAAAAATAAAAGAGAAAAAAAAATATAGAGGGGGGGAAGAAAAGAAAAGAAAATGCAGGTTGTGGATGAATAAAACTTGTGTTCTTTCGCTTATGCATGCTTAAATTTGCTCTATTTTCGCTTACCATTGTATTCCCAGGAAAAGAAAAGGAGAAGATAAAATGGCATGCCACCAGGTAAGTATTATTTTATCCCTTCCTTTATTGCATTATGATACTTACATTATTATATTTTCTCAAGGACCGGCCGGTTCTCTGTACGTTTCGGGATCTGAGTTCCCCTCTACCAAAAACAGTGATGATCTAGAAACATGCAGTTAATCGTCGGATAGGCCGTTAGGTCAGACAAATTTGGGGACGATAGACTTCATCTCACACGCCGTGGTTGCGGATAACTCTTGACCCGAGTCTGTTTGATTTAGCAATATTATCCTTGAGTATCTTATATTTTATTCTTTCTTGGCATTTGTTTTAATGATTTCTTTTATTTTAACCCTGCACGCATCATGCCCTTTTTTTGTATTCATAAATGTCCAATTTTTCTTCTCAATTAAAGATCAATAATGCTTAAGTTTTTGAATAAAGAAATTCAATTCCATTCTGAATTTGAAAGATTGCTCCTGGTTGAGCGTAGGATCTCGTTGGTCGATGTGACCCTCGCCTGGAATTTGTTTATCTCCTTTCAATCCAATTCAACTTATCTCTTTTTGATCCACTCATTAGCTGTGAACCGCACGATGGCGTCGATGGATCCGCCGGGCTCGCGTCCATTCCACTAACTGAGTGAAATTCGTAGTTGCTACGCACTACAGATGCCTCTTTTGTGCAAGAGGTTGATCAGCTTCCCTTTTTTTGTTGTTCCGCGCCTATCGTTCTAGGCAGGAGTCACTTGTGCTAGCTTGACCTTGTGGTTAGCTCGGAGTTTTCTGGATTATTCCTATCATTTGTCGGCTGTGGTGGGTGTCTCTTTTTCCTTGATATCCACTTATCAGTCCGCTCCACTACGTTTCCACTTCATCTCTCCGTCACTACCACTCTGTGTCATCTCCGTTTCACCTCCGTCTCGCTCCCCTGCAAAGCGGATATCAAGGAGGGCATCTGTAGACACCCAATTTTGACCGATAAGTTGAGCAGTTTCTTTGTTCTCCTAGTTAATGCCCCAATTGATCCATAATTGGTTGATTTTCTGGGATATCTCCCTATTCTTGGCCCCACAATTCAATTTCCATACCTTGGATCTCGTCTCGAATTTGGCATTCTCGCGCTATTCACTCACAACACTTTGTTATTCATAGCGCGTTATGGACCTAATTGAATGATCATTTGAATAGTCATTATTTCTTGACATTTGATCTTTATAGCATCCACTTTGGATGTTATTCTTACTTAATACTTGATTAAATGGCCGTCCAATGGGTATTTATTCTTTTTCTAATCATTTGGGGAGCCAATCATTGTCGCGCTATATCGTTATAGCGCGATCATGAAGAACGCGCTATACGATTGTAGCGCGTTCTCAGTCAAAAACCCAGTCCGACCCGGACTCCCCTTTTTTGACTTGGGTCCTTATTTTGGTAAGTTTCCAATCATATTCCATCCAAAGGAAGGTTCCTAATCCTAATAGGACTCTTTCCCCCTCATTAATCGGCAAGATTGCCTTGATTTGAGCCACCAAGTCATTAGTTTGAATCGAACTCCGACCTAGGGTTCGTTCTTGATCCTTCTCCTATAAATTGGACCCATGGCCGTCGTTTTGAAAGGGATGCAACTCGAGAACTTGACGAGGAGGAGGCTGCTCTTCATTCCAAATCAACAACTCCTCGCTCCTCACACATCCAAGGGAGTATTTAGGGGCTTATTGTGTTCTTCCTCGTTCTTAGTTTTTCTCCCCAATTCGTCTATCTCAATCTTCGCATAGCATTGCATATTGATCTCAAAAATACTTCTTTTACAAAACACACGCATTCACACGCACACCAAACCTATTTTTGGCCCTTCCATAGGGGTTTAAAAACCACCAAACCCCCAGGTAATCGAGCCCTTCTTTTACATGTTTTTGATTAAGAATAGGGGCAGATTCTACTAAAATCTCGATCTAATGGGCCTTCTGTTTGTTGTTTATGATTTTTTGCAGGCACTAGAAGATTGATACGTGGAGCCCTTGCACCTTAGCCGGCCTTGGAGCAAGGAAGAAATGAATCCAATTCATCCCGCTTTCTGTTTGATATCGCGCTATATGAACATAGCGCTATCTTAAGAAGGCGCTAGGATGATATAGCGCGTTCATCCCCAGGCCAGCTCTTGGCCCCTTGAATTTCTGAGGTATGTAACATGCTCTTATTTTGATCTTCATATTATTTGGCATGTTGTTGGCCTCAGTGGCGATTACGGATTTTAATTATTACATGTGACCCCCCTTTTATCATTGATTTTTGGTTCTATATCTTGTTAAATCATCACATCTTCAAATCATCAATAGGGGGTGGTCTAATTCCATAATCTACAACATCCCAATTTTATCTGATAATCAGACAGTTGGTGCTTGATCCAAAGTACTTGGGTTGCACAGTTGCCAGCTGCGACATATTCAGCCTCAGCTGTTGACAAAGTTACTGTGTGTTGCTTTTTAGATGCCCAAGACACTAGACAACCACCTAGGAATTGACAGTAGCCACTAGTACTTTTTCTATCTACTCGACACCCAGCATAGTCTGCATCAGTGTAGGCTAGAAGTTCTAACTCACACCTAGCAGGATACCATAGACCAAGCTCTTGAGTGCCTAATAGACACCTAAAAATCCTTTTCACAGACTTAAGGTGTGACTCTTTAGGACTAGCCTGAAATCTAGAACATAGGCACACTGCAAACTGAATATCAGGCCTAGATGCTGTAAGATATAAAATGGATCCGATCATACCTCTATATAGCTTTTGGTCCACTGGTTTACCTTGAGGATCTGTATCTAAGCTGGTCGAGGTACCCATTGGAGCAGCTATTTCTTTGAGGTCGTCCATCTTGTATTTCTTCAGTAAATCCCTTATGTACTTGGACTGAGTGATGAAGGTTCCATCTTTTGACTGTGTAACCTGCAGTCCAAGAAATAATTTGAGCTCGCCCATTGAGCTCATTTCAAATTCATTAGTCATAATCTGAGAAAACTCGTCACACAGTTTGGGGTTAGTTGACCCAAAAACTATGTCATCCACATAAATTTGAACAATAAGTATATCTGGACGACTTAACTTAGTGAACAAAGTTTGATCAACTACTCCTCTTGTGAAGTTCTTATTTCTGAGAAATTTGCTCAACCTATCATACCAAGCTTTAGGAGCTTGCTTAAGACCATAGAGAGCTTTATTAAGTTTATAAACATGATTGGGGAAGTCTAAACATTCAAAGCCAGGAGGCTGCCTCACATAGACATCCTCACTGATTTCCCCATTTAGAAAAGCAGATTTTACATCCATCTGCTAGAGATTTATTCCTAGGGAACATGCATGAGCCAATAAAATTCTAATTGCTTCTAACCTAGCTACAGGGGCAAAAGACTCTTCAAAGTCTATTCCAAATTCTTGGTTATACCCCTGAGCTACAAGTCTGGCCTTATTCTTAACTACATTCCCTAACTCATCAGTTTTATTCCTAAATACCCATTTAGTCCCTATGACTGTCCCATGATCTGAAGGTGGGATCAAGTGTCACACCTTATTCCTGTCAAATTGATTGAGCTCCTCATGCATGACATTAGTCCAATGCACATCCTTGAGAGCACAATCAATGGACTTGGGTTCTACATGAGAAACAAGAGCATATGCATTCAGTTCATTTTGAATTCTAAAATGGCCTCTAGTCCTAGGAGGGTCATCCAAATTGCCAATCACATTATCTACAGGATGATCTTTCAGATATCTAATGTTGACAACTTGATTATCATGATTTTCACTTACCTCCCCCTGAACTGTAGACTCTTCTCCATTAAGCTCTTCATTTTCTTCCTCATCTTCCGATTTGTCTGCAGGGTTCCCTTCTTTCAGAATATCACCATTATCTTCATTCCTGCATTGACCAATATTAGTCTTTACCAAAGATTCATGAAAAATAATATGTGGAGATTCTTCAACAGATTTGGAGTTTAGATTATACACTCTATATGCCCGGGTGTTTTCAGAGTAACCAAGAAAAATTCCTAGTTCACCTTTAGGTTCAAATTTATCAAGGTCTCTTTTATCATTTATATGAATAAAGCATTTGCAACCAAAAACCTTGAAATGAGCAATTGAAGGTTTATTACCCTTTATGATCTCATAAAGTATTTTCTGGGTAGAAGGTCTTACCATAGCTCTGTTGATTACATAACAGGCAGTATTTACAGCTTCAGCCCAGAACTTCCTTGGCAGACCACCTTCAACTAAGAGTGTACGACCCATCTCCACCAGGGTTCTGTTTCTCCTCTCCACAACTCCATTCCGCTCGGGTGTCCTTGGTGAGGAGAACTTGTGATGAATACCATTTGTCCTGCAGAAATCCTCAAACTGTGAGTTTTCAAACTCACCTCCATGATCAGTTAAAATATTTTCAAATTTCTGGTTTATCTTAAGATAGAGCTCCTAAAATTCTGTGAATGCATCACTTTTCTGTGACATGAAGTATACCCAAGTGTACCTAGAGAAGTCATCTATCAGAACAAACCCATACTTCCTCCCTGATAAGCTGACAGGCCTGGTTGGCCCAAAAAGGTCCATGTGTATCAGCTCATAGGGTTTAGAGGACAGATTTTCTGTTCTAGATTTGAATGACTTCCTAGTTAACTTGGACTGAGTACATGCATCACAAAATTTATTTTGTTTCTTAAAAGAGACTTCAGGAAGTCCTATAACCATGCTTTGCTTATTCAATTTATGCAATACAGTGTAACTAGCATGGCCTAACCTACGATGCCATAAGAAGGCTAAATCTTCTTTGCTAGCCTTGAGACATAGGTTAGAATGTGATATGTCATCTAAGTCTATCATGTATGTATTATTAATTCTTTTACCAGAAAACTTAACAAAGTCAGAATCAGGTTCAAACACTTTACAGCATTGAGAGTCAAAAAGAACTTTATACCCTTTATCACATAACTGGCTGATGCTAAGTAAATTATATGCTAAACCTTCAACCAGCATGACATCTTCAATGCAACAGGTAGTACACTTACCTACCTTACCTGACTCGACAATTCTACCTTTTGTGTTGCTACCAAAGGTGATAAGGCCTCCATGTTTCTCTGTCAGCATGCAGAACTTGGCCTTATCTCCTGTCATATGCTTGGAGCAGCCACTATCTAGGTACCACAGGTTGTTCTTGGCTGCCAGGCATACCTGCACACACAATTAGGTAGAGAATTTTGGAACCCAAGTCTGTTTGGTCTCCAGAGTAGATGAGATACAGGTAAAACATGAAAGCAAACTTTTGGGAATCCACATTTGTTTAAAAGAGTTCTGTTCATTGGATTTTCCAGATTCCTTTCTGTTATAATTCCTCTTCTTTTTGTTATTTTTCTTTTTGTTAGTGCCAGCAGGATTATTTATAGATTTGTAGCTTCTGTGCCAGTGCCTTGACCAAGGTGCATTCAAGAAATTGTGGCCATAGTAGTTTTTGGGCTGGCTGAAGAAATGCAAGTTCTTGGGTGTCCAAGTGCCATACCCACCAATCCAATTTTGAGTGTAAGGTCTGTAAAACTGTATAGCCTGATATGCATGACCTGTGTACCTCCCCGGAGTCCTAGTCCACCCTGATCTGTTGGAATAGTATGACTGTGCAGTGTAGTGAGACTGAACTCTAGGTTGGTAGAATTGTTTGGATTATCTTCTAAATGTATTCTGTCTCCCTTGCACCTTCGACCTTGCTGACCTATTTACAGGTGTGTGTTGGGTCTTCTTCTGAGATGGTGGTGGTGGTGGAGACTTGGTGGCCTTACCATGGGGTTTATATGCATGTGTAGGCTGACCCCTAACCTGAGACTGCGCTTTAGGATTTGGCTTGGTTGTACCAGATCTACTGTGCTCACCAATCTTTTGTTTGCCCTTCTCCTCAGCACTGGGCTTCTTCAGGTTCACAGTTTTATTTACAGAATTATCTGAATTCATGTTAATGAGAGGTCTTTTCTCTTTCTGTGTAACAAATGATATAGTCTTCATTGTAAGACTTTTAGTTGCACTGGAATTAAATTCAACACCCTCTCTCCTGAAATTGACTTTGGACCCTAATAAGGCATTTACGTTCTCTGAACCTTGGGTCATTCTTTCTATTGTTCTCAGCTTGTCCTTATTATCTTTCTGAACATTTTCAACAGATTTCTTTAGTTCAGTGTTCACACTGAGGACAGCTTCATACTTTTCATTTACAATCTTCATTTCACTCTCATATTTTTGTATTCTCAATTTCCATTCATCAATTGCATTTTCTATCCTCTCATTCTCTTCCTTAGAAATTTTTAGCTCATGCTTGATTTCTTCAATTTCTGAGCATGTGAGTTTCAGCTTAGCATTTTCAGATTCGAGGCATGCAATTTTATTAGTCAATGTTTTGTCGTTTTGCATGGAATTTATTTTTCTTATTAGATGCCTATTTTTTTTTCTAATATCATCTACTTTATCAGCAATATCATGATAGGCATCTACCCAATCAGCAATGGTAAAATTATCAAATCGAGAGGGTACCTCATCAGAATCTTCCTCTCTGTCTTCAGAACTGGTTGCCATGAAGCAAATGGGCTTTTCAGCTTCTTCCTCACTGTCCGAGCTGTTGCTCAAGGTACCTTCGTCCTCATCACTCCAGGTACTCACCATGGCTTTCCCTCTAGTGTTCTTTCTCTTGGACTTGTTCTTGAGCTTCTGATTCTCCGGACAATCAGCCTTCAGATGGCCGGTCTTCGTGCATTGGTAACACACATTAGATTCAGTTCTCCTTACAGGATTAGATTTATACCTTGTATCCTGTCGGCCACCACTAAGGTTCCTTCGGCTGAATCGCCTTCCTTCTTTCCTGAGGAACCGCCTGAATTCCCTGGTGATCATTGCTATCTCATGACCTTCTATTTCTTCTCCAGATAGGCTCTCCTCGGATGATGATCCATTATAGCTGGATCGGCTGGATTTGCTGGCACCAGCTTTCAGAGCGATCAGTTTTTTCTTCTTCTCAGCTTCCTCTATCTTCGGCAGATGTATTTCATAAGCCATCAGCGATCCAATCAACTCATCTGCCCTGGTGTTGTTTAGATCCCTTGACTCTTCCATTACAGTAGCTTTAGTGTGCCAAATAGGAGTCAGGGAACGCAGGATTTTCCTTACAATCTCATATTCTTAATATGTCTTCCCGAGACCTCTGAGACCGTTTGTGATGACTGTCAGTCGAGCGTACATCTCCTTGATGGTCTCATTGGGCTTCATCCTGAAAGCTTCATACTCTAACACCAGGAGGTTTGCCTTCGTCTCTTTGACCTGAGAGGTCCCTTCGTAGATAGCCTCCAGCTTATTCCACATCTCTTTGGCTGAAGTGCAAGATGACACACGAGAGAACTTTGTGGGGTGCAGGGCGCACTGAATCGCATTGATGGCACTCCAGTTAAGAGTGGACCTTCGGATCTCTTCCTTGGTCCAGACATCCTAGTTCGGGGACAGCTCAAAAGGTCCCTTACTCACCACCTTCCAAGTCTCATAATCCTTCGCCCTCAAAAAGACTTGCATACGGTTCTTCCAGTATGCATAATTTGATCCATCAAAGTAAGGGGGCTTGGTGGTAGAATGTCCTTTAGCGATCAACCCTCTTGCATCCATCTGTACCTTCCTCTTCGGGCTGTAAGTCCCTGTAGAAGAGTTAAGCTCTGATACCAACTGTTGTGTTAGATGGAAGTACTCTGTCACCACGAAGTGTGGATCTAGAGGGGGGTGAATAGATCAATGGCCTAATTTAACAGTTCAATGAGACTCTAATGTGGAAATTAAATTGATCTACGAGATCACTAGCTAGAGTGTTTGAACTTAGCAGAAATGAAGCGATCTGAGAAGAGAATCACGAGAAGCAACCACACACCATATCATAGGCAATCACACAAGCACATAACACACCAGATGTTTAGGTGGTTCGGTCCTCCAGACCTACGTCCACCCCACACTCAAACCCAAGTGTGGCTTACTGCTGTGCAACACAGCTTGCGTCCGCTGGGCCTTACAACTTAGCATACAACAGCTGAGCATCACAGCTTGCTTCCGCTGGGCAATACAGCTTAGCCATCCACTGCCTAACAGCTTGTGCTGAGCCTCACAGCTTGCTGTCCGAGACCTAGTCTCACCCGCTGAGGAATTACAGCTTCACCTGTCTAGAGGCTACACCTCTGCAAACCGCTGACACACAGCTTGAAGACATGAGTTCAGAAAATAAAAACAGAATCAAACAAAAACAAGAAATCTCAAAAGAGAATGTAGCTCACAATGAGCAATCTCAGCTCTGGTATCTGAACCAAGAGACTGAGGAACAATCGTTCAAATAAACTCTCAATTCTATCTTTTCAATCTTCTCTTCTCTCTCTCTCTCTTTTTCTTCTCTCTACTTTTCTTTTTCGATCTTCAACTCACTAGATCGTGCAGGCTCTAATTCACTCTCTGCTCTTTTTATCACGATCACTCTGCTCCTCTGGAAGAAGCTTCTTATTTATAGAGCAGTGAACAGATGGGGCGTGTGCTCTCCACGATTCCCGCCCAATTGATTCTACCACGTGCCAGCATTTTAGCCTGCTGCATTACACGTGTCACGATTCTGGCACTCCCCTTATCCTCGGATCACGTGCCCTCCTTAAGCTCCTCGAGTATCAGTCAATGAGCAGTCTGAAAGAGCAGAAGATGTACATACTTTGCAATGCCTAGTGTTAAAGCATGAGAGCAAAATGCACAAACTAAGTGTGTGCATGTGTGGACTTTGAGTGCATGACACAGGGCGATGTACAGACTTATTTTGAAGGATTGCACAAGCCATTGAGGAATGTACAGACTTTGAACGTGTGTAATGCAGCATGCATATATCAAAGTATGTACATCAAGAATGAATGCATGGACATGCCATTTGAAGAATGTACAGACTTGTGTTCTGAACGATGTACAAATGCATAGTGTATGGACTTAGCGTGCAACAATAGTGACGATGTACATACTTGCCACCTGAAGTGTGTACAGACTTCACCGAAGAGTGTTCAGACTTTTGGGATGTAATGTAGACTGCATTTAACAAAGTGTGTACATTGAAGATGAATGCACGAACATGCCACTATCGAGTGTGCAGACTCAGCTTGCAACAATGTGCAGACTTTGTGTTGGAGCAACCAGACAATGTATAGACTTTGTTAAAGTAATGCACAAGCATAACTGCAAAGAATGTATAGACTTGTGTGTGCAATGTACAAGACGATGTACAGACATGCTAGCAACGAGTGTATGGACTTAATCAGCAAGGAATGTACAGACTTTAAATGCATGAAGCACATGATGCATAGACTTGCCAAAGGAGTGATGCATGAACTATGCCCATGCATGAGGAGCACTGGCTGTACTGACTAAGCCATGAGCTGAGCTAACGGATGTATAGACTTGCTCAGTTCAGCTGGTGGATGAACAGACTTTCTATGCCTAGTGTATGTGTGCGAGGACGGCGAATGCACTGACTTGTGACTCATATTGTTTGCTATCATCAAAACTCCAGGGGCACAACATATATGACCATAACAGCTTGTTTAGATTTCATATCCTTGATAAGTATCTTCAGATTTTCAAGTTTTCTGTCTGCATGTAAATAGCGACCGAGCTTTGGCCGTCTATTAATGAACGACGTTGTAGAAGATCGTCAATTTTTAATTAGCGACAACCTTCGGGGCGCAGTTTAATGTACGCCCCACCCATGCAGTTATTTACTGTAAATAGAATTAAAAATGAACCTTGTTTAAAAATTAAATATCTATGTAACCTGACGTTAAAATTGTTACATGAGCCTGGTTCTAGATTCCTGATATTTTTCTCTGTCTATCCATGTCTTCTCTTCCCTGATTATGTAAACTCAAAGTACATGAACAGTGCTATGTGTCTAAGATTATATATGCCCGATGCGTAGCATCAAACAAATAATGAACGACTGTAGCCCAGACGCCTATTAAAGATTGGGCACCCTCCTATGAAGGCGCTGTTTTGTAGAAAAATTAATAAAATATAAAATGTATGAAAATCATAAAATTGTGACAGAATAATAGACGTTATTTAATGATTGAGTGCCCTGTTACAAGGTCACTATTTGAAATGGAATTATATATATTTCTGGAATTTACTAGAATGAGCGCCCGTTCACAGGGTCGCTAATTCTGAGGATTTTCCTAGAAATTCTGTTAAAATAAATGATTGAGTGACACTTCACATGGACGTACAATGTACTGCCCTGGATTCTTATCGGATTCTTATTAGGTCTTTCGGATCTTCTTCGGAGAGTTTCAGATCACTTTTGTGGGTCTTGAGTTGAGTTTTACGATCTGTGTGAGTTTTTTTCTCATACTAGTTACGGAACCTTGCGGTGAGTTTATTTCTCAATTCATCGACTCGTGGACGCCGCAGTTGCATTGTACTCTTCCCGAGGATCATTTCGACTATTTTTGCGTATTTTTATGAATTAGTCCATTTTCGGGCTAATTATCAAATTTTTGAAAATTAGGAAAATTTCCTAATTTCTTTTTCTTTTTATTCTTCTTCCTCTCTCCACCCTTCTCATTTTCACCGCCGCAACCTCTCTCTCCCTTTTTCTCTCTTCTCTCGCCCTCCAGGCTCCGGTTGCAGACGAAGGAGGCACGAGCAGGTAGAGGAGATGTCGTGGGGATGGTCCAAAGCGCGATGGGGTGAGGATCGGATCGGTTTTGGCACGATCCCAAAAGGTGGATTCAAAGCTGACGGTCGAGTTCACGACGTGATTTTCAACGCGGTTTAGTCGCTTTGGCGCATGGTTTCTTCGGTGGAGGGAGCAAGACCGATCACCTACTTCTCCTACGCATTTTCCTGCAATTTTGTGTTGTTCGATGCTAGAACGGGCGAGTTTGGGCTCGTTTAGGTAAAACCGTGATTTTAGGAGTTCGTAGGGTTCGCTGGAAAACAGCAACCATTTTTAGTAAAATTAGTATCAAACGAAGCCTCAGGATGTCTGGATCCCGTTCCCGTAAGTTTCTCCGCGATTGGTCGTCATTCGGGGCCGGTATGAGTCTAGGAACCCCGGTGACCCAATTTGGGTCGATTCGTTGGAATCACCCATTTCTCACGAACGAATGGTTGCATGTGACCCTTCCGGCTTGTGGAAGGTGTTTTTTACGGTCTAGGACTGTTTCTCGCGTTTAGACACGAATGGGGCGTGGAACGGTCGAGATCGGCCTTTTCCCTAGTTTTCCTACCGTATCGCTTTAGCGGCCGTTCCAGTGACCGCTATAGGTCTCTGGCGGCCCCATGATATACCGCCATATCCATTGGTGTGTCGGTCATTTCGAGGTTGAGTAAGGGTGGCGGCCCACCCTTGGACCGCCTCTTGCCTCTGGCGCCCCTATGCTGGTGCGCCATAGCTTCGCTGTTTCTCGATATTAGTGTCTATCGGTTCGTTCTGGCGATTCTAGCTCTGACTGCCAGAGTGTTGTAGTGCGTCTCCCTTAGGCCACTACATGTGTTTTGACCGGGTCAGAGGTCTATGTCGGTTGGCCTTGGTGGTCCAACCTTCATGCGCCTCTTTGCTATAGCGTGCCCTTCTTAGGCTGCTATATGTTGTTTGACCGGGTCAATGTTTTAAGTCGGTTGGCTCTAGCGGCCCAACCTTTAGGTGTTTCTTTATTTTAGCGCGCCTTCCTTCGGCCGCTACAGTCTGTTTCACTTAGGTCAAAGTTGTACGGTGGTTTGTGTGGCGGTTGATACTTAGACCGCCAAGTCCGTGTAGCGCGTCTGTCTTAGACCGCTCGGTGGTTTGACTGGGTAGGTCAGTGTGAGAGTTGACTGGTGTTGGCGGCCACACCTATGACCGCTACAGTCTTCTAGCAGCCCAACCTTTGACTGCTATTGTCCTCTAGCGGACCAGCCTACGATCGCCATTATCCTCGTCTCTATGTGTGTAGCGACCTTCTCCTTTACTACTTGGTTAACCTAGCGGCCGAGTGATGGATCGCTTATGCCTAGAGTGTCGTTTCTCGTCGTTTCAATTTCCGTATATCTTGGTTTGACCTTGTGGTTTACAGTTTCGTGGATATCTTTTGATGTCCTATGAGGGCTAAGACCACATTAGGGGGTAGCTAGGAGTTTTCTTGCTTGAAGTAGGATTTTCTTTCCTACTGTAGAATCGTCATTGTCTGGTTCCGGTCAACCCGGGGTGACCCTGTGGTTGATAGGTAACCTTGTGTGTCTCGGCGGTTCTGTCCAGTTTGAGACATGGTTCTGGACGCCTTGAGATGTTGTCTCACCTCAGTTTGCGTGTCCAGATGTGCTGAGAGTCTTGGTGTTCCTTCATGTCCCCGTGTGTTGTTTTACGTGGTCATGTCGTTTCCCCTGGCTTAGGATTAGACCGATTGGCTGCTCGTTCTGCTTTATGCGATGATTTTGACTTTGAGTCGTGAGACTCAAGGATCATTGTACTAGTAGGTCTAGTTGCCTTGTCCTGAGTCTGGTGGCAGTCTGGTATGCTACGTCGTGTCTTGTGCTCCGTAGTACGTGTAACAACACGTGCTTCGCCTGTCTGTATTCCAGCACTCGTGTTTTGGAGTCTGTGTCTAGTGAGCCTCCACTAGTCGTAGCCTGGCGACACGTTACGACGTGTCGATCCACCCGGGAGTGGTGGCGTGGCAGTTCCCGATATACGGTTTTTAAGCTAGTTCTATGGGCCCTTGCTTTACAGTAGCATCCTACTGGGAGGGAAAACTAGCTAGAGGCCTAGCTTAGGCAAGAGGCAGTGTGTGCACACATGGTCAGGGGCTTTGGACTGACACCGACGGGCATTACCCTATCTAGTCAATCGTTACTGTAGTTCCTGTTCTATTCTGACAGCGTCCTTGTCTCTGTCGTCTTGTTAGCAGCGTAGACAGACACTTGTAGGCACATAAGATGTCAGTGGACGCAGCTGGCTGTTCTTCTAGTGAAGGGGGTGCTTCTGTCACGTGACACGTGACTCTCACATTTCTCGTGCATCGTGACCTTTCCGGGTTAGCCCTCTTGTGGTCTTGCCTGAGGTCAGTGTTGTGTCGTGTATGTGGTCGTGTCTAGAAGAGCATGCATGATAATCGAGTCGTGTGTGCTTTGGGTCTGTCTTGTCTGTCTAGGCTTTTGTCTGCTTTAGTAGGCCCTGTATTTGTCGACGGATCGGTGACGCCTGACTCTGTGAGATAAGGGTCCGCCATTCTGTTGCGGCTTGGAGTAGTGTGGGGAGCCGAAATCCTTTCCGCAGCCGTGTTTTCCTTCAGGTACGACTTCTTTTCCCTTTTCTTTTAGCTGCTCTACTCCATCCGTTTCCGGTTTTCTTTTACAACTTTTTAGTGGTAGTTTTCCTGCTTTACTACTGTTGATGTTTTAGTTGTTTCGTGTTACTGCTTTGTTTTTCAGTGGGAATCCGCGTGACAACTACTGGGCCAGTGACACGAGACTCACCCCTACTTTTCAGGTGGGTGGCATCGTTCTGCTTCTGCGGTTCCTGGTGTGGCGTGTCCGTAGCTGCCAGCCGTACCGCGTCGAGCTTCCCCCGAGCTCAGAGTACATTTTTCTTTCTGTTAACTGTACTGCTTGTCTTTCCTTTGGACTAGATTCTGGTATAATTGTTAATTTGGAACTGTTAATTAAAAAGTAATTTTATTTCTGCTACTTTAGTAAACCTAATTAATGAAATTTAGTTGCTTACTGTTATATCTCTGTGGCTTCAATGTACTACATGACACTCCTTTTTTCCTTCGGAGCTTTACAACTCTTGGGAGGCTTCAAGGGTTCCAAGTGGTATCGGGTCTACTCGGTTGTCCTATCGGGTATATCCGGTATCCGAAGTTCGGGTCGTCACAGGTGGTATCAGAGCATTGTTATGTGAAGTACATGGGAATCCGAGATATACAGTATCTAGAGTCCTTAAAGTCCAATATAGTCTTCAGCTGGCATTAGGTTTATGATTCTCTGTCTTTTCGTTTTCCACGTGTCATCTTGTGCGTGCCCTGTTGGCACTGTACGAGATAGTTTTGCTCTCGTCAAGATGCGACGGCATGCTCTTTTTCGTTGTGGGTCTATTCTTGGTAAGCTACTTGATGCATGACTCATGCCTTGTAGTCGTATGTTCAGCTGTCGTTGTGCCTTGATGTGACCCAGCTTGCAGTTGTGTTTCATGGTTCTGTGTTTGGTACGGAGCCGGGATCCTGCAAGTGCTGCCGTTGTTGTCATTTTATTGCTGTTTCTCTATGATTTTGTGTATATGTCTTGGCACTGTGTGGACCGTAGTCTTGTTAGTTAGCTTTGTTGTACTCTTCTCTCTGATGTAATATCTGAGAGAAGACTGACTTGATTGTGCTTGTGGTCCGGTGCTGTTGTCATTGGCGTCCTGTGTGCCAGGTGTTCCCTTCTACCTTTGACACTAGAGCTGATGTTGTTGAACTGTCAGTTGAGAGGACTATGTCTCCTTGTTTAAGCTGATACTCGCCCTGTCTATCGTTTTATTTTTCCCGATATCTGTTGTCGTGGCATGGTCGCGTCTCCTTTCCTGTGAGACGTAAGCGACGTTGCCTTATTTCGGAGATGTCAGACTTGTGTTCACTTGTGTCGTGCTTGATCCAGAGCGTGTACTAGTGATTATGGTCTGGCAGTGTTCCTCTGAATGATATTTTTTGAGATTCGCGCTGTTTCTAGTTGTGTTTTGGGGTTGTTCTTCCCTGCTTCTCCTTTGCTAGTCCTTAAATTTTGAGGATAAAATTTCTTAAAGGAGGGGAGGATGTAATGCCCTGGATTCTTATCGGATTCTTATTAGGTCTTTCAGATCTTCTTCGGAGTGTTTCGGATCACTTTTGTGGGTCTTGAGTTGAGTATTAAGATCCGTGTGGGTTTTTCTCTCGTACTAGTTACGGAACCCTATGGTGAGTTTATTTCTCAATTCATCGACTCGTGGACGCCGCAGTTGTGTTGTACTCTTCCCTAGGATCGTTTCAACCATTTTTACGTATTTTTTTGAATTAGTCCATTTTCAGGCTAATTATCAAGTTTTCAGAAATTAGGAAAATTTCCTAATTTCTTTTTCTTTATATTCTTCTTCCTCTCTCCTCCCATCTCATTTTCACCGCCGCGACCTCTCTCTCCCGTTTTCTCTCTTCTCTCGCCCTCCCGGCTCCGGTTGCAGACGGAGGAGGCTTGGGCAGGTAGAGGAGATGCCGTGGGGATGGTCCAGAGCGCGATGGGGCGAGGATTGGATCGGTTTTGGCGTGATCCCGAAAGGTGGAATCAAAGCCGACGGTCGAGTTCGCGACGTGATTTTTGACGCGATTTAGTCACTTCGGCTCACGGTTTCTTCGGTGGAGATAGGGAGACCGATCGCCTACTTCTCCTGCGCGTTTTCCTGCAATTTTGTGTTGTTTGGTGTGAGAACGGGCGAGTTTGGGCCCGTTTAGGTAAAACCGTGATTTTAGGAGTTCGTAGGGTTCACCAGAAAATGGAGACCGTTTTTAATAAAATTAGTATCAAACGAACCCTCGGGATGTCTGGATACCGTTCCCGTAAGTTTCACCGCGATTGGTCGTCATTCGGGGCCGGTAGGAGTCCGGGAACCCCACTGACCCAATTTGGGTCGATTCGTTGGAATCGCCCGTTTCTCGCGAACGAATGGTTGCATGTGACCCTTCCGGCTTGTGGAAGGTGTGTTTCACCGTCTAGGACTGTTTCCCCTGCGTTTAGACGCGAATGGGGCGTAGAACGGCCGAGATCGGCCATTTCCCTAGTTTTCCTGCCGTATCACTTTGGCGGCCGTTCCAGTGACCGCTACAGGTCGCTAGCGGCCCCACGATAGACCGCCATATCCCTTGGGGTGTCGGTCAGTTCGAGGTTCGGTAAAGGGTGGCGGCCCACCCTTGGACCGCCTCTTACCTCTGGCGCCCCTGTGCTGGTGCGCCATAGCTTCGCTGTTTCTCGATATTAGTGTCTATCGGTTCGTTCTGCCGGTTCTAGCTCCGACTGCCAGAGTGTTGTAGCGCGCCACCCTTAGGCCGCTACATGTGTTTTGACCGGGTCAGAGGTCTATGTCAGTTGGCCTTGGCGGTCCAACCTTCATGCGCCTCTTTGCTGTAGCGTGACCTTCTTAGGCCGCTATATGTTGTTTGACCTGGTCAATGTTTTAAGTCGGTTGGCTCTAGCGGCCCAACCTTCAGGCGTTTCTTTGTTGTAGCACGCCTTCCTTCGGCCGCTATAGTCCATTTGACTTAGGTCAAAGTTGTAGGGCAGTTTGTGTGGCGGTTCATTCTTAGACCGCCAAGTCCGTGTAGCGTGTCTATCCTAGACCGCTGGGTGGTTTGACTGGGTAGGTCGGTGCGAGAGTTGACTGGTGTTGGCGGCCACACCTATGACCGCTACAGATATCTAGCGGCCCAACCTTTGACCGCTATTGTCCTCTAGCGGACCAGCCTACGACCGCCATTATCCTCGTCTCTGTGTGCGTAGCGACCTTCTCCTTTACTGCTTGGTTTACCTAGCGGCCGAGTGATGGATCGCTTATGCCCAGAGTGTCGTTTCCCGTCGTTTCGATTTCCGTATATCTTGTTTTGATCTTGTGGTTTGTCGTTTCCGTGGATATCTTTTGTTGTCCTATGAAGGCTAAGACCATGTTAGGGGGTAGCCAAGAGTTTTCTTGCTTGAAGTAGGATTTTCTTTCCTACTGTAGAATCATCATTGTCTGGTTCCGGTCAACCCGGGGTGACCCTGTGGTTGACAGGTAACCTTGTGTGTCTCGGCAGTTCTGTCCAGTTCGAGACATGGTTCTGGACACCTTGAGGTGTTGTCTCACCTCAGTTTGCATGTCCAAATGTGTTGAGGGTCTTGGTGTTCTCTCATGTCCCCGTGTGTCATTTTACGCGGTCATGTCATTTCCTCTGGCTTAGGATTAGACCGATTGGCGGCCCATTCCGCTTTGTGCAATGATCTTGACTCTGAGTCGTGAGACTCAAGGATCGTTGTACTAGTAGGTCTAGTTGCCTTGTCCTGAGTCTGGTGACAGTCTGGTATGCTACGTCGTGTCTTGTGCTCCGTAGTACGTGTGACAGTGCGTGTTTCGCCTGTCTGTACTCCAGCACTCGTGGTTTGGAGTCTGTGTCTAGTGAGCCTCCACTAGTCGTAGCCTGGCGACACGTTACGACGTGTCGACCCACCCGAGAGTGGTGGCGTGGCAGTTCCCGATATACGGTTTTTAAGCTAGTTCTGTGGGCCCTTGCTTTACAGTAGCGTCCTACTGGGAGGGAAAACTAGCTATAGGCCTGGCTTAGGAAAGAGCCAGTGTGTGCACACGTGGTCTGGGGCTTTGGACTGACGCCGACGGACGTTACCCTGTCTAGTCACTCGTTTGTGTAGTTCCTGTTCTATTCAGACAGTGTCCTCATCTCTGTCGTCTTGCTGGAAGCATAGACAGACACTTGTAGGCGCAGCACAAGACATCAGTGGACGCAGCTGGCTGTTCTTCTAGTGAAGGGGGTGCTTCCGTCACGTGACTCTCACGTTTCTCGTGTGTCGTGACCTTTCAGGGTTAGCCCTCTTGTGGTATTGCCCGAGGTCAGTGTTGTGTCTTGTACACGACGTTCCAGTCGTGTATGTGGTCATGTCTAGAAGAACGTGCATGATAATCGAGTCGTGTGTGCTTTGGGTCTCTCTTGTCTGTCTAGGCTTTTGTTTGCTTTAGCAGGTCCTGAGTTTGTTGACATCGGTGACACCTGACTCTGTGAGATCAGGGTCCGCCGTTCTATTGCTACTTGGAGTAGTGTGGGGAGCCGAAATCCTTTCGACAGTCGTGTTTTCCTTCAAGTACGGCTTCTTTTCCATTTTCTTTTAGCTGCTCTACTCCTTCCGTTTCTGGTTTTGTTTTACAACTTTCTAGTAGTAGTTTTCCTACTTTACTATTGCTGCTGTTTTAGTTGTTTCATGTTACTGTGTTATTTTTCAGTGGGGATCCGCGTGACCCCTACTGGGCCAGTGACACGAGGCTCGCCCCTACTTTTCAGGTGGATGGCGTCGTTCTACTTCCGCGATTCCTGGTGTGGCGTGTCCGTAGCTGCCAGCTGTACTGCGTCGGGCTTCCCCCGAGGTCAGAGTACGTTTTTCTTTCTATTGACTGTACTACTTGTCTTTCCTTTAGAATGGACTCTGGTATAATTGTTAATTTGGAACTGTTAATTAGAAAGTAATTTTATTTCTGCTACTTTAGCAAACCTGATTAATGAAATTTAATTGCTTACTGTTATATCTCTGTGGCTTCAATGTACTACACGGCACTCCTTTTCCCCTTCGGAGCTTTACAACTCTTGGGAGGCTTCACAGGTTCTAAGGGGTATCGGGTCTACTCGGTAGTCCTATCGGGTATATCCGGTATCTAGAGTCCGGGTCGTCACATGCAATCGTGATTGAGCACCCGTCTGAACGGTCACCAATTCTTCTCTCTTTGTTTCCATCGCGTTTTCAGGCCCATTTCGTAGGCTACTTGGCACTCTCATCTTACATCCGTAGATGGAGTCTCTGTTTTGTTTCTATCAATTATACACTCAATTCTTGGTCATGATTGGACCGTCCACGTGATATTCCTTCCTTTGGACTGGTACTTTCTTCATTGAGAGCTCCGTAAGTCTACGCTAGCCTTGGATTCCCTCAAGGCAGCTGAGCAGGTTGTACCCTAAAAACCCTGGAACCCCTACTTGTCACGTCACTCTGAAGAAACGTGATGCTTTAGACCTCTTAGAGCTTTGTTTATGGCCTCTTTTGAGAAAGTCTGTCTTTGTCAGCAATTAGCGACTATGACTTGGGCGCTAGGAGGAATGGGCGACCGGGTTAGTGGCGCTATTTCACTAATGTAGCGACCAGAGTGTGGCCGCCACTTCATCGAGCCTGCACTATTCATAGGAATTAGCGACCAGATAGTGGGCGCTATTTCTGTAATTGATGGCGACTGAGTGGACGTCAATTACCCAGTTTCATGACATGTCTTAGTTTTTCATGTGATTTCTCAATAAGTCATACTTGTTCAAGTTCTATCCTTGAACTCCTTCATTCATGAAATCTACCTTATCATCCGACAATGGTTTATTCCTTTGGAACTCTACATTGGCTATTACTATAGTAGATGTCTAAAAATATACATGACTCAATGCTTACGCATATAGGGCCCGATCTGGTCCTGGGAGGAGCACCCGAAAGTACTTGTGTCCATGAGAGTTGATTGATCACGGTGTGACATTACACCGAAGTGCATGACTTGCTAGATTTTGACATTCCACGATTCGTACTTGAGTTGACTTGATATGACTTGCATGGCGCGAATGGGTACTTACTTGCTTGATATAATAATAGCCAATTCACATGACTTGACTTTTTATTTACATGCTTGATAAATCTTGTTATACTTCACATGATTATCGTGAAATCTTGCTTGTTCATCCATATTATCTCTCGACACTCTACTCTCATTTTTATCTTGTGTACTTGCATCATTATACTTGCATAAGTTCATGTAACATGTAATTTACTTTAAGCAAGCTTGATCTTGAGATGTAATCCCTACTGAGCGTTCGCTCACCCTAATTTTTCACCTATTTTTCAGGTAACTCCGATGACGAAGCTCATTCGGATGGGGACGGACATGAGTGAATAGCGTAGAGCCGTTCCAACCATTGGAGTTGTTATCTAGTCATGTCTTTTCTATTTTCTTGAGTCAACTATTGTACTTTCCCCTTTATTGGGTCTAGTCTTCAATAGAATAATATTATGAGTCAATGGATTATGTAATGGTTATTCGTATTATTAATGAATAAATGATTTGGTCTATTATCTTTACTTCTGCGCACTCTGTCTATAAGGTCGAATTCTTTATGCTCTGATTGACATGATTGATATAAACTTGTCACACGTACCGGGTTCCTTCTGCGCTCGGGACGTGACAAAAGGCCCGATTTCCAACTGACTAATGATGGGAAATAATTATTTCGAGGAAGAACTTGTGTGCCTGATAGTGACAAAATCAAGAAGATGATAATGGAAGAAGCGCACCAATCCAAGTATACCATTCATCCAGGAGCCACTAAAATATACCAAGATTTGAAAAGAAATTTTTGGTGGCCAAATATGAAAAGAGAAATGGCTGCGTTTGTGAGTCGTTGTATAACATGTCAACAGGTAAAGGCAGAACATCTCAGACCTGCTGGTAAATTGAAATCTCTGGAGATACCAGTGTGAAAGTGGGAAAGCATTGGTATGGATTTCATTATGGGATTGCCCAAAACTAGAGGAGGACTTGATGCAATCTGGGTAATAGTTGATCTATTAATCAAGTCTGCTCATTTCTTACCCATCAAATGTAAGTGGACGGTAGATATACTGACAGCTCTATACATCAAGGTAGTTGTAAGATTGCATGGCATTCCTTCATGTATAATTTCGGATAGACTTCCTAGATTTACTTCACTTTTGGAAGAGGTTACAATCTTCTCTGGGAACAAGATTAAAATTTAGTACAACTTTTCACCCTCAGACAGATAGTCAGATAGAAAGAACTAATCAAATCATAGAGGATATGCTTAGAGCGTGCATGATAGATTTTGGTGGTACTTGACATGAACATCTACCATTGATTGAGTTCTCCTACAATAATAGCTACCAATCAAGTATTCAAATCGCACATTTTGAAGTTTTATATGGTAGAAGTTGTAGATCACCCATATGTTGGGATGAGATTGGGGGGAAGTAGTTTGTAGGTCCTGACATGATTCAAGATATTACTCGAAATATCTAGATGATTAGGGACCAACTAAAAATTCCTCAATCCTGACAAAAGAGTTATGCTGACAATAGAAGAAGAGATCTGAAATTTTAAATCGGTGACCATGTCTTCTTGAATGTATCACCTACTCGAGGAATCCAAAGATTCGGAGTCAAAGGAAAGTTAAGTCCGAGATTTATTGGTCCTTTTGAGATCCTTGATAGAGTTGGAGGAGTAGCATACTGCTAGCATTATCCCCGAAACTGGGAGGAGTGCATGATATTTTTCATGTGTCAATGCTAAGGAGGTACGTCCATGATCCTTCACATGTGATCCAACATGATGATCTGATACTGTAAAAAGATTTATGTTATGAAGAGAAACCCATCAAGATACTAGATCAAAAATTACATCAACTAAGGAATAGAGCAATACCAATGGTTAAAATCTAATGGAGCCATCGTGGACAAGAAGAAGTCACTTGAGAATTAGAGGATGCGATTAAAAAGAAGTATCCATAATTATTTTTAGGTTAGTATTAATAGCACTTCTGTTATTTTGTAATGAATCATGTGAATTTGGAGGACCAAATTTTTTTTTTAGTAGGGGAGGATGTAGCAACTCAAAATTTTATATATGCATTTATATGCGAAAAAAAAATGAAAGATGAAAATAAAATAAATGATGAATATTTTTTCTTTATGTCTTTAAAGTGTATAATATATAAACGTGAACCTTATCCCACGAACACGAACGGCGAGATTCGCGGCACGATTCTGAGAATGCGAAGATGTCGATACTATAGCAGTACTGTAGCATCTGATTTAAGAAAGAATTATTAGCTCTAATTAAATCCTCATTAGTGGATGATGTCATTTATTACATCATTAAATAAATGAGGTCATTGATTATGTCATAGAGAGAGATTTATTTATACATTCACATATTAGAATTTATTTTCAACATAAGTTGGTGTAATAGTAACATGGGTTGGTGAAATATAAAAATTAGGTGGAAAATTGACTTAGAATTAAATTAACAATAAATCATCATTGAATAAATGAGGTAATTGATTAGTCATAGAGGGGTATTTATTTCAACATTCACATGTTGGAATTTATTGTCAACATAAGTTGGTGTAATAGTGGGTTGGTGAAATGAAAAAATTAGGTGGAAACTTGACTTAGAATTAAATTAGCAATAAAATATCATCTAATAAATGTTGTAATGTCATAGAGGGGGATTTATCTCAACATTCACATGTTGGAATTTATTGTCAACATAAGTTGGTGTAATAGTAACATGGGTTTGTAAAATAGAAAAATTAGGTAAAAAATTTACTTGGAATTAAATTATCAATAAAATACTTATAGGATTTGGCCTATAAATAGGGCTGGTATCTTCCCTACTCAAAGCACAAAATCCATTGGGGAAGTGCTAGTTGTAGAGAGGAGGAAATCTTGAAGTTTAGAGGAGTGTTCGAAGTGTTATTCGTTCTTGTTCTTCCTCCTCTTCGATCTTCCACTAGGTAGGTTTTCTCTCAGGCAAAACTTAATTAGATCTTCATATATGTTCTTTTACATGAGTATTTTGATTCTATGCAATTTTTCATGATCATGTATTTATGGCTTATTTTATGATTTAAATTCTAAAAATTACAGTTTTCATTTTAAGAACGAGTTTCGATTTTCTATCTAAGAACGTGGATCACACATGGACCGTGATTTGAATGTAATAACCATGTCTAATTTGCCTCGTTTATGTGTGTTATTTCAAAACTTAAAATTTTAATTTTAAAATCATGTTCTTGCCTTAAAAAGACTATCGAGAAATAATGACTACGTAAATGAACTCGTAAGGCTATCGTTAAAGGTTTAAACAACTATGCTCGGATTTTTTTAAAATTCCTATACATGATTGACCCTTGTCCATTTTGATCTAAGCTTTATCTGAAAGTTTGACATCTTTTTTCAATGTCTTTTCCTTCATTGAAATTCTTTTACAAATGAACATGTTAGAATATGTAAGAATGATTTTCATTCGATTTACGTGTTTCTGTGTTTCCGACAAATCGTGTAGCTAGCAAGTCTACCAAGAAAGACCGGTGTCTAAGGCTAGAGGTCCACGGGCAAACGCTTTAAGTGGATGAGTGGTTACTTAATTAGGACCTTGCGAATGTGAGGAGAACCTCCCACTGTCCCACCTCTTACCTGGCCGAGATCTCTTTGGTTTTCTGCTAAGCACCCGACTGTGAAAAAACTTAATCTAAACCTATTTTACAAGATTTTTCACAGTGCTAATCATGCCTTGACTGGAAAATTATTTTCTTTATTATCTTAATGTCATTAAACATGATGTCTTAAATCATTCTTGAACTTCTCTTATAAACTTCATTTACTCTTCATACTACTTGTCCTTGGAAATGAAAATTTTGCTAGATCTGTACTTTAGCCATAAACTATCATTTATGAGTGTAGGAGCTAAGTGCCATACGGAGCAAAGTGCTACGTAATGGGAGCCACCTCTTGAGACTGGAATGACGCAAAGTGCTACATAACGGGAGCCACCTCTTGAGCCTGTAGGGGCCACCTCTAGAGTCCTCCATAACTAAATGTCTAGTTGGGTGCTATACTACGCTTCTTAAGCTTTTCTTGAAACTCGAATTGGCCATAATTATAAATGAATTATTCTAGAAATTACATGGGACTCTTGGTCCACCTGAACACTCAATGCCTGCCAAACATGTGGGCCCTGATCTGGTGCTAGGCGAGTAAAGCCTAAAAGTACTTGTGCCCGAGGGAGTTGAATGATCAGGTGTGGCATTGCACGAACTAACATGCAAGATTGAACTAGATAATTCATTTATTACATGCTTCACTCGTTACATGCTTGACTTTGTGTAGATGACATGTTTGACCGGGAGTGTTAATATTCTTATTACATGACCAATTTTATAATTCTATACTTATTATTGATCCTCATGCTTACACTTGAGTTCTACAATATCCATTCCTGAATTCTTGACTTCCTGATCTTGTTCTCTACTATACTTGTCATTTGTTTTATTTACTTGTTTTATTTCGAGAGCATATAGATGATTCAAAATGTTAATTACTTAAAGTGACTTGGTAAAGAGATATAAGTCCTACTGAGCTTTCTAGCTCACCCTGTGTATTCTTGTCAATTTTCAGGAAATCCCTAAGATGACGGGAATGGGCTGGTGTGACGAGAGTGCTGATAGTTTTTATTAGATTTTTTCCCAGTATGTCTACTTAGAAATGAATGTACTAGATTTAAATAGTATCAAAAGTCTTTGAAGAATATTTGTTGGAAATGCTAGGTTATGACATAAAGATGTGATTTTGTCAATTTGTTGTTCATACTCATCATCTAAGTCTCTTGATTAACCCGCTCGTATAATTGTTCACGCCTTGATATTTCTGCCTTGTTCGTGGCGTGACATCTTGATAGTTCAACTATATTTTTCCTATTGATCTATTGTTCTATATTATCTTGCGTTCATTCATGCATCTATACTTGCATTTCATGTAACATGCAATCACTTAAAGCAAGCTTGTTTATTGAGGTGTAATTCCTACTGAGCGTTCGCTCATCTAGTGTTTTCCCCTAATTTTTCAGGTAATACCGATGATGGCACTCAATCAGATGGGGATGGTCAAGACTGATGAGCGTAGAGCCAATCTCGGATATCGCGCATTATCTTCGAGTCGTGTCTTTCTATTTTCTTGAGTCATCATTGTAATTTTCTTTTATGGAGTCTAGTAATCATGGAAGTTTTGTAATGGTACTCTGGATTATTATTATTGGAATAAAGGAATTATGGATTGGTTATTTTGAGCATACTCTGTCTCATATGTTGAAAACCTCATGCTCTGATTGACATGAATGATATAAACTCGTCGCGCTCCTGGGTTCCTTCCGTGCTCGGGGCGTGACTAGAGACAAGATAAAGAAGACATCTAAGGGAACTAGAACACTCCATTTACTCTCATCATGCCCTGTCAGAGTGAGGTTCCTTATTGGAACTACCTAAAAAATGACAACAATAATGCAAAGTAAGCAAATGCTCAGTAGGATTTATATCCCTATATGAGACATCTTTAAGTGATTAACATGTTGACAATATAAATGCACTAATACCGAGAAACATAATAAAATCATGGAGCATGAACACGAATATATAAGTAATTGCAAGCAATGGAGATAACAAGGAAGTCAAGGGAATAATAAGATTTCAAGTATGGAATGAACTTGTAACATGCACTATCATTTGATTGGCCATTGTTTCCTGGTGCGAAAGTGTTGAAAAATGTCGGTGATCGTGGTGAGAAGGGGAAATAAAGCGACAAAGGAAAATGAGGGAGTTTATGTTATATCAGGGTATTCTCTTCTTTTAGCCTTATGTTTCTCGTGACAGTACCGTACACTCGCCTTTTACGGAAAGTCGAGAGGGGTTAACTTGCACGAGAGGTTTCCAGGTGTGAATGAAGAATAGCAGTGGCATATGGAAACAGAGTGGTTGCTCATTCTGGGTGAATGGAACCAAGGTAACTAGGTGATTGGGTAACTGGGCAGGGTGCGGGCGTGCCAGTCGATCTATCGACAATCACCTATGGAACCAAGTGTTGACCGGGGAAGCGTCGCCAGGACGCGACACGTGGACACGAGGGTATCGGGTGACATGTGGAGAGATGGGTGGTTCCACGGGTACAAGTGTGCAGGCGATTGCGGGGATTCGTGTACGGGACGTCTTTCCCCATTGACCGCAAGCAGTCGGTGTTTATTTTACATCGGATTGAATCCGAACACCTTTGTTATGTGATGAAGGAGAGCCTAGATATTTTCTAAAGCCATGGATAGAGGATCGGGTATACCTGTGGACGTCAAAAAAATGATAATGATCATGCGGCATGCACGTCTCAGCACTCGAGAGCAAGTCAAAGACGGAAGGGCCGAATAAACCCTATGCCTCCTCCAAGCATGACGAATACCTACCCGGTGCTCCGCCACCCAACAAAGAAGCCCCTCGGGTTGAAGAAATGGCCCCGACTCTCCAGTCGGCATTGCCGAAGGCCGAATCAAAAGAAACTCAGGAATTCCGACACATGTTCGGCACGCGCCGGAGATCACTCAAAGTTCCGAATCGGGATTCAGAGGCCCTGAACTAAACACCCCAACGGCGGTGCATTACAACTAAAGCAACACGGGAGGACAAGCGTCCGTCCGAATAGTCGGGAAGCCAAGATGAAGTCTAATCCGGCGCGGTCTGCACTTAAACCGGCCGCCCCTCCTATGGCCATTAAACCGGCGCGCCCCATATTGGCTATAATCCGGCGCGCCTATTTTTGTGTTGTTAATCCGGTGCACACAACACCACACCGGTTTAACTCAAAATTTGTCCCGTCCGAGCTCCGGTACTCTGTTCTCCCATCAGCTTCGGGCACAGACGCAAAAGGGCATGACATTTAATGCTTGAAGCTCTGTCTCCGTCTCCGTTCGACAGCGCATCGGCATCAACGGCGAAGTCATGCATCCACGGTGGAGAAGCGGCAGCAGATCTCCCGGTAGATCTTCGAACATCCCGTCCTAGGATGAGCGCTAGTGTACGACGCGCATCAGTAGCATCCAACACAACAACAATGTTGTTGCGAACACGGCAGGGGTGGCGGGAATCCTCTCCCCCACTATCCATTCTATAAAAGGCATGCTCCACTGGAGAAGAAGAGAGGAGAGAAGCTCGAACCCCCGATGGGCTATTGAAAAGAGAAGAGAAAAGCTCTGGAACCCCCTGGCTGGCCATTGAAGAGAAGAAGAAAAAGAGAGAAGAGAAGCTCCATTCCCCGGCGCCCGTGAGGTGAAGAAGAAGAGAGTGAGCGTGAGAGAAGAGAGGTGAGCACGGAGGGGGAGAGCTTGTGCTCTGTTCCCCCTTCCCGTCCATGTATCTCTTTCCTTTTCCCCTCTGTAATGTATTTCTCTTCTTTTGAGATGAAAATCTCTTGGGTTTGAGCCTTTTCCCCCCCTTCGGTGGATGAATAAACAGAAGGCCCTTTTTGGCAAACGTGATTCTTTGTCTAGCTTCTTCTTTCCCTATTTCACCCTATATTCATCCGGGGTCTTTGAAGCCTACTTTTATGTGGCATGGCCTTCGAAGGAACCCACATGAGGGATGAACATTCATGGCCCTCTTGAGGTACACATTCGTCCCTGTGGAACTTCCACAAAATCACCACCTGTAAGCTGCTGGAACTCTTGAAGGCTTGTCCTCGAGTCTCCACGTGCACTTATGGGTTAATGGGGGCTTTACTACGTGTTTTGAGGTTCACCCCGGAGCAATCCGTTTGGTGTTCCCCATTCTTCTCTGGCAAGCGTCAGTCCGGGGGAGATGCTGCCCAATTTTTGCCAGGAATAAATGAACCAGTTGGACTCCTTCCTGCCAAGAACTGCCCAACCCTGAAGCTGCCTCCTAAGTAAACTGAACTGTCCCACAACAAACTCTTCTAATAAAACACTCGAATCTTCATGCTAATCCACCTTAATAAACAATTAAAACACTTAAACTTTCTCCCCACAAACATAATCCACCAATTTGGTGTGAACAAATCAATCAACAAATTAACTTGCAATTGAAAGAAAGAAGAAACAGAGCACAACAAGAATGAAATAAAACCCACAGAGTTTAATCCGGCGCCCCCCTAATCCGGCGCGGGTTAATCCGGCGCGCTCCCCCCCCCCCCCCGCGTCGGATTAGCTTCACACTCAAATCCACTTTCAAATTCCTAAGATGAATAGTGCACCCCTCACTACTATTTGAGACTTGATCCGGCGTGCCTCACTATTCATCCTGCAAAACCGGCGCGCCCCTCTTCTTGGCCTTAATCAGGCGCGCCCCTCTCTTAGGTCCCTTATCCGGCGCGCCCTATCCTCCCTTGGCATCCCATTTAAACGGCGCGCCCTTCTTCCCCTTGGATCCCATTAAACCGGCGCGCCCCCTCTTTCACCTCTTATCCCGACGCGCCCCCTTTGCTTCTTTAATCCAACGTGCCTCCCATAAAAAGAAACCTAATTAACCAAACAAATAAAAGGAATAGGAAACCAATAATCAAGGTCGATCCGCGTGCGAGGGCGCATGATGGCGAGTTCGGGTTTCACATTTAACAACTCGCTTCCCCGGACTGTGCGTGAAGAGAAAAGCAATGACGCCCCGTGGCATCAGACGTGGTCCCCGGAAACCCCGATATGGCCATAGTCCGCAACCACCTCGGGCCAATAGATCATCAACTTGACTCACCTCTATCGGGATCCAATCCCGCATCCACATTAACCTTGCCGTATATACGGCAGACATTCGTACGGTTTTGTCACCGTCTTTTATGTTACAAACACGGACTTCTATCTGAATAAGAAATGGTCAGTTAGTGACCGACATATATATATCAAGATTTAATCCCGCACCTGCATTAAACTTGCCATACTCACGGCAGACATTCGTACGGTTTGATGAAGAGAAAAGTAATGATGCCCCACTAGATCGGACTTGGATCTCGGGAGCCCTCGCCCGGACGTGACCATGATCCGAACTTATCCCGGGCCGATAGTTTGTTAGCTCGACCCATCTTCATCGGGATCCGACCCCGCACCCACATTAAACTTGCCGCACCTACGGCAGACATCCACACGGTTTTATCGTCGTCCTCGACGCTACTAATACGGACTTCCGTCCGAATAATGAATGGTCTGTTAGTGACCGACATATATGCCGGGATCTAATCCCGCGCTTGCATTAAACTTGCCGTACTCACGGCAGACATTTGCACGGACTCGCTCCCGTCGCCATCTTGTTTTCTGTACAGACCTTTGTCCGAACATAAAATGGCCCGTGTATGACCGAAAAAATCCGAACGGAATGAGGCGGCTCTCACCCTCTCCAAACCCTACGCATGGGAACATCGATAAGACCGTCGTGAGTCACGCTCGGACCTCAGGTTCGCCCCAACCATGGTCATTGCCTGATCCACATCCTAGGCCTATAGCCAGCTATCTCTGTACACATCTCTATTTTGAAATCTGGTCCCAGAACACTTTCCCGCTGCCCTTCGGCACCGGAAATATTAACGATGCCTACGCGAGCCCGACTTCGACCACGGGGGGCCCACCACAGTATGGTCGTAGCTTGATCTTGTACCGGGCCGACAAACTTATCGATTTCCGACCGCTCTAACCGGGATTTAACTGAACGTTTCCCGCCCCTTTGAACAATAAATTTGCCATACCCTGACATACATATGCTCCGGTTTTCCCCGTGACAATCACGATTTTCTGTAGTCGGACGCTCGTTCGAATATCAAAATGGTCCCTTGAGTGACCGACGTATTTCGAATGCTTGCTTACCTAGACATCAGGCTTTCCGATTGATTCGAGACCGCCATCGGCTAGTTTCTCTCGATATAATTTCCTGGCCATGAGGCCCTGATTCCCAGCGATTAATCAAGGGTGTTCCCCTCTCTGAGGGGATGTAAATAGCGCCATGACTTTTATGGCGCGGCGGGTTTTGGTCCCGACATGAACCACACAATCGTCTGATTAGTCAGATCGAGCACACAATAAATCGTCACCTTCGTGACTGACACGCCCACGCACTTAACAAACCCAATAACCATAGATCGTAATTAATAAAGAAAAAGTGCGTCCACAATACCCTACAACTATAGGGTGACCATCGCACTCGACTGGGAGGGTTAGTTAACTGGAGTCTGGGAGACTGGACACACACAATGACTTGTGTGGGGGTGAGACTGAGACCCGGGTACAAGTATGAATAGACAACTGGTTTCTTTCTTTATAGATGCTATGCAGGCTTTACAAGTGGGCCTAAAAGGGCCGAAATACATCTGGTGCAAGTCACGGGATAATTCCGACACGTGGGTCGGTCCCCGAGTCAATGCAGGATAAATCGGATATCCGCGTGTTTTACAGAGGCTCTCCACAAGGAGCTAAGGGCATGCCCAAGTTGTCGAGGGAGGGCTTGACAAGATGACAGGGGTTGAGACTGGCTGGTGCCTGAGGGAGGCCAAACGTAGCTCGAGGTGAGTAGTCAGGTACGGGTCCCGGAAAGGCGAGTGTCTTCATGCCGGGGAGTTGAAGCCGGTCCCAGGAATATTACTTCTGGGCTTGGGTCCGGCTATCTCGGGTCAGCGGTCTGGACCGTTGGTGGCTAGCTTGGGGCGAGCGGCGGGCACGTGGTCCCATGGCGGGAGCAAATCCGGCATTATGGCGTGCGCGTTGTTATCATAACGTGCCATATGTGGGCGGACCCGATGTGCAGGTGTATTCGTTGTTATTATAACGCCTCATACGCGAGGGGATGGACTTGAGTGAAATGGCTAGACGCCATATGAGGGGAGTACATTCGACATAACCTCAGTGTACAGGAGCCGATCAACAATCCACTCAACATGCCTTGCTCCTCGCATCTTTGCTGGAAGCCTTGGGGCTTGAGTCCTTGTGCGCTTGCAGGTTCTATTTGTCTATGTGTATGTCCTTGTGTGTGTGCCACTTGAGCTTCTAATGGGGGTTTTATAGGACAAGATGAAGGGTTGGGGGAGTTTATGTGGACTTGGTTGGAGGGGGTGAGCAGGCCCACGTAAACCCCCTGGAAATTAAAAAAAAATTCTTTTTTTTTGAGAGGGGGAGGGGGTTTATGCGGATCTCCCCCTCCGCAGATACCCGTAAACCCCCCCTTTTGGGACGGTTTAGGCGAGGTAGAAAGCGCATTTTTGTTTTTTTGAAAAAATTTTTTGTGGGATGTCAACAACAACACATGGCATGGCGACACAGTGGGATGAAAATATGACAGCTACAGAGGGACAAAACAACACGTATGGGATGACACGGAGGGACATAGACACGTGTGACAACAAACCACGGCGGGATATAAGACATGACAAATACGCTCTTTAATCAAATCCCAAGATCAGATGAAGCAGAACAGCAAGGTTCATAGTCGTGAGGCAAAGCCCTCTCATGGAGACATGATGAGATGAAGTGAGGTAAGCAAAAGCTGAGAAGGACATAAGCTTCAGAGCAGATCGATCAAGAGATAAGATTGAAGAAGAAAGAGAACAGATTGGAAAATGTGAATAGGAGACAGAACAAAAGATAGAACAAAGGAAGGCTTGGACCTACAACCTGCACACTCAACAAATGAATCATATCCGTTCTTGAAACAAATAGACAAAAAACACCTGAAAAAGGGAACATATGACATATTTTTAGATTTTTGTTATTTTTTGATTTTTTTGGATTTTTTAAAATATTTTATTTTTTTAGATTTTGAAATGTTAGATTTTTTTACATTTTGGAAATATTTGATTTTTTAGATATTTGAAATATCTGATTTTTTTGAGATTTTGACAAAGCAATCTGCAGCACCCAGAAACGGGCTTAAACGACTGGTTAGAGGTCGTCGCTCCTCCCGTTCTCATTAAAAATTTCCCTTGAGCAGGGTGTGCATGTGAGGGTGGCTTATCACAACCAACTGCCTCTAAAGAACGGTGCCCCTACTAAGGCCATACCCGAGATACAACCCAGCCTAAGAGGGAGAAGTGGAATAAAATTGGAGACACGCTTTATGCAGGATGAGAAATATCAAGACTTAAATTCTTTCCAGGGCACTACCCCTCAAAAAGATAATTTGTTGCACCAGGGCTTTGTGTCTTTGGTTTTGGACCCATATTTGTTAGGCACGCATGCGATCGGGCTCATGACGTCCCGCGGGGAAGTGTACTGCCACTCTTGCCATACCTTTGATTCATAATTTTGCATTGATTTTCTCATTTTGATTTATAGCCCTTGTTGTCTAGATATAGCATGAACGCTCATTGGGGTCAAGATTGCCCCTATTTGAGACCTCTCTCATATTAGGGAGTGCCTAGGTTAGGCATATTATCAATCAATCTCTTGCCCCTGCACTCGGCCAAACAGAGAAGAAAAAAGACCTTTGTGCATACCCAAAGTATGGCCAAAGTAACAACGGTGTTGCTTAAGAGGAATCGACTATGGCTCACCGTGAAGTGTGTGAAAAACCCATGCAAAAAGGACACCCTCAACGTTCGGGGAAAGAACTAGACTCCCAGCGCGGAGCTATCACCAGCCTAAGATGCTGCAGAAGTGAACTATTTTTGACTGAACTAAGCAAACTTCCTAACGCCACTCAAGCATGTTAAGGAACCAGCATTATCACAATGCGCAAGAATAATAGAAATAGCAACGATAGCTTGTTCTTGCACAAAACAAAGATACCTTTGTAAATCCATGGAGTGGAAACCAGCATCTTGTAGTGACCTTGATCATCAAGCTTTGAGTAGCACGAGCTTTGTATTCCTTGCTTGATAGGATCAAGAATGGAGAGGATGACAAGGTTTCAAGATTCCTCTACACGGAGAAGCGGCAGACATTGAACTGGACGATGAAGGATAAAAAGGAAGAGGGACGAGGGCTAGAACTCCCTCGTTAAGGAACAGAGACCCTGATAACAAGGAACTAGATACATAATAAACAGAGATTAACTGAGGTCAAGGCGGACTTAAGCCTCGAAAGTAGCAAGAAAAAGGGTAACGACCCCGAAAGGGCGAGACAAAAGGAATAGAAAAATAATAAGGGATTGTTGCAAAGGTGAAGAAGGAGGGGAGTGATCATCCGACGTTGTCGGAGAAAGAGAATAGTAGTCATCCGACAAGGTCGGAGAAGAATCGTGATGGACATCCGACAGGGTCAGAGAAGGAGAGTTGGCATAACTCGGGAATACCGGAGGACCAGAATCAGGTGAAGATTGGGGATTGGAGTGATGGAGGAGATGATCCGGAGGCTCCGGATGAATAGAAGAGGAATCGAAAAGTGCCCCGAAATCGGGATGAGAGGAGGGCATAGGCTGAGGCCTAGAATTACGAGAATAATGAAAATTAGAGGCTCCGGATGAAAAGGAGAGGAATATGGGTTCATGGACCTAGAAAGAGGAGATAAAATCATAGAAATAGGATTGTAAGGAGAAAAGTACACCCCCAAGGGTGGGAGCTGAGCAAAAGGAATGATGAAGGAGAGGTAGGAGGAGGAGAAGTGGTCCCCAGAGGGCACAACACGCGGCTCTTAAACTTGCGACGCCGTCTCTTCTTGGCAGAAACTTCTCAAAAATGGACCCACCTGGCACTGGCTCGGACCTTCGGGCTTCTCGATCTGCAATATATCCTCAAATAATGGGCCCATCTAGCAGACGACCGGGCCCAGTTATGAACATACAGCTTCGTCAGGGCGGTTGTCCCTAGATACTCAGTGCTAACATCATGTGGACATTCTTGAACAAGCAACTCCATGGAGTGATGATTACCAGGAAACCATGGAGTCTTGTCTCTTAGCACCAGAAGCATAAGATTCGAAAACTCTACTCGATGATCCGGCATGAAACACAACTCCCTTGATAGTAGAGCAGGATGGAATTGAGGGAGAGTAATGCACGGCGTTGACGTGGCTAGATTGCTAATGAACCGAGGGAGATTGCATAAAATGTACAAAATGTCCTTGGAGAACGCTGATAATATGGCCAATTGCCCCTTGAATGGAGAATGCATCAAACCTTTGGCAGCCGCATGAGTGAGCACAATACGGGTGGAGAACCCTTCTTGACCAGCTATCTAAATGGCAGCAGAGCGAGAGGTGATAACAGCATCAATTGTAAACCTGTCGGCGAGTAATGAGATTGCCACCGATCTCACTTGAGAAGGAACTGGCACTAGCGCAAGAGAGCTTTTCTTGGCAACCATCATTGGAGGTATAGGAACATCATCCCCAAAAGAGCTAGAGATTAGAACACGGATCGGCATCCGGTAGATAAAATCTTGAATTTTGAAATGTAAGACCTGCACTGAATCATCTTGACTTGGCTCATTATCTCCTCAGGGACCAGACCCGAGAGGCACCAAAAGTAGCACACACCCGCTCCGTGGGGTGGAAATGGATGGAGAAGAAATAGAGTGAATAGGTTCAGAAAATGTGGAGGCTTCAACGGGGATGGTAATGTCAAGTGGTGGAGGAGGAGTAGAGGCAACGATTGGTTCTGGCGTAAGTGGAGGTAAAGGGGATGTAGGTGAAGGCGGAGGTGTTAGAGGCAATGGTATGGCCTGCTCAGGTTCAGGTGAAAGTGATGACGGAGAAGGTGATGAGGATGGTGGAGATGATGGAGGCGGCGGAGGTAGTAGATTAGGTGATTTGGGGAGAGAAGGTGGCGAAAGTGATGGAGGCAATGGTGAGGGTGGTGGTGATGTAGGCAATGGGGGTAGTGGAGGTAGTGTGGGTGATGGAGAAGATGAAGAGGAGGATCACGGTGCCCACCGTCAGTGTATCGACATGACATGTCGGGCGGCCTCAGGAGTGGAAGTAGTGGTGGGAACAACAGGAACGGAGGAAGTGGAGGCACTAGCCTAAGCAAGGGATTGGGTAGGTGAAGGCAATGGAGCCGGGATAGGAGATGGTGATGGGGAAGATGATGGCGGGGTGGGTGATGGAATAGGTGGGGGAACGGGTGATGGAGCAGGTGATATTCTAGGTGACTAGGATGATCTAAAGGGGGGGTGAATAGATCAACCTCAATTACCATCTTATAGCAACCAAATGAAATGCGGAATGGAGATCGGCTGTGACGAACGCTATGCAAATGATTTAGCTATGGATTTAATAGATAAAGGATGAGAGACCAAATAATCACACACGATGCAAGGAGATTTTTAAGCGGTTCTATTTTAACCTTGAGATCTACGTCCACCCCTTACTTAATCGAGTAAGGATTCTGCTGAAACCACAGCTTTGAACCCGCTGATCCACAGCTTGGGGAAGAGTCCCTACAATTCGCTGAGCAATCACAGCTTGATGTCTGGGGAACCAATCCATGCCCGCTGAGCAATCACAGTTTGCTACGCTGCCTAATAGCTTGATAAAAGATTCAAAGAGAACAAGAAAATAACAAAACAAAATAGCGATAGAACTTCAAGACAATGTTGCTCGGATGAGCATACGACTCTAGATCTGATCTAGAAGTTGGAACCTCGACAGCTCTTCAAGGAATCTTCAGATCTCCGGTACCCTATTTTCAGTAGCTCTCTTTCTCTCTTCTCAGATTCTCTTTCTTTTCTCCTCTCAGCTCTCTGCTCTCCGGCTCTCCGCTCCTTTTTCTTTTTCTTCTTCGATCTCACTCTGATTGAGTCTACGAGACAGATGCCTTATCCAGTTGGGATGATTCTTGTGGCCCCCATAAGATTTCCTTGGCATGTGGAAGGAACACTCCCGCCAAAAGAGTGCTTCTGGAATATGCAATCGTGAGTCCATGTGTCAGATGAAACGAGCATACTTTTTCTAAGTAGTAGCCATGTGGCAGATTCTTCTAATAGACCATCTACCTTGGATCACGTGCCAAGTGGACTTATTTACGAACCCACGTGATGATTTTAATTCTTCAAAGGACCAACTACTTATCATACATAACCTGTAGCAGAAGAGTTGTTCCATTCTTAGGAATTTGCTTTCGATTGACGTTGTCTCTGTTTGAACATTTCCTGAACTCTGCACTCTGAATGTTCAAGTTAATTGCAAACTCAATCTAGATACTCTCATCTTGATATTCCTTGATTGCATCGAGGCAAGTGCATAGATGCGTCGGTGTAGAATTCTGGGAATCACTACTGTACGCTTGACTGCGTTGAGGTAGATCTCCTGTAGCGTCGACCTGTCCTTACTGCGTTAACTTCCAGTTGGTCTGCTGTGCTGATGCAGCTCACTAATGTTATGAGTTGATTTTAGACCAGTTGCGTCGGTGAAGATCTTGGGTTGCGTCGGTGCAGAATTCTTTTAGAGGGAATGTGGACCGATGCATCGAGACAGTGTAGGGGCTGCGTTGAAGCAAGTCTTTCAAGTTGTTGCAGTGACCATTGCTGCGTCGATGCGTCCTCTCTGATACGTCGATGCAGAATTGTGGCTAGCTGATTTAGCATCACTACGCCGATGCAGCTTCTCAGTTACGTCGATGCAGAATTATGATCCTCTCTGAATTCTTTCTGCTGCGTCGATGCAGCTGATGAGTGCATCGATATGATCAAGATGTAGATGCTTAGTTGCATCGACCTGTTAACTTTGGCAAACATGTGAAATAAAGACTTATGTGAAATAAAGACTTATACTAAATAAAAGATAAATCAATCATACAGTTTTGCCAATCATCAAAACCAGTTTTGCCAGCATAACCTAGGGAGGACACAACATTCTCCCCTTTTTGATGATGGCAACATTGTGAGTCAGAATGAATAAGTCTTTTATGTGAACATGTCTTTCATGTGAACATGTGAGTGTGAGACAGAACTCTCTCTCTCTCCCTTAGATAACCTCTGACTTACCCAAAATATCTCCCCCTTTGACATCAGCAAAGAAACACAACTGAAGTCGATAGGAAGAATGATGCAAGAAGGAATATCATGTAGGTGTTGAATGGCAATGGTTGAGAGTGAGAAAGTCATGGAAGGCACACAATTGAACAAATTTTCAATCTGAAACAGCCTTCATTTGTTAAGCAATCAATTATCAGATTCTTCCATCACAAGACATCTGATAATGCAACCCTTATAAATTCTGGTTTAAAGATGATGAATATAGAGTTTATCAATGAAATTCTTTGAATAAGTTTGCATGTACACTTAATAGAAATAAACCAGGACTCCATGACGATATCTTGCTTAATCTCACTTCATCTTACTCAGTCAAAGTCAGTGATGTTCTTGGAAGTAACTAGGACATGTATTGAAATTGAACATTTTAGACATTTCTGATTTTTTCACCTCAGGGTTACAGCATGTTTTCCTTTGACCTTTGGTCATATTTTTCTTTTTGGCTCGTAATTTTTCAGAACAGTCAAGTATAATTCACAGCTTTTCATGTAAGAGTACACGTTTATCAGACACCAGTACTCTTAGTTACTTAGTGGAATTTACCATCCTATTTCATTTTTGAATAGAGATAATAGAGACACTTCATGACATAAGTTTACTTCATTTCTTTGATGAAGTACTCAGTTTCTCTGTGAACTCTAGCCATTGCTCTACCAATTGAGCTTTGAAGCACACTTTTGATGATTTGCTGTCCTTTGGTTTTTCAGAGAATTTAATGTTTCAGAACAATATGCAATCTAGGTTTCTCAACCAAGTTACCATGAATTTTGAATTTTTAGAGTCTGAGAGATTTCACAGAACCTATTATGTGAGAGATGGTTAAAACCTATTAAGTGTAAAATATCCCATTATTCATTGAATTTAATCTTTAAACTTCTTTGATTCATTAGAGTTAAACCATCAGTTTACTCGGTACATCACAAATTCTTATAAGAGAAGATTTCTTGACTTTATAGCTCAGGTTAATGAATGGAGGTTTAGATTTCAATATTTCAAGTTCAATGAAGTGCAAGAAATTTCCATGAGTCAACAAAGATAGATATTTCGGTTGACCTAAAAGGTGGTTCGGTCGACCATTCTGGGTAGAATCAAACAAGAGATCCAAGGTTGATGGCAGTGACCAAAAAATATGTTTGACATGAGCTCCCCCTGACGAAATGCAAGCAATGTATTAGACAGATGCTTACATATGCATTTGACACAAACTTACCATGACTAACTCCCCCCATCTAAATGCACTGTATGACTGAACTTTAGATGTGACATATGTGGAAATATAGATTGAGAAGATGGAAAGATAATATGCATGACCTGAGACACACCATTGACCCATGGTACATGGCAGAGGACTGAAGTCCAAGGACTACCATCACGCATGATGTGGGTTTCCAAACAGAAGTAATCTACCCTTGTCCCAACGTACCATTTGATATACCTATAGGTCAATGTTTATTGGCTGTAAAGCATTTTATGCAATGACAACCTTACTTATGTGCATCATCTATTGACAACTCAAATTATATGTAATTCAGTAATGTAAAGAGAGCATTTATTTCAAGCAGAAACATAGACAATCAATCATCATGCTAGAATTTACACAAACCAAGTTCTCTTCTTAAGTATTTAAATCTTTCATTACAAAGAGGCTTGGTAAAAATATCAGCAAATTGGTTTTCTGATTCAATGAATTTTAGTTCAATTTCTTTTTTATTTACCTCATCTCTTAAGAAATGGTGTCTTATTTCTATGTGCTTAGTCCGAGAATGATGAACATGAACCTTAGTTAGAGAGATAGCACTTGTGTTATAACATAATATAGTGATGCAACCAAGATTTATGTGATAGTCAAGAAGTTGGTGTTTAATCTAGAGAACTTGCGCTGCATAATTTCCTACTGCAACATACTCAGCTTCAACAACGGATAATGCAACAGAATGTTGCTTCTTAGATGCCCAAGACACTAGACAGCCACCTAGGTATTGACAATACCCACTAGTACTTTTTCTATCTAATCTACACCCAGCATAATCTGCAACAGTGTAGGCTACAAGATTCAGCTCACATCTAGCAGGGTACCATAAGCCTAGTTCAAGGGTGCTAGATAGATATCTAAAAATTCTTTTTACTGTAGACATGTGTGATTCCCTAGGACTAGCTTGAAATCTAGCACACAGACACACAGAAAATTGAATATCTGGTCGAAATGCAGTGAGGTAGAGTAAAGATCCGATCATACCTCGAAATGTTTTGGGATCAACCAATTTACCTTTCCGTTTAGCATCAAGACTTATTGATGTACCCATTGGTGCAGTGATAGCTTTGAGGTTTCCCAACTTATATTTCTTCAAAAGATCCTTGACATACTTTGCTTGGGTGATGAGGCTTCCTTCTGATGTTTGATGAATCTTCAATCCAAGAAAAAACTTCATTTCTCCCATTAAACTCATCTCAAATTCATTTGTCATCAGGTTTGAAAATTCTTTACACATGGATGATTTTGTTGACCCAAAGACTATATCATCTACATAAATTTGAACAACAAGAATATCTTTGTTATCAACTTTAGTGAATAAAGTTTGGTCAACCTCACCTCTTGAAAATCCTTTACCTGTGAGAAATGAACTCAATCTGTTATACCAGGCCCTAGGAGCTTGCTTCAGTCCATATTGGGCCTTGTCCAGTTTATACACATGTTCAGGAAAATCAATGCATTGAAATCCAGGTGGTTGTTTGACAAAAATCTCTTCTTTTATTATGCCATTTAGAAATGCACTTTTAACATCCGTTTGCTGGAGTTTTATTCCTAAGCTACATGCAAATGCAAGTAGGATTCTTATAGCTTCTAGCCTGGCCACAGGAGCAAAAGATTCTTCAAAATCTATCCCAAATTCTTGATTATAGCCCTGTGCCACTAGCCTAGCTTTATTTCTAACAATTTTTCCATGTTCATTAGTTTTATTCCTGAAAACCCATTTTGTGCCTATGATTAGATTATGGGTTGGTCTGGGAACAAGATGTCAAACCTGATTCCTTTCAAATTGATGTAGTTCATCATGCATAGCATTAATCCAATGTTCATCTTTTAAGGCACATTCAATATTTTTGGGTTCTATTTGTGAAACAAGAGCAAACGAATTAAATTCTTCTTCTAGTCTGAAATGAGATTGAGTTCTAGGAGGTTCATTCAGGTTTCCAATAATATTTTCCAAGGGGTGATCCCTTATCACACGAATATTGTTAAGAGGATTACCTGAGTTGACACTTACCTCCCCCTGAATTCTTGACCCTTCACTCTCACTTATAGTTCTTGGTTCTTCACTTTGACTTCTTTGCTCTTCTCTATTCTCCAGTATTTCTCCTTCATCAATGTTCCTGCAAACATCTTTTTCAGTCATATCAGATGTCTCATCAAAGATAACATGAGGAGATTCTTCAACAGTTTTAGTTTTCCTATTATAAACTGTATATGCTCGAGAATGTTCAGAATATCCCAGAAAAATCGCTAGTTCACTTTTAGCTTCAAATTTATCAAGGTCTCTTTTAGAGTTTACATGAATAAAACATTTTGACCCAAAGACCTTGAAATAAGCAAGTGAAGGTATCTTACCTTTCAACATTTCATATGGTGTCTTTTTGGTAGAAGGTCTTACCATGGCTCTATTAATGATGTGACAAGATGCATTTACTTCTTTAGCCCAAAACCTTCTTGGCAAGTTGCTTTCCACCAACAGAGTTCGAGCCATCTCCACCAAAGTCCTATTTTTTCTTTTGACTACTCCATTCTGTTCTGGAGTTCTTGGTGATGAGTATCGGTGGTTTATGCCATTTTCCCTGCATAAATCATCAAATTGTGAGTTTTCAAACTCACCACAATGGTCTGATTGAATGTTGGAGATAGAGTACTTACTGTCTTATTTTATTATGTTGAAAAATTCTTGAAATTCATTGAAAGCTTCATTTTTGTGAGTCAAGAAAAATACCCAAGTATATCTAGAAAAGTCATCTACAACAACAAATCCAATCTTTTTCCAGTTAAGCTAGCTGATCTAGTGGGTCCAAATAGATCCATATGAATTAGCTCATAGGGTTTTGAAGACATGTTTTCAGTTCTAGATTTAAATGACTTTCTGGTTTGTTTACCTTTAGTACATGCCTCACAAGTTTTATTGTTTTCCTTAAAGGAGATTTCAGGCAGACCCTTGACCATATAGAATTTTGTTAGTTTATGCAGCACATTATAACTGCATGACTTAACCTGCGATGCCACAACCATGCTGGATCCTCTTTATTTACAGCGAGACACAGATTAATGTGGGCTGCATCATCTAAATCTACCATGTAGATATTATTGACCCTTTTGCCAATGAATTTTATTTTTTCCGAATTAGGTTCAAAGATGGTGCATGCATGAGATTCAAAAACAACTCTATGTCCCTTATCACAAAGCTTACTAATGCTTAGAATATTATATGCTAAACCTTCTACAAGCAGAACCTCTTCAATGCAGCAAGATAGATACTTACCAATCTTACTTGATCTAATTATTTTTCCTTTACTATTTCCACCAAAAGTAACATGACCTTCATTCTTTTCAACCAACAAGCAGAATTTATCTTTGTCTCCGGTCATGTGCCTTGAGCAGCCACTATCTCGGTACCATCTATTATGAGTAGCTACCAAGCATTCCTGCAAAAGTCATCAGGCAGAAATTCTTCGAACCTAAAACTGATTGGGCCCCATAACACTAGTCAACTCATTCAAGCAGGATATCAAATGTTTAGGTATCCACAATTGTCTTTGTGTTGTGGATTTGGCATTTTTTAGTTTATTCTGATTGTTGTGTGCAGTTTGAGGTTTTGTTGGTTTTAGCCTTTGTGTAGCATGGGAATTTTTATGCCAATTTTAGAACCAAGGAGCATTAGGATTCGAGGGTGCCTTAGTAAATCTGGTTTGAATAAACCTGGGGTTGATAAAATCATAAGGGTTCTGATCATTAGGGGACCTGAACCTAGATTTCATTGATGCGCTCCTAGTGTGACTTTGTTGCATCCATTGTGAATGAAAGTTCTGGAATTCATGTTGCATCGACCTATTTTGGTGACTACCTCGACCTGTCCTACCCGGGTTGTGATGAATAAGGTTTTGGAATGATGGACACCTAAATGCATCACGGTGATCGCATCGACCTGAAGGGTACCAACTCTGACCCTGGTTTCTAAAGAGTTGAAACCAGATGACATATGTGTCGGTGTAGTGTGGTAGACACGTCGACCTATCTGTGTTGACTGGGTTGTTTTGGTCATGAAGCTTCCATGTCTAAAGGATTGACTACTGTTCTGACCCTTGGACTTAGGTACAATAGTATGTATACATGGTTCTCTATGCGCTTCTACCTTCCCTTTTCCCTTATCCTTGGCACTCACATTTTCTTGTTGATTATCCTTCATAGTTTTTCCTTGACTATTTTTCACAGCTCATTCTTATCAATGGATTGAGTTTTTCACTTTTTTTTCAGCAACGAATGAGATGGTCTTAGCATCAAACTATTTCTTATTAGTTGGATTAACCCCCAACCCTTCTCTTCTGAAATTCACTTTTGTTCCAAGAATTGCATTCAAATTTTCTGTTCCTTGAGTCATAGCCTCAAGGGAATTCTGTTTATCATTATTTTTTTTTTCCAAATATTCAATGGTTCTTTTTAGTTCTACATTCACTCCTTTAATTGCTTCACATTTCTCCAAGACAGTATTAGTTTCTTCTTTGAATTTTTGCATTCTGATCAATAATTCATCAATGACATTTTTCAAGTTTTCATTCTCACATTTCATTTCATCCATCATGTCCTTAAATTGATATGTTTCAGCAATAGACTTTTTCAATTTAGAGTTTTCATATTCTAAACAAGAAATTCTATCTTTTAATGAAGTGTCATGAGTAGAAGAATTTACTTTCCTTTTCAATTATCTATTCTCTCTACAAACATCATCATACTTATCTAAGATTTCTGCATATGCCTCTTCCCAATCACTATGGGTGTAATGTTCGAAAGGAGAAGTTACCTCTTCATCTTCTATTTCCTCATTTTCTCTTCTCGCCATCAGACACAGCTTCTCTTCCTTCTCATCTTCAGATGAACTCACTTCACTATCATCTTCTTCATCATCGCTCCAGGTACTGACCATAGCCTTGGCCTTCTTCTTCTTCCACTTGGGATGTTTCTCCTTCTGAAGCTCAGGACAATCAGCCTTCATATGTTCTGATTTCCTGTAGTTATAGCAAACCACACCGTCAGTCTTTTTGACATTTTCAGATTTATATCTAGACTATTTTCTATCAAAGGAGTACTTTCTTTTGAAGCTCTTACCTTCCTTCTTAAGAAATATTTTAAACTTTATAGTTAGCATAGCGAACTCAGCTGAGTCTTCTTCTGAGCTAGCTGAACTATGCTCGCTAGATGACCCTTTGTTACTTGAACTTACTTTGAGCGCAAGGGGCTTCTTCTTCTTCTCATGGTCCTCGACTCTTTTCAGATTCAGCTCATATATCATCAGAGAGCCGATAAGTTCATCAACCGTGGTAGTCGACAGGTTCCTTGATTCCTCCACTACGGTAGCCTTGGTATGCTAGATAGGAGTCAAAGATCCGTGTATCTTCCAGATGAGCTAGTAATCACTATAAACTTTGCCTAGACTTTTCAGGCTGTCAGTGAGCTACATTAACCAAGCATACATCTCAGAAATAGTTTCATCAAATTTCATCTTAAACGCTTCATATTCAGAAATCAGCATATTAGCTTTCGTTTCCCTTACCTCCGAGGTTCCCTCATATATTACCTGTAGTCGATCCCACATTTCTTTCGCTGTGGAGCAGGAGGAAACTCTGGAGAACTCCATAGGATGTAGAGTGCACTACATATTCATTACGCTCCAATTCATATTGGATCTTTTGATTTGATGCCGAGTCAGGTTGTCATCATCCTCTGGAAGCTGGAAGGGACCTCTGATAACTACCTTCCAGATCTCATGATCCTGAGCTCTTAGGAACACATGCATTCGGTTTTCCAATACGCATAGTCAGTTCCATTAAAAAGTGGAGGCTTATTAATAGCATGACCTTCAGCTATATACCCCTTTGCATCTATTTCACCAAACTCTCCGGGATGTTAACCCTTGCAGGAGAGCACTAGCTCTGATACCAAGTGATATTCTAGGTGACTAGGATGATCTAAAGGGGGGGTGAATAGATCAACCTTAATTACCGTCCTATAGCAACCAAATGAAATGCGGAATGGAGATCGGTTGCGATGAACGCTATGCAAACGATTTAGCTAAGGATTTAACAAATAAATGATGAGAGACCAAATAATCACATACGATGCAAGAATATTTTTAGGTGGTTCGATCTCAACCTTAAGATATACGTCCACCCCTTACACAATCGAGTAAGGATTCTACTAAAACCACAGCTTTGAACCCGCTGATCCACAGCTATGGGTAAGAGTCCCTACAATCCGTTGAGCAATCACAGCTTGTTGTCCGAGGAACCAATCATCGCCCGCTAAGCAATCACAGCTCACTACGCTGCCTAATAACTTGAAGAAGGATTTAAAGAGAACAAGAAAAGAACAAAAAAACAAAACAGCAACAGAACTTCAAGATAATGTAGCTCGGATGAGCATACGACTCTAGATCCGATCTAGAAGTCAGAACCTCAACAGCTCTTCAAGGAATCTTCAAATCTCTGGTACCCTATTTTCAATAGCTCTCTTTCTCTCTTCTCGGATTCTCTTTCGTTTCTCCTCTCAACTCTCAGCTCTCTGGCTCGCCGCTCCTTTTTCTTTTTCTTCTTCGATCTCACTCTTATTGAGTCTACGAGCCAGATGCCTTATCCAGTTGCGATGATTCTTGTGGCCCCCACAAGCTTCCCTTGGCGTATGGAGGGAACACTCCTGCCAAAAGAGTGCTTCTGGAATATGCAATCAAGAGTCCACGTGTCAGATGAAACGAACAGACTTTTTCTAAGTAGCAGCCACGTGGCAGATTCTTCTCATAGACCATCCACCTTGGATCACATGCCAAGCGGACTTAGTTACGAACCCACGTGACCACTTTAATTCTTCAAAGGACCAACTGCATATCATACATAACCTGTAGCAAAAGAGCTGTTCCATTCTTAGGAATTTGCTTTCGATTGACGTTGTCTCTGTTTGAACATTTCCTGAACTCAGCACTCTGAATGTTCAAGTTAATTGCAAACTCAATCTAGATACTCTCATCTTGATATTCCTTGATTGTATCGAGGCATGTGCATAGATGTGTTAGTGAAGAATTCATGGAATCACTACTGTAGGCTTGACTGCATCGAGGCAGATCTCCTGTAGCGTCGACCTGTCCTTACTGCGTAAGCTTCCAGTTGGTTGCTTTCGATTGACGTTGTCTCTGTTTGAACATTTCCTGAACTCAGCACTCTGAATGTTCAAGTTAATTGCAAACTCAATCTAGATACTCTCATCTTGATATTCCTTGATTGTATCGAGGCATGTGCATAGATGTGTTAGTGAAGAATTCATGGAATCACTACTGTAGGCTTGACTGCATCGAGGCAGATCTCCTATAGCGTCGACCTGTCCTTACTGCGTAAGCTTCCAGTTGGTCTGCTATGCTGATGTAGCTCACTAATGTTATGAGTTGATTTTAGACCAGTTGCGTCGGTGCAGCTCTTGGGTTGTGTCGGTGCAGAATTCTTTCAGAGGGGATGTGGACCGATGCATCGAGACAATGTAGCGACTACATTGAAGCAACTCTTTGAAGTTGTTACAGTGACCATCGCTGCGTCGATGCATCCTCTCTGATGCATCGATGCAGAATTGTGGCCAGCTGATTTAGCATCGCTATGTCGATGCAGCTTCTTAGTTACGTCGATGCAGAATTGTGATCCTCTTTGAATTCTTTCTGCTGCATCGATGCAGCTGATGAGTGCATCGATCTGATCAAGATGTAAATGCTTAGTTGCATCGACCTGTTAACTTTGGAAAACATGTGAAATAAAGACTTATGAGAAATAAAGACTTACACTGAATAAAAGATAACTCAATCATACAATTTTGCCAATCATCAAAAATAGTTTTGCCAGCATAACCTGGGGATGACACAACAGCATGTCACGCCCCGAGCCTTTATTACAGTGGAAGACTCGCTCGAGGAACGTGAATAGCCAGCATGATAAGCCTCTTGCAAGCAAGAATGATCAGAGCGCAAGATAATCACACATAATGCAATTGCACAATAATTACTCAACTTTCAACTTTCAATTAATAATCAAATCCAATATTCAAATACAACCACTAATTCAACTTCCATCATACTAGACTCAATAAATAGGAAAATTACATAGACTCAATCTAAATAATGTAGACTTTCCTAAGTCGTCACTCTCAATTTGATATGACTTTCATTCGCTCTTGGACCCGCTACTTGTATAACTCGAATCCGAATTCGAATCACTTTCATTTCTTGAAAAAGATTAGAAATAGGTAATGAGCATACATGTCCAGTAGTTATCTTCGCATCAACATGAATGGCACTATGAAAGTAATTAGCATTTTAGCTCTAAAGAATTCAGGTAAAATCATGCGAAATGCGATCAATCACGCGAGTAACCAAAGTAACAAAACTATCGTGTAAGATATAATGAGAGCAAGAATGAACTAGCAAGAATGTAACAAGAGTGTAGCATGGCCTTTCATGAACAAGAATGTAACGAGAATGCACTTTCACCTTTCACTTGCATAACCATAAAGGTTACGCACTAGAACGTCAATCACGTAGCAATTCACTAGATTTTCACAAGTGCTCATGGATTTCACTTATTTATAAAGAAAGTACTCCCAACATAATGCGACGCCAGTAGCATCATACCCCATGGTTTATCATAGTATGTTTCCTGCAATCAGCCGAGGGGACTAGCATAGAGCCCTTGGACACAATCAGCGCCCGAACTGTATCTTCACGTATAAATCAAGCTACTTCCATGAGTATATCAATAAAGCGTGGCCAGTAATATAACAATTTCAATCAATAAGCTCATGACAACAACTATCAAAGAGTGAATGCTTCAATTAAGAATATGAGAGATCAAGAATGACTTATACTATGTTATGCTTATGGAAATAAATCGGCAGCATAACGGTACATTTCTTAACTTCCATTCATTATATTAAGTTTCTTGATCGATATGATAAGTCCTATACCATTATCAAGTCACCTAGGAACTTAGAATGTCAACCCTTGGGTCAAACCTCGGGTTAATGTACTCAAGAAGTATGACGGTCTTGCACTGGGCCGTTACATAACGTGACGCTCCAGTATTGGGCCGTTATAATGATCTGAAGCCTGAAACAAGAAATTAGACTCAGTACAATGTGACGGTCGTTTATTGGGCCGTTAGATGAGCCTGACGGTCCAACATTGATCCGTTACATCTCCAGAAACCATCGATAGTGTTTTCTAATGATTGAGCTTTCATAGTACAACCAACTCGGCGTCCTAGTGGGAATCCCAGGCTCACGGAGAATTACGGAGGTCTTAAAATAAGATTTCCTAGTCCATTGGAATAAATATCCAATAGAGAGGTCCTCATGTTCAAGAATAATGTTCCTATAGTGTAAAAGTGTAAACTAATGGTCATATACCAGAATATATACAATGTACTTAAAGAAAATGACTCTATTGATATAGATAGAATGTGTAGCAACATGAAACAAAGATAAAACTTCGTCCATACATCATTGAAAATCCATGATTTAAAATACAAGACTATAGAAGTTTGGCACATGAAATTAACATAACTTAAAATAACTTAAGATGTCATTAAACATGCAGTTTCTATTATGAACCAATTAATAAGCTCAAAATCATATTAATAGGTCAAAACTTAGATAACTAGGCTTATTTATAAGTAAACTGACTATTTTCCAATTCTGTCTACAGTTCTCCTGACGGTCGAGAGTGGGTGCGTCACAGTGATTGTGACGGTTTATCGTGGGGCCGTTACAGTATTGTAACGCTCCATCTATGGTCCGTTAGAGACAACAGAGCAATTTTCATACAACAGAGGGTGTGAAGGCTTATCGTAAGGCCGTTATAGTGTTGTGACGGTCTAAGTATGATGCGTCAGAGTCCCTGCTAACAGTATAAAGAAAGTAAAAGACTATGATTTGAAACCATGTCATGTTTTGAAAAGATTTAACTACCCCAATCATGACAAAACGAAGTAAAGGTCATCTAGATGCATAGGTTGCAGTGAAGATAATATCTTTGATCTTTGATTAGGGCTAAGGATATGTATGTATGCATGAACCCACTAAAACATGAAATCCATGATCTATAGTACATGAAATCAAGCGCAATCAGAGAGCTTTTAGCCCTAACAAGATGTTTTTGCCAATCATGAGATGACCTACCACTTAACTGGGCTTTAAACTTCTAATTTGAGTCTGAAAGACGTGCCCTAGTTCTCCCTTTCCAGTGAGTTGCCAGCAACTTCACGCTGCTCTAACTCCTCGACCTCTTGACCTAAGGACGTGAAATTTTGAGGGTAAGAAGGTGAAACTAAGGTGAACAAAAAGGTCTAAATAACCGAACTCTAATTACCTCGTTTGGACGTCCTAATCTCCTGATCTTCAGAGGACTTGCGTTCAATTTCCTGGGTTGCTAAGGTCCGACCAGCAACTTTGGAAGCTTCAATCTCCTTGGATGATTGAACTCCTAGCATGAAATTTGGAGAGCTATTAGTCTAATGTATTATAAACAAAATCTTCTAAAGAGCTTACCCGAAATTGTGACTCCTTACCTTGATTCCACGCGAGCAAAAGTAAGAGTCGCTCAGTTCAGAACTAGGTCCTATTTATAAGGTTTTGGCTAGGGTTTGAGGATTAGATCGATTCTAGAGTCCTTACTTGTAATACCCCGATTTCTTTTAGAAATTAATTAGAAATTTATTTGAAATTAATTCAAAATTAATTAGATTAATTCCTTAATAAATAGAATGAGTTATATTTTGACTATTTTGTAAATATCCAAAAAAAATTATATTCTTGTAGAGGATAACACGTTTAACAAACTTGTCTTCTGTGGCCAACCCAAATAAAATATGTAAGAAGGCCGAATTAGTAGATTAAGCCCAAATTGAACACTTAGTTAACCATACCTTGAAATGTCAAATTCGAGCCCAATACTCCATCTAATGAGCCCAAATCGATGGAAAATGAAAGGTCAGGATGGGAGGATCATTTACCCTTTTTTAATCTCTCGAAACCCTAACCCTAGGAGATGCATTCGGCGGAGTTTGGATCGAGTCAACTTTTGCGGCGGCGTTTACATCGACCCGACTTGCGTGGATGAATACTCCGCGCATAGAAGCCTCCAGAAGGTGTGTGACCTATTAAAATGAAGCTCTCTAACCCTAGAATCGTTTAGAACCATCGGCGGCTGCAGAGGAGTTGCACCGAGGGAGATCTCGAGCGATTAGTGGTTGCGTGTACCGGCGTCCTTGGTTTTCTTTCTGCTTCCTTCTTCATCCGATTCAGGTAGGTGATAGCAAGCCAAACCCTACAAATAATATATGATTAGAAGCAGCATTGTGTTAGCTTTCCATTGATGTCGAAAGCCCTAAATTCTATCAAGTATCTTGCGATAATTTTAGGTTTTAGTAGAAGCATGTCACATCTAGGGTTATAATTGTTCCTTTTCGATTAAGTTGTGATTTCAGGCTGTAAACATAAAATTGATTCATACATATTGTATAGTTTTTCGTGCTCTTTCTTATGGTAGTAAAAGCCCCAAATTTCATGCTTTATATCGTGCGAATTTCTTGTTTTAATTTAACCCTAGAAACCTCGCCGGAGTCGGGCAAGGCGAGAGGGGTAGCGACCTGTTTGGACATGTGCGGCCACACAATAGACCGCACATCCCAGACAGGCGGCCCTTTGTTGACTGTTTATATGTTTTTATATCTGTTCGTGTCCCTGGAACGTCCGACCTGGCCCTAACCGCATGTCTTTCCTACGGCCATTTCCAGACCGCACATCCCTCCATGCGGCACACTACCGACTGTCCATATCCAGCAGGTCTTCGGATCTGAGGGGACGTGTGCGGCCAGTCTGTGACCGTTCATTGGGATGTAAGGTCCAGAACCGACCGCACATCTGTAATAGAGCAGATTAAATTGTCATTATAGCATGTTATGTTAGTAGATTAATGGTTAATTGCATGTTAGCAACACACCTAATAAACTGTAATTCTTGACAGTAAATAATTCTTGCTGATCTATTTAAATTAAGCTTGATCTTGATTTATCTTTCCAATGAATGTCATATTTTAATTGTGAATCCTTCATAATTGAATGGCTATTAGGTTTATATTTGTTATAACCTTAATCTTGAACCATTGTATCCCCTAGTTTTATTTTAGACTCAATCGAACCGCTGTTACTTGAGTAAATCCGAATTGGTTTAACAGAGACTTGCGCGGCTATTGATAGACCGCGTATACCAATGAACGGACCAGTGGAGACTGTTCATCCCTGGCAGATGCCAATTTGTCTTGGCCGATTATCCTTGATCTATCTTCGGCCAAATCCTATTTTAATCAGTCCAGTAGACCCTAGGCCGACCAGTAGACAGTGGGTTGGACTCTGGTTCAGTTCCACCCTGCCTATGGTATCCTGGGAGCCCACTTGGGCTAAAATCTAACTCATGGTTAGGCCCTGTGTTCTGCGGCCAGTAATGGACCGTACTTCTCTCAGGCGGCCCTGAGTGGACCGTTCAACTCATGAGCGGCTTTGTCAGGACCACACATCTTGTCCTCGATTCTATAACCTTCTGGCCTTGTGCAGCCCTATACTAACCTTTCATATAGAAGGGCGGCCCATCAGCAGCCGTTCAACCTTGACCTCCCGAGGGCTAAACCCAGCCCAGTTCCTGTTAGTGCGGCCGAGTGTCGATCGCACAAGCCTTGAGCGGCCCAGTATTGACCGCATGTCTTGCAGAGACTACTTTTCCCCGTGTTTTATGATTTTGAATCCAAGAACATGATGGTTCTTCATAATTTGAACTCCTGGATAGAAATTCTGGACAGTAATTCTTCAACTTAGCCTTGGGATGTTCCGAGGTAAGTTTATACTTGATTATAATTAGCCATTTAACTTGATTAAAGTCTAGACAACTTGGGATCTTGGATCCAATTAATCAATGCCAACGCACCATAGGGGCCCGGTCTGGTCCTGGGGAGAGCGCCCGAAAAGTACTTGTGCCCATGGGAGTTTGTAATGACAGGGTGAAGCATTGCACCGAGTGCATGACTAGCGTGATGTCTATGACAATGATCTCTTATATCTTACTTGAATCGTGTTTGACTTGGTTACAATCTTGCTTGTTGGCCAATTTCTTGCAATTTCCTGTTATATATATTGTTCTAAAATGAAATTCTTGTAATTATCATCTTGTCATCTTGTTATTCCTTTCCATTCTTTAGCACTCTCTGTTATTACGTTGTTTCATTCGATCGCTATTTCTTTTCTTTCCGTTTCATATTAACATGTAATTAATTGGTTAATCACTTACACTTGCATGTTGTTACCTACTAAGCGTTCGCTCATATAGTTGTTTCCCCCTTTTCCAAGCAGCTCAGGTGAAGACTCACAGATGGATGGGAATGGGCTAGAGTGATAGCTTGGAGTGTATCAGCTAGTAGATATGTTGAGTTTGTTTAGTGGTTTACATCTAGCTGTCTTAGAACTGGTGTTAGTTATTGTATCGGAGTCGAGTGGAGATTATGTTTGTTTATGTTGGAGTCATTTGTAAGACGTTGATGGTTATTATAATAGAATTGGAGTTATTTCTGTTCATGGTATTATGTTAATTCTTAGCTTAGCATGTTATCTTTATTAGCATTTTCTACTGTCGGTCCCGATATTCTGCGTCGGGGCGTGACAGTTTGTTGGTATCAGAGCCTAGGCTTTCTAATATCCCTAGGTTCTCTAAGTTATAGGATCCTAAGTTATTCCGTATGACCTATAACCTTGTTATGAGTCTAATGACCCAACCTGGTGAGATTTGGGTAGAAGACTGGGGTTGAGTTTATAATCTCATTGCACAATTATCCATTCTTAATTGAACCTAACTTAACATATTCCACGTGTAGGCTTTTGCAATGGTAGGAGAACGCGTAGAATGGAGGAACTTGCAGCGTACGGTTCAAGGACTTACTCAAACTTTGCAACAAGTGGATCAAGGAAGAGCTGTAAATCATGGCACTAGCGACCTTTATCAGAACTTTCGTGGGATGAATCCTCCGCGATTTGGTGGCTCGACTGACCCTGATGAAGCCGAGCACTGACTTGAAGAGATAAGGAGGATTTTTGAAGTGATGCAATGCAGCGATCAGGAACGTGTCCTCTTGTTGACCTTTCAACTTGAACGTGATGCGAGGACATGGTGGAACGCAGTGAAGGCGACCCTTGGTGATAGACAAGTCACATGGGAGGAGTTCGAGGAATTCTTCAATGGTAAATATTTCTCTGATCGAGTACAAGAAAAGAAGGCGGCTGAGTTTGCTACTTTGAAGCAACAAAATCTATCTGTGGCTGAATTTGAAGCTCAATTCACTCGGCTATCTCGTTATGGTACTCATTTGATATCTACCAAGAAGATGAAAGCTAAGCACTTTCTTAATGGGCTGAAGCTGTAGTATATCAACCAGTTGGCACTGATGGAAATTCCAACTTATTCCGAGATGGTGAGAAAGGCTCAAGTGTTGGAAGATACTTTAGAAATGACGAAGAGAATATGTGGGAAGAGTGTTAAGATTGAACAACACCATACTAGTTCTGGGAGTATCAAGCCTGGTCATGGCAGGAAGAGGCCCATTAGCGGGTCTGGTTTGTGGAAGGGCAAGATGCCGAAGATTAAAGACAAGGAACATGGCCCTATTGCTCCATTCAAGGGCGTATGCAAGTATTGTGACCGCCCAGGCCACAAGATGGAGGAGTGCTGGCTCAAGCTGGGTGCCTATTTACGTTGTGGTAGTAGGGACCACCGTATTCCCGAGTGCCCTCCTTTATCTGAGCAAGCTATCCCGGTGAAACCGCAAGGAATCAAGAAGCAGCAAGGCAAGCTCCAAGCTCTACAAGAAGATGAGACAGGACCCACCGAGAAGGGTGGACTTTTCGAAGGTACTCTTATTATACATGATAAATCAACTTTTGTTCTTTTTGATACTGGTGCCACTCATTCTTTTATTTCTCGAAGATTTACGAAGTCTTTAGCTGTGAAGCCAGCTTTGATGAATTCTCCGTTAGAGATTTCAACTCCTATTGGTTCCGGTTCAGCAATTAAGTATTTCTATCCTTCTAGTAAGGTCTTGATCAATCAACAAAACCTGCCAGCTGATTTAGTTTGCATGGACATGAAGGATTATGATGTAATCCTAGGAGTAGATTGGTTGGCTAAGTATGAGGTCAATGTTCAGTGCAGATCTAGTTCTGTGTCTTTCACTGGACACCCTAGACTTTCTTTTATCAGAATTAGGCACCATAAGTCTGTTCCGCTTATTTCGGCTCTTCGAGCTGATAAGCTGATGAGAAGAGAATGTAAGGCTTTTCTAGCCTTTATTTTTGTGACCCCTGAGCAGAAGACTGAGATTGAGGACTTTTCTATCGTCCGAGATTTTACAGATGTCTTTCCTAAAGAGCTACCAGGACTTCCTCCTGAAAGGGAAGTTATCTTTTCTGTTGATCTAATTCCTGGTGCGACTCCTATTTCCAAAGCTCCTTATCGTATGTCTCCTGCGGAGCTAAGAGAACTAAAGCAGTAGTTGATGGAATTGCTTGAGAAATGGTTCATTCGTCAAAGTACTTCCCCGTGCGGAGCCCCTGTATTATTCGTCCGGAAGAAGGATGGTTCGATGATGTTGTGCATCGATTATCGACAATTGAACTAGTTGACTATCAAGAACAAATATCCATTGCCAAGGATTGATGAGTTATTTGATCAGATAGCTGGAGCTAAGTATTTTTCTAAGATCGACCTTCGATCTGGATATCATCAGTTACGAGTTAAGGAGGAGGATATCTATAAAACAACATTCCGCAGTAGGTATGGGCATTTCAAATTTGTAGTAATACCTTTTGGGCCAACGAATGCACCTGCAACTTTCATGCAGCTGATGAACGATGTGTTTCGGCCCTATCTTTATCAATGGGTCGTGGTGTTCATTGATGACATCTTGATTTATTCTAAGAGTGAGGAGGAGCATGCTGAACATTTGAGGATGGCATTGCAACTATTGAGAGATCATAAGTTATATGCCGAGTTTAGTAAGTGTGATTTCTGGCTGCAAGGGTTGTCCTTTCTAGGGCATATCATCATAAAAGAAGGTATTTCTGTTGATCCTTTGAAGGTAGAGGCAGTAAAGAATTGGGATAAGCCTACTAATGTGACTGAAGTGAGAAGTTTCCTAGGCCTAGCAGGTTACTACCGAAGGTTTATTCAAGATTTCTCCAAGATTGCGGTACCTCTAACAAGATTAACCCGTAAGGAGATCAAATTTGATTGGTCAAAAGATTGCGAGCGAAGCTTTCTGACCTTGAAAGAATGTTTGACTACTGCACCTGTTTTGGCTTTACCTCATGGTGAAGGAGGTTTTGTTGTATACACTGATGCTTCAGGTATTGGCTTAGGGTGTGTACTCACGCAGCACGGGAAAGTGATAGCCTATTCTTCAAGACAGTTGAGGAAGCATGAAGAGAATTATCCTGTTCATGATTTGGAGCTAGCAGCAGTGATGTTCGCCTTGAAGATATGGAGGCACTACTTGTATGGAGAATCATTTATGGTGTTTTCATATCACAAGAGTTTGAAATACTTATTTTTTCAGAAGGAACTCAATATGAGGTAGCGAAGATGGCTGGAGTATTTGAAGGATTTCGATTTCTCCATTGAGTATCATCCTGGAAAAGGTAATGTTGTGAAAGATGCCTTAAGCCGCAAGCCTATAGCTAAGTTGTCAAGCCTCATGTTACAAGAATGGAAATTGTTGGAGCAGTTAGCTAGTTTGGATCTTAATGTTGACAAGGATGGGGTTATGATTTCTCAGATTCAACTTAAGCCCAAATTATTGATGGAAATCAAATCTCTGCAAGATGATGACCCGGAGTTGGTAGAGATCAAGGGAAGCTTGAGTAACAGACCTGACTTCATGATGGCTGATGATGGAAGATTGTTATTTCAAGGAAGAACTTGTGTACCTGATGTAGCTGAGATAAAGAGTAAGATCCTCGAGAAAACTCATAGATCCAGATACACCATCCATCCTGGAGATACTAAGATGTTCAAGGATTTGAAAAGATCTTTTTGGTGGCCGAATATGAAAGGGGAAGTTGCGGACTTTGTAAGTACATGTTTTGTTTGTCAGCAAGTCAAGACAGAGCATTTTAGACCAGCCGGGAAATTGAAACCCCTTGATATATCCCAATGGAAGTGGGAGAGCATTGGCATGGATTTCATTATGGGTCTACCTAGGACTCGTAGTGGATTTGATGCAATATGGGTGATTGTCGACAGATTGACAAAATCGGCTCATTTCTTATCCATTAAGTCTAAATGGACAGTTGATGTTTTGGCTGCATTGTATATGAAGGAAGTGGTAAGACTACATGGTATACCAGTCAGCATTGTGTCTGATAGAGACCCCAGATTCACTTCTCATTTTTGGAAAGGATTGCAAGAATCTTTGGGAACTCATCTGAATTTCAGTACTGCTTTCCATCCACAAACAGACGGACAGACTGAAAGGACCAACCAGATAGTGGAAGATATGCTTAGAGCCTACATGATTGACTTTGGAGGTAGTTTGAGTGATCATTTGGCATTGGTTGAATTCGCCTACAACAACAGTTACCAGTCCAGCATTCAGATGGCTCCATTTGAAGCTTGATATGGTAGAAGCTGTCGATCCCTGTTATGTTGGGATGAGGTAGGTGAGAAGCAATGGCTTGGACCAGATCTCATTTCTTAATCGTCCAAGAACATCCGTATTATCATAGATCGGTTGCAAGTAGCACAATCAAGATAGAAGAGTTATGCCGACACCAGGAGGAGAGCATTGGAATTTCAGGTTGGTGAGCATGTGTTTTTAATGGTTTCTCCTATGAGAGGAATTCAAAGGTTTGGTATTCAGGGTAAACTGAGTCCAAGATACATTGGTTCATTTGAGATTCTGGAAAGAGTGGGGGAAGTTGCTTACCGTTTGGCACTACCACCTCAGTTATCTGGAGTACACAATATTTTTCACGTGTCTATGTTACAGAAATATGTGTATGATTCCACTCACATTATTCAACATATGGACTTTGAATTGAAGGAAGATCTGACTTATGAAGAAAGACCGATCGAGATTGTGGATCGGAAGCAACAGCAACTCAGGAATCGTTCCATACCGATGGTTAAAGTGCAGTGGAGTCGGTGTGGAACTGAAGAAGCTACGTGGGAGTTGGAAGATACTATGCGGAGACAGTACCCCGACTTATTCTAGTTGAGCTATTTCACTCCCTCTTTTTAATAAGTGCATTGAATTTAGAGGACCAGATTCCTTAAGTGGAGGAGGGTGTAATACGTCGATTTCTTTTAGAAATTAATTAGAAATTTGTTTGAAATTAATTAGAAATTAATTAGATTAATTCCTTAATAAATAGAATGAGTTATATTTTGACTATTTTATAAAAATCTAGAAAAATTATATTCTTGTAGAAGATAACACGTTTAACAAACTTGTCTTCTGTCGCCAACCCAAATAAAATCTGTAAGTAGGCCGAATTAGTAGATTAAGCCCAAATTGAACACTTAGTTAACCATACCTTGAAATGCCAAATTCGAGCCCAATACTCCATCTAATCAGCCCAAATCGGTGGAAAATGAAAGGCCAGGATGAGAGGATCATTTACCCTCTCTTAATCTCTCAAAACCCTAACCCTAGGAGATGCATTCGGCAGAGTTTGGATCGAGTCAACTTTTGCGACGGCGTTCACATCGACCCGACTTGCGTGGACGAATACTCAGCGCATATAAGCCTCTAGAAGGTGTGTGACCTATTAAAATGAAGCTCTGTGACCCTAGAATCGTTTAGAACTAGCGGCGGCTGCAGAGGAGTTGGACCGAGGGAGATCTCGAGCGATTAGTGGTTACGTGTACCGGCGTCCTTGGTTTTCTTTCTCCTTCCTTCTTCATCCGATTCAGGTAGGTGATAACATGCCAAACTTGACAAATAAAATATAATTAGAAGCAACATCGTGTTAGCTTTCCATTGATGTCGAAAGCCCTAAATTCTATCAAGTATCCTGCGAGAATTTTAGGTTTTAGTAGAAGCATGTCACATCTAGGGTTATAATTGTTCCTTTTCGATTAAGTTATGATTTTAGGCTATATACATATAATTGATTCATGCATCTTGTATAGTTTTTCGTGCACTTTCTTTTGGTAGTAAAAGTCCCAAATTTCATGCTTTATATCGTGCAAATTTCATGTTTTAATTTAACCCTACAAACCTCGCCGGAGTCGGGCAAGGCGAGAGGGGTAGCGACCTGTTTGGACATGTGCGGCCACACGATAGACCGCACATCCAAGACAGGCGGCCCTTTGTTGACTATTTATATGTTTTTATATCTCTTCGTGTCCCTGGAACGTGTGGCCTAGCCCTAACCGCATTTCTTTCCTGCGATCATTTCCAGACCGCACATCCCTCCATGCGGCACACTACCGACCGTCCATATCCAGCAGGTCTTCGGATCTGAGGGGACGTGTGCGGCCAGTCTGTGACCGTTCATTGGGATGTGAGGTCCAGTATCGACCGCACATCTGTAACAGAGCAGATTAAATTGTCATTACAACATGTTATGTTAGTAGATTAATGGTTAATTGCATGTTAGCAACACACCTAATAAACTGTAATTCATGATAGTAAATAATTCTTGCTGATCTATTTAAATTGAGCTTGATCTTGATTCATCTTTCCAATGAATGTCAAATTTTAATTGTGAATCCTTTATAATTGAATGGCTATTAGGTTTATACTTGTTATAACCTTAATCTTGAACCATTGTATCCCCTAGTTTTGTTTTAGACTCAATCGAACCGCTGTTACTTGAGTTAATCCGAATTGGATTCACAGAGACTTGCGCGGCTATTGATAGACCGCGTATACCAATGAACGGGTCAGTGGAGACCGTTCATCCCTGAGATGCCAATTTGTCTTGGCCGATTATCCTTGATCTATCTTCGGCCAAATCCTGTTTTGATCAGTCCAGTAGACCCTAGGCTAACCAGTAGACAGTGGGCTGGACTCTGGTTCAGTTCCACCCTGCCTATGGTAGCCCGGGAGCCCACTTGGGCTAAAATCTAACTCATGGTTAGGCCTTGTGTTGTGCAGCCAGTAATGGACCGTACTTCTCTCAGGCGGCCCTGAGTGGACCGTTCAACTCATGAGCGGTTCTGTCAGGACCACACATCCTGTCCTCGATTCTGTAACCTTCTGGCCTTGTGCGGCCCTATACTAGCCGTTCATATAGAAGGGCGGCCCGTCAGCAGCCGTTCAACCTTGACCTCCCGAGGGCTAAACCCAGCCCAGTTCCTGTTAGTGCGGCCCAGTGTCGATCGTACAAGCCTTGAGCGGCCCAGTATTGACCGCATGTCTTCCAGAGACTAGTTTTCCCCGTGTTTTATGGTTTTGAATCCAAGAACATGATGGTTCTTGATTATTTGAACTCCTTGACAGAAATTCTGGACAGTAATTCTTCAACTTAGCCTTGGGATGTTCCGAGGTAAGTTTATACTTGATTATAATTGGCCATTTAACTTGATTAAAGTCTAGACAACTTAGGATCTTAGATGCAATTAATCAATGCCAACGCACCATAGGGGCCCGGTCTGGTCCTGGTGAGAGCGCCCGAAAAGTACTTGTGCCCATAGGAGTTTGTAATGATAGGGTGAGGTATTGCACCGAGTGCATAATAAGCGTAATGTCTTTGACAATGATCTCTTATATCTTACTTGAATCATGTTTGACTTGGTTACAATCTTGCTTGTTGGCCAATTTCATGCAATTTCCTGTTATATATATTGTTCAAAAATGAAATTCTTGTAATTATCATCTTGTCATCTTGTTATTCCTTTCCATTCTTTAGCACTCTCTGTTATTACGTTGTTTCATTCGATCGTTATTTTTTTTCTTTCCGTTTCATATTAACATGTAATTAATTGGTTAATCACTTACACTTGCCTGTTGTTACCTACTGAGCGTTCGCTCATATAGTTGTTTCCCCCTTTTCCAGGCAGCTCAGGTGAAGATTTACAGATGGATGGGAATGGGCGAGAGTGATAGCTTGGAGTGTATCAGCTAGTAGATATGTTGAGTTTGTTTAGTGGTTTACATTTGGCTATGTCTTAAAACTAGTGTTAGTTATTGTACCGGAGTCGAGTAGAGATTATGTTATGTTTGAGTCGTTTGTAAGACGTTGATGGTTATTATAATAGAATTGGAGTTATTTCTGTTCATGGTATTATGTTAATTCTTAGCTTAGCATGTTATCTTTACTAGCATTTTCTACTGCCGGTCCCGATATTCCACGTCGGGACGTGACATTACTAGTGCTTAGATCAATCTTAGAGAGTCCTTTACATGCCTACTAATCCTCCAATCTCGATCCCTAATGGATAGAGTAGCAAAGATCTAATCTTTTTGTAAGTTCCTTCATTCACGGAACTGCCAGAGGTGTAACGTATCAGGACTAGTGCGTTACATGCTGTAGCGGTCGCCCGATAGACCGTTAGATAAAACGTGTATAGAGTTTCAATTTATTAAAACTCTTTTATTCGTTTATCCTTCTAATTATCTATAAAAAAGAGTATTTATCTTTAAAATCCGTGGATAGTCTAAATAACCTTCTAGAATATGGGTCAAACTTAATGGGCTTGGTCCTTTAACCTTTTGGGTTTCAATTATCAAAGCTGGATTAATTACTTAACATAAATTGGGCCTTATAATGATTCATTTAATCTAATATTTATGTATTAATCCATTTTGGGTCTTTAAAATTCCCAAAAAATAATTAAATTTACCAAAAATAATTTGTAAAAATTTTGGGGCCTTACACCCTCCCCCACTTAAGAGAATTTGGTCCCCAAATTCAATATATATGAGTTTTTTTTTATGGAGAGTGTACGTATTTTAATATATTAAGAATTAACGTAAGGTGAATGGGTTAAGAGGGTACATTTAATCATCTCACCTCCCTCGTCTAGAATGGAATTTAATCGACCTCGCTTCCCGCATCCGTTGTTATCCCTTGAAGATTATTCGTTGATGAGAGGACATACGGGCAAGCGATGTTCCCGGCTTCCACACTTGAGGCAAGTGCCAAGACGCTTCCAACATTCTTCTGCCGAGTGCCCAAATTTTTCACAAAATGAGCAAGGTGCCACGGCTTGCTCATTCTCTTCTTTAACTTTCTTGTTCTTTCCATTTCCATTTCCATTTCTTTTTCCATTACCGTTCCCATTACGGGACCTCTTAATGTGACGATTTTCATCCTCATCCACATCTTTCTCTTCTTGCCTATCATGTTTTTGGCTTGACCTCTCTTCTCGGAGCCTTTCCACCTTCTCCATAGTTCTTTCACATAGATGAGCTCTTTGTACCATCTCGGTATAGGTGCGGATATTCTGAGTTCCAAATTGTTGGATGAATCCGGGTCTTAAACCATCCATAAATCGGTTGGCTTTCAATAAATCTATGCTTATCAAGTGAGGAGCATACGGTGCTAGTCGAGAGAATTGTAATTCATATTCTGCCATGGACATCGTGCCCTATTTTAAGGAGGCAAATTCCATAGCCTTCCTCTCCTTCACATGCTCAGAGAAGTACTTGGCCCGGAAAAGTGTAAGAAAACCCTCCCATGTATGAGGTGCATCTGCAGGTGGTGCCAGAATGGATTTCCACCATGTACGAGCATCCTTATTTAATTGGAACGTGACAAGTTGAACTTTCTCCTGGTCGGTGCATTGCATGACATCGAATATTTGATTCATTTCGTCGATCCAATTTCCGCTTCATCTGGGTTAGAAGATCCAGAGAATCGTGGGGAATTTCAACTTCAGAAATTGCCATGTAAGTTACCCGGGCCAGCCCTTCCACCAGCTTGGGCCACTATCTGTAGGGCTTGAGTAAGTCCCGCAACAGTTTGCTGCATCTCGTCCCAGTTGATACGATGAGCCATTGAGAATCAAGGTACCTGAGAATCATGGACATTTTAGTTATGTAGAGTCGGGAAGATTTATCCTAAGATAATTTCTATCTTATCCCGGGCTCTACCCAATCCTCACATGGGTATGAAAATTTCTTCCTTAGTTCATAGGTAGGGGTCCTAAAATCTTGGACTTATCCTAGGATATGACTCTTTTTTCTAAGTCCTGAGACTTAGGCTCTGATACCAACTTAACTGTCATGCCCCGAGCCTTTATTACAGCGGAAGACTCGCTCGAGGAATGCGAACAGCCGGCATGGTAAGCCTCTTGCAAGCAAGAATGATCAGAGCGCAAGACAATCACACATAATGCAATTGCACAATAATTACTCAACTTTCAACTTTCAATTAATAATCAAATCCAATATTCAAATACAACCACTAATTCAACTTCTATCATACTAGACTCAATAAATAAGAAAATTACATAGACTCAATCTAAACAATGTAGACTTTCTTAAGTCTTCACTCTCAATTTGATATGACTTTCATTCGCTCTCGGACCCGCTACTTGTATAACTCGAATCCGAATTCGAATCACTTTCATTTCTTGAAAAAGATTAGAAATAGGTAATGAGCACACTTGCCTAGTAGGTATCTTCGCATCAACATGAATATGACTATTAAAGTAATTATCATTTTAGCTCTAAAGAATTTAGGTAAAATCATGCGAAATGCGATCAATCACGCGAGTAACCAAAGTAACAAAATGATCATGTAAGATAGAATGAGAGCAAGAATGAACTAGCAAGAATGTAACAAGAGTGTAGCATGGCCTTTCATGAACAAGAATGTAACGAGAATGCACTTTCACTTTTCACTTTTCACTTTCATAACCATAAAGGTTACGCACTAGAACGCCAATCACGTAGCATTTCACTAGATTTTCACGAGTGCTCATGGATTTCACTTATTTATAAAGAAAGAACTCCCAGCGTAATGCGACACCAGTAGCATCATAACCCATGGTTTATCATAGTATGTTTCCGGTAATAAGCCAAGGGGACTAGCATAGAGCCCTTGGACATAATCATCGCCCGAATTGCATCTTCACGTATAAATCAAGCTACTTCCATGAGTATATCAATAAAGCGTGGCCAGTAATATAACAATTTCAATCAATAAGCTCATGACAACAACTATCAAAGAGTGAATGCTTCAATTAAGAATATGAGAGATCAAGAATGACTTATACTATGTTATGCTTATGGAAACAAATCGACAGCATAATGGTACATTTCTTAGCTTCCATTCACTATATTAAGTTTCTTGATCGATATGATAAGTCCTAGACCATTATCAAGCCACCTAGGAACTTAGAATATCAACCCTTGGGTCAAACCTCGGGTTAATGTACTCAAGAACTGTGACGGTCTAGCACTGGGCTGTTACATAACGTGACGCTCCAGTATTGGGCCGTTATAATGATCTGAATCCTGAAACAGGAAATTGGACTCAATGCAATGTGACGGTCATTTATTGGGCCGTTAGATGAGCCTCGCGGTCCAGCATTGATCCGTTACATCTCCAGAAACCAGAAACCATTGATACTATTTTCTAATGATTGGGCTTTCATGGTACAACCAACTCAGCATCCTAGTGGGAATCCCAGACTCGCAGAGAATTACGGAAGCCTTGAAAAAAGATTTCCTAGTCCATTGGAAGGAATATCCAACAGAGAGGTCCTCATGTTCAAGAATAATGTTCCTATAGTGCAAAAGTGTAAACTAATGGTCATATACCGGAATATATACAATGTACTTAAAGAAAATGACTCTATTGATATAGATAGAATGTGTAGCAACATGAAACAAAGATAAAACTCCGTCCATACATCATTGAAAATCCATGATTTAAAATACAAGACTATAGAAGTTTGGCACATGAAATTAACATAACTTAAAATAACTTAAGATGTCATTAAACATGCATTTTCTATTATGAACCAATTAATAAACTCAAAATCATATTAACAGGTCAAAACTTAGATAACTAGGCTTATTTATAAGTAAACTGACTATTTTTCAATTCTGTCTACAGTTCTCCTGACGGTCGAGAGTGGGTGCGTCACAGTGATTGTGACGGTTTATCGTGGGGCCGTTACAGTATTGTAACGCTCCATCTATGGTCCGTTAGAGACAACAGAGCAAATTTTCATACAACAGAGGGTGTGAAGGCTTATCGTAAGGCCGTTACAGTGTTGTGACGGTCTAAGTATGATGCGTCAGAGTCCCTGCTAACAGTATAAAGAAATTAAAAGACTATGATTTGAAACCATGTCATGTTTTGAAAAGATTTAACTACCCCAATCATGACAAAATGAAGTAAAGGTCATCTAGATGCATAGGTTGCAGTGAATTGACAAGATAATATCTTTGATCTTTGATTAGGGCTAGGGATATGTATGTATGCATGAACCCACTAAAACATGAAATCCATGATCTATAGTACATGAAATCAAGCGCAATCAGAGAGCTTTTAGCCCTAACAAGATGTTTTTGCCAATCATGAGATGACCTACCGCTTAACTGGGCTTTAAACTTCTAATTTGAGTTTGAAAGACGTGCCCTAGTTCTCCCTTTCCAGTGAGTTACCAGCAACTTCACGCTGCTCTAACTCCTCGACCTCTTGACCTAAGGACGTGAAATTTTGAGGGTAAGAAGATGAAACTAAGGTGAACAAAAAGTTCTAAATAACCGAACTCTAATTACCTCATTTAGACGTCCTAATCTCCTGATCTTCAGAGGACTTGCGTTTAGTTTCCTGGGTTGCTAAGGTCCGGCCAGTAACTTTCTAAGCTTCAATCTCCTTGGTTGGTTGATCTCCTAGCACGAAATTTGGAGAGCTATTAGTCTAATGTATTATATACAAAATATTCTAAAGAGCTTACCCGAAATTGTGACTCCTTACCTTGATTCCATGCGAGCAAAAGTAAGGGTCGCTCAGTTCAGAACTAGGTCCTATTTATAAGGTTTTGGCTAGGGTTTGAGGATTAGATCGATTCTTGAGTCATTACTAGTGCTTAGATCGATCTCAGAGAGTCCTTTACATGCCTACTAATCCTCCAATCTCGATCCCTATTGGATAGAGTAGCAAAGATACAATCCTTTTGCAAGTTCCTCCATTCACGGAACTGACAGAGGTGTAACGCATCAGGACTAGTGCGTTACATGCTGTAGCGGTCGCTCGATAGACCGTTACATCAAACGTGTATAGAGTTTCAATTTATTAAAACTCGTTTATTCATTTATCTGTCTAATTATCTATATAAAAGAGTATTTATTTTTAAAATTTGTGGATAGTCTAAATAACCTTCTAGAATATGGGCCAAACTTAATGGGCTTGGTCCTTTAACCTTTTAGATTTCAATTATCAAAGCTGGATTAATTACTTAATATAAATTGGGCCTTATAATGATTTATTTAATCTAATATTTATTTATTAATCTATTTGGGTCTTTAAAATTCCCAGAAAATAATTAAATATACCAAAAAAAAATTGTAAAAATTCTGGGGCCTTACACAGCAGGTGCTACACTAGATAAAGAATCATATGGGTGCCCCTGGTCTTGTAGTGACGGAGACGGATGCCTGGGCGGTGGTTGCTGCTGCTTACTGCAGAGATGTAGAACAACTTTGTGAATGGCGGTCTAGTCGACCATCTTCTTGGCTTCCATATCATAAACCAACTCCCGGAACTCGGGGTAATCCTCAACCTAATGCCCCTGAGGACGGTGAAAATCACAGAACTGAGACACATTCCCAACCGCGGGTTGGCAAGGCACAACCGGAGGAAGCTGCAATGCATGGGTGACCATCAAAGCCCTGAAAATATCGGTAAAACACTCCAGCAACGGAGAGTGAGGATCCCGCTTCGGGCAAGGCGGATGCCTAGGGATATTGGAAGGAGAAGGGGGTTGCGGAGACGGAAGTGGAGGTTGCGTAGGCAAGGGCGCATGGCTAGTGGAAGGACTAGGCAATGGCGCATGCGGAGTGGAGTGGGAAGGTATGTAGTGGACGGCATCCACTTGCTTGATGTGTGGTGTTCTGTTGATCGGAGGCGGAGACACATGCGGGTAGGCGGGGGCAGAAGGTTGACTCATGAAGGGTTGATATGGTGGACTCATGGGAGGCTGATATGTAACGACTTGGAGATCCGGATACTGGTAAACCGATATCAAGAACTCGGAGACGCCACCCAAGAGGCTGATGAGGCCCCATAAGGGTTGGGAGGATTGATTGAGGAGGTGCATAATGAATTGGAATTACACACGCATTTTTTAAAAAATAATAACTTTAAACAGAAGCAGTTTACAATATTAGAGTGATATATACATGTAATAGTCCAGGTCCAACAGGTACAAGTCCAAACACTGTACATGAGTCAAAAGAAGACAACTGCACGGGTGTAGCAACCCTAATAAATTTAAAAGAATAAAATAAGTCAAAATAGAATAAAAGACTAAGTAAAGAAAAGATAAAAATCCGAAATGGAAAAGAATTAAACCCTGATGAAAATAACGCCTCAGAGAAAGGCGCTACCTTACAAGAAACGCACTCACCTAAGGCGTGAATTAAAGAAAGGATGCCCAAATAATAAGGCGTCAAATTTCAAACGACCAAAATAAAATAAAAAGGGCAAGATAGCATAACGCCCTTTGAGTGGACGCGTTTCAACAAGTAACGACGCTTGACAAGGCGTCAATTTAAAATTCGACGCCCTTACTTAGGACGCTAATTCAGTTTGAGTTCCGTTCGACCCAGGAGTCTATCCAGGGTAAGTTGATAACTATGAGAAAGAGTTCGAATGTAGTAATAATTCTATCTTGGAAGTATTACTTCCAATCAAACACTACCTTTGTTAGGATTTCCAAAGTCCCTATAAGTAACCCCCCGTCGAACCCTAAAGATCTATTTGGACGACCTACTGCTGTTATGGTATGTGAAGAACAGTGAGTTCTTCTTGTATCTTTCCCTCTGTCTTTTTGATTTCATGAAGGATATTAATCTTTCATCTTCTTCCTCTAATACAGGTTAAGCGATCAATTGCGTACGTAAAGAACAAGGTAATGTTCTTCAATCTTTTCCCTAAACTTCGGATATATTCTCATCATCCTTCCTTTTTCTTCCCCTACAGGTTGATCGAAGATCATCATCTTCATCATCCTCATCAAACGTCTTCTGTATTACCATCTTCGGTCTTGCTGCTTACTGTTAGAAGCTTCAGAGCATCAGTTTCTAACCAAGCCTTCGTCCGTTCATCAGATAATTCTCATAAGGTAGGTTTTCTCAAGCACTGTAGCCCAAATCACCATAATGACTATGTTAAACCATATATATTAGTTCATGCATATAGTTTTCGCGAGTTTTAAATGTTTCTATTGTTGGAAAGAAACGCCCTTTCCAAGGGCGCTACCTTAATACGCGACCCAGACAAGGGCGTTACTTAGAAAGAAACGACCATGACAAGGTCGTCAATTCCAGATTTGACGCCTGGTACATGGACGTCAATTTTCTCAATTGTTAATTACCCATGTTAATTATCCAATATTCACTTAAACATGATTCTAAATCAGTGCATGATCATATCCCGATATTTTTCCTGTCATGACCATGTCTCTTGTTTCTGGAAATTATATACTTGAAATCTGAAAATTCTTGAATTCACGACCCTGTATAGGTCGTCTCTCACTTGACTAACGTCCCTGTTCAGAGCGTGAATTGAAAAGTAACGCCCCTATCTAGGGCGTGTTTTTGATAAATTTCTGAATATATATATAATGCAAAAATAGAAGTAAAGAATGAACGACCAATGTATACGTCGTCAACTTGTAAATAAACGCCCCTTACCAGGGCGCGTTTTTGGTAAAATACTGAAATATTGAAATTTTGCAAAAATGTAGAATAGATAAACGCCCTTACTGAAGGCGTTAATTACTTGAGTAGTGACTTTACTTAAGTCGTTATTTTCCTGTAAAAATGTTTTTACCTGTTTCTGACAACCGATGGTTTCAGTATATCTATATATATGTATATCGGCACTATATCTCCACTCCGTGAGTATAGTCCCACGTTTCATGATGTTTTATCGATCACCCTCAATTCTCATTGACATACAAGCTCTCCATTGGACATTCCGTTCCTTTGGACTAGCGAGTTAGTCATAGAGACCTCCGTAAGACTCCTCGCCGCCTTGGATTCCCTCAAGGCCGACTGAGCTGGTTGTACCCTAAAAATCCATTACACTATTGAATGCCATGTCACTCTAAAGAAACATGGTATACCGGCCCTTATGATATGCAAAGAGTATATCATGAGAATTCTTAACGGGATGATGATATCATGCCATTTGTTGATGTTCTTGTGGACCTCAATTCTATAATAAGAATGAGGGTATCTTGCCTTTGATATACTGTTCATGTGGACCTCAATTCTATATAAAGAATGTCCATACTTGTCATGGTACCGGAGTTAAGGGAACCTAATTCCACCTAGTTTCATCGTTCATCGTGATTGTACCGTTGTTATCGCCTATCTATGTCCAATGTCGTATTTTTGGACTCCATTATCTCAAAGTTATCCTACGTGTCTACAAGCTTAAATTGTTGAAATTCCATATTGGCTATATATATATACAAGAGTGAATGTCAAAAATACATGATAAATGCCTACGCATATAGGGCCCGATCTAGTCCTAGGAGGAGCACACGAAAGTACTTGTGCCCATGGGAGTTGAATGATAAGGTATCTGGCATTATACCGAGTGCATGACTAGCTTGATTGGACATTCCACACAAATCTTGTACTCGACTCGTGCTTGACATGACATGAATTGCGTGACCCAAGAAAGGGTAATTACTTGCTTGCTTGATACATGATAGCCAAAGTTCTTGACATGACTTGCTAAAAAGTACTTGCTTGAATATCTGTTATCTTTTCTTGAAAGCTCATGACTAGTTCATCTTGCTGTCTTATTGATATATTCTCTCTCTATCTTGTCGTTTATGCGAGCATGCATAGCTATGGTACATTCATGAAAAATGTAATTACTTAAACCCCTTGCTAAGCGCTTGAGATATAATTTCCTACTGATCGTTCGTTCACTCCGTGTGTTCCCTACTTTTCAGGTAATTCCGACGACGAGGGAAGTCAATCGGATGGGAATGGTCAAGAGTGAAAGAGATAGAACTTCTCCAAGTGTCATCTAGTCTTTTTCCTATTTTCTTGAGTCAACTATGTACTTTTCCTTTTTAATTGAATAGAGTATTGGATTTGTAATAGTCTATCCATTATGAAATAAAGGATTGGGTTATCTTTCTATTTTGCGCATCTCTGTTTTGGTGTCGAATACACTACTACTCTGATTGACATGATTGATATAAACTCATCGCGCATATCCGAGTATCTTCCGCGCTCGGGGCGTGACAACGGGGGATACACCGGTCAAAAGAACAAAGGAGACCACTGCTGGCACCAAAGACTACCCGCCAAAAGCACGCGAACAACCAGCGGACTGCTGCTGCTCCTCACCTGCAAACTCAGGGTGAGTCACATTTATTGAGTCATTAGGGGTCACGCGGATCCCTACCTCACAGCTAAAGTCACAACAAAGCAGTTAATAACGCAATGGCATGGACTATTTACAATTAAAGAAAGATGCACTAGAACTAGAACAATTAAGGACAGCTTAATAAAAATGGCATTTGAATCCTGCTAAATTATAACGAATAAATAAGCAAGAGAATTCTACATCTACCAATAGAATTTAATTTCAAGATTCCAAGTGATAAGAAGAAAGAGTGCCCACTAGAAAGAAGACCAGATGCATCCACTGACGAATTATACTGCGTCTCGGGTGTCTCCACTAGTGTCGAATCACGGTAACTGGGACACCGCAGTAGTACAAGGAACAACTGTAACGAGTGACTAGTCAGGGTCACGCCCGTCGATGTCAGTCCAAGCCCCTAACCACGTGTGCACACAGCAGCTCAATGCCTTCAGCCAGGCCTCTAGCTAGTTTTCTCCCCCAGTCGGACGCTACTGACAAGCAAGGGGCCCACAAAAACTGGCCTAAAAACCATACATCAGGACTGCCACGCCACCTCTTCCAGGTGGGCCAACACTAAAGGTCGTCGGGCTATTACTAGTGGCTCAATTCACAAGGAAAGAGAAATAAACTCTACTGGGGTAGAAAAGCATGCCACAATTTATGAAAATGGTCAAACATGGTGAATATGTAACATTAAACGCATAATTAAATGAACAGAATTGAAATTATAAACTGCAGAGATTAGGTGATCTAGTCAGGGCCGCAAAGCTCAGGTAGCGGTCGAATGACTGGCTGCTTCACTGACCATGACGGTCTCACCCTGACCGCTTAGCCATAATCACATCATATGTTGAACAGAATAAAAACGGTCTGGACAGAGTCGTTATGATCAATAGACGGTCGCGCGACTGGCCGTCCAATGATAAAAATGGTAAAGTCTGGGTCGCTAGGCTCACACCGCCTCAACAGGGTCAAAGGAGCTTGGCGATCAGTTGCTGGGCCATCACTATCTATAGACGGTCAGATGAAAGGCCGTTGTTAAACAAAAACGGTCAGATAGAGGTCGCGAAGGTCCCCCGCCCTATACGCCTCATAAAACGATCCCTGAAATGACCGCTATTCCACCAGAGAAGCCAAAACGTGGGGAACTCAAATGGAACCCCTCCCAATCGATTCAAATCGATGGGAAAATAACATAAAACACATTCCCTCCCTTGCAAAGTCCATTTCATCACCATTTTTCATCTGAAAATGTTAGATTTTCTAGCGTCTCCCTTAGGTATTTGCTGTTCCACGTGGACTATGGGATCCACGTGGGGCATCGGTGTATTGGCAGCCCATCCCGCTGCATAGATTATGGGGTCCATGTGCGAAGCCCCTCATGTTCACCCACAGCACGATAGTGTAGGGTTCTGCAATGCCATATGGAAATACGATCCGCCTTCACTACCAGCTCAAGCTTTTAGCATAACGGTTGGGGCATGATCCTATAAACTGGTATCAGGGCGAGGTCACGGGTTCAAATCCTTTAGGTGCTACTGGGGGGGAGATTGTTTGATTTTCTAACGTCTCCCATAGGGATTTGCTATTCCACGTGGATTATGGGGTCCACGTGGGGCATCGGTGCGTTGGCAGCCCATCCCGCCACATAGATTATGGGGTCCATGTGCAAAGCTCCTCATATCCGTCCACAGCACGATAGTGTGCGGTTCTGCAATGCCATAAGGAAATATAGTCCGCCTTTGCTACTAGCTCGAGCTTTTAGCGTAACGGTTGGGGCATGATCCTGTAAACTGGTATCAAATTGTTGGGTCCCGAGGTGCAAGGAATAGGATCTAGAAGGGGGGTTGAATAGATCCCTTTACAAAACTATGTCCAATTTAAATCTTATCAGATTTCATACATCGGAAAGCTTACTATCGATGATGTGTGTAATGATCAATCATGAACCAATGATGAAATCAATTTAAAAAAATGAGATATGCAAAACTGAAATAAAAACCTGTGAATGGAGTAGATGATATGGATACAATCACATAGGCAAGCCACACAGAACACGGAGTGTAGCAACCCTGATAAATGAATATTTGAAATAAATTAAAACATATATATATTACAGTAGTAATACAGATAATAAGAATAGGGTTAATTAGATGAAGTAAAACGAAATTAAAAATAACGCCTCTTATTAGGGCGTTAATTCAAAAAGAAACGCCTCTATCAAAGGCGTGACTAAAGAAAGGACGCCCACACGTGCGGTCGTCAACTCTCACGACCAAATAGGCAAGTAAGAGAAACGCCCATGTATGGGGCGTGTTTCAAAAACAAGGAACGCCCTTATCCAAGACGTTTCTTAAGAAATGACCTGAACAAGGTCGTTAATTAAAGAATCGACGCCCTAACCTAAGGCGTTAATTCAGTTCGTGAACCGTTCGAACCCAGAACTTATCCAGGGTAAGTGATAAGCATTAGAAGGAGTTCAAACGTGGTAATGACTCTATCATAGAAGTATTGCTTCCACACAATCACTAACCCTAATAGGACACCCAAAATCCTATAAAAACTTTCGTTCGGCCAACCCTAAAACCCATTTGATCGAACGTCTGCTGCTAGGTACGTGAAGAACAAACTGTTCTTCTTATTTTCTTTTGTTTTCTTTTTTTTTCTTGCTTCAGATTATGTGAAGAATAATTATTTTCTTCTTGTCCAGGAAACTCTGCTGCTGCCGAAGAATAGGTAATATTCTTCTATCTTCTTAAAACATTGATTACAACTATGAAGAATATTAACATCTTCATATTTACTTCTTTTCTCTTCCTCTACAGGTTCTGTAGCGTGAAGATCTCTGAAGAACGATTGTTCTTCTCCTTGTTGTTGCTGCCACTGTTCGTAAGTCGTAGTAGAAGCCTCTTCATCAAAGCCATCATCTCCTGCTAGCCAAAAACCCCTCACGGTCATCTCCAAATCAACTCTTAAAGGTATGTTTTCTCAAGTTACGGTAGCCCAAATGAAATTAATGCAAGATATATATATATATAAGCATGTCATGCATATGGTTATTATAGTTTCCATGCGTTTTCAGAAATATTTTGAAAGAGACGCCCCTATCAAGGGCGCTAATTTACAAGACACGACCATGTCCAGGTCGTCAATTTAATATTTGACGCCCTGTACACAGGCGTTAATTTCATGTAAATCTTCAGAACGGATTATCCATGCAATTACATGAAATCAATCAATAATTGTTAACGGTTAAAAGTCAATAAGCATGAAACATCAAATCTAAAATACTGCATCTGATTTCCTGCCAATTTCCTGTCATGACTATATGATTGTTATCATTGATTATCGTGCAAACCTTGCTTTCCTAGTATCTCTTGAATTCACGACCTAGACTAGGTCGTTTTCCATGTGGTAACGCCCCATCACAGGGCGTGAATTAAAAATAAACGCCCCTTACTAGGGCGCGTATCTGTTAAAATCCTGGAATATATATTCTATGAAAATAAGAATTAAATGATTAACGCCCCTGCCAAGGGCGCGTTTTTGATAATTTCTGAAAATGAATATGTTCTGAAAAATATTGTAAATAAAAAGACGCCTGCTACAGTAGTCGTCAACTTTTGAAGTAACGCCCCTTCCGAAGGCGCGTCTTAGATAAATTATTGAATTATTGAAAACTCTGCAAAACGGACCGTATGTAAACGCCCTTCTGTTAGGCGTTAATTACTTGAGAAACGACTTGACCTAAGTCGTTATTTTACTGTAAACTGATTTTTTCTCTGATTTGCTAACCGATGGTTTATATCTTATACATATATATATATATATCGGCACTATTCTCCACTCCGTGAGTATAGTCCCACTTTTCACGGTGTTTTATCGATCACACTCAATTCTCATTGACATACAAGCTCTCCATTGGACATTCCGTTCCTTTGGACTAGCAAGTTAGTCATAGAGACCTCCGTAAGACTCCTCGTAGCCTTGGATTCCCTCAAGGCCGACTGAGCTGGTTGTACCCTAAAAACCCATTACACCATTGATGCCATGTCACTCTAAAGAAACATGGTATACCGGCCCTTATGATTATACAAAGAGTATATCATAAGAAATTCTTAATGGGATGATGATATCATGCCATATCATGTCGTTCTTGTAAACCTCAATTCTATGATAAGAATGAGGGTATCTTACCTTTGATATACTGTTCATGTGGACCTCAATTCTATATAAAGAATGTCCATATTGATTTGTCATGGTACCTCAGTTAAGGGAACCATAATCTACCTAGTTTTATCGATATCGTGATTATACCGTTATTATCGCCATTCTATGTCCTTTGTCATATTTTGGACTCTATTCTATCAAAGTTGTCATACGTGTCTACAAGCTTGATTATTGAAATTCTATGTTGGCTATAAACAAGAGTGGATGTCAAAACACATGATAAATGCCTGCGCATATAGGGCCCGATCTGGTCCTGGGAGGAGCACCCGAAAGTACTTGTGCCCATGGGAGTTAAAATGATAAGGTATCTGGCATTATACCGAGTACTTGACTTGCTTGATTGGACATTCCACACACATCTTGTACTTGAATCGTACTTGACTTTACATGAAATGCGTGGCCCGAAAAAGGATAATTTACTTGCTTGATACATGATAGCCAAAGTTCTTGACATGACTTGTTAAACGTGCTTGCTTGAATACCTTGAATATACTTGTCATCTTGTTGAAAGTTCATGATAAGTTCATCTTATTTCCTTGATATTACATTCTCTCTATCTTGTCGTTTCATGCGGGCATGCATAGCCTTATTGCATTCATGAAAATGTAATTACTTAAACCCCTTGCTAGTACTTGAGATATAATTTCCTACTGAGCGTTCGCTCATTCCGTTTTGTCCCTTTCTACTTTTCAGGTAAGTCCGACGACGATGGAAGTCAATCGGATGGGAATGATCAAGAGTGAAAGAGATAGAGATTCTCCAAAGTGTCGTCTAGTCTTTTCTATAGTTTCTGGAGTCAACTATGTATTCTTTTCCTTTTTATTAAACAGAGTATTGGATTTGTAATAGTCTATCCATTATGAAATAAAGGATTGGGTTATCTTGCTATTTGCGCATCTCTATCTTTGTGTCGAATACACGACCACTCTGATTGACATGATTGATATAGACACGTCGCGCATCTCCGGGTATCTTCCGCGCTCGGGGCGTGACAGTCTTTGTGGTATCAGAGCCTAAGGTATTCAATTCCTAGGAAACCCAAGTCCAAGGATAGGTTTCAAAACCTTTAACCAAGTGAGAGTGGGTAGAACCAAGGGTTAAATGATCAATGAGTCCTTTATAAGATCATAGTGATATAATACTAACATAGTTATTGTAATTGTAGGATAATGGCTGCCGAACGTGCTCAATGGCGCAACATGCAGCGTACCCTCCAAGGGATGACCCAAGTGCTACAACAGGTAGCACAAGGTGGTGCTCCACGAGCTGGAAGCTTACACCAAGCATTCAAGAATATGAATCCCCCGAAGTTCATGGGATCGACCGATCCAGACGATACCGAGCATTGGGTTCGGGAGATTGAACGTATATTCCGTGTCATGCAATGCACGGATCAGGACAAAGTCTTATTAGCTACTTTCCAGTTAGAAAAGGACGCTAGATGCTGGTGGGAGTCGATTGAAGCTACAATTGACCCAACTCAAGTTACATGGGGAGAATTCGTTGAATATTTCAACGCCAAATATTTCTCTGATAGGGTCCAGGAAAAGAAGGCCGCCGAATTTGCCGCATTAAAGCAAAGATCTTTATCGGTGGCTGATTATGAAGCACAGTTCTCTAGACTGTCTAGATATGCTAAGCATTTAATTAGCACGGAAAAGATGAAAGCCCGTAGATTTCTTAATGGGCTTAGGCCCCACTACATTACTCAACTGGCGCCTATGGATATTCAAGTTTATACTGAAATAGTGCGCCGAGCTCAGTTGCTTGAAGATGCCACGGAACTATCTGATAGGATCCGTGGGAAAGACAAAAAGGAGCAAGTCACAAGTTCGGGTTCTTTTAAACCCAACTTTAAGAAGAGGCCCAATAATGGAGGTTCTTCCTCTCAAGATCAGAAATACAAGAAATCCAAGCCTTTCTCTATCACCACTACACCTTCAAACGTAGTATGCAAGCATTGTGACAAGGCTGGTCACAAAACAGAAGAATGCTGGAGGAAATTAGGAGCATGTCTCCGTTGTGGGAGTCGTGAACATCGGATTCCCGATTGTCCATTAATGAATGACCAAGACGGTGAGGGTAAACGCCCAGTGACAAGGAACGCGCGTCTTCATGCAATCCAAGAGACCGAACCAGAAGAAGAAGGCGGATTGGTGGAAGGTACATTAAAAATTTGTTCCAAATATGCACATGTCTTATTTGATACGGGTGCATCGCATTCCATTATTTCCAAGAAGTTTGCTGACCCATTACCTCTAGAACCAGAATGGATGAAATTAGTATTGTCTACTCCTCTCGGAAACGAGACGGATATCACACATCATTACCAAAACTGTGGGGTATTGGTTCGAGGAAAGAATTTTCCTATTGATCTTATCTGCTTAGATCTAAAAGAGTATGATGTTATACTAGGAGCAGATTGGTTATCCAAATACCAGGCAACGGTTGATTGCCGTGATAGCAAGATTGTTTTCAAGGAATTTTCGGAACTGACTTATACTAGTCCTGAGAGTCGAAGCAAATCCCCTCTTATCTCGGCTCTTCGAGCAAGCAAGCTCGTCAAGAAAGGATGTGTATCCTTCCTTGCTTTTGTCACTATTAAAGAAGCTAAGGAAACCAAGATAGAAGACGTTCAAGTAGTACGAGAATTCCCAGGCGTATTTCCGGAAGAATTGCCGGGATTACCCCCGCAAAGAGATGTGGCCTTTACCATCGACTTAGTCCCTGGTGCTGGTCCCGTTTCAAAGGCACCATATAGAATGTCCCCTGCAGAACTCAAGGAGTTGAAGGAGCAGTTGATGGAACTAATCCGAAAAGGGTTTATTAGACCAAGTACTTCCCCGTGGGGAGCACCAGTCTTATTTGTAAAGAAGAAGGATGGATCCATGAGATTGTGTATCGACTATCGACAGTTGAATCATCTTACTATCAAGAACAAGTATCCACTGCCGAGAATCGATGAGTTATTTGATCAGATTTCAGGATCCAAATATTTCTCCAAGATTGATCTCAGGTCGGGATATCATCAATTAAGAATCAAGGACGATGACATTCACAAGACTGCATTCAGAAGCAGGTATGGCCATTACGAATTTGTTGTTATGCCTTTTGGACTAACAAATGCCCCTGCTGCCTTTATGCAGTTAATGAATAGCATATTCAGGCCTTACTTGGATCAATTCGTAGTAGTCTTCATTGATGATATATTGATATATTCCAAGACTAAGGAAGAACATGAAGAACATTTGAGGATTGCATTACAAGTCTTGAGGACAAATCAATTATATGCTAAACTCAGCAAATGCGAGTTCTGGCTTGAAGAAGTGGCTTTTCTCGGGCATGTCATATCAAAGGACGGATTATCTGTAGATCCGTCAAAAGTTGAAGCTGTGAGAAACTGGGAAAGACCCACTAATGCAAGCGAGATCAGAAGTTTCTTAGGTCTTGCAGGCTATTATCGGCGATTCATCAAAGATTTCTCTAAGATCGCCGTGCCCCTTACAAGGTTAACTCGCAAGGAGATCCGATACGAATGGAGTGAGGAATGTGAAAGAAGTTTTCAAACTCTCAAGGATCATCTCACCACAGCTCCGGTCTTAGCTCTACCGATAGAAGGAGAGAAATTCGAGGTCTACACTGATGCTTCTGGCATTGGCCTCGGATGTGTCCTAATGCAACAAGGAAAGGTCATAGCATACTCTTCACGTCAGCTGAAGAAGCATGAGGAGAGTTACCCCGTCCATGACTTAGAACTGGCCGCGGTAGTATTTGCCCTAAAGATATGGAGACACTACTTATATGGAGCACAGTTTACTGTATACTCCGATCACAAAAGTCTCAAATATCTATTTTCACAAAAAGAGCTAAACATGAGACAAAGACGCTGGCTAGAATATCTCAAGGACTTCGACTTCAATATACAATACCATCCCGGAAAGGGTAATTATGTTGCTGACGCCCTTAGTCGAAAGCCGAGAGCAATGATAGCAAATTGTATGATGCAAGAATGGAGGTTACTTGAACAATTTTCCGAGCTCAATATAAGCTTGGACACGGAATCCAAATTTGTCACACTATCTCATGTAAGCATACAGTCAGATTTGTTATCTGAGATACAAACACTTCAGGATGATGATCCTATGTTAGTAGAAATCAAAGGCAGATTAGAAGGACAATCTGATTTTCAACTAACTTCTGATGGAAGATTATCGTTCAAAGATAGAACTTGTATACCTGATTGTCCGGAATTAAAGAAGAAGATCTTAGATGAAGCTCACCGATCAAGGTACACTATTCATCCAGGATCAACCAAAATGTACCAAGATGTAAAGAGGAACTTTTGGTGGCCTAATATGAAAAGAGAAATAGCGGACTATGTATCGCGCTGTCTCACATGCCAACAGGTCAAGGCGGAACACCAAAAGCCTGCGGGAAAACTACATCCTCTAGATATTCCTAAGTGGAAATGGGAGGATATTGGTATGGACTTCATCATGGGTTTGTCTAAATCTAAAGGAGGACATGATGGAATCCGGGTTATCATTGACCGATTGACTAAATCGGCACATTTCTTGCCAATCAAAAGCCGATGGTCAATTGATGTGCTAGCTGCACTATACATCAAAGAAATAGTCAGGATACATGGAATTCCTGTCTCAATCGTGTCTGATAGAGATCCCCGTTTTACTTCTCATTTTTGGAAGGGATTACAACATTCGTTGGGAACAAGGCTCAACTTTAGTACTGCTTTTCACCCACAAACGGATGGTCAGACCGAGCGAACTAATCAAGTTGTTGAAGATATGCTGAGAGCATGCATTAGTGACTTTGGAGGAAGCTGGCATGACCACTTACCTTTAGTTGAATTTGCATATAATAATAGCTACCAAGCTAGTATCCAAATGGCACCTTTCGAAGCCTTATACGGAAGGAGTTGCCGATCTCCCATATGTTGGAACGAAGTTGGAGAAAAACAACTATTAGGTCCAGACATGGTAAGGGATACGACTGAGAAGATACAAGTAATCAGAGAAAGATTGCAAGTTGCTCAGACGAGACAAAAAGCTTATGCTGATACAAGAAGGAGAGATCTTGAATTCCAAATCGGAGATCATGTATTTCTCAAGATATCGCCTGGACGTGGCATACGAAGATTTGGTGTTAAGGGCAAGCTTACGCCAAGATTCATCGGACCATTTGAGATACTCGAAAGAATTGGCGAGGTTGCTTATCGCATCGCGTTGCCTCCTCAGTTGTCCGAGGTACACAATGTATTTCACATATCTATGTTGAAGAAGTATGTGCACGATCCGTCACATATTATTGAGCATGGAGATCTGATGATCCAGAAAGATCTCACATATGAACAAAGGCCTTTGAAGATATTAGATCGAGAAATACGAGCTCTAAGGAATAAGGTTATTCCCATGCTCAAGGTGCAATGGAATAAGAATCCTGAACGCGAAGCGACATGGGAGACCGAGGAATCTATGAAGAAACGATTTCCCAAGTTATTCTAAGAGGTATATGTCCTACACTCTCCGCGTGTATAATTATATATATATTGAATTTGGGGACCAAATTCTTTTTAAGTGGGGGAGGGTGTAGCAACCCTGATAAATGAATATTTGAAATAAATTAAAACATATATATATTACAGTAGTAATACAGATAATAAGAATAGGGTTAATTAGATGAAGTAAAACGAAATTAAAAATAACGCCTCTTATTAGGGCGTTAATTCAAAAAGAAACGCCTCTATCAAAGGCGTGACTAAAGAAAGGACGTCCACACGTGCGGTCGTCAACTCTCACGACCAAATAGGCAAGTAAGAGAAACGCCCATGTATGGGGCGTGTTTCAAAAACAAGGAACGCCCTTATCCAAGACGTTTCTTAAGAAACGACCTGAACAAGGTCGTTAATTAAAGAATCGACGCCCTTACCTAAGGCGTTAATTCAGTTCGTGAACCGTTCGAATCCAGAACTTATCCAGGGTAAGTGATAAGCATTAGAAGGAGTTCAAACGTGGTAATGACTCTATCATAGAAGTATTGCTTCCACACAATCACTAACCCTAATAGGACACCCAAAATCCTATAAAAACTTTCGTTCGGCCAACCCTAAAACCCATTTGATCGAACGTCTGCTGCTAGGTACGTGAAGAACAAACTGTTCTTCTTATTTTCTTTTGTTTTCTTTTTTTTTCTTGCTTCAGATTATGTGAAGAATAATTATTTTCTTCTTGTCCAGGAAACTCTGCTGCTGCCGAAGAATAGGTAATATTCTTCTATCTTCTTAAAACATTGATTACAACTATGAAGAATATTAACATCTTCATATTTACTTCTTTTCTCTTCCTCTACAGGTTCTGTAGCGTGAAGATCTCTGAAGAACGATTGTTCTTCTCCTTGTTGTTGCTGCCACTGTTCGTAAGTCACAGTAGAAGCCTCTTCATCAAAGCCATCATCTCCTGCTAGCCAAAAACCCCTCACGGTCATCTCCAAATCAACTCTTAAAGGTAGGTTTTCTCAAGTTACGGTAGCCCAAATGAAATTAATGCAAGATATATATATATATAAGCATGTCATGCAGATGGTTATTATAGTTTCCATGCGTTTTCGGAAATATTTTGAAAGAGACGCCCCTGTCAAGGGCGCTAATTTACAAGACACGACCATGTCCAGGTCGTCAATTTAATATTTGACGCCCTGTACACAGGCGTTAATTTCATGTAAATCTTCAGAACGGATTATCCATGCAATTACATGAAATCAATCAATAATTGTTAACGGTTAAAAGTCAATAAGCATGAAACATCAAATCTAAAATACTGCATCTGATTTCCTGCCAATTTCCTGTCATGACTATATGATTGTTATCATTGATTATCGTGCAAACCTTGCTTTCCTAGTATCTCTTGAATTCACGACCTAGACTAGGTCGTTTTCCATGTGGTAACGCCCCATCACAGGGCGTGAATTAAAAATAAACGCCCCTTACTAGGGCGCGTATCTGTTAAAATCCTGGAATATATATTCTATGAAAATAAGAATTAAATGATTAACGCCCCTGCCAAGGGCGCGTTTTTGATAATTTCTGAAAATGAATATGTTCTGAAAAATATTGTAAATAAAAAGACGCCTGCTACAGTAGTCGTCAACTTTTGAAGCAACGCCCCTTCCGAAGGCGCGTCTTAGATAAATTATTGAATTATTGAAAACTCTGCAAAACGGACCGTATGTAAACGCCCTTCTGTTAGGCGTTAATTACTTGAGAAACGACTTGACCTAAGTCGTTATTTTACTGTAAACTGATTTTTCCTCTGATTTGCTAACCGATGGTTTATATCTTATACATATATATATATATCGGCACTATTCTCCACTCCGTGAGTATAGTCCCACTTTTCACGGTGTTTTATCGATCACACTCAATTCTCATTGACATACAAGCTCTCCATTGGACATTCCGTTCCTTTGGACTAGCAAGTTAGTCATAGAGACCTCCGTAAGACTCCTCGTAGCCTTGGATTCCCTCAAGGCCGACTGAGCTGGTTGTACCCTAAAAACCCATTACACCATTGATGCCATGCCACTCTAAAGAAACATGGTATACCGGCCCTTATGATTATACAAAGAGTATATCATAAGAAATTCTTAATGGGATGATGATATCATGCCATATCATGTCGTTCTTGTAAACCTCAATTCTATGATAAGAATGAGGGTATCTTACCTTTGATATACTGTTTATGTGGACCTCAATTCTATATAAAGAATGTCCATATTGATTTGTCATGGTACCTCAGTTAAGGGAACCATAATCTACCTAGTTTTATCGATATCGTGATTATACCGTTATTATCGCCATTCTATGTCCTTTGTCATATTTTGGACTCTATTCTATCAAAGTTGTCATACGTGTCTACAAGCTTGATTATTGAAATTCTATGTTGGCTATAAACAAGAGTGGATGTCAAAACACATGATAAATGCCTGCGCATATAGGGCCCGATCTGGTCCTGGGAGGAGCACCCGAAAGTACTTGTGCCCATGGGAGTTAAAATGATAAGGTATCTGGCATTATACCGAGTACTTGACTTGCTTGATTGGACATTCCACACACATCTTGTACTTGAATCGTACTTGACTTTACATGAAATGCGTGGCCCGAAAAAGGGTAATTTACTTGCTTGATACATGATAGCCAAAGTTCTTGACATGACTTGTTAAACGTGCTTGCTTGAATACCTTGAATATACTTGTCATCTTGTTGAAAGTTCATGATAAGTTCATCTTATTTCCTTGATATTACATTCTCTCTATCTTGTCGTTTCATGCGGGCATGCATAGCCTTATTGCATTCATGAAAATGTAATTACTTAAACCCCTTGCTAGTACTTGAGATATAATTTCCTACTGAGCGTTCGCTCATTCCGTTTTGTCCCTTTCTACTTTTCAGGTAAGTCCGACGACGATGGAAGTCAATCGGATGGGAATGATCAAGAGTGAAAGAGATAGAGATTCTCCAAAGTGTCGTCTAGTCTTTTCTATAGTTTCTTGAGTCAACTATGTATTCTTTTCCTTTTTATTAAACAGAGTATTGGATTTGTAATAGTCTATCCATTATGAAATAAAGGATTGGGTTATCTTGCTATTTGCGCATCTCTGTCTTTGTGTCGAATACACGACCACTCTGATTGACATGATTGATATAGACACGTCGCGCATCTCCGGGTATCTTCCGCGCTCGGGGCGTGACACGGAGATTTTTAGGTGGTTCGGGATCACAACGGGCTCCCTACGTCCACCCTTCACCGAAACCCGGTGAGGCTTCACTGCTGGAACACCAGCACGGGGACAACACCCCTACACGGAGCAAGGCTCCAACCACACACAGGACAAGCCTGCACACACGGGGACACGCCCCAATACACACACGCAGGTTTGACCCTGCACAACCACGGGGATAAACCTCAAACGTCTTGGGTCTGAAACCCAGCGACACACACACACTTACACCACTGCTCAGCTCTGAGTCTGTGCAAACCTTGCACAACAATACACACACAAGGATATATCATTCAAAGGTGCAAAAACAAATAACATATAAGCTTGACAACAATTGACAGAAAATAGCTTCAATGAAAAACTTCCTAAACCTATGAACCGGTGCTCAGATTCCTTGTAGAAGTAGGCGAGATTCTTCTTCCATGTCTCTGCTTCTCACTTCACTCAGTTTTCAGTGGATGAGGGTTTTTCTTTACAGTTCCTGCTAGCCCAGTAGGTTCACCTTCATCTTCTATCTTCTCTTGCAAGCACCACTGGCCCTTTGTATATCTAGATCTACAGCTTCATCTACAACTCCCTTTCTCTTCTTCTTCGCAGCCTCTCCTTTTCCTTCTCTTCTGTCTTGCAACGTAGGTAGCAACAGCAGCTCCTTCTTCCTCTTCTTGCTCTGGACGAACTCCTCCTTCCTTCAAATGTGTATAACCCTGCTTTTTGTGTTCGTCATCCTTCTACGATGGAGAGACGATTGCTTTTATATCAAGGGGATTTCATCCTGGCCCTTGATCTTTGGAGAGATATACCCTGGGCCATTCGATCAGTAGATCCCTTTTAATAGCAGAGAGGATGACCACTGATTGGCCCTTTATAGATGAGGTACGAGGCCCTCCTATTGGACAGTGAATGAGAGCCATGCAGTACTGTCCACGTAGGAGACTTTTTCCCCAAGTAAAGAAGTGAGCCGGACAGAAGCTTCTTCTACTTGCATATGATTGGTCCAGTAGAAAAAGTTGATTTTACATTTCTATAATTCCTTTGCAACCTAGGACCATTGAGCCAACATGCTCTACAATGATTGGGGCCTAGAGTTATATGCCCAAGCCAACCCACGTGATATAATCGAACCGCCCAAACTAGAGGAGAAAACCGGTTCTGGGTTTGCTAGTAGAAGTGTCTTCCATGCCTTGGATAACGTTCCCATCACTGCTCACCTGGGATCACGTGCCACTTGCCAGCTGCACCAATAAACGCAGTACCCACTTGACTGCCCTGAGTTCGCATTATTTCACTCGAGTGGCACTGCTGCCAAATAAGTATTCATTCAGGTATTACATCAAACACCTTATGCACCGACCTGATCTTATATGGGTGACTAGTAGCATCGATCTTACCAACAGAATTGTAAAGGTTGCACTGACCTTTCCTTGAAGAATACTCAGACCTTTGGATGTTGAAGCCAAGTGTGCACAGACTTGTTAGCTCAGACCTTGTAACGTTGAAACAGGACATGCACAGACTTGATAGCTCAGACCTTGTAAGCATGTGAGCTTAGACATTGTGTGTCTCATGTGCACAGACTTTATCGAACGTGCATCGACCTTTAAGCAGAATGTGCATGGACTTTGTGCATTGAAGGAAAAACCTGCACCGACCTTGGAACCTTGATGCCAAACGTGCTAAGACCTTTGCTTCACATATGCTTGGACTTGTTGTGAGCTCAGACCTTGTTGCACCGACTTTGGAAGTTACATATGCTCATACCTTCTCATATGTGCACAGACCTCGTGACGTTGAACCAAAAACTGCACTGACCTTGAAGTCACATATGCTTAGACTTCTGCACAGTGCTAGCAAACAGATTGCACCAACCTTGCATGCGTTGAGGGCAGGACATGCACCGACCTTGCTGTGTTGAAGGCAGAACATGCACCGACCTTGCTGCAGATGTGCACCGACGTTGCTTCCACATATGCATATGCACCGACCTTGGTTTGTCCTGGCAGGAGGTGTACCGACCTTGTGGCAGATGTGCACCGACCTTGTGCACTGACCTTGGCTAGTGCTCGCTCCACATATGCACCGACCTTGGTTTGTGCAGACCATAATGTACACCGACCTTATATGGGTGATTAGCTGAGGTGCACCGACCTTACTTCCTTATATGAACGGACCTTCACGATGGTGCACCGACCTTGTGGCAGTGACTGCTTGAACTGTCTGGAACTTTGAAAGGCCAACCAAGACTGTTGTCTTTTCTGGTTGACGGGCATTGACTGCTCTGACCATGTTGCCTTTTTCGTTGACTATGCATTGACTTTGGCTTTCATTGTTGACTTTTTGTTTTTTGTGTGCAACTTGAACCTCTCAGCAACAAAAGGAGAAACATGAGAGCATATGCATGATTCTTTATGAACTAAGCACATTGATTAAACATATAAAAGAGGATATATGTATTTTTGTCAACATCAAAACACAGGGACACAACAGAAAACATAATACAATGGCCATTTGATAGATTAAAACATAAAGACAATTTTCATGGATTTTTCACACAAACCATGGAAAAACATAAGACAATGGGCATGCAATTAGAGGTAAAGCATCCTAAGAGGAAGAAAAATCCATCCCCCTACTTGGTTTGCCGATTGCTACGCCGTTCCTCATCGTTCTTCACGAAGGAACCGCGCCCTACACCTGGGGTTTCCCACCTCTACGCTCCACGGTCACCTCCACGATGACAGCATCGCTCCTCCTATGCCTTGGGCTCGCCAAGGACACCTCCTGCCGATCTTGCAAAGCTCCGGGGTGAGCACACCACCGAGAGAGCAAGAGAGGGGGAGTGGCACACGTTGGAGAGAAAGAAAGAGGGAGAGAGAGAATTCTCCCCAAAAAACAAAACAAATGATCTTTGTTTTATTATTATTATTTTGATATACAACTAATTATTGTAAAAGGGCATTAAAAGAAGTAAAATTACAATAATGCCCAATCTAACTTCTAAACCTTATACAAATCGGATAGGTCTAATGAGTTAGGCCCATTAAGATTATTAAAATGTTCTAAACTCATGAATCTTTTCATATTCTCATACCGATAAGAATCCGATATCTACGGGGTCTTATAGTCCCTCCCTCCTAATAAAAATTTTGCCCTCGAAATTTAAAAAGGAAGTACAAGGAGAGAATTGAAAGAAAATATACCTTATTCAAATAGAAAGGGAAACTGCAGACGCATTTCGTCCTCGCGTTCCCAAGTTGCCTCATTACCGGAGTGACGCTGCCATACTACCTTTACTAGAGGGATTACCTTATTCCTTAGTCGTTGTTCATGATGATCTTCAACATGAACATGATATTTTGGTGTGGATAGATCTGCTATCACTTCTGGCCACAATGAGTCATCCAACACATCCAATTCATCAGGAACATACTTCCTTAACTGGGAAACATGAAAGACATCGTGGATTGCTCGCATCACCGATGGCAATTGAAGTCGATAAGCCACTTGGCCCACACGCTGCAAGATAGGAAACAAACCAATGTATCGAGAACTAAGCTTTCCATGCTTCCCGAATCTCATGACACCTTTCATCGGAGATATTTTCATAAAAATAGAATCTCCAAGCTCAAATTGTAATGATCTTCTACGCCGATCCGCATAGCTTTTCTGTCGACTTTGAGCTGTCATCATCTTCTCCCTAATCAGACATATCACATCAACACATTGTTGTACCATATCCGATCCTGTCAACAGTCGATCACCAGTCTCAAACCAGTTCAACGGTGTACGACAAGGACGCCCATACAATGCCTCATACGGAGCCATATCAATGCTGGAATGATAGCTATTATTATAAGTGAATTCCACCAATGGCAAGTGTTGACTCCACGAACCCTGCCAATCCAAACAACATGATCGCAACATATCTTCTAAAGTCTGAATGGTCCTCTCAGACTGACCATCACTTTGCGGATGATACGCTGAACTAAATGCTAATTCGGTGCCCAACGCCTTTTGGAAACTCCGCCAAAAGTCAGAAGTAAAGCGCGGGTCATGATCTGACACAATGGATATTGGAATTCCATGTAATGGCACAATCTTCTCAATATAAAGCTCGGCCAATCTCTGAACATTCCACGTCACCTTGATTGGCAACATTCATGTTGTCTTAGTCAGATGATCAACTAACAGCCAAATGCCATCATAACCTTGTGAAGTCTGGGGTAAACCCATGATAAAATAAGTAGTAACATGATCCCATTTCCACATTGGAATCTCCAAAGGTTGAAGCATTCCTTCAAGCCTTTGATGCTCAACTTTGACCTGTTGACACGTTAAGCATTTAGATACAAAGTCTGCTACATCCCTTTTCATACCTGGCCACCAGAATTGCCTTTTCACACTATGATACATCTTCGTGATGCCTGGGTGAATGGCATGACGGGATCCATGTGCTTCACGCAAAATAGCATTTCTCAACAAATCATCAGTTGGAACATAGAGTCTACCTCTGAATCTAGCTACTGAATCATCACAAAACTCCACATCTGGCATTAACACAATTCAAGATAATTCAGAATCTACATGATGTGCCTCCCTGATCTGCTGATAAATGGCTGGAGTCACCACAAGACTGGCAAAAATAGCTACCATCGGATCACGGGGAATTTTTAATCTGAAAGTCTCACAAAGAAACTATTCCCACAACTTCCATTCATGCATCGACAAATGGCTGAGTTGCACTTTTCTGCTCAGTGCATCGACCACCACATTCATCTTGCCACGTTGATATGATAGACTAAAATCATAATCTTTCATATACTTCATCCACCTACGCTGACGAAGATTCAAATATTGTTGAGAAAACACATATTTCATGCTTTGATGATATGTGAAGATCTCAAATTTCTCACCATACAGGTAGTGTCTCTATATTTTCAATGCAAAAATCACCCCTGCTAACTCCAAATCATGAGTGGGATAATTTTCTTCCTACTGCTTTAATTGTCGAGATGCATATGCCACAACCTTACCATGCTGCATAAGCACTGCACCCAAACCTACTCGAGAAGCATTCGTACATACAACGAATCCACCCGAGCTAGAAGGCAAAACAAGCACTGGAGAAGTCATGAGCAGCCTTTTCAATTCATTGAAGCTCTATTCACATTTATCCGTCCACACAAATGGCACATCTTTGTGAGTCAACTGAGTCATTGGCGTGGCAATTCGTGTAAAATCTTAAATGAATCTTCTATAATAACCAGCAAGACCTAAAACACTTCTGATCTCTGTTATAGTCTTTGGGCTTTGCCATTGAGGAACAGCTTCAATCTTAACTGGGTCAACTGCAATCCCGTCACCAGAGATCACATGGCCCGGAAAATGAATTTCCCGAAGCCAAAACTCACTTTTGCTAAACTTGGCATAAAGCTCATGATCTCGCAGAATCTACAACACAACTCTCAAATGCTAAACATGCTCTTCCTCAGTAGTAGAATAGACCAAAATGTCATCGACAAATATCACCACAAATTGATCCAAATATGGACGAAACACTCTATGCATGAGGTCCATAAATGCTGCTGGAGCATTGGTTAGCCCAAACAGCATAACCAAAAATTCATAATGACCATACCTCGTGCTAAAAGTAGTCTTCTCCACATTAGACTCCCTAATCCTCAATTGGTAATAACCAGATCGAAGATCAATCCGTGAAAAGACACTAGCCGACTGAAGTTGGTCAAATAAATCATCGATCCTGGGTAAATGGTACTTATTCTTGACAGTCACCTGATTTAATTACCGGTAATCAATACATAGCCTCAAGCTTCCATCTTTCTTCTTTACAAATAACACAGGAGCACCCCATGGAGAAAAGCTAGGACGGATGTAGCCTTTTTCCACCAATTCTAACAACTGTGCTCTCAACTCCCTCAATTCTACAGGAGCCATACAGTAAGGTGCCTTTGATAAAGGTGCCGTACTTGGAATTAGTTCAATCACAACCTCAACCTCTCGCTGTGGAGGTAAGCCTGACAACTCATCAGGAAAGACATAAGAAAATTCACAAACCCCAGGAATATCATCTATCTCCTGCTATGGTGCCTCAACAGCAACCATGGAAGTAAAGAATCCCTAACAGCCAGCGTTAAGTAATCTACAAGCTCAAATAGCAGAAATAAGCAAGCAAGGAGTACGAGATCGAATACCTTGGAAATAAAATGCCGCTTTCCTAGATGGCTGAAAATAAATCCTTTTGGTTCTACAGTCAACCATAGCTCCAAAAGCTTCTAACCAATCCATGCCCAGAATAACATCATAGTCTACCAGCTGCAAAGCATGTAACCTAGATAGCATCTAATGATTTCCAATAACTAGAGGAGTCTTATCAAGACAGAAAGGAGTATACATGATTTCCCCAGAAGGTAATTAAACAACTAACTCACAAGCCATCTCAGATGTCGGCTCCTCAATACAAGTAATAAAATCTTTAGAAATAAATGAATGAGAAGCACCTGAGTCAAATAAAAGACATGCAACATGCCCATAAATCATAATAGTACCTTCAACTAGATGAGATGCAACGGCTTCAGATGAGTCATATGCATGACTCTCCCTTTAGATTCCTTTCCGCCGCCGGTAGTAGATTGTTGTGATGACGCCTGTGCCTAAGAGAACTGTTGCTGTGACTGCGCTGGAAGAGGAGGTCAAAACTGTTGTGGCTGAGAGAACTGCACAGGTTGTTTAGGCCTCAATGGATAGTCATGAACCACGTGACCCACCAGATCACATCTAAAACACACCATTGGCATCAAACACGGTCTACCCAAATGGCTTTGACCACATCTCGGACATGCTCTCGGCTGACTCCCAACTGATCCCTGTGGCTGAAAAGAAGAAGGTGCTAATTCTGGCACACTACCAATTGAAGCTTGCTAGTCATACCGCTTCTTTGATTTTCTGAACATCCGTCTAAATTTAGACTTCATAGAGGAACAAAAGATGATACCCCCATCACACTCAGCTGACCACTAGCCTGCTGATGGTGTACACTCTGCATTATCGGCTCAACCTGGGTCCTCCCTTGAGTTCTTGCCATATCCAGTTCTAAAGCTGCTGCTGCCTGATAGGCCATATCTAACTCTGCCACCTTGGTTGCAATAAGAGGTTGCCTCAGCTCTGGCTTTAGACCACGCAAGAATTGGTCAGTCTTCAACCCTTCATCAGCTAGAATGTGAGGAGCATATCGACCTAATTCCATGAATTTATTATGATATTGCAGCACTGACATAACACCTTGAGTCAACTCTATAAATTGGTACATTTTGTCCATTCTAAGATAGGCTGGACTATATGTACGCTCAAATGCAGTCACGAACTACATCCACGCAATCAGGCGAAGAGGACGAGACTTGAGAGTCACCTCCCACTCCGTGGTCCACCACGCAAGTGCTGCCCCCTGCAACTGAAATGTTGCTAGCATCACTTTTTCATCCTTGGTGCATTCCATAGAACGGAATACACACTCAGTAGCATCCAGCCAAACCCTAGCTACATCCGGATCAGATTGTCCTTCATATGTTGGTGGGTGGAATAGGAGAAATTCCTTTAAAACTCGCCCATGACCACCTGGAGGAGCTAAATCTTCACCAGCATTAAGATCAGCATGGCCTTGCCCTTGAACATTCGCTGGAGGAATAGAAGAACCACTTTCTTCTCCTGGAAAATTTCGGGGCACATTGGCTTGCAATTGAACTCTCCATCTAGGCGCCATTAATTCTAAATTAAAAGATGACACATAACAAACGAACCATAAGTAATTATGGAAAAACATCCTAAGCCAGCAATTATGGTACACATGTACTTGATCTGGACTATTGGAATTTCAATTCCATATACAACACCACAAACAAAGCTCTGATACCAACTGTAACGACCCGAAGATCTGGATACCGGTAAACCGATATCAAGAACTCGGAGACGTCACCCAAGAGGCTGATGAGGCCCCGTAAGGATTAGGAGGATTGATTGAGGAGGTGCATAATGAATTGGAATTACACGCGCATTTTTTTAAAATAATAACTTTAAACAGAAGTAGTTTACAATATCAGAGTGATATATACATGTAATAGTCCAGGTCCAACAGGTACAAGTCCAGACACTATACACGAGTCAAAAGAAGACAACTACACGGGGCATACCTCGGTCAAAAGAACAAAGGAGACCACTGCTGGCACCTAAGACTACCCGCCAAAAGCACACGAACAACTAGCAGACTTCTGCTGCTCCTCACCTGAAAACTCAGGGTGAGTCACATTTATTGAGTCAGTAGGGGTCACGCGGATCCCTACCTTATAGCTAAAGTCACCACAAAGCAGTTAATAACGCAATGGCATGGACTATTTACAATTAAAGGAAGCTACACTAGAACATGAACAATTAAGGATAGCTTAATATAAATGGCATTTGAATCCTGCTAAATTAAAATGAATAAATAAGCAAGAGAATTCTACATCTACCAATAGAATTTAATTTCAAGATTCCAAGTGATAAGAAGAAAGAGTGCCCACTAGAAAGAAGACCAGATGCATCCACTGACGACTTATACTACGTCTCGGGTGTCTCCACTCATGTCGAATCACGGTAACTGGGACACTGCAGTAGTACAAGGAACAACAGTAACGAGTGACTAGTCAGGGTCAAGCCCGTCGGGGTCAGTCCAAGCCGCTAACCACGTGTGCACACACCAGCTCAATGCCTTGAGCTAGGCCTCTAGCTAGTTTCCCCCCCAGTAGGACGCTACTGACAAGCAAGGGGGCCCATAAGAACTAGCCTAAAAATCGTACATCATGACTGCCCCGCCACCTCTTCTTGGTGGGCCAACACTAAATGTCCTCGGGCTATTACTAGTGGCTCAATTCACAAGGAAAGAGAAATAAACTCTACTGGGATAGAAAAGCATGCCACAATTTATGAAAATGGTCAAACATGGTGAATATGTAACATTGAATGCATAATTAAATGAACAGAATTGAAATTATAAACTGCAGAGATTAGGCGGTCTAGTCAGGGCCGCAAAGCTTAGGTAGTGGTCGAACGACTAGCCGCTTCACTGACCATGACGGTCTCACCCTAACCGCTTAGCTATAATCACTTCATATGTTGAATAGAATAAACACTTTCTAGACAGAGTCCTTCTGATCAATAGACGGTCGCGCGACTGGCCATCCAATGATAAAAACGGTCTGGTCTGGGCCGCTAGGCTCACACCGCCTCAACAGGGTCAAAGGAGCTTGGCGGTCAGCTAGTTGCTCAGCCGTTACTGTCTATAGATGGTCAGATGAAAGGCCGCTGTTAAACAGAAACGGTCAGATAGAGGCCGTCAAGGTCCACCGCCCTATACGCCTCCTAAAACGGTCCCTGGAAGGACCGCTATTCCACCAGAGAAGCCAAAATGTGGGGAACTCAAATGGAACCCCGCCCAATCGATTCAAATCGATGGGAAAATAACATAAAACACATTCCTTGCCTTGCAAAGTCCATTCCATCACCATTTCTCATATGAAAACATAATACAATGGCCATTTGATGGATTAAAACATAAAGACAATTTTCATGGATTTTTCACTCAAACCATAGGAAAACATAAGAAGTGGGCATGCAATTGGAGGTAAAGCATCCTAAGAGGAAGAAAAATGCATCCCCCTACTTGGTTTGCCGATTGCTATGCCATTCCTCGCCGTTCTTCACGAAGGAACTGCGCCCTACACCTGGGGTTTCCCACATCTACGCTTCACGATCGCCTCTACGACGACAACACCGCTCCTCCTACGCCTTGGGCTTGCCAAGGACACCTCCTGCCGATCCTGCAAAGCTCCGGGGTGAGCACACCACCGAGAGAGCAAGAGAGGGGGAGTGGCGCATGTTGGAGAGAAAGAAAGAGGGGGAGAGAGAATTCTCCCCAAAAAAACAAAACAAATGATCTTTGCTTTATTATTATTATTTTTTGATATACAACTAATTATTATAAAAAGGCATTAAAAGAAGTAAAATTGCAATAATGCCCAATCTAACTTCTAAACCTTATACAAATGGGCTAGGTCTAATGAATTAGGACCATTAAGCTTATTAAAATGTTCTAAGCTCATGAATCTTTTCATATTCTCATACCGATAAGAATCCGATATCTACCGGGTCTTACATGATAAGTGGGAGTGTACGGGTATGTAGGAGCGGAAGGTTGACTTGTGGAAGGTTGACGCGTGGAGGTGTATGGACTTATGGAGGGATATGTAGTGGAAGGCTGACTCGTGGAGGGTTGACTCATGGGAGGTACAAAAGGTGTGTGAGTGGACGTAGGAGGTGAGCAAGAATCGGGGTCGAGGGAATTATGAAGGTGTTGGCGGATGAAGCTAGCTCGGTTATACAATTGTTTCCAAGAGGTAATGTCATTCAAGGCTAAGACGAAGCAGTACTCGGGCGTTGCATTAGAAATGAGCATCTTGATCTGATCTCCCTCCGGAATGTGCCCCAGGACTTGCGTGGTGAGGTGACGCCAGTGGTCGACAAAAGCGGAGAACTCCTCATCGGGCTTCATCTTCTCATGGGCCAGATCAATAATACAATACTTGGGCCCAACCTTGTCCTGAAACTGCTGAATAAATCTTTCTTGAACAACTTGAAAATTCACAACCTTATCTTGCGGGAGGGCGAAGAACAAATACCGAGTCGGGTCTTCTAATGATAGACCGAACAAATATGCCATCAATCGTTGGTCATGTCGAAACTGGGCCGACTCATAAAGGAACACTTTCAAGTACACGATCGGGTCACCGGCTCCACCATAACGGAGATATGCGGGAATTTGTGAAGGTGACGGAAGCCGGAGATTTTGAAATTCGAATGTGACACTCAAGGAGGGCTTAGGATCAATCCTACATTGAAGTTCATCAAGCTGGCGTTGGACTTGAGCAATCATCTCCGGGGTAGGGGGAGATCGAGAGAAATGTGGGCCAGCCTGAGCAAGAGAATGCGAGTTTGGACTAGGAACATGGTAATGGGCTGGATAAGGGGATTCAGGCTGAGAAGAATATGGAAGGCCCATTCCAGGAGTGGAGGAGTACATGGGCTTGGAAGAAACATTGGCATATGGCCCCATTGGCCCAGCAGCACGATAAGAGCATTGAGGCCCATTAAGATAAAATTGGCCATTAGAAACTGGGCCTGCAGTATAGGAAGAAGAAGAGGGCCCATTAAGAGAAGGTGGCCCATTAGAAATTGGATCCGTAGCATAGAAAGTAGAGGGTGGCCCATGAAGGTAAGAAGGTCCATTAAGAGAATAATTCTCATTAAGGTGATTTGCAATGAGTTTTTGGGCCTAGGCCGGGTCCATTTGACGAACAAGGCATGATATATGGGTCATAAGATGGGCTTGCCCCTCAGACGGGTCAGGAGGAGCATGGGAAGATGTGCCTGCGTGGGAAGAGGGTTCCACGCGGGAATAGGAGGATGGGGAAGAAGGAGATGAATACAAGGGATTAAAATGGCGCTCCATGAGAGAAAATGGAGACTTTCTACAGGGAAATCAAGGAAATCATAGCTAAGGAAGCAAGGGTGCGAAGGGCCAAAGAAAGGAGAGGGCTGACTCACTAGGACCAATGCAAGACCGACCCAGGACAATGGAACTAGACAATAGACACACAAAATGGGCTAACCTAAATGGGCCTATCAACAAAAGCCTATATGGATGATGGGGGATGCAACACAAAACACCACAAATGGGCTTGGACAAGCCCAAACAACAAAAAATAATGTGAAGGATTTCACCCAAGTCAAACAAGTTAATATGATGAGAATTTTTTATTCTCTAAAGTTTTGGTGGGCCTTTTAATGTTTTAAATTAAGCACACTTCCCTCAAGATAGGAATCCTAAAGGGAAGGTCCAAACTTTGGGTTGACTAAGTTTGACTCCCTCACATGTATGCAAAATGCAAACCTAAGGGGTGGAAAGGTACAATCGGCCCGGCATCCGTGTGAGAATTCACGGCTCATGGGGACTTACGGAGGTCCCGGATAAGATCACCTAGTCGACTCCAAGGAATATGGAGGTGAGAGGGTCACTTAACAGGGTAGGAATGCAACTATAGTATGCAATGCAAGGCCCTATGTGCACCGGAGTGCATGCAGAATTCTAGCAGAAAACTAAAAAATGAAGGCAAGATTTAATTATGAAAAAAATACAATATGGATGCAAATGATGTATGGAAATGAAGACAATATAAAGGACAACCAGATGAGAGCAAGAAATGCACAATCAGACCCCGGAAAGCCAATTAAATCATCAATGCAAAACGTACCTGAGAGTCTTCCCAGGTCTGCCTGCAGATTTCTTACACAAAACTCAAAAGTCAAGATAACATTTAATTATCCAAACATGACCCAATGGATGCAAATGATATATGCAGTGAAAGACAATACAAATGACTACAATATGGGACCATAAACAGAGCGATTTGACCCCAGGTGGCGAATTAAATCATCAACGAAAGACGCGCATGAGCACCTATGCGCAGAGTCTGCCAAAAATAAAAGGAGGTCTCCTGGAAGACCGCCTCTTGCAAGTAGAGGTGATGCGGGATGGAATGCGACTCGATGCCAATTTGATACGAACCTGAGACTCTAGGCAAACTCGCGACTCGTCCCTAGCGAGGGAAGCGTGCGGATGTGCGGGGTTGAGAAACCGGCAATGAGTCAAGGGTATTTGGCTCTTCCGTGCTCGGATCGAGTCACGGGACGAGTCTCGCACTCACTCTCACATCGGTGATTAAAATTGAACGAGCTAATTTCCTATCACTCTAGTAGCGGCATATGAATATATACAAGGAAAGCAAATGCCAAAGTGGGGAGCGGACACGATACCTCTACGCTCCGGGCGTGGGGAAGATGACCCCGACCAAGACTCGTACTCCCGATACAGTAATTAAACAATAGTTACAACAGTGAATTTTATGCCCACTCCACGCAGGGAGGTAAAGGGCTACAGTGGGACCCGGGAGTAGCGAACTCAGGTTGACGGGTAGCAAGCCAGAGGGGCTTTCGGGCCGGAGGCGGGCTGCTGGTCCGACTCGGTATTGTTCAAACTCGCTGGACAACAAGTGAACTCGGCTGCTAGGACGGTGACTTCCGGTCACCTTTTGGCCGCGGCGGTTGGCTGGGTTGTTGGCGGGAGGTCCCTTTTTGATCCCTGAGGTCGGCAGCGGCCGAATCTGAGCCGACGTATTTTGCAAGAATTAACCGGCGGACTGCTCTGCTGGTCTGTTCACGGAATAGATTTGCACGCTTCCACGAAAATAATTGGTGTGCCCAGATCCGGAGGCGGATCGGAGCGAAATTAGCACTGTTGGAAAGAGGACTCAAAGGGCTACAACATAGATTAATTTCACAACAATCTAGTAAATGGATTGGAAATGAAAAACTCTGTGGCACAACTGTTGCTTCTGGGTCGGATTACTGACAGTCAGGATAGATAAGGATCTACCTGAAAATGAATTTTGATCGATAGGGAAGTGGTGGATCTGGGTATTAGAGATTTTATGGGGGATAGAGGGGGATGTGGGGGATGTGCACAATTTTTATGGTAATATTCTAGAGTGGTTTAAGGGGTGGGAAAGATAGAAGAACAAGACACTGTCTCGCAGATATGCAAACTAGCAGATTGGGCTGGTGGAACTAAATGACTGGGAAAAATATCAAACGGTGGCGGATTGACACGAAATTTAAAATGGGAGGAGGTAACAACAAGAGGGATGATCTATCAAAATTTTATGACCATCAGATAACCGAATTGGCAGAACCGATCTATTCTTTGGGCTTCAGTTCTGCAGGTCACAGATCTGGACAGTAGGGTGAAGGTGGCATTGTGGCGGCTCATTGGCGGCTCCGATGGAGGCAGCGGCGGCGGTGGCTGGGAATCACACCCAGAGGGGAAGATAGAACTTGGAATCCACCAAGTTTTATGGCATCACACCATAGAAATCACAGCAATCCAGCTGCAAGGGGGAGAGAAGAGAGGGGGGCACCCTTGGGCATTCTTGTGCACAATGCAAATTTTTCATCATTACTTCTCCAAAATATGAAAATACATGGGTTATATAACTCTAGCTAAAATACCTAATTACCATCAAATCTAGGGTTAGGGAGGGGCAATTAAGGGATAGGAGAATTTTCTCTCATGTGGTCAAATTGATACTAACATAAAAAATGCTAAAAGGGGGGTTGGTAATTTTAATCCCACATGGGACAAGAGAGGGGGGCTTGGTCAATGTATGTAACACATTTGACCACATGTTGTGGAATGGAGAGGGCTCCTACGTCGGTGGTATTCTTCCTTTGGAAGAGGAGGATGTGGCTAGTAGACAAAGTCTACAAGTGTGTAAATAAATGTCAACAAAGGTGGCTATGGGATGGGGGATTTTTTTTTTACCTTGGTCAATATTTTCCCATGGACCAAAGACCAACCCCTGTGGGCCCTAGATGCTAGGTGGCCCAATGAGAGAGAAGGTGGGGGTCCCATCGGGCCTACGTGGCCTTTTGCAAAGAAACCCACTAATTCCTAAGGACTAACACATTGGCTGATAATTGCCATACAATTGTCTCAAGGATAAAAATGCAAATAAAATGTTAGTGGCCTTGCTTTCATGTCCCCATGAATTCTCCCCGAGTGGGAGAAACTCGACCCCGTCAAGTAAGGGGTGCGGCTGCTCATGTGTCGCTCTTGCGGATCTGTAGAGCTGCTCGGGTGATCTTTGTGTCATCAGATGTGGGGGCCGTGCTCTCCACCATACCATGTAGTGCGAGTGCGCTCCACTCCTAGTAATCGTCACCTGCTCATCCCGTATATGTTCTATATGCTCACGCTGCTGTGGGACTGAGGCTAGTGGTGGAGACTCCGGTGTGGGGTCACTCTCAAAGGGAGGAGACGGCTCAAAGACTCACTAGGAATCACCGTTGGGTCCCTTTATGTGACTAGATCCGAGACATTGTGGTAGAGCTGATCCCAAATTTTGGCAAGTCCACAACGTACGCATGAGATCCGACTTTCCTCAGACTCGAAAGGGACTGACACCGCGAGTTTGCATTAGACCGATTCGACTTGAGACATGCAGACTTCGACTTGACACATGCATGTATAGACTCTTGACAAACTGGATAAATAAAGAAAAACACACACTCACACATGACCCTAGACAAACCTACTGTTAGACCGACCCATACATGTGCAATGGTAGTACAGGACATCCGAATGTTGATTTAAGGTGCATCGGACCTCGGTCAACTTGGGAGGACTCTAGACATCCTAAAGTGAACCAATCATGCACTGACGTCCTTTTGGATTTGGGAGGTTTGGGAGGCCTGGGTGATTTAGGTGGGCTAGGAGAGCAGAATTCACCTTCTTCATTACCCCAATGAACGGGCTCCTTGTGGAGTGTAGGTGGATTGGCCTGTGGGGTAGTGGTGTGATGGTGAACTTCCTAGAGGAAGTGGAGTAGATAAGGTGGGTAAAGGGGTTCACTAGGGAGGGGGTTGAAGGGATCAAAAAATGTGTGACCCCTCGAGATGGGTTCCCTCATGACACAGTCCCATGTTTGGAATTCTTGAAGGTGTAAATGGTCACCTTCATTCATTGTGGTAGGTGGGACGGCGGTCATATGTAGAAAATATGGTTCCTCCCTCGAGATAAGTGGAATGAAGTTAGGCTCGGCTGGCATGGGGAGGAATAAGAGAACCTCCGTGGTGACATGACCCACGGTGCACATGGAGGTAATGGACCCTAAGGCTGGATATGTGAAGCTAGGACTATTGGGTTGGTCGAAGCCTTGGGCCAACATACACGTCAACTTCATTTGCCTATCTAATCCCTTGATAAGGTCTTCTAAACTAACAACATGGTGAAAAGACCGGAAAGTGGTGTGGAATGAGTTGACGGGCACTATTTGTAGTGCGGGGTCCATGCATGGGTAGTAAGGTCTTCTAGGGACCAAGCTTTTCTTGAGCCAGCTAAGTAGTGGCTCTTTGATGACTAGCTTCCTCGTTAGAAACACGGGTGACTCTGGCTGGGGTGGCTCCGAATAAAGAACGGAAGGTGACGCTTGTGGCAAAACTTCCCCCTCGGATGGGGAGAGGACGTCCTCCATGGGGGGAAGACTTGGGACTCCGTAGGTTGTGCCAGGTTAAGACTACCGGCTTTGACCTCCTTAGGCTCGGGCAGGAGTCTATCAATTTGAGTGCACATCGTATCCACCCGATCCGAAATGATTTTGAAGAGTTCGGCAACGGTGGGGTTTGGAGTAGGGGCATCATGGTGGGTTTGCTCATATTCAATTGGCCTAGTCTTTGGTCGAGACTCATCCACGTGCGGGGCTCTTTGCCTCCGACTATGACCCACTTGGTTGGAGGTGACTGGGTGGGGTCGGTTGGAAGTGACTGGCTGGGTAGGTAGACCCTTCTAAGCTCACCCTTCATCTCACGCCATGACTCGACATGTCATTGCCTCCTAACTTCCCTCATGCGTTCAATGCTCTCCCATTTTCAGGCGGCTTCGTGAACAAGTCACTTTTGGGCAAAAATGACTTGTATGGCATCGGACATAGTGTAACACTCAAAGTATTCATTCATAGCGGCTTCCCACTTTAGGTAGTCGCTCGGGACTTTGGAGCCATAAAGGACCGAGGTCTCGGGCCTACGACGATGGCCGGGTTGGATTCCCCATCCTTGGGTGTCGCGCCACCATTCATATGACGTGGGCAATTGGGAATCCATGGGACACGGTAAAACTTATGGGATGGACATGTAGACACAAAGTGACAAGACAAACTGACTCTCGAATGGGCTAGACGATGGACTAGACATGACCCTAAAACAACAATGCAAAGTTGGAATGCAGACTCGACTACAAACCTAGACTCAACCAGTATCCTGTACGTGACGGAGGTTTGATTTGAAGATCGCACTCACACAAGTGTGTTACCTTCCCAATAGGTGTAACCTATCGTTCCAGAGACACCTTTTGATATACCGAGTATCGGAATGAAATACAACCTAAGACAAAACTACCCTAGACTCAACCCGCTTTGATCCCAATGTGATGCGGGATGGAATGCGACTCGATGCCAATTTGATGCGAACCTGAGACTCTAGGTAAACTCGTGACTCGTCCCTAGCGAGGGAAGCGTGGGGATGTGCGCAGTTGAGAAATCGGCAATGAGTCAAGGGTATTTGGCTCTTCCGTGCTCGGATCGAGTCACGGGACGGGTCTCGCACTCACTCTCGCAGCGATGATTAAAATTGAACGAGCTAATTTCCTATCATTCTAGCAGCGGCATATGAATATATACGAGGAAAGAAAATGTGAAAGTGGGGAGCGGACACGATACCTCCACGCTCCAGGCGTGGGGAAGACGACCTCTGCCAAGACTTATACTCCCAGTACAGTAATTAAACAATAGTTACAGTAATGAATTTTTTGCCCACTCCGAGCAGGGAGGTAAAGGGCTATAGTGGGACCCGGGAGTAGTGAACTCGGGTTGACGGGCAGTAAGCCGGAGGGGCTTTCCGGCCAGAGGAGGGCTATTGGTCCGACTCGGTACTGTTCAAACTCGCTGGATAGCAAGTGAACTCAGATGCTGGGACGGTGACTTCCGGTCACTTTTTGGCAGCGGCAGTTGGCTGGGACGTTGACAGGAGGTGCCTCTTCGATCCCTGAGGTCGGCGGCAGCCGAATCTGAGCCGGCATATTTTCGAAGAATTAACCGGCAGACTACTCTGCTGGTCTGTTCACGGAATAGATTTGCGTTCTTCCACAAAAATAATTGTTGCGCCCAGATCCGGAGGCGGATCGAAGCGAAATTGGCATCGTTGGAAAGAGGACTCAAAGGGCTACAACATAGATTAATTTCACAACAATCCAGTAAATTGATTGGAAATGAAAAACTCTGTGGCACAACTGTTGCTTCTTGGTCGGATTACTGACAGTCAAGATAGATACGGATCTACCTGAAAATGAATTTTGATCGATAGGGAAGTGGTGAATCTGGGTCTTAAAGATTTTATGGGGGATAGAGGGGGATGTGGGGGATGTGCACAATTTTTATGGTAATATTCTGGAGTGGTTAAAGGGGTGGAAAAAATAGAAGAACAAGACACTATCTCGTAGATCTGCAAACTGGCAGATTGGGCTGGTAGAACTAAATGACTGGGAAAAATAGCAAACGGTGGCGGATTGACACGAAATTTAAAATGGGAGGAGGTGACAACAAGGGGGATGATCAATCAAAATTTTATGACCATCAGATAACCGTATTGGGAGAACCAACCTATTCTTTGGGCTTCAGTTCTGCAGGTCGCAGATCTAGACAGTAGGGTGAAGGTGGGGTTGTGGCGGCTCGTTGGCGGCTCTGATGGCGGCGGCGGCGGTGGCTGGGAATCACAACCAGAGCGGAAGAGAGAACTTGGAATCCACCAAGTTTTATGGCATCACACCATAGAAATCAAAGCAATCCAGCTACAAGGGGGAGAGAAGAGAGAGGGGCACCCTTGGGCATTCTTTTGCACAATGCAATTTTTTCATCATTAATTCTCCAAAATATGAAAATACATGGGTTATATAACTCTAACTAAAAGACCTAATTACCGTCAAATCTAGGGTTAGGGAGGGGCAATTAAGGGATAGGAGAATTTTCTCCCATGTGGTCAAATTAATACTAATATAAAAAATGCTAAAAGGGGGGTGGGTTATTTTAATCCCACATGGGACAAGAGAGGGGGGCTTCGTCAATATATGCAACACATTTGACCACATGTTGTGGAATGGAGAGGGCTCCTACGTTGGTGGTATTCACCCTTTGGAAGAGGAGGATGTGGCTAATACACAAAGTCTACAAGTGTGTAAATAAATGTCAACAAAGGTGGCTATGGGATGGGGGAATTTTTTTTTACCTTGGTCAATATTTTTCCATGGACCAAAAACCAACCCCTGTGGGCTCTAGATGCTAGGTGGCCCAATGTGAGAGAAGGTGGGGGTCCTGCCGGGCCTACGTGACCTTTTGCAAAGAAACCCACTAATTCCTAAGGACTAACACATTGGCTTATAATTGCCATACAATTGTCTCAAGGATAAAAATGCAAATAAAATGTTAGTGGCCATGCTTTCATGTCCCCATCAAGAGGTCTCCTGGAAGACCGCCTTCTGGTAGTGGTCTCCTGGAAGACCGCCTTATGATCCCAGAACATGAAAACGTGACAGAACTTCAAAAAACACTAGGAAACGCTACCCAAACAGAGACATACACACACCAAAACTCCAGAGGAGCAAGAATAATGTGATGGTCACTAGGTGTCCCACCATGATCGCCAAAAAACTAAGGTTGTAGATGTTTATATCTACCCACCCCAAACTAAGCAATATTATGCATGTAATAAGCATGAAAGCATGTAAAGGGGAAAGGGAGACGAAGAATATGAATGAACCGTGATCGCCACCAAGGGTTTAAAGTAGGAAAAACATGATATAGAGATTGAAATACCTACTACGTACCTTGGAAAGATGAAGAGAAAAGACACGGCCGAAGAAGACCAGCACAAGTGATCACGCGTGGTATGGGGTGCGGGAACTTACGTGGAATCTAACCTCCTCACCTTCCAGCCAGCTAGAAGAAGAGGGCCTCACGTCCTATCTTGCTCTCTTGCAAAACAAAGCTCAAAACAAGTGATAAAACCCCTTAGAACATGAAGTGTAGAATCTATCTCGAAGTGATAAAGTAGCGTGAAAGATTGAGGGAGAACGCACTGGGGGGAGGTTTTTAACCCCTGTAAATGGGTGGAAATAAAAGGCGTTTGTGTTGTGATGAGACTAGAACAAATAGGAGGAAATAACACGTAGTATAATTGCGGGAAACATGCATGCAAAAATGCAAAAAGTGTAGAAAACTACAGATTGTGATGATTTGCGAACAGTAGAGGGGAATAACTAAGAAAAGAAAAAATGAAAAGGGGCCCTGGACGATGGAAAACGTAGCCAATACTTCTCTCTTTAGGTTGTGACCGAATAAACGAGGTAGCGATGCAGCATGACTTCGCCCCGAATCGAAGAAGAGCCCCCCATCGCGCATGCAAATTGGGCAGATTTATATACAGGTTGCCGAAACCCTAGGGTTTAAGTCCGAGATAAACACCCAAAAATGGGGATATAGCTTGATAAATCATGGGATAATATCAATGATAATACCCTAGGATGGATAAAAATTGAGGTGGAGGCTTATCTACCTTGAAAATGGTGTCAACAAGGAGTCCAAAGAGCCCTACGGCGAAGAAATCAGAGTTCGGAATCATCCAGATTCTGTTCTAAGAAAAATGTCTATCGGGCAACCGCAACATGAAGAAAATGGTCATGGGGTGACCGCTACTTGCCTAGGCATAAGAAAGAGTCCCGAGACCGAAGGAGACTGAGACGGGACGATTCTGGCACAAAAACTGAGCTAGCGGTCTAGGGAACACCGCTACCTTCAAGTGGCGATCTTCCCTAGACTGCTACCTGACGCATTTATCTTTTTTTTTTAGAAATGGAGGTGGCGGCCAATAGTTGACCGCTTGACGAGGACATCACCAACACTTTCATATGATCGAGGATCCCGATGCTCGCCACCTATGCTACATCTTGTTCGCCACTTTATTCCGACTCATATGATGTATTGTTCATTTTATTATTATGTAATTTTCCTTTTATTTGAGTCAAGTCCCTAGGTTAAGGTGTCATCTACCTAGGTTAATTGGCATTAGAGTGGTTAATGAGTCAGTTGGGCCCAATTATATGGGCTAGGCACAGGGGCGCCCCCTTCCCCTTGGTTTAGTGTTAGAAGTCCAAAAGTTAAGGACCTAAGTTAAATTGTAGGATTCCTATAAATAGGACCCCAATCCCTCATTTGTAAGGTAATGAAGTATTGATAAAAGTTTACCAAAGCATTTGTGCATCTCTCTCTCTCTCTTCTTCTCTCTCTCACTAAAAGGGGCAAACCCCTCTCTCTCTCCTCCCCTCTCTCTCTAAATTTCAAAATTCACTCTCTCTCCTCCCAATTCACCTCTAATTAAGACCCCTCCCCCTTCCCCATACCTCCCATTTAATCCCCCTCCAACCCCTAGGTGGAAGCCCCTTCTCCTAGGCACCTCTCCCTCCTCCCAAGCAACCTTTCCCCTTCCCCATACAACCCTTCATTTTCCCAAGAGAGAATCCCCTCTCCCAAGTAATCTTTCCCCTCCCCAAGGCAACTCCTCCCCTTCCCAAGGCCACATTAACCAACCCCACATTAAACTCAGTTCAAATTTCCCTCTCCCTCCAAGCCACTTGCGCCCCCCCCTCTCTCTCTCTCACCCTCCACCCTTGGCCGCATCCCCCCTCCCCCTCCACCTGCTAGCTGCGACCCAGCCCTCTTCTCCAGCCTCTCCACCACCTCTATCCACCTCCATCCAAGCCCCACAGCCATTAGCCCTCTCCCCATTGCAGCCCCTTCACCCCTTCCCACCATTATCAACTTCATTTCACCAACCTACACTATCCAGTTCGCAGGCAGCAGTGGAAGCTCCACTTGCAGAGACTGCCCCGGTGCTGTCCGATATCATATGGAGGTGCACCATACATTGCCGGAAAGGTCTTCCAGTCTTCTTCGCAAGCGAGGTGGAATCGTCTCGTTCCGACTTCGCTACAGATCGTGGTGCCCATTCTCGTGCGGCTGCACCAGATGTGAGCCAGAACCTGAGGTCCGTTTGGCAGAGGCTGCACCGACGTCAACATCGCGATTCAGCCCGAACTCTCTTCTGAGAGTTGGTTCTTCTCCAAGTCCTCAACGCTCCAGAGGCGGAATCGTCTCGTTCCAACCTAACTACAGATCGTGGTTCCCATTCTCGTGCAGCTGCGCCAGATTTGAACCAGAACCTGAGGTCCGTTTAGCAGAGCCTGCACTGACGTCAGCAGCACAAATCAGCCTGAACTCTCTTCTGAGAGCTGCTTTTTCTCCACGTCCTCAACGCTCCCGATGTGGTCTCGCCTCGTTCTGACTTCGGCACAGTGCGTGGCGCCCGTTCTCGTCAAACTGCACAACCAGGACCAGAACCTGAACCAGAGCTGCAGTGCAGAGGCTACCACGGCCACACCCCTCAACTTCTGAAGGCGCCACTTGGCCGAGAGCTGATACCACAAGGCACCCACCATCACCAACAAGTGGCATCCCGTTCAGCATCAGGAAGAGCATTTTCCAAATTTTCTCTCCTAGGTGCGCAGACAGTTCATTCGGGTCCTGTCCTGACCCCCCCACTCTCAATGGGCCCCTCCTCGCCACCCCGACATCGTCCGGTGCTCTTCTTTCTTGATGCTCGAAGAGGAATCATCCACGGACATCCTCGACTTGGTCCCGTCTCAATCCGACTCCGGGAGCAGCCGTGGCACCAACGGCAAGCAGCTGCAATTCCCTGGGACGGCCAGAACCAGAGCGCAGGGTCCCTGTTCCAGAGATCGCCCCAGCCGGTGAAGACATCGGGACCACCCACAAAAATTCACAGGCTTTCTTGGGTCTGTCAGCGATGTTTTGACACTGGTTTCGTCGACTTCCGAGTTATGAGGAGTGCGTGGCAGCGTCTACATCAACCCCCTGTCCGAGTATTCCAGATTGGGGCAGATCATTCGGCACTAGCTAGTTCACCACCCCACCCCGCCTGGCCGGCTTAACGCCCCTCCCCACGTTGAGGTAGTTTTGGTTGTAAATCAAGTTAATCCCCACCCCGAGATCCCCCTCCTGCGTGAGGTGTAGTGAGTGTACTAGCAGGTCGCCATCCGAAGCTACATCGGCGCCGCGTGCGGGTGGATACCCACGCCTCCCCGCTCGCCATCGTCTCCGGCCGGGATCGGCGTCTTCACGCTGATCAGGTGAGCTTCTGGCCCCCTCTCTCCTTGCTGGTTCAACTCTGCTTAGTTTTGTATTGTTTCTAAGTTGCCCGCCGGCGGTGAGGTGAGCGCCCGATCTCAAATTGCCATCTAATTGAGTGCCCCGCGGAGCGAGTTGTGAGAGAGCCACTACATCCCACTCCCTTGGCGTGCTGGCCGCCCACGGAATTGGGCATCCCAGGCCCTTAGGGGGTTCAGCCCAAGCTGGTCAAATCCCCGGAAAGGCAAGGTCCAACCTCGGACCCTCACCACTATCGTCGGTCCACCTGCGGACCCGGGTGTGCGCGACGCGGGTGAACCCGCTTGAGTGGGTCCGCCGTTCGGTTCGATTGCTTACAAATCTAAGTCCGAGGGCTCGTGTCACAACAAATTGGTATCAGAGCAAGTTCACAACTTGTCTCTCTACAAGTTGGTCCTAGGGCGCATTCGCATTTAGAGTCATTTTTGGGCCACCCGGTGCATCATCATGTACACTCCACATTGGTTAAGTCCCCTCAACACGGCCTCCCACAAGAGTCCGACTGACCCCCTCCTCATGGACATCATCCTGGAAGGGGACCTTAGTTTTGACGGATCCAGTCCTAATGCCTACCTAAAGTGGGAGACTACCATGGATAAACACTTTGATAGGACTCGGGTCTATGGACACGCTAGGGTCCGCAGGGCCACAGGGCGGCTTCGGGGACAAGCCAAGAAGGAGTGGGAACGCATAGTGGGCTTAAGAAGGATTTGGAGGCAAGAACCCATAGGATCATGGGAAGAGATGAAGATTGAGCTTAGGAAGATCTACGCTCCCCAACCTTCCCACTCCTACCTTGAGAACTATAACCCGAGGAGCACTCCCACTCCTCCTTTCTCTCCCAGTCAACCCAAGACCACCCTTAAGACCCAAACTCCACCACCCAAAGGACCCTTAGATTCATTGGAAGAGATAAGGATTGAGATTAGGAAGATCTTCACTCCCCGACCTTCCCACTCCTACCTTGAGAACCATAACCCGAGGAGCACTCCCACTCCTCCTTTCTCCCCCAGTCAACCCAAGACCACCGTTAGGGTCCAAACTTCACCACCCCGGGTACACCATGCCCCAACTTTCATCACCCCATCCCCAAAAGACCTTCCCATTCCCTTGGAGAGTAAGACCCCCACACCCCAAAGGGATAAGATTGTAATCGAGGAACATGAGGCCTCCCCAGATTGGGAAGAAGAATACGAGTCACAATGTCACGAGTTAGGCCAAGAAGATCCCATCCCATGTGGAAGAAGCATCATGGCTCACTCCACCCTCACCATTCAAACCCACATGGACCCCATGTGCACCCCTCCACCTAGGCCCGTGACAGTCACCATTCCCCAACACCTTCCGCTTCCAACTCCTATCCTACCCAAACCTAGCCCTCCACTACTTCCACTCCCAACCCCAACCCAAGTCCGGCCTCACTCACCACCCTGGGTACACCATACCCCAACCTTTATCATCCTGCCCTCAAAGGACCCACCCACCTCCTTGGTAGAGGAACCCATACCCGACCCCATGGTAGTGAACACTCCGGGCCAAATCCCCGCCATGGAGACCACCCATGTCCAAAAAGAAGAAGAACCCACACATGGTGGTCTTCGCCTTACACCACCCTCTCTAGATGGGACCGAGATCATCTTAGGAGAACCCCTTGTTAATTGGCTAAAGGAGAGCCCAATTAGAGAGATCACAGCCCATGTTTTCTCCCCCATGGAGCGAAACTTTCCCATAGTTCCCTTCTCCTCTTATCACACTACCATCCAATCCTCCTACCAAATAGAAACTTTAGGAGACCTCCTTCACGGCCTAGCATGGCAAGTGGAGCTGACTGGTATGTTGACCACGGTGATTGACCGACCTACGAGCCTTGACCTCCTACACCTATGTGTCGGGTCCATCTCCTCAATCTACACTGTGGGTTGCTACACGAGTGACCTTCTTTTACTCCTCCCTACACCCGATGAGCCCGATGCTATCCACAAACTTGAGTTGCTTATCTCGGGTAGAACAACCAGCCCTCCATTCATGGCCGACCATTCCACCGAAAACTTTGGCCCGATCACTTTACTAGAGGAGAAGAATCCGCCATCAAGGGGTTGTGAGGACCAAAGGGACCTAGAGTTCCTCTCCTTAGGTGACCCTTACCATGACCCCTTCGATCCCTTCCTATACCCACCCACCTTACTCACCACCAACCTGTCCCTACCCCATCCAACCTTATTGGACCAAGCCCACTCCATTTTCCTAGACCCCTTTGACCCCTATGAGTGGAAAATACCACACCAAGCCATACACATAGAAGGAGCCATTTGGATGGGAATGCATGTGCCACTACATTTTGCATCATTTGGTAGGGCTAGTAAGCCCAGTCATCTCATACATATCACTCACACTGTAGGCCCAATGCATGACTGGCTCACATTTGGATGTGCTGGTCCTCCCACATTCGTCATAACTCTTAAGCATGAAAGGAGCATACATGGATGTCCGGGTCCCCCGGTAATTATCACAATCATGCACGATAGATCCACCTTTGGTGTCCCCGACCCCCCCGAGTCCATAAGAGTCTTCATCACATCTATGCATGATAGGTCTATGTATGGTTGCCCCGGTCCACCTTTGCATGCTATCCACTTTCACACCCACTCACCGCATTATGATGCATGGCATGAGCATACACGCAAGCAATTTTTGACGAGCGGTGAGGTTCACAAAGAGCAGACAAGAGCTCGCGAGCGCCGCTTGGAATTCCAAGTAGGCAATCTGGTGATGATGACATTGGAGTGGCTCTACCCTAGGGTCACCTCCAATTCGAGGGCACGTGGACTTGGACCTTCCCAAGTTCCGAGTGACTTTGGCAACCCGGCTATCAGGTTGGACTTACTAATGGGTTTTGGGATTCACCCCATTTTCCATGTGGCGGATCCGACACCCTATATGGGCACCGCGGAGGATCCTAGTGAGTGCCTCGAGCCTTTATCTTCCTTTGAGAGGGACACCCTCGGAGAGCCACCAAAAATCAGCCTGAGAGTCCGACGTGTGCACACGGAGGCAATACTAGGCAAGCAGGGTTCCATCGCCAGCAAGAGGGTGCGCCTGAGCCACCTCGAGAGGATGAAGGACCGTACCCTGGTCGCGGACGCAGGGTTGAGTTTGGAGGTTGAGGTTCACTCTGAGCTGTTTGAGAGGACCACTTCCCCGGTGGGCCCATACTCGACGGAGTCGAGTTTTCCGCACGCCGGGGGTATGATGAGGACATCACCAACACTTTCATATGATCGAGGATCCCGATGCTCGCCACCTATGCTACATCTTGTTCGCCACTTTATTCCAACTCATATGATATATTTTTCATTTTCTTATTATGTAATTTTCCTTTTATTTGAGTCAAGTCCCTAGGTTAAGGTGTCATCTACCTAGGTTAATTGGCATTAGAGTGGTTAATGAGTCAGTTGGGCCCAATTATATGGGCTAGGCCCAGGGGCGCCCCCTTCCCCTTGGTTTAGTGCTAGAAGTCCAAAAGTTAGGGACCTAAGTTAAATTGTGGGATTCCTATAAATAGGACCCCAATCCCTCATTTGTAAGGTAATGAAGTATTGATAAAAGTTTGCCAAAGCATTTGTGCATCTCTCTCTCTCTCTTCTTCTCTCTCTCACTAAAAGGGGTGAACCCCTCTCTCTCTCCTCCCCTCTCTCTCTAAATTTCGAAATTCACTCTCTCTCCTCCCTATTCACCTCTAATTAATACCCCTCCCCCTTCCCCATACCTCCCATTTAATCCCCCTCCAACCCCTAGGTGGAAGCCCCTTCTCCTAGGCACCTCTCCCTCCTCCCAAGCAACCTTTCCCCTTCCCCATACAACCCTTCATTTTCCCAAGAGAGAATCCCCTCTCCCAAGTAATCTTTCCCCTCCCCAAGGCAACTCCTCCCCTTCCCAAGGCCACATTAACCAACCTCACATTAAACTCAGTTCAAATTTCCCTATCCCTCCAAGCCACTTGCGCCCCCCCTCTCTCTCTCACCCTCCACCCTTGGCCGCATCCCCCCTCCCCCTCCACCTACTAGCTGCGACCCAGCCCTCTTCTCCAGCCTCTCCACCACCTCTATCCACCTCCATCCAAGCCCCACAGCCATTAGCCCTCTCCCCATTGCAGCCCCTTCACCCCTTCCCACCATTATCAACTTCATTTCACCAACCTACACTATCCAGTTCGCAGGCAGCAGTGGAAGCTCCACTTGCAGAGACTGCCCCGGTGCTGTCCGATGTCATCTGGAGGTACACCATACATTGCCGGAAAGGTCTTCCAGTCTTCTTCGCAAGCGAGGTGGAATCGTCTCGTTCCGACTTCGCTACAGATTGTGGTGCCCATTCTCGTGCGGCTGCACCAGATGTGAGCCAGAACCTGAGGTCCGTTTGGCAGAGGCTGCACCGACATCAACATCGCGATTCAGCCCGAACTTACTTATGAGAGTTGGTTCTTCTCCAAGTCCTCAACGCTCCCGAGGTAGAATCGTCTCGTTCCAACCTCACTACATATCGTGGTGCCCATTCTCGTGCAGCTGCGCCAGATTTGAACCAGAACCTGAGGTTTGTTTAGCAGAGCCTTCACCGACGTCAGCAGCACGAATCATCCTAAACTCTCTTCTGAGAGTTGCTTTTTCTCCACGTCCTCAACGCTCCCGAGGTGGTCTCGCCTCGTTCTGACTTCGGCACAGTGTGTGGCGCCTGTTATCGTCAAACTGCACAACCAGGACCAGAACTTGAACCAGAGCTGCAGTGCAGAGGCTACCACGGCCACACCCCTCAACTTCTGAAGGCACCACTTGGCCGAGAGGTGCTACCACAAGGCACCCACCATCACCAACAAGCGGCATCCCGTTCGGCATCAGGAAGAGCGTTTTCCAAATTTTCTTTCCCAGGTGCGCACACAGTTCATTCGGGTCCTGTCCTGACCCCCCCACACTCAACGGGCCCCTCCTCGCCTCCCCGACATCGTCCGATATTCTGCTTTCTTGCTGCTCAAAGAAGAATCATCCACGGACGTCCTCGACTTGGTCCTGCCTCAATCAGGCTCCGGGAGCAGCCGTGGCACCAATGGCAAGCAGCTAAAATTCCCTGGGATGGCCAGAACCAGAGCCCAGGGTCCCTGTTCCAGAGATCGCCCCAGCCGGTGACGACATCGGGACCACCCACAAAAATTCACAGGCTTTCTTGGGTCTATCAGCGACGTTTCGACACTGGTTTTGTCGACTTCTGAGTTAGGAGGAGTGCGTGGCAGCGTCTACATCAACCCCCTGTCCGAGTATTCCAGATTGGGACAGATCATTCGGCACTAGCTAGTTCACCACCCCACCCCGCCTGGCCGGCTTAACGCCCCTCCCTACGTTGAGGTAGTTTTGGTTGTAAATCAAGTTAATCCTCACCCCGAGATCCCCCTCCTGCGTGAGGTGTAGTGAGTGTACTAGAAGGTCGCCATCCGAAGCTACATCGGCGCGACGTGCGGGTGCATACCCACGCCTCCCCGCTCGCCATCGTCTCCGGCCGGGATCGGCATCTTCACGCTGATCAGGTGAGCTTCTGGCCCCCTCTCTCCTTGCTGGTTCAACTCTGCTTAGTTTTGTATTGTTTCTAAGTTGCCCGTCGGCGGTGAGGTGAGCGCCCGATCTCAAATTGCCATCTAATTGAGTGCCCCGCGGAGCGAGTTGTGAGAGAGCCACTACATCCCACGCCCTTGGCGTGCTGGCCGCCCACGGAATTGGGCATCCCAGGCCCTTAGGGGGTTCAGCCGAAGCTGGTCAAATCCCCGGAAAGGCAAGGTCCAACCTCGGACCCTCACCACTATCGCCGGTCCACCTGCGGACCCGGGTGTGCGCGACGCGTGTGAACCCGCTTGAGTGGGTCCGCCGTTCGGTTCGATTGCTTACAAATCTAGGTCCGAGGGGTCGTGTCACATCTCCACTACCTCAGGGGTGGCTACTAGGTTTGCGCGGGTGAGTTCCGAACGCCCGTTCGATGCTCCGGACAGCCTGAAACAGTCCCGAAAGTTGGGGAATTAAAGATAAAAGGCTCCAAAGCTCAATGGGCTCGAAAAATGGCTAAGAAATGGGCTCGAAATAGGCTCAAAGAAGGCTCCAAAACAATGGATAATTTGGAGCTTATAAAGGTGAATAAGAGAAATAACTCAACTTGTAGGCTTAAAATAGGTGTCAACACCTGCGACTTCTTCAGACATAGGAGCGGAGTGCCCAGAGGCAGGCTGCCATCTGGGAGGAGCGGAGGAGGCTGGACCGACCGGCGATGGCCCCTGGCCAAGCAGAGAGGCTACGCCGAGGCAGCTCAGACGCACGCTCGGGACTGGGCTGCTTAGCTGGGGTAGGCTGAGAACAGAACTGATGCCTTGGGAAGGCCTTAGAGGAGCAGCAGCTGGCCACTGAGTGCATTTGGGTTGAGTGGCGAGAGGCCGTGAGCATGGTCGAGGCCTGTACTCAGATCTTGTCCACCCTTGAGGTGGAGTTCATGGCTTCTCAGTCTCATATGTCGGCGCTAGAGGAGAGCGAGCCCTAACTCGTTTCTACCTCTCTCTCTTCTTTTGTTATATTCTGTGCCTGGTTGCACAGTTCTTTATTTTTGTTACCCATGTTGCATTCTGTGTGTTTTGATGATGTCAGTACAATATGGTTCTTTGGTTAAGTTAATATGTTTTTAAATGCATATGTTCATTTTGTGTAGTTCAGATTGACTAAAAGACTGTCTAACCAAATTGCAAGGATGACAGATCAATGCATTTAGAAACAATGTAAAATTTCCAGGAGAGAAGTCAAGAGATCAGGTGTTCTGCTTGTCAACAGGACGTCAAAGTAGGGTCATCACTGCCTCGATGTAGTCATGCCCACAGAAGTAATTTCCAGATTTCTGCATCGACGCAATAGAGAACTGCACCGACGCACCAGACACAAAACCAAAACTTAAATGTTACTACCTCAAAGGATCAGGGAACTGCATCGATGTAACCATGTCGAAGCATCAGTGGACTACCTCGACTCTCCAAGCCTAGAACCAGAAAATGATGCCACCACGTCGAAGAATCAAAGCGCTGCTTCGACGCACCAAAAGTCATGCACTTGAAGTCAATTGCCAAAGAGCTCCTCAGTTAGACTGCATCGACGTAGCAAGAAGGCACGTCGATGCACCTTCTTCCCACCTTCAATACAGAAGTACGGACGATGGACTTAAGAGACTAAGGGTAAATAATACATGATTAAGGGTGAAAATTAGACTGCTTTGGCTAATAAATGGATCAAATAGTTTGAAGTGTGTCTGAGCTTGTGGGACCTTAAGAGGATCACGTGAGAACGATCTCAAGCCTTGGCGCAAAAATTTCAGCCCACGTAGCTGAGTTACTAGAAGATTCAGACAGACATAATATTCTTCCTGCCACCTAGACCAATGATTTATTTCAATCATGGATCATTTTTCTTTTTGAAAAGGATGATTTATCTACTATATAAGTTAGTCGATCAAAAACCAGAGCGGTCAGGGCTGCATTTTCTGCGAGTTCAAGAGAGAAAGCCTCTTCAGAAGAAAAATAGTGAAATCCACCTCTGGAGAAGAAGAACGTCCCTGAGAGCAGCCGTTTTATCTCCGATGGAGAGTGCTTCAATTTGAAGCTACAGCTCGATTAGTTTTCTCGAGTTTCCTTGGCAGTCATCTGTATTTCATTTTTCATCTTTCCTATTTCAATTCAAAGTCACTTGTTTGTTCCTTCTGAAATTTAGAAGAAGGGAGATATAGTGTCATGGTTGTTCCCTCTATGCAGTCAGGGGAAGGGAGAATTGTCTCCAGGGTTCCTTCTGAGGGATCAGAAGAATGGAGGATTGCTCCTCCAGGTATTGCATTGTGTAGTGGGTTCAATCTCTGCTGGGAGCAGGATCAAAATTCAAGGGATCTATCTCCCTTGGGTGTTAAGCTGTGGATTCAGTCGTTATTTGCAGACTGAGTCTGTGTGTGATTTGCTTTGTGCAAGGAATCCGCACTCTACATAGTGAGGGGCGGATGTCGATTGCGGATTGCAATCGAACCACCTAAAAATCCTCTTGTCTGACTGTGTGGTTTGCTTAGCTTGATATCCTTCGTGTTTTACTTCAACTAATCAGTATATCAAAGATGTAGCTAGAAAGATAGGTCAGGCCTATCTGGAAAGCTTCCCCTTGCGTGAGGAGATTCTTGAATCAAACCTCCACCTCGTACCGATGTTAGTTGTTGATTGTATGCTCGTTTGCTAAGTGGTGAGCTCTAATTGTCAATATCTTTGTTTCCGTGCTCTAAGTTCTCTTCATTATTTTCTGCACATAAGCTTGTTGATCCTTTACCTGATCTAGCACTGTGTTCAAATTGGTTCTGATATTGGTGCAAACTGTCAGTATAGCACTTGGTTTTTAATTTGGTCATTTTGGGAATAGATCTATTCATCCCCCTCTTCTAGATCTATCATTCTATTTCTATCAACTGGTATCAGAGCAGGTTTCCCATAATGTGGTCCAATGACCAGGGAAGACCTGGAACTAGCAATGCTCGTAGCTTCATAGCTGAAAGGCAATCAATTAATAGACCCCCATTCTTCGATGGTGCCAACTACATGTACTGGAAAAATAGGATGGAGGTGTTCTTATGAGCTGTGGAGAGTTGTCACAAGCGGTCCATTTGAACTCCCAGAAGATGAAAATGCATGGACCAGGGAACAAATTCGATTGTCAACCATCAACTAGACAGCTCTGAAATTATGCAGTGTGTTGTGCATCCAGATGAGTATTCAAGGATATCTGCTTGTAAAACTGCCAAGAAGATGTGAGACGAGTTGGAACTGATCTATGAAGGAACCTCCCAGGTGAGAGCAACAAAGGTAAATATGCTCACCTCAGATTACGAATTATTTAAGATGAAGCATGATGAAAGTATTTTTGAGATGTATGCAAGGCTCTCACTGATCACTAATAGTCTTAAGGCTCTAGAAAAATAATTTCAAGACAGTGATCTTGTTAGAAAGATTCTTAGGTCCCTAACCCCTGTGTGGCACACCAAAGCCACTGTGATGGAAGAGTCCAGGGATCTGTCCACTATGACAGTGACGGAGCTGATGGGATCATTGATGACATATGAGATTAATCTCAAGAGAAGTGTGGAAGAAAACAAGAAGGGAAAAACTATAGCTCTCAAAGTGTCTCGAAGTAGTGGAGAGAGCAGTGAAGAGTATGAGAACTTCTCTGATCTAGACGATGCTCAACAAGCTATGCTGACTCGACAGCTCCAAAGGTTCTTAAGAACCAGAGGCAAGACCTTCAGGAAGAGAAGGCCACAACATGCTAGTAAGAATTCTAACTTTAAATCTGATAAGAACAAAAATTCTGACAAAATTACTTGTTATCATTGCAAAAAGCCAGGTCATATGAAAGGAGACTACCCCGAGTTGATGAGAAAGAACTTCAAGGCTCAGAAAAAGAAGCCTCAAGCTATGGTTTGTACATGGAGGGATGAAGAAGAAGACATCGAAGGTGAAACCTCGGATGAAGAAGAACAAGGGCTATGCCTTATGGCCAACAGTGATGAAGAGGTAAGCAATCCCTTCGAAAAATATTCAATTGATGATTAGGAAGATGCATATGCAAATCTGTTAGATAAATTCAATTGTCAAATCAAGGAATACAAAATTGTAAAAAGAAAAATGAACAATGTTATTCAGGATCAAACCTCTGTTAAAAATGAAAATGAAAATCTTAAAACACAGGTTGAAGATTTGAATTCACTGAAAATTGACCATGAACACCTGAAAACTAAAAATGAGGAGATTAAGAGACACATGGATGGTTTTAAAATAAATTTTCAGGAAATCCAGAAAGAAAAAGAATTAACAACCAAAAAAATGAAGCTGTCAGGAATGCTAACTCTGAAATTGAGAAATAATGCAAAAAGATTCAAAAGGAATCAAATGATAAACAAGCCATGCTGGAAAAGTTTGTTCAGGGAAAGACAAACCTAGATACCATGCTAGGCATGAGAATAAATTTCAATAAGGAAGGATTGGGATATGCTCCCTCAAGCAAAAAGCCATTTGAATTTAAAATAGTGTCCTTCTGTCAAGAGAAGGGTAAGGAGAAATTGGACACCCCATCCAGTTCAAACAGCAACAAAATGTCTAGCAAACAAAAATGATGAACTTCATAAAAACTAGTTCAATGAATTCCTCTGGACAACAAACCAAAACTCATGGTAACCAAACTGTGAAAACAACCCTGCATCGACCCATCCCAAGTGCTGAGTCGAATCACCATGTCCAAGACAGAACAAAAATTGGTCGTCAAGATAAGATGCATCGACGCAGCCCACACTATAGGTCGATGCACCCTACCCAGAACAGAAGCTCTAAGAGATACATAAATGTGAATAATGACAAAACACACTGGCCTCATCTTGATTATTCTCAAGGGTATTTCAATAAGCACACCTTCCAAAGTCAGAAGGGTTTCATAAGGTATCCCATAAATCATTTTGGAAGCAAGAGGAATAAAAACTTTTTCAACAAAGCTCAAGCAGGCCCAACCCAACCTTTGCTAACTCCAAAACTGTCAACGCTGAAAATAAGAAATTCAACATCAATCAGAAGAAAATTGTTAGACAGGTTTGGATCCCTAAAAATTTGCTGAAGGGTTTGAATGATATCTTTGGGCCCAACTTTTCTTGGGTTCCAAAATTTTCTATATAAATTGCTTACAGGTTAGCCTTATAGCCATGCAAAATAGGTGGTATTTAGACAGTGGCTGTTCGAGGCACATGACAGGAGATCGAACCAAGTTTAGCAAGCTGGAGATGAAGGGAGGAGGAATGGTTAAGTTTGGAGGGGAAAATAAGGGTAAGATAGTTGGTTCAGGTACCATTGGTAAGTTTCCCTCGAACACCATCGAAAATGTTTTACTTGTTGATGGACTTGAGCATAACCTGTTAAGCTTTAGTCAACTCTGTGACAAGGGTCACAAAGTTATTTTTGATAACGATGCATGCAAAAACTTTGAAATAAATTCTGACTCAGTAAAATTCTTAGGACACAGTCAATAATCTCTACATAGTAGACTTGGATGAAAACTCTTCATCTAATCTTTGTTTATCTGCCAACCTAGACAATAATGCCTTCAATTGGCACAGGAGGTTGGGTCATGCTAGTTATAGGACTTTAAATAAATTGGTCAAGCATGATTTAGTTAGAGGTCTACCCAAGCTTTTTTTTTTGTATAAAGCCAGTCATCTAGGAAGAGAATAGGGAGAGTGCACCCCCATCCAAAGGACGGGAATGTTCTCACTCCACCAATCACCTACTAGATGCTCATTTTATTGCTATCAAAGTGTGGTTACATCATCAATAGAGGATAAAGCCTCTTGTATATGAAATGAAGAAACACCTATACAAGCTTAACACGGATGTTTGGCAAACCCCAAGCATCAACTAAAATAAACCCCTTGGCCAACAATGGCAACTCCCGAAAACATGAAAATACATAGCTACTACCCTTTACAACTGCATAGTTAGCTAATGCATCTGCCACTTGGTTAGCCTCTCTATAGGAATGAACAATAGGACAGTTAAATGTTGGAAACAGTTGAATAAGATCCTGCCACCAGGGAAGAAGGGTCCACGGGGGGTCTCGTTTTGAAGTCAACATATCAATTAAAGCCATTGAATCAGTATATATCACAGCCAAAGAGATGCCATGAACTTTTGCCAGCCTTAGACCATCCAACAAAGCACGACCTTCTGCAGCCATGTTTGTTCCGGAGCCATAGAAGAAAGCAAAACCCATGATGAGTTTCCCATTTTTGTCTCTGAAGCAGCCACCCCCTCCTGCTAAACCTGGGTTCCCCTTACTAGCACCATCCACATTTAGAGCCAAACCTTCAGCAGGAGCAACCCATCGAACACTTAGAACATTTGGGTAGAAATGGTTGATAGCAATGCCAAATTCCTGCAGAATTCCCAGATATCCTGTGTTGACCCCTTGCTTAAATTTAATCTTGCTGACAGCATATGCAACCTCTGCAATTATATGATCTGCAATGTTGAGAAAGCTTAGATATTTACCTTCATATCTTACTCTGCATCTATATTTCCATGTCTCCCAGATTATCAAGATGATAAGCAGTAGGGATATAAATGATTTTGGTTTGTGAAGAGCAGCCTTGTTTATTGCAGACTTCAGCCTACTTGTTATGTTGCTAAGTTCCAGACAGCTAGCATTGATCAGGGATCCAAATCTATACCAAAGAAAAGTAGCTATATCACTAGTAACAAAAAGATGGTCCATATCTTCAATGTTCTGGACAGAAGAGCAGCAGTTGCTGCAGGAGACCAGACTTATACCACTCTTCTGAATTAATGTATCAACAGGAACAGCTTGGCACAAAACTTTCCAACAAAATATAGAAGCTCGGGGAGAGAGGAAATTCTGCCAAAGGTTTTTAAACTTTACATCCAGCCGAGGAGTTTGATGTCTGCATATGCTGAATGCAGTTTTAAAACTAAATTTGCCTGTGCTTGATAGTGTCCAAACAGGGATGTCTTCCCCTCTATGTAAAACCATCGCTTGAAGCTGGTCTTTCAGTTGCTGGTCTTCAAATTTTTCCCAAACAGGATGTAGACGATTGGCTAGAACCTCTTGAACAGAGCAGTTTAAGGAATCTGTGTCAGTCTGCATGAAAAAAAGGTTGGCCAGGGATGTGTCTTTATGCCAGCAGTCCTTGAGAAAATTTGTGTTGGCCCCGTCTTGGATAATCATTCTAGAGCCTGCCATATAGATGGTTTTATCCTTCTCAAAGTCTTGTTTCTTAATCCCTGCTAAAAAAGGAACTTTACATTCTAAAATATGCCGACCATTTAGATATTTGCTTCTAACAAACGTAGCCTAGGGAGAATTACTATTTATAGCCTGCCAAATCAATTTCACATAACAGCATTGCTGAATTTTCTTCAATTTTCTGATTCCAAGACCTCCTTCTTCTATCGGACAGCAGATTCTTTCCCATGAGACCCAATGCTTCCTATGGGAATTTTCAAAGCCCTGCCAGAAAAAGTTTGAGCATATACTTTCAATCTGTTTTAAAATAGTGTATGGGATTGATGCTGCATTTGCTGTGTATACTGGTATAGCAGATAATACTGTCCTAATTAGAACCAGTATGCCTGCCTGTGATAACATCTTGCTTTGCCAACCAGCCAATCTGATATTAATTTTATCAACGAGGTACTTGAAGTGAGGAGTCTTCACACGACCCTTAAAGAGAGGAATGCCAAGGTAAATGATGCTGCCCTTCCTTAAGCAGTATCTTGTCAATTGGGTTATCCGAGCAATAGAACACTGAGGCATTTTCTTAGCAGTTAGGAAGTAGCTTTTGTGAGCATTAATGCATTGACCGGATGCAGCTTGATATCTCCCCAGGAACAACATTAGCTGCTTTATAGAGGCCATACCACCATTTATGAATATTAGAGAATCATCAGCATATAGTAAGTGGGTTATGGGCTGAGCTCTTCTAGGGAGGTGAAAATATTTACATCGACCAGATAGAAAAAGTTGTGCAAGGCCCCTACTCATGACCTCTTCAGCAATAATGAATAAAGATGGAGCAAGGGGGTCTCCTTGACGAACTCCTCTGGTAGATTTGAAGTAACCCTTGATTTGACCATTAAAGGAAATAGAAAACCAGCAGTTTACCAGTAATTGAGAGATCAAAGAAATAAATCTGTTGTAGAAACCAAAGCTCCTAAGAACCTTGAATAGAAAATCCCATTCCAAACGATCATAGGCTTTAGCCATATCAAGTTGCATGATTATATTATGACCCCGCATAGGCTTATCAATATCTATAATCATCTCCTTGGCCATCAGAAAATTGTCAGCAACATTTCTGCCATACACAAATCCACTTTGCTCCTTTGATATAATCATTGGAAGAATTGGACTCAACCTCTCACATATGATTTTTGAGACAATTTTATAAGTGAAATTGCACAAACTAATTGGCCTGAAATCAGCATATGTGGTGGGACTTTTCTTCTTAGGGACTATGCAGATAATAGTGGAAGTGATGCCTTGAGGTAGTCCCCACCCTTGGAAGAAGCTTTGGACAGCTTTAACCACATCATCTGCAACTATATCCCAGCAATGGGAGAAAAAACCCCCAGTGAATCCATCTGGGCCAGGGGAACTGTTTCCAAATAAAGAAAATGTAGCTTTCTTAACCTCATCTGCTGAAGGAATTAAACACAAAGAAGAATTCTGCTCATTATTAATCAAAGAAGGAATTGCTTCAAAGATTCTATCTTCAATTGTATGAGGTTCAGAGGATAGAAGGGACTTAAAGAAGTCCACTGCACCATCAGCTAGAACAATTTGATCATCCACCCACTCCTCATCAATTTTTAACTTGTGGATGAAGTTCCTCTGCCTTTTAACTTGAGTGTAATGATGGAAAAATTGGGTGTTGCGATCACCACAAGAGATCCATTCCACCCTAGACTTTTGAAACCAATACATCTCTTCTCTGAATAAGATAAGACGCAAATCAGCATTAGCTTTCTGCATCTGAATTCGGTTGTTCACAGATGGATCAGAATCAAAATTTATTTGAGCCTGTGTAACAAAAGTCTCAGCTCTGCTCTTAGCCTGAAATATGTTGCCAAAGAATTCTTTGTTCCATTTTTGTAAGTCAGCCTTCAAACATTTTAACTTGTACTGAAGAGTAACAAAAGGGTGAACATCTGTATGTGAATATTTATGCCAACTTTCTTTAACAAAAGCTAAGAAATTATCATGAGAGTGCCACATATGTTGATACATAAATCTCCCAGGAGAATGTTGAGTGGACTTCAAAGTCATCAATAAGGGGGCATGATCTGAAGGGCCATGGACTAAATGTTTGACTGAAAGAAAATTAGGTGAGCTAACCCAGTATGAGTTAAGTAGAATCCTGTCCAACCGAGCTTTGATGGAGGAAGAGCCAATCTGATTATTTGACCAAGTGTATAATGAGCCAGAAAAGCCTGCATCTACTAAGCCAACCGCTGCTAAGAAGCCTTGAAAATCAGTCATAGCAGTCATGGAAGAAAAAGAACCACCACATTTTTCATCCGGAGATGCAATGCAGTTAAAATCACCTCCTAGTAACCAAGGGATTTTAACATCTCGACTAAACTCCATTAAAGCATCAAAAAGAATTCTACGTTCGCTAACTGAGCAGGAGGCATATACTGCAGTGAAGAGCAGAGTTACCTTATCATTGTCCTTTATACCAACAGTTAGATATTGTGGATGAGACTCAACAATATCTAAACATATACTTGATTTGTACATAATCCATATCTTGGAGGCATCCCCGTCATTTCCAACAAATGACTGCATATTAATCTTCCGAGCTATTATGTGAGCTCTATTAAGGTTAATTCGAGGTTCAGAGATAGCCACCAAACCTGCTTTATTGACACTAATATGATGAGCCAAACTCCTTTGAGTAGCTTTATTACCAATACCCCTGACATTCCAAATTAACGCAGAGTTTAACATGGGTTATAAGGCATAGGTTTAGTGATCAGGCTTTTGGCTTTAGCCCTTGTCAATCGGGCATCACTGAATAAGACACCTGGCAAAACTGAAACTTCAATTGGTTTTGATACTTGAGGCAGCTCCTTTCCTTTTTGTGTCTGACCCCCAAACATTTTGATATTCTCATCCTTCGAAATTTTAGAAATGAGCTCTGAATTCTCTGTATTTATTACCAATTTGTCTGAACAGAAAGAATTTAAAATCCCCTGAGTAGTCTCATAATAACTTTGAATTGAAGGCAGCTCATCAGAATCCGAAGCCTCTGTATTATAGGGAGGTTTCTCTAGAGTCATTCCCGAAGGAGCATTACTACAAGCAACATATGAGGGACCAGGATTTTCCTTTTCCAATGCATCTGAGATCCGATTGTTTTCCGCAGGATCACAGATCGAGTTAATCCCTGTAGTTTCCTTGCTCTGAGCAACACCATCAATCATCTCCGAACTTTCCAGAACTTGATTAAAAACTGAAAATCTATTCCCTGTATCTGCAACTAAAGGGGGATTTGACATTACCGGCCTTGACTTAATGTTTTGCCAGGAGACATGCTTAACCTCCGGACGATCTGTTTTTCCTGTCAAATTCGCCCGAGGCAGGTTTGTACCTCGATTCTTTTTACATTCCTTTTCCAGGTGCCCAATCTTGTGGCAGAATGAACATAGATGAGGTACCCGATAATAGTTAATTGTCTGCCAGCATCCTGCATTTTCAATACTGATCCAAATCATGTCTTTCCTCTGTAAATCAAGATCCATTTCAACACAAACTAAGGCTTCAGATGTGTTCGTCATAGCTATTGTGGCATCATGAATTCGAAGAACTGGACCAATATTGCCTGCAATCGATCAGAGCATATCCTCATGGTAGAAATTAACAGGAATAGAAGGAAAGCCAATCCATATCGGGATAGTAGAAGGATCCGCATTGAAGTCAAAATCATGGGACCATCTAAAGAATCTAAATAGGAAACCTTTGATATAAAGATTTTTTTGCAGAAGAACACGAAGGAAATCCTCCTCCGAACCCAATCTGACCAAAACATTTCTGGCATTAAGTCTACTCAAGATAAATTCAGATTTCAGATGTAAACGCTACGCCAGACACAGCTTAATCTCTGGTATATTAGGCCGGCCATACGAGCACTTGGCAATAATAGCATTTTGGAGTGAGGAACAGGAGGTCTGAACTTCATCTTGAGAAAAAAACGCAGCCGGCTCACCCTTATCTGTGAACGCAGGGGGTTTCACCTGAAGAGAAGGAACAGGACGGCGATGGACTTCCATGACCATCTGAGCATATGATCTTCGAGGCACAGCCTGTATCGTCTCAGAAGCGCAAACTTCATTCGTTAGCAGAGGAGCAGAAACCTCCCCGGCCACACCAGCCATCGCCGGCAGGGCAGGGAGCACACCGGAAGAGCGAAGAACCAACGCGGGAAATGCAGAGCTTCTCTCTCTAACACTCTCTCTCTAAAACCGGGTTAAGCTTTCTTTGCGGTCTACCCAAGCTTCAATTTAAAACAAACACAAAAATATGTGATGCATGTGCACAAGGAAAACAAACAAGAAAATCCTTCAAAACAAGGTTAGAATACTTGTCATCTAGACCACTAGAATTCCTGCATATGGACTTATTTGGCCCCACAAGAACCCAAAGTTTCAATGGCAAAAGATTTGGGTATGTAATTATGGATGATTTTACTAGATTTGCATGGATATTTTTCTTGGGTCAGAAAAGTGATGCATTTTAAGAATTCCAACACTTCTTTAAGAAAATAAAGCAAGAAGGTAAGCACATAATCTTTGTTATTCAATCTGATCATGGGGGGGAGTTTGAAAATACACTATTTTCAGATTTCTGTAAACAAGAGGGACTTACTCACAGGTTTTCTTCTCCCAGGACCCCAGAGCAAAATGGTGTAAGACCCCAAATTCTTTATAAATTTATTTAGTAAGTTATTTGTAATTATTCGGAATTTATTTGAAGTTATTCGAATTAATGAGAATTATCCAAATTAATTAGATTAATTAATTAATTAATAGAATAAGTCATTTTTCAACTATTTTCTAAAAATCCCCAAAAATCACATCTTGTAGAATTAATTTTGTTTAGCAACTTTGTCTTCTACATTTAAGCCTAAGAAAATCATTTATTATGCCGAATTAGTGAACTTAGTCTTCCGAACTTAACATTTAACTATTTACGGAATAGTATAAGTAATAATCCGACTACCTTAGAAAAATCTGTAAAAATAGTAAATAGATTTAGGTCGATGTAGATAACAACTTTTCCTTCTGGCATTAGGCCATTGTAAATCCGTGGTAAGATCTATTTAGAGTTTAAACCCAAAAGTGCACACTTTTGACCCATACCTAACCCTTAGTTTAAAACACGAAATTCGACCTCAATACTCGACCAAATGATCTAAAATCAAGGGCAAATGGAAGGCCACAATGTAAGAAACATTTACCCTCAATCAATTTGAGGTAAACCTAGCCCCAAAACGTGCTGCCGACATAGTTTGGTCAAGTCAAGGATTTCGGCGCCGTTTCTAAACACGTAGATTACAGCAGCGAATACTCCCAATTCCGAAGGCTCCAGAAACTCTATGAGCTATCAAAATGAAGCCCTACGAGTCTTCTTTCATTTGGCTACTGTGGGGTTCGCTGAAGTTTCAGATCTGGAGAGATCTAGCTCGATTTGTGGAGAAGGGTCAGCAGGCCGTTGGCTTTCCTTCATCCTTCTTTGATCCATCGATTGAGGTAGGAATTCTCAACCAAATCATGATCATGAGTATAGCAAGTTGTTCCTCTCATCGAGCTCTATCCATTGGTGGCAAAAGTCCCAATTTTCATTAGGTATCCGTGGAGAAATCGAGCTTTTTGTGAGGTGCTGTCTAAGTGTTCTTCATCCTAGGGTTTGAGTTTTCTCTCTCCGATTTGAGGTAGGATCTAACAACCAAACTCTAATTAACTTACATGAAGTAATCAGCATGTTATTATCTTTCATTTAACGTAGAAAGCCCCAAATTCCATTGAGCATGCATCGTGAATTTTGATTTTTGTAAAAACATGTCTAGAACATGATTCATATAGTGTTTCTTAAGTCAGAGCTTGATTACGGGCTTATTTTGAGTCATGTAACTTGATCTTCATGTAGCATATCATATATGTTTGGATTCATGATCATGTTAGCTTTCTTTTGACACCAAAATCCCCAAATTTGGTTTTGTATATCGAGAGAATTCGACGATTTAGTGGAAGTATGTCCTGAACTAGGTCTCCTTGTGTTCTTCATAGAATAGGTTGTGATTCTTGTGAATTCTGATGAAATTCGTGATTCCAAATTGTAGTTTTATGACCCTAATATGTCTAGCAAGATTCCTATGGCATGTGGTTTTGATTTCAACTCATTTGGACCCCATTTGGGCGAGTTCATGCGTTTTCCGAAAGCCCCGGCCGGTTCTGGGCTTGCAGGGGTCGACCCCAGGGGTCGACCCATCACCTGGCAGCCCAGGCCAGCCCGAGGGTCGACCCCAGGGGTCGACCCATGCGGCCCAGCCCGAGGGTCGACCCCAGGGGTCGACCCATTCAGCTTCCAGACCCCAGTTTTTCAGGGGTCGACCCCAAGGGTCGACCCGTACACCAGAAACCCGATTTTCTTCATTTTTCGAACCGAAGATGGATCCGAATCAGTGGTGAATCAACCCATTTAACTTAGACCCATTGAAATTATATTTTTGAAGAACATTTGACCTATTCATGTACCCCCCTTGATTTCAATTTGCATTGGTCCTTTCTCGCAAACATAGTACAAAACACGATGTTTACTATCTCCATTACAACACTTACATTGGTTAAATAGAAACTCACTTAATTAATGATTAATGGTGTAATTAAAGCCCCTGATAATGCATTCTATTTCACCGCAGTGAGAGCTTGTTCTTTACCTTGACAACTTGTTCTAGCTTGTTGGCTCTTTGGCTAATACAAATGATAATGGTTAATCATGATATCTTAACTTGGTGATTATGATTAATATGTTGATTAGCTTGTTTGATTGCTGCTGTTTTACGGCAGCGCATCATGATTTACTCTTGTTGTGACTTGGTTTCGATCTCCTTGATGATTATACTTACCTTGAAATTCTAGAAATGAATCTCTTTCCTACTTGAAGTTGTTATTGCTACTTAGTTTAAACCTTGGAATTCTGGCCATAAACTGTGGAAGTCTAGATTCGTGGGATCTTTGATCCAAAGAAATCAATGCCTGGCAAACAATTAAGGACTCGGTCTAGTCCTGGGAAGAGCGCCCGAACACTACGTGTACCCCCGGGGAGGTGAATGACTAGGTGTGGCATTTGGCACCAGTACTTGACATGTGTTAAATCTAGGACTGTCCACTACTCTCTACACTACTCTCTACATTACTTTCTACTACTTTCACTTTCCACTCTTCACTGTTCTATACCCTACTTGTTGTTACTTTACTTGTTGATTACTTGGACGTGGAAATGAAATTACATACGTGCTTGACGTGACTTGAATTGTCTTGATATGGCCAACTACTTTTTATCATTATCTCCTGTAGTAAATTCTTGTCTTACCATTCTATTCATTATATTTCTTGACCTTGCAAGATCTTTGATTTTTTTTTTTGTGATATCATCGTTATCTTTTTATTATTTTTATCATTTGTAGCATGACATTTTAAAATGTAATTAAACTGTTAATCACTTATACCTGTCTGTTATTTCCTACTGGGCGTCAGCTCATAGTTATGTTTCCCCCTTTTCCAGGCTGTTCAGGTGACGCACTTACCGATGGGGAAGGGCAGGAGTGATGTCTTGAGTGTATCAGTTCTAGTGTGTTAGTAGTGTGATATCTTTCTTTAGTTGTGTTTTGGAGAGCTTTTAGTCTCAGTCATGTTATTGAGTTTTAGTGGGTGATTATTCCAGTTGTATTAAGTTGAACTTGAGGTTATTGTATCAGTGGTGGTTTATTAATGATCATTTAGTATTTCCATCTTGTAGCACTTGTGTATTATTTTTGATTAGTTCTCTCTCTTGCCAGCGTGTCCCTAATTGTACGTCCCGATATTTCCGCCTTGTTCGGGGCGTGACAGTTTAGTTGGTATCAGAGCCTAGGTTTCACATTCCTAGGTTTCCTAAGTTTTAGGTTTTCTTGCATTGCATCCCAATAATCGGTCTATCAAAAGGTGTTGTCCGAACGTTAGGCTACGTCTATCGGGAAGGTCGTACACTTACGCGAGTGGTCTTCGGACCGATTACCTCCGCCAGGTACCGAGTTTTTGGTCGTGTCTAGGTGCATTAGATCCCTAACCTTGTAAAAGTCTAGGACCTGACCTGGTGAGAATGGGTAGAAACTTGGGTTAAGATCATTTCTTAATCGTGTAATTATTTATCTTGATTAAACCTAAGTAATCTATTTCTCGTGTAGATGGCAGCTGATCTTGCTTAATGGAGGAACCTACAGCGTACGGTGCAAGGCCTTACTCAGGCCCTTCAGTAAGTAGCTCAGGCAGGAGCGGCACCGCATGGCACCGGTGATCTATACCGGAACTTCCACGGAATGAACCCGCCTAGATTCACTGGTTCGACTGACCCTGACTAAGCCGAGAACTGGCTAGATGAGATGGGGAGAATCTTTGAAGTTATGCAATGCACCAACCAAGAGCGTGTCCTTTTGTCAACATTTCAACTGGAACATGATGCACGTACTTGGTGGGATTCTATCAAGGCAACTCTCGGTGATCGGCAAGTTATGTGGGAAGAATTAGAAGAATTCTTCAACAGCAAGTATTTTTCTGATAGAGTGCAAGAGAAGAAAGCGGCAGAGTTCGCGGCCTTGAAACAGCGAGGTTTGTCCGTGGCAGAGTATGAGGCTCAATTTGCACGGCTTTCTCGATATGCTACACATCTCATTTCCACCGAGAAGATGAAGGCGAAGCGCTTTCTCAATGGATTGAAGCTTCATTATATCAACCAATTGGCACCGATGGAGATTTCCACGTATTCTGAGGTGGTAAGGAAAGCGCAAGTTCTAGAGGATACTCTTGAGATGACGGAGAGAATCCGTGGTAAAGGCACCAAGAAAGAATTACCTACGGGTTCCGGGAGTGTCAAACCCGGGTATACCAAGAAGAGGCCTGTTAGTGGACCTGGTTCGTGGAGCGGGTCCGGATCGTGGAAGGGCAAGATGCCGAGGCATGAAGACAAGAAGCCTGGCCCTATTGTTCCATTCAAGGGCGTGTGCAACTATTGTGATCGTCTGGGTCACAAGATAGAGGAGTGATGGCACAGGCAAGGCGCCTGTTTGCGATGTGGAAGCAAGGAGCACCGTATCCCCAATTGTCCTCTCATATCGGAGCAAGCTACACCGGCAAAACCTCTAGTCTTCAAGAAACCACAAGGCAAGCTTCAAGCTTTACATGCAGATGAAACTGGGATTTCTGATGATGGCGGACTCATCGAAGGTACCCTTACTATAATCGATAAGCCCGCATTTGCTCTCTTTGATACTGGTGCAACACATTCTTTTATTTCACGGAGATTTGCTAAGTCATTAGTTGTGGAACCTGTTTTGATGAATACTCTGTTAGAGATTTCAACCCCTATTGGCACTAGATCAACAATCCAGTATTTCTATCCTTCTAGTAAGGTTATGATTGGTGAACTGAACTTTCCAGCAGATTTGGTCTGCATGGACATGAAGGATTATGATGTAATCCTAGGAGCAGATTGGTTGGCCAAGTATGAGGCCAATGTTCACTGTAGTTCTAGCTCAGTGACTTTTACTGGACATTCTGGTTTATCTTTTATGGGAGTCAAGCACCATAACTCCGTACCGCTCATCTCGGCTCTTCGAGCTGATAAGCTTTTGAGGCATGGGTGTGAGGCTTTTCTAGCCTTTGTTTGTACAACTCCTGAGCAGCAGATGGAGATCAAGGACATTCCTGTTGTCCGAGATTTTCCTGATGTCTTTCCAGAAGAACTACCAGGACTTCCGCCTGAGCGGGAAGTTATCTTTTCTATTGATCTTATTCCTGGCACAGCTCCTATTTCTAAGGCTCCTTATCGTATGTCTCCTACGGAACTAAGGGAACTGAAGCAGCAACTGATGGAATTACTTGAGAAGGGTTTTATTCGTCCTAGTACTTCTCCGTGGGGAGCCCCTGTACTATTTTTCAGGAAGAAAGATGGTTCGATGAGGCTGTGCATTGATTATCGGTAATTAAACAGCAGACTGTCAAGAACAAATATCCCTTGCCGAGGATTGACGAGTTATTTGACCAGATAGCGGGAGCTCAATATTTCTCTAAGATCGATCTTCGATCTGGATATCACCAGTTGCGGATTAAGGAAGAGGATATTTATAAAACGGCTTTCCGCAGCAGGTATGGTCATTTTGAGTTTGTCGTTATGCCTTTTGGTCTAACGAATGCACCAGCGGCTTTCATGCAGTTGATGAACGATGTATTTCGGCGCTATCTTGATCAGTGGGTCATGGTATTTATTGATGACATCTTGATCTATTCCAAGAGTGAATTGGAGCATGCTGAACACCTGAGGATGGCATTGCAATTGTTGAGAGATCATCAAATTTATGCTAAGTTCAGTAAGTGTGAATTCTGGCTGCAAGAAGTGTCCTTTCTCGGACATATTATCACCAAGGAAGGTATTTCAGTTGATCCTTCGAAGATTGAGGCAGTGAAGAATTAGGAGCAGCCTACTAGTGCAACTGAAATTAGAAGTTTCCTAGGCCTGGCAGGCTATTACCGAAGATTTATTCAAGATTTCTCCAAGATTGCAGTACCTATGACAAGATTAACCCACAAGGAGAATAAGTTTGATTGGTCAGATGATTGTCAGCGAAGCTTTCAAACTCTGAAGGAGTGTTTGACTACTGCACCTGTTTTGGCCTTACCTTCTGGTGAAGGAGGATTTGTTATTTATACTGATGCATCAGGTATTAGCTTAGGCTGTGTACTCATGCAGCATGGGAAGGTGATTGCCTATTCCTCTAGACAGTTGAGGAAGCACGAAGATAATTATCCTGTTCATGATTTGGAACTTGCTGCAGTCGTGTTTGCTTTGAAGATATGGAGGCATTACTTGTATGGAGAAACCTTACAGTGTTCTCAGATCATAAGAGTTTGAAGTATTTATTTTCTCAGAAGGAACTCAACATGAGGCAGCGGAGATGGTTGGAGTACTTGAAAGACTTCGACTTCTCGATTGAGTATCATCCTGGCAAAGGTAATGTTGTGGCAGATGCATTAAGCCGGAAGCCGGTAGCTAGATTGTCAAGTCTCATGTTACAAGAATGGAGGTTGTTGGAGCAATTATCTAGTCTGGATCTTAATATTGACAATGATCGGATCTTGATTGCTCAGATTCGACTTAAACCTGAATTATTGATAGAGATCAAGTCCTTGCAAGATAATGACCCCGAGTTGGTAGAGATCAAGGGAAGCTTGAGCAGTAGACCTGACTTCATGTTGGCCGATGATGGTAGATTATTATTTAAAGGCAGAACTTGTGTTCTAGATGAGGCTACAATAAAGAACAAAATTCTTGAGGAAGCTCATAGATCCAGATATACCATTCATCTTGGAGGCACTAAGATGTACCGAGATTTGAAAAGGTCCTTTTGGTGGCCGAATATGAAAAGAGAAGTTGCAGATTTTGTGAGCAGATGTTTGGTATGTCAGCAAGTTAAGGCCGAACATTTCAGACCAGCAGGAAAATTGAAACCACTCGACATACCCCAATGGAAGTGGGAAAGCATTGGCATGGATTTCATTATGGGTCTACCTAGGACTCGTGGTGGATTTGATGCGATATGGGTGATTGTCGATCGATTGACAAAGTCGGCTCATTTCTTACCAATTAAGTCCAAGTGGACGATTGATGTATTGGCTGCTTTGTATATAAAGGAAGTGGTGAGATTGCATGGTATCCCAGTGAATATAGTATCTGATCGAGACCCCAGATTTACTTCACATTTTTGGAAGGGACTGCAAGAGTCTTTGGGTACTCGTCTGAATTTCAGTACTGTTTTTCATCCACAGACAGATGGACAGACTGAAAGAACCAATCAGATAGTGGAAGATATGTTGCGAGCTTGCATGATTGATTTCGGTGGTAATTGGAGTGAGCATTTGGCATTAATTGAATTCGCTTACAATAACAGCTATCAGTCTAGCATTCAGATGGCTCCTTTTGAAGCACTATATGGTAGAAGTTGTCGTTCCCCGTTGTGTTGGGACGAGGTAGGTGAGAAACAGTGGCTTGGACCAGATCTTGTTTCGGAATCATCACAGAACATCCGTGTTATCCGAGACCGGTTACAAGTAGCCCAGTCAAGATAGAAGAGTTATGCCGACAATAAGAGAAGAGCATTGGAATTTCAGGTTGGCGAGCATGTGTTCTTAAAGGTCTCTCCAACGAGAGGGATCCGAAGATTTGGCATTCATGGCAAGCTGAGTCCGAGGTACATTGGTCCATTCGAGATTCTAGATAGAGTGGGAGAGGTGGCATACAGACTGGCTTTACCACCGCATTTGTCTGACGTACATAATGTTTTTCATGTGTCTATGTTGCGGAAATATGTGTACGATCCCACTCATATCATTCAGCAGGTGGATTTTGAACTGAAGGAAGATTTGACCTATGAGGAAAGACCTGTCAAGATTCTGGACCGGAAGCAACAGCAACTCCGGAATCGTTCGATACCGATGGTCAAGATTCAGTGGAGTCGATGTGGGACCGAAGAAGTTACATGGGAGTCTGAAGAGACTATGCGAAAGTGGTATCCCGATCTATTCTAGGTGAGCGATCTTTTTCTACTCTCAGTTTTACTGCAGTGAATTTGGAGGACCAAATTCCTTTAAGTAGGGGAGGGTGTAAGACCCCAAATTCTTTATAAATTTATTTAGTAAGTTATTTGTAATTATTCGGAATTTATTTGAAGTTATTCGAATTAATGCGAATTATCCAAATTAATTAGATTAATTAATTAATTATTAGAATAAGTCATTTTTCAACTATTTTCTAAAAATCCCCAAAAATTACATCTTGTAGAATTAATTTTTTTTAGCAACTTTGTCTTCTACATTTAAGCCTAAGAAAATCATTTATTATGCCGAATTAGTGAACTTAGTCTTCCGAACTTAACATTTAACTATTTACAGAATAGTATAAGTAATAATCTGACTACCTTAGAAAAATCTGTAAAAATAGTAAATAGATTTAGGTCGATGTAGATAACAACTTTTCCTTCTGGCATTAGGCCATTGTAAATCCGTGGTAAGATCTATTTAGAGTATAAATCCAAAAGTGCACACTTTTGACCCATACCTAACCCTTAGTTTAAAACACAAAATTTGACCTCAATACTCGACCAAATGATCTGAAATCAAGGGCAAATGGAAGGCCACAATGTAAGGAACATTTACCCTCAATCAATTTGAGGTAAACCTAGCCCCAAAACGTGCTGTCAACATAGTTTGGTCAAGTCAAGGATTTCGACGCCGTTTCTAAACACGTAGCTTACAATAGCGAATACTCCCAATTCCGAAGGCTCCAGAAGCTCTATGAGCTATCAAAATGAACCCCTACGAGTCTTCTTTCATTTAGCTGCTGTGGGGTTCGCTGAAGTTTCAGATCTGGAGAGATCTAGCTCGATTTGTGGAGGTGGGTCAGCAGGCCGTTGGCTTTCCTTCATCCTTCTTTGATCCATCGATTGAGGTAGGAATTCTCAACCAAATCTTGATCATGAGTATAGCAAGTTGTTCCTCTCATCGAGCTCTATCCATTGGTGGCAAAAGCCCCAATTTTCATTAGGTATCCGTGGAGAAATCGAGCTTTTTGTGAGGTGCTGTCCAAGTGTTCTTCATCCTAGGGTTTGAGTTTTCTCTCTCCGATTTGAGGTAGGATCTAACAACCAAACTCTAATTAACTTACATGAAGTAATCAGCATGTTATTATCTTTCATTTAACGTAGAAAGCCCCAAATTCCATTGAGCATGCATCGTGAATTTCAATTTTTTTAAAAACATGTCTAGAACATTATTCATATAGTGTTCCTTAAGTCAGAGCTTGATTACGGGCTTATTTTGAGTCATGTAACTTGATCTTCATGTAGCATATCATATATGTTTGGATTCATGATCGTGTTAGCTTTCTTTTGACACCAAAATCCCCAAATTTTGTTTTGTATATCGAGAGAATTCGACGATTTAGTGGAAGTATGTCCTGAACTAGGTCTCCTTGTGTTCTTCATAGAATAGGTTGTGATTCTTGTGAATTCTGATGAAATTCGAGTTTCCAAATTGTAGTTTTATGACCCTAATATGTCTAGCAAGATTCCTATGGCATGTGGTTTTGATTTCAACTCATTTGGAACCCATTTGGGCGAGTTCATGTGTTTTCCGAAAGCCCCGGCCGGTTCTGGGCTTGCAGGGGTCGACCCCAGGGGTCGACCCATCACCTGGCAGCCCAGGCCAGCCCGAGGGTCGACCCCAGGGGTCGACCCATTCAGCTTCCAGACCCCAATTTTTCAGGGGTCGACCCGTACACCAGAAACCCGATTTTCTTTGTTTTTCGAACCGAAGATGGATCCGAATCAGTGGTGAATCAACCCATTTAACTTAGACCCATTGAAATTATATTTTTGAAGAACTTTTGACCTATTCATGTACCCCCCTTGATTTCAATTTGCATTGGTCCTTTCTCGCAAACATAGCACAAAACATGATGTTTACTATCTCCATTACAACACTTACATTGGTTAAATAGAAACTCACTTAATTAATGATTAATGGTGTAATTAAAGCCCCTGATAATGCATTCTATTTCACCGCTGTGAGAGCTTGTTCTTTACCTTGACAACTTGTTCTAGCTTGTTGGCTCTTTGGCTAATACAAATGATAATGGTTAATCATGATATCTTAACTTGGTGATTAGGATTAATATGTTGATTAGCTTGTTTGATTGCTACTGTTTTACAGCAGCGCAACACGATTTACTCTTGTTGTGACTTGGTTTCGATCTCCTTGATGATTATACTTACCTTGAAATTCTGGAAATGAATCTCTTTCCTACTTGAAGTTGTTATTGCTACTTAGTTTAAACCTTGGAATTCTGGCCATAAACTGTGGAAGTCTAGATTCGTGGGATCTTTGATCCAAAGAAATCAATGCCTGGCAAATAATTAAGGACTCGGTCTAGTCCTGGGAAGAGCGCCCGAACACTACGTGTACCCCCGGGGAGGTGAATGACTAGGTGTGGCATTTGGCACCAGTACTTGACATGTGTTAAATCTAGGACTGTCCACTACTCTCTACACTACTCTCTACATTACTTTCTACTACTTTCACTTTCCACTCTTCACTGTTCTATACCCTACTTGTTGTTACTTTACTTGTTGATTACTTGGACGTGGAAATGAAATTACATACGTGCTTGACATGACTTGAATTGTCTTAATATGGCCAACTACTTTTTATCGTTATCTCCTGTAGTAAATTCTTGTCTTACCATTCTATTCATTATATTTCTTGACCTTGCAAGATCTTTGAATTTTGTTTTCGTGATATCATCGTTATCTTTTTATTGTTTTTATCATTTGTAGCATGACATTTTAAAATGTAATTAAACTGTTAATCACTTATACCTGTCTGTTATTTCCTACTGGGCGTCAGCTCATAGTTGTGTTTCCCCCTTTTCCTGGCTGTTCAGGTGACGCACTTACCGATGGGGAAGGGCAGGAGTGATGTCTTGAGTGTATCAGTTCTAGTGTGTTAGTTGTGTGATATCTTTCTTTAGTTGTGTTTTGGAGAGCTTTTAGTCTCAGTCATGTTATTGAGTTTTAGTGGTTGATTATTCCAGTTGTATTAAGTTGAACTTGAGGTTATTGTATCAGTGGTGGTTTGTTAATGATCATTTAGTATTTTCATCTTGTAGCACTTATGTATTATTTTAGATTAGTTCTCTCTCTTGCCAGCGTGTCCCTAACTGTACGTCCCGATATTTCCGCCTTGTTCGGGGCGTGACAGTATAGTGGAAAGAAGAAACAGAACGATCGTGGAGATGGCAATGACAGTGGTCATTAAAAGTCAACTACCACGAAGATTTTGGGCAGAAGTTGCAAACACAGTATGTTATATAATTAACAGGGCCATGGTAAGACATGTCCATAATAAAACTCCATATGAACTGCTGAAAGATAAGAGACCTAACTTGGCTTTTTTAAAGATCTTTGGCTCCAAGTGTTTCATTCATAATAATAATAAAAAGGACTTAGACAAATTTGAAGCCAAGAGTAGTCCAAGGATCTTCCTAGGATATTTTGAATTATCAAGGGCATACAGGGTCTTCAATATTTCTGAACAATCAGTAGAAGAATCCCCTCATGTCATATTTGATGAAACATTCAACTCTACTGACATGAATAATGATGACAGAAAATCAAGAGATGATGGAGAGTTTCTGGAGGACAAGCTGAACGAAGAAACAAACGAACCAGCTACACAAAATGACCCAGTGCAAGGTGAGTCAACTGCAAGGTGAGTCCTCAAACAATATCAGATTTCTAAAAGACCATCCTACACATAACATAATAGGAAATCTGCATGATCCCCCTAGGAATAGATCTTTTCATCAGGAAGTCAATAATCAAGATCTAGTAGCTTTAGTTTCACAAATTGAACCCAAACAATTGAAGAAGCCTTAAAAGCTGAGTCATGGATAAATGCTATGAACGAAGAATTAGGTCAATTTGAAAGAAATAAAGTCTAGAATTTAGTTCCCAGACTAGAAAATGTGTCTGTCATAGGAACTAAGTGGGTCTTTAGAAATAAGGTAAATGATGATGGAATAATCTCTAGAAAGAAAGCTAGGTTGGTGGCCCAGGGTTACAATCAGGAATTTGGTGTGGACTTTGATGAATCCTATGCACCAATTGCTAGGATGGAAGCAATCAGAATATTGCTAGCATTTGCTTGATCAAATAACATTAAACTTCATCAAATGGACGTAAAAAGTGCTTTCTTAAATGAGTTTATAAAAGAAGATGTTTATGTTGAGCAACCCCCAACTTTTGAATTATCTGAGTTGCCTAACGATGTCTTTAGATTAAATAAAGCTCTGTATGGATTGAAGTAGGCCCCTCGGGCCTGGTATGATAGGCTGACAGAATTTCTGCTCCGCACGGGCTACAATAGAGGTAAGGTGGATCAGACTCTCTTTACAAAGAATCTGAAACACCAACTCATCATAGTTCAGGTATACGTAGATGATATTGTTTTTGGTTCAACAAGCACTAAACTATGTGATGAATTTTGAAATCTAATGTCTAATGAATTTGAAATGAGCTTGGTTGGTGAACTGAAATATTTTCTTGGTCTACAGGTATAGCAAATGAAAGATGGCTGCTTCATCAGTCAAACCAAATACATAATGAAAATTCTGAAACGATTTGGAATGGACAAAGTGAAGCACATAGCCACTCCTATGGGTACAAATGCCTCTTTAGATGCTGATGAATCAGGTAAAGAAGTAAATGCAAAACTCTACGGAGGTATGATTGGATCCTTGCTATACCTTATTGCCTCTAGACCTGATATCCAATTAAGTGTATGCATGTGTGCTAGATTTCAATCTAGACCTACATAATCTCATCTTGCTGCGGTTAAAAGAATTTTCAGATACATTTCAAGCACACACAATCTAGACTATGGTTTTCTGCATCACACACACTAGATTTAATTTCTTACACTGATGTAGACTATGCTGGCTGCAAGTTAGATAGGAAAAGCACACGTGGCTTTTGTCAATTCTTAGGTGGGTGTTTAGTTTCTTGGGCTTCCAAGAAATAGTATTTTGTTGCCCTCTCCACTGTAGAGGCACAATACGTAGCTGCAGGGAGTCGTGGTACTCAAGTCATTTGGATAAAACACCAGCTCTAGTACTACAAAGTAGAACTTGGTTGCACACCTATTTACTATGATAACACTAGTGCAATAAAACTATCTAAGAACCATGTTCTGCATTCACGAACAAAGCATATAGAAATCAGGCATCACTTCATAAGAGATAAAGTTTCTAAGGGAAATTTTGAATTAATCCATGTAGGCACAACACATCAAATTGCAGATATATTTACTAAGCCTTTGGATAATGAAAAATTCTCTTCCTTGAGAAGAGAGTTGGGTATTTTCAGATCATCTTGAATTCCTTGTTATTTTCTGAATCCTAATTCATTTATGTTTGTAAATTTTGTGAGTCTGTAGCCTACCTCGATGCACTGTTGTCACCGCCTTGACCTGCTAGTTCAAATTCGTCACATATGCAATCCTGTGAATAGTCTCTGCGTCGATGCACCCTGTTCCCAGGTCGACGCATCCGTGCATTTCAGTGTTCTTCATCCTTTACTGCTCTTATTCAACCATCCTTGGTATATAAAATGGTGTCAGGAGAAGGGTAGATTATTCTATCTGGAAACCTGCACTACGCGTGAGGTGGTCATTGACCTAAGTTCTCCGCCAAGTACCAAGGCTAATTGACTCATGTAGTCAGGTGTGGATTCCTTTTGGTCTGGTTATGCATTCTTCTTGAGTCCATGAAGTCAAGTTCATAGGGGGAGTATGTCCTTCTTTTGGAGTCTATCAGATCACATTGTGATTATTGAGAATCTTATATTGTTCTTTCACAGATCTTGAAACTTAAAACTCTCTTAAAGGTTTTAAGTCTGTTAACTGAAATTTCAGCTAAGAAGTTTAAGTCTTATGATCTTGTATAGACTAAGATAAAGGCTTATGAAGAATATCTTCCTACACGACTTAATCAGTAAAGAACTCTGTTGGAATATCATGCCCTGAATTCTTTTAAAAGCTTGAACTTTGAACATAAGGAGACAACTCTAGCTGAAAATATGTACTTTAAGTATTGTTCTCAAACATTCTACCTTAATAAATCAATGGGTAAAATCTATTCAGAGCAATGGTTTGATTCACTGAGAAACCATCTCCTTCACCATGAAGTGAAGTAAAGTTGATTCATGAAGTGCCAAATTATCTCTGGTAAAAGTATTGCCTATGACACCATGGCAGAGAAATGGCATAGAATGTTGAGTTATTGGGTCACTTCACCTAAGACGTGTTGTGCCTCACATAAAAAGACATCTCTTCTGCTAACTCTATTCTCAAAAGAGAGGCATTAAGGTTATCACACTGAGTAACTGAGGATTCCTCCATCTAACCAATGTGTCTGCTCACGCAAAAAGGTGTTGGTTAAACCACTTTGCTCAAAGAGGAAAAAGAAACTCATTCCGAAAAATGGTTGAAAGTGTTCAAAGCCCCAATGCAAAGTATGGTCTGGTTTGTTTGTCCTCAATACTGCTGAAAAATTTTCACTTAAGAAGTGTTGTGTGCCTTGCATATGTTTATATTTTTGATGATAACTAAACTTTATATAACAGAATGAACCAATCCAATGAATAAAATAATTCGACCATTAGCACCAAATCTGACTATGAAAAAGCCACATCTTACTTCGACGTTTCCCATTTCCAATAGAAAATCCTTCCTATTCGAAATAATAGTATAGGAAAAGTAGAACATTTTTTGGGTATTTTACTAAAAATGTTTGTACGAAATATTTGTAGTACGTGCGACAGGTGTGTGCTTAGCATGTCTGCACTTCAGGGTTTCTATTTGAGAGTCTCTGTGTCTAGTGACCCTCTACTAGTCGTAGCCTGACGACACATTCCGTGTATCGGCCCACTTGGGAGTGGTGGTGGGGCGAGTTCCCGATTAAGATGGTTCGTAGGCTGGTTGCCGTGGGCCCTTTTGTCTAGCCGTTAGTGTTGTGCCCCTCTGATTTTGATGATAGCAAACCCTATAAGTCATCATATGTTTGCATGAAAGATTTAATGATTGCTTCTCTACACTGAAACAAGACATTCCATTGAACACTTGCTGTATATGCATCATAATTTTGTTTCATGTGTATAAGCATCATAATTGTGTTTCATGTGTCTACACTTGCGTCTTAGCACATACCAGGTCTAAGCATATACCAGGTCTAAGCATATATTCATATTGCGTCTCACGCACACCAAAGGTCCGAGCATGTCAGGGTCGGTGCATCCTTTGCATCATGAATTGTTGCGTCTCATGTGCATTTGTGTCTCAGTGAATGTACTGCATCTTCTATTGCGTCTCATGTGCATATGTGTCTCAGTGCATGTGCTATGTCTAAGTTTGCGTCTCATGCTATGTCTAAGGGAGCACAAACATTAGGTCGGTGCAAGTCTTGTTAGAGCATAGTCAGTGCAGATTTCTGTAGAGTCAAATAAAGTCGGTGCAATGTCTTGTCTTAGCAAGGTAAGTGTAATATAGTCGGTGCATGTGTCCGTCTTATCTTGCGTCTCATGTGGCCTAGGTCAGTGCATGTGTCCGTCGGTCGGTGCAAAGTCTTGTCTTAGCAAGGTCAGTGCAATATTGTCGGTGCATGTGTCCGTCTTATCTTGCGTCTCATGTGGCCTAGGTCAGTGCATGTGTGCTTCTTACTTTGCATCTCAAGTGGCTTATGAGGTCAGTGCACATTCTGCCTCGGTGCATGTTTTTCTAAAGCATATAGAAGGTGCATCTTACTTTGCGTCTCAAGTGACTTATGAGGTCAGTGCATTCCTTGCCTCGGTGCAGGTTTTGCATTATGCACGCTTGGGTCAGTGCATATGTGCACTCGGTGCATACTTTGGGTAAATGCTCAGGGTCTGTGCACTATATGCGTCAATGCAGGCTTTACATTATGCATGCTAGGGTCAGTGCATATGTGCACTCAGTACATGTATTGGGCTAATGCATTATAAGGACAACACACTCCTTGCCTCAATGCATAACTGCGTCAGTGCAAGTTTTGCCTTACGTTACATAACAGGTCTATGCAAATTATGTCTAACACGTTCCAAGGTCTGTGCATGTCCTTGTACATGTTTATAAGGTCTGTGCACATCAGTCTTTATGCAGAACAACGTCGGTGCACATTTGGTGTTAGCCTTGTTAGCATCGGTGCACATTTGGTATGAGTTTGTTAGAGTCTGTGCATAATGCTTAATGGGTATGTGCATACATGTTGCATATAGAGTCTGTGCATGAATGAACACAACATCGGTGCATTGTTTTTGACTAGCACACATAAGGTATGTGCAAGTTTGCATGCTACACATAAGGTATGTGCAGGTTTTGTAGTGAGCACTCAAGAGTCGGTGCATACTTTCCCATATGTGCATCAAGGTCTATGCATACCGTCCTATATGCATATCAAAGTCTATGCATACTTTGCATATGCCATATTAAGTCAGTGCAAACTTCGTTCTATACCATATGAGTAATTACTTCTAACTGACAAGATGAAGGAAGCACGTGAGATCGTGGAGGATAACAGAAGCAATTATTGGCACATAATCTAAGGGATGCAATCAGTGGACCTTATGCCACGAGGATCGTTGTCCTATTCACACCTGACACGTGGCTGAGAGCTTTCTGGAATCTCTTGGTGGGAGTATTCCCTCTGCACACCCAATGCGTGAGCTCGTGGGTCCCAGGCTGAATATATATAGATCCCGCTTCTACGTTCAAAAAAAAAAAAAAAGAAAAAGCGTTGCAAATGTGAAGATCAGAAGAAGAGAATTCAGAGAGCAGAGAAGAGAGAAAAAGAGAGAAGAACCAGAGAGCAAGAAGAAGAGCCGACAGAGAGAAGAAAGAAGATAGAATGCAGTAGTGTGAGAGTGCTAAGAAAGAGAGAGCTCGAGAGAGAAGAGAGAAGTGATAGTGAAGCGACTGAAGCAAATTGTAGATCTGCTATCTATTTGTTTCTGGATCAGATCCAGACCAACTTGCTCCTGCGAGAGCTACATTCTTGTACTTTATCTCCAGCTTTCCGTAGCTGAATTTTCTCATACTTGTTTTTCCTTTTAAACCTTTGTTTCAAGCTGTGTGTCAGCGGTGCAGAGGATTGGTTCCTCTGGACAGCAAGCTGTGTTGCTCAGCGTTGCAGAGGATTGTTTCCTCTAGACAGCAAGCTGTGTTGCTCAGCGGTGCAGAGGATTGGTTCCGCTGGACAGCAAGCTGTGATTGCTCAGTAGAAGCAAGCTGTGTTGCTCAGCGGTTGTAGGCAAGCTGTGATGCCCAGCAGTTTAAGCTATGTATCAGCGGGAAGCCTCACTCTGGTTTGAGTGGGGGATGGACGTAGGTCTGCAGGTAGTAGACTGAACCATCTAAAATTCCTTGTCTATCGTAGTTTGATTGTTCACTCTGATCCGCTAGATGCATGCCTAGGTTATCGCTCTAATTGCATACATAATAGTCTCCTCTTACAGTAGATGAATGCTCAAGTACATTCCTGACTACGATTCTAACTTAATGGATAGCAGCCCATCTGTTTGATCAAGAACACCATTGATTTTTTCTGTAGAGCTTAATTAGTTTATATTTCTGCAATAGTGTCCAGTATAGTTTTTATTGGGTAATTTTTATAGGGGGATTCATTCACCCCCCTCTGAATCTGGGTCTAGCACCCTAACAATTGGTATCAGAGCGGGTCTCTAACTGTTCAGATCCAATGATCTGCAGAGGATCATGCTATCTTATTTTTGGTGCGTTACATAGATTGTCTTGTGCATTGAAACTGTTTGCTATCTGTCTCAATGGCTCGCCCTCTGACTTTCGATGGTTCTAACTTCAGTAAGTGGTTAGGCAACCTATGTGTCTATACGAATTCCATTAACCCTAATATATGGAATTTAGTTTCAAAAGGCCCATACCAATTATCTCATGATGAGACCAAATGGTCTAGAGGGGACAGTGTAAAGAACCGTGATAATGTCACAGTTCTAAATATTTTAAAAGCTGCAGTTAATACTAATAGATTTCCTTTTGTTCTCAAGTGCGCTTCTGGAAAGGAAATCTTGGATAGAATAACTGCTACAAATGGGGAGCAAGAGGATCAATGCTTGATGGCCAACTAGGGTGATCACAACTATGATCAACAGGAGGAAACGTCATCCAAGGTAAGCTCTGGATCAGAAGAACCTTCATTTGATGAATTGGTTGTGATGTATGAAGAGTTGTTAAAGTTGTCTAGAAAAATGAAATCTGAGAATAAAAAGTTGAAGAAAAAGATTGAACAGAACAAATCTGAATTCTCTTATGAAAATTGTCCAAAGTTGAAAAAATCTTATGATATGTGCTTGGTGGAGGTTCATAACAGTAAGGAACAGATTTCGTCCTTGAAAAATGAAAACCAAGAATGTCTGAATAAAATTTCTAAATTGGAAGATCAACTGAATGTTAAAAATGATGAACATCTAATGAAATTGCAAGAATTGAATAAGGTTAATTCTGAAGTAGATAAACTAAAAATTGAGAATGCTGAACTTCAGAAGAATAATGAAAACTTTGTATCTTGTATAAAATAGTTCAAGGAGGAAGCTTCACACAATTGTTATATAAAGTCAGCCTGCAATACATGCCCTCTCCTAAAGGAACGTAATGAAGATCTCTACCCTGAAAATGAATGGTAGAGGAAGTTGATTGCCTCCCTTAAAGAAGAAAAAAAAGAGTTGTTGAATGAGAAACTTAAATTTGAACAAAGATAGGAGAAATTGATTGAAAGACCAGACTTGATATCCAGTAGTGAGGAATATGATGAAGAAATCGAGAAGCTGGTAAAAGAAAACAAAGATCTGAAAGAACAAAACAAGAAACTCATGGTCCTAAATATTGTTATTTTAGAGAGGCTTCTGGTTATCGAGAAAGAAAGATCTGCTAATAAGGAAATTCAATCTGACAAGATTTAGGAGCAAAACATTGAATTGAAAGTTGACATTAAAAAATTAAAACTGTTAAACACTGCTATGTCCGAAAAGCTTCTCACATTAGAAAAAGGAAAAACTGTCTACATTGAAGAATCTAAAAAATTGAGCAATCTAGAACAAGATATTGAGAAATATAAAACTGCAAACAAGGTGCTGAGTGAATACATTAATTACAGTGAACAAGAGATTGCTAGTTATGAGATATATATGGCATCTCTAGAAAATGAAATTCATGATTTGAAATACTCTTTGTCAAAGTTTGTCACCCGCTCCAGAATTCCTTTCATGCTACCTGTGAGGGCCCTCCTGCCACTGTTCGACAAGTGGTTCAATCTCCGGACCACCCCTTTCGCCACACCTCTATATTCACAGATCTCTTGAAGGGGCTGGAGCTATCTGAAGCTAGTGACATTCGTGTCTGGACGGGGTCCACATCTGGAGACTTTACTACCAAATCAGCATATGATCTCTTCCGCCCCAGGGGACCACAACGGCCGCTCTTAAATCGGATATGGCACTCCTCCTTTCAGCGACGAGCCTCTATTTTTGGCTGGCGGATTCTTCACCGGGCTATCTCTGTTGATGAGTGCATCGCAAATTATGGTGTTAGCATGGTTTCCTGGTGCTCCTGCTGCCAATCCCATCACAGTGAAGAGCTCAACCATCTGTTCATCTCTGGTGAGATTGCCTCCCAACTTTGGAGCTGGTTTCTGCCATTTGTTGGCAACCGCACCATGCTGCACGCGCAGATCACTACCAGGCTCTGGTCTTTCATTGCTACCTGCAACCCATAGTCGCCCCATGGTTTTATATCTTTGTATAGCTGCCTTCTTTTGCTTTGGGAGATCTGGAAGGCCAGATGCATGATGCGTTATCAATCGACCTGGGTGCCGGTCAGAAGAATTATTAGCAACATTCAAGCCTCCATCCAATTTGCTCTGAGTAGAACCACCTTCAAGCTCTCCCCTTCTGATCAAGAGCTCTCGGCTATCTCTTCCTTTGGCTACCATCCGGTTGTGAAGAAGAAGGTGCTGAAGCTTGGATTCCCCCACTTGGAGGCTATTGCCTTAACGTCGATGGCGCCAGCAAGGGTAATCCCAGTGTATGCGAGGGAGGAGGCTGCATTAGAGACGCTGCTGGGAACCTGGTCATTGCATTTGCCCATTTCTATAGCATGGGCAATAGTCTAATTGCTGAGGTTCGTGCCTTGTGCGATGGTCTCCGAATGGCGGTGGACTTTGGTCTCAAAATGGAAAGCATCCAATCGGACTCGGCTCTGTTGGTGGAGTCCCTTCGAAGTAACATTCCCCTCTCTTGGGACACTATCCGTTGGTGGCAGATGGTGGTTGACCTTCTTAAGGCCCATTCCATCCCGGTTACACATGTTTATAGGGAGGGCAATCGGCTTGCTGATAGCTTAGCCTCCCATGTATGTTCCTCCAACACTAACACTGTTTTCCCCTCTGTTGCTAGTATGCCTCGTGCCTACAGGGGAAATTTTGCCCTTGACAATGCCCAGCTATCTAGTGTTCGGTTGGTCTAGTTTTCTCTAATGTCTTTATTGATGCTCGGGGTATGCCCCGTCTGACCAACTTGTACTCCTTTATTGATCAGAAATAAAATTTGGAGATAGTCGGCCGCCTGGGGGAGTGGTTTGCTCTCCTCCCCTGGAGGAGGGTGCACTCGACTGGTGCTGTCCCTATCATCCTTTGATTAAAAAAAAAAGAAAGCTTGGATAAGTTGCTAGGAGTCAAGATAAATTTTCATAAAGAAGGGTTGGGCTATAACCCTGCAAAGAAAAAGAGCTTTGAAAACAAAACGTAAACATCCTTTATTTCCAGTGTTGGTTCTCACAACTCACCAAACCCACCTGTGTTTCAGTTTACTGCTCAAAGGAGTCAGAAGCAAAATGCTCAGAAAAGTCAGAAACCAACTAAAAGGATTAAAAGGGTTGACCACCTGCAGAAGAAGCCTGTGGATCTCTTTAAAAATCCACTTAAATATAAAAAGCAATAGATATGATGAAAGCAATAAAATAGCACGAGGTGCTAAAAGGAAGTTGTGATCGCCAGAGACGCGAGGCCTCAAAAGATAATCAATAACAAATAGGGAGGGTGATCGCGAAAAATACCTCAAAAGATGCGGGGGATGTGAGTATTCCTTTTCTCTTCAAGATCGGCCGGCCGATGAAGAGAGTTCTTCCTTTGATTACCCTTGCAAACAACAAAGACAACACCAATAAAGAAATTGCATTAGATATGTGGTGAGTGTAGCATCAAATCCTAAATAAAGATGAGCATGAAATCATGGTGAAGAACACACCTTAAGGGGATTGCCCTTAAACCCCTATGCAAAGAGGGTATGGGGAGATATGATGAATGCATGAATGTGAAATGAACATGTAAAATATGAATAAGGGGGAAAGAGTGCAAGAGTTGCACTTAGGGGAGATCTCAACGTAGTTGAGTTGAAGTTTAATAACAAAAGGGATGAATATGCATGCAGATGAACAATGATAATAAAAGAAGAAGATAAAGGACAAAGGAAGCCTGTTGCTTTTGGCTTTGAATGCTCGATGGGGAGAACACTTCAAAAGGGATGACGAAATTAAGCATAAGAGGAGTTCCTCCTTCAGCCAGCGGCAGCAGCAACCTGTGAAGAAAGAAGAAGAAAAAAAAACAAAAAAAACAAACAAACAAACAACCGCAGAAGAAGAGAACAAAGAAGAAGAAGAAAAACCGAGGGAGGGAGAAATGGGCGGCTAACCTATTAACCGAGGCCAAAAATCTCTATTAATAAGATAGAAAAAGGAGACAAGAAGGGAAGAGTCCAAATAGGGGAGGAGAAGAATGGACAAGAGTCCAAATAGGGGGGAAATAGACTGGGCAAGAGCCCAAACGAAGCAGGGACTCTCTGGAGAAAGGCTGCGCTCGTTCGGAACACAAAACTGAAACACGACTTGGACCAGGGCGTCAATTCAAGAATTCACGACCTGCCAAAGGGCGTCTTTTAAAAACACGCCTAAAACCAAGGCGTTAAATCCTGGATCATTTTTAGAAATATATCTTTCTTTATTTGAAAATTGTGAAACACGCCTGAGTCAAAGGCGTTAATTAAAAAACGCCTTAACAAAGGACGTTAATTAAAAAAATTTGAAATAGGGCCATTTTTTATTTCTCAATATTATTTTTTCATTTTTTAGGTGGAGGTGCATCTCGTCGCCCTGATTCCAACGACTATTTTTGTGAATTTTTCTGACACCCGGAAGGCCACCAAATCGCCTCTGGAAGGGGTTGAAAAATAATAATAAAACATTCAATTTAAAAGACACGCCCTCACGAACGTCGTGAATTCATTTTCTTTTGATTTTTTATTCAAAATAACGCCTTATGCTAAGTCGTTAATTCTCGAAAAATTCTGAAAAATTCTCAGAAAAATCCAGAAAAATAGAAATTTGAAAGAATGGACGCCCTCCAATATAGTCGTCAATTTTTTAAGAAACGCCCATGTATAAGTCGTTATTTAAAAGACGCCCCAGATCAAGTCGTTATTTCTAAAAAATAGAAAAAAATGCCCAGAAAATCCAGAAAAATCCAGAAAAATAGGAAAAAATAGAAAAGGGTGAAAAAAAAAGGGAGAAATCTAAAAAAAGGTGGGAAAAACCACTCAAATAGAACTAATTTGAGGGTCAAATTGGGACATTACAAGGCAATATGAGATGTACTCACAGTAACGTCAATTTTGGTGTGTCTACAGCTGCCCCGCCTTGGCGTCTGCTTTGCAAGGGAGCAGAGCAAACTGAAAAGTAGATGCCAAGGTGTGATGAGACACGCAATCAACATCACTTGATGAGAATCGAAATCAAAAGCTCGAGATGAAGCAAATCTCATCCAACGAAGTCAACAATGTTTGGATAAATCGGGGAGAGTGCACGCGGTGCACGAAGGAGATAAAATAAATGATCAACTTCCAGCGCGGTGGAGGTACCCCAGGTCACAAACCTGTAGATTTCACCATTGGGGAGCGGTTACCAGCCAGTGGACGTGCTGCAGCCAAGGTGGATCAAAGGGGAAAGTTTGAAAATAAGATGATAAAAATCCAAACAAGGAGCTTTCGAGAAAATGACCCAGAACAGCGTCAAAACGAACTAAGGACTCAATTCGGCATGGAATATCTCATATCTGGAAAAGATTAAGATCAATTCAACTCTCAAAATCAGCTTATCAAAATGATTTTTCAACAATTGTTTCAAAGTCCTACATGGATGCATGCTGGGTTAAAAGGAAAAATAACAAATGAAAATATAATATAATCAAGGATAATATTGTTAAACTGCCCAGACTGGGTCAAGAAACCAATTCTGCGAGCTGATACTAAGCTGAAGCCCGTTTATCCGCGCACCAATTCACAAAAAAAGGAACCATCATCCCCAGTCTTGGACGGCTCAACGGCCTATCCGTGTGACTAAGACTCCTCTGGAATCATCATTATTTTTGATGAAGGGGAACTCAAATTCCAGATTTACCAAAGCCACAAGGTCCTTGATATAATCTAATAGCATATGTAACATATAGTAGAATGCATACAGGGAGATGGTGATTGCAATGAGCATATGGGGAACTGAAAAAAATGAGGTGTAAGCACCGTGGGGCTTGGATGATGATGCCCAGTCGGTGGGACCAAGAGCTTCTTATCCTGCGCTCAAAAATTCATTAACCAAGATATAAAAAGTATAACAAGCAATGAATAAGGCATGACTCAAAGCATAGCAAACATAGCCATGAATAACACATAGTAAGGCAAAGCATGGATAACATGAATAGCATGGCATTGCAAAGCATCATTATTTGTTATTTTATCATGAGGAGACAATCTGGCTAATCAAGATTTGGAGTTGAAAGATCAAGATCTGATAAGGCCCATTGGCAGAGTGATTAGCAGGAGTAGATTAAAAAGATTTGGAGATGAATAATAATCAAGAGATATGATAGGGAGATGACAATCAAAATGCCCCTGGGTGGCATGTTATGAGAATATCAGGAGAATCAATAGATTGATAGCAATAAGTGAAGATAGGACTCATCCCGTGCTCTTGGTCTCTGCAAAGCTGTTCCTGCGAAACACCATCAGAAAATACAATGCAAATTTTTAGATTTTGGAAATATGCAAATTTTTATGAGTTTTGGAATATGCAAATTTTTATGGGTTTTAAAAAAGATATTCAAATTTTTTGTGGAGATTTTGAAAAATATTTCAAATTTTTATGGATTTTGAAAAATATCTGAAATTTTTGTTGGAATTTTGGAAAATATTTCAAATTTTTATGAATTTTTGGAAAATATTTCAAATTTTTGTTGGATATTGATTTTAGACATTACTAATGCAGCATCAAAAGGGTATTTTTGAACCATTAACTGAGCGTCCTCGTTCCTTCCCTTTTCATTAAGATCTGTCCAAAGCCGGGCGTGCATGGAAAGTGGCGTCCTTTAACCGACCGCCATTGATCAACGGTGCCCCTACCAAGGCCATACCTGAGAAACATTCGGTCTTTGGAGGGAGAAGAGAAGAACAATTGTGGATAAGCTTTACGCAGGATGAGAGATGTCGGGACTTAAATTCCTTCCAAGGTTTAACCCTCAAAGAGGTAGTCTGTTGTGCCGGGGCTTTGTGCCTTTGATTTTTAGACCCTTGACATGCATACGACCAGGGTTTTCCCTGCGGGGACTTTGCCACTCTTGTCATGCCATAATTCATAATTGCAATTATCAAAATTCTGATTTGATTTTCATAATAGCCCTTTTTTGGCGAGATGTATATCATGAAATTCATATGAAAAACTCATATTGATTTTGATTTTGGGTCAAGACTGCCCCTGTTTGAGACTCCTCTCGTATTGGGGATTACCAAAGTTGGTCATCTCATTGGTCAACCTCTTGCACCTGCATTCGGCTGAGTAAAGAAGAGAAAAAGACTTTCAGAAATTCATGGCATGGCCAAGGTAGGAACGGTGTTTTATCAAGGAGCAGGCTAAGGACGCCGTGAAGTGTGTGGAATGCCCAACCGAGGGGTTACTCTTAACAAGCGGGGAGAGAACGTTGAATTCCCAGCGCGGGTTCTTTATCAACCAAAGTGCTGCAAAAGCAAGCCTAAAGACTCTTTTTTTTAAAAAATGAGAATTCAAAATTTTAAGATAAAGGTTTAAAAACATCACTCTTAATCCTGCTAAGAAGCACTTTCTTTTGAAAATCATGCGTGAAGAAATGGGGAGATGATATTATAAAAATGCTTACTTATGCCAACATGTTACCTTGCAACCTTTGTTGAAGCAACTGCTGCTAGAGGTGATCATCATGGGATTTGTCCTCTTCAGCAACAAAAAAGATTGGAAGCAAAGGATTGAAAGTGGCTTAACAAGACGGAATGGTGCCCAGACCAGACTCAGACGAAATAAGGAGAAAAGGAAGAGAGGCGAGGGCTAGAACTCCCTCACTAAGGCACAGAGACCCTGATTACATGGAACAGTCTACAAAAGAAGCGAAAAATTAGGAGGTGGAGTAAGGACTAAAGCCCCTAAAACAATGGGAGAAAGGGCAGATGCCCAGAGCAATGGATGTAGAAGAAGTTGGGTCGGACCCAGGATCGGGAGGAATCAGAAGAAGGAATTGGTAGATAGAAAGGGGCGGATCCGGAGGGTCCGGAGGTGGTGGAGGAGAATCCTGATAAGAGGAATCATCCGGAGGCTCCGGAGGGATGACAAAAGAAGGGATGCGATGCCTTGGGGAGAAATAGGGAAAAAGATGATGAAAAAGGTGACGGAACAGGAAGAAGAGAATAAAAGATATGAAGTCCCGGAGGAGCAAGAAGATGAATCGAAAGAAATATAGAAGGTCCGGAGGTTCCGGAGGAATGAAATCAGGAGGGTCGCGATGCCCTGGGAGATGATAGAGAGAATAAGACGGAGAATCCGGAGGTTCCGGAGGAAGGATATAGAAAGGGGTGCGATACCCAAGAGAAAGGAATGAAGGAGGATCAGGAGGAAAATCCGGAGGTTCCGGAGGTAGCAAATGAGCAGGGGCGCGATGCCCAAGAAAGTCCGGAGGTTCCGGAGAAATGAGGTGGAAAGGGACGCGATGCCCGAGGGGAAGGTCCGGAGGTTCCGGAGGTAGCAAATGGAGAGGGGCACGATGCCCAAAGGACAAAGAGAGGGGTGAAAGATCCGGAGGTTCCGGAGGAAGCAAATAGAAAGGGGCGCGATGCCCTGAAAGGACAAGAGAAGGATCCGGAGGTTCCGGAGGAATAGAATCAGAAAGGGCGAGATGCCCAAAGAAGAGGGATAAAATTCCTGGAGGTTCCAGGGAGATAACAGGAAAAGGGACGCAATGTCCCAGGGAGAGTGGACAAAAAGATGAAGATGAACAGGATGAGAAATGCGGAATATCCGGAGGTACCGGAAGGCGGGGAAGATACGGGTTTGGAAACCCGGGAAGCAGGAGGTGCAAATGTATGCAAAATGATGGATGTAATGAATGCAAAGAATGGAATGAATGAATGAATGAAAAATGCATGAAATTCGAAGAAGATGAAGAATGTGAAGAGTGAGAAGGTGAGATCCTCCTCGTTTCCCTTGGAGTGGCCCATGAAGAAAAGGTGATTGAAATGGATATGGATGAAGTTGAATGAACAAGAGTGGAAGAAATAGGGGATGACCCCTTAAGACAATTGCCCCTCCACGGCAGTGAACATGTACGACCAATTGGCCCAATAAAGGAAGCTTCAATAAATGACCACCCCCTTGGAAAGCGAAGATCAATAAGGTGAGGGAGTCGTAGAGTTGGAACATGAAGCATCGCCATGCCCATTGATGGTGATGAATATGGAATGTTGAATAAAATGGGCATTCACCCATTGTAAGGAATAATGAATTCGGAATTCGGAAATTGGAACAAGGGGTGCCCTGCCCGGCCCTTAGACGGCATCAACGCCCGGCATGGCGACGACTTGGCTTCTTCGGCCGTGATTGGCACAATAACCCGGATTGGCATCCGGCAAATGAATTCTTGCATCTTGAATGGCACGGCCAAATCCTTGCTGCCCGGCTCTTGATTATCTTCGGTACCTGTGCTTGCAGAAGGCCCCCCATTCCGAATAGTAGAGGGAGGTGAAGCGGAGGCAGAAAGCTCCATGGATGGTGGAGATATAAGGGGAGGTGTTGGCGTAAATGGAGGCGGAGGTTCAAACACATCGAGTTTCTCCCTTTGCTTGCAAGCGGTCGGGGTTAGCTCAAGTGCAAAAAGTGGTGGACCCTGCTCAGAATTAACCATAAGTAAAGGCGAAAGGCTATGTGGTGGAGGTATGGGTTTTGGGGTTAAAGGCATAATGGAGGGTAATGGTGGTGAAATTGGGGAAGTGGAGGCCGAGGTGGAGGCTAATGGGAGGCTGATTGGGGAAGGTTTAATGATGGGTTCGACGGAGGCTAATGGTGTGGAGGTAGATAGCTTAACGGGTGGAGGTTTAATGGTGGAAGGCTTGGGGGAGGCCAGTGTTGCGTGGGTTAATGGTGTAATAGGAGGAGGTGTAATGTATGCGGTGTCAAGGATAGGAGGAGACTTACAATGTGCCGGTGTGGGTGATTGAAGTATCGACCCATCATCGTAACACCAATTAGTCTCATAAATAGGGATTGGATCGGGGATGGTTTCATCCTGAGCAGGAGGTTCATCGAATGAAAATGGGGAAAGCGGAAAGTTAAGGAAACTCGGAAGGGGTGCCTGTGGAGCTTCATCATCATCGTACACTGCCTCAGATTCTTTAATTGCCGGCTCTTCCTCGCTTGGAATGCCGAAGTCATAATTGTCCATCCTGTCTTTCCATTCATTCTCCATCTTTGTAATCTCGTCCAAAGCGGCATGGAGAGGATTGACTGGAGTAGGAGGAGCCGTGACCCTCTTTATTTGTTCCTCCATCAAAGTAATCTTATCAAGCAGAGATTGTTGGAGGGGTGTGACTTGAGCAACAGAAGGTTGGCAGGGCCTTGAAGGAGGAAGGGCCGTATAAAAAGGCCGTGGAGGGGAAGCAATGGGCCGACCCATAGAAGAACCCGGATGGGCCGGATTGTAATGAATAAATGGGCCTTGGGGCCGTGATCGAGAGGGAATGGAAGGAGGCGGGTGATGGGCCACCCGAGTAGAATGAACAGGAGGAGATGGGTAATGGGCTACCCGATCAGGATTGGAAGGAGGAGGGGGGTGATGGGCCACCCGTGTAGAATTGGAGGGAGATGGGTGATGGGCCACCCGAATAGAATTGGAAGGAGGTGGGTGATGGGCCACCCATATAGAATTGGAAGGAGGGAGAGATGCATGAGATGTACCCTCAACGGCAGCCTTAAAAGCTTGGATCTGTTGAGGGGTAAGATGATCTAATGCATGAATGATCTGGGAGACCTTCTCATCATTGGGACGAGAGGATCCCGAGGGAGTAGTGGCTCGGAATTGAGTTGAAGGACCATTGGATTGGACATTGCCCATGGGTCGGGCATGACCATAAGAATGAGGACGCGGCCCTTTGAAAGAACGGTGAGAATTTTGATGAACATGTTGAAATTGAGGGGAATAAGATGTGCTGGGTTGATCACCCTCATGAACATTAATTGAATTGAACATGTTGTTTTGTCTATCAAAGTAAGCCATTATGCAAGCAATTTAATGTGCAGACAATTTGCAAAGAAACACACAAGTGGTGATGGTTACCTTGATTTTTATGTTTGAACCTTGGTGAATTAATGAATTTTAACAAGATTGATGTGATTCACAAGGTGGGATCCTAGTTTCAATATGATTTAATTCTAGTGCCAACTAGGAACACTCTCTCACCACGTTTAGGCGAACTAATTCGGGACGTCAAAGGGTACAACCCGCCCGGCGTCCGTGAGGGAATCCACGGGTGCGGGGACTTATGGAGGCTTGGAAAAGGGATCTCCGGTCCAAAGAGACGGAATGCTCAATGGAGGGTCGTCCCGATTCCAAGAGGGTGTGTGGAATCCTAATGAAGAGAGAGGAGGTCTCCCAAACCAATGCAAATGAATGAATGTAGCAAGGTAAATCAAGCCAGTCAGCACAATATGATCAATCAATGAATATAAGCATGAATCATGATGAAAGAGTCACCCACGGGGGGTTCTGCAAACCCACAGTAAAAAGACGCCCTGGAAGGGGGCGCTACTAACCAAAGACACGACAGTGTGACTGTCGTGAAACAACGCGAGGGGCCCAGGGGCAGTGAAAAACGCGCCTTGGTGTGAGGCGCTACCAATAAAAGGACGCCCTTGGAGGAGGGCGTCAAATCTAAACTAACGCCTTGATGTGAGGCGCTAAGCAAGAAAAATACGCCCTGGAGAAGGGCGTGAATTCACCAAGCAAGCAACAAAACCAGGAGAAAGATAGAAGACGCCTTGTCAGAAGGCGTTCAACACGAATAAGACGCCCTGGCCGGGGGCGTTAATTTAAAAATGCCCCTGGGTGAGGCGTTAATTCCCAGAAAAGCTCCACGGGCACTCGCAGTCACAGGCAATCAACAAATATAAGATAGAAGCATGCTCATCAGGATTTTGAATAAGTGGAAATTCTAAAAAAAACAACAAACTGACGGATCACTTGGGGAAGAGTGCAAAGCACAATGGAGGATGCCCGAGGGGCATAAGAGAAGACGCACCGAGGGTGCGAAAGGGGAGACGGCACACGCGGGTGCCTAAGGGGAAAGGGTAATCAAAGAAAAACAATAAAGTGTCCCACCGTGATCGCCAATTTGTGGATCTCTTTAAAAATCCACTTAAATATAAAAAGCAATAGATATGATGAAAGCAATAAAATAGCACGAGGTGCTAAAAGGAAGTTGTGATCGCCAGAGACGCGAGGCCTCAAAAGATAATCAATAACAAATAGGGAGGGTGATCGCGAAAAATACCTCAAAAGATGCGGGGGATGTGAGTATTCCTTTTCTCTTCAAGATCGGTCGGCCGATGAAGAGAGTTCTTCCTTTGATTACCCTTGCAAACAACAAAGACAACACCAATAAAGAAATTGCATTAGATATGTGGTGAGTGTAGCATCAAATCCTAAATAAAGATGAGCATGAAATCATGGTGAAGAACACACCTTAAGGGGATTGCCCTTAAACCCCTATGCAAAGAGGGTATGGGGAGATATGATGAATGCATGAATGTGAAATGAACATGTAAAATATGAATAAGGGGGAAAGAGTGCAAGAGTTGCACTTAGGGGAGATCTCAACGTAGTTGAGTTGAAGTTTAATAACAAAAGGGATGAATATGCATGCAGATGAACAATGATAATAAAAGAAGAAGATAAAGGACAAAGGAAGCCTGTTGCTTTTGGCTTTGAATGCTCGATGGGGAGAACACTTCAAAAGGGATGATGAAATTAAGCATAAGAGGAGTTCCTCCTTCAGCCAGCGGCAGCAGCAACCTGTGAAGAAAGAAGAAGAAAAAAAAACAAAAAAAACAAACAAACAAACAACCGCAGAAGAAGAGAACAAAGAAGAAGAAGAAGAACCGAGGGAGGGAGAAATGGGCAGCTAACCTATTAACCGAGGCCAAAAATCTCTATTAATAAGATAGAAAAAGGAGATAAGAAGGGAAGAGTCCAAATATGGGAGGAGAAGAATGGGCAAGAGTCCAAATAGGGGGGAAATAGACTGGGCAAGAGCCCAAACGAAGCAGGGACTCTCTGGAGAAAGGCTGCGCTCGTTCGGAACACAAAACTGAAACACGACTTGGACCAGGGCGTCAATTCAAGAATTCACGACCTGCCAAAGGGCGTCTTTTAAAAACACGCCTAAAACCAAGGCGTTAAATCCTCGATCATTTTTAGAAATATATCTTTCTTTATTTGAAAATTGTGAAACACGCCTGAGTCAAAGGCGTTAATTAAAAAACGCCTTAACAAAGGACGTTAATTAAAAAAATTCGAAATAGGGCCATATTTCATTTCTCAATATTATTTTCCCATTTTTTAGGTGGAGGTGCATCTCGTCGCCCTGATTCCAACGACTATTTTTGCGAATTTTTCTGACACCCGGAAGGCCACCAAATCGCCTCTGGAAGGGGTTGAAAAATAATAATAAAATATTCAATTTAAAAGACACGCCCTCACGAACGTCGTGAATTCATTTTCTTTTGATTTTTTATTCAAAATAACGCCTTATGCTAAGTCGTTAATTCTCGAAAAATTCCAAAAAATTCTCAGAAAAATAGAAATTTGAAAGAATGGACGCCCTTCAATATAGTCGTCAATTTTTTAAGAAACGCCTATGTATAAGTCGTTATTTAAAAGACGCCCCAGATCAAGTCGTTATTTCTAAAAAATAGAAAAAAATGCCCAGAAAATCCAGAAAAATCCAGAAAAATAGGAAAAAATAGAAAAGGGTGAAAAAAAAGGGAGAAATCTAAAAAAAGGTGGGAAAAACCACTCAAATAGAACTAATTTGAGGGTCAAATTGGGACATTACAAGGCAATATGAGATGTACTCACAGTAACGTCAATTTTGGCGTGTCTACAAAGCCTACTCAAACCAATATCAAAAGTGTGCACTCTGTAAACAACACGAACACACACAAACATGCACATAAAAAGGAGAATTAGAATTTTAGAACAATGAATGCTGAGAATTCATCCGATAGAAACCATGCTACTAGGAAATATGATGCTTCATGCCATTATTGTGGTAGGTATGGTCATTTCATGAACGAATGCTTTGTCATGAAACAAGATTATAGGATGCATGCTAAATTCTCTGTAAATCATCATGGTCTTAATAGAAACAAATCTGCTTCAAACCAGCACATCATATGTTTCAATTGTAACAAGCCGGGTCACAAGGCTATTGAATGCTGGTTAGGGTCACATAGGAATAATACTGGTTCTAGAGGGAAGCACATCAGGTGCTTCGAATGTGGAAAGCCTGGCCATACAGTCAAGGACTACTGGCATGTTCATGGAAACACATTTAATTCCACATATGCTAAATCTCCTGTAAAAAGACATGCTTTTGATAGGAGCCTTAAAGGAATAAATTCTCCATGTTTCAATTGTTGTAAGCCAGGTCATAAATCTGCTAACTTTTGGCTAACCGACAATAAGAGACAAAACGTTCATGTAAACAACAGAAAGTTTCATGCTCATGCACATAGATTTCATACTTATGTTGAATGGCATAAAAATACCAAAAAGTTTGTTGTCTCATGTAGATATTGTGAAAATTTTGGACACTCTATGGCCGATTGTTTTCTGATGGAGTTTGATGATTATCTAGCTAAGAAAATGTTGAAAATGCCTGTCAAAGGTGCTACTAACTCTGCAGGACCCAAGACTTCTTGGGTATCTATTGGTGCAAAGTAGTTTACTAATTTATAGGTGTGCCTTGGAGAGGAATAAAAGGGTTGTATAATCCAAGGCACCCAAGTTTGGTAAAACCCCATCTTTGCACTTGACAGGTTCGATCCTCTAACTTTAGAAATTTTCTTTCAATGAGTTACATTTCATGCATACATGCTCACATCTGAGTTTAACTTGTCTATCATAAATTATCAAATGCATTTGCTGAATTAATTGTGCATACTTTAAGCTGAAAGTGAATTGAATGCTATTTTCTGAAAAATCTAAATTATGCCATCTGAAATTTCTGATTTAGATGTTTGCATAACTTGTTAAGCATACATACTTGTATTCTTGTGTGTCATCTACACTGCTCAATTTGAATCTTTTCTTGCATAACAAAATTCATCTGTGCATCCTCTAACTGAAATTCTTTGAAAATCTGAAATGCACATGAAGTCTATTGTAGTCCATCTCAGGCTGTAATTTCATGTCTACTTCATGAGCATAGATCATAAAACCATGTGTTCAGTCTTCATTGCATATAATGTATTTAGTCAAGGGGAGTAAATGCATAAATGGTCATGCATTTGTGGCATTTAGAATTCTGGATTTTATTACATATTGTCAGGGGGAGGTTGGCTGCCCCTACATGATGGTCATGCCACTCATGTTCATATTCATGTAATACTTTTAGGAAAATCATTGCATATGGATATATATAGTGAATTGCACTGCATATCGTAAATTTGAAAAATTTCAAAAAGAAGTGACTCACTACATCTAGACAGGGGGAGCTTTTTAGACTCATTAGTCTTTTTCAATCTGAACCCTTCTTGTCTAATCACTCAAATCACTCTCCTATTCTTGTGTGTGTTGCTCTCAATTTTCTTGAAGCTGAAATCTATATCTGCTACTCCTTAAGTTGCTGAAGGAGAGCTTCACTTGATTTCATTCTTGTTACTACTGTCAAGCTGATATGTCTGTATTCCAGACTCAGCTATTGTTTCTAATCTGAATTACTCTAGTGTATATCTCTTGCTGCATCCTTGTAAACTTACTGCCTCCTGAAAATTTGGTTGATGCATAAGCATGTGTTCCAATTCTTTCACTTCATGTGCATGCTTGTAATTGTCCTCTACTGCTCTCTATATGAAATTTCTTGTTGCTTCTATTAATTGGATGCACTGTCAATGTTGATCCATTTAAAATTGGAAAGATTTTAATCTGAGTACCCTAATCATAAATCCGACATATTTCGAAAAGAAAAATCTTCTATTATATTGGTTTAAGAATGTCTAATGAATCAAATTGATTTAAGTCTAATGTATTCATTATGTTTGGATGTGAAAGACTTGAAAATATATGAATCATCTTTTTAATAAATCTTAACCAATTGTCTCATGTAATTTCATGCAAAATCTTCTGAAATCTGAAACTTTAAAAATATGGCTTACTTTGGATAAAATACATGTAGTCATCATCATCATCATCATCATCATCATCAGAGCCTTATCCCAATTAATTGGGGTCGGCTACATGAATCATGTTCCGCCAAAGATTTCTATCAATTGCAATATTCGTATTTAAACCCAAGAAACTAATGTCCTTCCTAATAACATCGCACCATATCATTTTAGGCCTTCCCCGAGCTCTTTTACTAGCATCCACTAAGATTTGGTCACATCTTTTAACCGGCGCTGAATTAGGGCGATGACACACATGTCCAAATCACCTGAGTCTATTTTCTCTCATTTTACTATCAATTGGAGCTATCCCTAAGTCCTTACGAATACGCTCATTCCTAATCTTGTCTTTCTTAGTCTTGCCACACATCCATCTCAACATCCTCATCTCTGCTACACACATTTTATGGATGTGTTCCTTTCGTACTGCCCAACACTCGATACCATATAGCAAAGCAGGTCTCACAGCCGTTCTATAAAATCTCCATTTGAGTTTCACAGGCATACGACGATCACAAAGGACACCTGATGCACTTCTCCATCTTAACCAGCCTGCCTTAATCCTATGTGTAACGTCATCATAAATCTCCCCATTTTCTTGTATGATAGACCCTAAGTATCGAAAGCTACTACTCTTCGGAATGTTATGTTCATCAATTAGAACCATGTCTTCCTGAACCACTCTCCCATTACTAAAATTACAATGCATAAACTCTGACTTACTCCTACTAATTTTAAAACCTTTAGACTCCAAGGCAAGTCTCCAACACTCTAACTTAGCATTTGTAGCATCAATACTCTCATCAATTAAAACAATATCATCTGCAAAAAGCATACACCAAGGGATATGCTCATGCAATTGTTTAGTTACTTCATCCATAACTAAGGCAAAGAGATACAGACTTAGTGCAGAACTTTGATGCAAACCTATAGAAATGGGAAATTCACCAGTCTCCCCAGTAATAGTTCGAACACTAGTAATAGCGCCGTCGTACATATCCTTAATCAAGTCAATATATCCTTGAGAGATTCCTTTCTTTCTTAATATCCACCAAATTAATTCTCTCGGTACTCGATCGTACGCCTTCTCTAAATCAAGAAAAATTATATACAAATCTTTTCTCATCTCTCTATACTTCTCCATGTTGTGCCCCTGTGGTTTTGATGTCAGCAAGAACTATGAGTATAAATGATTGATCACCATGTGTCAGCATATGAATGATTGATTGAGCATCTTACTTCCATGCATGCATAAAGAGTCGTATGGGTTCTGGTATATAGAGTGCGTCGACGCACTGCAGTGGCTGCGTCGACTCAGTCTAGTATTTCTGGAAGGATACCCATTCTGAAAGGGGGTGTGCGTTGACGCAGTATGGGCATTGCGTTGACGCAGCCAGTTGTGTGTTCTAGCATTAACTCTGTAGAAACACATGCACATTCGGTGCATTGTCTGTTCTCTGCATCGGTGCAATTCTAGTTCGTGCATAACAAGTGTAGTTTGCATCGGTGCATTATCTGTAGTTGCATGCCATATAGTCGGTGCATTTCTTCACATTTGCATAGCCGGTGCATGCCCAACATCAGTGCATTCTCATGCTGACTTCATAGACAACGATGGTGCAATGTATGTATTCGTGCACATTGAATCAGTGCATCGCTTTGCCTCACGCATACACAAAATACACAAAGTCAGTGCATCATTTCACAAGTCTGTACAACCTCTGTTGATTCGAGCGTCTAACTCTGTACATCATTTCATCAGAGTCTGTACATTATGAATTCATGCTTAAACTCTAGGCACAGCAAGTCGATGCATCTTTTGTACCATGCACTCAAAGTCTATGCATTCTGTTGCATACATACGTAAAGTAGTATCATGCACACAAAAGTTTGTACATCGTCTTGTCGCATGCATACAAAGTTTGTACATTTTTTTTTGGCGTGTCTGAGCATTCCTCTTCAATGTGCATACTTTCTTATATGCATACTGCATTACACACCATCAAGTCTGTACATGCTTAGTTCAACTCTCGAAGTAACTCGGTGCGTCTTTTTTTTCTTTCCTTTCAGATTAACTCAAACTGATAACAAGTCTGATCAGATAGGACTGCTGATCGAGGAACTTAAGAAGAGCACGTGATCCAAGAATGGAGGATGTGCCAGGATTGTGACACGTGTAAAGCAGTGAGTTGAAATGCTGCCACGTGGTCAAGGCGCTAGGGCGAGAATCCGGGGAAGACACACGCCCATCTATCTGCTGCTGCTATAAAAGGGGGGACCTCTCCATCTAGAGAAAAGTGATCGTGAAAAAAGAGTGATCGAAATTGGGAACTTACCTAAAAGAGTAGAAGTAGAGAGAGCCTGCACGATCCGAGAGAAGAAAAAAGATAACAGTAGAGAGGGAAAAGAAGCAGAAGAAGTGGAAGAAAGAGAGAGCAGAAGAAGAGCAGAGGAGGATAGTGTTCGAAAAACAAAGAGTGAGCAGTAAAGAAGAAGAAGAAGAAGAAAGAGAAATCAAGTGTTTAGAAGAAGAAGAAGAGAGTCTTCTGAAGCTCTGTCTCTACTGGACCGTGGATCAAATCCAGGCCAGTCAGCTCTTTGAGAGCCACTTTGTGTTTTATCGTATATAGCTTTCGGTCGCAGTGATTTCCCATTTCTTGATTTTCTTTTAAACCTTTCTTTCAAGCTGTGAGCCAGCAGAGCATGACGTGATGCTCAACAGGCAAGGTGGTTACCTTGGACAGCAAGCTGTGATGCTCAGCGGGATAGCAAGCTGTGATGCTCAGTGGATGGCAAGCTATGAGGCCCAGCTGATGTAGGCAAGCTGTGTTGCCCAGCCGTTCAAGCTGTGAGTCAGTAGGAATCCACACTCGGGTAGAGTGTGGGGTGGACGTAGGTCTGCGGACTGAACCACCTAAAAAATTCTTCTGTGCAATGGTTTGATTGTCTGTTATGTTTCGCTAGATACATGCTTCGGCCGATTGATTTGCTCTTCCAATCTAGCGAGTGTTCCATTTGCATATCGCACGTTTGATTTAGGTGTCGTGTGAGTCTGGTGAAGTCTGGTATTATTATCAGTATACTCTGCAGAGTTCTGAATTTTGTTTGTCTGTCATCTTCTCGTCCTTCGTAGAGAATACCCAGTTCGTGCTAATTACCTACCCATATTGCTTCCGCGTCTTTGCCTTTCCACAGTTTTTAACTGGGCGTAATTAGTAATGTTTAATTGATTGAAAATTTTAAAGGGGAGATTCATTCACCCCCCTTTGAATCCATCGCACCAGTCCCAACAATTGGTATCAGAGCAGGTCTCTGTGAATCCTGATCCAACGATCTGCAGAGGATCCTGCTGTACTCGGTGCATTATTGTCTCTACTATCTTGCATTCAGCGTTTCACTACTTTGTGCATTCTATTTCGAAATACCTTATTGATCTACATTCATGAATCATTCTCCCGTCTATGATGGGTCTATCTTCAGTAACTGGCTAGGCGGCCTCTATGTGCACCTGAATTCCATTGATCCTAATCTATGGACTCTTGTATCAAGAGGCCCATATAAGTTACCTCACAATCAGACCAAGTGGTCTAGTGAAGACAGATCAAAGAACCGTGATAATATCACAGTTCTTAACATTTTGAGAGATGCGGTCAATACTGATAGATTTCCCTTTGTTTCCAGGTGTGCTTCTGGAAAGGAGATCATGGGCAAGATAACTACTATTCATCAGGAGCAAGAACGGATGTGTTTGATGGCCAAACGGGGAGATGATGATGAGGAAACAACTTCTCAGGTGAGTCTCAGATCAGAAGAACCTTCTTTTGATGAATTGGTTGAAATGTATGATGAATTGAGTTGTCCAAGAAAATGAAATCTGAGAATAAAAGACAGAAGAAAAAGATCGAACAAAATAAGTCTAAATTCACATGTGATGCTTGTCCTACATTGAAGCAGTCTTATGATACTTGTTTAATAGATGTTCAAAATTTTAAGGAACAAAATGGTTCTTTAAAAATCAAAAATCAAACATGTTTGAACAAGATATCAGAACTTGAGAATCAGCTGAATAAGAAGAAAGATGAGCATCTAAAAGGCATGCAAGAACTGAACGAGATTAATTCTATAACGGACAAATTGAAATTTGAAAATGTTGAAGTTCAAAAAGAAAATGAAACTCTCAAGGCTGGAATGAATGAAGTCAGTAATGAAGCTGTACATATTTTCTATGTAGAGTCAAGCTGTAACAAATGCTCGGTTCTGCGAGAACGTAATGAAGAACTCTACAGTGAAAATGAATGGTGGAATAATCAAATTACCTCATTTAAAGTGGATCACAAAAATTTGCTTGCTAAGAAAATTAAAGTAAAAGAAAGAGAAGAGGAACTAATTGAGAAACTGGAGTTGATGTCCAGTAATGAAGAATGTGATGAAGAAGTTAAGAAGCTGACCAAAGAAAACACTGAACTAAAAGCTGAAGTTGAAAATTTAAAGTGGTTAAACACTGGTTTGTCTGAAAAACTTCTCACCATAGAAAAAAGAAAAACTATCCGTGATGAAGAATCATAAATTTTGAAAAATCTGGAACAAGAAATTGAGAAGTATAAAACTACAAACAAAGTTCTAAGCGAATGTGTTAATTACAGTGAATAGGAGATAGCTAGTTATGAACTTCACATTGCTTCTTTGGAAAATAAAATTCATGATCTAGAAAACTCAGCATCCGAGTCCGCTAAAAATAAAGGAAAAATGAAAGTTGTCATGAAAGGAGAGGATGATAATTCAAGAAGGGGGATAAATTGCAGTTCTGATGTTAAGGAAATTACTAGAAACCAGCTACACACAACTTTTGTGCGAAGCTCTGATCTAGCTGGTACCTCAAATCAATCCCCAAAACAAAATAAAAAATAGAAATCACCTCCATCATCTGTATTTCAGTTCGACGCACAGAAAAATGAAAAACAAACAAAAATTGCTAAGAATAATCAGAAAGTGAAAAAGAAGGGTCAAACGAAGAAGGTGAAGATTGTTCCTGATCATGCCCTAAAATCTGCTAGCTCGGGTGAATTCGATGAGTCAATGCACACTGCACATGCCTCATGTACTCATTCGTATGCATCTAGTCAATCTGTGAGTAACCATGCTACCAGGAAATCATAGATATCATGTCACTACTGCAGAAGGCATGGTCATTACATGGATGACTGCAGTGTAATGAAGAATGATGATATGATGCATGATAAATCTCTTACAAATCATCATAATAACCCCAAAAGAAACACTCTTATTTCAAACCAACGCATCATCTGTTATAACTGTAACAAACGTGGTCATAAAGCTGTTGAGTGCTGGTTTGGGTCTTCATGGGGATACAATGACTCAAGAGGCAAGCACCTAAGGTGCTTCGAGTGTGGGAAGCATGGCCATACAGTCAAGGACTGTTGGCATGCCCAAGGAAGCCATGTTAATGACAAATCTTTTAAATTCTCTACCAAAAGACCTGTGAATTTTTCATGTTTCAACTGTGGCAAGTCTGGTCACAAGTATGTTGAATGTTGGTTGTCAGACAATAGGAAACAAAATATCCATGCGAATAGCAGGAAGCTTCATGCTCATAATCATAGGTCTCAAGCTGTTGTGCATCATATGACCAGAAAACATGCTGTCTTATGTAGATATTGTGGTAGAATTGGACATTCCATGACTAATTATCATTTGATGGATTTTGATGACAATGTTGCTAAAAGATTATTTAGAACACCTGTTAGGGCTAATACAGGACCCAAAGCGGCTTGGGTCCCTACAGGATCAAAATGATTAATGTGCTGCAGGTGTGCCTTGGAATGAAAAAAGGAGGGGTGAATAAACCAAGGCACTCAAAATGAAAACCCCAGGATCCTACGCTTCAGGTCAGTTCTGAACACTCTGTTTAAATTTCATTATCTGAAAATTAAGAATTTGAAATGACTGTATATCATGTTGCTCTGTTGGTGCTAAATTGAAATTTTTTGAAATGGGAATTACTCGATCATGTTCATGGTAGCTCAATTCTGTTTGAAGTGCATGGATTATAATTGAATGTCAAACTTGAAATCATGTGATGTGCTTTCATCATATATCATGCACTTAGTCAGGGAGAGTTCAACCATTCTTGGTTAACCATATTGTTGCTCATGCTTTGTTGATTACATGATGCATCTAGATAGAGGGAGCTTTTTAGATCATCTTGTTCACTTTCACCTGAAATCTTCCTATCTAGTTTATTGGTTCTTCTAATGCTCTCAATTTGTTTCAATTGAATTCTTTGATGTCTTCACTGAAATAGTTGATCTGTCTGTATTCCAGACTCAGCTACTGCTTGCTGATATACTATCTTCTAATGCTTTTCTCTCTTGTTGTTGACTCTTCCACCAACTTACACTCATGCTTCACATACTTCTTAACTGGTGTGACTGATTTGTTTCTATTGTTGATTAGCTGGTCAGCTGTATTTTTGATCTGATCTGAGGAACACATGCTGCATGGCTTGCAATTCAGTCTGAGAATCATGTAGAAATTCCTATTATATAGGTTTAAGAATGACCACTGAATCAGACTGATATAAGGTTTATGTATTCTCAGATTTACATTTAAATGACTTGAAAATATCTGAATGATAAGCTTTAATAAACTTTAACCATATGTGTCATGACAACCTTAGACTCACTCATCTGAAATTTGAAAATTTGAAATCAAGGCTACCTTGGTTGAGATACATAGAGTAAGTATTGTTCTTAAACACTAACTTTGAAGAGTCTGACTAAAAGGAAAATCGGTTAGTAATGTAATGACTTTGCTCACTGAGAAACTGGGTCCTCCATCAAAGTAATGGAGTAAACCCAAGTCATGAAGTGTCATAGTCGCTTAAAGCAAAAAATCATTGAGAACTTGACAGAGCAACGACATGTGCGTGTTGAGTAACTGGGGAGTCTGGCCTCTAATCAAGGTGTCTCCTCACGTAAAAAGACATTTCTATTGCTAACTCTGGTCTTAATGTTGAGAGGCAATGACAGTTATCACACTGAGTAATTGGGTCACTTCACCTGAGACGTGTTGTGTCTCACGTAAAAAGGTGTTGATCAACTTAAATTACTTAGGAAAAGTATAATGTGCTTCAAATGGAAATATCTTGCAAACTCTGTCAACTCATGCTCTTGTAAAAGTGTTTAATCTCAATACTAATCTGTGTAACTCTCAAAGGAGTCATTGAGATCATGCGTGTAAGACAAAGATGATTGGTCCTGAGTGTTATCTGATATTTGGTTCACCTTTATTAAAACTTGAATTCAGATATAAGTATTGAGTTTAATTGACAAATTTGGTATACATCATAATTAAATCAGGTTGGTCAAGTTGCCAATTCATAACCCTCTATGATAGGAGAGTCTATTCATGTTAAGACTTATTGTAGTGGTGCATGCCTTACAATCCCTCATGGTCTGATTCACCCCTGACAACTTGATCAACAAGAACTTTGTTGACAATTCTCTCTTATCGGTTGATTGATTGCTCCTTGAGATGTACTGTGCTTTGACTGATTCTCACCCCTACTCTTGTCCACACTATTGGAATCTTCCATCTTGTTTCTATAACTAGTTCTGGTTCAGTGGACTTTCCACCTGCTTTATTCTATCCATGCATATGTGAGGTGCCACAACCATTATTGTTTTGGATTCCTTGTGATGGCAGATTTCAGATTGCTTCATTGGTTAACCAGAATTCATTCCTGCACTTCAGGGGGAGTTCTGGGTCATCTGCATTTAAGGGGAGTGTAGTCAACCATTCATGTTGATAGGGGGAGTTCTTATATTTTTCTTCAGTGCTCATTTCGCTTGTTTCTTTGGGGGAGAATAGCTAGCTCTAATGTGCTTTTATGTTGTTAAAGCGGGAGATGTTATATCTATCTTTTCATACATGCTTAAATTTTTTTCTCTCTCAAATTATTTTCTTTTTGATGAAGTCAAAGGGGGAGAATAGTTTGGGTCGGTGTGACTCATAGTGTTGCCATCATCAAAAAGGGGGAGATTGTTGTGCCCCTGTAGTTTAGATGTCAACAAGCACTACGAGTATGAATGATTGATCACCATGTGTCTGCATATGAATGATTGATTGAGCATCTTACTTCCATGCATGCATAAAGAGTTGTATGGGTTCTGGTATATAGAGTGCGTCGACGCACTGTAGTGGCTGCGTCGACTCAGTCTAGTATTTCTGGAAGGATACCCATTCTGAAAGGGGGTGTGCATTGACGCAGTATGGGCACTGCGTTGACGCAGCCAGTTGTGTGTTCTAGCATTAACTCTGTAGAAACACATGCATATTTGGTGCATTGTATTTTCTCTGCATCGGTGCAATTCTAGTTCGTGCATAACAAGTGTAGTTTGCATCTGTGCATTATCTGTAGTTGCACGCCATATAGTCGGTGCATTTCTTCACATTTGCATAGCCGGTGCATACCCAACATCAGTGCATTCTCATGTTGACTTCATACACAACGATAGTGCAATGTATGTATTCATGCACATTGAATCAGTGCATCGCTTTGCCTCACGCATACACAAAATACACAAAGTCAATGCATCATTTCACAAGTCTGTACAACCTCTGTTGATTCGAGCGTCTAAGTCTGTACATCATTTCATCAGAGTCTATACATTTTGAATTCATGCTTAAACTCTAGGCATAGCAAGTCGATGCATCTTTTGTATCATGCACTCAAAGTCTATACATTCTGTTGCATACATATGTAAAGTAGTATCGTGCACACAAAAGTCTGTACATCGTCTTGTCGCATGCATACAAAGTCTGTTCATTTTTTTTGGCGTGTCTGAGCATTCCTCTTCAATGTGCATACTTTCCTATATGCATACTGCATTACACACCATCAAGTCTATACATGCTTAGTTCAACTCTCGAACTAACTCGGTGCGTCTTTTTTTTCTTTCCTTTCAGATTAACTCAAACTGATAACAAGTCTGATCTGACAGGACTGCTGGTCAAGGAACTTAAGAAGAGCACGTGATCCAAGAATGGAGGATGCGCCAGGATTGTGACACGTGTAAAGCAGTGAGCTGAAATGCTGCCACGTGGTCAAGGCGCTAGGGTGGGAATCCGTGAAAGACACACGCCCATCTATCTGCTGCTGCTATAAAAGGGGGGACCTCTCCATCCAGAGAAAAGTGATCGTGAAAAAAGAGTGATCGAAATTGGGAACTTACCTAAAAGAGTAGAAGCAGAAAGAGCCTGCACGATCTGAGAGAAGAAAAGAGATAACAGTAGAGAGGGAAAAGAAGTAGAAGAAAAAGAAGAAAGAGAGAGCAAAAGAAGAGCAGAGGAGGAGAGTGTTCGAAAAATAAAGAGTGAGCTGTAAAGAAGAAGAAGAAGAAGAAAGAGAAATCAAGAGTTTAGAAGAAGAAGAAGAAAGTCTTCTGAAGCTCTGTCTCTACTGGACCGTGGATCAAATCCAGGTCAGTCAGCTCTTTGAGAGCCACTTTGTGTTTTATCGTATACAGCTTTCTGTCGCTGTGATTTCCCATTTTTTATTTTTCTTTTAAACCTTTCTTTCAAGCTGTGAGTCAGCAGAGCAAGCTGTGATGCTCAGCAGGCAAGGTGGTTACCTTGGACAGCAAGCTGTGATGCTCAGCGGGATAGCAAGTTGTGATGCTCAGCGGATGGCAAGCTGTGAGGCCCAGCTGATGTAGGCAAGCTGTGTTGCCCAGCCGTTCAAGCTGTGAGTCAGCAGGAATCCACACTCGGGTAGAGTGTGGGGTGGACGTAGGTCTGCGGACTGAACCACCTAAAAAATTCTTCTGTGCAGTGGTTTGATTGTCTATTGTGTTTCGCTAGATACATGCTTCGGCCAATTGATTTGCTCTTCCAATCTAGCGAGTGTTCCATTTGCATACCGCACGTTTGATTTAGGTCTCGTGTGAGTCTGGTGAAGTCTGGTATTATTATCAGTCTACTCTGTAGAGTTCTGAATTTTGTTTGTCTGTCATCTTCTTGTCCTTTGTAGAGAATACCCAGTTCGTGCTAATTACCTACCCATATTGCTTCCGCGTCTTTGCCTTTCCACAGTTTTTAACTAGGCATAATTAGTAATATTTAATTGATTGAACATTTTAAAGGGGAGATTCATTCACCCCCCTCTGAATCCATCGCACCAGTTCCAACACTCCATTAGCTGCCGTAGTAAGAAAATAGCTTCTGTAGTAGATCTATTTGGCATAAAACCAAACTAATTTTCTGATACAGTAGTCATACATCGGAGGCATTTTTCAATTATGCTTTCCCAAAGTTTCATAGTATGACTCATAAGCCTAATTCCACGATAATTATTACAACTTTGAATATCTCCTTTATTTGTATAAAAAGGAACTACAACACTTTTTCTCCAAACTTCTGGCATTCTCTGTTCCTTTAAAATTTTATTAAAAAATTTAGTTAGCCACTGAATACCAATATCTCCTAGGCCTTTCCATACTTCAATAGGTAAGCCATCTAGTCCTAAGGCCTTACCCACTTTCATTTTTCTTAAAACATCCTCCACTTCTGACATCTTAATATGCCTGAAATATTGATATTTATCAAATATTATGGACTCTTGGGTACCTTCTAAAGATAAATCATTGACGGAATCTCCATTAAGTAACTTCTGAAAATAGCTATGCCACCTCCCTTTAATCTCAAGATCCTTAGTTAAAACCCTTTGATCTTCACCTTTAATGCACCGAACGTGATCTAAATCTCTAGTTTTCCTTTCTCTTAATTTAACAAGTTTAAATATTTCCTTTTCACCCTCTCGGGTTCCTAATTTATTATATAAATCTTCAAATGCTTTTGATTTAGCTTCGCTAACTATTTTCTTAGCTCTCTTTTTAGCGATTTTACAGGCTTCTAGGGTTTGATCATTTTTGTTAGTTTGCCAAACTTTAAAGCATTCCTTTTTTACTCTAATGGTATTTTGGATTTCTTCACTCCACCACCAAGTCTCTTTTTCTAAATTCGTTTTACCTTTAAATTCGCCTAAGAGTTATTTTGCAACCCTCGTTATACAATTTGTAACATTATTCCACATTACATTAGTTTCTTGTTCTAAATTCTAAATATTTTCCTTTAATAGATGATTTTTTAATGTTTCTAAACTTTTACCTTTTAAATTCCACCATTTAATCTTGGAATAATTATTTATAATGATCTTTCTTTTGAATTTAGGGATATTGACATCAATTACTAACAACCTATGTTGAGGGGCCAGACTCTCACCATGAATAACTTTGCAATCTTTACATTAAACTCTATCGACCTTCCTAATGAGAAAATAGTCAATTTGACTTATATATGTTCCACTCTTGTATGTTATTAAGTGTTTGTCCCTCTTCTTAAAGAAGGTATTAGTAATTGCTAGATCATAGGCCATAGCAAAATCAAGAATAGTGTTACCCATATCATTTCTATTGCCAAAACCAAACCCTCCATGAATCCTCTCATAGCCTCTAGTATCTTTACCCACATGACCATTAAGATCCCCTCCAATAAAGATTCTCTCTTCACTAGGGATATTTGGATCAAACTATCAATAGCCTCCCAAAATTACTTTTTAATGCTCTCTTCTAATCCTACTTGAGGTGCATATGCACTAATTATATTCAAAGTATCCTCACCTAAGATAAGTTTAATTAACATTAGTCTATCCCCCAATCTATTTACTTCCACAACTCTATCTTTTAAGTTTTTATCTATTATTATAACAACACCATTTCTAGAATTGTTATTACCCGTATACCAAATTTTATATCCATCAATGTCTTTAGCTTTATGTCCTTTCCACCTAGTTTCTTGTAGGTAAGCGATGTTAATCTTCCTGTCCTTCATTAACTTAACTAATTCTAAACTCTTACCTGTTAAAGTTCCTATATTCCATGTAGCTAGACGGATCCTATGTTTTTGGACTTGCTTCTTTACCGATGTGCGTCCAACCCCACACGAGAACCCTTGCCCATTTGACACAGCAATCGGGCGCCATTACGGCGCGTCGCTTACGGAGAGCGCCCTAGCTAGCCCTTGCTCACTTGTCATTCCATCCGGGTTCCGATGTAACGCGTCGCTTACGGGGAACGCCCTAGCATTAGCACATAATGTATTTGGATAAAATTTATGTTGGAGATGTGACAAAATACATGTAGTAAGTATTATTTTTAAACATTTCAGTGTATTGAAAATTGTCTAAAGAATCTGAAAAATAGTTGAAAGAAATCTTGGTCAGAGCAATGACTTTGGTCACTCAGAAACTGGGTCCTCTATTCAAGAAATAGAGTAAACTCATGTCATGAAGTGCCATAGTTACCTCTGCTATAAAAATGATTGAAAATCTGGCAGAGCAATGGCATGGTTGTGTTGAGTAATTGGGGATTCTGGCCTCTGATCAAGGTGTCTCCTCGTGTAAAAAGACACTCCAAATTGCTAACTCTATTCTCATTGATGGGTAATATGGTTGTCACACTAAGTAACTGGGTCACATCACCTAAGACGTGTTGTGCCTCACGTAAACAAAGGTGTTGACCTAACCAGACTTGCTCAGGAAAAATAATGTTGCTGAACAAAAGAAAAATTCTGATAAACTAAAGATATGTTCAAATACATTCATATTTGTTTAATCTCAATACTATCTTGTGTAACTCCCAAAGGAGTCATTGAGTTTGAATGAGTAAGATAGAAGGAGGTTAAACAAGAATTTCATATGTGCAATTAGTTCATCTTTATTAAATCTTGATTTCAGATATGCGTATTATATTTCATTGATAAACTTTATATACATCATGCTTATATCATGCTGATAAGTTTAGACTCATTCATAATTTCTTATAATAGAAGAGTCTGAGATTCGCTTATCAAGATTTATGAATTTGGTACCCTATTAAAAATCTTTCTGTCTCATCTATTCATTGGCAATTCAGTCAATATCTTGTTGATGGAATTCAATTTGATAGTACTCAGTGACCCTGATGTTTCTTGAGTACGACCTGAAATTATCTATGGCTGATCTTGTGTTTTTGATGATCTTGGTATCAATCTACTGATCTTCTCCAATCTTGGTATCAGACTTACCTCTGATAGTTCCTCTTGACTATCCCTGCGAAGTTTGGAGATCATTTGCCTGAATTCCCACTTCCATACATCACATTTTCAGGGGGAGAAGGTTTCTTTTATTCGATCTGTCTATCAGTTTCAGTCCATTTTATCTATATCAGTGGTGTCCTACCATTTTAGCTGATTGTCAAAAGGAGAGAGTATGTGGTGTCATATTGATTATTGGAGGAGGTTTGCTTGCAATCCCTTCTTGACTGGTGCTAGGTTGCTTATCTGCCCCTGTGTTTGCTGATTTCTTTCATTTATCCAGGGGGAGTATAGCTCTTCTATGCCTTAATGATTAAGTCAAAGGGGGAGAGTCTAAATCAATCATTTCATGCATGCTTATATCTCTCTCAAACTATTTTATTTTTGCTGAAGTCAAAGAGGGAGAATAATTTACATGAGTCAGTGTGACTCATAGTATTGCCATCATCAAAAAGGGGGAGATTGTTGTGCCCCTGTGATTTTGATGATAGTAAACACTATAAGTCATCATGTGTTTGCAAGAAAGATTTAATGATTGCATCTCTACAATGAAACAAGACATTCCATTAAACACTTGTTGTATATGCATCATAATTGTGTTTCATGTGTATATGCATCATAATTGTGTTTCATGTGTCTACACTTGCGTCTTAGCACATACCAGGTCTAAGCATATACCAGGTCTAAGCATATATTCATATTGCGTCTCACGCACACCAAAGGTCCGAGCATGTCAGGGTCGGTGCATCCTTTGCATCATGAATTGTTGCGTCTCATGTGCATTTGTGTCTCAGTGAATGTACTGCATCTTCTATTGCGTCTCATGTGCATATGTGTCTCAGTGCATGTGCTATGTCTAAGTTTGCGTCTCATGCTATGTCTAAGGGAGCACAAACATTAGGTCGGTGCAAGTCTTGTTAGAGCATAGTCAGTGTAGATTTCTGTAGAGTCAAATAAAGTCGGTGCAATGTCTTGTCTTAGCAAGGTAAGTGTAATATAGTCGGTGCATGTGTCCGTCTTATCTTGCGTCTCATGTGGCCTAGGTCAGTGCATGTGTCCGTCGGTCGGTGCAAAGTCCTGTCTTAGCAAGGTCAGTGCAATATAGTCGGTGCATGTGTCCGTCTTATCTTGCGTCTCATGTGGCCTAGGTCAGTGCATGTGTGCGTCTTACTTTGCGTCTCAAGTGGCTTATGAGGTCAGTGCACATTCTGCCTCGGTGCATGTTTTTCTAAAGCATATAGGAGGTGCATCTTACTTTGCGTCTCAAGTGGCTTATGAGGTCAGTGCATTCCTTGCCTCGGTGCAGGTTTTGCATTATGCACGCTAGGGTCAGTGCATATGTGCACTCGGTGCATACTTTGGGTAAATGCTTAGGGTCGGTCCACTTCTTGCGTCAATGCAGGTTTTGCATTATGCATGCTAGGGTCAGTGCATATGTGCACTCGGTGCATGTATTGGGCTAATGCATTATAAGGACATCACACTCCTTGCCTCAGTGCATAACTACGTCGGTGCAAGTTTTACCTTACGTTACATAACAGGTCTATGCAAATTATGTCTAACACGTTCCAAGGTCTGTGCATGTCCTTGTACATGTTTATAAGGTCTGTGCACATCAGTCATTAGGCAGAACAACGTCGGTGCACATTTGGTGTTAGCCTTGTTAGCATCGGTGCACATTTGGTATGAGTTTGTTAGAGTCTGTGCATAATGCTTAATGGGTTTGTGCATACATGATGCATATAGAGTCTGTGCATGAATGAACACAACATCGGTGCATTGTTTTTGCCTAGCACACATAAGGTCTGTGCAAGTTTGCATGCTACACATAAGGTCTGTGCAGGTTTTGTAGTGAGCACTCAAGAGTCGGTGCATACTTTCCCATATGCGCATCAAGGTCTGTGCATACCGTCCTATATGCATATCAAAGTCTGTGCATACTTTGCATATGCCATATTAAGTCAGTGCAAACTTCATTCTATACCATATGACTAATTACTTCTAACTGACAGGATGAAGGAAGCACGTGAGCTGGTGAAGGATAACAGAAGCAATAATTGGCACATAATCCAAGGGATGCAATCAGTGGACCTTATGCCACGAGGATTGTTGTCCTATTCGCACCTGACACGTGGCTGAGAGCTTTCTGGAATCTCTTGGTGGGAGTATTCCCTCCACATGCCCAATGCGTGAGCTCGTGGGTCCCAGTCTAAAGATATATATATATATATCCCTCTTCTGCGTTCAAAAAAAAAAAGAAAAAGCATTACAGATGTGAAAATCAGAAGAAGAGAATTAAGAGAGCAGAGAAGAGAGAAAAAGAGAGAAGAACCAGAGAGCAAGAAGAAGAGCCGACAGAGAGAAGAAAGAAGATAGAATGCAGTAGTGTGAGAGTGCTAAGAAAGAGAGAGCTCGAGAGAGAAGAGAGAAGTGATAGTGAAGCGACTGAAGCAAATTGTGGATATGCTATCTGTTGGTTTCTGGATCAGATCCAGACCAACTTGCTCTTGCGAGAGCTACATTCTTGTGCTTTATCTCCAGCTTTCCGTAGCTGAATTTTCTCATACTTGTTTTTCCTTTTAAACATTTGTTTCAAGCTATGTGTCAGCGATGTAGAGGATTGGTTCCTCTGGACAGCAAGCTATGTTGCTCAGTGTTGTAGAGGATTGTTTCCTCTAGACAGCAAGCTGTGTTGCTCAGTGGTGCAGAGGATTGGTTCCTATGGACAGCAAGCTGTGATTGCTCAGCAGAAGCAAGCTGTGTTGCTCAGCGGTTGTAGGCAAGCTGTAATGCCCAGCAGTTTAAGCTGTGTATCAGCGGGAAGCCTCACTCTGGTTTGAGTGGGGGATGGATGTAGGTCTTCGGGTAGCAGACTGAACCATCTAAAATTCCTTGTCTATCGTGGTTTGATTGTTCACTCTGATCCGCTAGATGCATGCCTAGGTTATTGCTCTAATTGCATACCTGATAGTCTCCTCTTACAGTAGATGAATGCTCAAGTACATTTCTGACTACGATTCTGACTTAATGGATAGCAGCCCATCTGTTTGATCAAGAGCACCATTGATTTTTTTGTAGAGCTTAATTAGTTTATATTTTCGCTGTAGTGTCCAGTATAGTTTTTATTAGGCAATTTTTATAGGGGGATTCTTTCACCCCCCCTCTGAATCCGGGTCTAGCACCCTAACAGTTAGAGTCCAACAGGAGAGGAAAACCAGCTAGAGGCTTAGCTCAAGACACTGAGCTCGTGTGTGTACACGTGGTCAGGGGCGTTTTGCAACGCCCCAGGGTTCGATCCCCATGTTTTTGCGGATTATATATTTTTTTCTTTTTATCGGACCCCGAAGTAATCACTTCGTACGTATCGCGGAAGCACAATATTATGTAACGTGCATACATTCACATGAGAGAGAAACCACAGGTTGCAAGAAATGTAGGTAAACATCTCAACTATTCATAATCTCCAAAAGAGTACAGGTTCATTGTTCCAGATTACACATGAGCCCACATGGGCTTACCACTCCACAACCCTACATAAAATAGAACATTCGACATAACATACCCAGACAGACGGTGGCTAACTCTACTCTTCAGCTGCTGCCTCCTCCTCAACCTCTTTCTCTATGTCCCTTGAAAACATGTGTCACAAGGGGTGAGTGTGACGCTCAGTAGGCAACCTATTCAAATCAGGGTTAACTCGCATTTATATAACCAATTTATAGACATAATTCAGATATTTTTTTTAATAAACGAGACCAAAGAGAACTCTTGGGGAAATGCACATTTTGTGCTAATTCCACTATAAGTCTCCGGCCCATACTTTATTGATACTGAAGAGAATCTTTACAAGTGTACCACGGGGCATACCCCTGGGAGAGTAACAAAAGAATGAATAAATGAAATCAAAAAATACCAAAGGTGCCTCATCTCCTCCAACTAGGGAGACCGGCAGCATCCACCGTGGCACAACCACGAGCTCTTCTCGGTAGATCCTTCCAACACTTAAAATCCTGATTGATTAGAGTAGAGCAAGCTAAGGATGCTAAGGCATTCGAAACAATGTTCCCTTCCCGATATATATGCTAGATGTTCCATTTATTCCTTTTCATAATATCTTTGATTTCATCCCACCATCTGCATATCCTCCAAGGAGGATGATCACTAAACTGTAACATGGTGATTAGTGCTTTGGAGTCCGAATATATAACAGCCACTGGAAGCCCACACTTGACCAAGATTCTCAGTCCATCTAATAGTGCTCTAGCCTCAGCCACCATATTGCTCCCCACTCCGTAATAATATGAGAAACCATAGATGAGTTCCCCCCTGCTGCTCCTGATGCAGCCACCACCACCTGCATGTCCTGGGTTGCCTTTGGCAGCCCCATCCGCGTTTAAAGCATATCCTGTGTTGGGGCAGAACCATGTAATGAGTTTGGGAGGATTCTCTTTACAATTGTAAGAGACATTGAAATGTTCCAACACACACCTTTCAATTTCTGTTGGAGCTTTGCTGAAACACACCTTATTCAAAGAGAATTCGATCTGCCTCATGATTTGCTGCTGTAACACTCTAACTGAAGTCCCCTTATCTTCATATTTGAGTTTACAACGAGCCTTCCATGTTTTCCATACTATGAGCATCATGGCGAGGATGGCTGCATAGCCATAGTGGGATTTGTTGTCAGCTGTGCATATAACATCCCAACAGAAACCTGTAATAGAATTTAAGACTCTACATCTGGTGGCAAAGAAAGGCCTAAAGATCCTCCATAAGGGTTGTGCAAGTTGACTTTCAACAAACAAGTGATTCAAAGTCTCTTCTTAATTACTGCTTTTACAGCATTCACACATAGAGGGGAGGCAAATTCCACTATACTTAATAGAGCAGTCTACCGGAACTGCAAGATGCAGAATCTGCCAGCAAAACATAGATACCCTCGAGGGGAAATATGCTCCCCATATCTTCTTTAAAGATAGTCTTCTATAACCTTGCGGTCTGACTACATTATATGTAGATTTGCTAGTAAAAGTGCTATCTATACTTGCAGCCCACACACACTTATCATCTATACCCTCGGGGGGATATATGCCATTAAAATTATTGCTTTAAGATTTTGTTTTATCCTTTGTCGTTTAATTTATCTTGGTGTTTTATTATTACTTCTTTCCCCTTTTTTTAGTAGGCCGAAGGGGCCAAGGGTCAGTGCGTCGACGCATGGCTTAAGCCACATCGACGCAGGAGCCAACGCATGGGACCTGTGAAGGGACATCGCATCGACGTAGGCGCTCAGGTTGTTGACACACAAGCACCAACCAGGGAGCTGGCCAGAGCTATTGTGTCGACGCAGAGCCTGGCTACGTCGACGCAGCCCCTGCCAGTAAGCAAGAAGTTGGCTTATTCTTCACTTCTTTATTCACTCCTACGGTGGATTGATCTTGGAGCTTTTAACAAGTGTTAAACTTCAATCTTCTTGTTCCATTCTGTCAATTTTCTTTCTTTCGTTCCTTTATTTGCTTTTTCTTGTTTTCATCATTAGGTATAAGGCATGCATCGATGCATGGATTATTTATGCTGGGAATGATTTTAACATAACATCCTCCTGGGCATATGATGCACTTATGTAGAAGGATTGTGACACAAGGCGAAGTTGTATACTCACGCATAGTGGGAGGGTCCATATGGGGGTAACGCAGCTTTCGTTAGTGTCACGTCCCAAGTGCAGAAGATACTCGAATGCGTGCCGTGTCTATATAGATCATGTCATTAGAGTGAATTTTTTTTTTGACATAAATATGGAGTGCGCAAAAGACTAATAACATCTAAAACGATCCCAATAGTCCAAAGTGACAACTATTCGATTAATCAAAAGATGATAAAGCTAGTCCATGACAATTCCAAATTAACATCCAAATAGTAGGCTACATGCCTTAACAAGGCTTCAATCAACTATAGCAAACATAACTAGAAATACAAGGTTGGACTCAATAAATCAAAAGACGCGACTAGCTGACGGTAGACGATCGGTGACTCTAGCACTCTTCACTCTGTCTCATTCCCATTTAGGTGGATGTCGCTATCCGAATTACCTTAAAAATATTAGGAAACAACTGGATGAGTGAATCGCTCAGTAGGAATTACATCTCAAGTTTGAGCAATCTTTAAGTGATTTACATGTTATATGTAATGCAGGTATAATAATGTATGATGAACAAGTACGAAAATTAGGTATACGGGTATATCTATGCATGATGAACAAGTAAGAAGTCAAGAACAGTATAGAAAGAGTATCGCATAATTTCAAATATTTGACAAGCAGGATATCAAGAACTTTATAGATGTAGATGCCGCTTTTCGGGCAAGCAGGAACTCATGTACAAGTAAGAACTCATGTACAAGTAAAATCTCATGTACAAGCGAGAAAAATTTGTGTTCAAGCATGTAATATCAAGTGCATGTCAATAGAATTGGCTATTTCAATCAAGCAAGTACTTTGCCCTTTTTCGGGCCACGCAAGTCAAGTATCGCCCGTTCCGGGCCATGCAAGTCACGTCAAGCAAGTAGAGAGAGTAGGTGTGGAGTGTCTCAAGTCAAGCAAGTCAAGCAAGTACTTCGGTGCAATGCCAAACACTGTGGTCAATAAACTCCCATGGGCACAAGTACCTTCGGGTGCTCCTCCCAGGACCAGACCGGGCCCTATATGCACAACGTTTTCATGTATTTCTGTTGACATCCACTCTCATTTATAGCCAATATAGAATTTCAAGGGGTGACCATTGTAGGAATATAAGGTAGATTCGAGGAATGGAGTTCAAAGGCATATATGATGCAGGAACATGTACTAGGGTCATATCGGTACGAATCACGGGACTAGTCGAACAGCTAACAACTGAATTGGCATCTGGGGGTTGCCCCTTATTTCAGACAATTGGCACCTCGGGGTTACCCCATCTTTCAGTCAATTGGCACTTGGGGGTCAGGGTATGTTTCACTCAATTGGCGCCCTGGGGTTGCCCAGTTTTTTAGTCAATTGGCGCCCTGGGGTTGGCCAATTTTTTAGAAAACATATATATATATAAAGTGGAATTGGTGTCCGGGGTACAAGGGGTCTTTCATGCAATTGGCGCCTAGGGGTTGGCCCATCTTTCAGTCAATTGGCGCCCTAGGGTTGCCTAGTCTTTCAAAAACTAGAAATATATACATATGGTAATTGGCGCCCCCTCAGAGAGTCTTCATTTATTTGAAGTCCCCTGGGGGTGTCACTATTCAATGAATTGGCGCCCAGGCTTGGGGCGACAATTGATTTGGGTGATTTACACTGGGCAGGTACATTCTGTGACTCATAACACTATTCATACCGTAAAAGTTTCTCGAAAATAGGAAGCAAAGATATTAATAGGTAGAGAAAATTCTCGGGAGTTCAGAATCATGCTCATGCAAAATTGTTGGGTTTTAGTTCCAGAGATATAAAATTTCTAATGTGGTGTTTATATTTTTTCTAAAAATGGAATTGGCGCACCCTCAGAGTGTCTTCTTTTAATTGAAGACCCTGGGGGTGTCACTATTTGATGTAAGGGGTTCTGGTGAATGGCACCCCTCTGCAGTGTCTTCATTTAATTGAAGACTCTGAGGAGAGTCACCAATTGAGCCCTTTACAATTGAGTCATGTTTCGCATCAGAGAGGTACGTTCTGAGATACAAGTTACTGTTCATGTTTTTAGAGTTTCTCAAAATCAAGAATTAAGGACATGGACAGGTAGAGAAAAATATCAGGATCACAGAAATATATTCATGCAAGAATTTTATGGTTTAGTTCAATAGATATAGATTTTTGAATGCGTTGGTTATCAATTTCTAGAAAATGATGGAAAATGAAATGACGACACAGTGAGCAGCCTTCAATTAAATGGTGCCCTGCCTTGGGGCGCCTCTTCAGGAAATGGCACCCTGGCTGGGGGCGCTATTCACCTGAGGGCTGGTCTTTATGGGTTTTAACAATGTATATTTATCTCTTCTGGAACAGGTTATATACTAGGGCTGAAACATGATCATTTGAGACTGTAAAAACTAATGTAATAGGATGTGTTGAAATCCCAAAATCAGTATAACAGACATGTAGAAAACTTGGTATAACAAGCTTAGATGATCTTCTTAAACACTTATATAACATGTTACATATTTGGTTATTTCTACGCATGCATGCTATGTTACCTATTTAGCTACTAGTTAGGCCAGATCTTTAGAACACCTACCTCTGACGTGAATACGTAGAAGGGATAATAAGAAAACCAAGCTTCTCTGCAAGGCTCCAACAGCTGGAAGAAGAACGTAAGATGGAGATGAACCAAACGTCGGCAATCACCTTCTAACCTTAGAAGGTTGGTTATAATTATAGGGAAAGAAAACACAAGGGTCCATCGCCAGGGAAAAGAAGCAATTAATGCTTCAATCGGTTGTCGGGTAAAAGGGGTACGTTGCCAGCAAAAGGAGGCTGTACATGTTCACTTCTGGAAGGATGACATTAATGGCATTCGGTTTGGTAGGTTACTAGCAAGGAAATGACGACTCCCATGAAGTCTCTAATTAGGGAAATAGCGCCTGTGTAAGCGGGCGTTACATCTGTGGGCCTTACATATATTATATATATATATATATATATATATATATATATATATATATATATATATATATATATATATATATATATATTCATTTTGTCCAAAAAAAAATGGCGCCTGGTCTGGGGGCGCCTTTCATGGGAATAGCGCCCAAGTCAGGGGCGCTATTTCCTTTGCCCACTGTTCCTATTCCGAACCATGTCGGGTGTGTACTGTTCTGAGCCATGCTGGGTAACAAAAGATGTTATTATATATATATATATGTAAGTGAATGGTTGGTAAAGAGAGATATATGTATATTGTGGGCTTTAAAACTGTGGGTTGTGGCCCTATGGATAAATGAATTGACGACCTTGCAAAGGGTCTTCATTTAATTGAATAGTCTTTCGGAATAGGAAGCCCCAATTACGTAAGATTGCTTTAAAGGTTGCATATTTATACAATGGCCCTCACTGGGTATTCTACCTTTTCATTTGGCCTTCTTATAGAGTTATCTTCTTATAGAGGTATCTAAGGTTTTATTTACTTGGGAAAAAGTCTATTTCCTTATCATTTTTATCTGGGGTGCTACACCCTCCCCCACTTAAAAGAATTTGATCCCCAAATTCAACTGTATATATGAAGACAAGGAGGGTGAGAAATACTTACAGACTAGAATAATTCTAGAAATCTTATTCTCATAGACTCCTCGATTTCCCATGTAGCTTCTTGTTCTAAGCATCGATCCCATTGGATTTTCACCATAGGGATAGTCTTGCTTCTCAAAACTCGGACTTCTCGGTCGAGGATCTTCATCGGCTTCTGCTTATAGGTAAGGTCCTTATGTATCACCAAGTCAGTGTGGTCGATGACGTTGAGAGGATCGTGCACATACTTCTTCAACATAGGAATATGGAATACATTGTGCACCTCTGATAGTTGTGGAGGCAAGGCAATGCAGTAAGCTACCTCGCCCACTCTCTCCAACATCTCGAATGGACCAACAAATCTCGGTGTAAGTTTACCCTTAACACCGAATCTTCTAATACCTCGGCCGGGAGATACCTTAAGAAAAACATGGTCTTTAACTTGGAATTCTAGATCTCTTCTCCTGTTGTCAGCATATGACTTCTGCCTGGATTGTGCTATCTTTAGCCTTTCCCGAATGAGGTGTATCTTCTCAGTTGAATCTCTCACCATATCTGGGCCTAGGATTTGCTTTTCACCAACTTCGTCCTAGCATATTGGAGATCGACAATTTCTGCCATACAGTGCCTCGAAAGGTGCCATCTGGATATTGGCTTGATAGCTATTATTATATGCAAACTCGGCTAGGGGTAACTTGGTCATGCCAACTTCTGCCAAAGTCTATAATACATGCCCTTAACATGTTTTCAACAACTTGATTTGTCCTTTCGATCTGTCCATCGGTATGGGGATGAAAAGTAGTGCTAAAGTTGAGTTTCATCCCTAGAGAGTGTTGTAGACTCTTCCAGAAATGAGAGGTGAAGCGTGGGTCTCGGTCGGATACGATCGACATGGGAACTCCATGCAATCTAACCGTCTCTTTGATATACAAGGCAGTAAGGACATCAACCGACCATCGGCTCTTGATAGGCAAGAAATGAGCCGATTTAGTTAGGCGGTCGATAATTACCCAAATTCCATCATGTCCACCTCTAGTCTTGGGCAAGCCCATAATAAAATCCATGCCAATGTCTTCCCACTTCCACTTGGGAATATCTAGTGGATGCAATTTTCCGGTAGGTTTTTGATGTTCCGCCTTCACTTGTTGACATGTCAGGTAGCGAGATACGAAGTCTGCTACCTCCTTTTTCATATTAAGCCACCAGAAGGTCCTTTTCAAGTCTTGATACATCTTGGAGGCTCCAGGGTGGATCGTGTACCTCAATCGATGAGCTTCTTCAAGAACCTTCTTCTTCAACTCGGGACAGTCGGGTACACATGTCCGTTCATGGAATAACAATCTTCCATCGGGTGCCAACTTGAAATTTGGTCTCTCACCCAGCTTGTCCCTTATCTCCACTAGTGAAGGATCTTCTTCTTGTAACTTCTGAATTTCTGGTAGCAAATCCGAATGTAGACTCATATGGGCTAGAACAATACACCCTTCTTGCTCGTCAGTGCTAAAATTGAGTTTAGAGAATTCCTCTAATAGCTTCCATTCTTGAATCATGCAACTGGCCAATATTACTCTCGACTTTCGACTGAGGGCATCGGCTATAGAATTACCCTTACCGGGATGGTACTGTATAGAGAAGTCAAAATCCTTGAGATACTCGAGCTAACGCCTTTGCCGCATGTTTAGTTCCTTCTAGGAAAATAGATATTTGAGGCTTTTGTGATCGGAGTACACGATGAATTGTTCTCCGTAGAGGTAGTGTCTCCAGATCGTTAAGGCAAATACTACAGCAGCTAGTTCTAAATCGTGCACCGAGTAGTTCTCTTCATTCTTCTTCAGTTACTGGGAAGAGTATGCAATGACTCTCCTATTTTGCATCAATACACACATGTGGATGGACTTTTTATTAAAAAATAGTTTTATTTGTTTGACGGATTCGTTTATTGGTTTATTAAGTGTGTGGACGTGCCAGTCACAAAGTGACAATTTATTCGGGCTTCAAGGAAGCCCTGGGTGCGCGTGATCTGACTAATCAGATAATTGTGTAGTTCGTGTTGGGACTAAAACCCGCCGTGCCATAAAGGTCACGGCGTTATTTACATCCCCTCGGAGAGGGGAACACCCTTGATTAATCGCCAGGAATAAAGGCCTCATGGCCAGAAAACTATATCGCGAGAAACAAGACAATAACGATCTTGAATCAGCTGGAAAGGTTTATGTCTAGAGTGGAAAGCATTCGAAACATGTCGGTCACTCAGGGGGACCATTTAATATTCGGACGAGTGTCTGACTTAAGAATATCGTGATCATCACGGGAAAACCGGAGCGCATGTATGCCGGGGTTCAGCAAATTTATTGTTCAGAGGAACGGGAAACATTTGGTTGAATCCTGGTTAGAGTGGCAGGAAATTAGTGAGTTTATTGGCCCGGTGCAAGATCAAGCCAGGACCATTCTGGGGAAGCTTCCCGCGGTCAAAGCGAGGCTTGCGTGGGCATCGTTAATATTTTTGGTGCCGAAGGGGTAGCGGGAAAATGTCCTAGGATTAGATCCTAAAACAAAGACATGTTCGAAGATAGCAAGCTAGAGGCCTAGGATGGGTTAGACAATGACCATGATTGGGATGAACCCGAGGTCCAAACGTGACCCATGGAGGCCTTATCAATATTCCCATGCAAAGGATCCGGGGATGATGAGAGCCGTATCGTTCTCTTCATTGTTATTATTATTTATCTATTTATTTATTTTCTATGTTATTCATGGATTCTTCTTTTATTACATGTGTGTTATATCCTTTTCTTTTATTTATTTTTATTATCCTTCTTTTATTTTTTATTATTATGCTATTTTTCATTATACTATTGCATTTCAGGTGTACTGGGTGAAGGCTGGAGAGTGTGCCGCTGGAAGTGAAGCCAAAGTGTGGAGGGGCTAGGAGTGCACCGAGTGAAGGTGGGAGAGTGTGCCGGGCTGGAGGGGTTAGGAGTGCACCGGGTGCAGGTGTAAGAGAGAGGGTGTACCGCTGGAGGAGGGTACAAGTGCACCGGGCAAGGGGACTGAAGTCAGTGCACACGGGAACTAAGGTCAGTGTACATTCAAAACTAAGGCTGGGCAAGGTCAATGCATGTTTTGATGAGGTCGGTGTAGCTTTAGGCTATAGAGGCGGCAAGGTCGATGCTAGTTGGGGTGAGGCCGATGCATGTGTGCAGGCTGGGAGCTAAGGTCAGTGCATGTTGGGGTGAGGTCGACGCTAGTTGGGGTGAGGCCGATGCATGTGTGCAGGATGCGAGCTAAGGTCAGTGCATATTGGGGTGAGGTCAATGCATGTGTGGATTGGAGGTCGGTGCAGCAACGGCTGATGTCTGTGCAAGGTCTATGCATGCTCTGGCTGAGGTCCGTGCAGGTTAAGGCTGGGTCGGTGCACACGGGCGGCCAAGCTCGGGTGAGGTCGGTGCAGCCTGTAGCTAGGCGTGCTGAGGTCGGTGCAGCTGGAAGTCGGTGCAGCTGGGTAAGGAGCTGGAGGGTGTGTCGGGACAGGCACGGGCCAAGTGCACTGGGTAAACAGGCTGGTGTGTGTGTGCCGACAGGGACAATCTGTGGGTGTGTCGGGAGAGGGTGGTTCGGGTGTACCGGTGGAGAGGAGCTGGGAGTGTGCCGGGCATGGCACAAGCGGGGGATAGGTTGGTTCGAGGGTTAGTGCAGCTGAGGCAAATGAGATGCAATGCAATGCTTAAATGTTCATGAGAGAGGCTCCTTTATTCATGAGATGCATATGAGGGGTTTCTTTTATTTGATTTTCTTTTATTCATGTAAATCATGTTTGTGGCTATGTTCGACAGTCCGTCATAATGATGCAAATGTTCAATTATTTGGAACCTCCATGGTTCGTTGTTATTTCGGCGAAGCCGTTTCATTGGTGTTTTATTCTATTTATTTGATGTTTCCTTTTGCAATATTACTTTATTATTATTATTATTGTTATTAAGTTAATTCTGACAAAAATTTGGTAGTCTCTCCCCTTGACCCAGATGGTAAGGGGGCTAAAGGGGAACACGCCCATAAGGAGTGGCATGACCCAATAACTCGAGGTGCGTGCCAAGGCAGCGACACCTTTAAGAAAGCTTCAGAAAACTTGAGAAAAATAACAAGCGAGAGACACTGGGCTAAAACAGGATGAGAGTGCACTGGCTGAGAGGGGCTATGGTGTGCCGGTTAAAGGCACGCTAAGGGTGTGTCGGCCAAGGCAGACTGAGAGGTGTACCGGCCAAGGCACAGAGGGTGCACCGGGAAACGTAGGCTAGGAGGTGTGCCTGCCAAGGCACGGTTGGGGTGTGCCGGCTGACGGCACGATTGGGGTGTATCGGTGAAAGCCTGGGCGGTGTGCCAGACTGGACAGTTCACGAGTGCACCGGGTGTGAGAGCTAAGGGGTGCACCGGGTGTGAGAGCCAGTGAGTGTACCGGGTTGGAGAGCTAGGGCATGCACTGGCCAAGGGCCGTTGGGAGTGTGCCGGGATAGCGAGACCAAGGGTGCACCCGGTTCAAGTCGGTAAGGCATCAACGGAATCAAGAGAAACAAGGCCACCGGATGAGGGGGGTCCTGGGAGGCCGAAGGCTGATAAAGAGGAGGGCTTGTTCCCGTGGGAGGTGGGTCTATGATGCAAAGAGTGTCCAGACCTTGACCATGAGCTGGCAGGATCCAAACATTGGCGTTCCTACGATCAACACTCCGAGGAGAAGAGTCGAAGGAAGGAAACGAAGAGAACCCAAGGTGTGCAGGAGATGAAAAACAAAGAGAAACCATGCGAACGGTGAGGACAAGCGCACAGGAAATGCAGACATGCAACTTAAACGCTTTCCAGCTCTTTTATTCCTTGTAAAAAAACATAAGAGCATGAAGGTTGCTACATCGGAAGGAAAGCAGGAAAAGAAGAGAAAGGACCAGCAAAGAAAATACAATGGGAAGGGGAACGGAGCATTAACTCCTCCCCTCCCATAGCTCACTCTCTTGTCTCTTTTCTTCTTTTTTCTTTCTTCTCTCTGCACTCAGACGGTGGTGGCGAAGGCAGCGGGCACCTCTCTCTTCTTCTCTTCTTCTCTTTCACTTCGCCCGATCGACGGTGGGTGGAGCAGCAGCGTCTCTCTCCCTCTCTTCTCTTCCTTCTTCGCACGGGATGCCCTTCTTCAGCCCTCTGGGAGGCCTCTCCTTTCTCTCTTCACCGTGAGAGGTTTTTATACCTCTGCTGGCATTGACGTTGCTGGCAACGGGAGTCAATCAAAGTTGTCCCTTGGTCTTGTCCTTCCCTGTAACGACCCTTGCGTGCCTCATCAGGGCGTTGACACCTGGGCAGGTTGGAGCTGGCTCGATGTGAGCCCACTGCGCGCCAAGGGTAGAAGACTGTGACCGCTGGACTTACTGCCAGAGCCAACGGTCGAATGGCTGCATCGTGTCATCGGGTAAAGAAGAAATGACCACTGTACCGGGTGAAGGGCCTGGCAGTGTGCCGCTGGAGAGGCTTAAGGGGTGTGCCGCTACGGCACCAAAGGGTGTGCCGCTGGAGGCTGCCCTGGGTGTGCCCGGCGTGGGCTGCTGAGGGCGTGCCGCTGGAGGGGCTTAAGGAGTGTGCCGCTGGGGGGCCATTGGGTGTGCCGCTGGGGGGCGCAAGATAGTGTGCCATTGGAGGCACTTGGAGTGTGCCTCTGGAGGGGCACTTGGAGTGTGCCGCTGGAGGCATCAAGGTGTGCCGTTGGAGGGCACGAGATAGTGTGCCATTGGAGGGGCACTTGGAAGTGTGCCATTGGAGGGGCACTTGGAGTGTGCCAGTGGAGGGGCACTTGGAGTGTGCCGCTGGGGGAATCAAAGTAGCGTGCCGCTGGAGGGCTTTCAGAGTGTGTCTCCTTTTCTTCTTTTCTCCTTCTCATCTTCTCTTCTCATTTCTCCTCCTTTTTATTCCACTGCACGTAAACATGGGGTGAGAATTTTTTAGTGTCCACAAATACCCCCCAACCGCAGACGGTGCGAGAGAGGGACGAGAGAGCGGCGCCTCATCAGGGCGTTCACACTTTTTATGAGCTTTAATGTTAATAATTGTGCACTTATCACACTTAATATCGATTTCCGCTCAAAATGCTTAGTTTGATGAAATTATTATAATTTGATCAATAAATATGTTATTTTACAGGCACTCGACAAAAAAACTCCACAAGTCTGCGCGAAAAAATGAGCCAAAGTGCATTGCCGACCAAGCCCAAGTTTAGTCCAAATTCAAAGAAAAGAAAAAAAAGAAGAAAATATAAATAGATATATATTCATTTATCTATCTATATATATCTATTTATCTATTTATCTATATATCTATAATTCAAACAAAACAAAAAGATAAAACACTTCTATATATATATCATATATAGTATATTGTTATATACATAGTATATATATATGATTTCTATATAGCATATATTATCATATCCATAACATATTAAACAAGAATAGGCTTTCAACGTGAATGAGCTTCACGTGCAAATGGCCCTTGTTCTCTCACGTACGTGGGACCCCTCCCCACCTTCTAAAGTAGCCATTCCATGCTAAGGTGGCCAGGCCAATTCTTCACGCATGGCCCCTCTTCACATCACGTGGAACCCAGCGGCAGGGAAGCTTCTCTCGCGCAGGATCAACCGGTGATGAAGACCTTCTCGCGGGTGACTTTCTTGCGGGCGGTTGGCTGCGTGTCACACGCGATAGGCAGAGTCAACGCGGGAGGCAAGTGCAGCTGGCATCTAACGCGGCATGGTCGACAAGGCTTCCGTTGCTTCAGGCGGCCTTCTCACATGGCAGAAGAATAGAGAGGGGAGAGAGTAGAGACACAGAGGGTTTGTAAAGCCTATAAAAGGGGTTGAGATGGGGTTTAGGGAGAAGAAGTTTTGTAATACGTTTTTAATTTCTATTGTTGTCATTTGTTTTTGTAAGAAGGTTCAAGTGGTGTATTTGAAGAATCAAGGAGAGAGAGATGGGCAGGAGGCCCCTTCAGGTTTTAATTTCTTTCAATCTTATTATTCATTTAAATTATTAGAAGTTTTGGAATTTTGAGTGGTGATTATTACAAGTTCTTAAGATTTTAGCCCTTTCATAGCCATTTACGTATTTTTCTAGTCGTTATTTCAATTTCTTATCTTCTTCAAAGTTGTTCATACTCTAGTTCTACACATTTTCTATTTTTTCTATTTTCTCTAATTCCTCTTCGTTTTTAAGTTATTACACGTTTTTACAAATTCTGTCTTAATAGGTTGCTGTTCATCCGAAGTGATAATTTTTTCCATGTCTCCATTTTTAAGTCCTTCCAGTTCTCTTTTCATTCTGAGTTCTTCATGAAAGTTGTTCCTCTCTTATAGATCTAACTTTTATTCTTCTACCACTTCCTCCAATTCTTCTTTATTTTTGAGTTATTTTAATTTTCCCATAGTTCTATCTTTAACGTTTTTACTGTTCATCCACGTGCATAGGTTTCGTGTTTTCCCAATTTTCACCTCCTTTCTCTCATTTTCTGTCTCTACACTCTTCATAAACGTTATTCTTAACCCTCTGATCTTTAACTTTATCTTCTGTCACTTCTTCTAATTCTCGCCGGTTTAAAAATTATTTTCATTCTAATGTCACCCTAGTTTCATTATAATTTTCTTTTCGTAGTTCTTTCATTCACTTCCCTTTCTTTACATCCTTCACACACCCTAAGGTGGTTTCAATTCAATTCTCATGATTTTTAAATCTTAAAAACTCAAAGTTTTCAACTTTCAGATCTACTTCTCCTTGTGGATTCGACTCGATCTCATCACTTAACTATTCCATTTATTTAATTTGTGGGCCGGATATTTTAATTTGGTAGCGAGGCGTATTAACGACGTGCATTTTTCGGGCATCAAATTTTGGCGCCATTGCCGGGGAGGGTTTGAATTTGAAGTTGATAACTTTGTGTTTTCTTTTGTATATATATTGGTGCTCACTCTTATTTTTACAGAAAAATAAAAGGATCAACAAAAGTAAAAAAAAAAGAATTTTTTGAAAAATGTCAAAAAATATTGTGTCTCCCCGAGGTAAGTCTTCTTTATCTTCTACTCTTGTTATTTTTTATTTACCAAATAAAGAATGAGGGAATGCGATTAAGGTTACTACTCTTACCCTCTTTCCGTATATTTAGTTTCTTTATTTTTACTTTCAATATGTAATTTGTTTTCATGCTTAGAAATGTTCTTAAAAAAATAAAAAATAGAAGAAATAAATAAATATGCTGGATTAGCTCAGTTCACTAACAAAAAAATAGAAAAACAAAAGCAAAAAAAAAAGTATAACTTGGTCTCACTATCATCTTTGAAACTGGTGTCTAAGGCTAGAGGTCAACGGCAAACGCTATAAGCAGAAAAGTGGTTACTTAATTAGGACCTTGTGAAAGCAAGAGGAGCCTCCCACCTCCACTCATGTTACCTGGCCGGTGGATAAGTTTGATGGTGAATCTAAGTTAGACTTTATTTGATAATTTGTTTGTATCAAAAAAAATCAAAATAATAAAATCTACAAAAAATGGTGACATCATAACTTTCATCTATGGATTGGGCACACAACTTAGCTAGATTTGATCAATTGGTTCATAAATTCGATCAATTTCTAGCCATGGATCAAGACCCCTTCATACCGCCTAGTCACCATGATAATGATCACATGGGGGATAACCCAGCCCATTATGTAGGTGGTTGTCCAAATCCACACTCATTTCTCACCCAAAACAACCCGACCTCTTATGACATTCCATATTCGTGGTCGGCCCAAAATGAGATCCCGTCACCTATGATGGCCCAGTTTCCATCGTTTACCCAAGACCATGTTCCAACCACTCAGTTTGGGGGCCATGATCTACCTTTCCTCCTAGAGCAAGCCCAATATGATCAACAGTTTTTTCAGCCCGATTATGAATCACCTTTAGATACTTATACCTCTAGCTGCGAAAATCAACCAACAATCTCTTGGATGGACCAAGCAAGACAAACCTAAATGTCTCCAGAACTCTCCACACCTTGTTTTGACCCATGTCCAAATAACTTTAATTCTGGTTGGAGAGATCAACATGATCCTTCTTGGGAGTCTTATCAGGATCAAGGCCAAAGTCCTCAAGAACAAGATTTTCAAAATTGGGCCCCATACCCAAATGATTCTTATGATCAACCCTATTATGGAGGGCAACACATACACTCTCCACCACCTCATTCTCAGACTGAGTGCCCTTCAAATTACTATCCATCACAATCTGACTCTCCGCCCACTTATCTATCTCCTCCATATACAGATTTGCATAAGGAGGAGATGTTTGATCAATTGACACGGCTCTTCCAGACTCAACAACAAGCCTTCCAGGAACAACTGCAAAACTTTGAGGCTCATGTGAGCCGGGTTGCTAAAAACATCGTAGAAATGGAAGTCGATCCAATGCCTAGCAACTCCACTACAAGTCTTGAGGATCACCTTCCTAGATTTGATAACACTCAAAGTCCATATGATCAATCTATAATTCCCCAGTCTAACACTCATATCCCTTTTGATCTTGAGAGGATAATGGGGGAGTTTTATGATGAGGACTTAAAGGAAGAGCAGCCTGAGAAGCCTACAATCCATTCCATTTGTGAAGAGGATTATGATGATCTTGAGTCGGGGGGAGAAGAAGAGGAAGATGATTTGCCCGTCAATGATCAAATTCCATTACTTTCCCTTCCAGAATTTGATAAGTCCTCCTTTCAAGAGAATGACGAGGAAAATGTGAGTGTGGAGAGAGAACTGAGTGTGGCCATAAGCCATTCTTCTTCGGTAATTGAGGAACCAGGTGCTCCACTTGAAATTTACTCTAATTGGGTATCCATTGATTTTGAGGAGGATGTGGATCTTTTACCCATCCCTGACCTTGGTGAATCCACAATCATTCCAAATATTTTACAACTCGCCAAATGGTCGGATCCATCAGACTCTTATGAGAATCCGTGTGTTAAAGAACACACTGATTTCATTCCTAATCCTCCTTATCTCCTTGACACTGGCCAAGTGGTGGATTCTCTCAAACTTCATAACACTCTCATCCTCTCTCACTTGAACGATACGCAAGTAACTCCTAAGAGTGAGGATGTAGAAGAAAAGCAAAGAAAAATTAAGGTCTACATTGATGTGTTTAACACTTATAAAGACCTTCAGTGTACAGAGGAATATTTTGTGATTGAAGATATGATAATTCCTCTGGCATTCTCTGACCGAGGGGGTTCGTCCAAATTCCTAGACCCACCTTGGCATGATTCTAGCCCACATGCATATACATATAATCCTTTCCTCCAATGGTACAAGGGCTGGAGTTTATCAGAGGATAACATCATTTGGTGGCTCATTCTGAATGCCACCCGTTGGTTAGTGAGCTACATTGCGTCTTGCTGAAGACGTTAAATTTAGCGCTTTTTGGGAGGCAACCCAACGTTTTCATAGCTTGGTGTGCTAATAAATGACTTCTTGGGAGGCAACCGAAGTTTTTATTCTGGTTTTCTGTTTATTTTGCAGGTTTCAATAAAAGATAAGTTGGGGGGAGAGAGGTGATTGCTTCATCTGTTTCTCAGATTTTCAAAGTCAAGTGCCGCCTCTCAATCCAGCAAGGATGCCCGTCGAAGTCCACCTCTATCAGGTTGTCCCGTTCCTTCATAAACTTCTCCTGTCTGCATTGTTCTATTGTTCCATATTGTTCATGCCATTGAGGACAATGTCATTTAAGTTGGGGGGACAGAAATCATGTTACACATGTTGCACTCATATACAACCTGCATGGAATGGAAAAGACTAGGGAAAAGGATGATGGAAAATTAATCTAACAATGGAAACTGATTTAAGAATCTTTTTAAAGTTCATGTGCACTTTAGAAAAATAAAATCACTTTGCACGCTAATGAACCAAGTAGGACAAGCCTTCTGCTATTTTGGACATATTGTATGATATTCTGTACTTTTTGAGGAAGAGATCTTTTATAAGCTTGCTGCTATGTTATCTATTGAAAAAACAAATACCATGAAAAATGCTCTGATTCTGAGTAACCGGGCCTACTTCACCTAAGACGTGTTGAGTTTCGCGTCAAAAGGAAAAGGGAACTTTGATTTGTGTAACCGAGCCTGCTTCACCTAAGACGTGTTGAGGTTCGCGTAAAATAGTGACGGGGAGTGCGGCATCATGTGTGTATGTGTGTATATAAAAAAAAAGAAAAAAAGAGAGAGAGAGAGAGATCCCAAAAAGGACATAGTAATAAGGCAGATAAAAAGTTATTATGCTGAATACTCTATTTAAGAAGTGTAGGATTGAAAGGCACTTGTTCGGAATAGCAAATGGGGGACGCAATTGTCTTCACTGTAGACTTAGCATTTCACATGCACAAGTGCTATTGACCTTTAAATTGACTTCTTGATCATGTACCTTAATTTCTAAATCTAAGGCTAGTATGTGTTAATGCTTCCAGAGTCTTAATCTTTTGTTAACTCTATAAAAAATGATATGAAAATGAGGCATGAATATTTTAAACTCTTGTTGGTCCTTAATTTCAAATTATTTACATTGCTAAGGGACTAGCAATGAGTATGTTGGGGGTGTGATAAGTGTGCATTTGTATGAGTTAATTCATGATATTCACGCTTTTTATGAGCTTTAATGTTAATAATTGTGCACTTATCACACTTAATATCGATTTCCGATCAAAATACTTAGTTTGATGAAATTATTATAATTTGATCAATAAATATGTTATTTTGCAAGCACTCGACAAAAAAACTTCACAAGTCTGCGCGAAAAAATGAGCCAAAGTGCATTGCCGACCAAGCCCAAGTTTAGTCCAAATTTAAAGAAAAGAAAAAAAAAGAAGAAAATATAAATAGATATATATTCATTTATCTATTTATCTATATATCTATAATTCAAACAAAACAAAAAGATAAAACACTTATATATATATCATATATAGTATATTGTTATATACATAGTATATATATGATTTATATATAGCACATATTATCATATCCATAACATATTCAACAAGAATAGGCTTTCAACGTGAATGAGCTTCACGTGCAAATGGTCCTTGTTCTCTCACGTACGTGGGACCCCTCCCCACCTTCGAAAGTAGCCATTCCATGCTAAGGTGGCCAGGCTAATTCTTCACGCATGGCCCCTCTTCACATCACGTGGAACCCAGCGGCAGGGAAGCTTCTCTCGCGCAGGATCAACCGGTGATGAAGGCCTTCTCGCGGGTGACTTTCTTGCGGGCGGTTGGCTGCGTGTCACACGCGACAGGCGGAGTCAACGCGGGAGGCAGGTGCAGCTGGCATCTAACGCGGCACGGTCGACAAGGCTTCCGGTGCTTCAGGCGGCCTTCTCACGTGGCAGAAGAATAGAGAGGGGAGAGAGTAGAGATACAGAGGGTTTGTAAAGCCTATAAAAGGGGTTGAGATGTGGTTAGGGAGAAGAAGCTTTGTAATACGTTTTTAAGTTCTATTGTTGTCATTTGTTTTTGTAAGAAGGTTCAAGTGGTGTATTTGAAGAATCAAGGAGAGAGAGAGGGGCAGGAGGCCCCTTCAGGTTTTAATTTCTTTCAATCTTATTATTCATTTAAATTATTAGAAGTTTTGGAATTTTGAGTGGTGAATATTACAAGTTCTTAAGATTTTAGTCCTTTCATAGTCATTTACGTATTTTTCTAATCGTTATTTCAATTTCTTATCTTCTTTAGAGTTGTTCATATTTTAGTTCTACACATTTTCTATGTTTTCCATTTTCTCTAATTCCTCTTCGTTTTTAAGTTATTACACGTTTTTACAAATTTTGTCTTAATATGTTACTGTTCATCCGAAGTGATAATTTTTGCCATGTCTCCATTTTTAAGTCCTTCCAGTCCTCTTTTCATTTTGAGTTCTTCATGAAAGTTGTTCCTCTCTTATAGATATAACTTTTATTCTTCTACCACGTCCTCCAATTCGTCTTTATTTTTGAGTTATTTTAATTTTCCCACAGTTTTGTCTTTAACATTTTTACTGTTCATCCGCGCGCATAGGTTCCATGTTTTCCCAATTTGCATCTCCTTCCTCTCATTTTCTATCTCTACACTCTTCATAAAAGTTATTCCTAACCCTCTGATCTTTAACTTTATCTTCTGTCACTTCTTCTGATTCTCGCCGGTTTAAAAGTTATTTTTATTCTAATGTCACCCTAGTTTAATTATAATTTTCTTTTCGTAGTTCTTTCATTCACTTCCCTTTCTTTACATCCTTCACACACCCTAAGGTGGTTTCAATTCAATTCTCATGATTTTTAAATCTTAAAAACTCAAAGTTTTCAACTTTCTGATCTACTTCTCCCTGTGGATTCGACTCGGTCTCATCACTTAACTATTCCATTTATTTAATTTGTGGGTCGGATATTTTAATTTGGTAGCGGGGAGTATTAACGACGTGCGTTTTCCGCGCATCAGAAGGTTCGAGCTAGAGTGAACAAGATCTTTTATTCTTTGGATAGGTGGAAAGTCTAAACCAGAGTGGAAAGAATCTCTTTATTCTCTAGTCGGGATGGCAAGTCCGAACTAAAGTGGGGAGAATCCTTTTTTTTGTTCTCGAGCCGGAGGGAAGGTCTGATCTAGAGTGGAAAGAGTCTTTTTGTTCTCTAGCCAGGACGGAAGGTCCGAGCTAAAGTGAAAGGGATCTTTGTTCTCTAACCAGACGGATGGTCCGATCTAGAGTGGAGAGGGTCTATTAGTTCTCCAGCCGGACGGAAGGTCCGAGCTAAAGTGAAAAGAGTCTTTTTGTTCTCCGGCTGGATGGCAGGTCCGAACCAAAGTGAAAGGATCTTTTTGTTCTCTAGCCGGACGGAAGGTCCGATCTATCGTAGAGAGAGTCTTTTTGTTCTCCGGCTGGGCGACATGCCCGAACCAAAGTGAAAGGATTTTATTTTGTTCTCTAGCCCGATGGAAGGTCCGATATAGAGTGGAGAGAATCTTTTTGTTCTTTGGCTGGACGATAGGTCCGAACCAAAGTGAAAGGACATTTTTGTTCTCTATCCGGACGGAAGGTCCTATCTAGAGTGGAGAGAATCTTTTTGTTCTCTGGATGGATGGCAGGTCCGAACCAAAGTGAAAGGATCTTTTTGTTCTCTGGCTGGACGACAGGCCTGAACCAACGTGAAAGGATTTTTGTTCTCTCGCCGGACGGAAGGTCCGATCTGGAGTGGAGAGGAGCTTTTAGTTCTCTGAGCGGCCGGAAGGTCTGCTCTAGAGTTGAGGGGTCTTTTTGTTCTCTAGCCGGACGAAAGGTCCGAACCAAAGTGAAAGGATTTTTGTTCTCTAGCCGGACGGAAGGTCCGATCTAGAGTGGAGAGAGTCTTTTTGTTCTCTAGCTAGGCGACCGGCCCGAACCAAAGTGAAAGGATTTTATGTTCTTCCATGCGCCAGGAGTACCGGCTGTGAAATCTGAACTTGGGAAAGTGGACCGCAAGGGCCAGAATCGGTGTTGCAAAAGTAGGCCGTGAAGGCTGAAATCGAATAATCGGGAAGTTGGCTACAAAAGCCGAAATTGGGGAGCAGGCTATGAGAGCCCAAATTGAGGAAGCGAACTATAGAAGTCAAAGTTGGGAGATTAGCAAGCCGCAATGGTAGGAAGTAGGCCGTGAGGGCCAAGATTGGGCTATACGAGCCAGAATTGGGAAAGCAGGCTGCGATGGCTGAAATTGAGTTAATTATTATTATTATTTATTATTATTATTATTCAAGCATGCAGGCATTCATCAGCAGGCATAACATAAATATAAATAACACAGCTCCCTCTATAGGGGATGGGATAGGGACATCGCCCATGATTTGTAGACACGGTGTGGGCCAGAAGGCACAGCTAAGGGGTGGTGCACCCGTCAAGAGGATATCGCATGTCTTGCATGCATAGCTTAAATTCACGCATTTCACCCGAGGCAACTCTCTGTGGAGTGGAGGAGCAGACGTGTGAGCAAAAGGCCCTAAACATACGGATATGCAGGTTTTCTAAGCAACACTCAAGGATTACTCTAGCGCCTACACATAGGTTTCAGGCTCTCAATTTCGGTAGCTTCGCACAGCCCCCATCTATTTATTTTGATAGTAGATTTCACCGTTCGACACAAGTCTTCTCATGTGTCTCAATGGGGATTCCCGACTACTAGGATTCGTCCTTATTATAATTCTATTACGGATTCCACCATTTGACGCGAGTTTTCTCATATATCTCAATGGGGATTCCCGGCTACTAGGCTTCATCCTTATTGAAATTCGCTTCACTATTTCGCGCGAGTCTCCTCATGTGTCTCAATGGGGATTCCCGGCTACTCAGATTCATGTTTCTCTCTTTTTTTGCATCATTTTTCTCCTTTTTTTACAGTGGGGGTAGGCAACTTTTTCCTCACGATTACCTTTCACGCGAGTGTAGAAATTCAAGCATCCGTAGAATGCTAAGAAGAAATTTGGGCAATCCCTATCGTTAAAGACCATTAAACACATTAAGCGTAGAGTGGGGGAGTGTTGCCTCAGGTTTATTTTGTGAGCTGGGCTTAACAATTTAGCCATGACCCTTCCGCTTGACGTGTGCACCCGCCATAATTGGGTTCCCTTCGAACGTATGCCGCGACACATGTGCATCCGGAGCCGGGGCGATATTATTTAGCAAGGAACATGGTCCTAGAAAATTTCAAGGAAGTGTGTTGTTCTATATTATAAGCAAGCATGCAAGCAGGGCAGCCAAACAATTTTTTTTTGTCTCTTTTTTTTTTGCATAAGAACATACTGTCGTTACGTATATGTATCTTGTATGTGCACATAAAATCAATGTAGCAGCCAAGGTGCTGAGGAAGGAGACCACGAAGGACCGAAAGAACATTGGGGAAGCGGGCTATAAAAGCCTAAGTTGATATTGGAAGTGGCTACAATAGCCAAAATTGAGGAGAGCGGGCTACGAGAGCCAAATTCTGGGAAGCAAGCTATAAGAGCCATAGGTATTGGGAAGCGGGCTGCAAGAGTCAAAGTTATGGGATGCGGGCCGTGAAGGCCGAATTTTGGGAAGCAGGATATGAGAGCCAAAGGTATTGGGAAGTGGGCTGCCAGAGCCAAAGTTTGGGAAGCAGGCTACAAGACCCAAAGGTATTAGGAAGCGGGCTGCAAGAGTCGAAGTTATGGGAAGCAGGCGACCAAAGCCTAGGATGCTGGGGAGCAGGCTGTAAGAGCCAAAATTGGGGAGCAGGCCACAAAGGCCAAAGTCTGAGAAGCAGACCGCGAGAGTCGAGGTTAGGGAGAGGGCTACAATAGCCAAAATGTTGGGGAAGCGGGCTGCGAGAGCCGAAGTTATAAAGTAGGCTACCAAAGCCCAAAATGTTGGGGAAGCAGGCTACAAAAGCTAGAGGTTGGGGAAGCAGGCTATAAAGCCAAGGATTGGGAAGCGGGCCATGAAGGCTGAAGCTGGGAAGCAGGCTATAACAGCCGAAGCTGAGAAGCGGGCTGTAAAGAGCCGAAGTTGGGATATTGAAAAGTAGGCTAAAAGCCAAGACATATTGGGAGCGGGCTAACAAGCCGAGAGATGTTAGAAGCCGGCTACAAAGCCGAAAGATATCAGAGAGCGCAGTGGGATGAATGGATTAATCCTAATAGTGGGCCTTGGCCGAAATGGCTGAGCCGAAGGGCGTCGGGTAGCGGGATATGAGAGCTGAAAAGAAGGGTCCCTTTTTGTTATCTGGCCGGGGGAAGGGTCCGAACCAAAGTGGGAGGTCTATTCTTTTGTTCTCTGGCTAGGGGAGGATCCGAACCAATATGAGAGGTCTCTTCTGTAATTCTCTGGCCGGGGAAGGGTCTGAACCAAAGTGAAAGGTCTCTTTTTAATTCTCTGGCTGGGGAAGGATCCGAACCAAAGTGAGAGGTCTCTTCTGTAATTCTCTGACCGAGGAAGGGTCCGAACCAAAGTGAAAAGTCTCTTTTTAATTCTCTGGCCGGAGAAGGATCCGAACCAAAGTGGAAGGTTTATTCTTTAATTCTATGGTCGGAGAAGGATCCGAACCAAAGTGGAAGGTTTCTTCTTTAATTCTCTATCCGGGGAAGGATCCGAACCAAAGTGGAAGGTTTCTTCTTTAATTCTCTGGCCGGAGAAGGATCCGAACTAAAGTGAAAGGCCGCTTTTTTAATTCTCTAGCTGGGGAAGGATCTGAACTAAAGTGGATGGGTTTCTTCTTTAATTCTCTGGCCGGAGAAGGATCCGAACCAAAGTGGATGGTCTCTTTTTAATTCTCTGGCCGGGGAAGGATTCGAACCAAAGTGGATGGGTTTCTTCTTTAATTCTCTGGCTGGGGAAGGATCCAAACCAAAGTGAAAGGTTGATTTTTAATTCTCTGGCAGGAGACGGATCCGAACCAAAGTCAAAGGTTTATTCTTTGATTCTTTGGCCGGGAAAGGATCCGAACCAAAGTGAAAGGTTGATTTTTTGATTCTCTGGCCGGGAAAGGATCCGAACCAAAGTGAAAGGTTGATTCTTTAATTCTCTGGCCGGGGAAAGGATCCGAATCAAAGTGAAGGGTTGATTCTTTAATTCTCTGGTCGGGAAAGGATCTGAACCAAAGTGAAAGGTTGATTCTTTAATTCTCTGGCCGGGAAAGGGTCCGAACCAAAGTGAAAGGTGGATTCTTTAATTATCTGGTCGGGAAAGGATCCGCACCAAAGTGAAAGGTCGATTCTTTAATTCTCTGGCCGGGAAAGGATCCGAACCAAAATGAAGGGTTGATTATTTAATTCTCGGGTAGGGAAAGGATCCGAACCAAAGTGAAAGGTTGATTCTTTAATTATCTATCCAGGGAAAGGATCCGAACCAAAGTGAAAGGTTGATTCTTTAAATCTCTTGAGATGGCCATCCTGGCCGAAGGGAAGACGTTTGTCGGCTTAGACGAATGGTCGTGATGACGACCACATGAGAGGTCTCTCGATTTGTATATTTTTGGGTGGCCAAAGGCCGAAGGTGGAGTTGCTTGTTGGCTTGACATCTATCGGCTTGAAACCCCGGTGGCTGAGTATCTATCGGCTTGAAGCCCCGATGGCTGAGCATCTGTCAGATTGAAGCCCCGATGGCTGAATGCTTTGTCGGTTTAACGCCGCGTTGGCGGAATGCTTTTTCGGTTTAACTCCCCGTTGACGGAATGCTTTGTCGGTTTAACGTCCCGTTGGCGGAATGCTTTGTCGGTTTAGCGCCCCGTTGGCGGAATGCTTATCGTCTTAGATGAAAGGTCATGACACCGACCCCATGAGAAGTCTATTTGTTGGATGGCTGAAGGTAGAGGGTGAAAGGCCAGGTCTGCCTCAAGGCTCACTTTCTTTTCTTCTCTTCTTCTTTTATGTGGAGGGGCGAGTGGAAAGACCATGTCTGCTTGATGGCTGTTCTTTTCTTTTCTGCTCTTCTTTTTATTGTGAAGAAGCGGGTTCAAAGACCACGTCCACCTCATGACTGTTCTTTTGTTCTGCTCTTCCTTTCTCATTAATGCCACTGGACTAGGGTGTATTTCTCTTAATGCGCCCCCAGGTTGGGGTGTAACTTTTCTTCTGTGCCCCCAAGCGGGGTGTATCTTCCATGGCTTCCAGGCCCCCAGACGGGGTATAACTTCTGCTTCATATGCCCCGGAGCGGGGTATGTTTCTCTTCGAATGTCCCTAAGCAGGGTATAGTCTTTGCTTCTCATGCCCCCATCGGGGGGTGTAATTCTTCCTCAAATGCCCCTAAATAGGGGCAGATTTTTTGAATACCCCTAAGCCGAGGTGAATTCTTCATGGCTTCCATGCCCCCATATCGGGGTATATTTCTTCCTCAAATACCCCTAAGTCGGAGTGTATTCTTTTATGGCTTCTATGCCCCCAGGCGGGGTGTATGTTTCTTCTTCAAATGCCCCTAGAGCGGGGGTGTGTTCTTCGTTTCTTATGCCCCTAGAGCGGGGTGCATTTTGATTCTAATGCCCCTAGGCCGGGGTGAAGCTTTGTCTCACATGTCCCCATGCGGGGTGTGTTTGGCTTCTGGTGCACCCAAGACAGGATGTGTTGTTGTTGGTTTTTTTTTGTCCCCCTAGCTCGAGGTATAACTTCTTGCTTCTCATGCCCCTAAGCCGGGGTGGATTCTTGCTTCTTATACCCCCATATCGGGGTGAATTCCTCTGGTTCTTGCACCCTCCTAGGGTGGGGTATATTTCCCTTCGTATGCCCCCGGCATGAGGTGTATCTTTTGCTTCTCATGCCCCCAAATCGGGGTGGATTCTACTTCTTCTACCCCTCAAGGTAGGGCATATTTCTCTTCATATGCCCCCCCGGAGCGGGGTGTAGTTTCTTTCTTTATATTCCCCCTAGCTCGGGGTGTACTCTTGCTTCTTATGCCCCTATATCGAGGTAGACTTTTCTGCTTCTTATGCGCCTAGGGCAGAGGGTGTTTCTTTCTTCGTGTGCCCCCATGGCGGGGTGTGCTTCTTTTTTGTTTCGTATGCCCCCATATCAGGGTGAATTTCTCTGGCTTCCTGTGTACCCAAGGCAGGATGTGTTTCTTCTTTACGTACCCCCGAATCGGGATGTAACTTCATTCTTCTTATGCCCCCAGGCCGGGGTGGATTCTGCTTCTTATGCTTCTGTGCCCTCAGGCGAGGCGTATTTGCTTCTTGTACACCCCAGGCAGAGTGTTTTTTTTTGTATGCCCCCAGGCCGGGGTGTGTTTCACTTTTTGTCAACCCAAGGCAGGGTGTGTGTCTTTCTTTGTATGCCCCTAGGTCAGGGTGAGTTTCTTCCTTTGTGTGCCCCCAGGCAGGGTATAGTCTTTGCTTCTTATGCCCCCAGGTGAGGGTGTAGTTCTTCATCAAGTGCCCGTAAACCAGGGTAAAATTTTCTTCGAATACCCCTAAGCCGAGGTGAATTCTTCATAGATTCCATGCCCCCCGTGGTGGGGTATGTTGCTTCTTATGTCCCCATGGTGGGGGTGGATTCTGCTGCTTCTTATGCCCCAGAGTGGGGTATACTTCTCTTTATATGCCCCTAAGCTGGGGTGTGTCTTATGCTTCTTATGCCCCGTGGTGGGGTATGTTTCTTCTTCAAAAGCCTTTAAGCCAGGGTGTATTCTTTCGTTCTTTATGTCCCAAGATTGGGATGAAACTCTATTGCTTCTTATGCCCCCATGGCAGGGGTACATTTCTTCGTCAAATGCCCCTAAGCCAGGGTGTAACTTTTGCTTTATGTGCCCCAGAGTCTGGGTGGATTCTCTTCATGTGCCCCCGTGATGGGGGTATATCCTTTATGACTTCTATGCCCCCAAGCGGGGTGTAAATTCTTGTTTTCATGCCCCTCATGCGGGGTGTGTTTCTTTTGCTTCATACTCTCCTATGGTGGGGTACATATCTTCTTCGAATGCCCCTAAGCCGGGGTGCAACTCTGCTTCTTCTTATGACCCCAGGTCGGGGTAGATTCTTCACACGTGCCCCCGAGTCGGGGCGTATTCTCTTCATGTGCCCCCAGGAGCGGGGTGTATTCTTTCTTGCCTCTTATCCGCCATGATGAGGTATATTTCTTCTTCTTATCCCCCATGGCGAGGTATATGCATGCTCTCTTCGGGAGTGGTGGCCGTGCTTGGCCTCATTGCTATAAAAGCATCCCCCACAGCGGGCAGGAATTCATCAAGCTATAGTTGTGGCTTGTTGGATTTTCTAACAGCCACTCGAGAGATCGTCTTGTGCCGGATAGAGGTAGCACGAACGTGGAACGGACCGGGGCATTGCACCCCGGACTTGGACCCTCCAGAGTCGGGCGGGATACCGACCTTCTTCTTGTCCTTTTGGTCGGCGATGCTTGCCAACTTTCCTTTTTGTCCTTTCTTTTCTTCCCTACTTTTTTGTGTAATAGACCAAGGTAGGTGCGGAGGAGAGCACTCACCCCCTCAAGGAGGGGATGAGTGGTTCACTCCACTGCATCGATCCCGCAGTGATAATCTTTGTTCAGTACGGGTCTCGACGAATATGGTTGTATAACCCTCTCTCGCCAATTATTTCTCTTCTTTTTTGTTTCTTTCTTTTCTTCTTTTCTTTCTTTTTATTCTTAGGGAAAGGGGGTTTTATTTCCCCTCCCTTCTTCTCTCTTTCCCTTTTTTTATAGCGGCCTTCATGATTCCTGGAAGCTGCAGGTGCCTCGGAGTAGCTTCTTCGAGGCCACAAAGACAATTTTGCCTAGTCCGACTTTCCTCCGCGTAGGGCTGGTGGAGACGTCACCTGCAATTCATCAAAATAGGCAAACATCGATTATCAGGAGGCCATGAGGACCTAAATCTCGGTGAAGAGATGAAGGGTGGTTTCAGTCCCACCGGGCGTGCCAGACTTGTGGACGGAGTTTTTATTAAATAATAGTTTCATTTGTTTGTCGGATTTGTTTATTAGTTTATTAAGTGCGTGGGCATGCCAGTCACAAAGCGACGATTTATTCGGGCTTCAAGGAAGCCCTGGGTATGCACGATCTGACTAATCAGACAATTGTGTAGTTCGTGTCGAGTCCAAAACCCATCGTGTCATAAAGGTCACGGCGTTATTTTCATCCCCTCGGAGAGGGGAACACCCTTGATTAATCGCCAGGAATAAGGGCCTCATGGCCAGAAAACTATATCGAGAGAAACAAGACGATAACGATCTTGGATCAGCTGGAAAGCCTTATGTCTAGGGAGGCAAGCATTCGAAACATGTCGGTCACTCTGGGGACCATTTAATATTCGGACGAGTGTCTGACTTAAAAATATCGTGATCGTCACGGGAAAACCGGAGCACATGTATGCCAGGGTTCGGCAAATTTATTGTTCATAGGAACGGGAAACATTCGGTTGAATCTCGGCTAGAGTGGCAGAAAATTAGTGAGTTTATTGGCCTTGGTGCAAGATCAAGCCAGGGCCATTCTTGGGAAGCTTTCCGCAGTCAAAGCGAGGCTTGCATGGGCATCGTTAATATTTCTGGTGCCGAAGGGGCAGCGAGAAAATTTCCCGGGATTAGATCCCAAAACAAAGACGTGTTCGAAGATAGCAGGCTATAGGCCTAGGATATGGGTTAGACAATGACCATGATTGGGACGAACCCGAGGTCCAAGCGTGACCCATAGAGGCCTTATCAATTGTCACGCCCCGTACTCTATACTGTCGAGGTATTGTCCGCTTTGGCCTACTGGCCTCACAGTTTTATCCCTTTTTAAGGGTGATCGGCTCCATAATGGAGGTCTTCCCGAGAGGTCACCCATCCCAGTACTACTCCCCATTAAGCACGCTTAACTTCGGAGTTCTTTAGAAGAACTGAGCCGACACTTTAAAAGGCGCCTCGATGATATAGAGTATAACATAGCTATATTTGAGGGTGTTACAATCTACCTCTCTTATATAGGCGACGTCCTCGTCGCTGGGCATATATAGCACGCAATCAAACCCCCAGATAGGTAGGACTCTAGAGGTGGCCCCTACAGGCTCAAGAGGTGACTCCCACTATGTAGCACTTTGTCCCATTGTGAGTTCAAGAGGTGGCTCCCATAGCGTAGCACTTTGCCCTGCATGGCACTTAATTCCCGTACTTCCGGCTGGGGTATAGCTCTAATACCATTCTGTCACGCCCCGTACTCTATACCGTCGAGGTATTGTCTGCTTTGGCCTAGCGACCTCACGGTTTGTCTCTTTCTGATAGTGATCGGCTCTAGAATGGGGGACTTCCCGGGTAGGTCACTCATCCCAGTACTACTCCCCCTTAAGCACACTTAACTTCGGAGTTCTTTACAAGAACTGAGCCGATACTTCAAAAGGTGTCTCGGTGATATAGAGTACAACTTAGCTATATTTGAGGGTGTTACATCAATATTCCCATGCAAAGGATCCAGGGATGATGAAAGCCGTATCGTTTTGTTCATTGTTATTATTATTATTTATTATTATTATTATTTATCTATTTATTTATTTTCTATGTTGCTCATTGATTCTTCTTTTATTACCTGTGCATTATATTCTTTTCTTTTATTTATTTTTATTATCATTCTTTTATTTATTTATTTATTATTTTTTTATTATGCTATTTTTCATTATACTATTGCATTTCAGGTGTACCGGGTGAAGGATGGAGAGTGTGCCGCTGGAAGTGAAGCCAAAGCGTGCCAGGCTGGAGGGGCTAGGAGTGCACCGGGTGAAGGTGGGAGAGTGTGCCGGGCTGGAGGGGCTAGGAGTGCACGGGGTGCAGGTGTAAGTGAGAGGGTGTACCGCTGGAAGAGGGTACAAGTGCTCCGGGCAAGGGGACTGAAGTCAGTACACACGGGAACTAAGGTCAGTGCACATTCAAAACTAAGGTTGGGCAAGGTCGATGCATGTTTTGATGAGGTCGGTGCAGCTTTAGGCTGTAGAGGGGGCAAGGTTGATGGTAGTTGGGGTGAGGCCGATGCATGTGTGCAGGCTGGGAGCTAAGGTCAATGCACGTTGGGGTGAGGTCGACGCTAGTTGGGGTGAGGTCGATGCATGTGTGCAGGCTGGGAGCTAAGGTCAGTGCATGTTCGGGTGAGGTCGACGCTAGTTTGGGGTGAGGTCGATGCATGTGTGGATTGGAGGTCGGTGCAACAAGGGCTGAGGTCTTTGTAAGGTCTATGCATGCGCGGGCTGAGGTCCGTGCAGGTAAAGGCTGGGTCGGTGCACACGGGCGGCCAAGCGCGGGTGAGGTCGAGTGTTGAGGTCGGTGCAGCCTGCAGCTGGAAGTCAGTGCGGCTGGGTAGGGAGCTGGAGGGTGTGCCGGGACAGGCGTGGGCCAAGTGCACCGGGTAAACGGGCTGGTGTGTGTGTGCCGGCAGGGACAATCTGTGGGTGTGTTGGGCGAGGGTGGTTCGGGTGTACCGGTGGAGAGGAGCTGGGAGTGTGCCGGGCATGGCACGGGCAGGGAATAGGTTGGTTCGAGGATTAGTGCAGCTGAGGCAAATGAGATGCAATGCAATGCTCAAATGTTCGTAAGAGAGGCTCCTTTATTCATGAGATGCATGTGAGGGGTTTCTTTTATTTTATTTTCTTTTATTCATGTAAATCATGTTTGTGGCTATGTTCGACAGTCCGTCATAATGATGCAAATGCTCAATTATTCGGAACCTCCGTGGTTCATTGTTATTTTAGCGAAGCCGTTTCATTGGTTTTTTATTCTATTTATTTGATGTTTCCTTTTGCATTATTACTTTTCTTTTATTATTGTTGTTATTAGGTTAATTCTGGCAAAAATTCGGTAGCATCTCCCCTTGACCCGGATGGTAAAGGGGGTAAAGGGGAACACGCCCACAAGGAGTGGCATGACCTAACAACTCGAGGTGCGTGCCAAGGCAGCGACACCTTTAAGAAAGCTTCAAAAAACTCGGGGAAAATAGCGAGCGAGAGACACTGGGCTAAAATAGGCCGAGAGTGCACCGGCTGAGAGGGGCTCTGGTGTGCCGGGTAAAGGCAGTCTAAGGGTGTGTCGGCCAAGGCAGACAGAGAGGTGTACCGGCCAAGGCATAGAGGGTGCACCGTGCAACATAGGCCAAGAGGTGTGCTGACCAAGGCATGGTTGGGGTGTGCCGGTTGACGGCACGATTGGGGTGTACCGGTGAAAGCCTGGGCGGTGTGCCGGACTGGACGGGTCACGATTGGGGTGTACCGGTGAAAGCCTGGGCGGTGTGGACGGACCCGGACTGGACCGGGTGTAAGAGCCAGTGGGTGTGCCGGGTTGGAGAGCTAAGGCATGCACCGACCAAGGGCCGTTGGGAGTGTGCCGGGCTAGCGAGACCAAGGGTGCACCGGGTTCAAGCCGGTAAGGCATCAACGGAATCAAGAGAAGCAAGGCCACCGGATGAGGGGGGTCCTGGGAGGCTGAAGGCTGATAAAGAGGAGGGCTTGTTCCCTTGGGAGTTGGGTCTATGATGCAGAGAGTGTCCGGACCTCGACCATGAGCTGGCAGGATCCAAACATTGGCGTTCCTACGATCAACAATCCGAGGAGAAGAGTCGAAGGAAGGAAACGAAGAGAACCCAAGATGTGCAGTAGAGGAAAAACAAAGAGAAACCATGCGAATGGTGAGGACAGGCGCACAGGAAATGCAGACATGCAACTTAAACGCTTGCCAGCTCTTTTCTTCCTTGTAAAAAATATAAGATCACGAAGGCTGCTACATCGAAAAGAAAGCAGGAAAAGAAGAGAAAGGACCAGCAAAGAAAATACAGTGGGAAGGGGAATAGAGCATTAACTCCTCCCCTCCCATAGCTCACTCTCTTCTCTCTTTTCTTCTTTTTTCTCTCTTCTCTCTGCACTTAGACGGTGGTGGCGGAGGCGGCAGGCACCTCTCTCTTCTTCTCTTTCACTTAACCTGATCGGCAGTGGGTGGAGCAGCAGCGTCTCTCTCCCTCTCTCTTCCTCTCTCTTCCTCTCTTCTCTTCCTTCTTCGTACGTGATGCCCTTCTTCAGCCCTCTGGGAGGCCTTTCCTTTCTCTCTTCGTCGTGAGAGGTTTTTATACCTCTGCTGGCGTTGACGTTGCTGGCAACGGGAGTCAATCAAAGTTGACCCCTGGTCTTGTCCTTCCCTGCAGCGCCCCTTGCGTGCCTCGTCAGGGCGTTGACACCTGGGCAAGTTGGAGCTAGCTCGATGTGAGCCCACTGGACGCCAAGGGTAGAAGATTGTGACCGCTGGACTTGCTGCCGGAGCCAACGGTCGAATGGCTGCATCGTCTCATCGGGTGAAGAAGAAAAGGCAGCTGTACCGGGTGAAGGGGCTGGCAGTGTTCCGCTGGAGAGGCTTAAGGAGTGTGCCACTAGGGCCCCAAAGGGTGTGCCGCTGGAGGCTACCCCGGGTGTGCCGGGCGCGGGCTGCTGACGGCGTGCCGCTGGAGGGGCTTAAGGAGTGTGCCGCTGGGGGGCCATTGGGTGTGCCGCTGGGGGGCGCAAGATAGTGTGCCGTTGGAGGCACTTGGAGTGTGCCGCTGGAGGCATCAATGTGTGCCGTTGGAGGGCACGAGATAGTGTGCCGTTAGAGGGGCACTTGGAAGTGTGCCGCTGGAGGGGCTTGGAGTCTGCCGCTTGAGGGGCACTTGGAGTCTGCCGCTGGGGGCATCAAAGTAGCGTGCCGCTGGAGGGCTTTCAGAGTGTGTCTCATTTTCTTCTTTTCTCCTTCTCATCTTCTCTTCTCTTTCCTCCTCCTTCTTATTCCCCTGCACGTAAACATGGGGTGAGAATTTTTTAGTGTCCACAACACCCGAGGCCAATACCAGAAGCATCGGTATATACCTCGTACTTCTCTCCTTTGATTGGCAATAATAAGACGGGAGCAGTGGTCAAGAAATCTTTCAAAGATTGGAAACTCTTCTCACAGTCTTCCTTCCACTCATAAGGTATTTCCTTGCGAGTCAATCGGGTGAGAGGAACATCAATTCTTGAGAAGTCCTTGATGAAACACCGGTAATAACCAGCTAGCCCCAAGAAACTTCGAATCTTCATTACATTTGTTGGTCGCTCCAAATTCTTTACGGCTTCGACCTTTGATGGATCCACGGAAATTTCGTTCTTCGAAATTATATGGCCCAAGAAGGATACTTCCTCGAGCCAGAACTTACACTTGCTGAATTTGGCATATAATTGGTGTTCCCTCAATATCTGCAATGCCTTCTTGAGATGTTCTTCATGGTCTTCTTCAGACTTTGAATAAATCAAAATATCATCGATAAAGACCACAATGAACTAGTCTAAGTGAGGCCTGAATATTTTGTTCATTAACTGCATGAAAGCTGCGGGGGCATTTGTTAGTCTGAAAGGCATAACAGTGAATTCGTAATGCCCATACCTGCTTCGGAATGCAGTTTTATGAATGTCTTCTTCTTTGATCTTCAGTTGGTGATAACCATACCGGAGATCAATGTTGGAGAAATATTTAGCTCAAGATATTTGGTCGAACAATTCATCAATCCTTGGTAGTGGGTACTTGTTCTTGATTGTAAGGTGGCTTAACTGCCGATAGTCGATGCAGAGTCTCTTCGATCCGTCCTTCTTCTTGATGAATAGCACAGGTGCTCCCCATGGGGAAGTGCTTGGCCAGATGAAACCCTTGTTTAATAGCTCTGTGAGTTGTTCCTTTAGCTCTTTCAGCTCAACAGTAGACATTCTGTAAGGTGCCTTGGAAATAGGTCTAGCACCAGGGACAAGGTTGATGATGAATGACACCTCCCGCTCCGGGGGTAAGCCGGGTAATTCTTCTGGAAAAATATCATAAAAATCCCGAACTACACGGATGTCTTCAAGCTTAGACTCCTCGATGTCCGTGGTAGTTACAAATGCAACAAAAGCCGTACATCTTTTGCTTATAAGTTTACTAGCTCGGAGAGCTGATATAAGAGGTGATCTATTCTGAGGGTTATTGTAAACCAGCTCGGGATAATCAACAAAGGTTACTTTGCCATTCCGGTAATATACAGTTGTTTGGTATGTGGATAACTAATCAGCACCTAGTATGACATCATAACCCTTCATATCTAGGCTTATCAGGTTGGCAGGCAGATTACTCCCTTTAACCATAACCTTGCAGCTTGGGTAAAGGTGTGTGATATCGGACTCATTCCCGAGGGGTGTAGATATGACTAAGTCCAACCATTCGGGCTCCTTAGAAAATGAAGCAGCAAATGTCTTGGAAACAAAGGAATGCGTTGCTCCGGTATCAAATAAAGCTTTAGCAGGCTTAGAGCAAACGGTTAGTGTACCTTCCACGATTCATCCTTCCATTTGTTCCGTCTCTTGGAGAGCTTGCAGACGACATTGCTTCTTTGCTGGGAGGTTCTCATCTTTAATGGCTTGCTCATTCATCAGTGGGTAATTTGAGATCCGATGTTCTCGACTTCCACACCGGAGATAGGGTCCTAGCTTCCTCCAACATTCCTCGGTCCTATGACCAGCTTTGTCGCAGTACTTATAGACTTCCTTGGAAGGTGTGGTGGCGGAGAATGGCTTGACATTCTTTTGGAATTTCTTTCCCTTGGAGGACTCCCCTCCACTGAAGTACCGCTTCTTATTGAATGATGCCTTAAAATTTCTCGGGCTTGTGACAGGTTCCTTCTTGTCCCTTCCTCTGATCCTTTCAGATAATTCGATGGCGTCTTCTAGCAATTGCGCACGCCGAACTATTTCTGAATAGACTTGGATGTCCATCGGTGCAAGTTGGGTAATGTAGTGGGGCCGAAGCACGTTGAGGAACCTTTTAGCCTTCATCTTCTCCGTAAACACCAAGTGGGGTGCATACCTAGCAAGTCTTGAAAACTAGGCCTCATACTCGGCCACTTTGAAGGTCCGTTGTTTCAATGCAACAAATTCTGCGGCCTTCTTTTCCTGGATATGGTCGGAGAAGTACTTGTTGTTGAAATGCTCAGCGAATTCATCCCATGTGACGTGGTCATCGAGCAATGTTGCTTCCACGGATTCCCACCAACATCAAGCGTCGCACTCCAGTTGGAATATAGCCAATAGAACCTTCTCCTCGTCCGTGCATTGAACCACACGGAAATTTCGTTCCATCTCCTTTAACCAATTTTCGGCATCCTCGGGGTCAAACGAACCCGTGAACCTTGGTGGGTTCATGTTACGGAAACTCCTGTGGAGATCAACGGCTCCATGGTTAGCACTGCCTTACGCCACTTGGTGTAGTGCCTATGTAAGGCCTTGCACGGGGCGCTACATCTCGCTCCATCGTGCTCTTTCAGTAGCCATGATCCTACAAAAGGGTTTAAGCATAATAAAGATCAGGTTTAATTATAAGGTCAAAAGTCAATATAGAACTTAATCCATGGCTCTACCCATCTCACCGAGTAAGGTATAAACCTATCCTTAGACATGTGTTTTTCATAGATTTCAATCATGACTTCTAATTTCTTGACTTATTATTCCTTCTAATTTCCTAGGGAATTGAAATCATAGGCTCTGATACCACGAAGACTGTCATGTCCCGAGCGTAGAAGATACTCGGATGCGTGACGCGTCTATATAGATCATGTCATTAGAGCGATACTTTTTTTTTACAAAAATACTGAGTGTGCAAAAGAGTAATAATATCTAAAACGATCCCAATAGTCCAAAGTGACAACTATCCAATTAATCAAAAGATGATAAAGCTAGTCCACGATAATTCCAAATTAACATCCAACTACTAGGCTACATGCCTTAACAAGGCTTCAATCAACTAGACTAAACATAACTAGAAATACAAGGTAGGACTCAATAAATCAAAAGATGCGACTAGCTGACAGTAGACGATCAGTGACTCTAGCACTCTTCACTCGGTCTCATTCCCATTCAGGTGGATGTCGCTATCTGAATTACCTTAAAAATATTAGGAAACAACTGGATGAGCGAATCACTCAGTAGGAATTACATCTCAAGTTCGAGCAATCTTTAAGTGATTTACATGTTATATGTAATGCAGGTATAATAATGTATGATGAACAAGTACGAAAATCAGGTATACGGGTATATCTATGCATGATGAACAAGTAATAAGTCAAGAACTATCTAGAGAGAGTATCGCATGATTTCAAGTATTTGACAAGCAGGATATCAAGAACTTTATAGATGTAGATGCCGCTTTTCGGGCAAACAGGAACTCATGTACATGTAAGAATTAATTTACAAGTAAAATCTCATGTACAAGCAAGAAAAAATCATGTTCAAGGATGTAATATCAAGTACGTGTCAATAGAATTGGCTATTTCAATCAAGCAAGTACTTTGCCCTTTTTCGGGCCACGCAAGTCAAGTATCGTCCGTTTCGGGCCACGCAAGTCAAGTCAAGGAAGTAGAGAGAGTACGTGTGGAATGTCTCAAGTCAAGCAAGTCAAACAAGTACTTCGGTGCAATGCCAAACACCGTGGTCAATAAACTCCCATGGGCACAAGTACCTTCGGGTGCTCCTCCCAGGACCAGACCGGGCCCTATATGCACAGCATTTTCATGTATTTCTTTTGACATCCACTCTCATTTATAGCCAATATAGAATTTCAAGGGGTGACAATTGTAGGAATATAAGGTAGATTCCAAGAATGGAGTTCAAAGGCATATATGATGCAGGAACATGTACTAGGGTCATATCGATACGAATCACTAGAGTAGTCAAACAGCTAACAATTGAATTGGTGTCTGGGGTTGCCCCTTCTTTAAGACAATTGGTGCCTGGGGGTCAGGGTATGTTTTATGCAAATGGCGCCTGGGGGTTGCCCCATCTTTCAGTCAATTGGCGCCTGGGGGTCACGGCATGTTTCAGTCAATTGGCACCCTGGGGTTGCCCAGTTTTCCAGTCAATTGGCGCCCTGGGTTGGCCAATTTGTCAGAAAACACACACACACACACACACACACACACACACACACACACACACACACACACACACACACACACACACACACACACACACACACACACACACACACACATATATAAAGTGGAATTATTGTCTGCAGTGCAGGGGGTCTTTAATGCAATTGGCGCCTGGGGGTTGGCCCATCTTTCAGTCAATTGGCGCCCTAGGGTTGCCTAGTCTTTCAAAAATTATAAATATATACATATGGTAATTGGCGCCCCCTCAGAGAGTCTTCATTTAATTGAAGTCCCCTGGGCGTGTCACTATTCAATGAATTGGCGCCCTTGCTCGGGGCGCCAATTGATTTGGGTGATTTACACTGGGCAGGTACATTCTGTGACTCATAACACTATTCATACCGTAAAAGTTTCTCGAAAATAGGAAGCAAGGATATGAATAGGTAGAGAAAATTCTCGGGAGTTCAGAATCATGCTCATGCAAAATTGTTGGGTTTTAGTTCCATAGATATAAAATTTCTAATGCAGTGTTTATATTTTTTCTAAAAATGGAATTGGCGTCCCCTCAGAGTGTCTTCATTTAATTGAAGACCCCTGGGGGTGTCGCTATTTGATGTAAGGGGTTCTGGTGAATGGCGCCCCTCTGCAGTGTCATCATTTAATTAAAGACTCTGCGGGGAGTCACCAATTGAGCCCTTTACAATTGAGTCATGTTTCGCATCAGACAGGTACGTTCTGAGATTCAAGTTACTGTTCATATTTTTAGAGTTTCTCATAATCAGGAATTAAGGACATGGACATGTAGAGAAAAATATCAGGATCACAGAAATATATTCATGCAAGAATTTTATGGTTTAGTTCAATAGATATAGATTTTTGAATGCATTGATTATCAATTTCGGGAAAATGATGGGAAATGAAATGACGACACTGTGAGCATCCTTCAATTAAATGGCGCCCTGGCTTGGGGCGCCTCTTCAAGAAATGGCGTCCTTGCTGGGGGCTCTATTCACCTGAGGGCTGGTCTTTATGGGTTTTAACAATGTATATTTATCTCTTGTTGAACATGTTATATACTAGGGCTGAAACATGATCATTTGAGGCTGTAAAAACTAGTGTAATAGGATATGTTGAAATCCTAAAATCAATATAATAGACATTTAGAAAACTTGGTATAACAAGCTATAGATGATCTTCTTAAACATCTATATAACATGTTACATATTTGGTTATTTCTACGCATGCATGCTATGTTACCTATTTAGCTACTAGTTAGGCCATATCTTGAGAACACCTACCTATGACTGTTGACACCTGTTTTATGACCAATATGTTGGGTCATCTCCTTGTTCATTTTACATGATGCTCCGAGTTGTTCCCTCTCATTGAGCCTTCTTGATCAGTTCGAGGTTTATTTCATGGGTCTAATCCTCTTGGTTGAGTCTGGTTTCCTCGGCGCTTTCATTGGATGAAGCTTAGCAAGCTCTTATCATTTTTGATCCTTATTTGTCTCTAACGGTCCACCACAGGGGCGTTACGTTCTTCTAACGCATTAACCTTGGGCCGTTACATCTTGAGGAGTCCTACGGCTTAAGGCCTTTGTTTCAATCCTTATCCTTTTGCCTATCCGTTGATTCTAACGGTCTGTCGTGCGGCCGTTACGTTCCTCTAACGCGTCCACCCATGGCCGTCATATTAATGCAGAGTCCAACTGTTTAGAACTTCTTCCCATTGATCTTATCCCCTTGAGGATAAGGTTAGTGTGACGGTCTCCCCATGAGGCGTTACATGCCTGTGATGGTCTATCGTGCAGCCGATACATCCAACAGAGAGTCCTGGCTGGTCTGGTCTTTTCTCTGCCACTCTGTGGTCAAATTGAGAGTTTGATCTTGTGATTTCTCTTCCAAATCTGATCCTCAGAACCTTTGGTTTGTTTCTATGGACTCTTGGGAGTATTATCTTCAAGAGTTTGCTAAGAGTTATCCTCTTTTCTTGCTGGATTATCCTCTACTCGACCAGAGATTTTAAGGGCCTATAAATAGCACCCTTGACTTCATGGCCTAGAGAGGAGAAATCTGGAGTTTGCGTCGAAGTGCTGCTGCATTCTGGAGCCACATCCATCCAAGAGGAGCTTGTTTCTACGTCCATCTGCATCACAGTCAAGGGAGTACTTTGGTTTTGGGTTTTAAAGTTCATAGCTTGCATACTTGTGTTCCTCCCTTCCTCCTCTCATCATAGCATTGTCCCACTCCTTTCTCCACGTTCTATCATCTATTTTCATCATCTCAACATCCTTCCCACGTTTTAAAATGCCTAGAGGGGTTAAAAAACCAAACTTCCCCAGTATTCCCCTTTCCTTTTGAATGATCTTAAGTTCTTTGATTATTGATACTACACTTGTTTGAAGGGCTAATTTGGGGTTGCTTTCTTGTGTTTCAGGTTCTTTGGCAGGTTTACAGAGTTCATTAGATGAGGCCCAAGCTTTCTAGCCGGCTGGAAGGTTTGGAGTTCGAAGAATTCATAAGTTGATTCTGCAGGTTTTCTGACGGTCTTGATCAGGCGCGTCAGGTTACTCCAACGAATTATAGGGAGACCGTCACGATCCTGTGATACATTCAGCAGATCTGCAGATTTCATTGGTTTCTCTCTCCCGTGGGAGGGTGCATCATCCTCCTATTTCTAAGGTATTGATCAGGTCTTTGGCTTGTTTTACTACCTTAGTGGCGATCATGTTCTTTCCTTAGTATTGGGCATTGGTTTTCTCTCTCTCACATCTCTTATTTCCTTTACTTGTTCCACCCACGTGGTGTGTTTTATTTATTCCATTGCTCCACGCTCCGGCGTGTGTTTTTCTTTTCCTTCTTTAATTTAGTTTTAAGATAGCATCGCCCATGCTAGAGCTTGTTCTGATTGCCTAGGTTCATGGTCCACATGTTCATAGGTTGATTGAGATCATTGTGATTTGCTTATCATATTTATCATTCGTCACATCACAAACAAAAAGGAAGTAAACAAATCAATAGATAATTTTTTGGTGATCACGGTGGGACAACTTGTGCCAATCGTGCTTTTTGATCTCTGTTAAACCTGCCATCATTTCCTTGTTTGGTTTTCCCCGGGTTTCCCTTTTATTTCCCTACTGTTTCTGGTTCTCTGGCTCCTCTGACGGTCTCCTGTCCCTGCGTTACACTTCTTCTAATGGTCTGGTCTTCGACCATCACATAATTCTGACGTAGGTCCCCTAGACTGTTACATGCTCCAGACTGGTACGCATCTCGAGGTGCATTTTAGTTCCGCAGTTTCTGCTGTGATATTCTGACTTGGGTGATATCTGGTCTCCTCCCCATTATTATTCTGCTTATTCATATTCATTGTTTGCATACTTGTTTGCTAGATTCTAGGTTAGAACTTGCATGCACTCCGGTGTGCATAGGTTCATGCATAGTTTCATACATTAGATTGCATTTTCTTACCTTGGTGTGCGGACCTCTCGTCTCCATATTCCTTGGGGCTGACTAGGAAATCACACCAGGGACCTCTGTAAGTCCCCGCGAGCCATGGATTCCCACACGGACGCCGGGCCGGTTGTACCTTTCCACCCCGTGTCTAGGATTGCATAAGTGAAGGAGTGATCACTCCTATCAGGAACCTATTGTTGAGAGCACATCCTAATCAATCTACTAAAGTTCCAAAGGAGAAATCATAAGAATCTTGAGGCATCATCCTAAGCAACTTGGTTGACTTTGAGTGTCTTCATTACTTTTTCACTTGCATCTTTGATAGAAATCATTCAGGTTCGGTTGCTTATTGTGTGATTGTTTGTTGTCTTTTTTGCATCTTGTTAAGGTTGTTCATTGCATGTGGAGTCATCTCCATCCATTAGGAGCATCATCACCCGGGGGTGAGTCCCTCTCTTCATCCTATTTCAACCCACTCTTCGAATCTACCATGGCTTCCTTCGATCTTCCTCGGTCCCAAGAGGAGTCCGAGGGCTTCTAGAGGATCCCTCTAGAGTTGTCTCATTCCAGCCTTGCGAAGGGCCCATTCTTCTGTCATCTTCCATCCCCATGGAGAGTGCTCCGTCCACTCAAAATGCTCCTCTTCCTTCCGCCAATTCTGTCCTTCAGATGATGGCCCAATTAGACTCGGCCCAGCTTCAGGCGGTCTATCAGGCTATGCAGGGGTCCAACACCCCACCCTCCCCGATTATCTTTGGTCATTCCAATCCGTCCGTCACTCAACCTAGAGCCGACGGACCTATTGTGCAGCCCGTTGATCTCACTCCGGTCCAACCTAGGACCCTCCGCTTCTCCAATCTTAAAATGGGCCAGTCTTCTGAGTCGGCCCAGTAGTTCCTTGATAAGGGCAATACCTTTGTCCCTTCTTTCTCGTCAGATCATCATGCCTCAGGCCCAGCTGCGCCACAAGTTCTTATTGGTCCAAACGATTTTATGCGCCCTCAGCAAGGGGCAGCCCAGGTCCAATCCAAGGTGGGTCACCCTTCGATCCATCAACCTTCTTATGGGCCGTCTCCTCCATCTGCTTACCCTTCCGTCCCTCAAAATCCATCCTTTACTATCCCTGCTCCCTCCCGAGAGCAGGAGTTGCTTGATAAGTGGGCCGCCATGCAGCAGCAACTCGACTTCCTTCAAAAGCGGGTTGGCCCTCAATCTTTGGCAGACGTTCCGGTCCCAAGTTTTTAGAACATCCGGTTCCCTCCACAGTTCGAGCTCCCCAATTATAGAAAATATGATGGGAACAACAATCCTTTTGTTCATGTGAGGGACTTCTTATACGAGTCGGCTCAATTTCAGTACGATGATAGCCTCATGGCGTATCTATTTCGCCGATCGCTAGATGGTGTTGCATTGGAATGGTTTTATTCTTTACCACTGGAAGATGCCGAGAGTTTCAAGACAGTAAAAGATAACTTTATTCAGAGGTTTCAAGATAGAGTCAGCCCGGAATATTCATTCACGGATCTGGTGGCCGAAAAGATGAAACCAGATGAGGAATTTGCTACCTATGCCGACCGATGGAGGCAGATGGCCGCTAGAGTGCCCGGCCACATTCCGGAGGAAGAGAAGGTCAAATTGTTGATCTCAAATGCCACTCCGACCTTCCGTAACATTTTAGCCATAAATGATATAGCCAATATGAATCAACTATATAGTCGAGCGCGCTTTATCCAAACTTAGTTCAAGGATTCCCCCATACACTCGCTCTTTGAAAATTAAAAGCCCAAGTACCATAAGAAACCTCAAGGGCCTGTTACCGAGGGGATCTAGACAAACGGACAAGTTCAAGCCGTTGCTTTCCCGCTCTAAGCCGCACCGTTCCGCTTCCCCCAAAACTCTCGCACTCCACAGAACCGCGCCCCCCAAAACTTCCAGGTCACTCCACAAAACCCTCCGCCTACCTTCACCATTAGATAAAATACCTTCGCCGCACCACATCAACCACCACCACCTGCACAATACCACAACGTCCCTCCACCCAACGGCTATAACAACAGCAATAATAAGCGCCCGACTCCTAAAAGGGCACAATACCCACCCTTGCCAGAAACTCTCATAGATATCTTCTCGGCTCTCATGTCAATCAATGCTATACAACTTCCTCCGGAACGGCCCAATTGGAACCCGGCCGTTGATCAGACCAAGTACTGCATGTTCCACAGGCAGTAAGGCCACACGATCGAAGGATATTTTCAGTTCAGGGACCTGGTATATGACCTTCATGAAGGATAGAGAATTGATTGGGCCGAGATGCACAAGGCCATTGTTGAAATTAAGGAGAAGAGAAGGCAGCCATCGAGGCAGCAAGTGCAGTAGCAACAAGCACCACAGCTGCAATAGCAGCCACCACAGCAGTAACAGCAGCCGGTTCAGGATTTGGGGATTCACCAAAACCCGATGCAGAACCATCCTCCCGCTCCGCAGCCTCAGCCGCAGGCACCGGCTCAGGTAAATGTTGTCCAACCCCCGGCTCCTAACGTCAGGTGGTCTTTTGATGACGACGGCATCACGCTGCAGATAATGGCCTTCCACTATAATCATCGAAATCCCCTTACTTCCTCTAGCATTCTACCTACACACCCGGCATCTTCACCACTTGTTCTCCCATTCACACCCACTCCAGTAACTCCGCCACCACCCGCAATTCTGTCACACCCGTCACCAGTTACCCCCGCTACCATCATCACGCCATCACCCAACCCTTTACTTATCCCCACGCCTCCACTAGCCTGTCCTCCCTCCGTACCAGCACCCATCATCACCACCCCACCTTCCACTAATCCCTCATCCATCATCCGTCCATCGCCACTTATTACCTCCACCAACACCACAGCTTACCAAATCCTTTCTTCCACACCGCCTATTCCACTCATCCACACCACCGGGCCAATTATGCCGTCTTCTGGTGCCATGCTGGCACAAAACCTCATCCTACGGAGCGGGTGACTGTTCCATCAGAATTATCCCACTACTTCTAATCCCTAGTCTTCCCAGCCGGCTGCCGAGCAAGAAGAAGCTGAACCTCTGCCGGGTACCCAGTACGACTTGCTACATCATCTGGACAGGGTGCCCACCAAGATATCTGTTTTGGAGCTTATCAAGAGATCTACCCTTCACCAGGATGCTCTCAGAAACTTTTTACAAAAGGTGATGGTTAGTGAGGACATGGACGTTGACAGTTTACCGACAACACTGGCAACGATTTCCAAAGGGCCGGCGATCACATTTTCTGAGACCGAGCTAGCTCCTCCAGAAGCTCGGCAAATGCCGCTCTGCATTTCAATTACTTTGAACAAAGTCAATATTGACGCAGCACTGGTAGACACAGGGGCATCGATTAATGTGTGCCCACTCAGTACCCTCCAAGCTTGCAACATATCTGAAGAACTATTACGACCTACCCCCACCACTATAGCTGCATATGATAATTCAAGAAGAGCCTGTCATGGGGTGGTCACTATTCAAGCAGAACTTGGACCTCTTACTATGCCAGTGGAGTTCTATGTGCTGGACATTGACCCTATGTTCAAGGCTATCTTGGGTCGTCCATGGATTGACACTCTCAGCGCCGTACCCTCCACTGCGCATCAATGCATTAAATTTCCTTTCCAAGGGAGGGTCGTCAAAGTTAAGAGTTTATCCACGGTCCAATCTGTAAAGGCTATTTCAAAAAATTTTCTTCCCACATTATGGCAAAGCAGCCGGCCAGTTATCTCTGTGCTAGATCTGGACTTTCCTTGGGCTTATGCACCTTGCAAGCCCGTCACTACTGTAGTTAATATCAAGATGAAGCCCCAGATCCGAGATTCCAAGGGTTGGGACATTATACTGAAGCTAGGCAACTAACCGGGGAGAGGCCTCAGTGCTCAATTGCAGGGAAGGACCAAGCCCATCCCCAAGGGCAGAAAAATGAACAGGAGAGATCTCGGCTACAGAGAGACTGCATTATCTATGATGGGTGATTCTGGGCCACTCACCTGGGACTACCGTCAGCATTTTGTCAGAGGGCCTCTCCAGCTAGGCACATTGAGCCCACAACCAGTTCTACCAGAAAGAAAGGATTCAGTCTGTCCAGTTGCCGGTCCCCCTCTGCCACCAAGAGGGCCAGTTGATGACATGATTGACTATGGTCAGGCCTTTGAGAGATTGTTCCATGAAGAAGACTGCCAGAAGCATCAAGAGGTTCGGATTGTCCAATGGAGGCCGAAGAAGCAGCCAGTTCAGCATCCACAGGAGGAGGGGAGCTCGTCGATTGTCTTTTCTTGGTCTCCCTCCCGTCTTCAATCACTTTTTCAGCAATGGGAACTCATATCTCGTCCTCCCCCAATCATGATCAACCAATCCTTCAATGATCCATTTGAAATCCTATTTATTCCCTGCGCCTGTGGGCGTTGTCCTCCTATTAATCTGGTTGACCTATTCACTCCTCCTTCTTCCACCACTCCACTCCACGAGATGTGGTTTCGGTCCTCCGATCCCTTCTTTGATTGCATCTTCCCTGAATTGTTCCCCATGCAACTCCCGCCTCCTCCATCCTGTTGTGCGGTCTCCACTGATCTCAAAAAAAAAAAAACGTCAAATTCGAAACGGAGATTTTAGTGGAAGATTAAGCTACCTTGTCTCCATTCTCCTCCCAGGGGCACGAGTCCCCCGCTCCTTCCTTTCCACTAGATTTTCTTTCCCCTCGGTTAGGATTAGGGTCTATCGAGTCTAGGGAAGTAGAGTCAGTTAGGTCTAGAGAAGTAGGGTCTTGTTCTAGCTCGTCCAACCCTTCCTCCGCTGAGCCGCGCCCGCTTGCGCGTCCTACAAAATCCGTTCCTGATAGGTTCTTACAAGATCTAGCTCAGCGGTGTCATGCTCTTTTGAAGTGTCCAGAATTTGTTGCCACGGCAATAATGATTGAAGAAGAAGAGGAAATAGAGGAGGTGTGGAGTGATGACGGACTCTGTGTCTATGAAATCCTGGATGAGAAAGACCCGATTGAGGATGAGGACAGCAACATAAATGACACTGTCGATTTGTATACGCAAGGACTAAAGAGATTCGACGAGCCATCGTCAGCAGTGGATGGACCTACGAAGGAAATAAATTTGGGAACTGAAGAAGACCCACGGCCCATCATTATTACCGCTAATCTCCCTCCGCAAGTAGAAGAAGATTTGATCAAGGTTCTGAGGGAGTATAGCAACTCTTTCGCCTGGTCTTATGAGGACATGCCAGGACTTGACCCCTCTTTAGTGGAACATCGACTCGTGCTTAAACCAGGGGCAACACTTATGAAACAACGGTCAAGAAGATTTCACCCCCACATGGCCTTGAGGATTAAGGAAGAAGTTGATAAGTTGTACGAGGCCAGATTCATTAGAGTGGTTCTATATCCTCAGTGGGTGGCGAACATAGTCCCTGTTATCAAGAAGGATGGAAAGGTGCGTATCTGCATCGATTTTAGGGATCTTAATAAAGCATGTCCCAAAGATGATTTCCCGCTGCCTCACATCGACGTCCTGGTGGATAACACCACCGGGTACAAAGCTTTATCCTTCATGGATGGATACTCAGGCTACAATCAGATCCGTCTCTCTCCGAAAGATCAAGAGAAAACCTCCTTCACAGCGCCCTGGGGCACGTACTGTTACGTGGTTATGCCGTTCGGTCTGAAGAACGCGGGTGCCACCTATCAGAGGGCGATGATGGCCATTTTCCATGACATGATGCATATCTATATGGAAGCATATGTGCATGACATTTTGGTGAAGTCAAGGACTAAATAAGAGCACCCCTCTATTCTGGCTAAGGTGCTGCAAAGAGCCAGGGAGTACAAGGTTAAAATGAATCCGAAGAAGTGTGTATTCAGAGTCTCTTCAGGGAAGCTGCTAGGTTTTATAGTGAGCAAATAGGGGATCCAGACTGATCCTAACAAAGTGCAGGCCGTCATGGACATGCCTCCGCCGAAGAACATTACGGAACTACGAGGACTGATTGGTCGACTGTAATTCATCAGAGGATTCATATCCCAACATTCTCAAAGGTGCCGCCCGTTTTATGAATTGCTAAAGGCGGGGGTCAAGTTTGAATGGAATCAAGACTGTCAGAAGGCCTATGAGGACGTAAAGGAATATCTATCCAATCCCCCAGTTTTGCAACCTCCTGTCCCTGGGAAACGCCTAATCCTATACATCTCGGTCATTGAGGACTCCTTAGGGGCGGTCTTAGCACAAGCAGATGATGAAGGGAAAGAGCGGGCTGCCTATTACCTCTCTCGGTTATTTAACCCGGCTGAGGCCAAATACACCGCTATGGAGAAGATTTGTGCCGCCTTAGTATGGGTAGCTCAGAAGCTTAAACATTACTTCCTTGCCCGCCTAGTTAGATTGATCTCTAGAATGGACCCGATTCACTATCTCTTAGAAAAGCATGTCCTTTCTAGTAGGTTAGCTCACTGGCAGAGCTTCCTCTCCCAATTCGATATCACATTTGTCGTTCAGAAGGCGGTCAAAGGGTATGCCATTGCTGAGAATCTTGCCCATCTTCCCATCCCTCACGCTGACTCTATTCAGGACGATTTCCTTGATGAGCATATCTCTGCTATCTCTTATCATCCCTTTTCGTCTCTGCACTTCGATGGTGCACTCAATTCTCAAGGCCGAGGGATAGGCGCTGTTCTGCTCACTCCAGAGGGAGTGACGATTCCCTTTGCTTATCAACTTCGATTTCCTGCTACCAACAACATCGCTGAGTATGAGGCTCTCCTAGCCGGATTGAAGCACGCCTATCTCCTAGGAGCGCATTATTTGAATATCATATGAGACTCTCAGCTCGTCCTACGGCAAGTTCTGTCCACTTACCGCACTCCTGACCCCAAGCTCAAGCCTTATCAAGATTTGGTCACGCTCCTCGCTAGGCAATTCCGCAAGCTGATCCATATCCATACTCCTAGGTCTCAGAACATTCTAGCTGATGCCTTAGCATCGCTTGCTTCCTCTCTATCTTTCCCTCTCAGTCGGGGCACTGAGACTATCGTCGTTCAGAGATTGGACGCAGCCTCTCTTCAGGATCCTTGGTACATCAACCTTAGGAAAGCTGTAGAGGCGATGGCTGAGAAGGAAGACCTTAAGGAAGTATCTTTGATGGAGCTAGAAGAGATTCTGGAGGAAGAAGAATTGCCCTGGTATCATGAGATTGAGTTTTTTTGCAAGGACAGATCGTTCCCAGAAGGGGCAAATGCCGAGCAGCGCAAGTCAATAAGGAGAGCCGCCTCAAGGTATACCATCATTGCAGGAGAACTATGCAGGCGTGCTTCCAATGGAATGCTCATGAGATGCTTAGATGATGATGAGGCTTGGAAGGTGGCTGAGGCAGCCCATTCTAGTGAGTGTGGAGGTCATGTCAATGGCCAGGCTCTAGCGAAGAAAATCCTTAGGCAGGGCTACTATTGGCCCACTCTAGAGGAAGATTGCTCCCTCTATGTCCGAAGGTGTCTTAAATGCCAACTCCACGCTGATAAAATTCATGCTCCAGCTTCATCTCTCCATCCTCTTTCCGCTCCTTGGCCATTCTCTATGTGGGCTTTCGACGTTGTCGGCCCGCTCGGTGATCCTAACTCTCAGATCAAGCAAAAATCCTTTATCCTTACCGCCACTGAGTACTTCACCAAATGGGCCGAAGCGGAGGCATATGCAGAGATCAAAGCTTCGACGGTGTGCCACTTTATCATGAAGAATATCATCTCGTGGTTCGGAGTGCCAAACAGCATCATCACCGACAACGGACCCCAGTTCGTTTCTCAAGAGCTCAAGGACCTATATAAGAAGTTCAATATTGCATTGCATCATTCATCTCCATATTATCCTCAAGGCAATGGTCAAGCCGAGGCCACTAATAAAACCCTTCTTAAAATCATAAAGAAGACATGTGAATCTCATAAATTTGTCGATTGGCCAGAAAGATTAGTGAAAGCTCTATGGGCTTACCGTACCTCTGTCCATACTCCCACGGGACAAACTCCCTACGCTCTTACCTATGGGATGGAGGCGGTGCTCCCATATGAGATCTTGATCCCTTCCCTTAGAGTGCAGCTCGATAAGGAACTTAATCTCGATGAACGTCGAGAGGCGTTGCTTGTTCAGCTTGAACTCTTGGATGAGAAGAGGATGAACGCGGCCGATCACGTATCCGTTTATCAAAAGAGAGTTTCGCGTTATTTTCAAAAGAAGGTGATTGAACGTAAATTTCAAAAAGGTGATATGGTTTTGAAACGCAAATTCATTCGGTCTGCATGTCCTAGGTCTAAGTTGTAACCTGACTAGGAAGGGCCGTTCGTTGTAAAAGAGGCTTATCCAAGGAATGCTTATCGTTTAGTGAACGCGGAAGGTGAGGAGCTCTCTCACGCGTGGAATGGGTTGTATCTTAAGCGTTTCTTTCCTTAGAGTCTAATCAGTGCCACCCCAGCGACGAGGTGTTCTTCCTTTCACCGTAAAGGGAGTCCCGAGTACGGCAATCACACACTACACGACATCCCTCGTCAGGTTTCCTGCTTTGTAAACACCATTTTTTCTTGGCCATGCTTTGGGGGAAAGTCGGAGTCCCTATCCATTTCTTTCCTCGGCTGAATCCAGGGGAAAGAAGTGAATAAGGAGGCGATGACCAATCTAGTCACCCTGAAGAGAGGAGGTCTCAAATAGGGGCAGTCCGTTATGACCTGACGCCACAAGCAAAGAAACACAGAAAGAAAAAGGAAAAGCCAAAGGGGCAATCTTTGTGACAAAAGCAAAAGCATTATCTCAAAAATCTTCCAATCATAGATTCGAATCATAAAGCTCTGGAAAGAGAGAAAGAGAGCTAGGCATGGCAAGAGTGGCAGTACAGTTCCCCGCGGGACGAATGAGCCCGGTCGCATGCATGCCTAGAGTGGACTAAGGTTCAATGATAGACACAAAGCCCCGGCGCAACAGACCAAATCTCTAATGGGTTATTTGGAGAGGAACTCAAGTCCTAAAAATCTCTATATCTGGCCTAAGCTTACCCCCGTGTTCTATTTTCCTTTTAGGATCAAGACTAGTACCCTGGGTATGGCCCTAGTAGAGACACCGTCATGCAAGTTGGGTCTTGGCCAGGGGTCGTCACATTGTTGCACGCCAACCTCGGGAACTCTCGTTATAATAAGAAGGACCCACGTTGTCGGGGGGGGCACTAATTTTCAAAATCCAAAAAAATCATATATTTCCAAAACCCAAAAAAATCATATATTTCCAAAATCCAAAAAAATCATAAATTTCAAAACCCAAAAAATCATCATATTTTTAAAATAAAAAAAAATCATATATTTCCAAAATCAAACAAAAATCATACATTTCAAAACCCCAAAAACATCAAATGTTTCCAAAAACCTCACGAAAATTCACATATTTCCCAAAACTCCAAAAAACACCATCATATGCATTGCATGCATCGCATTATTTCTATTATGTCTTCCGCCTATTTGATAAGGCTCCACCCCTTGACCAAATATCAAGAAATGGTCATTCTCTAACTTGTTTTAAGACAAGGGGTTCAGTCTAAGAACATATCTAACTTGTCTATTGTCTAAAGTGTGTGCAGAACGCAGGCTCAAGCTCAGGGCTGAAAACTCACAACTATGCAGGTTCAAGACTGTAACGCGCCAGCATCAGGCCGCCACGCTCATGTAACAGTCCATCCTGGACCGTCGCATTATCGTCATGCGTTGGCTTTACTCTTTCAGTAGGTCTCTCTCTGACGGTCTGCACCCAGGCCGTCACACACTTCTAACGGTCTGTCGTTAGACCGTTACATCCTCCAGAGAACAGAATTCTCAGTTCATTCACCCTGACGGCCTATCGCCAGACTATTACATCCTTGTGGTGGTCCTTCTCAGAATCGTTACACTCTCCAGAGGCTTTGTTTTTCATATCATTCTAGCCAAGTCAAGCCACAACTCATGCTCATACAACTAAGGCATTCCCATCTCATTCAAATGAACTTAATGAAACATAAAATTAATAAAATTTGAATTCCCATTATCAATTACAGCAACATCTTTCATCAATCAGCAAAATCAAACTATATTCAATTTCCTATCCGCAAGAGGGCGGATTCTCCTCAACTCTTTCACGTAGCCACGGCGTGCTTCGTCGTTCTCTTCCACGTCTTCTTGCCACGGGAGCACTTTGCTGATCTCCCACATGGTCAATGCGTTCCGAACTGCTCTTTCATCCTCCTCGATCCCCATCTTCCAGGCTAGAAGGGGAGGGTAGTGTGATAGTGTGGGAACTTCAATCCGGGGTAGTCCGATCTGAAGATGGCACCGGTGCGGGTTGTCGATCGCCATGGTAGTGTTCCCCACTAGCTGGAGGTCCAGGCCTTGACGCCGTGGTATTCTAAGCAAAGTGCTCCGAAGGATTCTTGGTCGCATGATGAATTTCTCTAATGGCAAGGTGTTGAAGAAGAGGCGCCATTCATCCCGTGTTTTCTTGTCCGCGGTCTTGCATTCGACCAGAGAAGAAAATCCAGATGCGCCTCCAATAAAGAACAAAGGGTGGCTCCCGAAGATCCGGCTGGCAAAAATTACATCTTCCTTGGGTTGGAATTTGATTCTCACTCCCATCCAACACTCAAGGAGTGTCATGGAACCGAATAGGGTCCTCCTAAGCGAACAGAGCTTAGTCCTTCATAGAGATATGAGAGGATCACTTGAGAGATGGACATTCCCCGCCACAACCCGCTGATAATGCTGAGATTTTGGGTATCTAAGAGGTGGTCGGTAGTGGTGAAAAGGAAAACCCCACATAAGCAAACCGACACCGCCTTGGCTATTGCTTCATGTCTCTCCCACTTGTTCTTGCAATGAGAGACTATCCATTGTGCCATGGGTATCAAATGTATGTGGTGTGGCCTGATCATGGTTATCACGTCCTTTAGATTGTGAATGAAATCGCTCAAGATCAAGGATGGATCAATAGGCTCCACCGTGTAGCAAACTAGGTCTTCATCCCCCGCCTTAGTCTTAGGAAGGGCTAGGTAGGTTTCTACCTCCTCTAATAGGACTGTAGCTTCAAAGAAAGGGAAGATGAAGGTATGTGTTTGAAGATGCCACAACTCTATGAGGGCTGAAATGCTTGGCCAATCCAAAGATAATTTCTGAAAGTTCTTGCCTAAGACCAATAGAGGTTGGAGGTCCCATGCCCTAAGGATTGCTAAGACTTCTAAAGGGAGTTCCTTGACCATGGGAGCCACCCACTTCAGATTGGAATAGCATCTTGGACAAGGAAGAGGCTAGAGGAAGAAGAATAGATCATGAGGACAGATGAAGTGCAGAGAATTGATGAACTTGGCGAAGGTATAGAAGCTTACCACTCTTTGTGATGTGACACCAAAATGCAGCAATATAATATGAACCCCTCGGACTTAAATGTGCAGGCAATACAACAAGTTGGCAGCGTCACACTAGCGGACTCACTCGCGTTGGCACACTCGGGTCCGTAGGTGGACCGGCGATGGTGGTGAGGGTCCGAAGTTGGACCTCGAGGCTCCAAGGATTTGACCAGCTAGGGATAGACCCCAATGGGCCAGGGATGCCCAATGTCAAGGGCGGCTGGCACGCCGAGGGCGTGGGATGTAATGTCACACTCACAACTCACCCGCGGTGGCACTTGACTAAACGGAATGTTGGAACGAGCTCTCTCTCACCGCCGACGGCACATCAAGGGATAATACTAAACTAAGCAATGATAATAAACCAGCAGAAGAGAGTGGACCGAAGCTCACCTGATCGGTGTGAGGACACCGATCCCGGCCGGAGACGAGGGCGAGCGGGGAAGTGTGGGTTCCCCGCACACTGCGCCGATGAAGCTTGAATCCTGCTTAATTAGTTACATTCACTACACCTCTCACAAGAGAGTGAACTTGGGGTGGGGATTTCACTGTTACAATCAAACACTACCTCCGCACAGGGAGGGGCGCTAAGCCGGCCAGGCGAGGAGGGGAGATAAGCTCGATCGCGCCGACGGAGCACCCGGCCGAATCTGCCCGGGTCTGGGACAGCAAGAGAGGGGGTCGATGTAGTCGCCGCTGTGAGCTCTCCCGGACTCAGAACTTGATGAGACTTGCGCCAAAATGTTGCTGACGTACCCAGGTATGACTGTGATTTTTGGTGGATGGTTCCAGCATCGCCACTGGTCGGAGTGGACCCTGGAGCAGGCACTCAGCGTTCTGGTACAGACTGGTCCAGGATGTTGCAGCTGCTTGTCGAAGGTGCCACGATCACTCCCGAAGTCCGAATGAGGCGAGACCAAGTCGAGGACGTCCGTGGATGAGTCTTCTTCGAGCAGAAACCAAGAACAGCACCAGAGGATGTCGGGACGGTGAGGAGGCGTCCGTTGAGTGAGGCACTTCCTGGGCAGGACATAAACAGACTGTCTGCGCGCCCGGGGGAGAAAAAATGGAAAAGGCACTTCCTGATGCCGAACGGGACGCCGCTTGTTGGTGCTGGTGGAAGACTTGCGGTAGCAGCTCTCGGTCAAGTGGCGCCTCCATAAGTTGAAGGATGTGTCAGTGAGGGCATCTGCACTGTGGCTCTGGTCCGGATTCTGATCCTGGTTGCGCAGTCGGACGAGAACGGGCGTCACGCACTGTTCCGAAGTCGGAACGCAGCAAGACCACCTCGGTTGCGAAGAAGACTCGCAGACCTTTCCGGCGATGTATGGTGCACCTCCAGACGATGTCGGATCACTCCGGAGCAGGCTCTGCAAGTCGGGCTTCTCCTGCTGGCAGCGAACCAAGGGGGCAGAACACTCTGTGGTGATTGTGGAGGGGCCTTGGGTGGAAGGTTAATGGAGGTGTTGAATGGAGGCCTAGGGAATGGGAAGGGTTACTTTGGGAAGGGGAAAGGGTGTCTAGGAGAATGGATTCTCTCTTGAGAATGTGAAGGGGTTGTATGGGGAAGGGGAAAGGTTGCTTGGGAAGAGGGAGAGGTGCCTAGGAGAAAGGGGTTCCACCTAGGGGTTTGAGGGGGAGTAAATGGGAGGTATGGGGAAGGGGGAGGGGTCTTAAATAGGGGAGAATAGGGAGGAGAGAGAGTGAATTTCGAAATTTAGAGAGAGAGAGAGAGAGAATGAGAGAGCTAGAGAGAGAGAAAGAGGTGCACTTATGCTCAAATATTCAATACTTCATTAGCTCCAAATGGGGGGGATTGGGGTCCTATTTATAGGAAACCCACAATTTAACAAAAGACCCTGAGTTTTTGACTAATGACAATAAAGCAAGGGGGAAGGGGGGTGCCCATGGGCCTAGCCCACTTAATTGGGCCCAACTGACTCATTAACCACTCTAATGACAATTAACCTAGGTATATGACTCTTTAACCTAGGTACTTGACTCAATAAAAGGGAAATTACATAATCTATGACTCAATAAAATATAAAAATTACAAGTCATGATTAAGAAAATGCCGCGAACATGATGACGCATAGCTGGCAAGCAACGGGACCCTCGAAAGAATGAGGAGTGGTAGGAGATGTCCTCATCACTTTGAGCATTGGAGCTCAGATGCTTAGGGATTGAGGTTAGCCTCTGTAGCTCTCCGCGCTCTTTTCTCGCAGCCTTCAGTCCGGTGTAGATCTCCTCCTCCATGGCCATCACTTCGAAGCTTCTCTTCATGGTGTTTCCTGCCCTTAGGAGAGGTTCTTTAGCCCTTCTAGCAGAGCATTCAGTAAAGTTACGAATTTTGGCTAAGTTCCCAAGTTTTAAAGGCATCCTTTTGGCTTTGGAGTGATAAGATTTGAGTTGGAAGGCCTTATCTCGAGTTTAGCAGAGTTCTAGTGGGGATTTGGGTAGTCATCCTTCAAGATTGGACTCTCACGGCACAATCCGTCTCGGAGTACATTTCATTCTCTGACGGTCTATCGTAAGACCATCACTTGTCTCTAACGCCCCAGCTGTGGGCCGTCACATTTTTCTGTGGGTTTCTTTTTAACCCAATCTCGTTCTGTCAAGTGTAACGGTCTATCACTGCACCGTTACATCTTGTGACGCATGGACCCTTAGCCGTCACGTTTTCTGCCGTTCAGTCTTGGCCTTTTCTTGCTCAATTCTCCCTAACGGTCCGATCACAGCCGTCACTTGGCTCTGACGCTCACATCTGGACCGTCACATTTTCTGTAAGCTGCTTTAGTATAGCAGGGTTCTGCCATCTTTAACGGTCTGAATTTGGCCGTTACACCATTCTGACGCTCCTTAGTGGACCGTCTCGTTTTCTGCTGCTTAATGTTGCAATTTGGCCTCTGTCATCTCTGACGGCCTCAATCTGATGCGTTACAGGAGTCTGGCGGTCTGGACTTAGACCGTCACTTTGTCTGCTGCTGTATTTGTGCTATTCCGTTCTGCCTATGATTAGACCTGGCGGTCTTACACAGTTTCCATCTCATTCATTCTGTCCAGTCAGTTCATTCACACATTACATCTCATTCACACATATTTCATCCGTTCTTTTCCACATGTCCACATGCATTTTTTTCACACATGATTCCTGCATTCGCCATTCATCATCCACGTTCGTTCCTGTGTTTTCATTCACGTTTTCACATATCCATTTCCTGCATTCACATTCATATACGTATTCATTTGCATTTACACATCCATTCATTCACATAAAAAACACAACAAAACACAAAAAGATTTTTCATTTATTTTCATTCATAAAGTCATGTACAAGTAAGAAAAAGAAAACACAAGCTCATTCGGCCAGCTTGTCCGCCGGGCCGCCATCATCATCTCCGCCCTCGGGTCTCTCGCTGGTGGCGCTATGGAGGCACTCTCCTCCTGCGGTCCTCTCTCTGCCCTCTCATTCCTCCTCTGACCGGAGGAACTGACGAGGTAGTCAGCCGTTGAGCCGGTATGGGCAGCGCTCCTCGGTGCTCCACTCTGAGAGGCACTCCGCTCTGATCCTCGGCCCATCATCCGTATAGTCCTCTCCAGGGTTCGTACCTTGACATTCATGTCATGTGCCTAGAGCCGCGCCACCCGTGCCTCGGTCCGGTATCTCTCTAGGTCCGCCGTCTGCGTGATTGTCTGCTCAAACTCTCATTTCCATCGGGCCACCTCCGCCGGCAGCAGCTCTGTCTCTTCCCGAGCCCGCTCAGTCTCGGCACGGTTCCTCTCTACCTCTGTCCGAGCACGCTCCGCCTCGGCCTTCGCTGCGGCTAGCTCTCTCGCCTGCATTTTGCATTGTCAGGGTATTAAGCATTTGAATATTGCATAAGCATTTAGGTCTAAAAAGGCATTTAGTTTCCTACCCGCTCCGCGAGGGTGGCCTCCACCTCCTCGGCCCGAGCAACCGCTCGAGCGAACTCGGCGTCCGCTCAGCTCTGCCTCCGGCAGGCTGTGATGAAGATGACGGGGCATCCGGTCCGGCTCTTTGGGCTCCCTCGGCCCGCTGCATTAGAAATCATAGTCAGTCAATCATCATTGGCATCATTAGCATCATTTTTCATCATAAGCAGGATTCATTTAGGTCCAAGGTTTTGGAATCTTACCAGAAGCTCCAAGGCGGCCCGGTACTCATCCCGCTGCTGGACGGTGGCATGGAGTAGCCCCTCGAGCTCGGCTATCCTCCCCTCAGGGTCTAGCTGCATTTAGAAAGCATATGAGTCAGTGCATATAGGAATTTTCATGTAAAAGCATTAAGAGTTTAAGTTTAGAAATGCATACCGGTCGTCGGGTACCTCGGTACACCCTGGTCCCCGTACCGCCGAGCGAAGGCCTTCAAGTACGCCTCGTCGCTCTCATCCCGCTCCTTTACCGCTCTGCCCCGCCTGTTCCAGTCGTGGACATACTTCACCTTTCGGGCGCACCAATCCACGTCGCCGCTAATGCCCTTTGATGACTTGCCCGGACGCTCATCACCACGGCGTGGAAAGGTCACCTCGGGCTGGTGTAGTCCCCGAGTCTGCGGGATCAGCCGGTAGTGGAGTGGCTCGATGACATTGATGCAATGAAGCCATATGTCTCGTCCCCGGTACGAGAGGGCTGCCTCCACCCATGGCTGTCCCTCGTAGCTCTCGCCTTGGTACGGGGTCCATCTCACCTAAAGCATGTTGTTTCATTGGTCAGCATGTAGAACATTCATAAACATTCAAAGCATTTAGGAAGCATTTTTGAGTTTCGGGCTTACCGCCGTGTACGGGAAGGAATCCAAATCGTCATGGATCGCCCGGGTCAATCTGGTGATCGACCCTGGGTCCCTCGTGACCACCCATCGTCTGGCGATCGGGATCCGCCCGGGGTGGAGTAGTGTACCTCTCCCGATGCCCGGGAGGTACCTGTAGCTCCAGATCTGCATTTAGAAGTCAGTATTAGTCGGTTGCATAATCATTTGCATTTGCATAATCATAAGTATAATAGAAAGCATTTAAGTTTACCTGTAGGAAAGGCGAGAAGCCGCCCAGCATTGTCTGTCGGTCCGTGGTGCTGACCGACTCGAACAGGAAGGCTAGCACTGCCGCCCCCCATGCATATTTCCCCACTCTGCCTAAATCTCTTATCATCGGTAGCAGCCTGCAACTGATGACATCTGCTCAAGTCGCGAACAAGAGCTTCCCGAACAAAAGCATCAGGAACCGCCTCAGGACGCGATCTCCTTCCTGTCCCACCTCTGCCGCCACATGTGGGCGCACCTGCTCTATCACTCAGTCTATGTGCTCCTCTGGTAGCTTGCCCACGGCTATGGCTACTCCTCTCAGTCCTAAGCTCTCCTGTAGTCGCGATCGTGAGAGCTGAGATGACGTCTGGCCCGGCCTGATCAAATCCAGCCCCAGCAGCTCCTGGGCCATCTCTCTGTAGTCCCTGTAGGTCCAGCCCGTCACTGTGGCTCCGTGGACTCAGCCCAGTGATCCTCGCTATATCTTCCAGCGTGGGGATCATGTGACCCCACGGGAAGATGAACGCCCTGCTGATCGGGTCCCATCTCTCGTGCAATGCGTACAACAGCGGCGTGTCCATTCTGATCACCTCGATGCTGAGCACCTCGGCGAACCCCATCGCTGTGAGTCTCTCTCTCTGGTAGTCGGGCAGTGCCTGATAGACCGCCCGGATTTGAAGCCACGATATCCTTGTTCGTCTCTTTCCCTGCATTCATTTAGAGCATAAGTTAGTCAATTGCATCATAGAATCATTGCATAACATTCAGATAATAAAAACAAACAAAAAAAGTGAATAACTGAAGACCTAAAAACAAGTTCTGGTCTATGGTGACTGTGACGGCCCAGGGGTAGGGCGTCACAGGTCTCTAACGCACCAGGGGTGGTGCGTCAGAGTTGTAACGGTCGCTGGAAGGACCGTCATAGCCCCTGCAAAGGGATATTTTTCATTCTCATTCCCTTGACTTTCCCACTTTGGCCAAAAGGCCTACATATGATCCTAATGGGTTCATAGACCCATTCTCTACCCCCCATTCACACATGCATACACTAAAAAACTCATAAAATTAAAAATTGAAGATTAGGGTGAAGGGGCTTACCTCTCGGTCTTGGCCCCTCTTCCTCTTTTTCTCTGGTGCTATCAGTTCTTCTTCGTCAGGGGGTGCTTCCCTTGATCCCCCTCGGCCCTTGGAGCATCTTCCTCCGCCGTTCGCTACCTCGTTGCCGTTTCTTCCTCCAAGGTCGGCGGGATCACCTCTCGCTCTATACGCGGTAGAGGCGGCGTATGGCCTTCTTCTTCACCCCTTTTCCCTCCTAAGCGGCGGTGGAGGCTCGTCGCCGGCCATCTCGTTGGTGGTCGCCGGTGGTCTTGGTGCTCTCGGTTGGGGTTTTTTTGGGGGTGTTAGGGCTGTGAATGCTTCAATGAAGGCCGTGACCGTTCGGTTTGTTTTTTTTGAACGCTAAGGAAATGTGACGGTCTGTCACCAGACCGTTACATTCTCTGACGCGTCTCCTTTGGACCGTCAGGTCGTTTGAATATGTTTCATTGAAGAAGGTGAACCGCCAATCTCTGACTGCCTGGTCCCAACCGTTACGTAGTGTGACGCACCCACAGTAGGCCGTTACAGCTTGTAAGTTTCTTGATGAATGAAATGGTCTATTTGATGCTTGAATGGTTGCATTTTCTGCCATGATGCATATTATTGATGCTTCTCATGTGTACAAATGGTTATGCCTTGTTTCTTGCTCATATTAATTGTCATTGGCTAATCTTTTGTTTATGGATGGAATTAAGAACATCACGCTTTGCCGTTCGTCAAGCAGGTAAGTCAGGTATTGTATCTCGATCCCTTGTCCCTTTTAATGCATTACTATATGGTATCTATGATATATTATCTCGAGAACCGGCTGGTCATTCATGTGTTCTAGGATCTGATGTTCCCCTTAAACAAAAATGATGATGATCTAAGTGCACATGTTTAATCGTTGGATAGGCCGTTAGGTTGGAAAAGTTTGGGGACGATGGTTCTGTCTTGCACGCCGTGGTTGCAGATGGTGTCCTGACCCTAATTTCTCCAGTCTAGCAATATTATTCTCGAGTATCTTGTTATTTTATCTTTCTTTGCATTCGTTTTAATGATTTCTTTTTCTTTAGCCCAGCATGCATCATACTCATCTTTGAGCATTCATGAGCCTCATTTATCCAGATGTTTCAATAATGGTGAATAGCTGTGTTCTCATCTCGAATGAGGAGAGTCATTCCACTCTGAGTTGGAAGGTTTCCTTCGATTTGTTCGCTTGATTTGGTTGGCTGAAGATTCCTGTCTGGAGTTTAGTCAGTCCTTTCCTTTCCGTTGCCTCCGGCGGCCAGCCATGTTTTCCTTTCCTTAGTTAGGTAGTTCCTCCGGACATGCGTCATTTGGTTGGCTATTTCCTTGTGATTAGTTCGAAGTTTTCCAGAAAATTCCTATCGCTTGTTGGTTGAACGGGTGTCGTTTGCCTTAACGCCTACTTTTCAGTCCGCTCCGCTTCATTTCCGCTTCATCTCCATGTTCCATATCGCTTTCGCTTCACCTCCGCTCACTCCCCTACAAAGAGGACGTTAAGGAGGGGCATCTGTTGACACCCGTTTTATGACCAATAAGTTGGGTCATCTCCTTGTTCATTCTACATGATGCCCCGAGTTGTTCCCTCTCATTGAGCCTTCTTGATCAGTTCGAGGTTTATTTCATGGGTCTGATCCTCTTGGTTGAGTCTGGTTTCCTCGGCCCTTTCATTGGATGAAGCTTAGCAAGCTCTTATCATTTTTGATCCTTATTTGTCTCTAACGATCCACCACAGGGGCGTTACGTTCTTCTAACGCATTAGCCTTGGGCCGTTACATCTTGAGGAGTCCTACGGCTTAAGGCCTTTTTTTCAATTCTTATCCTTTTGCCTATCCGTTGATTCTAACGGTCTGTCGTGCGGCCGTTATATCATTGTAACGCGTCCACCCATGGCCGTCACATTCATGCAGAGTCCAACTATTTAGAACTTCTTCCGTTGATCTTATCCCCTTGAGGATAAGGTTAGTGTGACGGTCTCCCCCTGAGGCGTTACATGCCTGTGACGGTCTATCGTGCAGCCGTTACATCCAACAGAGAGTCCTGGCTGGTCTGGTCTTTTCTCTGCCACTCCGTGGTCGAATTGAGAGTTTGATCTTGTGATTTCTCTTCCAAATCTGATCCTCAGAACCTTCGGTTTGTTTCTATGGACTCTTGGGAGTATTATCTTCAAGAGTTTGCTAAGAGTTATCCTCCTTTCTTGCTGGATTATCCTCTGCTCGACCGGAGATTTGGAGGGCCTATAAATAGCACCCTTGACTTCATGGCCTAGAGAGGAGAAATCTGGAGTTTGCGTCGAAGTGCTGCCGCATTCTGGAGCCACATCCATCCAAGAGGAGCTTGTTTCTACGTCCATCTGCATCACAGTCAAGGGAGTACTTCGGTTTTGGGTTTTAAAGTTCATAGCTTGCATACTTGTGTTCCTCCCTTCCTCATCTCATCATAGCATTGTCCCACTCCTTTCTCCACGTTCTATCATCTGTTTTCATCATCTCAACATCCTTCCCACGTCTTAAAACGCCCAGAGGGGTTAAAAAACCAAACTTCCCGGTATTCCCCTTTCCTTTTGAATGATCTTAAGTTCTTTGAGAATTGATACTACACTTGTTTGAAGGGCTAATTTGGGGTTGCTTTCTTGTGTTTCACGTTCTTTGGCAGGTTTACAGAGTTCATTAGACGAGGCCCAAGCTTTCTAGCTGGTTGGAAGGTTTGGAGTTCGAAGAATTCATATGTTGATTCTGCAGGTTTTCTGACGGTCTTGGTCAGGCGCGTCAGGTTACTCTAACGGTTCATCGGGCGGCCGTCACACTCCTGTGACGCACAGGTGCTGGACCGTTACATTCAACAGATCTACAGATTTCATTGGTTTTCTCTCTCCCGTGGGCGAGTGTCTCATCCTCCTATTTCTAAGGTATTATTCAGGTCCTTGGCTTGTTTTATTACCTTAGTGGCGATCACGTTCCTTCCTTAGTATTGGGCATTGGTTTTCTCTCTCATATCTCTTATTTCCTTTACTTGTTCCACCCACGTGGTGTGCTTTATTTATTCCATTGCTCCACGCTCCGGTGTGTGTTTTTCTTTTCTATCTTTAATTTAGTTTTGAGATAGCATCGCCCATGCTAGAGCTTGTTCTAATTGCCTAGGTTCATGGTCCACATGTTCATAGGTTGATTGAGATCATTGTGATTTGCTTATCATATTTAACATTCATCACATCACAAACAAAAAGGAATTAAACAAATCAACAATGACGTGAATATGTAGAAGGGATAATAAGAAAACCAAGCTTCTCTGCAAGGCTCCAACAGCAGCAAGAAGAACGTAGGATGGAGATGAACCAAACGTCGGCAATCACCTTCTAACCTTAGAAGGTTGGTTATAATTATAGGGAAAGAAAACACAAGGGTCCATCGCCAGGGAAAAGAAGCAATTAATGCTTCAATTGGTTGTCGGGTAAAAGGGGTACGTTGCCAGCAAAAGGAGGCTGTACACGTTCACTTCTGGAAGGATGACATTAATGGCATTCGGTTTGGCAGGATGCTAGCAAGGAAATGACGACTCCCATGAAGTCTCTAATTAGGGAAATAGCGCCTGTGTAAGCGGAAGTTACATCTGTGGGCCTTACATATATATATATATTATATATATATATATAATCATTTTGTACAAAAAGAAATGGCGCCTGGATTAGGGGCGCCTTTCATGGGAATAGCGCCCAGGTCAGGGGTGCTATTTCCTCTGCCCACTGTTCCTATTCCGAACCATGTCGGGTGTGTCCTATTTCGAGCCATGCTGGGTAATAAAAGATGTTATTATTATATATATATATATATGTGTAAGTGATTGGTTGGTAAAGAGAGATATATGTATATTGTGGACTTTAAAACCGTGGGTTGTGGCCCTATGGCTAAATGAATTGACGACCTTGGAAAGGGTCTTCATTTAATTGAATAGTCTTTCGGAACAAGAAGCCCCAATTACGTAAGATTGCTCTAAAGGTTGCATATTTATACAATGGCCCTCATTGGGTATTCTACCTTTTCACTTGGCCTTCTTATAGAGTTATCTTCTTATAGAGTTATCTAAGATTTTATTTACTTGGGAAAAACTCTATTTCCTTATCATTTTTATTTGGGGTGCTACAGTCAAACCACCATTTGATATACCACACGCTATGGCATTCAAGCATACATATGCAATTTCATGGGGTTTATTGCATGAGACATGTACGATGCATGGAATAATGATTTAATTATACTCATGGAGGCTGAGCAAATGCTAATGCGAATGCAGATGCATCCAAGACATATAGCTTGTTTCAGCTGGGCTGGTTGCTAGTCAGTAGCTAGGCTCGCGGGGGTCTGACCATAGATGTTCAAAGTAAAGTTTCAAAAAGGGCAGTTCAACAGGATGACAACTGATGCGCCGACCCGGCCCATTCGTGCCTTGACACATGGAGGAGTTGGTCGACCAAAATTTGGGATCGATTGACCAAATTTAGTAAATGGTCGACCGGAATTCAAGGCTAGCCCATGCAGGGGGTTCAACTTGCAAGCAAATGCATGCATGACTTAATCACATATGAACGGATTGCCTCGTGATGAGGAATGCATGGGGGAATAAGTTTGACTATGTTCATGCAAATGTGATGAATGTTAATGCGGATTGTATAATGCACAAAAGGTGTTTAATCTATTTTGCAGCAGAGCTGGCTGCTGGTCAATCAGTGATCTCGAAGGAGAGTTAATGTAGGGTAGCTGGGATAAGGTGAGGTCGATGCAGGGTTTAAGTGGAATGAAGCAGGGTCGACACATGGCCCATGTGAGATAGGGGTGAGGTAGATGTAGGGGCTACCGTGGGCATATTCAAAGGAGGAGAGGGTCGGCCCTATGGGTCGACCCCTGCTACAGCGGGCTTCAAATCACCCTGTATCCAACCAATGCAGAATGCATGAATGCATGAGTAATTGCACATGGAAATGAGTCCTTCTGACTGTTCAGCCATTTCGTTGAGTGCATTACTTTCTTTTCATTAATGCCAGCACAATATTTCTTTGTTCGTTCAGTCAATTTCTTCATTTCAGACCTGCCCTGGATTAGTTTGTTCACATCGTGGATGCAGCGATATGTTCATAGTTTGTTTGATTGTGTATTCAGCATACATGTGCACTGTCTGTAGTTGTTTTATCAATTCATCATGTTTTTGTTTCTTTTTGTGTTTGATCATTAGTCTTGGCATTTTAGCCATTGGTTCAACTCATGTTTGAGCATTAGTTCAGATTTTTGTTAAGCCCACAGTTTTGAGAAAAATTGGGCAGCACCTCCCCGTACCCGAGCTTTGGGGGTGAAAAATAGGAGCACATCCCTAGAAAGTCTGAGATGGCACCAAAATATAAGGATGCGCATGGAAGCGGGAATATCCTTAAAACCTGAATTGGGCATGGACACCCCGAGGGCTAGCCTACGAAGGGCGCCATTAACCCAGGGGTTGGCAACGTTTCCAACTCTAAAATTTGCATTGTTTATGCTGGCCCTAAGGCCATTAATGTCCACCCCTCGATGAAGCATTCCCCAGAGAACATGCTATGCAGATGTAGATCCCGGGGGGATATGAGAGTGGTTAGATAGAAAACATTAATCGGTGTAAAACTATAATGTGCCCATTCCCCATGGCAGGTCCTTAGTCGCATTCGGTAGAAAACCAGTGAGATAACATCTTGTTGCCCCATTGCTTGGGAATGCATGACCACACTACGAAATTAGCAAGCATGTGCTCCGGAATGGGGATTGGACGCTATAGCGGATGATGCTCGGCAGCGGGTGAAAACATAAGGTCTGAAGAGACCAGCTCCTGTGGGCAATTAAGCAAACACTATTGTGTCCTCCCTAGGTTATGCTGGCAAAACTGGTTTTGATGATTGGCAAAACTGTATGATTGAGTTGTCTTTTATTCAGTATAAGTCTTTATTTCACATGTTTGGCAAAGTCATCAGGTCGATGCAACTAAGCATCTGCAATCTTGATAAGATCGATGCACTCATCAGCTGCATCAACGTAGTAGAAAGAATTCAGAAAGGATCACAATTTTGCATCGACGTAACTGAGAAGCTACATCGACGAAGTGATGCTAAATCAGCTGGCCTCAATTCTGCATCGACGTATCAGAGGGGATGCATCGACGCAGCGATGGTCACTGAAACAACTTCAAAGACTTGCTTCAACGTAGCCGCTACACTGTCTCAAAGCATCGGTCCACATTTCTTCTGGAAGAATTCTGCCTCGACGCATCTAAAGCACATGCCTCGACACATCTGTTCAGAACCTCAACTTGGAAGTCTGTAAAGTTGAAGCACCAAGAATTCTACCTCGACACATCTGAAGCACATGTCTCGATGCATCAGTTCAGAACCTCAGTATGGCAGTCTGCAAAGTCAGAGCACCAAGAAGTTGTCTCAATTTTTTCTCAGTACATGAGAAACCAGATTGAGTCGGGAATGTCAAGACATAGAGCATCCAAATTCTACACCAACACCTTCAATGAAGAATTAGTCTAAGAATCAAATAGTTCACGTGGGATCACAAGTGGCTACGCTTGGCACGTGATCCAAGGTTGATGCTCCAGCAGAAGAATCTTCCATGTGGATGCAACTCAAATGATTTGTTCTGACATGTCGACTCTTGAAACATCACCTTCCAGAATTCCCTTTTGGCGGGAGTGTTCCCTCCACGCATCCAGAAGGAATCTTGTGGGGACCACAAGAATCATCCCAACTGGATAAGGCATCTTGCCCGCAGACTCAATATCATAGAGATCGAAGAAGAAAAAGTAGTAGAAGCAGAGAGCCGGAGAGTAGTGAGCTGAGAGGAGAAAAGAAAGAGAAAAAAGAAAGAGAGTCTGAGAATAGAGAAAGAGAGCTACTGAAAATAGGGTACCGGAGATCTAAAGATTTCTTGAAGAGCTATCGAGGTTCCGACTTCTAGATCAGATCTAGAGTCTTCTGCTTATCCGAGCTACATTGTCTTGAAATTCTATCGCTGTTTTGTTTTGTTCTTTTCATTTTCTCTTTGAATCTTTCTTCAAGTTGTTAGGCAGCGCAACAAGCTGTGATTGCTCAGCGGGCGAGGATTTGTAGCTCGGACAGCAAGCTATGATTGCTCAGCGGGCGAGGATGAGTTCCTTGGATAGCAAGCTGTGATTGCTTAATGGTTTGTAGGGACTCTTCCCCAAAGCTGTGGATCAGCGGGTTTAAGCTGTGGTTTCACCAGAATCCTTACTCGATTGAGTAAGGGGTGGACGTAGTTCTCAAGGTTGAGATCGAACCACCTAAAAAATCTCCTTGCATCGTGTGTGATTGTTTGGTCTCTCATCGTTTATCTGTTAAATCCTTTGCAAAATCGTTTGTATAGCGTTCGTCGCAGCCGATCTCAATTCCGCATTTCATTTGGTTGCTATAAGATAAAAAGTAAGGTTGATCTATTCACCCCCCCCCCCCTTTAGATCATCCTAGTCACCTAGAATTTCACTTGGTATCAGAGCTAGTGCTCTCCTGCAAGGGCTTGACATCCCCGAGAGTTTGATGAAATGGATACAAATGGGTGCTCCTAAGAGCTTAGGATCATGAGATTTGGAAGGTAGTTAGTAGAGGTCCATTCTAGCTTCCAGAGGAAGATGACAACCTGACTCGGGATCAAATCAAAAGAGCCAATATGAATTGGAGAGTAATGAACATTATGCAGTGCGCTCTACATCCTACGGAGTTCTCCAGAGTTTCCTCCTACTCCACAGTGAAAGAAATGTGGGATCGACTATTGGTAATATATGAGGGAACCTCAGAGGTAAGAGAAACTAAAGCTTATATGCTGATTTCCGAATATGAAGCGTTTAAGATGAAATTTGATGAAAATATTTCTGAGATGTATGCTAGGTTGATGCAACACACTAACAGCCTGAAGAGTCTAGGTAAAGTTTACAGTGATTATGAGCTAGTTAGGAAGATACTCAGATCTCTGACTCCAGTCTGACATACCAAGGCTACCATAGTGGAGAAATCAAGGAACCTGGCGACTACCACAGTTGATGAACTTGTCGTCTCTCTGATGACATACGAGCTGAATCTGAAAAGATTCGAAGACCATGAGAAGAAGAAGAATCCCCTTGCGCTCAAAGTTCAAGTAACAAAGGGTCATCTAGCGAGCATAGTTCATCTAGCTCAGAAGAAGACTCTGGTGAGTTCGCTATGCTGAGTAGAAAATTTAAAAAGTTTCTTAAGAAGGAAGGTAAGAGCTTCAGAAGAAAGTACTCCTCTATTAGAAAATAGTCTAGATATAAATCTGAAAATGTCAAAAAGAATGACGGTGTGGTTTGCTATAACTACAAGAAATCATGACATCTGAAGGCTGACTGTCCTGAGCTTTAGAAGGAGAAACATCCCAGGTGGAAGAACAAGAAGGCCAAGGCTATGGTCAGTACCTGGAGCGAAGATGAAGAAGATGACAGTGAAGTGAGTTCATCTGAAGATGAGAAGGAAGAGAAGCTGTGTCTGATAGCAGAAGAGAAAATGAGGAAATAGAAGATGAAGAGGTAACTTCTCCTTTCGAACATTACACCCATAGTGATTGGGAAGAGGCATATGCAGAAATCTTAGATAAGTATGATCATGCTCGTAGAGAGAATAGACAATTGAAAAAGAAAGTAAATTCTCCTGCTCATGACACTTCATTAAATGATAGAATTACATGTTTAGAAGATGAAAACTCTAAATTGAAAAAGTCTATTGTTGAAACAGATCAATTTAAAGACATGATGAATGAAATGAAATGTGAGAATGAAAACTTGAGAAATGTCATTGATGAATTAAAGATCAGAATGCAAAAATTCAAAGAAGAAACTAATACTGCCTTGGAGAAATGTGAAGCAATTAAAGGAGTAAATGAAGAACTGAAAAGAACCATTGAAAATTTGGAAAAAGAAAATAATGATAAACATAATTCTCTTGAGGCTATGACTCAGGGGACAGAAAATCTGAATGCAATTCTTCGAACAAAAGTGAATTTCAGAAGAGAAAGATTGGGTTTATTCCAACTAATAAGAAACGGTTTGATGTTAAGACCATTTTATTTGTTGCTGAAAAAGGAAAAGAAAAACTAAATCCATTGATAAGAATGAACTGTGAGGAAAACAGTCAGGGAAAAACTATGAAGAATAATCAACAAGAAAATGTGAGTGCCAAAGATAAGGGCAAAGGGAAGGTAGAGGCACATAGAGAACCATGTATACATACTATTATACCTAAGTCCAAGGGTCAGAATAGCAGTCAATCCTTTAGAACCCAAGTGCATGGAAGCTACATGACCAAAACAACCCAACCAACATAGATAGGTCGACATGTCTAGCACACTGCACCAACGCATATGTCATCTGGGTTTCAACCTTTTAGAAACCATGGTCAGAGCAGGTACCCTTCAGGTCGAGGCATCTACCATGATGCATCTAGGCATCCACCATTCCAAAACCTTATTCATTACAACCTGGGTAGGACAGGTCGAGGTAGTTACCAAATCAGGTCGATGCAACATGAATTCCAGAACTTTCATTCACAATGGATGCATCAAAGTCACACCAGGAGTGCATCAATGCAATCTAGGTTTAGGTCCCCTAATAATCAGAACCCTTATAGTTTTATCAATCCCAAGTTTATTCAACCCTGATTCACTAGGGCACCCTCGAATCCTAATGCTCCTTGGTTCCAAAATTGGCATAAAAATTCCCATGTTGTACAAAGGCTAAAGCCAACAAAACCTCAAACTGCACACAACAAGCAGAATAAACTGAAAAATGCAAAATCCACAACACAAAGACAAATGTGGATACCTAAACATTTGATAACCTGCTTGAATCAATTGACTAGTGTTATGGGGCCCAATCAGTTTTGGGTTCAAAGAATTTTCGTCTGATTGCTTTTGCAGGAATGCCTGGCAGCCACTCATAACAGATGGTACCTTGATAGTGGCTGCTCAAGGCACATGACCGAAGACAAAGATAAATTCTGCTTGTTGGTCGAAAAGAATGAAGGTCATGTTACTTTTGGTGGAAGCACTAAAGGTAAAATCATTGGATCAGGTAAGATTGGTAAGTATATATCTTGCTGCATTGAAGACGTTCTGCTTGTAGAAGGTTTAGCATATACTCTTCTAAGCATTATTCAACTTTATGATATGGGACATAGAGTTGTTTTTGAATCTCATGCATGCACCATCTTTGAACCTAATTATGAAAAGGTAAAATTCATTAGTAAGAGGGTCAATAATATCTACATGGTAGATTTAGATGATGCATCCCACCTCAATCTGTGTCTCACTGTAAATAAAGAGGACCTAGCATGGCTTTGGCATCGTATGTTAGGTCATGCAAGTTATAATGTGCTGCATAAATTGAAAAAATTTTGTATGGTCAAGGGTCTACCTAAAATCTCCTTTAAGAAAAATAATAAAACATGTGAGGCATGTACTCAAGGTAAACAGACCAAAAAGTCATTTAAATCTAGAACTGAAAACATGTCTTCAAAACCCTATGACCTAATTCATATGGATCTATTTGGACCCACTAGATCAGCTAACTTAACTAGAAGAAGATATGGATTTGTTATTGTAGATGACTTTTCTAGATATACTTGAGTACTTTTCTTGACTCATAAAAATAAAGCTTTCAGTGAATTTAAGGAATTTTTCAACATAATAAAACAAGATTGTAAGTACTCTATCTCCAACATTTAATCAGACCATGGTGATGATTTTGAAAACTCACAATTTGATGATTTATGTAGGGAAAATGGTATAAACCACCGATACTCATCACCAAGAACTCTAGAACAAAATGGAGTAGTCGAAAGAAAAAATAGGACTTTAGTGGAGAAGGCTCGAACTCTGCTGGTGGAAAGCAACATGCGAAGATGATTTTGGGCTGAAGCTGTAAACACATCTTCTCACATCATTAATAGAGCCATGGTAAGACCTTCTACCAAAAAGACACCATATGAAATAATGGATGGTAAGAAACCTTCACTAGCTTATTTCCAGGTCTTTAGGTCAAAATATTTTATTCATGTAAACTTTAAAAGAGACCTTGATAAATTTGAAGTTAAAAGTGAACCAGAGATTTTTCTGGGATATTCTAAACATTCTCGAGCATATAGAGTTTATAATAGGAAAACTGAAACTGTTGAAGAATCTCCTCACGTTATCTTTGATGAGACATCTGATATGATTGAAAAAGATGTTTGCAGGAACATTGATGAAGGAGAAATACTGTAGCAACCCGGATAAATTAGGGGAAATAAAAATTTCCTAATTAGATAAATCCTCTAAAAAATAAAACAAGGGCCCAACTCAAACATAAATTAGATAAAGCTTAAACACATATAAATGGGCTTGGCATTAAAAGGCCCAACCGATATATATCTTACGAGGCCTCACACATGGGCCTTATGATTTCTTATAAAAAGAATTGAGGGTATAAACATAATATCTATACGTATTAGGACCCCTCTTGCTATGCTTAACTTTATCACGTTCGAAGCTGGCTTTTCGAATGGGATATTAAGGTTTCAAACCCAACTAGGAAGGTGGCTGCGATATGGGAAGGAGAAGATCAACATGAGAAGGTTAAGCCTCTTAGGATTCACGTAAGGAAACTTAAATCCCGTTAGAAGTCAGAGATATCAATCTATATAAGAACCCTACCCCATCGACGAGCTCCGGCTACTGCTGCTACTCGTATTGTTTTCCCTTGTGTTGACGTCATCTTCATCATCGTGTCACTGTGCGTAGCTGCTTCTTCCTCCCTTTTCCTCTACGTGGTCAGCTACCGTGAAGTAAACTATACACACAAAGGGCATATTCTTCCTCTATCTAATGCTGCCTCTTCTTCACGACTAGGAGAGAGACTGCAGTGGTTGCAGTTACTCCCGTTGCTTCATCATCGCCCTCATGCTATCATACAAGAACAAGGGAAGCCTGATTCTTCTTCCATTTTCTGCAGTTGTTGTTACAGTTGCCGTGGCTGCTGTTGCTATTTCTCTTGCTGCTGTTGCCATAAAAGAAGCCCGTTGCTTCTTTCTTCTGCCATATTCTTCTTATATCCGGCAGTGCAGTTGCTGCTGCAGTGCTTTTATTTCTTCTCTGATTCATCGTTCAACCCAGCCAATAAAGGTAGGTTTTCTCAAGCTCTAAAGTCCAAGAAGATAACATATAGCTTAGATCATGCATATACGATCATATTAGAATGTTTACATATCATTTGCATAGTCAGGATCTAGAGTTTTCTGTAGTTTTAGGTTTTTCCCTGTCTGCATGAAAATAGCGACCCTGGCATGGACGCCTATTAAATGAACGCCCACGTGAGCAGTCGCTAGTTTTCCTGAATTTGCGACAGTGTCCAGGGCATCTTTTAATGAGCGACCATAGCCCTAATGCCAAATTTTTAAGTATTTAATAAATAGCACATGCTTAAAAATTAAATATCTATGTAACCTTTCGTTAAAATTATTGCATGAGCATGTTCCTGGAATCCTGATATTTTTCTCTGTCTATTCATGTCTTTACTTTCCTGATTATGTGAACTCCCAGTATATGAATAGTGTTAGGTGTCTAATAGTGTATCTGCCTGATGCGTAACATCAGACAAAGAATGGGCGATAGTCACCTAGTCGCTAATTAAAGAATGAACGCCCCTATACGGTGGCGCTATTTGTAAAATCCAGTAAATAGAATTTATATTAAAATTCATGAATGAGTGACCTAAATCATGGCGCCATTTAAAGAATGAACGCCATCATACATAGTCGCTATTTATAATTATAAATGTTAATTTTTGGGAAATTCTAGAATTAACGCCCATATACAATGTCGTTAATTCTTATTATTTTCTTGGAAAAATTCTGAAAAATATAAGATTGAGCGACCATCCAGAGAGCCACTATTTTTTAATATAGCGACCTCTGATAAGGTGCCAATTCTTTTCCCTCAGTTTTATCGCGCTTCTCAACCCATATCGTGGGTTTATTTTACACTCTCATCTCACATCCGTAGATGGAGTCCCTGTTTTGATACTATCGATTACCCACTCAATTCTTGGTGATGTTTGAATTCTCCGCGGGATATTCCTTCCTTCGGACCGGTGATTTCATCATGGAGACCTCTGTAAGTCTACGCTAGCCTTGGATTTCCTCATGGTAGCCGAGCAGGTTGTACCCCAAAAACCCTGGAACCCTTACTTGTCATGTCACTCTGAGGAAACATGATGCTTAGCCCTCATGGAGCGTTGTTTCTGGCCTCTAGTGAGAAGTCTATTCTGTCAGCAATTAGCGACACTGACTTGGGCACTAGAAGGAATTGGCGACTAGTCAAGTGGCGTTATTTCCCTGATATAGCGACCTGAGCATGTGTGCTATTTCATCGAGCTTGTACTGTTCACAGGAATGGGCGACAACCCATGTGGGCTCTATTTCTGTAATTGGTGGCGACTGAGTGGGCGCCAATTACCCAGTTTCATGACATGTCTTGGTTTTCGTGAGGTTTAATGATGTGTCATACTTGTTCAAAGTTCTACCCTTGAACTCCTTCATTCGTGAAATCTACCTTATCATCCTACAATGGTTATTCCTTTGGAACGCTATATTGGATATAACTATAGTGATGTCTAAAATATACATGACCCAATGCCTGCACATATAGGGCCCGATCTGGTCCTGGGAGGAGCACCCGAAAGTACTTGTGCCCATGGGAGTTGATTGATCACGGTGTGGCATTACATCAAAGTGCATGACTAGCTTGATTTATGGCATTCCACGACCCATACTTGACTTGACCTGACATGACTTGTGTGACCCGAAACGGGTGTTTACTTGCTTGATATTATAATAGCCAATTCACGTAACATGACTTGATATATTTACATGCTTGACCATCTTGATACATTTTACATGAATATCCTGAAATCTTGCTAGTTTGTTAACTCTTGATACTCTACTCTCTCTCGTCATTGTCATGCGTACATGCATACTTAGACTTGCATTCATGTAACATGTAAACTACTTAAAGCAATCTTGTACTTGAGATATAATGCCTACTAGGTGTTTGCTCACCTAGTGTTTTCCCCTATTTTTTAGGTAATTCCGATGATGAGAATCTATCGGATGGGAACGGGAACGAGTAAAAGAGAGTAGAGCCATCCAGTCATAGAAGCATCTATCTTGCCATCTCTTTTTCCTATTTCTTGAGTCAATCATTGTAATTTTCATTTATTGAGTCAAGATTGTCCTTTAGTACTCTTTTATTGAGATTATGTAATAGATTTACCTTAATGGTTATTATGAATAAATTGGATTTGGTCATCTTGCAACTTGCGTAGCTCTATCTATAAGGTCGAATTCCTTATGCTCTAATTGACATGATTGATATAAACTCGTCACGCGTACCGGGTTCCTTTCACACTCGGGACGTGACAATTTTTGTGGTATCAGACGTGACAATTTTTGTGGTATCAGAGACTAGGATATTCAATTCCTAGGAAACCACATCCAAGGATAGGTTTATACCTTTACCCGGTGAGATTGGGTAGAACCATGGGTTATGTTAACTTAGGGACTTAGACTCTTGGTAAATCATATATTAATATAGTTATCTAAATCTTGTAGGATCATGGCTGCTGAGCGTGCTCAATGGCGTGACATGCAACATTCTGTCCAAGGTCTCACTCAAGTGCTACAACAAGTGGCGTAGGGTGGAGCCAACCGTGAAGCGGGAGATCTCCATCGGAGTTTTCACAACATGAACCCACAAAAGTTCATTGGATCGACCGACCCCGATGATGCTCAGCACTGGATTAGGGAAATTGAACGTATATTCCGTGTCATGCAATGCACGGATGAAGAAAAGGTCCTGCTAGCGACTTTTCAACTAGAGCGGGATGTCCGATTCTGGTGGGAGTCTGTAGAAGCTTCATTACCCCATGAAAATATCACGTCGGCGAGTTCGTTGAACACTTCAATAGCAAGTATTTCTCAGACTAGATACAAGAGAAGAAGCCCACGGAATTTTCCATCCTCAAGCAAAGAACCTTATCAGTGGTCGAGTATGAGGCCCAATTTTTCCGTCTATCAAGGTACGCACTGCACCTAGTGGGTATCGAGAAGATGAAAGCTAGAAGATTTCTCAATGGGCTTAGGCCGTAATACATTACCCAATTAGCCCCGATGGACATCCAAGTCTATTCAGAGATGATTAGCCAAGCCCAGCTGCTAGAAGATGCCACATAGTTGTCCGATCGGATCCGTGGAAAGGATAAGAAGGAGCACGTCAAAAGCTCTGGCATCTTCAAACCCTCGTTCAACAAGAAGAGGTCGAGCAACGGAGGAGATTCCTCCCAAGAGAAGAAATTCAAGAAAAATAACAAGCCCTTCTCTATCACTACTACACCTACCAAAGAGGTGTGCAAACATTGTGACAAGGCCGGCCATAAGGCCAAGGAATGTTGGAGGAGATTGGGAGCTTGTCTCCGTTGCGAGAGTTGTGATCATCGGATTCCCGACTGCCCTCTACTAAATGATCAAGTCGGAGACGAAAAGCGCTCGGTGAAGAAGTAAGCATGTCTCCAAGCTCTTCAAGAAGCAGAGCAAGATGAAGGCGGACTGGTGGAAGGTACATTAAATATTTGTTCCAAGTCTGATCGCGTCTTGTTTGATACCGGTGTGTCACATTCTTTTGTTTCCAATAAGTTTGTTGATCCATTACCTATGGAACCGGAGTGGATAGATCTAATTATTTCAACCCCTCTCGGAAATGAATCTGAGATTTCACACCATTATCTCAATTGTGAAGTTATGGTGAAAGGGAAAAATTTACCTGTCGATCTAATATGCCTAAACATGAAGGATTATGTTGTTATACTAGGAGCCGATTGACTATCCACACACAAGGCAGTTGTAGATTGCCATAACGGAAAGGTAACTTTTAAAGAAATCCTGAAACTTGTCTACACTAGTCCTCGGAGTTGAAACAAGTCACCCCTTATTTCGGCCCTCCGAGCTAGTAAGCTCTTAAGGAAATGATGTGTGGCTTTCATAGCATTGGTGACCGCCACGGAAGTGAAGGTGTCTAAGATAGAAGACATCCGAGTGGTTAGGGAGTTTCCCGATGTATTCCCGGAAGATTTGCCTGGACTACCCCCACAAAGAGAAGTGGCCTTCACCATCTACCTTGTCCCTAGTGCTGGTCCGGTTTCTAAGGAACATTATAGGATGTCCCCCGCCGAGCTCAGGGAATTAAAAGAGCAATTGATAGAGCTCTTGAAGAAAGGATTCATCAGACAGAGCGCTTACCCGTGGGGAGCGCTCGTGTTATTTGTAAAGAAGAAGGATGGATCAATGAGACTCTACATCGATTACCGGTAGTTGAACCACCTTACCATCAAGAACAAGTATCCACTACCGAGGATTGATGAATTATTTGACAGATATATGGATCCAAATATTTCTCCAAGATTGATCTCAGGTCAGGATACCACCAACTGAGGATCAAGGATGAGGACATTCATAAGATAGCATTCTGAAGCAGGTATGGGCAGTTATGCCTTTTGGACTAACGAATACCCCTGTAGCCTTTATGCAGTTGATGAATAGCATATTCAGGCCTCATTTGGATCAATTTGTAGTGGTCTTCATTGATGGCATATTGATTTATTCAAAGATCGAAGAAGATCATGAAGAACACTTAAGGATGGCATTACAAATATTGAGGAATAATCAACTTTACGCCAAACTTAGCAAGTGTGACTTTTGGCTCGAGGAAGTGTCCTTCCTAGGGCATGTGATCTCGAAGGATGGGATTTCTGTTGACCTGTCGAAAGTCGAGGCTATGAAGAATTGGGAAAGACCAACTAGTGCAACAGAGATCCGAAGCTTCTTAGGTCTAGCTGGCTATTACAGGTGATTCATCAAGGACTTCTCCAAGATCGATGTCCCTCTTACTAGGCTGACCCGCAAGGAGATTCCTTATAGGTGGGATGAAGAATGCGAGGAGCTTTCAAGCCTTGAAGGATCATCTAGCAACCGCCCAGGTCTTGGCATTACCAACTGAAGGGGAGAAATTCGAGGTATATACCGATGCGTTTGGCATTGGCCTCGGATGTGTGTTAATGTAGCAAGGGAGAGTCATTGCTTACTCATCCCGACAATTAAAGAAGCATGAGGAGAACTACCCGGTGCATGACTTAGAGTTGGCCGTGGTAGTGTTTGCTTTGAAAATCTGGATACACTATCTCTACGGAGAACAATTCGCTATGTACTCCAATCACAAGAGTCTCAAGTATCTATTTTCTCTAAAAGAATTGAATATGAGACAAAGGCATTGGCTGGAGTATCTCAAGGACTTCAACTTCACAATACAATACCATCTTGGAAAGGGTAATCCTATAGCTGATGCCCTCAATCGAAAGCCGAGAGCGCTATTGGCCAACGGCATGATCTAAGAATGGAAGTTGCTGGAGCAATTCACTAAGCTTAACATAAGCATGGACAAGGAGAAAAGGTGTATTACTCTATCACACATGACGATACAACCGGATCTACTCTCCGAAATCAAAGGACTTCAAGACAATGACCCGGTATTGGTAGAAATAAAAGGTAAGCTAGATGAACATCCTGATTTCAAGCAAGTATTAGATGGAAGATTACTGCTCCAAGAAAGGACTTGTGTACCGGATTGTGCAGAATTGAAGAAGAAAATTTTAGAAGAAGCTCACCGATCGAGGTACATAATTCACCTCGGATCTACTAAGATGTACCAAGACTTGAAACGGACCTTTTGGTGGCCCAACATGAAAAGGGAGGTAGCGGATCTTGTGTCTCGCTGTCTCACGTGCCAACAAGTCAAGACGGAACACCAAAAGCCAGCCGATAAGCTACATCCTCTGGATATTCTTAAGTGGAATTGAGAGGATATTGCCATGGACTTCATTATGGGTCTGTCTAAATCTAAAGGAGGACATGATGGAATATGCGTCATCATAGATCGATTGACGAAGGAGAGACATCGAGTTCCAAGTTGGAGATCACGTCTTTCTTAAGGTTTCCCCAAGATGAGGCATTAGAAGATTTTATGTTAAGGGCAAGCTTACACCAATATATATCAGTCCCTTCGAAGTGCTAGAAAGAGTTGGTGAGGTTGCCTATCGGATCTCCTTGCCTCCGCAACTATCCGAAGTGCATAATGCATTTCATATTTCTATGCTCAAGAAGTATGTTCATGATCCGTCTCACGTCATAGATCATGACAGCCTGGTGATACAAAAGGATCTCACATATGAACAAAAACCTTTGAAGATCCTTGATCGCGAGGTTTGTGTGCTAAGGAACAAGACGATTCCCATGATAAAGGTACAATGGAACAAGTACTCAGAACAAGAAGCCACATGGGAGACTGAAAAATCTATAAAGAAAAGATTCCCTGACCTATTTCAAAATTGTAAGTAATCTGCACCCTCCATATTGATATGCAACTAAATTTGGGGACCAAATTCTTTTAAGTGGGGGAGGGTGTAGCAACCCGGATAAATTAGGGGAAATAAAATTTTCCTAATTAGATAAATCCTCTAAAAACAATTGCCTAACTCAAACATAAATTAGATAAAGCTTAAACACATATAAATGGGCTTGGCATTAAAAATCCCAATCGATATATATCTTACGGGGCCTCACACATGGGCCTTACGATTTCTTATAATAAGAATTGAGGGTATAAACATAATATCTATACGTATTAGGACCCCTTTTGCTATGCTAAACTTTATCACGCTCGAAGCTGGCTTTTCGAATGGGATATTAGGGTTTCAAACCCAATTGGGAAGGCGGCTGCGATATGGGAAGGAGAAGATCAACATGAGAAGGTTTAAGCCTCTTAGGATTAACGTAAGGAAACTAAAATCCTGTTAGAAGTCAGAGATATCAATCTCTATATGAACCCTGCCCCACCGATGAGCTCCGGATACTGCTGCTGCTCATATTGTTTTCCCTTGCATCGACGTCATCTTCATCATCCTGCCACCGTGCGTAGCTGCTTCTTTCTCCCTTTTCCTCTACGTGCTCAGCTGCCGTGAAGAAACCTATACACACAAAGGGCATCTTCTTCCTCTGTCTACTGCTGCCTCTTCTTCACGACCAGGAGAGAGACTACAGTTGTTGCAGTTACTATCGTTGCTTCATCGTCGCCCTCCAGCTATCATACAAGAACAAGGGAAGTCTGCTTCTTCTTCTGTTTTCTGCAGTTGCTGTTACAGTTGTTGTGGCTGCTGCAACTATTTCTCTCGCTACTGTTGCCATAAAAGAAGCCCGTTGCTTCTTTCTTCTTCTGTATTCTTCTTATATCCGACAATGCAGTTGCTGCTGCAGTGCTTTTATTCCATCTCCGATTCATCGTTCAACCCAGCCAACAAAGGTAGGTTTTCTCAAGTTCTAAAGCCCGAGAAGATAACAGATAGCTTAGATCATGCATATACGATCATATTAGAATCTTTACATATCATTTTCATAGTCAGGATCTTGAGTTTTCTGTAGTTTTAGGTTTTTTCTGGTCTGCGTGAAAATAGTGACCCTGGCATGGGTGCCTAATAAATGAACGGCCGCGTGAGCAGTCGCTAGTTTTCCTGAATTTGTGACAGTGTCCAGGGCATCTTTTAATAAGCGACCATAGCCCTGCCGCCAAATCTTTAAGTATTTAATAAATACCACATGCTTACAAATTAAATATCTATGTAACCTAACGTTAAAATTATTACATGAGCATGTTCCTGGAATCCTAATATTTTTCTCTGTCTATCCATGTCTTTACTTTCCTAATTATGTGAACTCCAAGCTTATGAATAGTGTTAAATGTCTAATAGTGTATCTGCCTGAAGCGTAGCATCAGACAAAGAGTGGGCGACAGTCACCTATTCGCTAATTAAAAATGAACGCCCGTACACGGTGGCGTTGTTTGTAAAATCCAGAAAATAGAATTTATATTGAAATTCATGAATGAGCGACCTAAATCATGACGCCATTTAAAGAATGAACGCCATCATACACAGTCGCTATTTATAATTATAAATGTTAATTTCTTGGAAATTCTAGAATTAACACCTGTATACAGTGTCGTTAATTCTTATTATTTTCTTGAATTTTTTTGAAAAATATAAGATTGAGCGACCCTCCAGAGATCCGCTATTTCTTGATATAGCGACCTCTGATAAGGCGCAAATTCTTTTCTCTCACTTTTATCATGTTTCTCAACCCATATCTCGGGTTTATTTGGCACTCTCATCTCACATTCGTAGATGGAGTCCCTGTATTGATACTATCGATTACCCACTCAATTCTCGGTGATGTTTGAACCCTCCGTGAGATATTCCTTCCTTCAGAAAGGTGATTTCATCATGGAGACCTCCGTAAGTCTACGCTAGCCTTGGATTCTCTCAAGGCAGCCTGAAACCCTTACTTGTCACGTCACTCTGAAGAAACATGATGCTTAGCCCTCATGGAGTGCTGTTTCTGGTCTCTAGTGAGAAGTCTATTCTGTCAGTAATTAGCGATACTGACTTGGGCGCCATAAGGAATTGGAGACTAGTCTAGTGGCGTTATTTCCCTGATATAGCGACCTGAGCATGGGTGCTATTTCATCGAGCATGTATTGTTCACAAGAATGGGCGACCACGCATGTGGGCGATATTTCTGTAATTGGTGACGACTGAGTGGGCGTCAATTACCCAGTTTCATGACATGTCTTGGTTTTCGTGAGGTTTAATGATGTGTCATACTTGTTCAAAGTTCTGCCCTTGAACTCCTTCATTCGTGAAATCTACCTTATCATCTTACAATGGTTATTCCTTTAGAACTCTATAATGGCTATAACTATAGTGGATGTCTAAAATATACATGACCCAATGCCTGTGCATATAGGGCCCGATCTGGTCCTGGGAGGAGCACTCGAAATTATGTATGCCCATGGGAATTGATTGATCACGGTGTGGCATTACATCGAAATGCATGACTAGCTTGATTTATGGCATTCCACGACCCGTACTTGACTTGACCTGACATGACTTGCGTGACCCGGAACGGGTGTTTACTTGCTTGATATTATAATAGCCAATTCACGTGACATGACTTGATATATTTACATGCTTGACCATCTTGATACATTTTACATGAATATCATGAAATCTTGCTAGTTTGTTAACTCTTGATACTCTACTCTCTCTCGTCATTATCATGCGTACATGCATAGTTAGACTTGCAGTCATGTAACATGTAAACTACTTAAAGCATGCTTGTACTTTAGATATAATTCCTACTGAGCGTTCGCTCACCTAGTGTTTTTCCCTATTTTTTAGGTAATTCCGATGACGGGAATCAATTGGATGGGAACGGGAACGAGTAAAAGTGAGTAGAGCCATCCAGTCATAGAAGCATCTATCTAGCCATGTCTTTTTCCTATTTCTTGAGTCAATCATTGTAATTTTCTTTTTTTTGAGTCAAGATTGTCCTTTAGTACTCTTTTATTGAGATTATGTAATAGATTTACCTTAATGGTTATTATGAATAAATTGAATTTGGTCATCTTGCAACTTGCACATCTCTGTCTATAAGGTCGAATTCCTTATGCTCTGATTGACATGATTGATATAAACTCGTCACGCATACCGGGTGTCTTCTGCGCTCGGGACGTGACAAATACTGGAGAATAGAGAAGAGCAAAGAAGTAAAAGTGAAGAACCAAGAACTGTAAGTGAGAGTGAAGGGTCAAGAATTCAGGGGGAGGTAAGTGTCAACTCAGGTAATCCTCTTACCAATATTCATGTGATAAGGGATCACCCCTTGGACAATATTATTGGAAACCTGAATGAACCTCCTAGAACTCGATCTCATTTCATATTAGAAGAAGAACATAATTCATTTGCTCTTGTTTCACAAATAGAACTCAAAAACATTGAATGTGCCTTAAAAGATGAACATTGGATTAATGCTATGCAAGATGAACTACATCAATTTGAAAAGAATCAGGTTTGGCATCTTGTTCCAGACCAACTCATAATTCAATCATAGGCACAAAATGGGTTTTTAGGAATAAAACTAATGAATAATGAAAAATTGTTAGAAATAAAGCTATTCTAGTGGCAGAGGGTTACAATCAGGAATTTGGGATAGATTTTGAAAAATCTTTTGCTCCTGTGGCCAGGCTAGAAGCAATAAGAATCCTACTTACATTTGCATGTAGCTTAGGAATAAAACTCCATTAAATGTATGTTAAAAGTCCATTTCTAAATGGCATAATAAAAGAAGAGGTTTTTGCCAAACAACCACCTGGATTTTAATGCATTGATTTTCCTAATCATGTGTATAAACTGGACAGGGCACTATATGGACTGAAGCAAGCTCCTAGGGCCTGGTATGATAGATTGAGTTCATTTCTCACAGGCAAAGGATTTTCAAGAGGTGAGGTTGACCAAACTTTATTCACTAAAGTTGATAACAAAGATATTCTTGTTGTTCAAATTTATGTAGATGATATAGTCTTTGGGTCAACAAAATCATCCATGTGTGAGGAATTTTCAAACTTGATGACAAATGAATTTGAGATGAGTTTAATAGGAGAACTGAAGTTTTTTCTTGGATTGCAGATTGATAAGTGTCCATTTCTTATGACAATTCATTACATGTACACCATTTTATGTGCATATAATTAGGTAATTATTCATATTTCATAGTTAACCTCAACTTCGAATTTAAATTGGAGCTTTCACGTAAATTGATTAATTCGATTATCTTATTTAATAAATTAAAGTTGAGGGCCATGAGTATTAATTCTCCATTGCATAATCATGAGCATTTGAGATTTATGTGCACATTGTGATAATTTTTATGGACTAAAGTGCAATTATGTGTGTCTAGGACACCGAAGGTAATTACAAAAGAAGTCGGGGGCAAAACTATCACCACTACTTTCACCAAGTCAAAAGCACAAATTTTGATTGGAGGGAAAAGAAATTTTTAAAGTTTGAAATTGAGAAAAAGAAACACATATTTCGGTTGGAGGGAAAACTAAATTCAAAATTTGAAATAAAGGAGAGACATGATGAGCCTTGGGAAAGGGGGTGCCCAAAGTCCAAGAAAGGGGGTGCCCACCTACTTTTCCTCTTCCCCATGCATCATATTCCACTTAAATCTCAGCCATCCATCTCCTTTTGATACAATCTCCACCCTTCATCTACCCAACTTTCCCTATAAATAGCCCATGACAAGGAGGAGAAAGAGAGTTCTTCTTTTGGTAATTTTTCACTCTTTCTCTCCCTCTCATATCTTTTAGTTCGCCGAGTTCGCCCTTTTTCGTCCCTCTTCTCCTCTTGATGTCTTCATGAAAGTTATTTATTTTTATGTTCTATACAACTTCTTCTTATGCATCATCTTCTAATTCCTTCTGGTTTTCAAGGTATTTTATATTTTTCACTATGCTATCCTGTTTATCGGTGAACCAGTGTTTCTCTCTGTTCTTCCCCTTATTGCTCCACCTTCTAGTCCTTTTCGTCTCTTACAATCTTCTTGAAAGTTCTTCAGTTTTAAGTTTTCTACAACTTCTTCTTCTACATCATCTTCTAATTCTTTCTTCCTTGAAATTTATTTCCCATTTTTCAACTTGCTATCCTGTGATTTCACTGTTCATCTGAGGTTCTAGCTTCTGTTATTCCTCAATTTTGAAGCCCTTCCCCTCTTTATTTCTCTCCGAGTTCTTCATTAAAGGTCTTTCTCTCTTGTAGATCTATATTTTCTTCTTCTATCACTTCCTCCAATTCTTCTTAGTTTACGAGTTATATTTATTTTTCCACTGTTTCACACTCTCATCTTCTTCCTTCTTCATCTCCACACAAACCCTTCCACATTGCTCTCTATATTTCTCTCTAAAGTTTATCCTCCACAACTCTTCTTTCATGACGGTGTGCACATCAAGATGGGCGACGTTCCAAGGCTCGTGACGTGGACAACGACGGCTTCTTCATCCATCGCTTTCCACGGCGATCTCTTTCAAGGCGGAGCGATTCTCTCCAAGGCTAGGCGAGGAGGAGATGACGGCGTCATCACCATTGCTACTACTGTCTTCACATCTCAGGCCCCTCTTTTTGTTATTGCTTTTGTGTTATGTTACTTCATTGTAATCTTGTCACCTCTTTGTTGTAAGCTTGTCTTGCACTTCATGTACTCTTTCTTTTAAGTTAATGAAGATAGTTATTCTTTTGATCTAGTTCTTGATCTTCTTCCATCTTTACCCCCTTCTTATATCTCTTCTTTTCACTTCATGCAAATAATTTCTATAGCATAGGCGCATAATCATAGGTATTTTTAATTAAGTGTATGGTTTGTTCTTCATTTCACTATTTTCTTCAAGTAAAATAAAATTACAAGTGTTTTTTTAAAAGTTTACAAGGGTTTTAACTTTAAAAATCTCTTCTTCCCTGTGGATTCGACCCTTCTTGCCACCATATTACGTCTCCCTTTCATCTAGTTCGAGTTGGAATTTTTAAGATTGATACGCGTGTTTTAAACGACGAACTTTCGCGTTATCAATTTTAGGCACCGTTGCTGAGGAAGAATGATGATTTTTGATTTAAGAACTTTGTTTTCCTTGTGTATATAGTGTACTAATAAAGCTCTCTTTTCTTTTCTTTTTACAGGTTAAAAATAAAATCCAAAAAATTAGGGGTAAGTTTGCATTTCTTTCTTTCATCTTTTGAGTTTGTCATTCATTTCAAAAAAAAAAAAAGAGAACGAGGGATTGTGCATCAAGTAAGTCTTCAAACCTATTCCTCTCATTTTGTGTCATTTCCTTAATGATTCTTGCATATTGTGGTTAGATAGGTTCACAAAATAATTAAAAAAAACTCTTCACTTAAACCCAATAAAAATCTGCATTCCAAAAGTAGAAATCACACTTTCATGTTCTAAGTCATGCATCATTTAGGATAGACGTTCTTTTACCTTGTTGTTTAACTTTGGTCATTGCATTTTGGAGATTGCGAGGGGCAAGGTGAGTTTTTTTCTAGTCTGTTTCTTAATCACATGCTCATGCATACGTGCATAGAACCCCTTGTTTGAACTTGATTTGTTACATATCATTTCTAAAATATTCTAAGGGCAACACCCATAAGAAAGATAAGGTGGAGATTTTATCACCCTTCCTTAGCCCACAAATCACAATTTCCTTCATCTTTGCATCACCTAGACCCTAATAAAATTTAGTAGACATTGGCCCTAGGTTCACACTGTGATTCTTGTGTTATTTGGGCTTACCCTCTTGTGAAAATCGGTGCCTAAGGCAAGACGATCGGACGATAAACGCCTTAAGCGGGCTAGTGGTTTGTAATTAGGTACCTACGAAAGTAGGGGAAGCCTCCCACTACCCCACCCCTTACCTGGTAGGGAGAAATATTAAGGGTGAACTCAAGTTGCACTTTAGCCATTTTGTGAAACCAAATTTGTAGGTCTAGGTCACATCTTGGTCATTAGGTAATTTGTGTGATAACTTGTTTGTGTTTGTATAAAAAATAAAAAAAAATAAAAAAAATTCCTCATCTTCTCTTTCTTCGTCCTACTGTGTGTCAAAAAAATAATAAACAAAACAAAAAAAATCATCATAAAAAAATCTTTTTCATCTCTCTCTTCGTCCTAGTTCATGCAAGGTAGAAGACCTCAACATCCAAACCTATTAGGTCCCATTCAAGAAATTGAGAGAGTCTTGTATCCAGGGATCGATCTCCAACAAGATCTCATGGCCGACAATCAAGGACCTCACCACCAAAATCTAATGGCCAAAAATCTTGATCCTCCAAAGTAAATGAAGGACTATTTCTTGCCTAATCAATACCAACCGTCCTTCTATGTCCAAGCACCTCAGAACCAGGTGGTCCATTATGAAATCAAGTCTAATACCATCCAAATGTTGCCATCATTCTATGAAAATCCCAATGAAGACCCTTACAAACATCTTGATGAGTTCCTTCAGATCTGCTCAACTATTAAAATCCAGAATTTCTCTGATGATGCTCTTAGACTAACTCTCTTCCCATTCTCTCTCAAGGATAAATCCAAATATTGGTTAGGAGCCTTGGGTAGGACCATTGATACATGTGCAAAAATGCAAAAAGAATTTTTGAAGAAATTCTATCGCATAGGATGAACCAATACCATGAGAAGAGCAATTACTGGATTCACACAAAACCCTGGGGAACATATCCATGAAGCGTGGGATAGACTGAAAGATTTATTGAGGAAATGCCCCCACCATGGGTTATCAAGATGGCAAATTGTACAGGCATTCTATGAGGGTTTCACGGAGAATTATAGGCATATGGTAGATGCATCATGTGGGAGAGCATTCATGAGTAAGAGCGAAGATGAGGCTTACGATTTATTTAAAATACTTAGTGAGAATTCAATTAGTCATGCCTCGCTCTCATCGTATGAGAGAATGATTGGGCCGGCTAAGAGGGGTGGACTTTATGAAGTTAAGAGCCAAGGTGAGTGTGAGAACATGATGGACATTAATGCCTTGACTCAGAAATTGAACAAAATGAATTTGTTGGCACAGATGATAGAGAAGGTTGATCTTGTAACTCAGAAGCTAGATCAGTTGTTATCTAGGCATGAACCTTCTTCTTCTTTAGCCCCTCGACCTCAACCATTCTCCGCTCCCAGTCATGAAGAGATGTGTGCTCTTTGTTCTAGCCCTGATCATGGGGTAACTGATTGCCCCACAGCAGCCCAACTTCCCCCATTCATCCAAGAACAAATCTTTGCTGCTCAGGGTGTCTCTAAGCCTCCTTATGATCCTTATTCCAACACTTATAATCTAGGCTGGAGAAATCACATGAGTTTTTCTTAGAAATCTCAGCAAGGTTCATCCACCCAATCTAATCCCTCTTTTCAAAAACAACCCTTTCAAGCTCAAGCCCACCAACATTACCAATCTCCTTTTCAACAAGCTCAGTCTCATCATAATTTCTCTCAATCCAATGCACCTTTCCAACAATATTCTTAACCTGCTTTTCAGCATTCTCAGGCCCCGTATCCTCAACCTCCCACTCAGCATTTTCAGGGCCAGTATCATCAGTATCCTCCAAATTGTTTTCAAGCTCAAGTTCCTTTCCAACCTTCTCCTCCTTAACCTCCGCAGCCTAATTTTGATGACAAGTTTGAACAACTCCAACAACTCATCCTTACCCAAGCACAATCCATTTCTAAGTTGGAAAATCAGATAGGGCAACTTGCTGCTAATAACATGAGAAGAGAGGTAGGCCAGCTCCCTAGCCAACCGGTGGCCAACCCCCACAATCAACAACTTCCAGGCTTCCCTCCAAGAGCTCCCTTTCTTCCTCAACCCAATCAGCCGAATCAACCTCAGCTGCCCCCTCCTGTAGGTCCCCAATTTGAGAATACAAAGGCAATCTCTTCTCTTAGGAGCGGGAAGGTTTTAGATAATCCTTATAGGATCAAGGAAGTTGGCAGTAGTTCAGGTCAAGATGCCCACATAGAAAGTGATAGTGAGGATGAGGAACCGGTGATTGTGCAAGAAAAAAAGAAGTCAGAGGGTGGAGAGAAGAAGTTGGATAAAAGAAAGATGAAATTCAATGAAGGACCCCAAGAATATGTGCCTAAGGTCCCATTCCCTGATGCATTGAAGCCTAAAGCTCAAAAGAGAAAGCCGGTCCAACAAGAAGAACTAGTGGAAATGTTTAAACAGGTAAACATCAATATTCCACTATTGGATGCAATCAAACATGTACCGGCGTATGCAAAATTTTTGAAAGAGCTATGTACACCAAAAAGGGAATCAAAGGCGGTAACACAAAAGGTCCGCTTGTCCGAAGATGTCAGTGCAGTTGTTATGAATCATTTGCCTAAAAAGTTGAAGGACCCCGGAGCTCCACTGATCTCTTGTGATATAGGTGGAATTACATTTGATAGAGCATTGCTGGACCTTGGAGCCAGTGTGAACTTGTTACCCACCTTTATATATGAGCAGTTTGATCTAGGGGAGTTGAAACCCACATCTATAATCCTTCAACTGGCGGATCGATCTGTAAAGACTCCAAGGGGACTATTGGAAGATGTGATTGTGAAGGTGCATGAATGTTATTTCCCGGTGGACTTTCTTATTCTGGATATGGCCTCGTCCAAGGAATTAAAGCACACACCTATCATTTTGGGACGTCCTTTTCTTGCTACGGCCAAGGCCAATATAAATTGCGCCACGGGGATGATGGATATTTCTTTCGGAGGAGAGAAGGTTTCTCTAAATGTGTTCAAAGCATCTTAATATCCAGACCATGAGGAGGAATGTAGTGTCATTGATGTTTCTGAAGAACTAATTGAAGAAAGTCTGGAAGTTTATGATGAATGTCTAGAAGAGGGTAGCATGCTCCAGGATTCTCCACTTTCTAGTGCACCCTACTCTAGAGTAGAGCCACTCCCTCCACTTCAAGCTGAACCTATTTTTCCATCTTTAGATCAACCGCCCAGTCTAGAATTGAAGCCTCTACCGGATCCTTTGAAGTATGCATATCTAGGTCCTAACCAAACTCTGCCCATAATCATCGCTTCCAACCTCACCGCTGCTCAGGAATCCCAACTCCTAGATGTCCTTCTGGAGCACAAGAGGGCGATAGGTTGGTCAGTGGCGGATTTGAAGGGTATTAGCCCGGATGTGTGTATGCATTACATTTACTTGGAGGATAATGCCAAGCCGAGTAGAGAGATGCAGCGTCGGCTGAATCCAAGTATGAAAGAGGTGGTGAAGAAAGAAGTGGTCAAATGGTTGGATGCCGGGATCATATATCCCATTTCTGATAGCAAGTGGGTCAGCCCAACTCAAGTTGTTCCCAAGAAGTCAGGGCTGACAGTTGTAACAAATGAGAAAGGAGAAGAAGTTCCTACACGATTACCAACAGGGTGGAGAATTTGCATTGATTATAGAAAATTAAATTCAGTTACAAAGAAAGATCATTTTCCACTACCATTCATAGATCAGATTTTGGAGAGACTGGCAGGGCAGAAGTATTATTACTTTTTAGATGGCTATTCCGAGTACAACCAGGTAGCTATTTACCCAGAAGATCAAGAGAAGACAACGTTCACATGCCCCTATGGCACATTTGCTTTTAGAAGAATGCCATTTGGGCTGTGTAATGCTCCTGCCACATTCCAGCGGTGTATGATGTCCATTTTCTCTGAAATGGTGGGAGAATTTTTGGAAGTTTTTATGGACAACTTTTCAGTATTTGGTGATTCATTTGAAGATTGTTTGGGAAACTTAACTCGAGTATTGAAAAGGTGTATTGAGTCGAATCTAGTGTTGAGCTGGGAGAAGAGCCACTTCATGGTAAGAGAAGGGATCGTTTTAGGCCATGTAGTTTCAGAGAGGAAAATAGAAGTAGACAAGGCCAAGGTAGATTTGATTTCTAATCTTCCTCCCCCTTCTTTGGTCAAACAGATCCGTTCCTTTCTTGGCCATGCAGGATTCTACCGTAGATTCATTCAAAACTTCTCCGCCATTGCTCGACCACTTACACAAATGCTTGCCAAGGACACTCCCTTTCATCTTGATGAGTCCTATCTAGAGGCGTTCAATTCTTTGAAAGCGGCTCTCACACAAGCTCCCATTCTCCAATCTCCTAATTGGTCGCTCTCTTTTGAGATCATGTGTGATGCCTCAGACTATGCTGTAGGAGCTGTCCTAGGTCAAAGAGTTGAAAAGAAACCTGTGGTGATCTACTACACGAGCCGCACCCTTGCTGATGCCGAAATGAACTACACCACCACGAAAAAGGAATTGTTAGCAGTTGTGTTTGCCCTTGAAAAGTTTCGATCATATCTGTTAGGGGCAAAGGTCATTGTTTATTCCGATCACTCAGCATTAAAATTTTTGATGTCTAAGAAGGAAGCCAAACCTCGTCTCATACGGTGGATTTTGTTACTACAAGAGTTTGGTTTGAAAATCAGAGAAAAGAAGGGGTTGGAGAATGTTGTAGCTGATCACTTATCTAGGATTGTAATTCTCGAAAGTGCCCCTATGTCTGACTCCTTCCCCGATGAACAAATTCTTTCCATCTCACATACAACAACCCCTTGGTTCGCTCATATAGTCAACTACCTGGCGGTACGACAGATCCCAGAAGGGTGGTCTAAACAGGAGAAGGATTAATTCTTTTCAAAGCTAAGGCACTATTTTTGAGAGGACCCGGAGCTATTTCACATGGGTCCTGATCAGATCATTAGAAGATGTGTCCCCGAGGAGGAACAACAGTCTGTGTTGAATTTCTGTCATCATTCGGCTTGTGGGGGACATTTCTCAAGAAAGAAAACTGCAGCAAAAGTTTTACAAAGTGGATTTTATTGGCCCACTTTATTCAAGGATGCTTATGAGTGTTCTAAAACTTGTTTGAGATGTCAAGCCATGGGCAACAATTCAAAAAGAGATATGATGCCGCTCAGTCCCATTCTGGTAGTAAAGATTTTTGATGTTTGGGGAATAGACTTTATGGGACCATTTCCACCTTCATTTGGCAATGAAAACATTTTGGTGGCGGTGGACTATGTTTCGAAATGGATTGAAGCTGTTGCTACTAGGACAAATGATCACAAGGTTGTAATGAAGTTTGTGAAGAAACACATCTTTTCTAGATTTGATTGTCCTAGATCTATCATTAGTGATGAGGGCTCTCACTTTATTCATTTTCAATTCCGAACACTGCTTCACAAATATGGCATCACTCACAAGCTCGCTACCCCCTACCATCCCCAAACTAGTGGCCAAGTAGAAGTGTCCAACAGGGAGATAAAAACCATTCTATATAAGATAGTTCGGTCGGATAGAAAAGACTGGTCCGAGAGACTAGATGATGCACTCTGGGCCTATAGAACTGCATTTAAGACTCCCATTGGCATGTCACCTTATCGCCTCATTTTTGGAAAAGCCTGCCACTTGCCTGTAGAGCTTGAACATAGAGCATATTGGGCCATCAAACAAGTCAACTTTGATCACATTCAAGCTGGGGCCCAAAGAGATCTACAACTCAATGAATTGGAGGAACTAAGAAAAGAAACCTATGAAAATTCAAAAATCTATAAAGCCAAAATGAAAGTCTTCCATGATAAGCATATTCAAAGGAAAACTTTTCAACCAAATCAAAAAGTATGGCCTTTTCACTCTAGGCTACGCTTGTTCCCTAGAAAGCTCAAGTCCAGATGGAATGGACCGTTTGTAGTTGTCAAAGCTTTTGACCACGGTGCCGTCAAAATTTTGAATCAAAAAAATGGTCAAATTTTCACTATCAACGGTCAAAGATTGAAATCTTATTTGGAAAATGATCAGTTGCAAAAAGAATCCATTGTCCTAAGTGGTCTAGAATAAAATCTTCGTGAGCTCTCATACGTCTGGTTGAAGATGAAAAGCTTAGCGCTTCTGGGGGGCAACCCACGGTTTTTGTCGTTTTGACATTTTTTGAGTGTATTTTAGTAGTCAGGTTAAGGCCAAGGAGAAGAAGTCATCACCGTCCATGACATTGGTGGAGGTTTCGTCCCGCATATCCGGTTGTCTCTTTCCCACTCCGAAGTATTTATTGATACATTGTTCTATTGCTTTCAATTCTATATGCCATTGGAGACAATGTCATTCAAGTTGGGGGGGAGAGAAAAATGTTCATGATGCATATAGTACAACCTGATAGGAGTTCTGTCTTGCATGTCATCGTAGAAAGATGTAAACCCCATTTTGAGTTTCATGATTCATGCTTAAATTAAAAGTAATTCTGGAATAGAAAAGACTAGGGAGAAGGATGATGGGAAATTTAGTCAATCTAGCAATGGAAAATTGATATAAGAATCCCTTTAAAGTTCATGTGCACTTTAAAAAAAATAAATTCACATTGCACACTAATGAAACAAGCAAGACAAGCCCCCTGCCATTTTAGGTATGATGTCTGATATTCTGCACCTCTTAAGAAAAGAGATCTTTTTACAAAGCTTTCTGCCAAATTATCCATCAGATAAGTGCAATGGCATTATGAAAAAAAGATAGAAAAAGAAAAAAAACACCATAAAAAATGCCCCTAATCTTAGTAACCGGGCTTACTTCACCTAAGACGTGTTGAGGTTCGCGTAAAATAGAAAAGGGAACCTGGATCTGCGAAACTAGGCATGCTTCTCCTAAGGCAAGAGTCGAGGTTCACGTTAAGTAGTGAAGGGTAGTGCAGCATCATGTGTGGTATAAAAGATCCCAAAGGGATAAAACAATAAGGCAGACAAAAAGCTAGTATACTTAATGCTCTAATCTAAGAGGTGCAGGGTTGAAAGGTATTTGCTTGGAATAGCGAATGGGGGATGCAATTGTCTAAGCTGTGGATTTGGTAGTTACACATGCACAAATGCTATTGAGCTTTAATTTGAATTCTTAATCATGTACTATTAAGTTCCTACATTAGGCTAGTGTGCATTAACGATTCTAGATTCCTAATCTTTGGTTGATTCTATGAAGGGATAACTAGATATGAGAGCATGAATTTTGTAAACTCTTGTTAGTCCTAAAATTTAATTTATTGGCATTGCTAAGGGACTAGCAATGAGTAAATAAGGGGGTGTGATAAGTGTCCATTTCTTATGACAATTCATTGTATGTACACCATTTTATGTGTATATAATTAGGTAATTATGCATATTTCATAGTTAACCTCAACTCCGCATTTAAATTGGAGCTTTCACGCAAATTGATTAATTCGATTATCTTATTTAATAATAAATTAAAGTTGAGGGCCATGAGTATTAATTCTCCATTACATAATCATGAGCATTTGAGATTTATGTACACATTGTGATAATTTTTATGGACTAAAGTGCAATTATGTGTGTAGGACACCGAATGTAATTACAAAAGAAGCCGGGGGCAAAACTGTCACCACTACTTTGACCAAGTCAAAAGCACATATTTTGATTGGAGGGAAAAGAAATTTTAAAAGTTTAAAATTGAGAAAAAGAAACACATATTTCGGTTGGAGGGAAAATTGAATTCAAAGTTTGAAATAAAGGAGAGACATGATGAGCCTTGGGAAAGGGGGTGCCCAAAGTTCAAGAAAGGGGGTGCCCACCTACTTTTCCTCTTCCCCATGCATCATATTCCACTTAAATCTCAGCCATCCATCTCCTTTTGATACAATCTCCACCCTTCATTCACCCAGTTTTCCCTATAAATAGCCCATGACAAGGAGGAGAAATGGAGTTCTTCTTTTGGCAATTTTTCACTCTTTCTCTCCCTCTCATATCTTTTAGTTCGCCGAGTTCGCCCTTTTTCATCCCTCTTCTCCTCCTGATGTCTTCATAAAAGTTCTTTGTTTTTACGTTCTATACAACTTCTTCTTCTGTATCATCTTCTAATTCCTTCTGATTTTCAAGGTATTTTATATTTTTGACTATGCTATCATGTTCATCTGCGAACCAGTATTTCTCTCTGTTCTTCCCCTTATTTCTCTCCCTTTTAGTCCTTTTCGTCTCTTACTACCTTCATGAAAGTTCTTTAGTTTTAAGTTTTCTACAACTTTTTCTTCTATATCACCTTCTAATTTTTTGTGGTTTGAAAGTTATTTCTCATTTTTCAACTTACTATCCTGTGATTTCACTGTTCATCCAAGGTTCTAGCTTCTGTTATTCCTCAGTTTTGAATCCCTTCCCCTCATTATTTCTCTCTGAGTTCTTCATTAAAGTTCTTTCTCTCTTGTATATATATATTTTCTTATTCTATCACTTCCTCCAATTTTTCTTCGTTTACGAGTTATATTTATGTTTCCACTGTTTCACTCTCTCATCTTCTTCCTTCTTCATCTCCACACAAACCCTTCCACATTCCTCTCTATATTTCTCTCTAAAGTTTATCCTCCACAACTCTCCTTTCATGGCGGTGTGCACATCAAGACGGGCAACGTTCCAAGGCTCGTGACGTGGACGATGACGGCTTCTTCATCCATCACTTTCCACGGCGATCTCTTTCAAGGCGGAGCGATCCTCTCCAAGGCTCGGCGAGGAGGAGACGACAGCGTCATCACCATTGCTACTACTATCTTCACATCTCAGGCCCCTCTTTTTATTATTACTTTTGTGTTATGTTACTTCATTGTAATCTTGTCACCTCTTTGTTGTAAGCTTGTCTTGCACTTCATGTACTCTTTCTTTTAAGTTAATGAAGAGAGTTGTTCTTTTGATCTAGTTCTTGATCTTCTTCCATCTCTATCCCCTTCTTCTATCTCTTCTTTTCACTTCATGCAATTGATTTCTATAGCATAGGCGCAGAATCATAGGTGTTTTTAATTAAGTGTTTGGTTTGTTCTTCATTTCACTATTTTCTTTAAGCAAAGTAAAATCACAAGTGTTTTTCTAAAAGGTTATAAGGTTTTTAACTTTAAAAATCTCTTCTTCCCTGTAGATTCGACCCTTCTCGCCACCATATTACGTCTCTCTTTCATCTAGTGCGAGTTGGAATTTTTAAAATTGATACGTGTGTTTTAAACGACGAACTTTCACGTTATCACAGATTCATCAAACTTCAGAAGGAAGCTTCATCACCCAAGCAAAGTACATCAAGAATCTTTTAAAGAAATATAAGCTGAAAAACCTCAAAGCTATCACTGCACCAATGGGTACATCAATAAGTCTTGATGCTGAACCGGAAGGTAAATTGGTTGATCCCAAAATATTTTGAGGTATGATCGGATCCTTACTCCGCCTCACTGCATCTTGACCATATATTCAATTTGCTGTGTGCCTGTGTGCTAGATTTCAGGCTAGTCCTAGGGAATCACACATGTCCGCAGTAAAAAGAATTTTTAGATATCTATCTGGCACCTTGAACTAGGCTTATAGTATTGTGCTAGATGTGAGCTGAATCTTGTTGCCTACACTGATGCAGATTATGCAGGGTGTAGATTAGAAAGAAAAAGCACTAGTGGGTATTGTCAATACCTAGATGGCTGTCTAGTGTCTTGGGCATCTAAGAAGCAACATTCTATTACATTATCCACTGCTGAAGCTGAGTATGTTGCAACAGGAAATTGTGCAGCCCAAGTTCTCAGGATTAAACACCAACTTCTTGACTATCACATAAATCTTGGCTGCATCACTATATTATGTGATAACACAAGTGCTATCTCTCTAACTAAAAATCATGTTCATCACTCTCGGACTAAGCACATTGAAATAAAACACAATTTCTTAAGAGATGAGGTAAATAAAAAGGAAATTAAACTTAAATTTATTGAATCAGAAAACCAATTTGCTGATATTTTTACCAACCTTATCTGTAATGAAAGATTTAAATACTTAAGAAGAGAACTTGGTTTGTGTAAATTCTAGCATGATGATTGATTGGGTATGTCTTTGCTTGAAATAAATGTTTTTTCTGCATTACTGAATTGCATATAATCTGAGTTGTCAATAGATGATGCACATAAGTAAGGTTATCATTGCATAAAATGCATTACATTCAATAAACATTGACCTATAGGTATATCAAATGGTATGTTGGGACAAGGGCAGATCACTTCTGAAACCCACATCATGCGTGATGGTAGTCGTTGGACTTCAGTTCTCCGCCATGTACCATGGGTCAATGGTGTGTCTCGAGTCATGCATATTATCTTTGCATCTTCTTGGTCTAAATTTTCACATATGTCGCATTTAAAGTTCAGTCATACATTGCATTTTGATAGGGGGAGTTAGTCATGGTAAGTTTGTGTCAAATGCATGTGTAAGCATCTGTCCAATGCATTGCTTGTATTTCGTCAGGGGGAGCTCATGTCAAACATAGTTTTTCTGGTCACTGCTATCATCCTTGGATCTCTTGTTTGATTCTGCCTAGATTGGTCGACCGAACAACTTTTTAGATCAACCAAAATATCTATCTTTGCTGACTCTTGGAAATTTCTTGCACTTCATTGAACTTGAAATGTTGAAATCTGAACCTCCATTCGACTGGGTTAACCAAAGACCCCTCTGACGTGAAACAGACATACCTGTCCAGTCTGAAAGCTAATAGGTTTATACCATCTGTCAGACTACTTCATCACATATGCACGTCTATCATCACACCTCAAAGCAGTGGTAGAGAAAGAGTCACAGATATGCAGCGATTCCTGTTGTACTGCATGCTAAAGGAAGTTAAGATTTCTTTAACTGATGTGGTAGTTCAGACAATTGGAACTTGTCTTCACCACTCTAGAACACTACCTTATGCAGCACACCTCACATCAATCTTCAAAAAGGTAGGAGTGGATTTTGGAACTGAAAAGAAACATGTTATCCCCAAAGGAAACATATATTCCATGTCTTACGTTCAGAGATTTATGGGCTTCCAAGTCATTGATGGTAAGGCTGTTAGAATCCTTCCCAGTCAGAAATCAGCTCAATCAGAGACAGGACAGCCATCAAGAACAGTCACTATGGACGATAGTCAAGTAAACAGGACAGAGATACCAATTCCACCTGTGGTGAGAGAAGGCAGACCAGATGGTAGTTCAGTAAGAGAAGAGCATGAAGTTGAAGAAACATTTGTGAGATCATCAAGCCCTCAATTGGAAACTGGGGAACCCAGTGGGTCTACACCTACAATGGAAATTGGTGTTTATAGGAGGCCTTTTCCAACTTCTAATGCAGCTCCACCACCAGCCACTGTTGAAGAGATGTTTGCTCACATGTCTATGATGCTCCAGCGTCAGGATGCAAAGATGGACAAGCTAATGGAGTTTACAAATTATCATCTCAACAAACTGACTGCTCGGGTTATACAATTTGAAGTCTCTGTCTTATCCGAGTGGCAACAATTCTTACTCTCCAAGATGCTATCTGACCAAGCTACAAGGTCCGTCTTGAAAAACCTATCATCTCTACTTGACAAACTATCAACATTGGTGACTGACATACACAGCAATCAATCTTCATTTTGTCAATCCCTTGCCAAGATTACTGATCTTTGTTTTGATGTGAGGATTGCTGTTGAAACCATCAAGGGTCCTGTTAATGCTCTTCCCCAATGCATCAAAGCTATTTTAAGCAAGATTGACACTGTCACAGACACGCTTAATTCTCTTGGAAATCTACTGAAGAACACCAAAAATGTCCAACATGATATGTCCTCTGCTATTGCACATGTGAGGACCACACTGCAACATGACTTAGCTGCTATATCTCAAGACATTCGCACGTTGCTGGGCAGAGATCAATCTACCACTCCACGATCTCACTCTACTCCAAGTCAACCACCAAGGGCTCGCGGATCTTCTTCCAGTCATGCCGGATTTTTCAATTGAGGCCTCGTGCCAGATCACATATTGCCCCCTTCATGATGATGTCAAAGGGGGAGAAAAGAGTTTAAAGCAGCTTGAGTTCTTTTTGTAATTGAGTTCTTTTTGTAATGACAAACGCATTGATGACAAACGCATTGATGAATGATAGCATATAGTTTACCTGTGATTTATCTGTGATACAACTGTGATACAATGTAATGATACAACTGTGATACAATGTAATGAAGCTTCTTGAATCTTAGATACCTGTCCATGCGTTTGTTTGATGCCTCATCCTTAAAACAGTCCAGAGTTGCCATCATCAAAAAAGGGGGAGATTGTTGTACTCCTGGTTTTGATGATGACAACGATAAGCTAAGTGATATAGACACTTAAGTTTTAATGAATGTTTAACAGGAACAAAAGGATGCAGGGTGCTTGATGCGTCAACGCCACTATGAAGCAGCGTCGACGTAGCGGCTTAAGAGAAGCCAATATACAAGGAACAAAAGGATGCAGGGTGCTCGATGCGTCAATGCCACTATGAAGAAGCGTCGACGCAGCGGCTTAAGAGACGCCAATATACAAGGCAAGACAGGCTTGAAGTACATGTTCGTGCGTCAACGCCACCAACTGGCAGCGTGGACGAGGCAGTTCAAGTATCTCCTTGCAACCTCTGGAGTACCTTGGCAGCGTCGACGCAATAGCTTGATGGATCGACAAGGTGACCAGAGGGTGGACGCAGCTGCACAATGCCTCAACGCACTCCTTGACGCAAGAAGGCTGAAGCCATCCAAATTTCAACTGCTGGAACAGCAATGCGTCAACGCAGCATGATGAGAGCGTCGACGCAGCACGCCCATCTGCTGAAGACTTGATCACTGGATCATCAATGCGTCAACGCCACGGGTTGGAAGCGTCAACGCAGTAGTTAAAAAGGCTAGGCTGGTTGCTCGCTGGAATGTATCAATGCGTCAACGCAGCAGGCTGATGGAGTCAACGCAGCAGACTTAAGTCTTGCTGGTAGAATGCCCTTGAAGGCTACGTCAACCTTTTGGAGCAAGTGAGGTGACGCCACCAGACTGTAGTTGCTGAACAAGCTAATGAAGGGCACGTGATCCGAGGTGATCGGCTCGTGATCCCAGGTTGGACGAGGTACCAGGATGCTGACACGTGGACTGAGGCCTCTTGGCGGGAATCGTGGAGAGCGCATGTCGCCCTAAATGCTGTTGATATATAAGGAAGACTCCTCTGTCTGAATAAGACCGATCGTGATCGACTAAAGCAGAGGAAGAGTGAGAGCTTCCACGATCCAGAAGAAGAAAGGAAAAGAAAAGAGAGAGAAGAGAAGAAGCATAAGAGAAAGAAGAGAGAAAGAAAGAGATAGAGAGCTCGAGCAGAGTGAGAAGAGAAGCAAAGCTACTTGAATATTTGTTCATGCTGTACCGTGGATCATATCCATCCCAGTTAGCTCTAGTTGAGAGCCATGGTTATGCTACCATAGTTACAATTTTCTGATTACTATATTTTCCTTTTCTTAGTTTCGTTTACATTTCCTTGTGATTCTTCCGATTGCCCTGTTGGGGATTGGTTTCCTCCTGGTGGGTCAGGAGAAGGGAGATTTGATCTCCGGTCGAAAGTAGCTGGATGCTACTTGTGGATTCCTCCTGGTGGGTCAGGAGAAGGGAGATTTGATCTCCGGTTGTAAGTAGCTGGGTGCTGCTTGTGGGTTCCCTCTGGTTGGGAGGAAGAGGGGAGGTTGTTCCCCTGGTCAAGCTATTTGGCAGCATTTGTTGAAGACTTAGTCTGTTGTGCTAGTGTTACTAGTGGAAGCCTCACTCCGGTTGGGAGTGAGGGGTGGATGTAGGTCTGGAGGACCGAACCACCTACAAATTATCTATGTAGTGGTTTGCCTTGCATTAGCTCCATATCTTCTACCTCCCATTCACAGGTTGTGCATGTTTGGCCTGTTGCATTATCCAGAGAGTTATTTTTTAGCATTATATTCTGCTAAATGTGTTTGGGTTGTTTTACTCTGCATTCGTTTCTGGTTGATCAGGTGGCTGCATTGTTGCAGTCCAACTGTTTGTTCATTTGATTGCCTTATCATTTCATCTTGGAAAGCTCATTAGTTTTAATTCCGCATATCTGAGCTTTAGTTTTCTAAAAATGGGCCGTATTTTCTAGAGGGATACATTCACCCCCCCTCTGTATCCAGGCCTAGCACCCTAACACAAGCAGCACACGGCCACTTGCAACTGGAGACAGCGTCTCCCTTCTCCTGAACCAACAGACCAGGAGGACCACCGATCTCAACCTGAGAATCGGAGACAAAACTAGAACAGTAAAGAAAGATCAAAAACAAGAAACTAAAAGATACATCAGACTGAATGCTGGAACGATAAAACACGGAATATAGCTCACAATAGAGCAAACTGGTTCGGATTTGATCCTGAAACCAGAATCCTTCTTCTTCTTCTTCTTTCTGACTCTCAGCTTCGATCTCTCTCTCTCTCACTCTCTCTGCTACTCTCTCTTCTTCCTCTTCTTCAGTTTCTGCCCTATATTTTCTTCTCTTCTTTGGCTGGATCGAACTCTCTGCACTTATGTTTTTTTTTCTTTTTCCCTTTCGATCAACCTTTATCTGTGGACGAAGGCTTCAATATATAGCAGCAGCGGGTGGATAAGGTACAGAGTGCGTGTGCCTCCCACACTCGATCCAGAACCTTCTTTTCACGTGCCCTTATAGCATTGGTTCCTTTAGTATTGGATCACGTGTAGCCCAGTCACTGGGGAATATTCTTCCTCGGACCACCTTCTTCTTTTTGTTTTTCTTCTTCTCCTGCAAAGAATTAAAACGATTCAAACTCAGGGCCACAAAAACTAAAACTGCATGAGGTATGTGGTAACAATACGAGATGCACTATTCTGAGAATGACACGAGATACACAAGATTACTACAGTACGAAATAAAGAGAGAATGACACGAGGTCAGATGAAAACAGCACGTGGTAAAGAAGGAAATAATATGGAGTGAAACGATAGAAACACACGATCAGAGGAACCTTGGACGAAGATAGAAAGAAGCAACACGAAGACATAAAAATAACACTAAGACACAAACACAGAAATAACATGAAGACTCAGACACAAAAATAACACGAAGACACAAGCACAAAAGATAATACGAAGACACAAGCACAAAAGATAACACGAAGACACAAACACAGAAACAACACGAAGACATTAAAAATGACTCGAATACAAAGTTGCTCGAACTTACGAACGACTCAAAGACGAGGACGACACGGGCTGAAAACAACTCGAAGACGAAAACAGAAACCGACACGAAGTGTGGTCACAAAGCAAAAAGGACACGGGGTCTAGGAAAAACAACACGAAGACAGAAGGCGGGAACGGCTACAACGACACGTGATAAAACAGTGAAAGCAGGAAAACGACTCGAGTAACTACAGTAAATGGCACGAAAACACAAGAGCAAAAATAAAAAGGATGACTCGAGATGAGTAACTAAATACTGAAGAGACGACACGAGGTTCACAGGAAAACGACTCGAAGTCCATCAGAACAAATCGAGCTGCTTCAGTAAACAGCACGAAGATGATCAACAAACATAGTTGGAACAACACGACGTACAAAAGGACAACACGAAGTGTAGTAAACACAAACAACACGAAGTATGAAAGGAACAGTACGGACATGCAAGGTACTACCTCATAGCAGTTTTCCTGTTAATCATGGAAATTTCAAATGCATAACATTACGCAAGATATCTGATTAAAATGATAATATTTAACATAGTGATGCTCATCATTAAAACACTAGAGAAGTCACAAAAATCCAACAATCTCCCCCTTTTTGATGATGGCAACACTATATTAAATAACAGAGATGAAGTGCAATGAGATTATGTGAAGATAAGCTGTGAAGATAAGCAATGCAGACACACAACACACTCGCCTTCTCTGACGACTCCCAAGAGCTCCCCCTGAATACAACAACTGCTTTCGTCTGACTAGATAACTTAGGGCACTTATCTTTCGCTCCCCCTCAGCAAAACACAAGCAAGACACTCTCCCCCTTTGACATCATCAAAACTAGGGGCAGGTCTGAAGATATCACGAAAAGAAAATTGCTGACAGTGGAGAGAAAACAAGGGAGAGTATGGCTGATAAAGGAAAGTTATTGAGATGTTTAGGCAATTAAGAAAGCCATTAATTTTATGTGAGGATTTTGAGGATCAGTTAGTTAGACTGTGTGCAAAATGGTGAATAAGATCCGCTCCATACACAGAACCAGATTCTAATCAAGTAAGGTACAAGATACCAGTATGGTCAGAGTAAGTCTTTACTCAGAGAGTATAAAGCAAGGAAGTCAGGAAAACAAAGACCTGTGGTATTGAAAACAAACAAACCAAGACCTAAATGCCAAGTGAACAGGATCTTGATACCAAGAGGGAGAAATTTTTTTAAAGATGGTCAAGATCAAAGGTAAATCTGTCAAGTACACCTTTGACATTAGGGAGACACCTTGTTTAGAGGTAGGAATCCCCAGTTACTTGGTGGCAAGACCACATTACCCCTTCTGACAAGAGGACAGAGATAGTATTCTAACTGGTGTTGACATTAAGGTGACACCTTTACCAGAGGCCAGACACCCTAGTTACTAACCAGATATGTACCATAGCTCTGTATGATCAAGACAGCTAATTAAACCTGATTTATACTGCCATCTCATGACATGGGATTCTTTCACTTCATTGATGAAAGTCCCAATTTCTCAATGAACAGTTAACAAGGTTGTTAATACTTCTTTCATGAATTTTTCATTAAACTGAACTTGAAACCTTGTAAATTAGTCTTGATTCAGTTTGAGAACAATACACCAGCTCCAAAGTTTTTCAGACAAAAAACACTATATACCTCATTTCGGACTTAACTAGACTAAGTAGGTATGCTGTACTGGCTAGATCAGAAGTCAGTTACAGTGCAGGAAGATAGTCTTGAATTCAGATTTTGATCTCAGTGGGACTAACAGCTGAAATTCCAACAAGAAATTAGATGAACAGTCTTAACGGATAAAACATCCAAAAATTTCTTTTATACACCTACTCAAACTGATTCTCTTAAAAGGTCAGCAAAAGTCCGTTCAAAGTATATTCAGATTTAGCCAAAAGAGCATGACTCCTATTATTAATCTAGCTCCCCCTGAGACCTTGACTCCAGCTCAGACTTAACCAAGACATACCTCAAAACACCTCAAAGAAAACAAAGTGATATCAATCAATACGAGTGAATCAGCAAACACTCATAATGAGGTTATTTTCAGCAACAGACAATGAGTATAGATAAGCACAAGAGCACATGACAGATTATTCAGAGATCAATTATTCAATCATGAAATTCTGTAAATACCTAATTCTCTGTGTAATGTGCTAAATTTTTCAATATCCGGTGGCTTAGTGAAAATATCTGCAATTTGTGAGTTAGTGCCAACATGGATCAACTCAAAGGTCTTCCTAGCTACTTCATCTCGAATAAAATGATGCCTGATTTCGATGTGTTTAGTTCGAGAATGAAGTACAGGATTCTTTGTAATGTTTATTGCACTAGTATTGTCACAAAAGATGGAAGTGCAACCTAGCTCAACTGAGTAATCCAGAAGCTGGTGTTTTATCCATATAACCTGTGTGCCATAGCTCCCTGATGCCACATACTCAGCTTCAGCAGTAGAAAGAGCCACAGAGTGTTGCTTCTTGGATCCCCAAGAGACTAGGCACCCTCCTAAGAATTCGCAGTTACCACTAGTACTTTTCCTGTCCAATTTACATCCTACATAATCTGCATCTGTATATGCAATGAGATCTAAACTACATGATGCAGGATACCAAAGACCTAGATCATGGGTAGCAGATAAGTATCTAAATATTCTTTTTACAGCTGCCAAATGCAATTCAGTAGGCCTAGCCTGGTATCTGGCACACATCCCTACACTAAATTGAATGTCAGGTCTGGATGCTGTTAAGTAGAGGAGTGAACCGATCATACCTCTATATAATTTAGCATCCACCTCTTTACCTCTTTCGTCTGAATCCAGTGAGGAGTTGGTGCCCATGGGTGTTGAGATAGTCTTGAGGTTGGTCATTCCAAACCTTTTCAGCATCTCCAGAGTATACTTGGTTTGATTTATGAAACAACCATCCTCCATCTGTTTGACCTGCAGCCCAAGAAAATATTTTAGTTCGCCAACTAAACTCATTTCAAATTCGTGAGACATAGATTCAGAAAATTCTTTACACAATTTTAAATTGTTAAATCTGAAGATGATATCATCAACATATACATGGACCACTATTAAATCCTTTCCGAGTTTTTTGGTGAAGAGGGTTTGGTCAACCTTACCTCGAGTGTAGCCCTTGCTCAAGAGGAATTCAGAAAGTCTCTCATACCAGGCTCGGGGAGCCTGCTTCAATCCATAGAGGGCTTTATTCAACCTAGAAACCATGTTAGGCTGAACAGAGAAATTAAAACCTGGAGGTTGTTCAACATATACCTCTTCCTTCAATACCCCATTTAAGAATGCGCTTTTGACATCCATCTGCTGCAGCCGAATGTTCCTAGAGCATGCAAATGCAAGCAGAATTCGTATAGCTTCCATCCTAGCCACTAGGGCATAGTATTCATCAAAATCCACACCAAATTCCTGACTGTAGCCTTGAGCTACAAGTCTTGCTTTATTTCTAGAAATAGCTCCATTCTCATCAACTTTATTCTTGAAAACCCATTTAGTGCCAATGACATGAGTGTTATCAGGTCTAGGAACTAGTTCCCATACAATATTTTTCTCAAATTGATTTAATTCCTCACACATGGCGGATACCCAAGAATCATGTTTTAAGGCTTCTTCCACAGATTTGGGTTCCACCTGAGATACCAATGCAGCTAAGTCCTGTTCTTGGACAATTCTAAAATGAGACCTTGTCCTAGGAGGATCATGCAAATTGCCTATGACATTTTCACTAGGGTGGTCTTTGTGAAATATTATCTCACCTGAGGGTTCACCTACCTCAGCTGCTCCTTCTTGCTGTGAGTTTTCTGGTTGAGCAGCTGGCTGCATCTCTTCTTCTTCAATTCTCTCCAAGAAATCTCCCTCATTAGATGGCTCCCTGTCATCATTCATCACTTTGTTAGAGAAATCATTTTCATCAAACACTACATGCGGTGTTTCTTCAACAGTTTGATCATCTTTATTGAACACTCTGTAAGCCCTTGAGGTTTCTGAATATCCGAGAAAAATTCCAGGAGAGCTTCTAGCTTCGAATTTGTCCAAACCATTCTTACCATTATTGTGAATAAAACATTTGGAGCCAAAAACTTTAAAGTAAGAAATGTTTGGCTGCTTACCTTTGAGAAGTTCATAAGGAGTTTTCCTATGAGTAGGTCTTACCAAGGCTCGGTTTAGGATGTAGCATGCAGTATTCGCAGCTTCAGCCCAAAATCTCCTTGGAAGTCCACTCTCAATCAGCATAGTCCTGGCCATTTCAATTATTGACCTGTTTCTTCTCTCAACAATTCCGTTCTGCTCCGGTGTCCTGGGAGAAGAGAATTTGTGAGTCACTCCCTCTCTTGAGCAAAATTCAGAAAATGAAGAGTTCTCAAACTCTCCTCCATGGTCAGACTGAATTGTAATGATATTATGTTCACCTTGCAGTTTGATTTTATTGAAAAGTTCTTCAAAGTGAACAAAAGCATCATTTTTATTTGCTAAACAAAATAACCAAGAAAATCTAGTGAAGTCATCAACTATGACTAATCCATATCTCTTACCTGACAAACTTTGTATGCGAGTAGGACCAAAGAGATCCATGTGCATGTGCTGCAGCGGTTTAGATGAAAGACTCTCAATTCTTAACTTAAAAACTGCACGAGTCTGTTTACCTTGTGCACAAGCATCACATAGCTTGGACCCTAACAGAAATCTTATTCTGGGCAAACCTCTAACTAGGTTATGCTTAGACAGTTTATTCATTGTAGACAAACTAGCATGGCCTAGACGCCTATGCCAGTCAAAAGCAACATGTTCAGAGTTAGCAGACATACACAAGTTAGTTTCAGGATTATCATCCAGGTCTACAATGTATACATTGTTTACTCTATGACCTTTGAACATGACGTTATCAGAATTCAGCTCAAAAATAGTGTAGGAATTGTGGTCAAAGAGTACCTTGTGTCCTTTGTCATAGAGTTGACTTATACTTACCAAGTTGTGCTGAAGTCCTTCTACAAGATACACATCTTCAATGGAGTTAGTAGAGGACTTACCAACTGTACCAATTCCAATTATTCTTCCTCTGTTATTTCCGCCGAATTTGACCAAGCCCCCAAACTTCATTTTCAGTTTGCTAAATTTGGACCGGTCTCCTGTCATGTGCCTGCTACAGCCGCTGTCAAGATACCACTTGTTATGCTCGGCTGCCAGGCTAACCTGCAAGAGTTCAGACAAAGTAATGTGGGACCCAATTCAAATTCGGTCCAAAGACAGTTTTCAATTTATCCAAATCACACTTAGGAACCCACATTTGTTTTACTGTTCTTTTCAGTGATTTCATGTGGATTGATTCTTCCTTCTTGGCATTTCTCAGTGGGTGTTGAATGATCCTATTCCTATTAAAATTATGTTGTTTCCGAACAGAGAAATTGTTGTTTGGCCTCTTAGAGGAAACATGTGTGTGCTGAGCATAATTCATGTAACCATTTTTATTCAAATGAAAATTGTGCTGAAGGTGATGCATGTTTGCATGCTTTCCTTGATAACTAGCATGCTGAACTTTCTTAGCGAAACTGTTCACCTTTCTAGTGACATCAATAAAAATGGTCGTGTGAAAACCTTTGTTCCACAACTGTTGCACAGGAGCAGTTCTAGTCTCAGGATTTCCTGACTTAGCTTGCTGACCAGTGGATTGACTGGATTTGCTGGTCGAAACCTTCAATGTAGAGACAGATTTGGAACTGGATGGTGTTTCCAGTTTTTCTTTGCCCTTGGTGGGGCAGAACGTGACAGTTTTAAATTCAAAGGGTTTTTTACTTGTGGGATAGTATCCTAATCCCTCCCTATTGAAGTTTACCCTCGACCCCAGAAGGGCATCCAGATTGTTTCTCCCCTCTGTAAATTTTTCTAGCATTTTTCTTTTGTCCTCAATCTCCTTCTGAAGTTCATTACATTGGTCCTGGAGTTCCTGATTAACTTTTCTAACCGCCTCATATTTTTCTGCAATCAGTCTAAACTCCTTTTTACTCTCTTCAGTTTTACTCTTCAGCTCATTCATCCTAGCTAGATTTTCCTCTCTTTCCATTCTAAACTTCTCGATCTCACTTCTAGCCTGATCTAGCTTAATGGCCATCTCCTTGGTTTTCATGTTATCCGTAACAGCAATAGAGTGTTCCTCAGAAACAGAGTGAAACTTTCGTTTAAGCATTCTGTGCTCCTTGGTTAGAAAATTATATTTAGCTAACATGTCGCCATAGGCATCCTCCCAATCGTCCAAAGTAAAATTCTCAAATAAGTTCGTTACCTCTTCCTCATGGTTGGCCATGAGGCAAGTCTTCTCTTCACCTTCACTGGACGAGGTGGCTTCTGGATCCTCCTCCTCGTCGCTCCATGTGCATAGCATGGCTTTCTTCTTCTTGTGCACCATCTTCTTCTGGTATCCGGGAGCCTTAGCTTGCAGCTCTGGACATTCACTTTTCATGTGACCAGGTTTCTGACAATGGTAGCATGCAACTTTCTTAGCAAACCGATTCTTCTCAAGTTCTCGTTCATGAGACTTCCTTGCAGCATTAAATCTCTTTCTTCTGTAGAATTTCCCTTTAGTCCTCAAGATCTTTCTGAATTGTCTGGTGAGCATGGCCTGCTCGCCCTTGTCCAGGTCTGAGAATCCGTCAGAGTCTTTGCTGCTACCACCACTGCTGCTGCTGCTGCTCTTCTTAGTATGTCGTGAGACTTTCAGAGCAACATTCTTTCCCTTTCTGTCATGTCCATCATTCCCTTGTCTGAAGTTCATTTCGTGGGTCATGAGAGACCCAATCAGCTGGGTTACTGACATGGTGGATAAATCTCTAGATTCCTCTATGACGGTCACCTTAGAATCCCAGATGGGAGTTAGGGACCTAAGGATCTTCCTGACAATGTCTTCTTGCTGAATCTCCTTTTCAAATCCTCTCAGACTATTGATGATCACAGATAATCTAGCATACATTTCTGTGATCGACTCCTTTGGCTTCATCTTAAACAACTCATACTGAGTTGTAAGCATATTGATCTTAGTAGCTTTCACTTGAGATGTGCCCTCGTAAATTAACTGTAATTCATCCAACATTTTCTTTGCAGTCTTGCACGCTGAAATCCTCAAGTACTCTTCCGGGTGGACGGCGCACTGTATGATGCTAAGAGCTGTCCAATTCAGTGCGGAAAGTTTAACCTGTTCCTCTGTCAACATGTCTTCGTTCGGTGGAAGTTGGTATGGACCATCTGTAATTACTCTCCAGAGCTTGTGGCTTTGGGCCCTGATAAAGACTTCCATCATGTTCTTCCAAAAGAAATAGTTATTACCATCGAAGAAAGGGGGACGGGTGATTGACTGGCCTTTAGCAATGTAGCTGCGAGGACCAGCGGATCCGTTTCCCTGGCCGTTGGACCACATATAGGGAAATACCCGCTCTGATACCAAGTGATACAAGAAATATAAAGTGATCTAGAAGGGGAGGGGATGAATAGATCACTGTTTTCAACCGATTAAAAAATTACTGAAGAATGATTCACTTAAAACTAGCAATCTCAGAGTTGAACCTACAAAAACGCAGTGCGGACAATAGCTCGAGTGGATAGAAGGCACACCACAAAATCACCACAGACAATCACACGAGTACCCAAAGGTTTTTAAGGTGGTTCGGTCAGACCACCAGTCTGCCTACGTCCACCCCTCACTTCAAATCGAAGTGAGGCTTCCACTAGCACCTGCTAGCAAAGCAGACTCAGTCTGCGATAACGGCTGATTCACAGCTTCACCAGGGGAACACCCTCCCCTCTTCCTCCACACCCGGAGGGAACCCTAAGGACGCCAAGTCCCTAGAAACTAGGAAACAAGTTCCTCTTCCTCCAACCGGAGGGAACACTAGTGATCTGCAGTCACTAGAACCAGAGACCAAGGTCCCTCTTCCTCTGAAGCCCAGAGGGAACCCACAAGCAGCACACGGCCACTTGCAACTGGAGACAGCGTCTCCCTTCTCCTGAACCAACAGACCAGGAGGACCACCGATCTCAACCTGAGAATCGGAGACAAAACTAGAACAGTAAAGAAAGATCAAAAACAAGAAACTAAAAGATACAGCAGACTGAATGCTGGAACGATAAAACACGGAATATAGCTGACAATAAAGCAAACTGGTTCGGATTTGATCCTGAAACCAGAATCCTTCTTCTTCTTCTTCTTTCTTACTCTCAGCTTCGAGCTCTCTCTCTCTCACTCTCTCTGCTATTCTCTCTTCTTCCTCTTCTTCAGTTTCTGCCCTCTATTTTCTTGTCTTCTTTGTCTGGATCGAACTCTCTGCACTTATGTTTTTTTTTTCTTTTTCCCTTTCGATCAACCTTCATCTGTGGACAAAGGCTTCAATATATAGCAGCAGCAGGTGGATAAGATACAGAATGCGTGTGCCTCCCACACTCGATCCAGAACCTTCTTTCCACGTGCCCTTATAGCATTGGTTCCTTTAGTATTGGATCACGTGCAACCCAGTCACTGGGGAATATTCTTCCTCGGACCACCTTCTTCTTTTTATTTTTCTTCTTCTCCTGCAAAGAATTAAAACGATTAAAACTCAGGGCCACAAAAACTAAAACTGCATGAGGTATGTGGTAACAATACGAGATGCACTATTCTGAGAACGACACGAGATACACAAGATTACTATAGTACGAAATAAAGAGAGAATGACACGAGGTCAGATGAAAACATCACGAGGTAAAGAAGGAAATAACACAGAGTGAAATGATAGAAACACACGATCAGAGGAACCTTGGACGAAGATAGAAAGAAGCAACACGAAGACATAAAAACAACACTAAGACACAAACACAGAAATAACATGAAGACTCAAACACAAAAATAACACGAAGACATAAGCACAAAAGATAATACGAAGACACAAGCACAAAAGATAACACGAAGACACAAACACAGAAACAACACGAAGACATTAAAAACGACTCGAATACAAAGTTGCTCGAACTTACGAACGACTTAAAGACGAGGACGACACGGGCTGAAAACAACTCGAAGACGAAAACAGAAACTGACACGAAGTGTGGTCACAAAGCAAAAAGGACACGGGGTCTAGGAAAAACAACACGAAGACAGAAGACGGGAATGGCTACAACGACACGTGATAAAATAGTGAAAGCAGGAAAACGACTCGAGTAACTACAGTAAATGGCACGAAAACACAAGAGCAAAAATAAAAAGGATGACTCGAGATGAGCAACTAAATACTGAAGAGACGACACGAGGTTCACAGGAAAATGACTCGAAGTCCATCAGAACAAATCGAGCTGCTTCAGTAAACAGCACGAAGACGATCAACAAACATAGTTGGAACAACACGACGTACAAAAGGACAACACGAAGTGTAGTAAACACAAACAACACGAAGTATGAAAGGAACAGTACGGACATGCAAGGTACCACCTCATAGCAGTTTTCCTGTTAATCATGGAAATTTCAAATGCATAACATTACGCAAGATATCTGATTAAAATGACAATATTTAACATAGTGATGCTCATCATCAAAACACTAGGGAAGTCACAAAAATCCAACACGTGGGGTCAACTGGCTCCAGGTAGAAGTGTGCTGGCTGCAGGTACGGGGTGACCAGAGTGGTCGCCGGTGGCAGACGCAGCAGCGGGGGTGTCTGGTGCACTTGAGGGAGCACCGGTGGCATCATCGGCTGGGACTACGGTGGCCGTTGTTGAGTCGTCGCCATGCTCGGTTCTGATGACTGAGGCAAGGTGTAAAGTGGCGGAGGGTCGACATGGCGGACCGCTCCCCGGGATGATTCACCCTGGGCTTCGGGCGGCTTGGAAGCTGATGACTGTTCAGTCTTCTCCATCAGCCATTTTTTCAGCAAGTCTATCTCTTGCCGATATCTTTGGAGTAACATCAGGACCGATGGGTCCATAGTTGTCGTGCTGGGAATGGCTTCTGTTGCTTCCCCGGATGTACCCTCGGGCATGATGTCGAGGGGAACATCGTCTTCTTCTTCCGCCGTCACGACATTGGCGGTTAAGACAGGAGCCTCATCATCCCACTGGTAGTAGACCAGGGGTTGTTCTCCTCTAGTTGCCGCCAGGAGCTCCCTCGCTGCTTCTGCTCTGCGAGTATTCGGCCCCGGCCTGGCGGCCAATTGAGCCAACTCGCGGGGGTCTTCGTGAAGCCCCCCATATCGGCTGAATATGCCAGCCATGTTGCAGGTGAAAACCGGCATCCTTCTTCTCTGTCGATGGACCCTTCTCTTACCCTGATGCGGGAAGGTAAGCCTCTCAAACACATAAGTCCTTCTTGTTTCTTCCCGCTCAGGGGCGGCTTCATCGGCTTCGATCTCGAAGCCGTCATCATAGCCATTGTCGTCAACCGACGACACCATCATCTTTTCTCTTTCATCTTCTTCAACTGCCATTGGTAGGCAGAAGTCTTCACTGGCTACGGTTGCCTGCATTAATCGATGTTGTCCAAGCGAGGGGTTGCCTAGCCCTCAGAAATAGTTCTGGACCAAATTGGTCATCACTTCTCGACCCCATTCTTGATGCAGCACGGGGGACAGTTGTCGACCTCCCGCAGGAGGGATATAAGCTAGTCGAGCTCTATCGACAAGTTGCTGGAATCTTCGTCCCACAGCAGGGACGTTGGCTTGGCGGGCGCAGCCCGGAAACTTTAGCGGCGCGGAGGGTCCGCAACCCCTTCTTCTTCTCTCGGGGCCAGACCCCTTTCCCCCCTTCCTTCCGCTCCGTTGCGAGCAGGGCGGTGGTGGAATGGTGCAGCTTGATGGACAGGCTGGACCCTTTTGGGGACCCACACCTGTTTAAATTTCTTCGGCCTGGGGGCCAACTTCCCTTGGCCGTAGTGGCCGACTTCTTCTCTTTCCGCCCTCCTTCCAGCGAGGGCTTGGTATGAGTTGTAGATGGGGACGGCGGGGACGACCAGGTCCGGGACTATCCGTGCGTCGCGCCCGTCGAGGAAGACGCATACGCCACCAACCATCATAGATTTGTCGGATTGAGACAGAGATCCAGTAACCACAACAGTACTCCTCCAAATTTGCTTGCGCTGACGTCCTCCGGAGTTCCTGTGGACAGTATCGGGGTGGACCCCACGGATAGCATGGTGCACCAGGCAGCTGGCGACCGGGGTTGGACTCTTGGACGAGTCGTTGCAGCATCGAGCCCTCAGAGGCTCCACCTTCTTCGCAGCTCCCTTGACGGGCTCCGAGGGTTCTACCTCCAACATGTCTATTAAGGCTAGCCCCAAGATGTTGGGGAAGCCGACAGAGCAGGGAAGCTGCCGAACACCGTGGGCACTGCCAGGTACCCTTGCGCGTGACCCTCGATGATCGATGGGCCAAAACCAATGCCAGTCAATCCAGTGGTTGTCGTCATTGTTTGCCTGAAAAGACCAACAAACTGACGATCAGTAGCCTTTGGGAGGGCCTCGAAGCCCAAGTATCTTGGCAAAGAGATGAAAGGTGACACCGGTCCCACCGGGCATGCCAGACTAGTTTGACCGGAGTTCTGTTGGTCTGTTATCGTTTGGGTTTATTTGATTTATTTCACGTGTCGATCAACCAATTAACTAACCTATAGTGAACTGACTAATTGACTACGCAGGCGTGCCAGTCACGTACGTGGCGAGTTTATTGTGCGCTCATTCTGACCCGTGTCGGGCGAGAGTGAGATTCGGTCGGGACCAGCAGTCCGCCATACCATAAAGGCTATGGCATTAATTACATCCCCCACGAGGAGGGAAAACCTTTGATTAATTACCAGGATAATGGGCTGTCGAGGCCGGGATAAAGGATGCAGAGGATGCGAATGATCATGCAAGATGTTATGATCTACCATGCACGGTTTATTAGGATGGACCCTCAGTACGTGGCGGAGGACCTAGGCCCGAAGACCACCATCACACGTGGCAAAAGCTTCCCGTCGGACGTTGCCCGGCTTTCTGCTCATGTCATTTGATATACCGAGGGTCCGCGCACTCAAGCATACATTGATGCGGCATGATTGCTTGGGCTAAAGCATAATGATGAAGTTATAAGAATTGCTAATTCGGGTTTTAAACGAACTAGTTTATTCAATTTATTGATTACATGGTTTATTTGATTATGTTATCAACATTGAAAATCACCCTGAAGGTGCGGAAAGGATTGAAACGGCACGATGATGTGATTCAGAACGAAATCGGCACGATGCGCGTAAGCATAGAGTTTAAAACGGCGTGAGAAGCGTGGGTAAAGGCTTGAAACGGCGTCGTCTAACGTAGGTGTAGGGCTTGGCCTGAAAACGGCGCGCCCCTCTTCCTGGCGCGCTGGAACAAGGCGCCCCGTTTTAAGGCGCGTCGTATTAAGGCACGCCAAGTGTCGACGGTGCCGGTTTAGCCCTATTTTACGGAAACTGAGGTTTTATTGATTTCATTTTGGACTTATTAAAACATTTTGAAAGATTTTGGAAGTTTATTGAGTCAGTTATTCAACGGATCGGTCCCGGGCCATCCGGAAGTCGAGTCACAGGCTCACGTGAGGTTCATACTCGAGCGAGGCGATCGTTCCGAGTTAAACTCGTTTGAGCCAAAATTTTGGAAGCATCTCCCCATCCTGGAGGATTGTCGGGGAGATGCGGGGAGTACTCACGTGGCAGAGCAACCCCTGAAAGCCGGGTGGCACAACGGCGGCCGGTAAAACCAGACGGATAGGAGAACCCCGAGCGCTAGCCTACTAGGGGCACCGAGTCCGTGGGTAGAAAGTAGACAGATGGCACGACTCATAGTGGGAGCAAAGACCCCGAGGGCTAGCCTACGAGGGGCACGCGACCCGAGTCGATACCACTTCCAAGTCGGGATGATCGATAGAGAGGGAAAATCCCGAGGGCCAGCCTACGAGGGGCACCCATCTCACGGTCACCACGAAGTCCCTTGAGGACTGTGGATTTCGATCTGTTGGGATTAATCCCTATTGATGTTCACTCACGGCCCATAAGAGGCTCGTTACTAATGAACGACCCCTCCGTGGACAGAGTAATATCAGAGTAGAATCATGGGGGATGTTCCCCTCTCCCCAGCCGCCAAATCTCTTTGAAAGAACGGTACACGGTGCGGAGGAAACTCAAGACTAGTTAGCAGATTGATCATGATATCTGTAGATACATGTATATATATATGGATTAGCAAGTTAACAGGGTGATTATCGAACTAGTGCTCAGAAGGCGAGGGTGCAGAGAAGCCAAACATTAAGCATATAGGGGCGGCCTCATTTCCCTCTGTTCATGATCATGGACAGAAGGGGAACTAAAGGACGGCCCCAGGGTCGACTAGTAAGACGTACGTGTACACATCTCCGGTGATGAAACCCCCTTAACATTCTAACGAAAAAGAACCCCTGGGGAGAGGGGATATTGCTGTAGCCCATGGTATCCCAGGGCGTGTGTCTGGAATCGGGGAAGGTGGGTATGGAAAACGTTCGCACGGTGAAGAGATTGATGCACAGATAGAGGGAAGATGAGCAACTGGGGAAATCTGGAAATGGCACCGAGCACAAACATAGTTCATTCATCCTTTTCAAGCATAGTAAGTAGGCATGCACAGATGCATATCACCCACTCCGGCGCCGACACCGTTGTACGGCTCTGTCTTACTGGCTACCAGAAGGAAACGCAAGGGGGAAAGAAAAGACGATGCATAGGAAGATAAAAAAAACATTGATCCAGACTCATTAGCGCACTTGTGCGCATCATTCATTCCACGAACAAGGAAAGCCATACAAATTGCATACATCGACGCCAGCGTTGTCGCTTGGCCGTCGTTAACATCAGACGAAAGAAATTACAGGGAAGAGTAGTGAGTAGCAGAGATGGTGAGGGGGGGGGATAAGCTCATATCATCGCCCTTCCCCCCCTTTCTCACTTACATTACAATGGGGAAATAAACTAGGCGAAGGGGGAAATCGACGGAGGAATCACGGCAACCCACCTAAGTAAACAGAGAAGCATACAGTATTCTTCCTCGGTGCCGGGAGGCTCGTGTAGGGCGGAGGACGGCAGCTGCAGGGGTACTCTCAGAGGGAAGAACTTCTCTCCCAAGAAACCCTCGCTCAGACAAATGTGATTGGTCGCTTCCTCTGGGCGATCCCTCCTCTCAATTGCTCGTCTTTTTTTTGTGGGTCGTCTCCCCTCCTTTTTTTATCTGAATCCTACCCTTCTGTTCGTTGAACGAGGTTTGCTTTTATAGCAACCAGTTAATCCGGCGCCGCGAACGGCGCACCGGATTCAGTGGTGCTGGGAGAAAATGTCCCCCAATTGATTTTGGCGCGCCGGACTTGATGGCGCCGGATTAAGAGACATTGGTGACCTCTTGTGCGCCGATTTAACTTGTTCGCTCGACGTGGGTTATCCGAAGGGTCCGGGGATGATTCCGGAGGCTCCCATCTACTGTTCCTCTCGCCTCGATCCTTGGAAAACCTTGGCGGGCGTTGATGAAGCTCTCGGCACGATGAATGGCCTTAATCGGAACTTCGTGTGTGTTCGGCTCGAGCACGCGGGTTTTTCGCTGGTACGACCTTTGGCACTATGATTTGTGCTTCCGGCTCAGCTTGACTCGTGCCTAGAGCTTCCTTGTGGGATGATATGACATCCGAGACAATTCCGCCTTGACCGGTGATCATTCGGCTGCTAACGGACCCAATATAGCGAGAAGCCGAACCCATGTCGGGTGATCAGGACCTTCTACTGACAGAGCCTTCGGTTCCCTGTTATGAAGGGCTGATGGTGTTCTTGCTCCTCAGGAGAGTCTTCATTCAGGTGGCAAGCCGTCGGGCAGACCGTCATCCTTGGTCGAGCGATGGGTGTAGGGTAGTGGCACGACGGAGTCGATGCCAGATCATTAGGCAGGCTTGGTCGCACTGCCAGTTGGTTGTGGATTCATCTCAACTCTCCCGAGGTGAAGTCCCTGGTGTTCGTTCCAGGTGACTCGGGGCTCTGGCAGCTTGAGAAGTCTTCTGTAAGTTGATCTTCATCGGCTTCTGTGCTTCAGTGGGCCGTATCATTCATCTTTGCGGCTTGGTCGCCAACGATCATATTTTGAGTGCCAACAGGTTGATCCCGGGGTGGGGGTGGGCGAGGCCTTGGAGTGAAATGCTCCTGACGGGCGGGCTCCTGAGATCGAGCCATGGCGACCCGCAGATGTGGGCCTAAAGAGTGACTGGGCTCGGTACTACGAAGAGGGGTGAGACCCGGCCGATGGCTAGACTCAAACTCTCCCTCAAATTGCTCCAACTCGAGATCAACCTGATATGCCTCTTCCAACGTTTTGGTATTGTGGCGAAAAAGCTCATACTGGTAGTGTGACCGCAAACCACGTCGAAAGCGGGAAATGGGCATGATGCTCTTCTCCGTGACTCCACATCGCAGAAAGTACTCATCAAATTCGGCGATGTACTCGAAGACGGACCGGTCTCCCTAGCTGAGACTCTGCCACCTATCGATGAGTCACTGGTGGTATGTGACAGGAAGGTACTTTTGCCGAAGCTCGAACTTCATTTCACCCCATGTCTCAATCTGGGGCTCCAGCCGCTGAAATAACAGTCTCTCTACATTCTTCCAATATGTTTGCGCCTGTCCCATTAGCTTCATGGTAGCGAATCGGACTCTTCGACGCTCCAACATATCGTACAAGTCGAAGTATCGATCCATGCCGGACTCCCAATCTAGATAAACTTTCGGATCCAAAGACCCGTAAAAAATGGGAGAGTCCGCTCGCACGATCTCAAGGACCCTATCGTCCTCCTCATCCCTCTGTGGCTGGAGGCCATGACGGCGTTGACCTTACCCCTCATAGGCGTTATCGGACCCATAGTTTTCAAGACCAAGGTCACGGACCGGTAGTTCGGGGGCCCGAGGAGGGGCGGGCGGAGGAGCCTGTGCTGGCTGAGGAGCATGTGCGGGCGGGTCCTAGGCCACAAGGGCGGGCTGGGCCTAGGCTATGGGAATGGCTTGGCCTTAGACAGCCGCTGGAGCGAGTGTGGGTGGGCCCGGGGCCACTCTAGGAGGGTGTCCATGTGACATCCTATCTAACCGTCCGACTAGACCTTGGACAGATATGTTGGATGACTCCATCTGTCACGCCCCGAGCGCGGAAGATACCCGGAGATGCGCGACGTGTCTATATCAATCATGTCAATCAGAGTGGTCGTGTATTAGACACAAAGACAGAGATGCGCAAAATAGCAAGATAACCCAATCCTTTATTTTATAAGGGATAGACTATTACAAATCCAATACTCTGTTAAATAAAAAGGAAAAGAATACATAGTTGACTCAAGAAACTATGGAAAAGACTAGACGACACTTGTAGAAGCTCTATCACTTTCACTCTTGACCATTCCCATCCGATTGACTTCCATCGTCGTCGGACTTACCTGAAAAGTAAAAAGGGACAAACGGAATGAGCGAACGCTCAGTAGGAAATTATATCTCAAGTACTAGCAAGTGGTTTAAGTAATTACATTTTCATGGATGCAATAAAGCTATGCATGCTCGCATGAAACGACAAGATAGAGAGAATGTAATATCAAGAAAATAAGATGAACTTAGTCATGAACTTCCAACAAGATAACAAGTTTATTCGAGATATTCAAGCAAGTACATTTAACAAGTCATGTCAAGAACTTTGGCTATCATGTATCAAGCAAGTAAATTACCCTTTTTCGGGCCACGCATTTCATTTCATGTCAAGTACGAGTCAAGTACAAGATGTGTGTGGAATGTCCAATCAAGCAAGTCAAGTACTCGGTATAATGCCAGATACCTTATCATTTTAACTCCCATGGGCACAAGTACTTTCGGGTGCTCCTCCCAGGACCAGATCGGGCCCTATATGCGCAGGCATTTATCATGTGTTTTGACATCCACTCTTGTTTATATAGCCAATATAGAATTTCAATAATCAAGCTTGTAGACACGTATGACAACTTTGATAGAATAGAGTCCAAAATATGACAAAGGACATAGAATGGCGATAATAACGGTATAATCACGATGTCGATAAAACTAGGTAGAATATGGTTCCCTTAACTTAGGTACCATGACAAATCAATATGGACATTCTTTATATAGAATTGAGGTCCACATGAACATTAGATCAAGCAAGATACCCTCATTCTTATCATAGAATTGGGGTTTACAAGAATGACACGATATGGCATGATATCATCATCCCATCAAGAATTGCTTATGATATACTCTTTGTATAATCATAAGGGCCGGTATACCATGTTTCTTTAGATTGACATGGCAAGGATCGTGTAATGGGTTTTTAGGGTACAACCAGCTCAGTCGGCCTTGAGGGAATCCAAGGCTACGAGGAGTCTTACGGAGGTCTCTATGACTAACTCGCTAGTCCAAAGGAACGGAATGTCCAATGGAGAGCTTGTATGTCAATGAGAGTTGAGTGTGATCGGTAAATCAACATGAAAACATGGGACTATACTCACGGAGTGGAGAATAGTGCCGATATATATATATTATGATATATATAAAACCATCGGTTAGCAAATCAGATGAAAATCAGTTTATAGTAAAATAACGACTTAGGTCAAGTCGTTTCTCAAGTAATTAACGCCTAACATAGGGGCGTTAACATATTTCTATTTTACAGAATTTTCAATAATCTCATTAATTTATGAAAAACACGCCCTTGTCCGGGACGTTTTTCAAGTAACTAACGCCTAGTATCAGGGCGTTTATATATGTTCCGTTTCGCAGAATTTCATTATTTCAATACTCTATCTAAAAAGCGCCCTGGACAGGGTCGTTTCTTCATATTTGACGACTGCTGCTGCAGGCGTCTCATGAATTACGGATTTGACAGAATATAAATAAGTTGCAGGACTTATATAAGACACGCCCTGAGAAGGGGCGTTACTGGCTTAACTCTATGTTTCAGAACATACCAGGACTCTGGATAATACGCGCCTAAGCAAGGGGCGTTACTTTTAAAGTCACGCCCTCTGATGAGGCGTTAATACGTGGAAAACGACCTTGTACAGGCCGTGAATTCAAGAAATTGCAGGACATTAGATTTGGAGACAGGATCATGCATTAATAATCAAGGTTTCATATATAATCCGTTCTTATCATGCTTAAGTCATGATCTCGTAAAATTAACGCCTGTGTACAGGACGTTTCTTAATAAATTGACGACCGCTGTTATGGTCGTTTATTTTAAAATAGCGCCCTATTCCAGGGCGTTTCTTTCAAACAATTCAGAAAACGCATGAAAACTATAATAATCATATGCATGACATGCTTATATATATATATATATATCTTGCATTAATTTCATTTGGGCTACAGTAACTTGAGAAAACCTACCTTAAAAATAGTTTTTGAGATGACCGGTGAATAACTTGAGAAGAACACCTTGGACAGGAAGAAGGAAGATTTTAGTTGATGAATATGACGGAGATGATAGCCTTCAATCAACCTGTAGGAAAAGAGAGGAAGGAATATGAAGATATGAAATCAATCTTCACAGGTATATGGTGAAGAACATACCTTGTTCTTTCACGTACGCCACCTTACAGACCTATAACAGAATCAGATGAAGAACATTAGTTCTTCATGTAATAGAAGCAGAAAAATAAAAGAATAGAGGAACCGTTTTTTCTTCACGTACCTAGCAGCAGACGTTCGATCAAATGGGTTTTAGGGTTCGATCGAACATGTTATTTATAGGATTTTGGAATTCCTAACAAGAGTAGTGTTTGATTGAGGGTAATATATCCTTAATAGAGTCCTTACTTTAATAGACACTTACTAGATTAGGTTAATCTTTCCTTGGATAAGCTCTGGGTTCGAACGGTTCACGAACTGAATTAACGCCTTAGGTCAGGGCGTGTATTCTTGAATTAACGCCTTGCATAAGGGCGTTTCTTAAAAAGCGCCTTGAAAAAGGGCGTTTCTTGTTTTAAAACACGCCCAAGATAGAGGCGTTTCTTTTACTTACCCATTTGGTCGCGTGAGAACTGACGACCGTAGGTGTGGGCGTCCTTTCCTTATTCACGCCATGGGTAGAGGCGTTTCTTTATAAATTAACGCCTTAATAAGAGGCGTTATTTTTAATTTGTTTTATTTCGTCCAATTAACCCTATTCCTTTTATATATATATTACTTCTGTAATATATATGTTTTAATTCATTTCAATTATTCATTTATTAGGGTTGCTACACCCTCCCCCACTTAAAAAGAATTTGGTCCCCAAATTCAATATATATATAATTATACATGCGGAGAGTGTAGGACATATACCTCTTAGAATAACTCGGGAAATCGTTTCTTCATAGATTCCTCGGTCTCCCATGTCGCTTCGCGTTCAGGATTCTTATTCCATTGCACCTTGATCATGGGAATAACCTTATTCCTTAGAGCTCGTATTTCTCGATCTAATATCTTCAAAGGCCTTTGTTCATATGTGAGATCTTTCTGGATCACCAGATCTCCATGCTCAATAATATGTGACGGATCGTGCACATACTTCTTCAACATAGATATGTGAAATACATTGTGTACCTCGGACAACTGAGGAGGCAACGCGATGCGATAAGCAACCTCGCCAACTCTTTCGAGTACCTCAAATGGTCCGATGAATCTTGGCGTAAGCTTGCCCTTAACACCAAATCTTCGTATGCCACGTCCAGGGGATATTTTAAGAAATACATGATCTCCAACCTGGAATTCAAGATCTCTTCTCCTGGTATCAGCATAAGCCTTTTGCCTTGTCTGAGCAACTTGTAATCTTTCTCTGATTACTTGTATCTTCTCGGTTGTATCCCTTACCATGTCTGGACCTAATAGTTGTTTTTCTCCAACTTCGTTCCAACATATGGGAGATCGGCAACTCCTTCCGTATAAGGCTTCGAAAGGTGCCATTTGGATACTAGCTTGGTAGCTATTATTATATGCAAATTCAACTAAAGGTAAGTGGTCATGCCAGCTTCCTCCAAAGTCAATAATGCATGCTCTCAGCATATCTTCAACAACTTGATTAGTTCGCTCGGTCTGACCATCCGTTTGTGGGTGAAAAGCAGTACTAAAGTTGAGCCTTGTCCCCAACGAATGTTGTAATCCCTTCCAAAAATGAGAAGTAAAACGGGGATCTCTATCAGACACGATTGAGACAGGAATTCCATGTATCCTGACTATTTCTTTGATGTATAGTGCAGCTAGCACATCAATCGACCATCGGCTTTTGATTGGCAAGAAATGTGCCGATTTAGTCAATCGGTCAATGATAACCCAGATTCCATCATGTCCTCCTTTAGATTTAGACAAACCCATGATGAAGTCCATACCAATATCCTCCCATTTCCACTTAGGAATATCTAGAGGATGTAGTTTTCCCGCAGGCTTTTGGTGTTCCGCCTTGACCTGTTGGCATGTGAGACAGCGTGATACATAGTCCGCTATTTCTCTTTTCATATTGGGCCACCAAAAGTTCCTCTTTACATCTTGGTACATTTTAGTTGATCCAGGATGAATAGTGTATCTTGATCGGTGAGCTTCATCTAAGATCTTCTTCTTTAATTCCGGACAATCGGGTATACAAGTTCTATCTTTGAACGATAATCTTCCATCAGAAGTTAGTTGAAAATCAGATTGTCCTTCTAATCTGCCTTTGATTTCTACTAACATAGGATCATCATCCTGAAGTGTTTGTATCTCAGATAACAAATCTGACTGTATGCTTACATGAGATAGTGTGACAAATTTGGACTCCGTGTCCAAGCTTATATTGAGCTCGGAGAATTGTTCAAGTAACCTCCATTCTTGTATCATACAATTTGCTATCTTTGCTCTCGGCTTTCGACTAAGGGCATCAGCCACATAATTACCCTTTCCGGGATGGTATTGTATACTGAAGTCGAAGTCCTTGAGATATTCTAGCCAACGTCTTTGTCTCATGTTCAGCTCCTTTTGTGAAAATAGATATTTGAGACTTTTGTGATCGGAGTATACAGTAAACTGTACCCCATAGAGATAGTGTCTCCATATCTTTAGGGCAAATACTACCGCGGCCAATTCCAAGTCATGGACGGGGTAATTCTCCTCATGCTTCTTCAGTTGACGAGAAGAGTATGCTATGACCTTCCCATGTTGCATTAGAACACATCCGAGGCCAATGCCAGAAGCATCAGTGTAGACCTCGAATTTCTCTCCTTCAATTGGTAGGGCTAAGACTGGAGCTGTGGTGAGATGATCCTTGAGAGTTTGGAAACTGCTTTCACATTCCTCACTCCATTCATATCGGATCTCCTTACGAGTTAATCTTGTAAGTGGTACGGCGATCTTAGAGAAATCTTTGATAAATCGCCGATAATAGCCTGCAAGACCTAAGAAACTTCTGATCTCGCTTGCATTAGTGGGTCTCTCCCAGTTTCTCACAGCTTCAACTTTTGACGGATCCACAGATAAACCGTCCTTGGATATGACATGTCCGAGAAAAGCCACTTCTTCAAGCCAGAACTCGCATTTGCTGAGTTTAGCATATAATTGATTTGTCCTCAAGACTTGCAATGCAATCCTCAAATGCTCTTCATGTTCTTCCTTAGTCTTAGAATATATCAATATATCATCGATGAAGACTACTATGAATTGATCCAAGTAAGGCCTGAATATGCTATTCATTAACTGCATAAAGGCAGCAGGGGCATTTGTTAGTCCAAAAGGCATAACAACAAATTCGTAATGGCCATACCTGCTTCTGAATGCGGTCTTGTGAATGTCATCATCCTTGATCCTTAATTGATGATATCCCGACCGGAGATCAATCTTGGAGAAATATTTGGATCCTGAAATCTGATCAAACAATTCATCGATTCTCGGCAGTGGATACTTGTTCTTGATAGTGAGATAATTCAACTGTCGATAGTCGATACACAATCTCATGGATCCATCCTTCTTCTTTACAAATAAGACTGGTGCTCCCCACGGGGAAGTACTTGGTCTAATAAACCCTTTTCGGATTAGTTCCATCAACTGCTCCTTCAACTCCTTGAGTTCAGCAGGGGACATTCTATATGGTGCCTTTGAAACCGGACCAGCACCAGGGACTAAGTCGATGGTAAAGGCCACATCTCTTTGCGGGGGTAATCCCGGCAATTCTTCCGGAAATACGTCTGGGAATTCTCGCACTACCTGAATGTCTTCTATCTTGGTTTCCTTAGCTTCTTTATTAGTGACAAAAGCAAGGAAGGATACACATCCTTTCTTGACGAGCTTGCTTGCTCGAAGAGCCGAGATAAGAGGGGATTTGCTTCGACTCTTAGGACTAGTATAAGTCAGTTCCGAAATTCCTTGAAAACAATCTTGCTATCACGGCAATCAACCGTTGCCTGGTACTTTGATAACCAATCTGCTCCTAGTATAACATCATACTCTTTTAGATCTAAGCAGATAAGATCAATAGGAAAATTCTTTCCTCGAACCAACACCTCACAGTTTTGGTAATGATGTGTGATATCCGTCTCGTTTCCGAGAGGAGTAGACAATACTAATTTCATCCATTCTGGTTCTAGAGGTAATGGGTCAGCAAACTTCTTGGAAATAATGGAATGCGATGCACCCGTATCAAATAAGACATGTGCATATTTGGAACAAATTTTTAATGTACCTTCCACCAATCCGCCTTCTTCTTCTGGTTCGGTCTCTTGGATTGCATGAAGACGCGCGTTCCTTGTCACTGGGCGTTTACCCTCACCGTCTTGGTCATTCATTAATGGACAATCGGGAATCCGATGTTCACGACTCCCACAACGGAGACATGCTCCTAATTTCCTCCAGCATTCTTCTGTTTTGTGACCAGCCTTGTCACAATGCTTGCATACTACGTTTGAAGGGGTAGTGGTGATAGAGAAAGGCTTGGATTTCTTGTACTTCTGATCTTGAGAGGAAGAACCTCCATTATTGGGCCTCTTCTTAAAGTTGGGTTTAAAAGAACCCGAACTTGTGACTTGCTCCTTTTTGTCTTTCCCACGGATCCTATCAGATAGTTCCGTGGCATCTTCAAGCAACTGAGCTCGGCGCACTATTTCAGTATAAACTTGAATATCCATAGGCGCCAGTTGAGTAATGTAGTGGGGCCTAAGCCCATTAAGAAATCTACGGGCTTTCATCTTTTCCGTGCTAATTAAATGCTTAGCATATCTAGACAGTCTAGAGAACTGTGCTTCATAATCAGCCACCGATAAAGATCTTTGCTTTAATGCGGCAAATTCGGCGGCCTTCTTTTCCTGGACCCTATCAGAGAAATATTTGGCGTTGAAATATTCAACGAATTCACCCCATGTAACTTGAGTTGGGTCAATAGTAGCTTCAATCGACTCCCACCAGCATCTAGCATCCTTTTCTAACTGGAAAGTAGCTAATAAGACTTTGTCCTGATCCGTGCATTGCATGACACGGAATATATGTTCAATCTCCCGAACCCAATGCTCGGCATCGTCTGGATCGGTCGATCCCATGAACTTCGGGGGATTCATATTCTTGAATGCTTGGTGTAAACTTCCAGCTCGTGGAGCACCACCTTGTGCTACCTGTTGTAGCACTTGGGTCATCCCTTGAAGGGTACGCTGCATGTTGCGCCATTGAGCACGTTCGGCAGCCATTATCCTACAATTACAATAGCTATGTTAGTATTATATCACTATGATTTTATAAAGGACTCATTGATCATTTAACCCTTGGTTCTACCCACTCTCACTTGGTTAAAGGTTTTGAAACCTATCCTTGGACTTGGGTTTCCTAGGAATTGAATACCTTAGGCTCTGATACCACAAAGACTGTCACGCCCCGAGCGCGGAAGATACCCGGAGATGCGCGACGTGTCTATATCAATCATGTCAATCAGAGTGGTCGTGTATTCGACACAAAGACAGAGATGCGCAAAATAGCAAGATAACCCAATCCTTTATTTTATAAGGGATAGACTATTACAAATCCAATACTCTGTTAAATAAAAAGGAAAAGAATACATAGTTGACTCAAGAAACTATGGAAAAGACTAGACGACACTTGTAGAAGCTCTATCACTTTCACTCTTGACCATTCCCATCCGATTGACTTCCATCGTCGTCGGACTTACCTGAAAAGTAAAAAGGGACAAACGGAATGAGCGAACGCTCAGTAGGAAATTATATCTCAAGTACTAGCAAGTGGTTTAAGTAATTACATTTTCATGGATGCAATAAAGCTATGCATGCTCGCATGAAACGACAAGATAGAGAGAATGTAATATCAAGAAAATAAGATGAACTTAGTCATGAACTTCCAACAAGATAACAAGTTTATTCGAGATATTCAAGCAAGTACATTTAACAAGTCATGTCAAGAACTTTGGCTATCATGTATCAAGCAAGTAAATTACCCTTTTTCGGGCCACGCATTTCATTTCATGTCAAGTACGAGTCAAGTACAAGATGTGTGTGGAATGTCCAATCAAGCAAGTCAAGTACTCGGTATAATGCCAGATACCTTATCATTTTAACTCCCATGGGCACAAGTACTTTCGGGTGCTCCTCCCAGGACCAGATCGGGCCCTATATGCGCAGGCATTTATCATGTGTTTTGACATCCACTCTTGTTTATATAGCCAATATAGAATTTCAATAATCAAGCTTGTAGACACGTATGACAACTTTGATAGAATAGAGTCCAAAATATGACAAAGGACATAGAATGGCGATAATAACGGTATAATCACGATGTCGATAAAACTAGGTAGAATATGGTTCCCTTAACTTAGGTACCATGACAAATCAATATGGACATTCTTTATATAGAATTGAGGTCCACATGAACATTAGATCAAGCAAGATACCCTCATTCTTATCATAGAATTGGGGTTTACAAGAATGACACGATATGGCATGATATCATCATCCCATCAAGAATTGCTTATGATATACTCTTTGTATAATCATAAGGGCCGGTATACCATGTTTCTTTAGATTGACATGGCAAGGATCGTGTAATGGGTTTTTAGGGTACAACCAGCTCAGTCGGCCTTGAGGGAATCCAAGGCTACGAGGAGTCTTACGGAGGTCTCTATGACTAACTCGCTAGTCCAAAGGAACGGAATGTCCAATGGAGAGCTTGTATGTCAATGAGAGTTGAGTGTGATCGGTAAATCAACATGAAAACATGGGACTATACTCACGGAGTGGAGAATAGTGCCGATATATATATATTATGATATATATAAAACCATCGGTTAGCAAATCAGATGAAAATCAGTTTATAGTAAAATAACGACTTAGGTCAAGTCGTTTCTCAAGTAATTAACGCCTAACATAGGGGCGTTAACATATTTCTATTTTACAGAATTTTCAATAATCTCATTAATTTATGAAAAACACGCCCTTGTCCGGGACGTTTTTCAAGTAACTAACGCCTAGTATCAGGGCGTTTATATATGTTCCGTTTCGCAGAATTTCATTATTTCAATACTCTATCTAAAAAGCGCCCTGGACAGGGTCGTTTCTTCATATTTGACGACTGCTGCTGCAGGCGTCTCATGAATTACGGATTTGACAGAATATAAATAAGTTGCAGGACTTATATAAGACACGCCCTGAGAAGGGGCGTTACTGGCTTAACTCTATGTTTCAGAACATACCAGGACTCTGGATAATACGCGCCTAAGCAAGGGGCGTTACTTTTAAAGTCACGCCCTTTGATGAGGCGTTAATACGTGGAAAACGACCTTGTACAGGCCGTGAATTCAAGAAATTGCAGGACATTAGATTTGGAGACAGGATCATGCATTAATAATCAAGGTTTCATATATAATCCGTTCTTATCATGCTTAAGTCATGATCTCGTAAAATTAACGCCTGTGTACAGGACGTTTCTTAATAAATTGACGACCGCTGTTATGGTCGTTTATTTTAAAATAGCGCCCTATTCCAGGGCGTTTCTTTCAAACAATTCAGAAAACGCATGAAAACTATAATAATCATATGCATGACATGCTTATATATATATATATATCTTGCATTAATTTCATTTGGGCTACAGTAACTTGAGAAAACCTACCTTAAAAATAGATTTGGAGATGACCGGTGAATAACTTGAGAAGAACACCTTGGACAGGAAGAAGGAAGATTTTAGTTGATGAATATGACGGAGATGATAGCCTTCAATCAACCTGTAGGAAAAGAGAGGAAGGAATATGAAGATATGAAATCAATCTTCACAGGTATATGGTGAAGAACATACCTTGTTCTTTCACGTACGCCACCTTACAGACCTATAACAGAATCAGATGAAGAACATTAGTTCTTCATGTAATAGAAGCAGAAAAATAAAAGAATAGAGGAACCGTTTTTTTCTTCACGTACCTAGCAGCAGACGTTCGATCAAATGGGTTTTAGGGTTCGATCGAACATGTTATTTATAGGATTTTGGAAGTCCTAACAAGAGTAGTGTTTGATTGAGGGTAATATATCCTTAATAGAGTCCTTACTTTAATAGACACTTACTAGATTAGGTTAATCTTTCCTTGGATAAGCTCTGGGTTCGAACGGTTCACGAACTGAATTAACGCCTTAGGTCAGGGCGTGTATTCTTGAATTAACGCCTTGCATAAAGGCGTTTCTTAAAAAGCGCCTTGAAAAAGGGCGTTTCTTGTTTTAAAACACGCCCAAGATAGAGGCGTTTCTTTTACTTACCCATTTGGTCGCGTGAGAACTGACGACCGTAGGTGTGGGCGTCCTTTCCTTATTCACGCCATGGGTAGAGGCGTTTCTTTATAAATTAACGCCTTAATAAGAGGCGTTATTTTTAATTTGTTTTATTTCGTCCAATTAACCCTATTCCTTTTATATATATATTACTTCTGTAATATATATGTTTTAATTCATTTCAATTATTCATTTATTAGGGTTGCTACACCATCCATTCCTCCATGGCGTTAAACCGGCCATCTATACGGTCCGTGAAGCCCTTAAAGGTTGCCTCGGATTGGTCCATCCGGGCTACGAGGGCCATGATCGCCTCGTGCAAGGAGTGAAGGTCTCCCGAGATGGTATCCCGTGGGTTGGCCATAGGTGTAGGGAGATGGTATTGGGTACCTCCCCGAGTGGGCATGCAACGACACAAGGACTATGCAAGGTTGGAATGCACTAACTAGTGCACACTAAGGACCCTAGACTTAAACCAAGATCTTGTACGTTGGCGGAGTTACGGGATCTGAAGATCCTCTCGCGCAAGTGTGCGGTCTTCTCGATGGGCGTAGCCTAACGTTCAGACAACACCTTTTAATATACTGAATAAAGGTATGCGATGCAACCTTGGACCGACTTAAGCTTAGACTCGACTTAAATGATGACTAGACGTAAATGACACTTTTTTGGTATTTTGTTAAGCAATGATGAATGACTACCCTAGACTCAACTCTCTCTGATACCAAATTGATGCGGGACGGACGCGACTCGACTCCAATTGGATATGCGACCCTTGGACTCTAAGCAAGCTCGCGATCGCCCCTAACGAGGGAAGCGTACGGACGTGCACGGTTGAGAATCCGGTAGTGAGCTAGGGTGGTCAGACTCTCTCGTCGTGCTTGGATCGGGTCACGGGACGGTCTCGCTCTCTCTCGCAGCAGCAGTGAATAACAATATATGGCGAGCTAATTACCCTATCATGCTCTCTAGTAGCGGCATAAACAAGTATATACGAATAAAGCAAATGCAGAGTAAGGGAGCGAACACGATACCTCCACGCGCCGGGCGTGGGGAAGACGATCCCGGCCGATCTCGTACTCCCGGAACAATAAATTACATAAATTACAGCAATAAATTTCCTGCCCACTCCACGCAGGGAGGTAAGGGGCTACACGGTGGGACCCGGGAGTAGCGGGTTCCGGTTGACGGACAGCTTCTTGCGTAGCTTTGGCGGCACGCGTACTCACGAACGTGGGACCCACGTGCTGGTCTGTGGGGCCGTGTGGGCCCGGAGCGGCACCGCTGCGATGGGGATGTCCAGAGGGGCACTCCCTGAGAAGGTGACGCGCTGGTTCACCTCGTGGAAGGCGAGTCAACTCTGACCTCCACGTGTGGAACTTGCTATCCACGGATCTGAGTTCTGTTTCAGACCTGCACGTCCCGACGAAAGCTGCTGCTGCAATCGGCCCCGCCTTCAGATCGACGCGAGACTGGCGCCGTTGGAAAGTTAACTCAAAATTCCTTGATTTATGGCCAGAGAAAGAATTTTGACTTCCTCGGATCTGGCCTTGGTCGATTTTATAAGTTGCTGTTGGGCAGAACTAGAAATCTCAGGACATAGGTGATTTTTCCTGAGAACTGACGTTGATCGAGGTTCAAAGTTCGGATCTAGAAGTTAACCTCTTCATAAAAGTTATGGAGAATAAAGTAAAGAAGATGGATATATTTTTTGTAGAATTTCGTGTGGAGGTTTAAAAGGGGAAACGGAATTTATGGCACTGGTGGGTCGGATCTGGACAGTAGAGACAGAACTGATTTTTGGATCTGACAGAGATTTTTAAAAATAGGTAGAGGACTCTAGAAATTCCATGAAAATTCATGAATGATGGGGGTGGTGGACAGAATCCCCAATAAAATTGGTGATCCAAGAAAATAAGGGGAAGGGGTCGAAACGTGGAAACACAGAGCTGCTGTTATACAGATCTTAACAGAGACAGATCTGGTAGATCCAGAAGCTAAAAAGGAAAAGAAAATTGGATGAAGCTCTGATTTCGACGAAAATTTACTGGAGGTGGGGGTTCACGTAGGGAACCTACCCTAAAAATCTCAGCTCTAAAAGATATGGGAGTTGAGAGCCAAAATTCTCGGAGTAGACCTTTGTCCACCAGAACAACAGTTTGGACAGCACCTCGGAAGTTGCTTCGCGGTGGCTCGATGGGGGCACGAACGGCGGCGGCGGCGGCAGAGATAGAATCTTGAGGGGGAGGGGATGAGATAGAGGGGTTCTACACCCTGGAAATTGGAAGAGGAATAGAGAAACCAGAGGGAGAGAGGGGAGGGCGCCAGAAGCTCTTGGCAATTCACAATTTTTTCTTCTCATTAATTCACACAAAATGAAAATTACATAGGATATATAGTTCCACCTTAATGACCCAAATGTCCCCAGATCTAGGGCTAGGGGAGGGGCATACAAGGGACTTCCCACATGCTCGAAAAAACACACAAAAAAAATCAATATACAATGGAGTTCGCCCCCCTCCTTAAGAGGTAAAATGGAATTTTGCCTCTTTATTTAATTCTTGGTCCAAGTCCACATTTGGACCATGGACCAGCCCCCATGGGCCCTAGAATCTATGTGGACCAAGGAGAGGGAGGGAGGGGGCCCCTGTAGGGCCTACGTGCCCTTTAGCAAAGAAACCCAATTGCCTTTTGCAAATAAACCCACTAAGACTTACAATTGTGTATCCATATAGCACAAGGGTATACATACAAATATGAAAGAACATAAATGCAAATAAAATGTGAGCGGTCTTGCTTTGATGTCCCCATCAGCTGTCCATGCCCCTGCAGTTGGCGGTGGGCAGGTGCCCAATGAGGGAGTCAACCTGGAAGGGTTCATGCAGAGCTTCCAAGGGTTGATGCAGGCCATGCAGCAACAAATGATGCAGCAGCCCGCAGCCACACCACGTCACGACCTGCCGGCACTTGATCGGTTCCTAAGGTTGGAGCCTCCTATCTTTAAGGGGGAGAGCCGTCCAGAGGTGGATGAGTCGTGGCTCAATGAAATGGAAAAGAAGTTCCGCGCAATGCGGTGTCCCGAAGAGGAGAAGGTGAACCTGGCGGCCTTTGTTCTGCAAGACCAGGCCGACTTGTGGTGGAAGGCCAAGATGTGGACCACCTTCGCGGACTACCACGACGGCGACATACTATGGGAGGAATTCTTGGCTGTCTTTCGAGAGAAGTATTTTCTCGAGCATGTGCGAGATGTGAAGGGGCAAGAATTTCTAAGCCTCGAGCAAGGGAGCATGTCGGTGGCCGACTATGAGGCCAAGTTTTCAGCCCTGGGCCAATATGCTCCACACATATTCGATGATGCGCATCAAAAAGTGAAGAAATTCATCAAGGGACTGCGTAGCAATGTCTGACGCTATGTCGCAACCCAAGACCCGGGCTCCTACCCAACGACATTGAGGCTTGCTCATCTGGCCGAGCAAGAAAATACAAGGTAATGACTGAAGTCAAGAAAAATCTAGGAGACATATAAGGTTAAATTCTAACAAATGTCCACTATAGGTTCGCCGAGGAGCAGAAGTCATCGGGGAAAAGGCCTATGCCGGCCGGAGGGAGGCGAGACAAGGAAAAGGTGGCGCGCCAAGAACCAGATCCGAGGGCTGGACCAGGTATTCCATTTTGCATCCAGTGCGGACGCAACCATCGGGGACAAGAATGCTGGAGGGCAGAAGGAAAATGTTATGAATGCGGCGAGGCCGGACACTTCGCGAAGAACTGCCCCAAGAAGGCCCAACAGAAGCCATTTTCTCCTCAAGAGAACATCCAGTACAAAGGGCGGGTCTATGCTCTAATGCAAGAAGAGGTAGACAACACTCCTACCATGGCTGAAGGTATGCTCCTTGTGGATAATGTCTATGGAAAGGTCTTATTTGACCCAAGAGCTACACACACATTCATATCCACCAACTTTGCTAATCAACTGAAGAACCGACCCCAAGCCACATTCTTCAGGGAAATGGTAGTCAGTACACCGACCGGAAAACAAGTCCACACCAAGCTTGTGATCCCTACTATTGAGGTAAAGATCTATGGGAGAAGATTGCTGGGGGAAGCCTACATCCTAGACATGGCCGATTTTGACCTTATCTTGGGAATGGACTGGTTAGACAAACATTTCACCCTCTTGGACTGCCGTCGGAAGAGAGTGATTTTTCAGGAACCGGGTAAGGAGACATTCTTCTTTCAATGCTCTAAGGACAAGTCCGGGGGAATGATAGTTTCAGCCATCCGGGCCTCCAAGCTGATCAGCGGAGGGTGTGACTATTTCTTAGCTAGTGTGGTGCTTGAAGAAGGCTCTATCAAGATTCTAGAAGACTTGGACACAGTCTGAGAATTTCCTGATGTATTTCCAGAGGAACTGCCAAGACTACCACCAGCTCGTGAGACAGAGTTCTCCATTGAGCTAACATCGGGCACCGCACCCATCTATGTTCCCCCATATCGAATGGCTCCGGCAGAACTTGCCGAACTTAGGAAGCAATTGCAAGAGTTGCTAGACAAGGGCTTCATCTGGCCCAGCGTGTCCCCGTGGGGAGCACCAGTCTTGTTCGTGCTGAAGAAGGATGGGACCATGCGGCTGTGCATCGATTACCGCAAGCTCTACCAGGTCACAATAAAGAACAAGTACCCTCTACCGAGGATTGAAGAGTTGTTTGACCAACTATCATCTGCCAAGGTCTTCTCCAAGATTGATCTGAGGACATGTTATCACCTGATCAGAATCAAGCCCGAGGATGTGTCGAAGACGGCCTTTAAAACTCGATATGGTCACTATGAGTTCCTAGTGGTACCATTCGGGTTAACCAATGCTCCAGCTGTGTTTATGGAGTAGATGAATCATATCTTCCGCCCCTACTTGGACCAGTTTGTCATGGTCTTTATTGACGACATCCTGGTATATTCTACCAGTCAGGAGGAACATCGATAGCACTTGAGAGTGGTTCTTCAGACCCTCAGGGAGAACAAGTTCTTCGCTAAATTCAGCAAGTGCGAATTTTGGGTTGATCAGGTTATGTTCCTCGGAAATGTTATCTCCGGGGATGGTATAGCAGTGGACCCGAGCAAGGTGGAAGCAGTGTCAAAGCGGGAAGCACCGAAGACAACCATGGAGATTGGAAGCTTCCTTGCCCTGGCTAGATACTACCGCCGGTTCATCGAAGGCTTCTCCACCATTGCAGCCCCAATGACCAAGCTGACCAAGAAAGGAGCAAAATTTATCTGGTCAAAAGAGTGCGAAGACGACTTTCAGATGCTCAAGGGAAAATTGACTTCGGCCCCAGTACTGGCACTCCCTCAGGGGGTTGATGGCTTCACTGTCTACATGGACGCCTCTAGAATTGGCCTCGGTTTCGTACTAATGCAAAATGGCCGGGTGATCGCCTATGCCTCAAGACAACTGAAGGACCATGAAAGGAATTACTCCACTCATGACCTGGAAATGGCAGCAGTGGTCCACACTTTACGTATTTGGAGGCACTACTTATATGGGGTTCGGTTTGAGGTCTTCACCGACCACCAGAGCCTAAAGTACATATTCACCAAGAAGGAACTCAATTTGAGGCAAAGGAGATGGGTCGAGCTATTGAAGGACTATGACTTCGCCTTATAATACCACCCAAGCAAGGCGAATGTGGTGGCAGATGCTCTCAGTCGGAAGTTGATGGCACTGAGTTTGCATCGAGAGTGGGATATGATGGAGGGTGTGATCGAATCACGACCCGATGAAAGGAAACAGTTCGGTCTCCTAGCTGGGTTATCGGCAAGACCGGCATACTTAGATAAAATTGCTGTGGCACAAAAGTAGGACATGGCATTGCAGAGACACCTGAACAATGAGGACTTCCAAATGGGAATTGATGGATTGATTACATTCCGAGGAAGGATTTGTGTACCGAATGATGTGAAGATGAAGAAGGACTTGATGCGGGAGGCTCATGGGTCAAAATTTTCCATCCATCCTGGAAGCACCAAATTATGTCAAGATATGAAGAGGATGTATTGGTGGCCGAGAATGAAGCGAGACATTGCGGAGTTCGTATCCAAATGCCTCACTTGTCAGCAAGAAAAAATTGAGCACCAAAGACCTGGCGATCCTCTCCAAACCATTGAAATAGCCCAATGGAAATGGGAACAAATCACCATGGACTTTGTGTCTGGACTACCCATGACCAGAAGAATGCATGACACAATCTGGGTAATCATGGACAGGTTCACAAAAACCGCACACTTCTTGCCCATCAACAAGCAAACTCCAATCGAATCCTTGGCGAAATTATTCATCGTTGAGATTATTATATTACATGGTGCACCTTTGTCCATCATTTCTGATCGGGACCCTCGATTCACTGTGAGGTTCTGGAAGAGTTTGCAGCAGGATATGAGGACGGAGCTGTGGCCCAGCTGAGCATTTCACCCCCAGACTGATGGGCAATCTGAGCGTACTATCCAAACTTTAGAAGATATGCTGAGGGCATGCGGTATTGAGTGGAGAGGAAACTGGGACGATCACTTACCCCTGATAGAGTTTTGCATACAACAATAGCTACCATTCCGCCATTGGAATGGCACCTTACGAGGCACTCTATGGGCGGCCTTGTAGGTCACTGGTGTGCTGGTATGAAACTGGCGAGAAGCGATTATTCGGGCAACAATTGGTACAAGACTGCTTAGAGAAGATATCCATGATCCGGCAGCGACTCCTCACATCCCATAGCCATTAGAAAAGTTATGCAGACCAGCGGCGGAGAGAGTTGACTTTTGCGGAAGTAGACCATGTATTTCTAAAGGTGTCTCCTACCAAGGGAGTCATGTGATTTGGTAAGAAGGGCAAGCTCAGTCCCAAGTATATTGGGCCTTTTGAGATTCTATAGAGGGTCGGCAAGGTGGCTTATCGACTTGCACTCCCGCCCGCTCTGGCACATGTGCATCCGGTTTTTCACATCTCCATGCTCAGGGAATATGTTAGTGATGCCTCGCATGTGATAGAATACGAGCCCCTGAAAGTTGAAGCAGATCTATCTTATGCGGAGCAGCCCATCGAGATCGTAGACCATAAGGAGCAGGTGTTGAGGAATAAGACCATCCGGCTGGTGAAAGTCTTATGGAGGAATTCTAATTCCGAGGAAGCAACTTGGGAGCCGGAGGACAAGATACACCATGAATATCCCCAACTATTCGATAAGTAATTTTCCTTAAAAGGAAGTTTTTTTCAATTTCAAGGATGAAATTATTTTAAGGGGGAGAGAATGTAATGACCGCCAATTGTGCACTAGCCCAATCGGGCACAATTCAGACGCATGAACCAAACGGGCCAAAAATCTGGATAGACTATCTAAGAACCCTTAGAAAATTCGTAACTTAACGTAGGGGGATCAGAATGGAATGAAACTAGGTCCATTATAAAGCTTGGACCCTTAGCCTAAACTCTTATGTTGAGGGGGAGACCCAATTCGCACCAGAACCCACGGTTCTGAGCCCTTTTCTGCCAGCTGTCATGAAAAGGTGTGACTGTTGGGTGAATTCACACGTAATTAATGGAAAAATCATAACTCCTGGTAGAGTTAATGAAATTCGATGAAACCAAGACTGAAAGTTATATCTAGAAGTCCCCTTCATTTTGTATGAAGACATCCGAATCTAAATCCTAATGAATAAATACGCCCTTTCGCATCTTTGACTGAGTAGATGAAGGGTCACACATGTTCAACCCGAAGGGATGCTTAGCATTAACCCCTCTTTAAGCCAGCGACCTGGGGGCTAGGCTAAACCCGGGACAGGCCTTGGGAGGCTTTAAACCTATATAAAGAAGTGGGTTCCAAGGGTAAACAACCTTTAGCAACTCCTATCCTCAACACCCACCATCTACAGTTTCTCTCGGGTAAGGACGAGGAGTGAGGAGCCTTGGCATTTTGTAAAGGGCGAACCTGTAGTGAATACTGGTGGGTCTGGGGTGTGGAACTCATCCCCGGATCGGAAGAAAAAGTTTTAGGGGGATCTGGGGTGCGGATTTCATCCCCGGATCGATGGTTTACCATCTCAAAGGTAGGCACCTAACCTCAAACTTTGGGGGTCAATGATGCATTAGAATGATTTCAAATGTAATTTATACACTCTAAAGAGGGATTAAGGGCAGGTGGGGACGGCCAACATATCCATTTTGGGGTTTGTTTTTCAAATCAGTTTTGTGTTCCATGAGTTTCCACAGTCCTTGGGAGGGTCAGAACACAAATATAGGAAACCCCTAGTCGGTGCACCAATGGGGTAGCCCAGTCAAGCCTGAGCATACGTATTAGAGTCCATACATCAGGTCTGAGCAGGTCCCGTGTTACGTCGGTGCGTGTTTAGTTCAAGCCATAAGGTCGGTGCGGGTTTAATTCAGGCCAAAGGAGAGGTCGGTGCGTGTTTTGCCCAGGCCAAGAGGGGTCCGTGCATGTTTGTGTTGGCATCGGTGCACATTTAGCCCATGCATAGGTAAGGTCAGTGCATGTTTAAGGATCGTGCATGTTTTAGTTATAGCAAGGTCTGTGCATTGTTGCAAGGTCTGTGCACTTTTGCCCATACATAGGTAAAAGGGGTCTGTGCATTATTCATAAGGTCTGTGCACTTCTGTCCATGCATAGGTAAAAGGGGTCTGTTCATTGGTTGCAAGGTTTGTGCACTTTTGGGTCCATGCGTAGGTAAAGGTCTGTGCAGAATAAGGTCTGTGCATATTTTGTGTCGGTGCATGTTTGTGTCGGTGCATGTTTTGCATCTGTGCATAGTTTGTGTTGGCCACGGTGAGGACTGAGCATAGTAGGTCTGTGCATGTTTTGTGTTAGCATAACCAAGGTTCGTGCATAGTAGGTCGGTGCATCTTTGGCCCTGGCCATGAGCAAGGTCGGTGCAAGTGCTAGTGAGGTCGGTGCAGGTTGGCCCCGGCTATGAGCAAGGTCGGTGCACCTGTGGGTCTGTCCAATTTCTGAAAATTGAGAAAAAGAGAATTTTGAGGGGGCATATTAATTCATAAAAATCTGAAAAATTAGAAAAATGGCAGAAGGCTAAGTTAGTAACCCCCAGTAAAACTTTCATGCCCACAGAAATTCTGTACTTTCAGATATAAATCTGTTTCTGTGCATGTGTAGCCTAGAATGATAAACCTGTACTAACCTGAATATGACTGCCAGTATGTTTAGCCCTCTTAAAACTATTAGAAGCATATCTGTGAGCAAGCTTAATTTTTGAGAAGCATGACTGTGAACTTGGTTTGTCCCTTAATCTATGAAAGCATGTCTGTTATGATAAATATCATTCTAGTCACTATAAGATAAATAAGAATGTGTATGCCATGAAGGGAAAACATCAGCATTCAATGAGGTTGGACCTCGGTCCCTTCTGCAGGACGACGATACGTAACGCCGCGGAAGTAAAAGATCCCAGGGGACGGCGATACGTAACGCCCTGGTTCGAAATCCTATTGATTCAGTCTTCGGTCCCATTGTGGGGCGGCCTTTGTGGGACAGCGATATGTAACGCCACTGGGCCACAAGAATCTAGGTGGGAGTTCACTCTTGGGTCTGCGTAGTACTCTTTCGTTCTTTTGTATGTGTGTGTGGGCCTCTTGTGTTTGCGGCAGCTGTCCGGTTCTCTGCATGGCAAAAATATGAACACTCATGAAAATATGATAATGTTTAATTGCTTAATCACTAGGTTTTTGCTGCATACTTGGGTACCTTGTACGTTAGTCAAAGAATCCGTATTTTCCTTACATGAGCTATCTTAAGAACTGATGATGAAATGTACTAAGCTAGTGTTAACATCTGAACTCGATATATAATGGATTATATAGATGTAAAGTTAACCCCGGTTTGACTGGGTTGCCTACTGAGCGTCACACTCACCCCTTATGACACACGTTTTCAGGGGACATAGAGAAAGAGGTTGAGGAGGAGGCAGCAGCTGAAGAGTAGAGTTAGCCACTGTTCGTCTGGGTATGCTATGGTCGACTGTTTCTATTTTGTGTAGGGTTGTGGAGTGGCAAGCCCATGCGGGCTCATGTGTAATCTGGAACGATGAACTTGTACTCTTTTGGAGACTATGAATGGTTGAGATGTTTACCTACATTTTTGTAACCTATGGTTTCTCTCTCTCATGTGAATGCATGTACGTCTATCTACATTGCTGCTTTCGCGATACGTACGAAGTAATTCACTTCGGGGTCCGACAAAAAAAATATACATACCCCCAAAATTTGGGAATCGGATCTCGGGGCGTTACATGCGCATATATGGCCCGATCTGGTCCTGGGAGGAGCACCCGAAAGTACTTGTGCCCATGGGAGTTGATTGATCATGGTGTGGTATTACACCGAAGTGCATGACTAGCTTGATTTATGGCATTCCATGACTCGTACTTGACATGACTTTACTAGCATGGCCCGCAATGGGTATTTACTTGCTTGATATTATAATAGCCAATTCATGTGACATGACTTGATATATTCTCATGCTTGACCATCTTGGTACATTTTACATGATTATCTTGAATTCTTGCTAGTTCATCTCTATTCACTCTTGTTACACTTTCTCTCGTCGTTTCATGCGTACATGCATAGCTAGACTTGCATTCATGTAACATGTAATTACTTAAAGCAAGGTTGTACTTGAGATATAATTCCTACTGAGCGTTCGCTCACCTAGTGTTTTTCTCTATTTTTTTCACGTAACTCTGATGACGAGAATCAATCGGATGGGAACGGGAACGAGTAAAAGAGCGTAGAGCCATCCAGTCATAGAAGCATCTATCTAGCCATGTCTTTTTCCTATTTCTTGAGTCTATCATTGTAATTTTCTTTTATTGAGTCAATATTGTCCATTAGTACTCTTTTCTAAAGAGGAGATTATGTAACAGATTTACCTTAATGGTTATTATGAATAAATTGGATTTGGTTATCTTGCAATTTGCGTATCTCTGTCTATAAGGTCGAATTCCTTATGCTCTGATTGACATGAATGATATAACTCGTCACGTGAACCGAGTTCCTTCCGCGCTCGGGGCGTGACAAGGTGTTTCTATTCTGTGGTTTGGCCTTGTGTGCCCGTAAGATGTGTGTCATCATTGGCCTTGTGTGCCCGTAAGCTATGTGTCAACATTGGCCTTGTGTGCCCGTAAGCTGTGTGTCAGTGGTGTTAGTGCAGTTGCACTAGGGAAGCCTCACTCGGTTGAGTGACGGGTGGACGTAGGGCTCTGGGTTGAGTCCGAACCACCTTAAAAATCCTATCTTGTGTGGCTTTCTTGTGTGTTTGTTTTACGGTAGATGCATGCTTAGGCCGCTTACTTATCTTGCATTGCTTCTACTGCTAGTGGGTCTTCTTGTGTGTTAGCATATTTTATATTCCGCTACGTTTATCGCAAAAAGGGGGCTGATCTATTCACCCCTCCCCTCTAGATATGCCATTCCCACACATCACGTGGTATCAGAGCCAATCTCTCATGCAAAGGTCTAACGACCTTGAGAGAAACAGTGGAATGGCAACAAAGGATCAGACACCAGAGGGTAATTTTGTTAATAGGCCACCTTTCTTTACTTGATCTAACTATCATTATTGGAAAAATCTCATGCAGGTGTTCATCTGAGCACAAGACCATGAGATCTGGCGAGTGGTGAGCAAAGGTCCCTATGAGCTACTTGAGGATGAAGAGACTTGGACCTGTGAACAGATAAGAAAGTCTACAGTCAACTGGGGTGCCAAGCACATAATGCAGTGCTCTCTACATCCGGTGGAGTTTTCAAGAGTGTCTACATGTACCATTGCCAAAGAGATATAGGACAGATTAGAGGTAATCTATGAAGGCACAGCTCAGGTACGTGAGACTAAGGCCTACTCATTACAGACTATGAGATGTTTAGGATGAAACCTGAAGAATCTATTTTAGATATGTATACTCGACTATCTCTGCTCACTAACAGTCTGATTGATTTAGGGAAGACGTATTCAGAGCAGGACATAGTGAGAAAAATCCTAAGGTCACTAACTCTGGCCTGGCACACAAAGGTAAATGTTGTAGAAGAGTCAAAAGATCTCTCAACAACCAAGGTGGATGAACTCATAGGGTCCCTTATGACCTATGAGATAAACTTGAAGAACAGAGAGGTCGAGGTAAGTAAGAAAAAACCTCTGGCTCTAAAGGCTGGACCTAGCACTCAAGCTACTTCCGAGGAAGGTGAGACTTCTTGCAGTGAGCAAGATGAAGATCAAGTGGCTATGCTCACTCGTAGGTTTAGAAACTTTTTAAGAAATGAAAGTAAAGGCTTTAGGAAATGGAAGCCTCAGGTAAAGAAAGCTTACAAATCTAAACCTAAAAATTTAAAGAAATCTGACAGAGTTGTTTGTTATTCTTGCAACAAACCAGGGCATATAAGAACTGAGTGCCCCGAAAGAGTGAAGAAAGCCTCCAAGAAATGGAAAGGGAAGAAGAAGAACAAAGCCATGGTATGTACATGGAGTGATGAGGAAGAGGAAGAGGATGGAACAAGCTCCTCAGAGGATGAAACTAAAGACATTTGCCTCATGGCAAATGAGGATGAAGAATCTGAGGTACATTCTCCTTTTGAGCATTTTTTAATAGTGATTAGGAAGAAGCCTACATTGAGCTTATGGATAAGTGTGACATATACAAAAATAAAAACAAATCCTTGAAAAGGAAAATCAACTCAATTGTGCATGATCATAGCATAAGTGAAAAAAAGTTTCCCTAGAATCTGAAATTGAAGATTTAAAGAAAATGATTGAAGACATGGAACAAGGCAGAAATGAAATGAAAGACCTGGAAGTTGAAAATGAGAGTTTGAGGGATGAGATTGATGAGCTGAAAGTAAAAATGCAAAGCTATGAAAATGACAGTAAATTGTGTAATGAAAAATATGAGGTTGTCAAACAAGTCAACTCTAAATTACTTGAAGATGCTAAAAAATTTCAAAAGGAATTGAAAGATAAACAAAATTCACTAGAGAAGTTTGTAGATGGCAGGGAAAACCTAGATGCATTGCTAGGTACAAAAATGAATTTTAACAAGGAAGGTTTGGATTTTAATCCCACAAATAAAAAGCAAATTGGTTTAAAAATTGTCACATTTGTATCCTCTGTAGGTGCTTCAAGTTCCAACTCTAAACCTGCTCAAAACAAAGGAAAAGAAAAGGTGGGAGAACCTGTGAAGAAAAACCCTAAAATTCCCAAGAAATCTTCTCAAAAATACCAGCCAAAACACCAAAAATAAAAGTTCAAACCAACCCACACCAAGGCTAGAAGTGGTAAAAAGGGTAGTGCTGGTAGACAGTCCGCTGGGGTGAGGTCAGTTAATTCTTGGTCAGTACCCAGTCCTTATGAGAAAAGGCCTTACACTAGTCCCCCATTCTATGCAGTGCCAATGAACCTACCTCAGAACAGGTATAAGTACTCGGGACAACAAGGGGCAGGTCAGTATAGGTTCCCCTATAGGCCAAGATAGTCTGTAGGTCAGTCTCATTACAGTCCTTATACTTACAGACCTAGCCCAACCAATTACCCTATGACCTACCACAATTTCAATCAGCCAAGGACAAACTATCAGAACTAGAAACAACCCTTCTCAAACTTCCATCAAAAACCAAAGGGTAACAAGGTTCCTAAACAGAAAAGAAAAATGAAAATAGAAAACAATAACAAAAATTCTCCACCAAGCAAGGTAATAAAAAATGTGAAGAAAATTTGGTTTCCTAAATCTGTTTTATCTTGCTTTACTGAAATAAAAGGTTTATTGGGACCCAATTATCCTTGGGTTCCAAACATTGTTACTTAATTCCTTGTGCAAAAGTGTCTTACAACCATGCATAATCGATGGTACCTTGATAGTGGCTATTCAAGACACATGACTGGAGACAGAACAAAATTCTATCATTTGGTGGAAAAGGAAGCCGGTCATGTTACCTTAGGAGGGAACAATAAAAGAAAAATTATTGGTACAGGTTAAGTTGGTAAAAACCCCTACAATTCTATTGAAAATATTTTGTTAGTTGAAGGTATAGAATATAATCTTTTGAGCATAAGTCAATTGTGTGATAAAGGACATAGAGTAGTGTTTGACTTTTCTGAATGGAAAATTTTGGAACAAAATTATAAAGAAACAAACTTTTCTTGTAAAAGAGTCAATAATGTGTACATGATTGACTTAGATGATCCAACCCACTTAAATCTTTGTCTTGCTACACCAAAATCTGATCTTACATGTTTATGGCATCGTAGACTAGGACATGTTAGCTACAATGTCTTACATAAACTTTTGAAGCATTTAATGATAAAAGGTTTGCCTGAACTCTCTTTCAAACAGAATAATAAAATCTGAGAGGTATGCACCCTAGGAAAACAAATCAGAAAATCATTCAAAAGCTGAACTAAAAGTCTAGCATCTAAACCAGTTGAACTAATCCACATGGACGTGTTTGGTCCAACAAGAACTGCTAGCTTAAGTGGTAATAGATATGGCTATGTCCTAGTAGATGATTTCTCTAGGTTCACATGAGTGTTCTTCCTCACACATAAAAATGATGCTTTTGATAAGTTTCAGGCACTCTACATGAAGGTGAAGCAAGATGGTGAGTTCAAAATTTTCAACATACTTTCAGATCATGGTGGTGAATTCGACAATGTTGATTTTGATAATCTTTACAAGGCTGAAGGAATAAATCATAGGTTTTCATCACCAAGAATCCCTAAACAAAATGGGGTAGTTGAGAGGAGAAAGAAAACACTCGTAGAAATGGCTAGAACTATGCTGCCTGAAAAGCAACTACCAAGGAGGTTTTGGGCTGAAGCGGTTAACACAACTTGTTATATTATAAACCGCTCAATGGTAAGGCCATTCTCTAAAAAGACTATTTATGAGTTGTTCAAAGGTAAAAAGCCATCTCTCTCTCACATAAAAGTATTTGGTTCAAAGTGTTTTGTTCATAATAATGATAAAAGAGATTTAGACAAGTTTGAGCCCAATAGTGATGAAGGGATATTTCTTGGATATTCTGATAGGTCCAGGGCTTATAGAGTCTAAAATCTCAAAAGTTTAACTGTGGAGGAGTCACCCCATGTCACATTTGATAAAACTAATGATGACAAATCTTGCAGGAAAGATGATGATGGGGAGTTCCTAGACTCCAAGGAAAAAGATGACCTTCCACATGAGGAGACAAAAGGAAATGGTGACCCGGAAGATCCAAGCAATACAAGGGTCATGGCTACAGGTGAAGGTAACAATCCTATTGATATTAGAGTGCTTAAAGACCATCCTCTAGAAAATATCATAGGTAGCCTACATGATCCACCTAGAACTAGGTCACATTTCAGAATTATTGATGAATTAGAACAACTTGCTCTTGTCTCCCAAATTGAACCAAAGAATATTGAAGAAGCATTGAAAGATGAAAACTGGATAAATTCTATGCAAGATGAATTAACCAGTTTGAAAGACATAATGTTTGACATTTAATTCCTAAACCCCCAACAAAATTTATCATAGGCACCAAATGGATTTTTAGGAACAAACTGAGCGAAGATGGTAAAATAATCATAAATAAAGCTACATTAGTGGCTCAGTGGTACAATCAAGAATTTGGAATTGATTTTGAAGAGTCTTTTGCCCCTGTAGTCAGATTAGAAGCAAATAGAATTTTGCTTACTTTTGTTTATGCACATAAAATCAAATCGCAACAAATGGATGTAAAAAATACATTTTTAAATAATCTAATAAAAGAAGAGGTTTATGTTGAACAACCCCCCGATTTTGAATGCTCTCATCATGAAGATTATGTGTTTTAGCTGGACAGGGCTCTCTATGGGTTGAAGTAAGCACCTAAAGCTTGGTATGATAGGCTAAGCTCATTCCTCACTGAAAAAGGCTACATTAGAGGTAATGTAGACCAAACACTCTTCACAAAAAGATAAGGTAAGGATATCTTGTTAGTTCAGATTTCTGTTAATGATATTGTGTTTGGCTCTACAAAGCCCAAAATGTGTGAGGATTTGGCTGATCTCATGACCAGTGAGTTTGAGATGAGCTTAATGGGTGAGCTTCAATTTTTTCTTGGCTTGCAGATCAATCAAAGTGATGAAGAATGCTTCATAAGTCAAGCCAAATATGTCAAGGAGTTGCTGAAAAGATTTGATATGACAAATTGTAAAACAATGGCAACTCCTATGGGAACAACTACATCACTGGATGCAGATGAGAAAGGTAAATTTGTGGATGCAAAGAACTATAGAGATATGATTGGTTCATTACTCTATTTAACTGCATCTAGACCAGACATCCAGTTTATTGTTTATCTTTGTGCTAGAATTCAAGCTAGTCTAAGAGAATTTCACTTGATTGCTGTCAAGCGTATCCTTATATACCTTTCTAGCACTCAAGACTTGGGATTATGGTATCCAGCATCTTGTGAATTCTCTCTCATTGCTTATTCAGATGCTGACTATGCATGATGTAAACTAGATCGCAAGAGCACTAATGGCTATTATCAATTTTTGGGTGGGTGTTTAGTCTCTTGGGCCTCCAAGAAACAACACTTAGTTGCCCTCTCTACTGCAGATGTAGAATATGTTGCTTCAGGGAGCTGTGGCACCCAAGTGTTGTGGATTAAACATCAACTCCAAGACTATTTAGTAGACCTTGGATGTGTCCCTATTTTGTATGATAACACAAGTGCTATCAATCTTGCTAAAAATCCAGTCCTGCACGCTAGGACCAAGCACATAGATATAAGGCATCACTTCATTAGAGATGAAGTTTTTAGAAAAAATTTTGAACTACATTTTGTCCAATCAAAAAATCAGGTTGCTGATATTTTCACCAAGCCATTATGCAACGACAGGTTCTCAACTCTAAGAAGGGAGTTAAGTATATGTAGACCTCAAATCAAATCAGGTTTGAGCTGATTGATCAACTCTCTTACTTTTTTCTTGCATAATGACAACATAATACCTGTTTCTGAAATAAACTGCCGAATTACTGAATTTTTTGATGACAATTATCTTCACGGGGAGTTTGTTTATTTTTGAACTATAATGAAAAATCTGTTTCTAAGAATAAAAATTTATTTCATGCATATGCTTTCTTTTAAGTCTGTACATATTCTCTTGTAATGTCTTCAATTATCTGAGTGGTCATTGGTTGTAGTGAATTGCATTGCATTGAAAGATGCATCTTCATGCATGACTATTGTGATGACCCAGAGCGCCGGATACCGATATACCGATAACATCGATACACCGATACCAGGAACTGGGGAAGCCACCCAAGAGGCTGATGAGGCCCCTGAAGGGTTAGTGAAGTTTGTCGAGGGGATGTATAACGAATTACAATCACAAGCGCGCATGTATAAGATTAAGCAATAAAGTTTAACAAAAGTGCGGAAGCAATTCAAAATAACCAGAGTGATATATATATAAACCAGTCCAGAGACACAAAAGTACTAGTCCGAAAGGTACAACTACACGGGGCATACCCTATAAAAAGTACAACAAAGGCCCAAAAAGGTGACCCGTCTACTGCTGGCGGCTAGGCACGGTCTCCAAAACAGCTCACGAAACACCGGGAGACGGCGGGCGCGGCTCACCTGAAAGGGGAAGGGTGAGTCACAGCCAGACTCAGTAAGGGTCACGCGGATCCCTACCTCACACTAAACAGGCATACATGCGAAGATAAAGGCAATTAGAGCATGCATTTAAATAAAATAACAAGCATTGGCATGAATAAACTACTCAAGTAAAGCTGTAAACTCTAACTAAGCAGGTATAACAGCTAACACATGCCAATAATAAATAAATGCAAGCGACTGAAACTAAATCTACCAGTAGAATATGCCTTAACTAATCGAAGCAGCAAGGAGTAGAACAACCACTGGGAGCAGAAACCAGATGCGTCCACTGACGACTTATACTGCGTCTTAAGCACTCGCAGTCGACAACACGACAAGCTGAGTGCGTAAACAGTACCAAACCAAGTGACGAGTCAGAGTGACACCCGTCAGTGTCAGTCCACAGCCTCTGACCACATGTGCATACACTGACTCTCGCCTGAGCCAGGCCCTCTAGCTAGTTTTCTCCCTCGGTAGGACGCTACCGTTGGCCAGGAGCCCACGGAACTAGCTTACAAACCATGTACGGGAACAACCCTCCGCTATCCCCAAGCGGGTCGGTACTCAACAGACCTTAGGGCAACAACAATGGCTCCATTGCAAGGAAAGAAAAGCTACTCTATTGGGATTCACAAACATGCCATTAGTTCATAAACTAATTCATAACTGGTGTGTAATCACTATCGAATGCATAAGGAATGGGCTAGAAGCTTTTTGAAACCAACAGGCAAGTGGCGGTCTGTAGCCACCGCGCTACAGGCATGTAACGGCCTGGGGAAGGCGCGTTACATTGAAAGTGACGCGTCCACCCCTGGGGGTTACATCCCCCGAACCCCAGCTCAAACGCAAACGAAACAGAGTGCAACGCGCTTGCCCAGGCGCGTTACACCGCTCTAACGGCAGGCTGATTGGCCGTTACATCCACCCTAGAGCACAACCAACACACAGTGTATCAGATCCGGTTGCAGGCAAAGTGACGCGCTCGCCCAGGCGCATCGGGTCACCCTGACGGCCGGCCGACTGGCCGTCAGGTCAACCGCCTGACTTGGTCAACTCAAAACAACGAACATGTAACGGAGGGGAGCCCCACCGTTACTCACGAACTGACGCCCCATCAACGGGCCGTTACTTTCAAGTAACGCGTCCTCCAAGGACCATTAGGCGTGTGACGGTTCCTGGAAGGACCGTCACACCACCTGGGTCACGAACGGGTTATGTTTGAAAATCGGTTCTCTCCCGGACGATAGAAATCGTCGGGTAACGACGTAAAAACCTGTTTCCTCTCAAACCATACATCCCAAACAACAACATAACAACTAAAAATAGCACATGCAAAGCCCACAACGCATTAAATTCAAGAACAAGGCTAGAACTCCAAAAATAGAAAAATGAACAATATGCATGCTACGGGGTTCTAATAAAACGAACAAGCTACAGGAAATGATCCTAGCAAGTTTAGGAGTCCATCCCCCTACCTCGTTCAAGCCGAAACGGCCAGAAACGCCGCATGCAAGGAGGAGGGTCCACGGGGCCTTCAAGCTCCAACTCACTCCCACGATCACCAAACCACGCCGAAATGGGTACCCTCGCGTTCCTCTCGACGCAAGGAATCCAACGGCGCCAACCACGCTTCAATCCGACGTCGTCTCGCCTGCGTTCCCTAGGAGAGGGGAGAGGGCAATCGAACGAAGAGAGAGAGAGCGTAAGGGAAAAGAGATCGACGAGGGGAGAGAGGGTGAGGGTGAGGGATTAAAAGAAAATAAAATAAAATTAAAAAATATACTAATATAATCATTATATATATTAAAATCTTATTAATTTCTAATAACCCTCAATTAACTCCAAATAAATCCGGAAAAATACCAGAAAAATTCCTAAAAATCCCAGAAAATAGTCAGAAATTCCAGAATAAAAACTAGATCCAAACCACTAAGGATCCACTAAGGCACGTGCCTCACAGTCCCTCTCTCCTAATAGAAATTTCACCCTCGAAATTTATAACAACGGATAAGGAGGAAACTGAGAAAAGAATTATACCTCACTGGAATAAGAAAGGAAAAAGCTGACGCATCTCATCTTCGCGTTCCCAAGTAGACTCATTACCAGAGTGACGCTGCCAAGCAACTCTTACCAGAGGGATAACCTTATTTCTCAACCGCTGCTCATGACGGTCTTCAATTCTGATAGGAAACTCTGGCGTAGACAAATCAGCAGTCACTTCGGGCCAAACTGAATCATCGAGAACATGAGAAGCATCTGGCACATATTTCCTCAACTGAGAGACGTGGAACACATCATGAATAGCTCGCATAGCCGCTGGTAGTTGCAATCGATAAGCTACCTGACCCACAGCTTCAACAATAGGAAACGGGCCAACATAACACGGACTCAGTTTTCCACATTTCCCAAATCTGGAAACACCTTTCATCAGAGATACCTTAACAAACACCATATCTCCTGGCTCAAACTGTAGTGGACGTCTGCGCTGATCTGCATAACTTTTCTGTCGACTCTGAGCCGTCAACAATCTCTGTCTAATCAGACGAACCACATCAGAACACTACTGTACCATGTCAGGTCCTGTCAAAAGTCTATCCTCAACATCAAACCAATTCAGAGGAGTACGACAAAGATGACCATATAGTGCCTCATAAGGAGCCATGCCAATACTGGAGTGAAAACTATTATTATAAGCAAATTCGACAAGTGGCAAATGTTGACTCCACGAACCTTGCCAGTCAAGGCAACATGATCTCAGCATGTCTTCCAGAGTCTGAATAGTCCTCTCTGACTGTCCATCTGACTGTGGGTGAGACGCTGAACTGAAGGCTAACTCAGTGCCCAAAGCTTTCTGGAAACTACGCTAGAAGCCGGAGGTAAAACGTGGATCACGATCTGACACAAGTGAAACAGGAATTCCATGCAGTGGCACGATCTTCTGCACATAAAGCTCGGCCAATCTCTGCACACTCCAAGTAACTTTAATTGGCAACAATCTGGTAGTCTTGGTTAATCTGTCAACAAGCAACCAGATACCATCAAAACCTTGAGAAGTCCGAGGCAAACCCGCCACAAAATCTGTAGTAACATGGTCCCATTTCCACATAGGAATCTCTAACGGCTGAAGCAAACCACCTGGCTTTTGATGTTCCGCTTTAACTCGCTGACAAGTCAAGCACTTTGAAACAAACACAGCCACGTCTGACTTCATACCTGGCCACCATAACTGCTTTTTCAAATTCTGATACATCTTGGTGACACCTGGGTGAATAGAAAAACGGGAACCATGGGCTTCCCTCAGAACCTCAAGTCTCAATGCATCAACACCGGGAACATATAATCTACCCTGGAAACTGACGACCAGCTCATCATCAAATTCCACATCATATCTTGATACAACACGGGCCAATTCAGAATCAGCTTGCTGGGCTTCTTGAATCTGCTGATACAAAGCTGACCCCAAAACCAAGCTAGCACAAACTGCCATCCTCGGATCGGCAGGAAACTCCACACTGAATGCCTCGCTCGGAAGCTGTTCCCACAATTTCCATTCATGAAGCAACAGATGATTGACCTGCACCTTCCTGCTCAGAGCATCAGCCACAACATTCATTTTACCCGGCTGATAGGAGAGTGTAAAGTCATAATCTTTCATGTATTCCATCCATCGCCTCTGCCTGAGATTCAGATCTTTCTGGGAGAATATATACCGTAAACTCTGATGATCAGTAAAAATCTGAAATTTCTCACCATACAGATAATGTCTCCAGATCTTTAAGGCAAATACAACTGCAGCTAGCTCCAGATCATGCGTAGGGTAATTTTCTTCATGCTGTTTCAATTGCCGAGATGCATATGCAATAACCTGACCATGTTGCATCAGCACTGCACCCAAACCCACTCGAGAAGCATCTGTGCAAACCATAAATCCACTCGAGCCGGAAGGCAAAATCAACACTGGAGAAGAAGTTAGGAGCCTTTTCAATTCAACAAAGCTCTCCTCACACTGATCCGACCAGACAAACTGCACATCTTTACGAGTCAGTCTAGTCATAGGTGCTGCAATCTTTGCAAAATCCTGGATGAATCTTCGATAATACCCAGCCAAACCTAAGAAGCTTCTAATCTCTGTTACAGTTCTCGGTCTCTGCCAATTCAAAATAGCTTCAATCTTAGCAGGGTCCACTGCTACTCCATTACCCGAAATCACGTGGCCAAGAAAATGAATTTCCTGAAGCCAGAATTCACATTTACTGAACTTCACATAAAGCTCGTGATCTCTTAGAGTCTGCAGAACGATCCTCAAATGCTGCACATGATCTTCATCAGAAGCAGAGTATATCAGAATATCATCAACAAAGATCACCACGAATTGATCGAGAAATGGACGAAAGATACGCTGCATTAGGTCCATGAAAGCTGCTGGGGCATTCGTCAATCCAAACGGCATTACAAGAAATTCAAAGTGACCATACCGAGTACTGAAAGCTGTCTTCTCCACATCAGATTCCCGGATTCGCAACTGAAAGTAGCCAGACCGGAGGTCAATCCACGAAAAGACAGTAGCAGATTGTAACTGGTCAAACAAATCATCAATCCTGGGAAGCGGATATTTATTCTTGATAGTCACCTGATTCAGTTGTCTATAATCAATACAAAGCCTCAGGCTTCCATCTTTCTTTTTCACAAATAACACTGGAGCACTCCACGGGGAAAAACTGGGGTGAATATAGCCTTTTTCCAGCAATTCAAGTAGCTGTGCTCGCAGTACTTTAAGTTCAGCTGGAGCCATTCGGTACGGTGCCTTTGTTAATGGGCCTGTACCAGGAATCAGTTCAATCACCATTTCAATCTCTCACTCTGGAGGCAAGCCTGACAACTTGTCAGGAAACACATCAAGGAACTCACAGACAACAGGAATATCACCGACATCCTGTCGTGGTTTCTCAACAGCAACCACATAAGCTAAGAATCCCTGGCAACCTGCACTAAGCAACCTATAGGCTCGAATAGCAGAAATAATCATACGAGAAGAACGGGATCGAATACCTTGGAAATAAAAAGTTGATTTTCCCTGTGGCTGAAAATAGACTTTCTTCGATCTGCAGTCAACCACAGCTCCATAATGCTCCAACCAATCCATTCCCAGAATAATATCATAATCTGCCAGCTGCAACGCATACAATCTTGCTGGCAACTGATGATTATCAATCATCACAGGAGACTCTTCTAAACACAAAGGTGTAATCATGAAATCTCCAGAAGGCAATTCAACAAATAGCTCACAAGTTATTTCTGATGTCGGCTTCTCAATACACGCCACGAAATCCTCAGAAATAAAAGAGTGAGAAGCACCAGAATCAAATAAGACACGAGTTGAATGACCATAAAGCATAATCGTACCTTCCACCAGATGGGATGCAACCGCTTCAGCTCTAGTCATATGAGAAACCTTGCCTTTCTGCTTCTTCGATCCTGCTGAAGATTGCTGAGAAGACGCCGACGCTTGAGAATAGAATTGTTGTTGAGTTTGAGGTACAGGAGGAGGTCTGAATTGCGACTGCTGAGGCTGAGAGAACTGAGGAGCTTGTAAATGCTTCGGCCTCAGCAGGCAATCTCAAACCACGTGACCAGGCTTGTCACAGTGAAAACAGACCACAAGAAGAGAACACGACCGACCCTTATGGTGACCATCGCATCTCCGACAAGTCCACGGCTGACTGACAGCTGAACTCTGACGAGTCTGAGAAGAAGGTGCTGTCGTCTGCTGAACAGAATCTGTACCGGACGGTTGCTAGAAAAACCTCTTTTTCTTCTTGAACCTCTTAAATTTGGTCTTGGAAGGAGAAGAAGCATTGCTAACCTCTGGCGCGACAGAGGGAACTCCTAACACGGGCGGTCGGTAAGCCTGCTGAGACTGCAACACTGGCTGAACTGACCCCGCCTGAGGATACCCACCTGGTCTCGCCATCTCCAGTTCTAGTGCCACAGTTGCCTGGCACGCATCATCTAAGTCAGCAACACGACTCGCGATCAAGGGCAATTTCAACTCTGTCCTCAATCCTCGCAAGAATTGCTGAGTCTTCAACGCTTCATTAGCCAGCACATGGGGCGCATATTGACCCAATTCCATAAACTTATTCTGATACTGAAGCACAGTCATACTACCTTGAGTTAGCTCCATAAATTGATACATCTTAGCCATCTGCAAGCAGACAAGAGTGTAGGCATGCTCGAAAGCAGCAACAAACTCTGCCCATGTGATCTGCCGAAGAGGTCTAGAGTGAAACGCAATCTGCCACTCGGCTTTCCACCACGTAATGGCTGTACCTTGGAGTTGAAACGTAGCAAGCATAACCTTCTCATCCTCAGCGCACTCCATAGACAGGAATACGCGCTCCATTGCATCTAGCCACTGCCTCGCAACCTCTGGATCAGCTTGACCATCGAAAGCAGGCGGGTTGAACAGGAGGAATTCTTTCAAAGCCTTGCCTCAACTACCAGGCACTTCAATCTGAGGAGCAACGACTGGCACTGGAGGAGGAACAACAGGAACTGCAAGAGGAGGTGCAGAACCACTCTCTTCTCTAGGCGCATCTCGGGGAGCTCGAGGAACTCGAGGAGGTCTTCCTCGACGAGGCGGCATCTTGCACTGCCGAAGACAGAAAGCAATAGGAATCACATCAATCACGTAGAAAACAACCTAAGCCAGCAATTGACAACACGAAGGACTAGCTCTGGACAAGTTGCAAATTCCAATTCCTTATACAAATCCTCAACTCCGCTCTGATACCAACTGCTACGACCCAGAGCGCCGGATACCGATATACCGATAACATCGATACACCGATACCAGGAAATGGGGAAGCCACCCAGGAGGCTGATGAGGCCCCTGAAGGGTTAGTGAAGTTTGTCGAGGGGATGTATAATGAATTGCAATCACAAGCGCGCATGTATAAGATTAAGCAATAAAGGTTAACAAAAGTGCGGAAGCAATTCAAAATAACCAGAGTGATATATATATAAACCAGTCCAGAGACACAAATGTACTAGTCTGAAAGGTACAACTACACGGGGTATACCCCGAACAAAGTACAACAAAGGCCCAAAAAGGTGACCCGTCTACTGCTGGCGGCTAGGCACGGTCTCCAAAACAGCTCACGAAACACCGAGAGACGGCGGGCGCGGCTCACCTGAAAGGAGAAGGGTGAGTCACAGCCAGACTCAGTAGGGGTCACACGGATCCCTACCTCGCACTAAACAGGCATACATGCGAAGATAAAGGCAATTAGAGCATGCATTTAAATAAAATAACAAGCATTGGCATGAATAAACTACTCAAGTAAAGCTGTAAACTCTAACTAAGCAGGTATAACAGCTAACACATGCCAATAATAAATAAATGCAAGCGACTGAAACTAAATCTACTAGTAGAATATGCCTTAACTAATCGAAGCAGCAAGGAGTAGAACAACCACTGGGAGCAGAAACCAGATGCATCCACTAACGACTTATACTGCGTCTCAAGCACTCGCAGTCGACAACACGACAAGCTGTGCGCGTAAACAGTACCAAACCAAGTGACCAGTCAGAGTGACACCCGTCAGTGTCAGTCCACAGCCTCTGACCACGTGTGCACACACTGACTCTCGCCTGAGCCAGGCCCTCTAGCTAATTTTCTCCCTCGGTAGGATGCTACCGTTGGCCGGGAGCCCACGGAACTAGCTTACAAACCATGTACGGGAACACCCCTCCGCTATCCCCAAGCGGGTCGGTACTCAACAGACCTTAGGGCAACAACAGTGGCTCCATTGTAAGGAAAAAAAAGCTACTCTATTGGGATTCACAAACATGCCATTAGTTCATAAACTAACTCATAACTGGCGTGTAATCACTATCGAATGCATAAGGAATGGGCTGGAAGCTTTTTGAAACCAACAGGCAAGTGGCGGTCTGCAGCCACCGCGCTAAAGGCATGTAATGGCCTGGGGAAGGCGCGTGACATTGAAAGTGATGCGTCCACCCCTGGGCGTTACATCCCCCGAACCCCAGCTCAAACGCAAACGAAACAGAGTGTAACGCGCTTGCCCAGGCGCGTTACACCGCTCTAACGGCAGGCCGACTGGCCGTTACATCCACCCGAGAGCAAAACCAACACACGGTGTATCAGATCCGGTTGCAGGCAAAGTGACGCGCTCGCCCAGGTGCGTCGGGTCACCCTGACGGCCGGTCGACTGGCCGTCAGGTCAACCGCCTGACTTGGTCAACTCAAAACAACGAACATGTAACGGAGGGGAGCCCCACCGTTACTGACGAAGTGACGCCCCATCAACGGGCCGTTACTTTCAAGTAACGTGTCCTGCAAGGACCGTTAGGCGTGTGATGGTTCCTGGAAGGACCGTCACACCACCTGGGTCACGGACGGGTTAGGTTTGAAAACTGGTTCCCTCCCGGACGATAGAAATCGTTGGGTTACGACATAAAAACCTGTTTCCTGTCAAACCATATATCCCAAACAACAACATAACAACTAAAAATAGCACATGCAAAGCCCACAACGTATTAAATTCAAGAACAAGGCTAAAACCCCAAAAATAAAAAAATAAACATTATGCGTGCTACGATGTTCTAATCAAACGAACTTGCTACAGAAAATGATCCTAGCAAGTTCAGGAGTCCATCCCCCTACCTCGTTCAAGCCGAAACGGCCGGAAATGCCGCATTCAAGGAGGAGGGTCCACGGGGCCTTCTGATGGAGGCATCATCCACAACTCCCTTTGGTTAGGGTCTTCTTCACATTCCAGCATCGTTTGAGTTCGGGCCTCTCTCTATAAAGGCCCAATTATCCCTTTTGTGCTATTTACTTGAGTCAGTTGATGTAATTTTCAGTTTATTTGAGTCATGTCCCTAGGTCTTGCATTTATTTTCCTAAGTATTGAATGTCATTAGATTGTTCGGGCTTGGCCCATGAGCCCCCCTACCCCTTCGGTTATTTGCTATTGAGTCTTTTGTCATGGACTTATTGTAAAATGTGGGTTTCCTATATATAGGGCCCCATTTCCTTCATTTGGAGGTAATGAATGATTCAATACAAAATATTTCCCTTTGAGTGTTTAAACTTAGTTCTAGAGGAGTGAATCCTATAGTTGGGTAAGAAACCCTAGGGGAGTGATTCCCCACCCCACCTCTCTCTCTTTCTCTCTCTTCCCCAAGGGGGGTTCGCCCCATTCCTCTCTCCTCCTCCTCCCAACCACCTCCAACCCCCACCTACCTCCATTAAGGCCCCTCCACTTCCCGACACCCCATTTACTTCCCCCCTAGTTCCAAGGTAGAGTCTTCCCCATTCCAACACCATCTCCCCCATTCCAACCAAATCTTCCCCATTCCAACACAATCACCCCTCTTCCCCACACCATCTCCCATCTTCCAAGGTCATTTCAAATTTGAAATCCCTTCCCTCCAAGCTTTGGCTGCCCCTCCCTCTATCCCCTTTAGCCTAGGTCACCCCCCACCTCCCTCCATTCTTCATCCCCCTTTGCGATCCCATTCACCATTACCTCAGCTGAAACCTGTGGCCTCCCCCTCTTCCTCCATCTCCCCTCCACCATTAGCACCCTTCCAACCCTCCCACATACTCCCTCCACCATCCCCTACCTCCCCTTCCCCCTAGAGTTCTTGCTTCCCCTTCTTCTTGGAGGTCTTTGGAAGCTCTATTCAAGTTGCAGTTTGCTGTCCAGAAGTTACAGGTGAACCAGCAACTTGCAGCGGCCACCACAACTTGATCCGGATGATTTTGAAGACACAAGAGGCATCCAAAGAAGCGCCTCCCTGTCTTATTCACAACAGAAGTGGTTTCATCTTAATCCGAGCTGTGTACTGCCCAGGAGCTTCGTTCTCCCACGACTGCTCAGAACTGCCTCTGCTGAAGCCCTAAACCTGAGTAGAAGCTCTGCCACGACTCACCCTGGAAGAATCAGTTCGAAAGCTCTTCTACAAAGTTCTTCATCGCCCTGTCAACTTTCAGAATCAAGAAGCAGAACTCTGTTCGGCATCCAGTAGCAGAAGCTATCAATTATCTCCCTTTGCTGTACGGATCGGCTTCCCCACAGTCTACACCGACCAGTCATCCTTGTTCGGAGCCTCCAGGTCTTCTCCGTCATCTTTTAGCATCCCCGTCAGTTTTTCTGTGAAGAGGACTCATCCACGATTCCAAAAACTCTGACGGCGCTTGATTCCGAGGTCGGGAGCTGCCGGGGCGTTCTCTGCAAGCTGCTGTTAGAAGTCTGCAACTGCAGGTCTGAGAATCTGAAGCTCTGTTCAAACCTCCATCCTGGTCAGCAGCGGCTCCAGAAGAAATTGAAGAAATTCTGAGGCATTCCCTTCCCAGCTACGAAGATTTCTCCACTAGTCTCATCATCATATAAATTCCTGAGCGAGTTCTACAGTAGCAACACCATCTCCCTGTCCCTGTTCAGAGAGAGCAGGCAGAACCGGTGACTTCATCGTTCCATGCTCTTAATCATAGTTTCCCCTCCCCGCTTGGCCGGCTGAAGGCCCCTCCCTGTACGGAGGTAATTTTGGTTGTAATATCCATTAACCCCCACCCCAAGATCCCCCTCCTGTGAGAGGTGTAGTGTTGTAACTTGTTTGGGCAGGCCAAGCTACCCCGGCGCGGCGTGTGGGGATCCACCCGCCTCCCCGCTCGCCCTCGTCTCCGACCGGGACCGGTTTCTTCAAACCGGTCGAGTAAGTGCTCAAACCTTCACTCCATTTAGTGCTTGTCATTCAATATTTGTTCTTAATTCCGCTGGTTATGCGGGTGAGAGCCCGGTCCTCAAGTCCCGTTGTCTTGAGTGATCACCGTAGGAGAAGTACATCCGGTGCCTTTGGCACTTTGTCGGCCCCTTGAATTGGGCATCCATATCCATTGGGAATCCCATCTTGGCCTTGCTGGCCCTCTACCAGTAAGGACCCAACCCCTCAACCTCACCTTGGCATTGCCAAGTTACCTCGGGCTTGGGTGAGTGTCCATAGAGTGGTGGCCCAATTCGGCCCATTTGAATGCGATTGTGCTTGCTTGCATTAGGTCCAAGGTTGTGTCACATCAATTGGTATCAGAGTAAGTCTTTGACTTGTCTCTATCAAGTCTAAGTCCTATGACCATTGCATTGTGTGTCCAACATCTTTGGCCCCTTGTCTTGCATGTCCACCCGTAGTGGTGCTAGTTACCGATCCGATCCTTCATCTTCAAATCCACCCATGGATCCCCATCCTCAACTCAATCATGATGCTCCTAGGGAGGAACCTCAAGGTCAAATGAATAGGGTAGATGCTGCCCTTACCAACATTCTTGCCCAACTTGAGTCCCTTACCACTCGAATTGCTCGGCTTGAAGAGCATGAGTTCCACCCAAGGAATAATGAGTCTAGAGTCCACCCTCCACATGATGAGCCTCCTAGGGAAGACCCTCATCCAAGGAATAATGAGCCAAGAGTTCATCCACCACATGGTGAGTTGCATAGGAATGAGTTCCACCCAAGGAACAATGACCCAAGAGTCCACCCTCCACATATTGAGCCTCATAGGGATGATTTCCATCCTAGGAACCATGGACCAAGAGTCTATCATCCACATGCTGAAATTTATAGGGAATACTTGGACCATGACCCTTACCATGACCATGAGAGACTCCGACACCATCCAATTCATGAAAGGCGTCCACGGGACGACCCAGATGACCCTCTCTTAAGGATGATTAAAGTAGAGGCCCCAAACTTTGATGGTTCCCATGAACCAAGTGTCTACTTAGAGTGGGAAACCGCCATGGACCAATACTTTGAATGGTACCCTATGTCCGACCAAAGGAGGGTAAGGTTGGCCAAAATGCATCTCATCAAATTAGCCAAAACTTATTGGTTAAACCAAGAGGGTCTAAGAAGGATTAGGCAGGGAGAGCCTATTGATACTTGGGAGGGTATGAAGAACCAACTTAGGAACAAATACCTTCCCCAATCCTACCATCAAATGCTCTTAGATGAATGGAAAAGCCTCACCCAAGAAGGAAAGACCGTGGTTGAATACATTGAGAAGTTTGACTCCTATCTTTTGAAGTGTGGAGTTCATGAGGACCCGGCTGTTACCTTGTCTCGCTTTAGGAATGGGCTTCAAAGTCACATCAAAAGAGAGCTTTTCATGCGAGATGTTGATAATCTTGAGATAGCTTATCAAATACCTAAGGATGTAGAAAGATTCTCTAGGATCCCTCGATTTGCTACTCCCCGACCGGTCGATCCCAAAAACATGGGACCACGGCCCATTCCGGCCACTCCCATGAAAGCCCATAATCCAAGTGGGAACACCCCATTAAGGCCTTACAACCCTCCTCCCACCATCACTCCAAACAAACCCACCCCTAGTCACCCCCTCCCACGGAGGGAAGACATTCCCAAAGGCCCAAATGTAGGAACTACTTCGGGTAGCGGACGTCAACAATGCTTTAGGTGTCAAGGGTTTGGCCATTTTGCGGGTCAATGTCCATCCAAGGGATTATCTAGCTTGCTTATTGAGGAAGAAGCTCCCCCACCCCAAAAGGAACTTGAGAGTGTTGTTGAGGATCATGAAGCCTCCCTAGATTGGGAAGAAGAGTATGAGGCCCAATACCTTGAGTCGGGTCTAGATCACACCACTCTATCTACCAACTCCCATCTAGGAGTGATTAGGTGCACCCTCACCAAACCCCAAGAAGAGGATTGGCGCCGAACTTCAATCTTTCACACCTTTGTCAAGAAAGGGAGCCATGTAAGGAAAGTGATCTTGGATAGTGGGAGTTGTGTCAATGCCGTATCCCCCGATACCGTTAAGCTTCTTGGGCTTACTATCACTCCCCACCCAAATCCCTATCGAGTCTCATGGATCAACAACAACTCCATCCCAATTAACACTCAATGTCTTGTGCCCCTCACCTTCTCTTCATACCATGATCAAATATGGTGTGACATCATACCCATGGAAGTAGGTAGCATCCTACTAGGAAGACCTTGGCTTTATGATGTAGATGCCATCATCTTGGGTAGGAGCAACAAATGCACCTTTGAACATGAGGGTAAGACTATCCGTCTTAACCCCTCCCCACCTCATCCCATGACCAAGAGGGACACTCCCCCTCAAGAACAACACCCCACCACCATACAACTCTCGGGGAACTCCACCCCTCCAACCCCATCCCTCACCCAAACTCCCAAACAAAGTGGGACCTCGGGGTTGGCCAAGGGTCTTCATCTCATCACTAGGAAAGAACTTGAAGAGGAGATAGTTCAAGGAGTACCACTATGTGCGGTGGTCATTTGCCTAGGAGAGCCCACTCCCACCAATCCACATCCCATAGAAATCCAACAACTCCTAGAAGAATTCCATGATGTGTTCCCAACGGAGCTCCCGGACCAACTCCCTCCCATGCGGGATGTGCAACATGCGATTGATCTAGTCCCGGGGGCCACTCTCCCAAACCTTCCTCATTATCGCCTCAATCCCACGGAACATGCTGAACTTCGGAGGCAAATAGAGGAACTCATTAGGAAGGGCTTCATTCGCATTAGCAAAAGCCCATGTGCCGTACCGGTCCTTCTCACTCCTAAGAAGGATGGGTCATGGAGAATGTGTGTGGATAGTAGGGCCATTAACAAAATCACCGTCAAGTATAGGTTTCCTATCCCTAGGCTTGATGACATGCTTGATATGTTAGCCGGAGCCACCATTTTCTCCAAAATTGACCTTAAGAGTGGCTATCACCAAGTTAGGATAAGGCCCGGGGATGAGTGGAAAACGGCTTTCAAAATCAAAGATGGGCTCTTTGAATGGTTAGTCATGCCTTTTGGGCTTTCAAATGCCCCAAGTACTTTCATGCATCTTATGACGGAGGTCCTTAGGCCATTCATTGGGATCTTTCTAGTGGTCTACTTCGATGATATACTCATCTATAGTCAATCCCAAGAGGCCCACCTTGACCACCTTAGGCAAGTTTGTACCATCCTTCGACAAGAGAGCCTATTTGCCAACTTAGGAAAGTGCCACTTCATGACCACCTCCCTCACCTTCCTAGGATTTGTGGTGTTTACCAAAGGCATCTCCATGGACCCCGACAAGGTCCAAGCTATTATTGATTGGTCGGAACCCCACACCCTTCATGAGGTCCGCAGTTTCCATGGATTGGCAACATTCTATAAGAGGTTTATTCGTGGATTTAGCACTATCACTGGCCCAATCACCGATTGTCTCAAGAAGGGGACTTTTGTTTGGACCAAATCAGCCTCTAAAGCCTTCCAAGAACTTAAGGAGAAGTTGACCCAAGCCCCGGTCCTATGTCTTCCTGATTTCTCTAAAGTCTTTAAAGTCACGTGTGATGCATCCGGGATAGGGATAGGAGGAATCCTTAGTCAAGAGGGACACCCGGTAGCCTTCTTTAGTGAGAAGCTTTGTGATGCTAGGATAAGATACTCCACTTATGACAAGGAGTTCTATGCCGTGGTTCAGTCCCTCCGACATTAGAGGCACTACTTGTTGCCCAAGGAGTTTGTCATCTTTTCTGACCATGAGGCCCTCAAATACCTCAACTCCCAACAAAAGCTATATGCCCGACATGCCCGATGGGTTGAGTTCATCCAATCCTACACTTTTGTCATCAAACATAAGGCCGGGAGTGAGAATCGAGCGGCGGATGCCCTTAGTAGGAAAGTTTCCTTGCTATCCACTATCCAAGTGGAAGTGATCAGATTTGATAGGATCAAGGATGAGTACCCTTGCTGCCCCGACTTTGGGCACATCTATACCACCTTGACCACCCCTTCTAGCAAGGAACATGAGGGATTTGTCTTAGAGGATGGGTTCCTCTTCAAGGGACCCAAGCTTTGCATTCCACGGACCTCACTCCGAGATTTCTTGGTTTGGGAATTACATGCGGGAGGGTTAGCTGGTCATTTTGGAGTCCACAAAATCATTGCCCTAGTTGAGGGTCAGTTTTATTGGCCTAGTCTCAAGAGAGATGTAGGCAAGGTTGTGGGTCAATGTCGAACATGTGCCTCGGCCAAACAAGTGAAACAAAACACCGGCCTATATACCCCACTCCCCATCCCCGACCGACCATGGCAAGACTTAAGCATGGACTTTGTGCTAGGATTACCCAAGACTCAAAGAAGGCATGACTCCATCTATGTGGTGGTTGATAGATTTTCCAAAATGACCCATTTCATCCCATGCTCTAAAACCTCCTATGCCTCCCATGTGGCCCGATTGTTCTTTGATGAGGTTGTCCGTCTCCACGGGCTACCTAAGACCATAGTCTCCGATAGGGACGTCAAATTCACTAGCTACTTTTGGAAAACTCTTTGGCACATGATGGGTACCCTCCTCAAATTCTCCACTGCCTACCACCCCCAAACAGATGGCCAAATCGAAGTTGTCAATCGGAGTCTAGGGAACCTTCTTAGGTGTCTTGTTGAGGATCGCCCCGAAAATTGGGATCTTATCTTACCCTTGGCCGAATTTGCATATAACAATTCCATCAATAAGTCCATAGGGATGAGTCCATTTGAAGCCGTACATGGGTACAAGCCAAGAAAGCCTTCCGATCTCATTCCCCTTCCCCAGCATGCTAGAGTGTCCATTTCAGCCGAGTCTTTTGCACAACATATTAGAGAATTGCATGAAGAAATTTGCAAGCACATCAGCAAAAAGAATGAGGCTTATAAAAGGCTGGCAGACTCTCATCGGCGTCACCAAGAGTACCATGTGGGTGACTTTGTGATGGTAAGGACGGAGAGGCTCTCCCCGGGAGCCAACTCTAAACTGAGGCCACGTGGGGCTGGTCCCTTCTAGGTCTTGAGGCGCATTGGTGCAAATGCCTACGAGTTAGATCTCCCTGAGGAGTATGGAATAAGTCCCACATTCAATGTCGCCGACCTAGTGCCATATAAGGGACCCACGGTGGTACCTAGTGAGGAGATTGAGCCTACTTCTTCCTTTGAGAGAGCACCCACCCGTGAGGAGAGACCACCAACCAAAAGAGCCTAGCGTGAACAAATTGAACAAATATTGGATGTACAAGTCACTACCACTCGGAGCAAGGTATATGAGCGCTATCTCGTCAGGTGGAAGGATTGGCCTCCTTCGGAGGATTCTTGGGTGAGTCGGGAGGATCTCCAACGGTTGGATCCAGACCTCCTCGAGCAGTACCACAGCCGGATGGACCCCTACTCGAAGGAGTCGAGCTCTTCACAACCCAGGGGATTTGATGGAGACATCATCCATAACTCCCTTTGGCTAGGGTCTTCTTCACATTCCAACATCGTTTGAGTTCGGGCCTCTCTCTATAAAGGCCCAATTATCCCTTTTGTGCTATTTACTTGAGTCATTTGATGTAATTTTCAGTTTATTTGAGTCATGTCCCTAGGTCTTGCATTTATTTTCCTAAGTATTGAATGTCATTAGATTGTGTAATGTGCTATTGGGCCCAATTCTTCGGGCTTGGCCCATGAGCCCCCCTACCCCTTCGGTTATTTGCTATTGAGTCTTTTGTCAGGGACTTATTGTAAATTGTGGGTTTCCTATATATAGGGCCCCATTTCCTTCATTTAGAGGTAATGAATGATTCAATACAAAATATTTCCCTTTGAGTGTTTAAACTTAGTTCTAGAGGAGTGAATCCTATAGTTGGGTGAGAAACCCTAGGGGAGTGATTCCCCACCCCACCTCTCTCTCTTTCTCTCTCTTCCCCAAGGGGGGTTCGCCCCATTCCTCTCTCCTCCTCCTCCCAACCACCTCCAACCCCCACCTACCTCCATTAAGGCCCCTCCACTTCCCCACACTCCATTTACTTCCCCCCTAGTTCCAAGGTAGAGTCTTCCCCATTCCAACACCATCTCCCCCATTCCAACCAAATCTTCCCCATTCCAACACAATCACCCCTCTTCCCCACACCATCTCCCATCTTCCAAGATCATTTCAAATTTTAAATCCCTTCCCTCCAAGCTTTGTCCGCCCCTCCCTCTATCCCCTTTAGCCTAGGTCGTCCCCCACCTCCCTCCATTCTTCATCCCCCTTTGCAATCCCATTCCCCATTACCTCAGCTGAAACCTGTGGCCTCCCCCTCTTCCTCCATCTCCCCTCCACCATTAGCACCCTTCCAACCCTCCCACATACTCCCTCCACCATCCCCTACCTCCCCTTCACCCTAGAGTTCTTGCTTCCCCTTCTTCTTGGAGGTCTTTGGAAGCTCTATTCAAGTTGCAGTTTGCTGTCCAGAAGTTGTAGGTAAACCAGCAACTTGCAGCGGCCACCACAACTTCATCCGGACGAGTTTGAAGGCACAAGAGGCATCCAAAGAAGCGCCTCCCTGTCTTATTCACAACAGAAGTGGTTTCATCTTCATCCGAGCTGTGTGCTGCCCAGGAGCTTCGTTCTCCCACGACTACTCAGAACTGCCTCTGCTGAAGCCCTGAACCTGAGTAGAAGCTCTGCCACGACTCACCCTGGAAGAATCAGTTTGAAAGCTCTTCTACAAAGTTCTTTATCGCCCTGTCAACTTTCAGAATCAAGAAGCGGAACACTGTTTGGAATCCAGTAGCAGAAGTTATCAATTATCTCCCTCTGCTGTACGGATCAGCTTCCCCACAGTCTACACCGACCAGTCACTCTTGTTCAGAGTCTCCAGGTCTTCTCTGGAATCTTTTAGCATCCCCGTCAGTTTTTCTGTGAAGAGGACTCATCCATGATTCCAGCAACTCCAACGGCGCTTGATTCCGAGGTCGGGAGCTGCCGGGGCGTTCTCTGCAAGCTGCTGTTAGAAGTCTGCAACTGCAGGTCCGAGAATCGGAAGCTCTGTTCAAACCTCCATCCTGGTCAGCAGCGGCTCCAGAAGAAATTGAAGAAATTCTGAGGCATTCCCTTCCCAGCTACGAAAATTTCCCCACTAGTCTCATCATCAGCAAAATTCCTGAGCGAGTTCTACAGCAGCAACACCATCTACCTGTCCCTGTTCAGAGAGAGTAGGCAGAACCGGTGACTTCATCGTTCCATGCTCTTAATCATAGTTTCCCCTCCCCGCTTGGCCGGCTGAAGGCCCCTCCCTGTGCGGAGGTAATTTTGGTTATAATATCCATTAACCCCCACCCCAAGATCCCCCTCCTGTGAGAGGTGTAGTGTTGTAACTTGTTTGGGCAGGTCAAGCTACCCCGGTGCGGCGTGTGGGGATCCACCCGCCTGCCCGCTCGCCCTCGTCTCCGACCGGGACCGGTTTCTTCAAACCGGTCGAGTAAGTGCTCAAACCTTCACTCCATTTAGTGCTTGTCATTCAATATTTGTTCTTAATTCCGCTGGTTATGTGAGTGAGAGCCCGGTCCTCAAGCCCCGTTGTCTTGAGTGATCACCGTGGGAGAAGTACATCCGGTGCCTAGGGCACTTTGTCGGCACCTTGAATTTGGCATCCATATCCATTGGGAATCCCATCTTGGCCTTGCTGGCCCTCTAACAGCAATGGCCCAACCCCTCAACCTCACCTTGGCATTGCCAAGTTACCCCGGGCTTGGGTGAGTGTCGATAGAGTGGTGGCCCAATTCGGCCCATTTGAATGCGATTGTGCTTGCTTGTATTATGTCCGAGGTTGTGTCACATCACCTTCAAGCTCCACCTCACTCCCACGATCACCAAACCACGCCGAAATGGGTACCCTCGTGTTCCTCTCGACGCAAGGAATCCAACGGCGCCAACCACGCTTCAATCCGACGTCGTCTCGCCTGCGTTCCCTAGGAGAGGGGAGAGGGCGATCGAACGAAGAGAGAGAGAGAGCGTGAGGGAAAAGAGATCGACGAGGGGAGAGAGGGTGAGGGATTAAAAGAAAATAAAATAAAATTAAAATATATATACTATAATCATTATATATATTAAAATCTTATTAATTTCTAATAACTCTCAATTAACTCTAAATAAATCCAGAAAAATACCAGAAAAATTCCTAAAAATCCAGGAAAATAGTCAGAAATTCCAGAATAAAAACTAGATCCAAACCACTAAGGATCCACTAAGGCACGGGCCTCACAACTATGGTATATAAAATGTTGACTTGTGGAAGGGCAGGTTAAGCTTTCTTGGAAGCTTTATCCATGCGTGAGGACTTACCTCCGTCAAGTGCCATAAGTCAAAACTCTATTGTGGGCCATTTAGATAGGGAGAGTCAATTAAATTGAGCTATTTTTGAAAACCATGCATGCAGTCAGGGGGAGTAAGTGTATCACATTTTGATTAGCATTTCCCTCATTCATGGTTTGCATCTAGTGAGGGGGAGTCAATGCATACATCAAGGTACTCTCATGCATACAGAATTGGCATTTTCTTCAGAAATCTCAGGTTTCGGTCGACCGACCCAAGAAATTTGGTCAACCGAAAATAGCAGTGCTAGCCAGTCCAGTACTTGTAAAATTTCAGTCGACCGAGCCTCAAATTTCGGTCAACCGAAAATCCTCTCCATGATTTTTACTGGCTGCTCAAGTGTTTACACAACTTTGACATTTTAGTAAGTTGTATCACCTTGTGCTAAAATTCTCTTGATGTCTGCTGATCAAAATGTCTAATCTTGGACTCTCAATGTGTTTTCTGCTCAATTGAAATCACCTATCTGCTCACTTAGTTGCCGCGTATTCATTTGTTGTGAGCTTTACTAGAACTCTTGGTATCATCATTGAACTACCTTTAATTCAGAATTTTGCCAATCTACTCATCTATTCATTATTTTGAGCAAATCATTAATAGGCATCTTCTGTTAATTAGGCTTCGTGATTGTCCATGAATAATTCTATTGGTTTAAGCTTAATGAATGTATAGAGTTTAGAATATAGTTTCCCTGAAACAATTTTTATTCTACATTTAATAGACCTCAACCATTTTCCACAATGTAGTGTCCTTGTGCAATCTCCTAGAAACTGAAAATTTAAGGTCACTAGCAACCTTGGTTGAGAAACTTTGATTGAGTATTGTCCTTAAACATAGAATATTTGAAAATTTACAAAGGACAGCACATGTCAAACTGTGTATCAATGCTCAAGGCAGAGCAATGGCTATATGTTTACTGAGAAACTAAGCCCTTCATCAAAGAAATGGAGTGGTCTTAGTCATGAGGTGTTGTTGCTATCTCTATTCAAAATGAGACAGAATAGTTAGTCTCATTGAGTATCTAGGGGTGCTGGCTTCTAATCAACGTGCACCTTTGCGTCAAAAGGTGTGGACTAAACTTAGCTATTCCTAAAAATTAGTGAGCCAAAAGGAAAAATTGAAAATGACCAAAGGTCAGACATAATGCTATAATCATGAGGTAAACATCAGAATTGTTCAATTTGTTTAACTTCAATACTAGTCAGTAGTTACTCCTGAGGGAGTCAATGATTTTGGCTGAGTAAGATAAAGGAGTTAAACATGGATATAAATTTTTGGACTTGGATTATTTTTATTAAATCTATATGCAAAATGCTTCAAAGAGCTTCATTGATAAACTCTACTTTTATTGCTCTTAAACCAAGCAGATCATAAAGGCTTAATCACAGGAGTTCTTATTACAAAAGACTCTGAAAATTAAAAGCTTGCTTAATGAATGATGTTTCAGGTTGTCCTTTACTTCTGATGATTCATATTCTTGAACACCTTACACTTGTCACAAAGCTTTCTTCTACAGCAAGTATCCCCATTTCTAATGAACCTTCAAACTTTTTTTGCTGATTTCAAAGGGGGGGAAATAGCAGTGTGAGTCATTTGAGAAATGTTGTTTCATGCGTATGCATATCACACATTTTGAACTATTGTTAAATATCACACATTTTGAACTATTGTTGAATTTTTGCACATCCACTTGAACATCATGACTCACAGTGTTTCCATCATCAAAAAGGAGAAGATTGTTGTGCCCCTGTGTTTTTGATGATGTCAACACTCTAACTCATACTTGATTTTCATGTGCTTTTGATCCTTGAGTTTCATACATTTTTTGCTCTATGGGTTACTGTTGCGCGGGCTTTTTATGCCGAATCACCGGGGTGAAGGAAGGGATACAGCGGGGAAGGAAGACATGGGAGTTTGATATATCTTGGGTATCCTCCTTACGGTTGCATGCCTCTCACGGCGGTATCGGGCACTCTCCTTTTATGGAAAGTCGAAAAGGGTCGAATGGCACGAGAATGTAAGAGTACGGATTAACCGGACAGAGTGCGGGCCTGCCAGTCGATTTCTCGACAATTACCCATGGAACCAAGGGATTACCGAGGAAGCGTCACCAGGACGCGGCATGTGGGCTCGGGCGATCGGGTGACATGTGGAGAGAAGGGGTTCCATGGGTGCGAGTGCGTAGGAGATTGTGGGAATCGTGTACTGGACGTCTTTCCCCACCGGCCGCAAGCAACCAGTGTTTATTTACATCGGATTGAATCTGAACACCTTCGTTCTGAGCTGAAGAAAAGTCAGCATATATGTCTGAAGCCGTGGGTAGAGGGTCGGGAGCATTCCACAGCTGTGGGTGCACTTTCGACTGAGGGGTGTTTACTGGGGTTAGGATGTTAGGCACGGATGCCAAGTGGTGTAGGTAGAAAGCTGGGGGCCCGAACGTGGATGTGAGAGCATTCGTCCAATTGGCGGTGTAATTTTTGAGATATACATGTCTTTATAGGTAGGCCGTAGTGGCCAGGGTACAACTGGTGCACGCCACGGGATAATTCCGATGTGATGATTGGTCCCCGGGTCAATTCGTGAAAGATGAACACATGTGTGTTTTACAGAGGGCCCCTCCCATGGCGTGGGCCATGGTGGTGACACCGAACGGGGGGCTTATGACTAGATGACTGCAGGGATGCATCGATCCGGTGTCTGGGTGAGGGCCGATCACGACTCGAGTAGAGCGGTCGAACATGGCCTCTTGACTATGACGGAGCGTGACGTCATGGTACGCCTGTGGTTGCAACCGACGGGCACGTGAGGGGGAATCCTGGCATGAGGGGACATTCGCCCTTGTCATAACGTCTCGCGCATGGTGGGTGTCGACTTGTGTGTTATGGCTAAATATAGCGTGAGGGGAGTGCAAACGACATACCCCCAGCGTACTAAGTCGATGAACAAGTCACCCACACACAATTCTCCTTAGCTCGTTGCTTGGAGCTTCTTGAAGCTTGAAGGCCTGATGTCTTCTTGTCTTGGATCTCCAATCTCCTCTTTACCCCTTGAGCTTCTAAGGGGTTTTTATAGAGAAGTTGAAAGGGTTAGAATGGGTTTAGGAGGACTAGGTTGATAGGTTCAAGCTAGCCCGCGTAAACCCAAGTGAATAGTGCATGGGAGAAAGGGTTTACGCGGACCAGCTCATAGGGTTGAGCTGGGCCGTGTAAACCCCTCCCCTGGGTGGGGTTTAGGCGGACCAGCCCAATGGGCTAATCTGGTTTGCGTAAACCCCTCCACGAGGGTGTTTTTTAATAAAAAAATAGGCTGGGAAGGGTTTAGGCGGACCATCCTCAGGGGGTGAGGCTGGTCCGCCTAAACCCCCTCCACCAGGGGGTTTAGGCGGACCAGCTTGGGGGGTCCAGGCTGGTCCGCCTAAACCCCACCCTGGGGGTTTTAGGCGGGCTAGCTTTGGGCTTTTTTAAATTTAGAAAAACAATTTTTTTTATTGAATGGAAGGGGTTTACGCGGACCAGCCGGAGGGGCTGGGCTGGTCCGCGTAAACCCCCCCCCCCTCGCGGGGGGGGGGGGGGGGGTTTAGGAGGATTGGCGCTAGGGTGAAGGGAGGCTATCCCCACCATATAAAATCCATTTTTTGGTCTATTTCTCGCTAAATTAACTAAGAAGAAAAGGACAACTTGGCTAGGAGGATACGTGGAGGCTTGTGTGAGCATTGACTCGAGGAATCTTCGGGCCGTTGTGCCGTTGCTTTGCCGCGTCCATGTGTTGACTTCATGAACTGGTATAACACACGATCCACGTCGTAGGACCGCAGACTGGACGAACTGGAGCTGAGTGGGGCCATGGGACCATCGGACTGGAGGGAGGGCGTGACCCCCTGGGAGCTCGCCCTCCCTGGGGTGCGCGGCTCCGCCCCGGGGCGAACTGGCCCCGGGGCCGGTCGTGACCCCGAGGGATGGCCCCTAGGGTCTCCTTATGTCTTCTGCAAGTGTCCTTTGAAGGACGTTAAGCTCCGAGAAACTGGGATGGGCCCGTGGGGGCCGTTGTTCTTCGAGTGGTCGTAGCCGCTCGCAAGGTGTTCGGGTAAATGCCCGACACACCCCGGATTGTCGAACGGCTTGGGTAGCTGGCCGAGGAGCCGCACGGTGGGCCTTGGATTGAAGATGGGAGCTCATGGGAGCTAAGGGGAGGCATCTTAGGGACGTGAGTCATGCCTTGAGTTGTGTGCCATGTTGCACGGCGGGTTGGCGGGGTAGCCTCGGGTTGGCTCGAGTGCTGGAGTTAAGTGGCTTGTTGCCATGTGTCTGAGTGTCGCGGTTGGCCCTGACTTGTCGGGGGGTCGTTGTAGGACCCAATTGATGTGCTGGAACCACGGGGCAGCCCATGGTTTGGTGTAGATGGGCTAGAATACACGCTCCCACAAGGTGTCCGACAGAATGCCGAACACACTCGTGCGAGCCGTATATGCGCGCGGTAGGCCTCCAAAGCCTGTGGTTGACTTAGTTAGGTCTCCCTTTGACCTTGGAGGGTTGAAAGAAGTGTCTCAGGGTGGGCCCTCGGCCCTTTCACTGAGTGCCACTTGGCGTGGCTTAACGTCGGGGCGCCCACGGGTGGTCCCGGGCGGCCATGTAGGATACTGGCAAAGCCCGTATGTGAGTGGCCGGGGTTGATCCCAGACAGTTGCTTATGTCGCCACGTGTCGCGGAAAGTTGGTCAGGACCCTTGTAGGGACCCACAGGGCTGTGGAAACGGCTAGGTAGCACATGCCTTGAAGATATTCAGGGAAATACCCAAACCCCTATTTCTTGTTATTCTACCGAGAAATAGTCTGGGTACAACAAATGCCCCCCACGGGGTGTGTGTCAGAGGCGGAGACGAGGGCGTACGGCCCGTGAGACCCATGTTCTGGGCTGTTGTAGTTGTATTTTGATACTTCATGTGCCTTTATCTTGCTATGCTGTGTATGTTGATTTTCTGGTATTCTGACTATTTTTTGGGTGCCCCGTCTTGTAGCTATGGCACGATTCGGCAGAGATGGGTGGGTCCCGAGGCGTGTGGCTCGGGAGGAGGACCACTGGGTGCGGCGGATTGAGCGGTCGATGCCTCCTCTAGGTCCACCGGTGGTTATTGTGGATAGTGTAGAACGGCGGGATTCGGGCCATACAGCAGTAGCCGAGGGCCCCGTTGGTGAGAGGGCAGCTGGAGTTGGGACCGTAGAGGTGGCCCAGATTTTGGGGGCAGGCGGTTTGTATACCTATGACCAAAGCGGAGGTTATCCTTTGGAGTTCCCCCTGGATCGCCATCTGTTTGAGTTTACCAGGAGCTATGTCCCTCTCGACATGGAGGAGGGTGACACCCAGATTCTGGGAGCCCGTAGCCGGCTTGAGCGGGCTATCTTGATTGGCAAGGATAGCCTACATGGTGTAGCATTCTACAGTTACCCGAGCTTTTTCGAGGATTACTGGAGGCAGTGTCGGTTCCCCAGTGTTGAGTGCCTGGGGTTCTTTGGCAGAGCAGAGCAGTCTGGTGTTAGAGTTGGGCCGCTGGGCCCTGCTTCCAAGGACTTGCATGGTCACCACCGCGTAGAGACAGAGGGGACCGTTGGGTTGGTGCTGGAGCCGGCGGGCTCCCAGTATGCTGGGGAAGGCTATGATGACCACATCATCCCGGATGGAGTTATGCGGCAGACTGTCATCAGCTGGTATGGTTGCTGGGCAGTGATCTCGTCACACTACTACCGTCAGGGTGCCACTGAGTGGCTGATGGGGATTGTTCACCACTACTGGGTGCTGCTGGATCGGGCTGGGATCAGGTACGCGGTGACTGCCACTTTGTACGCGTACCCGTGCTACACCGGACTGCTACAGTGATTGCTGGAGCGCATCAATCGCCGATGGAACACGGTGGCGACAGCAGAGGGAGAGACCACCCGTGACTTGTGGTCTCTATTCCAGATTTCTGGGTTGTCGATCATCGGTGAAGGGTATGAGGAGGTGGTACTAGATGACCTCCACCGTAGTCATACCGACGGACAGGGGTGATACCGGGTACCTTATAGTTACCGGTATCTTCTGAAGACCTGGAGGGACTTGGCCCTAGCCGGGAGAGACAGAGCTGCACAGACTCCCAGGGTGTTGCTTAATGTGTGGGTCCGCCACTTCTACAACGGAGCCTTCTGCTTCTATCAGGAATTCGCCAGGGATCGGACTCCGTGGGAGGAATATACTGAGGTGGAGCTACGGTTTTGGACGTACTCCCGATACATATATGCTCCACAGGAGGGGTGGAATCCCCACAGCTTACCGGATGTGACACATTTTGCCACCTACTTGGCATACTGGTTAGCGACATTTGTGGTCCCGCACGGAGAGGATGGTATGTTGAGGGCCGAGTTGCTATGGCCAGCCTGTTTGTTGGCGGAGGGGAGACAATTGGCCCTAGCTCCTGTTGCACTCGCCAACATATATCAGGGACTGGGACTTTTGGTGACACACCCGACGTCGAGAGAGAGGAGCATACTTCTGCCGACCCACTATCTCAGTGTGTGGGTCGGGATGCTATTTCCGGGACTGGTGGTGCGAGGGGCCGTGGCGAACCTAACGGAACCACTTTTGTTTAGCTTCACTGGACAACCTGATGGGGATGCAGAGGCACAGCTGGAGGGGGCCAGGAGAGCTCTTTGCTACCCGCCCACCCGGGGCCAGGAGGGACTACCTTTTGACAGCGCTGCGAGGGACTCTTGCCTTTTCTTGGGGGCTTTAGATGGAGGGGCGATCAGTGCCCACCCCGGTCAGGGGGCGGCAGATGCAGGGCCATAGACTGAGTGGCAACTATGCACCCGGTCGGCAGTGTTGACGTTACACCGGTCGGCGACGAGTTCCTTGGATCCGTACTACCCGTATCAGTTTGCAAGGAACTTCGGATACGACCTGGGGATCCCGCCGAACCGAGTGTTTCCTCTGACAGGCAGGCAGTACAGGGGCAGGGATACCCACCTACTTGCAGTAGCATGGTGGGACTTTTACTGTCACCGGGAGCCCGAGTGACCCCCGATGCCGAGATAGGGACGTCGAGGGCGATTCGACGTACACTACGCCAGGTGGTGGTTCGAGCACAGCCACCTATACCGGCAGAAGGCCTCCGCGATCAAGAAGGCGGATGAGAGTCACTTGCTGGGGAGGATTTGCCTCCGATTGCACTGGATGAGGGGTACCTAAGGACCCATGTTGCTCGGATCCGTTGGGAGATCGAGCGACTTGTAGAGCAGTGGCCCTGGAGCAGGCGGGGATCGTCGTTCGGGAGCCAAGGCAACGGAGGGGCGCTAAAGCCCCTGAGACAAGTACCGACAACAGCGGCGACGACTGGGGCGAAGGTGCCTCGACCGAGGGCACCTAAGACCTAGTGGGCCCAGTTCCTGGCCGATTGTGGCTTCTAGAGTAGAGGTTCGTTGGACCGGGCGCTTCCCGATGGGAGCTTTGCCGACACGGCGACCGACGACTAGAGGTGGCACATCGGTCACGCGATCGGGTCAACTGGGCCCGTGGAGTTCGTTTCTCAAGTTGAGTGTGCCCGCACTCTAAGGGACATTCGGGAGGCCGTCGTGAAAGTAGCCCAGGTGCAAGCGCTAAGACCAGAGCAGTTAGTACCCTTACCGTTGACCCCCTTCGGAGCTTCAGGTAAGGCTTTCTTCTTTCTAGCATGTGCCCCTCCCCTTTTTATCTTGTTATTCTTCGGGTGTGCATGTTTGTTGGCAGGTTCTGTAGCAGAAGGAGATCACCCTTCTACGGAGGTGTCTTCAGGAAGTGGGGACAAAGGTCTACAGCCCAGTCAGAAACGCCCTCGTGTGGGGGCTGCGGAAGCCGAGACTGGTGGGTCCTCTTGCGGACCCGAGATTGGTGAACAAGCTGAAGCAGAGACAGCTTTGAGTAAGTGTCTCTTCGACCTCTTTACTCCTGTTTGATTTAGCCAAGGTGGCTGGCTAACCTTATCTTGTTGGATTTATCTCTGCAGCTCCGCTGGAGACTGGTGTGGAGGTGGCTTTCTCGCCCCCTCAGGAGGTGGACCCTCTACCTGAGGAGGAGAACGAGTACGAGATAGATATGGAGGGGCTCCTTCATCTGATGGATGAAACTGCCCCCAATATTGAGACCTTTCCCGATTTTGAGTTGTGGAAAGCTGCTATAGGAGCCCGTTCAAGTAAGGGCTTTTCATGCTAGGTATGAGCTGCGATTTCGCTTGCTTCCGATTTCTGACATACCCGTCTAGATTGTGCAGAGGAGGCAGAGGCGTCGGGGGCCAAGGCCTCTGCTGAGGTACTGAGCAGAGCACCTGAACAGGTGGAAGTGCCAGCATCCACGGTGGCTAGTAGCTGTCCGGGTAAGTGTCCAATTGCTGTTGAGGGGATCTTCCCGTTGTTGTTGGACTTTTTTAGCAAGCCGAAATTATTGACTTGATTTGAGTTGTTTGTTTGGTAGGTGGGGATGTGGCGGCCACCTTGGAGATGATCCAGGAGCTAGTTGATGCTGCCCCCCCTGTGGTTCTACCATCCTTTGCTGGCGAGCCCGGGCAGGTGGCTTCTGTGCCCGCACCCATTATTGAGGGCACGCTGGGTGGGTTGCCACAGTCACTAGCAAAGGTACCTCTCCCACCTGTGTTGACCGTAGTATCGGCTTGCACGGTGGGGCTGGTAGAGTCCTCTAGTGTGGGACCATCAGGTATGTAGTTGAGTACTTGGTCATTTCATGGTGGATTGCTCTGCTTTACCCACCCATGCTGAGGTTTCATCGGGGTTGATTGTAGGTACATCTTCCCATATGGAGGATGGAGAGCTTCCCCGGGACATGTCCCGGATAGTAGGAGACGAGCCTGCTATCGTAACTTCTACTAGGGGCGACGAGGGTTCGTTGACATTGAGGGGGTTTTCGAAGGGGACGCCCCAGCTGGTGAGCTTCTTGCCTAACACCTCTAGCTAGGAAGTTATCTTCATGTGAGGTTGGATTTGGTAGTAGCCCGAATTGGCTTCTTGATGTGCAGATGCCTCTGATTTGCGTGCGGCCGGGGGTTCATCGGAGACTTCGTCTGGTTCTTCCAGCAGTGGCAGCGCAACGATGGAGACTGACGAGAGCTCATGACGGGATCGTCAATCAACTTGGGCAACTATCAAACTATATTTGCTATTTTAAGTGTTTTGTGTTAATGGGCCATATTAGTGGGCCAAGATGTGTGTTTTCTTTTGTAGTGGAAATAAAATATCCACATCATGTAGTCTTTTTTTTAAGTGTCTTTTAGTCTTCCCACTAGAGATATAATGAGTCTTAGGTGTTAAGTTTTAGTTGAAGTTTAATGAGTGTCTTTTGATTTTCTCTGTAGAGTCTATAAAGGTGACATGTAACCTCTCTTTAATAGAGAATGAAGAAAAAAAGAAAATTTTGGAAACCACTATCCTACGTGAGGTGAAAAACCTTGTGTTCTCCGAGAAGGAGATGGGGCGAGATGCCCCTGTCCAATGGGTGAGAAGCCTTTGGTCGTGAGAATCGGCCCCTATCCTTTCCCCCTCCCACTGTCACGGTTTCACCATCTTCCCATTCCACCTTCCCGGCCTCGTCGGCCACCAATACCCACCTTTAGTTTGGCCTCCGCTAACAGCCACAATCTCTTCTTATTCTTCCGTTTTGCCATATGAGAACCTAGACCCCCTCTTCGCCTACCCCTTGTCTTCCTCTTCCCCACAGCCCCAACACCCATTGGATGTTGCAGAACTCCAGCTGATCCACCCCCCCCCCCACGCCATGGTCGTCGCCATCCGCATCACCAACATCCCAACACACCCCACCCCTCTGTGGCAGGGATGTCCACGCCCACGCCTCCCACCCGACACTCCACCACCTGACCACCGGGAGTAGCACGACCAAGCACCCATGCCCAGGGCCCGTCAATCGCCATCACCCTGCCCCGTTGCTTCTCCACCGCAACCCCGCCTCCTCTTCTAAACCCAGCCGCTGAGTTCTCCACACCCTCCACAGCTGCCCAACAACTGGTCCGCCCCGCCCGTGGACTCCTACCGTTCTGGGAGGGCAGTCCGCCACCGCCAGCACACCGGGATCATATCACCGGACCCTTCCTTGCCGACCCTCGCCAACGGACCAAGCACGCCAGCAGTGCGAGCATGCCGTGACTCACGGTCGAAGAACAGTGATCTTCGCAGCCACGCCAGTGCCCACGTTGCACCCACGACGCCGCTATCGTGCCACCATGAGCCCACCATCCTACCACCGTATCCGCTGTCGCTGTCAGCTGTCTTCTCATCAGCCCGACAGGTGAGCCCGACGACTGGGCCCGGACATGCAACCCCGCGTCCGAGCACGTCCGCCTCCCCTCCGGGCAAGGCTTCCCCTTCGAGCAAGGCGGCACCCAAGAAGGCAGAGAGCACGGCACCCACTTCCCCCCGACCGAGCATGGCATGGAACGAGCACGGCATCCAAGCCACCTGCATCCACGTCCGAGCACGCCGGCTCACCTCTCACGTCGCCCGAGCATGGCTGCATCGCCCCTCCAAGCTAAACGCAGAACTCCCACAGGCTGCTCCCCTCCGTCGCTCCGCCATCATTCTTCCTGTTCACTCTGAACACGCCTGAGGACCGAGCCACCGTCGTCTCCCCTACCCCTACACGCCTCCTCCACACCTCACCTAGCTCGGTAGTAGGAGGAGCTCGACGCGTCTCCCCCCCCCCCATACGGCCATGCACACCTCGCGGGAGCAACCCCCCTCCTTTGTCTCTCGCCCTCTTTATCTCACTAGCCTCCACCACCCCTCCCTCACTAACACTCGCCATCCCCATCACACACACCTTGCCATTTGCGTACACTCCCCTTTCTCTCCTCAACCCCCTCCCTCTCTCTCTACGCGATACTATCTTGGAAAAAAATGCAGAACTCTCCCCTCTCTCTCTCTTGAGAGGTTCTGTGAAAAAAAAAATACATGCAGAGCCAGGCTACAACCCCTCCACTTGCACCCTCGTCTGCAACCCGCCGCACCCTTGCCCGCCTACGTGAGCTTCCATTCGCCATCAGAACAACAACGGATTTTGTGGGGTTTAAATTGAGTTGCCATCACAGCCACCTGGATCTTCACAGCCATGGAGCGAGAGTGAGGGCAGAGAAGCATGGTTCTCATGGGAAGCAGCAATAGTCGGAGGCTTGCTGTCATATGCAGTTCTACAATAGGAATAGGGAGAGGGAAGAGAAGATAACGAGAGAAGGAATAACAACCGACTGGCAGGCCCCACACCAGCCTCTTCCGAGCACGATGTCGACGAACGTAGGGGCTTCTTCTCTCCTCGGAGCTCCGCCACTGCCAACCCCCTCCATCCCTTCCGAACGCGGCATCGTCTGGGCACGTCGGCAACATTTCCCTGCTCTCCAGACCGGCGCCCACGCCGCCACTGTCGCCCCTCCCACCTCTCCCGCATTCTCTCTCTCTCTCTCATTCTCTATCTCTTTCTCTTCTGTTGTTGTAACTGTGAGTAATATATATATATATATATATATATATATATATAGGAAAGCACAGCCCCTCCCTCGTCGTTTCTCTCTTTCTCACTCTATCATTTCTCCCCTTCCCCTCTCCCACTCCCTCATTTTTCTTTAGCCACCGTATTAACCCAACAAAACAAATGACAAAAAAAAAGGTGTAAAGAAAGCAATTACGTGAGGTGCATGTGCATGGCCTCACGTCACCCTCTCATCCTCTATAACTCTCTTTATATCTCTATCGTTATGTCTTTTTGAGAGTGAAAAAAATGACAGAAAGAGGTGGCGGAGAAGGTTAAAAAAAATGAAAAGAAAAAGAAAATGGGGTGATGAATTTTGAGAGGTTCAGGAAAGAAAAGGAAATAGAAAAGGAAAGATTAAAAATGAAAGGAAAGAGAAGGGAGAAAATGAAGGGAAAAGAAAATTTCAAATCTGGATGCTTTTGTTTCACATCAAATGGTATCAGAGCTTAGGGAACCGAGCTGTTCCATCAGACCGGGATCCTGAGCTACGAGGTTCGAGGTCGAACCTTCTCCAAGCGGAGGGGTTTGACGGGATCATCAATCAACTTGGGCAACTATCAAACTATATTTGCTATTTTAAATGTTTTGTGTTAATGGGCCATATTAGTGGGCCTAGATGTGTGTTTTCTTTTGTAGTGGAAATAAAATATCCACATCATGTAGTCTTTTTTTTAAGTGTCTTTTAGTCTTCCCACTAGAGATATAATGAGTCTTAGGTGTTAGGTGTTAGTTGAAGTTTAATGAGTGTCTTTTGATTTTCTCTGTAGAGTCTATAAAGGTGACATGTAACCTCTCTTTAATAGAGAATGAAGAAAAAAGAAATTTTTGGAAACCACTATCGTACGTGAGGTGAGAAACCTTGTGTTCTCTGAGAAGGAGATGGGGAGAGATGCCCCTGTCCAATGGGTGAGAAGCCTTTGGTCGTGAGAATCGGCCCCTATCCTTTCCCCCTCCCACTGTCACGATTTCACCATCTTCCCATTCCACCTTCCCGACCTCTTCGGCCACCAATACCCACCTTTGGTTTGGCCTCCGCTAACAGCCACAATCTCTTCTTATTCTTTCCTTTTACCATATGAGAACTCAGACCCCCTCTTCGCCTGCCCCTTGTCTTCCTCTTCCCCACAGCCCCAACACCCATTAGATGTTGCAGAACTCCAACTGATCCACCCCCCCCACGCCATGGTCGTCGCCATCCGCATCACCAACATCCCTACCCCTGCCCCTGTACAACGCCGAGTGGTGATGTTGCAGGCGCGGCGGGAGCCACACCAGGTGAGTTAGGGACTTTCTCAGGTTTTTGTCCTTTTCTTGTCACAAGAAAGTCCCAGATGTTGCTGACTGTTTGATGGGATTGTGTAGGTCCTTTCAGTGTGCTGGCTGAGACGGGCCACTCTTCCCTGGAGTTGGGGATCGAGTGGCCTATGTCTGTTTTGCCACCAGAGCCGCTGCTGGACGCCAGCGTGGGTGCGACCTTGCTCCAGCGAGCCCGAGGGTACCTAGGAGGCGACCCCCTGCCTTCTCCGGAGGAGCTTCGGCAGCGGCTGAGGGACTGCACCTAGGTCTACCACAGTCTTGGCTTCCCGCGCGAGCTCTGGATGTCTGGCTTGGCCGGCATCTGGGCGGAGTACCTATGGCTCAGGAGCAGAGGGCTCTGCGGCTGGCGGCCATTCGAGAGGTGCAGAAGCAGCCGGCTCGGGTCACGTTGGTGGCTGTCGAGTAGAGGAGGCGCGTTGATGCGGTCATGTCACTTGCTAGGGACCGTGCTATGCATCTGAGCGAGGTGGAGAGCGGGGCTGAGGCCTTCCAGAAGGCCGTGGAGGAGCAGCGGCAAGCCGTAGAGCTTGCTAGGGTTGAGTGGCAGACTGCCGAAGCTGGGGCCGAGGCTAGTGTTCAGCTTGCGTCGACCTAGGAGGTGGAACTCGCGGCTGCGGAGTCTCGCCTGACGACACTAGAGAGGGGCGAGCCTGGGATATGTTTGTATCACCTCCCTTTCTCCTTTCTTTTTTTGTTATCCGGACTATATGTCGTTTGTTACCCCAAGGGCATGTCATGGGCTCCCCTTTATAGAGTATCAATGACAAACTCTGGATTTTGGTGTTGTTGTTTGCTGAGTTGTTCTTCTTCCCAGTCTATGGGATAGGGTTGGGTACAAGGGATGGCGACCACTTACTGTCGGTCGTGCTTGATTGTTTTAACATGTATCGGTGTAGGGGGCAGGGGACTGGGTTTACCATACTTTCGAACATTGGAATAAAAGACTAGGGAATAATGTAACTGGATTTTGAATACTGGGAGCTGAGTGCTGGTTACTGGGAAGTATGGGAAAAGCCCTAGTGTAGGGTTGGCGTAGGCCCGTCAGGGCGTCGCGGCCTACTGGGTTAGAGTCGGAAACTGACTTTGGAATGCATCGGTTGTGGGTTGACACCTGGGCATTGGGTGTTTATATGTCATTAGCCGGTAATGTAGCTCTTCTCGATTTGAGAAATTGGGGCTGGGTTGGCCGAAAGACCACCAAAGGTATCACAGCCGAAGGCCAGGATTAGGGGCTGGGACTGGTTAGCCGACCTGTGAAGGGATTGTGGCAGAAATTAGAGCTGGGAGTTGGCGGCTGGCCTGTGAAGGCGTTGTAGCCGGGGACTGGGGTTGGAAACTGGCGGCTGGCCTGTGAAGGTCTTGTAGCCGAAGACTGGAGTTGGAAACTGGCGGCTGGCCTGTGAAGGTGTTGTAGCTGGAAACTGGAGTTGGAAGCTGGCGGCTGGCCTATGAAGGCGTTGTAGTCAAAAACTGGAGTTGGAAGCTGGCGCCTTGTAGCAACCCTGGTAAATTAAAGGACTAGAAAGTCTAAATAAATTAAAAACAATAATTAAACAAGGTCCAGACCTTGTACATGACCCTCTTATGTCCTAAAAAGTCTAACAAAAGAACTTATGGACACTACTATTGTATTATAATAAATTTAAGAATGACATGTTATTTTTAGGTAAGCATTTAATGCACAACGTAATTTTAATTAAATAAAGAATCATTAAATCTCACAGAAAATGTCAATTTATATTTTATTACTAATTTAGAAATTTTAATATTCACATTTACTATATTACAATTTCATTAGAAGAAAGAAGGATGTATATATATAAGATTTAAATACTTTAAAGATAGTAAAAAGGGAGATGGAAGGGATATATATACAATTTTAGTTAACTGAGGGTCAGAGGAAAAGGTTGGAAAAAAACAATAAATGACAACATTTACTTAGTCGTTATTTGCAAATTAACGAAAATATCTTTAATCAATTAGAGTATATAGGTAAGAGAATTATAGATATAAGAGGGATATAAAGATAATATCAGTCTTTTAGAGGTTGAAGAGAAAGGAGGCAAAGTTAAATGACGCATGTTGGTCCAGGCGCATACAGGGTATATGACGACTAAATCAAAGTCGTTAATTCATTAAATATGAATAGTGCCACTTTTTAATTTAAAAGAATTTTGGAAAACTAATTATATGGAAAAATAGAGAAAAATATAAAATTCATACCTCTAAAGTTTCCCATCTAGATCACATCTAGAGAAAAAGATAAAAATCCCAGAAGAAATTAACACCTAAGTTATATGTAGTGTTGTATTTCGAAACCGTTAATGAAGGAAATCCTAATACTATTAGGATAGGTACTAGAGAGTTATGTCCCAATCGTACTCCAACCCTATAGGGTCTCCAAAACCCTATAAATACCCTGCTAACAACCCCTTCGAGCCATCTACCTGCTACTATATTCTTATGAGGTTTTATTGGTTGCCGAAGAAGCCAGCTGTAGCTTCCCATCTATTGTTTCTTCATCAAATCACCCAGAAGAAGACTTCTTCTTCCTCCTCTTTCTCTTGTGGGTGGTCTGCAACAAGAAGGGCGCAAGAAGCCTTCTTCTTCTTGCTGAAGGAAGGTCGCCGTCTTCCTTGGGGTTTTTCTCTTTACTGTGCGTGAAGCCCTAAGCGGCTGAGACATACGTACTTACCAATTAGTACTGCTGCTGCTACTGTTTTGTCTTCGATTGCTGAAGGGGCTATCATCTTCTTCCTGATATCTAGTGAATCGGTTGTGGTTCATCTTCTTCACGTTCAATCAAACATCATCAATCCAAGGTAGGTTTTCTCAAGACTTGGCAAAATCCTATAATTACTAAGTGATTACATGCATATAGGTCTAAAGGAGTTACAGATTTCATTTTCCAGAATGAATTTTCTCCGTTTACTGCATGAATGAAACTGACGACCCAAGACAGGACGTCATTTAAAATCAACGACCGTGCAAACAGTCGTCTTTTCCTAGATAGTTAATAATTGTACAAAGTTTAAAATTTAATAACTATGAACTCTTACATGTACACTAATGCATGACTGTGTCCATAAATTCTTGTTATTTTTCTCTATCTGTTCATGTCTTTAGAATCTTGATCAGACATACTCCAAAAATCATGTGTCTGTGATTGTACCTGCGGGTGCAAATCATATGACAAAGAATTAGCGACCCAGAATAGGTCGTCAATTGAATGAACGCCCCTGTAAACGGGTGCCAATTTAGTGATAAACTGTGAAATTATAGAAATGGTTATAATGTTCCTGGATATGGAAATGACGACATATACCCTACCCTTTAATTTGTTATATGACGCCCCTGACTAGGGTGTTGTTTACCGAATTGAAGCCTTCATGAAAGGCGTCATTTTTATAATAATCAAAATTGGAAAATGTTTATAGATATTAATCTGGATGTAACGACTGAGTGAACAGTCGTCATTTATTGAACTGACGACCCTGACAAGGGTGCCAATTCATAAAATGAAGACTTAAGCTCAGGCGCCATTTGACTGATCCCTAATTTTTTCGTGGTTTTTATATAACCCTTATTAATGGGTTATGCATATCGGCACTATATTCCATTCCGTGAATATAGTCTCATATTTATCATTGTTTTATCGATTACCCATAAATTCTCGGTGATAGATGAACTCTCTATAGGACATTCTGTTCCTTTGGACCAGTGACTTTATCATAGAGACCTCCATAAGACTCCGCTAGCCTTGGATTCCCTCAAGACAGCCGAGCTGGTTGTACTCTTAAAACCTATGTCACTATTTGATTACCAAGTCACTCTAAAGAAACATGGTATACCGGCCCTCATGACTTGCTAAGAGGATGTCATGAGAATACTCTAAATTAATGGAATGGGAAACCATGCCATTAGTGTTCTTATGAATTAGGTGCCATACTTGTGGACCTCAATTCTATATAGCTTATCATGTCCAAGAACGAGCGACCATCGCTATATGAGCGCTTCTTCTTATTATCATGGCACCCAATTAGGGAGTCGATTCCACCTAGTTTTATCGTTAATCGTGATTGTACCGTTATTGTTCATGTTCAATCCTTGAAATTCTATTCCACAAGATCTATCTTAAAATCCCTACAAGCTTATTCCATTGAAACTCTATATTGGCTATAACCATAGTGGATGTCGAAAAATACACGATCAATGACTGCGCATATAAGGGTCCGATCTGTTCCTGGGAGGAGCACCCGAAAGTACTAGTGCCCATGGGAGTTGTAATGATCACGGTGTGGCATTGCACCGAAGTCCATGACTAGCTTGATTAGACATTCCACAATCTCACACTCGACTTGACATGACATGACTTGCATGACCCGGAAAGGGTATTTATATACTTGCTTGAAACGTGATAGCCAATTCCTAACTTGACATGGTGAATATACTTGCTTGAATTTCTTGACATTTATTGATATAATTTCTTGAAAGACATGCTAGTTCACTCAATTATCTCTTGTTATACTCTCTCTCTCTCTCTCTTGTCATTTTACGCAAACATGCATAGCTTTATTACATTCATGTAACATGTAATTTACTTAAATCAAGCTAGCTCTTGAGATATAATTCCTACTGAACGTTCGCTCATCCAGTGTTTTCCCCTATTTTTCAGGTAAGTCCGATGATGAGACTCCATCGGATGGGGAAGGTCAAGAGTGAAGAGATTAGAGCTCTCCGTCTATCCAAGTCTCTACTAGTCTTATCTTTCTATATTTTTGAGTCAATCGTTGTACTTTTCCCTTTATTGAGTCTTAGCACTTTCATTAAGTGGATTGTAATAGAAGTACTTTTAAGGTTGCGATTGAATAAAGGATTGGGTTATCTTTACTTTTGCACACTTAGTCTTTGTGTTGAATACACTAATGCTCTGATTGACATGATTGATATCAACTTGTCACGCGTCTCCGAGTTCCTTCCGCACTCTGGGCGTGACAATTTTTGTGGTATCAGAGCCTAGGATATTCAATTCCTAGGAAACCCAAGTCCAAGGATATGTTTAAACCCTTTAACCGGTGAGATTGGGTAGAACCAAGGGTTAAGTTAACTTAGAATCAAAACCTTTGAACATAATCACATATTAATATAGTTATTGTAATTGTAGGATAATGGCTCCCGAACGTGCCCAGTGGCGCAACATGCAACGCACTCTGCAAGGCATGACCCAGGCACTTCAACAGGTGGCACAAGGAGGTGCGCATCGTGGAGCAGGAAATCTCCACCAAAGCTTCAAGAACATGAACCCTCCTAAGTTCATGGGATCCACTGATCCGGATGACGCCGAGCACTGGATCTGGGAGACTGAATGTATCTTTCGGTTATGCAATGCACGGACCAAGAGAAGGTCTTGTTAGCAACGTTTCAATTGGAAAAGGACGCCCGCTGCTGGTGGGAGCCGGTAGAAGCCACATTAGATCAAGGACAGGTTACTTGGGAGGAGTTTGTTGAACATTTCAACAATAAATATTTTTCAGACTGAGTCCAGGAGAAGAAGGCCGCCGAGTTCGCCGCACTTAAACAATAATCTTTGTCGGTGGCTGAGCATGAGGCACAATTTTCCAGGTTGTCTCAATATGCTAAACATATAATTAGTACTGAGAAGATGAAAGCTAGGAGATTCCTAAATGGGCTCAGACCCCAATATATCACACAGCTAACGCCGATGGACATACAGGTCTATTCAGATATGGTACGCCGAGCTCAGTTAGTAGAAGATGCCACGGAGCTATCTGATAGTGGGAAGGATAAGAAAGAACAAGTCACTAGTTCTGGTTCCTTCAAACCCAATTTCAAGAAGAGGCCGAGTAATGGAGGTACTCCCTCCCAAGAGCAAAAGTTCAAGAAGACCAAACCTTTCTCCATCACCACTACACCTTCTAAAGTGGTGTGTAAACACTGTGACAAGGCCGGAGATAAGGCCGAAGAATGTTGGAGGAAACTTGGAGCGTGTCTCCGTTGTGGGAGCCGTGATCATCAGATTCCTGACTGTCCCCTACTCAATGATCAAGCCGGTGACAGAAAGCGCCCGGTGACAAAGAATGCACGGCTCCAAGCTATTAAGGAGACATAACAAGATGAAGGCGGACTAGTGGAAGGTACATTGAAAGTTTGTTCCAAGTCTGCATATGTCTTATTTCATACTGGTGCCTCGCATTCTTTTATTTCTAAAAAGTTTGCTAATCCATTACCCATGGAACCGGAATGGATGAAATTACTTCTTTCAACTCCTCTCGGAAGCGAAGTTGACCTTACTCACCATTATCAAAACTGTGAAGTCTTGGTAAAGGGAAGAAATCTTCCTATCGACCTCATATGTTTAGACCTAAAGGAATATGATGTCATATTGGGAGCGGATTAGTTATCCAAGTATCAGGCAACTATGGATTACCGTAATAGCAAAGTTACTTTCAAAGACTTTCTAGAATTGGTCTATACTAGCCCTAAGAGTCAGAGCAAGTCGTCTCTTATTTCGGCTCTTCGAGCTAGCAAGCTAATAAAGAAAGGATGTGTATCCTTCCTTGCATTTGTCACTATTAAGGAGACTAAGGAGACTAAGATAGAAGACATCCCTGTTGTGTAAGAATTTTTGGACGTGTTTCCAGAAGATTTGCCTGGATTACCTCCACAAAGAGAAGTGGCCTTCACCATCGATTTGGTCCCTAGTGCTGGTCCAGTTTCTAAGGCACCATATAGGATGTCCCCTGCCGAACTGAAGGAGTTAAAAGAACAATTGATGGAGCTTCTTAAGAAAGGATTTATTAGGCCGAGTACTTCCCCCTGGGGAGCACCTGTACTATTTGTAAAGAATAAGGATGGATCCATGAGGTTATGCATCGACTATCGACAGTTGAATCATCTCACTATTAAGAATAAGTATCCATTGCCGATTATCGATGAACTATTTGATCAAATATCTAGATCCAAGTACTTCTCGAAGATTGATCTCAGATCGAGATATCACCAACTGAGGATCAAAGATGAGGACATTCATAAGACCGCGTTCAGGAGTAGGTATGGGCACTATGAATTTGTTGTTATGCCTTTTGGACTAACAAATACCCCTGCAGCCTTTATGCAGTTGATGAATAGTATATTCAGGCCTCATCTAGATCAATTCATAGTGGTTTTCATTGATGATATACTGATCTATTCAAAGACCAAGGAAGAGCATGAGGAGCATTTGAGGATTGCATTACAGATATTGAGGATGAATCAGTTATATGCAAAGCTCAGTAAATGTGAATTCTGGTTAGAAGAAGTATCTTTCTTGGGTCATGTTATATCGAAGGAAGGTTTATCCGTAGATCCATCAAAGGTTGAAGCTGTACAGAATTGGGAAAGACCGACCAATGCTAGCGAGATCTGAAGTTTTTTGGGTCTTGCAGGTTATTATCGGTGATTCATTAAGGATTTCTCCAAGATAGCCGTACCACTCACAAGGCTAACTCGCAAGGAGATCCGTTGTGAATGGAGCGAGGAATGTGAAAGAAGCTTTCAAGCTCTCAAGGATCACCTAACTACTGCCCCGGTCTTAGCTTTACCAGTTGAAGGAGAAAAGTTTGAGGTATACACCGATGCATCTAGCATTGGCCTTGGATGTTTTTTAATGCAACTAGGAAGAGTTATAGCTTATTCTTCTCACCAATTGAAGAAGCACGAGGAGAACTACCCAGTCCACGACTTAGAATTGGCTGCAGTAGTGTTTGCGCTGAAGATATGGAGACATTACTTATACGGAGTGCAGTTCACTGTATACTCCGATCACAAGAGTCTCAAGTATCTTTTCTCTCAAAAGGAATTGAATATGAGGCAAAGACGTTGGCTTGAATATCTCAAGGACTTCGACTTCACAATAAAATATCATCCTGGAAAGGGTAATCCTGTAGCTGATGCCCTCAGTCGGAAGCCGAGAGCACTATTAGCCAATTGTATGATTCATGAGTGGAAGTTGCTAGAACAATTCTCTAAACTTAATATAAGCATAGACAAGGATAATAGGTGTGTCACACTATCTCATATGAGCATACATCTAGATTTCCTATCCAAAATACAAGGACTTCAAGATAGTGACCCCGTACTAGTGGAAATCAAGGGCAAAATGGAAGAACAACTTGATTTCAAGATAGCCTCTAATGGAAGATTGATGTTCAGGAATAGAACATGTATACCGGATTGTCCAGAGATAAAGAAGAAAATCTTAGATGAAGCTCACAGATCAAGGTACACGATTCATCCAGGGTCTACCAAAATTTACCAAGATTTGAAAAGGACCTTCTGGTGGTCCAATATGAAAAGAGAAGTAGTAGACTTTGTGTCTCGCTGTCTCATATGCCAACAAGTCAAGGCAGAACACCAAAAGCCTGCCGATAAGTTACATCCTCTAGATATTCCCAAATGGAAGTGGGAGGATATCGGTATGGACTTCATTATGGGTCTGTCTAAATCAAAAGATGGACATGATGGAATATGGGTTATCATCGACCGATTGACCAAATCGGCACACTTCTTGCCAATCAAGAGTCGATGGTCAGTTGATGTCCTTGCTGCATTATACATTAAGGAGATAGGTAGGTTACATGGAGTACCTGTCTCAATCGTGTCTGATAGAGACCCTCATTTTTCTTCTCACTTTTGGAAGGGTCTACAACATTCGCTGGGGACGAGACTTAACTTTAGTACAGCTTTTCATCCTCAAACGGATGGTCAGACTGAGAGAACCAATCAGGTAGTTGAAGATATGCTCAGAGCTTGCATCATTGATTTTGGGGGAAGCTGGCATGATCACTTGCCTTTGGTCGAGTTTGCATACAAGAATAGTTACCAGGCAAGCATACAGATGGCACCTTTCGAAGCTTTATACGGAAGGAGTTGTCGATCGCCTTTGTGCTGGGACGAAGTTGGCGAAAAGCAACTATTAGGTCCAGACATGGTAAGGGATACCACTGAAAAGATTCAGTTGATTAGAGAAAGACTTCAAGTTGCTCAATCTAGACAGAAGGCTTATGCTGACACAAGAAGAAGAGATCTCGAATTCCAAGTCGGAGATCACGTATTTCTCAAGATATCACCTGGACGTAGAATAAGGAGATTTGATGTTAAGGGCAAGCTTACACCAAGGTTTATCAGACCTTTTGAGATACTAGAAAGAGTTGGCGAGGTTGCTTACCGCGTCGCTTTACCTCCTCAATTGTCCGAAGTTCATAATGTATTCCACGTATCCATGTTGAAGAAGTATGTGCACGATCTGGCACATATCATCGATCATGGAGACCTGGTGATTCAAAGGGATCTCACTTATGAACAAAAGCCCATGAAGATCCTCGATCGCGAAGTACGAACATTAAGGAGCAAAGTTATTCCCATGGTCAAGGTGCAATAGAGTAAAAGTTCAGAACATGAAGCCACATGGGAGACCGAGGAGTCTATGAGAAAACGATTCCCAGAATTATTCTAAAAAGGTATGTACTCTCCACTCTCCACGTCTATATACGATTGAATTTGGGGACCAAATTCTTTTAAGTGGGGGAGGGTGTAGCAACCCTAGTAAATTAAAGGACTAGAAAGTCTAAATAAATTAAAAATAATAATTAAACAAGGCCCAGACCTTGTACATGACCCTCTTATGTCCTAAAAAGTCTAACAAAAGAACTTATGGACACTACTATTGTATTATAATAAATTTAAGAATGACATGTTATTTTTAGGTAAGCATTTAATGCACAACGTAATTTTAATTGAATAAAGAATAATTAAATATCACAGAAAATGTCAATTTATATTTTATTACTAATTTAAAAATTTTAATATTCACATTTACTATATTACAATTTCAGTAGAAGAAAGAAGGATATATATATAAGGTTTAAATATTTTAAAGATAGTAAAAAGGGATATGGAAGGGATATATATACAATTTTAGTTAATTGAGGGTTAGAGGAAAAGGTTGGAAAAAAATAATAAATGACAACATTTACTTAGTCATTATTTGCAAATTAACGATAATATCTTTACTCAATTAGAGTATATAGGTAAGAGAGTTATAGATATAAGAGGGATATAAAGACAATATCGGTCTTTTACAGGTTGAAGAGAAAGGAGGCAAAGTTAAATGATGCCTGTTACTCCAGGCGCATACAGGGTATATGACGACTAAATCAAAGTCGTTAATTCATTAAATATGAATAGTGTCACTTTTTAATTTAAAAGAATTTTGGAAAACTAATTATATGGAAAAATAGAGAAAAATAGAAAATTCATACCCTAAAGTTTCCCATCTAGATCACATCTAGAGAAAAAGATAAAAATCCCAGAAGAAATTAACACCTAAGTTATACGTAGTGTTGTATTTCGAAACCGTTAATGAAGGAAATTCTAATACTATTAGGATAGGTACTAGAGAGTTATGTCCCAATCGAACTCCAACCCTATAGGGTCTCCAAAACCCTATAAATACCCAATCTTCCTCCTCTTTCTCCTGTGGGTGGTCTGCAACAAGAAGGGCGCAAGAAGCCTTCTTCTTCTTACTGGAGGAAGGCCGCCGTCTTCCTTGGGATTTTTCTCTTTACTGTGCGTGAACCCCTAAGCGGCTGAGACATACGTACTTACCAATTAGTACTGCTGCTGCTACTGTTTTGTCTTCGATTGCTGAAGGGGCTATCATCTTCTTCCTGATATCTAGTGAATCGGTTGTGGTTCATCTTCTTCACGTTCAATCAAACATCATCAATCCAAGGTAGGTTTTCTCAAGACTTAGCAAAATCCTATAATTACTAAGTGATTACATGCATATAGGTCTAAAGGAGTTACAGATTTCATTTTCCAGAATGAATTTTCTCTGTTTATTGCATGAATGAAACTGACGACCCAAGATATGGCGTCATTTAAAATCAACGACCGTGCAAACAGTCGTCTTTTCCTAGATAGTTAATAATTGTACAAAGTTTAAAATTTAATAACTATGAACTCTTACATGTACACTAATGCATGACTGTGTCCATAAATTCCTGTTATTTTTCTCTATCTGTTCATGTCTTTAGAATCTTGATCAGACATACTCCAAAAATCATGTGTCTGTGATTGTACCTGCGGGTGCAAATCATATGACAAAGAATTAGCGACCCATATTAGGTCGTCAATTGAATGAACGCCCCTGTAAACGGGTGCCAATTTAGTGATAAACTGTGAAATTATAGAAATGGTTATAATGTTCCTGGATATGGAAATGACGACATATACCCTACCCTTTAATTTGTTATATGACGCCCCTGACTAGGGCGATGTTTACTGAATTGAAGCCTTCATGAAAGGCGTCATTTTTATAATAATCAAAATTGGAAAATGTTTATAGATATTAATCTGGATGTAACGACTGAGTGAACAGTCGTCATTTATTGAACTGACGACCCTGACAAGGGTGCCAATTCATAAAATGAAGACTTAAGCTCAGGCGCCATTTGACTGATCCCTGATTTTTTCGTGGTTTTTATATAACCGTTATTAATGGGTTATGCATATCGGCACTATATTCCATTCCGTGAATATAGTCTCATATTTCTCGTTGTTTTATCGATTACTCACAAATTCTCGGTGATAGATGAACTCTCCATAGGACATTCTGTTCCTTTGGACCAGTGACTTTATCATAGAGACCTCCATAAGACTCCGCTAGCCTTGGATTCCCTCAAGGCAGCCGAGCTGGTTGTACCCTTAAAACCTATGTCACTATTTGATTACCATGTCACTCTAAAGAAACATGGTATACTGGCCCTCATGACTTGCTAAGAGGATGTCATGAGAATACTCTAAATTAATGGAATGGGAAACCATGCCATTAGTGTTCTTATGAATTAGGTGCCATACTTGTGGACCTCAATTCTATATAGCTTATCATGTCCAAGAACGAGCGACCATCGCTATATGAGCGCTTATTCTTATTATCATGGCACCCAATTAGGGAGCCGATTCCACCTAGTTTTATCGTTAATCGTGATTGGACCGTTATTGTTCATGTTCAATCCTTGAAATTCTATTCCACAAGATCTACCTTAAAATCCCTACAAGCTTATTCCATTGAAAATCTATATTGGCTATAACCATAGTGGATGTCAAAAAATACACGATCAATGCCTGCGCATATAAGGGCCCGATCTGGTCCTGGGAGGAGCACCTGAAAGTACTAGTGCCCATGGGAGTTGTAATGATCACGGTGTGGCATTGCACCGAAGTGCATGACTAGCTTGATTAGACATTCCACAATCTCACACTCGACTTGACATGACATGACTTGCGTGACCCGGAAAAGGTATTTATATACTTGCTTGAAACGTGATAGCCAATTCCTAACTTGACATGGTGAATATACTTGCTTGAATTTCTTGACATTTATTGATATAATTTCTTGAAAGACATGCTAGTTCACTCAATTATCTCTTGTTATACTCTCTCTCTCTCTCTCTTGTCATTTTACGCAAACATGCATAGCTTTATTGCATTCATGTAACATGTAATTTACTTAAAGCAAGCTAGCTCTTGAGATATAATTCCTACTGAGCGTTCGCTCATCCAGTGTTTTCCCTTATTTTTCAGGTAAGTCCGATGACGAGACTCCATCGGATTGGGAAGGTCAAGAGTGAAGAGATTAGAGCTCTTCGTCTATCCAAGCCTCTACTAGTCTTATCTTTCTATATTTTTGAGTCAATCGTTGTACTTTTCCCTTCATTGAGTCTTAGCACTTTCATTAAGTGGATTGTAATAGAAGTACTTTTAGGGTTGCGATTGAATAAAGGATTGGGTTATCTTTCCTTTTGCGCACTCTGTCTTTGTGTTGAATACACTAACGCTCTGATTGACATGATCGATATCAACTTGTCACGCGTCTCCGAGTTCCTTCCGCACTCAGGGCGTGACACGGCTGGCCTATGAAGGCGTTGTAGCCAAAAATAGGAGTTGAAAGCTGGCGGCTGGCCTGTGAAGGCATTGTAGCCGAAAACTAGAGTTGGAAGCTGGCGGCTGGCTTGTGAAGGCGTTGTAGCCAAAAACTGGAGTTGAAAGCTGGCGGCTGACCTGTGAAGGCGTTGTAGCTGAAAATTGGAGTTGAAAGTTGGCGGCTGTCTTGTGAAGGCGTTGTAGCCAAAAATTGGAGTTGAAAGTTGGTGGCTGGCCTGTGAAGGCGTTGTAGCCAAAAACTAGAGTTGGAAACTGGCAGATGGCCTGTGAAGGCGTTGTAGCTGAAAACTAGAGTTGGAAGCTGGCGGCTGGCTTGTGAAGGCATTGTAGCCGAAAACTGGAGTTGGAAGCTGGCGGCTGGCCTGTGAAGGCATTGTAGCCGGTAGCTAGAACTGGAGACTGGAGCTGGACGGCTGGCCTGTGAAGGCGTCATAGTCGGAGACTGGAACTGGAGACTGGAGCTGGCCAACTGGCCTGTAAAGGCATTGTAGCCGGAGACTGGAGCTGGCCGATTGGCCTGTGAAGGCGCTGTAGCCGGAAACTGGAGCTGGAGACTGGAGCTGGCCGACTGGCCTATGAAGGCGTTGTAGCCGGGAACTGGAGCTAGAGACTAGAGCTGGCCGGCTAGCCTGTGAAGGCATTGTAGTCGGGAATTGGAGCTAGAGCTGGAGTTGAGGGGTGGAACTGGCCGGCTGACCTATAAAGGCGTTGTAGCCGGAATACTGGGACTGGTCAGCTAACCGTTGAGGTGTGGAGCCAAAAACTGGGGCTGGAATTGGCGATGACCGACCCTCGGGGGTGTAGTGGCCACCATTGTCGTGGAGTGATGTGAAGGTCATCGTCAACGAGGTGTCACAGTTGACGGCTTTCATTAGTGAAGAGTAGGGAGAGAGAGAGAGTTTTTTTCTCCAGCCCTACCGCCCTTGCGTGTTTTCGCCAGAGTTGGCCCCCTTTTGCTTTTTTCGATGCACCCTTGTGGGTTTTCACACCGAGGAGTTACCTGATTTTACCTGATGCGCCCTTTCAGGTTTTCACTTCAGCTGCGTTAATGACAATTTTTGCCCTCAGTAATCCTGTAGAAGGAATCAACTGAGGCCGTCGGGGTATCTCTATTTTTAACCCTATTTTTTTCATATATACCTTTTTTTTGAGACTGCCGTGCATAGCTTATTACGGTCAGGGGACGTAACCTGAAATTGGAAGGTGTGGGTGGTCGGATATTGTTCCGCCATTAATAAGGGTTTTTATACGGTGGCAAAAGGCCACTTTGTTATGGCAAGATATGACTGGAGTTATGGCTGGTGGATCAGGGATTGTAGGAGAGAACTGGGATTATAATGAAACTTGAAAGCTCTGGATTTACAGGGGATGTAAGGTGTAGTGACATAGAATGACAGGTGTCTAGGGATGTGCTTGGACATAAGTCTACTGGAATGGTGACTGGGAGCTTGATTGTCACAGGGACTGGTTGACCTGTGGTGTCGAAGCAAGGGCCTAAGGTTGGCCGAACTGAGTGGGTGTAGTGCAAGGCCAACTGAGAATTATAGGGTTCATGCTCTGGTAGTGTAAGTTGATTGAAGACTGGCTTTGGGTGAGGCTAACGGCTCACCGAGGAGTGGGTGGAAGGCCGTTCTGACTAGTGGGGAGAAAAAGTTTTTCTCATTATCGGCTCTACCGCCCTTTCAGGTTTTCACTAGAGCTGACCCCCTTTAGATTTTTTCGACGTGCCCTTGCGGGTTTTCACGTCGAGGGGTTTCCGAATTTTGCCTGAGGTGCCCTTTTGGGTTTCCACCTCAGCCAGGTTGTTGGCCTTTTTGCCCCCAGTCGCCCCCCGAGGTGAGGATGACTGGGTCTGCCGGGGCATCTCTATTTTTAACCCCATTTTTTTTGTTTTCCCTTTTTTTTGACTTACCTGGGAGCCTGACGGCTAGACTGGTGCCGGTGCAGAAGTGCTCGCGCTCTCGTGGTGACGGGAATGAGGGCAGGAGATTAGTCCCCGAGGATGCCTGGCGGCTGTTCTGGGGAGCTGGGCTGGCTGGTTGACTGGGAATTAAAAACTGGGAGGACTGGCCGGTTAGATCATTCACGGGGAAGGACCGGCCTTACTGGTAGTAGCTGAGACGTGCGCCTTATTATGGATGGCGTGCGAACTCATGTTCCGGTGCATAATATAGCTTCATATGTTTGCCGTTGAGAGGCGGGAACGATCTATGACCTTTGTGGTCGACAACCGTGTAGGCCCCACCATCATAGACATTCTAGATAATGTATGGACCTCGCCAATTCGGCTGTAATTTTCCACTGGAGCGCCCTGCCATGACTTCCTTTTCCTTCATCATGACAAGGTCACCTTGCTTGAAACCTCGTTGCTTGACGAGCTTATCATAGGCCCGGGCCATGCGGGCCTGGTATACTTGTAGGTGTTTGTAGGCTTCGAGCCGCTTGCCTTCTAGATCGGTGAGCTCTTCTAGCCTTCTATGGTACTCACTTTCGTCAGGGCCGGTGTGGATCGCCACACGGTAAGAGGCTAACTGGACTTCGATGGGGATAAGTGCTTCTGTCCCGTAAGCAAGGGAGAACGACAAGCACCCCGTGGGGGTTTTGTAGACCGTCCGATAGGCCCATAATGCTTCGAAGACCTTCTCACCCCAATCGCATTTTCGATGGCTAACAATCTTATCCAGGAGCTTGCAGAGGGTCTTATTGAAGGCTTCCGCTAAGCCATTAGCCTGGGGGTTCTAGACCGAAGAGGTTCTCCAATCGATGTGGAATTTGGCCGCTAGCTGGTATACGGCCTTATTGTTGAATGGTGTCCCATTGTCAAACACTATGCGACTGGGAGTACCGAATCGGTATATGATGTTGTGCTAGACGAATCTGGCAATGATTTCCCCAGTGACCTCTCGCAAGGGAAGGGCCTCCGCCCAGCGAGAGAAATAATCAGTGGCGGCTAGAATGTATTTATGGCCCTTAGAAGATGGCGGGAAAGGCCCCGCGATGTCCATGCCCCACTCGACAAATGGCCAGGTGGGGGCTGTAGGACGTAATGGATTAGGAGGTCTTCTGGGTACTGGACCAAAGGCTTGGCATTGATGGCATGTACGGGCGTATTGGATGCAATCCACGTACATGGTTGGCCAATAGAAGCCTTTGAGCTTGATGTTGTGCTTTATTCGATCTCCGGCTTGGTGCGCGCCGCACAACCCGGAGTGGACCTCCTGCATGACGGCTCGAGCCTCGATGAGGGAGACACATCTCAGGAGAATAGACTTGTCCTTCTCATGGACGAGTCGATACAGGGAGTCGCCGATCAGCTCATAAGAGGTTGCTCGGCAGAGTAGCTGGACCCTTTGAGCTCGGTCAGGGGGAAGCCACCCTTTCTTTAATTTGATGATGGGCACACGCCAATCATCCTCTTCTGGAGGCATGCCCTAGGCAAGGTCATGGACCTTGTAAATGGTGAGGCCGGTGTTGCCTTCGAGTGAGCTCGGCACCAGCATTCTGTGTTTGATGACGATGTCGACCTCGCCCTCGGGCGGGAGCTTGATGGCCGCAGCAAATTTTGCTAAGGCATCCGCCTGAGCGTTGCTGCTTCTGGGGATATGATCTATTTCGAAGAAATAGAACTTATGGGTTAATTTGGTGATGGCAGTATGGTACGGAACCAACTCTAGCTTCCGCACGTCATAGACGCCGAGGACCTGCTGGACTATCAGCTGGGAGTCCCCGTAGGCTTTGAGATATTTAATACCCATATGGAGCCCAATGAGTAGAGCTTCATACTCGGCTTCATTGTTGGTCAGGGACTTCATGAGGGTGCATGAGTTGTACAAAACTCCGCCCTGAGGAGTCAGGAAAACTATGCCAGCACCTGCCGTGGTGGCTGGATCCTGGTTGCTCCGGGTGATCCCTCGGGAAGCGCCATCGAAGTCGAACTCCCTGCAAGGCATGCTGGTTGTGAGAGCGTTCTGCTGCCAATAATGCAAGACATCTCCGCTCTGTTCAACTGGTTGTTGTGATTGAGCAGCAAGGGACTCCGTCCGGGTGCTCCAAGATGAAAGGTGAGTCGTCTGGCACTGGATGGGCTGCCAAGAATTTAGCCATACCATGTCCCTAGATTGCTTTCCTGGGGACATAAGTAATGTCGTACTCCATCAGTAGGAGAGCCCACCTTCCCAGTCTGCCTGAGAGAACAGGTCGCCGAAGGAGATACTTCAGGGGGTCGTGCTTGGATATAAGCTCGACCTGATGGGACAGGAGGTAATGTCGCAGCTTCTTAACTGCGAACACCAATGCCAAACAAACCTTCTCCATAGGGGAGTAGCGGTACTCGACACCTATTAGCTTCCGACTGACGTAATAGAGGGGCTGCTCTTTACCTTCCTCATTGATTTGCGCCAATAGAGCTCCTAGCGAAGCGTCCATGGCTGCAACATAAAGAATGAGGGTTTTACCCTTGATCGATGCCCCCAGGACTAGTGGAGTAAGGAGATACTCCTTGATTTTCTCGATAGCTAGCTGGCATTCCGAGTCCCACGTAAATGGGGCGTCCTTCTTCATTAACTTGCTGAAAGTCGTGCATCGACCGGAGAGGTTAGAGATAAACCTCAGAATGTAGGCCAGCCTCCCTTGGAAGGACCTGAGTTCGGTGATGTTGCTGGGTGGTGGGAGCTCCCAGATTGCTTTGATCTTACTGGGATCCACCTCGATTCCTCGATACCTAACGATGAAGCTGAGAAATTTGCCACTGGATACTCCAAAGGCGCATTTCATGGGGTTCATTTTGAGCTCATATTGCCAAAGACGCTCGAAGACTTGGCAGAGGTCGCGCAAATAGTCTTCGCGCCTTTTAGTCTTGACGACGAGGTCGGCGACATAGCATTCGACGGTGTTGTGCAGCATCTTATCGAATATTTTGGTCATGGCCCTCTGGTAAGTAGCGCTGGCATTCTTCAAACTTAAGGGCATGTGCTTGTAGTTGAAAATCCCCTTAGGGGATCTAAAAGCTGTATGGTTCTTGTCTTTAAGAGACACCCAGATTTGATTATAACTGGACGACTCGTCCATGAAAGACAAGGCCACATGATCGGTGGTCATATCGACCATTGTTTGTGTGATCAGGACTGGGAAGTCACCATTCGGACATGCTTTGTTGAGGTCCCGGAAGTCGACACAGATACAGACTTGACCACTCTTCTTCTTGACTGGGACTATGTTGGCAAGCCAAATCGGGTAGATACACGGCTCGATGAAATCGACCTCCGCCATTTTATGGACTTCGGCCGAAACCTGGAGCTCCAGCTCATGGCGCATGCACCGCTGTGGTTGCTTGACCGGAGTGACTGAGGGAGAAATGGCTAGCTCGTGCTCCGCTACGGAGGGGTCTAGCCCGGTCGTCTCCTTGTATGTCTAGGCGAAGCAGTCTTTGTATTCGAGCAGGAGTTGCTTGTAGTCCTACCTTTTTGCCTCGGTGAGGAGAGCACCGACGAATGTAGGCTGAGGGGCTTTATCTTCGCCCAGGTTGATCTCCACGAGATCGTCGACAGTCACCTGGCTGCCATCCTCCAGCTGGGGAGGAGCGGGTTGAAGGTCGATGAAATCTTCATCATCGGTGTCGGCTTCGAGCATTTCTTGGTTCTCGAAGCCACCGATTGATGTTGAGGGGACTGGAGAGTGGTTGTAGCACCCCGTATAAAAAAAATGATAAAAAAAATTATTAATAATATTTTCCAAATAAAAAAATATATATTAGATAAACTCTAGAGGAAGCTTAAGTAAGAAGTTGGAACACGGAGTTATCATATGTAAAGATTATTCAGTTAACAAGTGATTTTCTAGTGTAGTTGGTTAAGTGATGTGCCTTTCAACCTAGTGACCAAGGTTCCAATCCCAACATCCACCATTTACCTTTTGTGCCAAATAATTATACGTTATAGGCTAGCAAAACTTGCACCGAGGTAGAAACCTATATGCAACACAATGTACAGACTTGGTAAATTGATGCACGAACACAACAACAAGCAATGTATAGACTTTGCCTGAAGGATTGCACAAATGCAGATAGTAAGGTATGTACATTGGAAATGGATGCTCAGACATGCCATGAACGAATGTATGGACTTGATGTGCTTGTGACAACAATGTACAGACTTTGAGTAATGATGTACCAACTTATCAACGGAGAATGTGCAGACTTTGTGTATGCATGCAACCAGCCAATGAACAAACTTTGTGTTGCAGCAACCAGCCAATGTATAGACTTTGAGTTGCAGTAAATGGACAATGTATAGACTCTGCGTGTGTGCTAGCAGACGATGTATAGACTTTGAGTTGCAGCAAATAGACAATGTACAGACTCTGCGTGTGTGCTAGCAGACGATGTATAGACTTTGAGTTGCAGCAAATGGACAATGTACAGACTCTACATGTGTGCTAGTAGAAGATGTACAGACTTTGAGTTTGTAGCAAATGAGGAATGCACCGGCTATGCATGGCAAGCTATGCAACCAATGTATAGACTTGTGTGTTTGCTAAACCAGTGAACGTAGGTAAAGATAGGAATGCATAGACTTTGAATGCGTGCATGCTACAAGACGATGTACAGACTTGCGAGAAGAGTGTACAGACTTTGAATGCATGCAATGGCAAGGAGTGTATAGACTTTGAATGCGTGCATGCTACAAGGCGATGTACATACTTTCTATAATGATGCACAAATGCATATATGAAAGTATGCACATTGAAGAGGGATGCTCAGACATGCGATGTACAGACTTTGAAGTGAAAGATGTATAGACTTAGTGTGTGTGCGCGACAAATCAATGCATTGACTATGTATATGCATGAAGTGCACTGGCTGTACTGGAAGTGTTGTTCAAGCTCTTGATCGTGATCGTTTGCACTGGAAGTATATTGACCTATACCTACGCCTGAACATGTTTTGCACCAACCTTAGGTACATGAATAGTGTCAATTTTATTTAAAGAAAATTTTGAGAATTTTTTTTTATGAAAAATAAGAGAAAAATATAAGGATCCTAGCCATGAAATTTCATAAACTGATTCCATCAATTTTTAAAGATAAAAAATTATTAAAGTTAGATACGGAGTTTCGGGTTGAATTTTATTCTGGCATATTTTAATAAAATAAAAATTTGATAAATATCAGGAAAATCTAGGGATCATAAAAATATGTAATTTACAATTTTTATTAACACGGTTCATTAGATATAAAATTTCTAAACGTTGTAATCATTATAGTGGTGTGCCCAGACAAACCATAGTTGGCACCCCATTATCATGTGTCCTTTCCAACACATACAACCCCTTTTTGTTGGCATCGCACTATAGTATGGCCATGGGACGCTATGATTTCGAATCTTGTTCCCAATATAATCAACGGGCTACGGTCCCAATATATTACACAACTTGCGCCAATGGACATCCAAGTCTATTCGGAAATGGTTCGGCGTGCTCAATTGCTGGAAGATGCCATTGAATTCTCTGAAAGGATTCGAGGCAAGGACAAGAAGGAACCCGTCCCTAGTCCGGGAAACTTCAAACCACCATTTGGCAAGAAACGATTCTTCAATGGAGGAGAATTTTCCAAAGGGAAGAGGTTCCAGAAAAGCAACAAGCCCTTCTCCACAATCGACAATAAGCCTTCCTCCGCCATCACACCTTCAAAGGAAATCTGCAAGTATTGTGACAAGGCTGGTCATAAGACTGAGGAATGCTGGAGGAAACTGGGAGCGTGTCTCCGATGTGGGAGTCGAGAGCATCGAATCCCCGACTGCCCCTTGATGAAGTATCAAGCCAACAAAGACGAGAAGCGTCTGGTAAAGAAACAAGGCCGTCTACAAGCTCTTCAAGGGACGGAACCCATGGAAGGTACATTAACTGTTTGCTCTAAACCTGCTAAAGTTCTATTTGATACTGGAGCAACTCATTCATTTGTTTCCAAGAGATTTACTGCCTCGTTTTCTAAAGAACCCGAATGGTTAGATTTAGTAATATCTACACCTCTTGGAAATAAGTCTGATATCATGCATCACTACCCAAGTTGTGAGGTTATGGTCTAAGGTAACAATCTGCCAGTCGACCTGATATGCCTTGATATGGAGCATTATGATGTCATATTAGGAGCTGACTGGTTATCCACCTACCAAGCAACGGTAGACTGCCGGCATGGCAAGATAACTTATGTGGATTATTCCGAGTTAGTTTATGTTAGCCCTCGGAATAAATCCCCTCTCATCTCAGCTCTTCGAGCTAGCAAACTTGTGAATAAAGGATGTGTGGCTTTCATAGCTTTTGTGACTGCCATGGAAGTCGAGAAGACTGAAATTGAAGACATCCGTGTAATTCGGGACTTTTCAGATGTTTTTCCTGAAGAATTACCAGGTTTACCCCCGGAGTGGGAAGTGTCGTTCACTATCGACATTATTCCTGGTGCCGGTCCTGTGTCTAAGGCACCTTATAGAATGTCTCCCGCCGAGTTGAAGGAGCTAAAAGAGCAGCTAATGGATTTACTGAAAAAGGGATTCATTAGGCCGAGTACTTTCCCCTGGGGAGCACCCGTGCTCTTTGTTAAAAAGAAGGATGGAACATTGAGGCTATGCATTGATTATCGACAGTTGAACCATCTTACAATCAAGAACAAGTACCCGCTGCCGAGAATTGACGAGCTGTTCGACCAATTGTCTGGAGCTAACTATTTCTCCAAGATTGATCTTCGGTCTGGTTACCACCAATTGAGGATCAAAGAAGAAGACATATACAAAACTGCATTTCGAAGCAGGTATGGGCATTACGAATTTACTGTTATGCCTTTTGGACTAACAAATGCCCCCGCAGCTTTTATGCAGTTAATGAACAACATCTACAGGCCTTATTTAGACCAATTTATTGTGGTCTTTATCGATGATATATTGATCTATTCAAAAACTGAAGAAGATCATGAAGTGCATCTCAAGAAGGCATTACAGATATTGCGAGACAACAAGCTATATGCCAAATTCAGCAAATGCCAGTTTTGGATTGAAGAAGTGTCCTTCTTAGGCCATGTCATATCAAAGAATGGAATTTATGTTGATCCTGTGAAGGTCGAAGCTGTACAAAATTGGGGACGACCAATGAATGCAACGGAGATTCGTAGCTTCTTGGGTCTAGCTGGCTACTACCGGCGTTTTATTAAGGACTTCTCCAAGATTGCTGTCCCTCTTACCAAATTGACTCGCAAGGAAGTGCCTTATGAATGGAGTGAAGACTGTGAGAAGAGTTTCCTAACTTTGAAGGATCTCTTGACTACTGCTCCGGTCTTATCTCTACCAATTGAAGGAGAGAAGTACGAGGTATATACCGATGCATCTGGTATCGACCTCGGATGTGTATTGATGCAGAATAGAAGAGTCATTGCATACTCTTCCCGGCAATTAAAGAAGCATGAAGAAAACTACCCTGTGCATGATTTGGAACTAGCCGCAGTAGTATTGGCTTTAAAGATCTGGAGGCACTATCTCTACCGAGAGTAATTCACCGTATACTTCGATCATAAAAGCCTTAAATATCTATTCTCTCAGAGGGAGCTGAACATGCGACAAAGGCGTTGGCTCGAGTATCTCAAGGATTTCGACTTCACTATACAATATCATCCTGGAAAGGGTAATTCCGTAGCAAATGCCCTTAGTCGGAAGCCGAGAGCCCTAGTAACCAACTGTATGGTTCAAGAATGGAAGCTGCTGGAAAAATTCTCTGAACTCAATATAAGCATGGATGAGAATGACGGGTGTATTACTCTATCTCTCATAAGTGTACATCCGGATTTGCTAGCTGAAATCAAGAGGTTGCAAGAAGAAGATCCTACCCTAGTAGAAATAAAAGAAAAGCTGGACGAGAAATCTGATTTCAAGTGGCACTCGATGGCAGATTATTATACCATGAACGGACATGTGTACCAGACAGTCCTGAGCTAAAGAAGAGGATTCTTGAAGAAGCTCACCGATCGAGGTATACGATCCACCCTGGAGCCACTAAGATGTACCAAGACATAAAAAGAACCTTTTGGTGGCCCAACATGAAAAGGGAGATAGTAGACTTCGTGTCTAGATGCTTGACATGCCAACAGGTGAAGGCGGAACATCAGAAGCCCGCTGGAAGATTGCATCCACTAGATATCCCCAAGTGGAAATGGGAAGACATCGGTATGGACTTTATCATGGGTTTGCCCAAGTCTAGGGGCAGATATGATGGAATTTGGGTAATCATCGATCGCCTTACAAAATCGGCTCATTTCTTGCCTATCAAGAGTCGATGGTCGGTTGATGTTCTTGCTGCCCTATATATCAAGGAGGTTACTATATTGCATGAAATTCCTGTGTCTATAGTATCTGATCGAGACCCGCGCTTTACTTCTTATTTTTGGAAGGGTCTACAACACTCTCTGGGGACGAAACTTAATTTCAGCACTGCTTTCCATCCCCAGACATATGGCTAGATTAAAAGGACAAATCAGGTTGTTGAAGATATGTTAAGAGCATGCATTATAGATTTCGGCGGAAGCTGGCATGACTACTTACCCCTAGTCGAATTTGCCTACAATAACAGTTATCAAGCCAGTATCCAGATGGCACATTTTGAGGCACTTTATGGCAGGAGTTGTCGATCTCCAATATGCTGGGATGAAGTCGGTGAAAGACAACTTCTAGGCCCAGATATGGTTATAGATTCAACTGAAAAGATACACCTTATCAGAGAGAGACTCAAGGTAGCTCAGTGCAGGCAAAAATATTATGCTGATAACAGAAGGAGAGATTTAGAATTTCAAGTGGGTGACCATGTATTTCTCAAGGTATCTCCCGGCTGAGGTATTAGAAGATTCGGTGTTAAGGGCAAGCTTACACCAAGGTTTATCGGTCCATTTGAAGTATTGGAAAGAGTGGGCGAGGTGGCTTACCGCATTGCCTTACCTCCTCAACTCTCGGAAGTGCACAATGTATTCCATATTTCTATGCTGAAGAAGTATGTGCACGATCCTCTCCACGTCATCGATCACACTGACTTGGTGATACAGAAGGACCTTACCTATGAGCAAAGGCCAGTAAAGATCCTCGACCAAGAAATCTGAGTTCTAAGGAACAAGACGATCCCTATGGTTAAAATTCAATGGAATCGATGCTTAGAACAAGAAGCTACATGGGAAACCAAGGAGTCTATGAGAAGGAGATTTCCAGAATTATTCTAGTCTGTAAGTAATTCTCACCCTCCTTGTCTCCATATATGCAATTGAATTTGGGGGACCAAATTCTTTTAAGTGGGGGAGGGTGTAGCACCCCGTATAAAAAAAATGATAAAAAATTTTATTAATAATAATTCCCAAATAAAAAAAAATATTAGATAAACTCTAGAGGAAGCTTAAGTAAGAAGTTGGAACACAGAGTTATCATATGTAAAGATTATTCACTTAACAAGTGACTTCCTAGTGTAGTTGATTAAGTGATGTGCCTTTCAACCTAGTGACCAGGGTTCCAATCCCAGCATCCACCATTTACCTTTTATGCCAAATAATTATACGTTATAGGCTAGCAAAACTTGCACCGAGGCAGAAACCTATATGCAACACAATGTACAAACTTGGTAAATTGATGCACGAACACAACAACAAGCAATGTATAGACTTTGGCTGAAGGATTGCACAAATGCAGATAGTAAGGTATGTACATTGGAAATGGATGCTCAGACATGCCATGAACGAATGTATGGACTTAATGTGCATATGACAACAATGTATAGACTTTGAGTAATGATGTACCGACTTATCAACGAAAAATGTGCAGACTTTGTGTATGCATGCAACCAGCCAATGTACAGACTTTGTGTTGCAGCAACCAGCCAATGTATAGACTTTGAGTTGTAGCAAATGGATAATGTATAGAATCTGCGTGTGTGCTAGCAGACGATGTATAGACTTTGAGTTGCAGCAAATGGACAATGTACAAACTCTGCGTGTGTGCTTGTAGACGATGTACAAACTTTGAGTTTGTAGCAAATGAGGAATGCACCGGCTATGCATGGCAAGCTATGCAACCAATGTATAGACTTGTGTGTTTGCTAAACCAGTGAACGTAGGTAAAGATAGGAATGTATAGACTTTGAATGCGTGCATGCTACAAGATGATGTACAGACTTGCGAGAAGAGTGTATAGACTTTGAATGCATGCAATGGTAAGGAGTGTATAGACTTTAAATGCGTGCATGGTACAAGGCGATGTACAGACTTTCTATAATGATGAACAAATGCATATATGAAAGTATGCACATTGAAGAGGGATGCTCAGGCATGCGATGTACAGACTTTGAAGTGAAAGATGTATAGACTTAGTGTGTGCATGATAAATCAATGCATTGACTATGTATATGCATGAAGAGCACTGGCTGTACTGGAAGTGTTGTTCAAGCTCTTGATCGTGATCGTTTGCACTGGAAGTATATTGACCTATACCTACGCTTGAATAGGTTTTGCACCAACCTTAGGTACATGAATAGTGTCAATTTTATTTAAAGAAAATTTTGAAAAATAAATTTTATAAAAAATAAGAGAAAAATTTAAGGATCCTAGCCATGAAATTCAATAAACTGATTCCATCAATTTTTAAAGATAAAAAATCTTTAAAGTTAGATACGGAGTTTCGGGTTGAATTTTATTCTGGCATATTTTAATAAAATAAAAATTTGATAAATATCAAAAAATATAGGGATCATAAAAATATGTAATTTACTATTTTTATTAACACGGTTCATTAGATATAAAACTTCTAAACGTTGTAATCATTATAGTGGTGTGCCCAGACAAACCATAGTTGGCACCCCATTATCATGTGTCCTTTCCGACACATACAACCCCTTTTTGTTGGCATCGCACTATAGTATGGTCATGGGACGTTATGATTTCGGATCTTGTTCCCCTCCTGTCTACCCAAAACACTATAATATTCCCTATATTGAGACTCCCTCCATTCTTCCGAAGGCTTGCTACAGAGAAGGGGGAGCATTCTCTTAAGTTGCAGAGGTTGCAGAGGAGGGAAGAAAGCTGCCCTTTTCTTTTGCCTATACCTAGTGGTCATCTCAGAAAGGTTGGTGTTCTCATCTTTTAACTAAACCAGTAGCTAACTAACCAAGCAATCTAGGTAATTAGGCTCATCTCCATGAGATATTATTGTCTATATAGCACGTTTTATCCTGACTTGTAGAGATCTATCATGCTTTTGTAATCCATAATCAATCATCTCTGTAGCCAACCTGTGAGAACATGTTAGTTACCAAAGTTAATCGAAGTAAATCTTCATATTAAGTGTTTTAGGCAGACATGTCTGATCCAAGGCATGTTTAGAAGTATATTTGAGTCACGTCTCTTATAAAATAAGAGCTCACATCTGTTATGCAAACAAGAGCTCACGTCTATTATAACAGACGCTACCATAAACTTGTTTAACACAACATTACAATTGAATCAAATAATACGCTACGAAAGTTGACTTTGAGTCATTTTTATTTTGTAGACAAGTATTAAACTTGTTAATGTCGTATCTATCAACATTTGCATTCACTGTTTAAACATTCTTAAACCTGTCAAAGACTATTCACTGTTTAGACAACAAATTAAATGTTTAGCCATCTTAATTAAACTTGTTTAGCCATGTTATGTGTATAGCATCATATTAAAATATTCTAAGTTAACCTAAAAGTATATTTCTATATTTCAGATATTATAATACTGAAAAATTATTTTTGTATGAAATAATTTTTATTTTTAGTAAATTAATTTCTGAAAGCATAAAAAAATTAATTTAACCCCAGGGCAGACCTGCTACCTTGGTATATATTAGAATATATACCAATCAGGATATGCTTGAAAATGTTATTAATAGTTAGCCAACCTGTAACTCTTAATAATTAGAAAAGTGTTAGAATATATACCAACCTGTTAGACTAGTTGCCAACCTGCAACCTGTTAGAAAATGTTAGAATGTAACATGCACGGACCTGCTGCCTTGGTATATATTAGAATATACCAACCTGAAATATGTTAGAATATGTTAGAATATATTACTAATTAGCCAACCTGTTAAACTGTTAGAATATGTTAGAACATATTAACCTGTGACCATGTTAGCGATCCGGCTAACAACCTGTTTAGTTAGCCAACCTATATGTTAGAAAATGTTAGAACATATTACTAGTTAGACCACTTGCAACATGTTAGAATACATTAGAATATATTACTAGTTAGCCAACATGTTAGAAACATATATATGTTAGAACATATTACTATCCATTTTAAGTGTTCTAACGACCTATTAGAATGTGTCAGTTACCAAAGTTAAGCAAGTAGTAAATCTCCATATTAATTGTTTAACCCATTCAAAATCCATAAGTATTGAACTAAAGCATGAAAATCTTACAATTTTTATACTGAGAAATAGTAACCCCCATTGACGCCCCTGACCAGGGTGCCAATTTCAGAATTTAAGACGCCTGATGGCATCGTCAAAAAAAATATATGAAATTTCAGAAAATTACACCAGATCACCCACATGTAAACCTGCTTAACTCAAGGGTGCCAATTTGGTCTAATACAATTTTTGATTTTAACCTGTCTCATAATTTGCATTGATTTTACCCTTTAACCTGTCGCATGATTTAAATTGATTTTCCTACATAATGTGAGTTATTGACTTCCATTCCATAAAATCTACCTTATATCTCCTACTGGTCAAGCCTTGAAATTCTATATTAGCTATAAATGAGAGAGGATGTCGACAAACATGACCAATACTGTGCATATAGGGCCCGGTCTGGTCCTGAGAGGAGCACCCGAAGGTACTTGTGCCCATGAGAGTTTATTGACCACGGTGTTTGGTATTGCACCGGAGTACTTGCTTGCTAGACTTAAGGCATTCCACTCCTTCTCGTGATATTACTTGATTGATTGACTTGAGACCCGCAGAAAGGTAAAAGTGTTTACTTGAATGAATTGATAAATAGCCAATTCCAGTTATACATGCTTGAAATTACTTTACTTACTATTGCTTGATTGACATGTTGTTATTCCAGTTATTACTCCTCAGTTATCACTTGCTTGATATCATTTGCTATCACTTGCTACTGCTGCTTAAAAATGTGAAATCAATATGCTCTCACTTTCTACTCTTGTTGATCTTACGATTCCTTGATATCTATCCATCTGCATGCATAGATTACCCACATTAAATGAACTTGTAATTCACTTAAAGCATGTTAAATCTTGAGATGTAATTCCTACTCAGCGATTCGCTCATCTAGTTATTTTCTAACCTTTTCAGGTAGTTTGGATATCGGCCAGAACACATAAGGGGATGAGTCTGAGTGATGAGTGTATGAATGGAGTCATCAATTGTCATGTTGTGTTATTGTAATTCCACTATTTTGTGTTAAATTGTAATCCCTACGTATGTCAGTTGTTGTCAAGTTATGTCATTTGTATTTCCTTTGTTCAAAACTAATAAAGGAATGAGGACTAGTAGTTGATTCTATGAATTTGACATTTTGGTTAGTTGTAATAATCGATAGCTCGAACTATTTATGTTATTTTCAAATCTAGGCTTAGTAATTTGCTTAGTCATTTGCGCACACTTTAAATTGCCTAAGTAAGATCTCCACTAATTAGTTAGATCGCTTTGGTTCTATATAAAGGACTGTCGCGCCACGGGTAAGCTTCCGCGCTCGGGACGTGACAGTGGTTGTTGCTGAGATCCATCGAGGATTGATCTGGGCCGTCATCTCTTGGCCATCAGTTGTCAACCGGGGCTGCTGAGGTCTCCCCGGGGTTGCTTGGCGAATCTGACAATCCTTTGCAATTAGGACTAGAGATATCCCCCTCCTCAGGAGGGTTTGTTGAACTGGGTCCTTCGACTGACTGAGAGACCGGAGGAGCTTCTTCTGCCTCCTTGTCTTGGCAGGGAGGCGAGGAGGTTTCCTCGACATCTTGGGCCGGAGTTCTGGCTTTGACGGTGATCGGGATCAAAATTTCCTCTTTCACATCCCCGGAGCTGTCAAATTTGGCTTCGACTCTAGCTTTGTCGTCAGCTGGTTGTGCCAGGCCTACGATGTTGACTACGTGGTAGACATAAAAGTCCGGGTCTTGGTCGTAGCCATGTCCCCTGGTGTCCTTATAGAAGGACGGGGGTTGGCCCCGGACCTGGGAAGGGGTCCACAGCTGACGGAAGTATCTTTGTTGTGCAGAAGTTTGCCATAGGGGAATGTGTTGCTTCAGACACATTTCTTAAATATGCGGTGACAGATCACCCCACACCTAAACTGCTTCAGGGGTATCATCAGCTTGCTTGGACCAGCCAAAGTCGTCATCTGGCGGGGCATGAGGGGCCATGTCTCCCTTATAGAAGACAATATGTTTGTCCCTGTTAGCCTTCTTCTTGTTTCGGCATTGTCGCTTGAAGGTGACAATGAATGTCGTCAGTGACTTGACGCTGTGCTTCTAGGATGCACATGGGAGCTGGATGCAGTCTGGTGGCAAGCATATACTCTTGCCGACAGCTCGGCTAATAAGATTAGCCTCGAAGTCGATCTGGTGCCTCTCGGGGTGATCTGAGGTTGACTTGGAGCCGAGGCGCAGCCAATGAAGCTTGGCCTTTTCCTCGTCAATAGAGAAGGGATCATCATCATCTTCCTCTGAGAGCCAACCATTGCTCTTGCTCTTAATCACGGGGTACAGACTAATTCCCTTGAAGTAGAGCGTGGCGTCGGCCAAGTTGCATTCTACTGGTGTGAACGGCGACAGGTCTGCAAAGACCTATATGTTGCTCCCCGTCCTTGGCATACGTGATGCATTGGTGGAGAGTTGACGGGACGACACAATTTTCATGGAGCCAGGGTCTGCCCAGTAGCATCTTATATGACGTGTTGGAGTCGATGATGTACAACGTCGCCTTGGAGGTGAAATCATCGAGCACCAGGTCAACATCCACCCGGCCGAGGACATCCTCGGTGTTCTGGTTGAAGCGGGATATCTTGACCGCCTGAACCTTCTGGAGGTATGGGGTTAGATATAGAGTCTTGAATGTCTTGAGCGGCATGATGTTAACAGCGGCACCAGCGTGTACCAGGATCTGGTTCACATCATGCCCGTTGAACTTCCCCTTCATGTAGAGAGGACGATTGTGGCACGGAGGGGAAAGTAGCATGTCTTTCTTTGTGAAGGAGATGGTGGCCGTGAAGGCTTCATAGGCAGCCGCCTTCATTTCCGCGGCATGTTCTTCATAGACTTCCGGCTCTTGGAGTATTTTGATAAGAGTTTCCTTTAAATCCTTACTCCAAGCGATGGCTCCCCAAATTGAAACCAGCCAGGGAAGCGCTTCATCTGGTGGAGGACCTTCCGGTCAGCTCGAGCTCGAGCATCCTCCAAAGAGGGTAGTATGTCAAGCTGAGCCTTCTGTGAGCTACCGTGCTATTCCCCGTCAGGAATTTGCACTTCCTTGCCCTTACCATCGGGATCAGACTGACTTTGATTGCCAGCGGACTCCTGGAACAGGGATGCCAATGATGGCTCTTCTGGGGGTGACTGGCGAGCTGGCTCATCCTTACCGGACGGTCGCGCTTGCTCTACTACAGAAGTCGGTACTGGTACAGTAGTTGGGAGGCTGAAAATAGCCTTCTCAATGTCGGAAGGGTCGAAGATACCGGGTCCGGCCCGAATCTCTACTTCCGCAATGGGAGCCGGTTCCTCTCCTCGAAAGAGGATAATTCACTCTGGGTCGAAGGTGGACGGAGAGAGGGGTAACTCAGGGGTTCTCCCACGGCCTCTACCGCGTCCTCGACCGTGACCTCGGCCACGACCGGTGTGCTCTGGAGCTGGCTGTAGCCTAAGAGGAGCAATGGTTCTTTGTCTTGTCCGGGAGGCTACTGGCTCGCCCCGCCGAGAAGCGTTGATATTGTCAGGAGGTGGGATGGCCACCATGTTGCAGGTGCAGCACCGAAGCATTTCTTCCAGCTACTCTGTGGTGATCTCCTTATCTTTATAGCACAAGGAGAGCTCGTCCGGGATCACGAGTCTTTCACCGTTCTTGAGCTTTTGGATCATATCTTGGACCCAATTTCTAAGGCGGGCCCGTTTCTACATTTTTTCCCACGGGATATAGCTATCGACTGGGAGAGCTCTAGTAGGACGAGGAGGAATGTATTCCTCCAGGTCATCAATGAGCCGCTGGAGCCTTTGGCGAGGCGTTGGCTCGGCTGGTGACTATAGAGCAACCGCTTGTTCGGCCTGTTTCTTGAGCCGTCTTCTGAGGTTCTTCCTCCTATTTCTCTCTTGTCTCTTGACAATAGTGGTCTCCAAGGGAGTAGGAGGGAGAGGTGCTGGGGCCGGAGTTGATAAATCCTCATGAGGATATGTGGATGTCAAAAAATGTCAATGAGGATCATACGGCATGCACGTCTCGACACTCGAGAGCAAGCCGAAGATGGAAATGCCGAACAAACCTCATGCCTCGCCCGATCAGGACGAGAACCCGCTTGGTGGTCCGCTACCCGTTAAGGAAGCCCCCCAGGCGGAAGATACGGCTACAACTCTCCGACCGGCCATGCCAAGAGCTGAATCAGAGAAAAGTCGAGAACTCCGGCACAGTCTCGGGATGCACCGAAAGTCATGCAAAGTCTGGGACCGAGCCCCAAAGGCTGAAAATGGAATATTATAGAGGCCATGCATTGCAACTAGAACATTCCAGGAGCGCCAACACTCGAATAAATGGCTGCGACTTCGAAAAGAATCTATTTGAGGCTTAAAGTGGCGCGGAACGGCCTTAAACCGGTGCGCTCTAAATCGGCGCGCCCCTTCAACATCTTAATCCGGCGCCCCCAAAACCAGCGCGCCCCATTCTCCCATTTGCCCTTACTGTTGCCTTAAACTGGCGGCCCCTTCTTCCCTTGTTAAACCGGCGCGCTCCTCTTTTGGTCCTAAACCGGCGCGCTTACCCCCCGCGCCGTTTTAACCAAACCGCCATCCCATATTCAGTCCGATCCCTTGTTTTGGGGTGCGAACAAAGAGAACTTACCTGAAATGGCCGAACAACCTGCACCTGATCGGCGTGCATCTGCATGAGCCCTTCTTGCTCCCAGGAATGGAAGGCTTCGAGCTCCGCACCGAACGTCGCTTCTCCGTCGGTCACCATCAGCCAATCCCGTGGAGGCAACTTCCCTACTCTACTGCTTCCCCTATCCACAGGCCACTCAAGATCTTCGAGCAGGAGAAGGTGAAGAAGAAAGAGAAGGGAGGACCGTTCCCATCCTTACTCTTATAAAAGGTAGGCACACTCCACCGGAGGAAGGGACTGGTTCATTCGAGAGGCTGGTTCGCTCGGCTGATGGCTAGCTGAGAGAAGAGAGGAAGGAGTCCCCGTCCCCCTGCGCCCGTGAGGTGAAGAAGAAGAGAGGAGAGTGAGAGGTGAGTCCGGGGGAAGAGCTTGTGCTCTGTTCCCCGCCCCATTGATGTATCTCCTCCTCTTGCCCCTAAATGTATTTCTTTCTGCTACGGGATAACCCCCCCCCCCTTCTGTATTTTGATCTTCCCATTTCTTGTGGATGAATAAACAGAGAGTCCGTTGGCAAGCATTGCCCTTGGCTTTAGCCTCCGCTTCCCTCTCTCATCTTCTGCTCATCTAGGGTGCTTCGAAGCTTGCTTCTCCATAGCATGGCATTCGGAGGAACCCGTATCAAGGATGAACATCTACAGTCTCCCATGGTGAATATATGTCCCGTTGGAATATACGTGAAGCTATTACCCGTGAGTCGTGAGAGCTCTTGAAGGCTAGTCCTCGAGCTTTTCCACACTCACATCTGGGTCATCGGACCGCCGTGAGGTCTGCGTTTGAGGTTCACCCCGGAGCAATCCGTTTGGTGTTCCTCCTTTTGCTCTGGCAAACCTCAGTCTGGGGGAAGTGCTGCCCGATTTTTGCCAGGGCCAAGAACAAGAGGAACAAGAACAAGAACATATAAGAACGAATAAATGGAGCTTCTTCAAACTAAATCAACCCCACTCAGAAAACCCCTGCCAGAAATGAAACACAAACTAGCTAGACTACCCTGCACAGCAAACGCTTCTAATAAAGCATCCAAACTTTCATGCCAATTCACCTTAACAAATGATCAAACATTTTTCTATCAACTTAATCCATCAATTAAGTGAATAAACCAACCAAAACGTCAATCTACAGGTTGAAGAAACAAGAACATAAGCCAAAAGAATCAAACCGAATGAAATAAAGCCTCTTTGGAGCTTAGCCCGGTGCGCCCTAATCCGGCGTGGGCTAATCCGGCGCGCTCCCCCCCCCACGCCAGATTAGCTCCACACTCAAATCCACATTCAAATCCTTGGAATGAATAGTGCTTATTCCGACGCGCCATACTATTCATTGGCCTTAATCCGACACGCCCCCCTTGTGCTTCCCTATCCGGTGCGCCCCACTTCTCCTTAGTCCCAAACCGGCGTGCCCCTCTTCCTTCTTGACCATTAACCGGCGCGCCCCTTGGCATCCTCTTATCCAACGCACCCTTTGTCTTTCTTGAACTGGCACGCATCCCACTTTCCATCTAACCGGCGCGCTCTATTGCACTTTCTAAACCGGCGCGCCCTGTCTTCTCTTGGTGTCCCCTTGAACTGGCGCGCCCTATCTTCTCTTGGTGTCTTCTTGAACCGACGTGCCTAAAATAAAAAGAATGATTAACCAACAAGAGAAAAGACTTTAAGCTAATGGATAAAACAAATGAAAGGAGCATGAAGTCAATAATCAAAACATCGCCCCTGTCATAACTAAAATTTTTGTTCCGGGGGCGTTGCCCCCGGAAACCCCCGCAAGGGGCGCTGCCCCCTTGACCCCCGCGACCTGACCGGGCAGGTCGATCCCTGCGACCTAACCGCAGAGGTCGATCCACGTGCGAGGGCGCACAATGGCGAGTTCGGGCTCCACACCTAACAACTCACTTCCCCGGACTGTGCGTAAAGATAAAAGCAATGACACCCCGTGGCATCAGACGTGGTCCTCAGAAACTCCGATATGGCCATAGTCTGCAACCACCTCAGGCCAATAGATCATCAGCTTGACTCGCCTCCATCGGGATCCAATCCAGCATCCACATTAACCTTGCCGTATCTGCGGCAGACATTCGTACGGTTTTGTCACCGTCTTTCATGTTACAAACACGGACTTCTGTCTGAATAAGAAATGGTCCGTTAGTGACCAACATATATATACCGGGATTTAATCCCATACCTGCATTAAACTTGCCATACTCACGGCAGACATCCGCATGGTTTTATCGTCATCCTCGACGCTACTAATACAGACTTCCATCCGAACAATGAATGGTCTGTTAGTGACCGACATATATGCCGGGATCTAATCCTGCACCCACATTAAACTTGTCGTACCTACGGCAGACATCCGTGTGGTTTTGTCGTTATCTTCGACGCTTCAAATGCGGACTCTCGTCTGAACGATGAATGGTCCGTTAGTGGCCGACATATATACCGGGATCTAATCCTGTGCTTGCATTAAACTTTCCGTACTCACGGCAGACATTTGCACGGATTCGCTCCCATCACCGTTTTGTTTTCTATACGGACCTTTGTCCGAACATAAAATGGTCCGTGTATGACCGACAAAATCCGAATGGAATGAGGCGGCTCTCGTCCTCCCCGAACCCTACGCATGGGAACATCGATAAGACCTTCGTGGGTCGCGCTGAGACCGCGGGTTCACCCTAATCATGATCATTGTCCGACCCACATCCTCGGCCTATAGCCAGCTGTCTCTGTACACGTTTTCATTTTAGAATCTAGCCCCGGGACTCTTTCCCATTGCCCTTCGGCACTGGACATATTAACGATGCCCACGGAAGCCTCGTTTGGACCATGAGAGGCGCCCCCGGAATGGTCCTGACTCGATCTCGCACTGGGCCAATAAATTCACCGGTTTCCTACTACACTAACCGGGATTTAACCGAATGTTTTCAGTTCCTCGGAATAATAAATTTGCCGTACCCTGGGCATACATATGTTACGGGTCTGCCCGCGACGATTGCGATATTCTCAAGCCGGACACCCGTCTGAATATTGAACGGTCCCCCGAACGACCGACACGTTCCGAATGTTTGCTTCCCTAGACATAGGGCTTTCTAGTTGATTTAAGGCACACTCTCCCGTTACCCCTTGGCACCGAAAATATTAATGATGCTCATGCAATACTTGTTGCGACTGCGGGGGGCCCACCGCAGTATGGTCGTAGCTTGATCTGGCACCGGGCCGACAAACTTATCTGTTTCCGACCGCTCTAACCGGGATTTAACTGAACATTTTCCATTCCTCTAAACAATAAATTTGCCATACCCCGGCATACATATGTTCCGATCTTCCCGTGACGATTGCACTTTTCTCGAGCCGGACATTCATCCGGACATTAAATGGTTAGCACATGACCGACATGATCTCGAATGTTTTCTTCTCACCCGCGTACGGGGATTTCAATACTTCCTAATAAACCTTTTATACAATTAATTCTCTGGCCATGAGGCCCTGATTCCCGGCGATTAATCAAGGGTGTTCCCCTCTTCGAGGGGATGTAAATGACGCCGTGACCTTTATGGCGCGGCGGGTTTCTGTGGGCGGCCAGCACGCCAAGGGCGTGGGATGTAGTGGCTTTCTCACAACTCGCTCCGCGGTGGCACTCAAATTGATGATATTTTGAGATCGGGCACTCACTCACCGACCGACGGAACTAAGAAGCAATACTAGTTAAGCAAGAAGTGCTGACCAAGAGGAGTGCAACCAAGAGCTCACCTGATCGGTGTGAAGACGCCGATCCCGGCCGGAGACGAGGGCGAGCGGGGAAGTGTGGGTTCCCCGCACACTGTGCCGATGAAGCTTGATCCCTGTTTAAATTATACAACCACTACGCCTCACACAGGAGGGTGGACTTGGGGTGGGGATTTCAGTAGTACAATGCAAACACTACCTCCACGCAGGGAGGGGCGTTAAGCCAGCCAGGCGGGGAGGGGAGATTCGCTCGAATCGCGCCGACGGATCACCCGACCGAATATGCCCGTGTCTTGAGCAGCAGGATAGGGGATCGGTGTAGCAGCCTCTGTGCGCTCCTCCGGACATAGAACTTGATGAGACTGGTACTGGAACGACGCTGACAGACCCAGGTACGCCTGTGAATTTTTGTGGGTGGTTCCCGCGTCATCTCTGGTTAGAGTAGACCCCGGAACAGGTGCTCAGAGTTCAGGTTCAGGCTGGCCCAGATTGTTGCAGCTGCTTGTAGAAGGTACCACGATCACTCCCGAAGTCTGAATGAGGCGAGACCAAGTCAAGGACGTCCGTGGATGAGTATTCTTCGAGCAAAAACCAAGAACAGCACCAGAGGATGTCGGGTGGTGAGGAGGAGTCCGTTGAGTGAGGCAGTGTCAGGGCAGGACCCAAATGGACTATCTGCGCACCCGCGGGAGAAAAATTGGAAAGAACACTTCCTGATGCCGAACGGGATTCCGCTTGTTGGTGGTGGTGGATGACTCGTGGATGCAGCTCTCGGCCGAGTGGCGCCTCCATAAGTTGAAGGATGTGGCTGTGGGAGCTTCTGCACTGCAGCTCAGGTCCAGGTTCTGGTCCTTGTTGCGTAGTTGGACGAGAACAGGCACCACGAACTGTAGCGAAGTCGGAATGAGACGATTCCACCTCGCTTGCGAATAAGACTCGCAGACCTTTCCGGTGATGTATGGTGTACCTCCAGAGGACGTCGGACGACTCCAGAGCAGCCTCTAAAAGTTGAGCTCCAACTGCTGCCTACGAATTGAGATGGATAGGGTGGTGAAAGGTGATGGGAGACGGAGTAGATGGGGTGGGAAATGAGGTGGATGGGTGTGGGGATGGCACCTGACTATGTGGGGGTCTGTTAGGGGGTGATACAAGGTGTGGGAGGGGCAGAAAGGGGGTTGGGAGGTGGTCTAGCAAGTGGAGGAAGGGGGAGCTGCGAATTTGGGTTGGGAATGAGAGAGGGAGGAGAGATCTCTCCTTTGGTTCGAATGTGTGGTTAATGGAGGGTTTAATTCTGGTCTAGGGAATGGGAAGGGGTGTCTTGGGGATGTGAATGGGTGCTTGGAAGATGGGATTCTCCCTTGGGAAAATGAAAGGTTGTATGGGGAAGGGGAAAGGTTGCTTGGGAGGAGGGAGAGGTGCCTAGGAGAAGGGGATTCCACCTAGGGGTTGGAGGGGGATTAAATGAGAGGTATGGGGAAGGGGGAGGGGTCTTAATTAGAGGTGAATAGGGAGGAGAGAGGGAGAATTTCGAAATTTGGAGAGAGAATGGGGTTCGCCCCCTCTAGAGAGAGAGAGAGAAATAGAGAGAGAGAGCTAGAGAGAGAGGCACAAATTCTTGTGGCAATTTTATCAATACTTCATTAGCTTACAAATGAGGGATTGGGGTCCTATTTATAAGAATCCCACAATTACACATAAGTCCCTGACTCTTGGACTACTAACACTAAACCAAGGGGAAGGGGGCGCCCCTGGGCCTAGCCCATATAATTGGGCCCAATAACACACATAATGACTTAAGACTTAGGTAAATAGCTACCTCACCTAGGTATTGGACTCAAATAAAAGGAAAAGTACATGATAAGAAAATGAAAATTACATCATATGACTCAAAATAAAGTGGTGAACAAGATGTAGCATGGGTGGCGAGCATCGGGATCCTTGATCAAATGAAATTACTGGTGATGTCCTCATCATACCCCCGGGGCGCGGAAAACTCGACTCCGTCGAGTATGGGCCCACCAGGGAAGTGGTCCTCTCAAGCAGCTCAGAGTGAGCCTCAACCTCTAAACTCAACCCTGCATCCGCAAGCAGGAGACGGTCCTTCATCCTCTCGAGGCGGCTCAGGCGCACCCTCTTGCTGGCGATGGAACCCTGCTTGCCTAGTATTGCCTCCGTGTGCACATGTCGGACTCTCAGGCTGATTTTTGGTGGCTCTCCGAGGGTGTCCCTCTCAAAGGAAGATAAAGCCTCGAGGCACTCACTAGGATGCACCGCGGTGCCCATATAGGGTGCCGGATCCACCACGTGGAAAATGGGGTGAATCCCAAAATCTATTAATAAGTCCAACCCGATGGCCGGGTTGCCAAAGTCACTTGAAACTTGGGAAGGTCGAAGTCCTCGTGCCCTCAAATTGGAGGTGACCCTAGGGTAGAGCCACTCCAATGCCATCATCACCAGATTGCCTACTTGGAATTCCAGGTGGCGCTTGCGAGCTCTTGTCCACTCTATGTGAACCTCACCGCTCGTTAAGAATTGCTTGCGTGTATGCTCATGCCATGTATCATAATGCGGTGAGTGGGTGTGAAAGAGGATAGCATGCAAAGGTGGACCAGGGCAACCGTAAATTGACCTATCATTCTGTGATGCCATGTGGACCCTGATGAACTTGGGTGGACCGGGGCAGCCACAAGTGGCCCTATCATGCATGGGCTGCATAACAATGGTTGGAGGGCCATGGTATCTATAGGGAAACCTATCACTCAAAGTGGTGATGAATGCCGGGGGACCCGGACACCCGTAGAGGCTCCTAACATGTATATGATCAATGATGAATGATGGAGGACCAGCACATCCAAATATGAGCCAGTCCTGCATTGGGCCTAAAGTGTGTGTGACATGTATGAGATGACTGGGCTTACTAGCCCTACCAAATGATGCAAAATGTAGTGGCACATGCATTCCCATCAAAATGGCTCCTTCTATGTGTATGGCTTGGTGTGAGAGTTTCCACTCATAGGGGTCAAAGGGGTCTGTAGACACGCCAAAATTGACGTTACTGTGAGTACATCTCATATTGCCTTGTAATATCCCAATTTGACCCTCAAATTAGTTCTATTTGAGTGGTTTTTCCCACTTTTTTTAGATTTCTCCCTTTTTTCACCCTTTTCCTATTTTTTTCCTATTTTTTTGGATTTTTCTGGGAATTTTTCGGAATTTTTTGGGAATTAACGACTTAACCATGGGCGTTACTTTGAATATGAAAAGAATAAAAAAATTGAAAAATTGAATTCACGCCTTACACACGGTCGTCACTTTTTCAAATTGATTTTTTTAATATTATTTTCCACTCTCTTCCAGAGGTGATTTGGTGGCCTTCCGGGTGTCAGAAAAATTCGCAAAAATAGTCGTTGGAATCAGGGCGACGAGATGCACCTCCACCTAAAAAATGGGAAAATAATATTGAGAAATGGAAAATGGCCCTATTTCGAATTTTTTGAATTAACGTCCTTTGTTAAGGCGTGTTTTAATTACCGCCTTTGACTCAGGCGTGTTTCACAATTTTCAAATAAATTCTAAAATTTGATTTTTGAATTAACGCCCTAATCTAAGTCATGTTTTTAAAAGACGTCCTTTGGCAGGTCGTCAATTCTTGAATTGACGCCTTTGTCAAGGTCGTGTTTCATTTTTGTGTTCCGAACGGATGCAGCCTTTCCCCAGAGAGTCACTGCTTCGTTTGGGCTCTTGCCCAGCTTAATCCTCCCCTATTTGGACTCTTGCCCATTCTTATCTTTCCCCCCTTGGACTCTTGCCTTCTTATCTCTTCATCCAATTCTATTTAATAAGACTTTTCGCCTCTGTTAAGGGGTTGGATTTCCGAAGGCTTCTGCCCCTTTATTTTTCTTTTGTTTTGTCTTCTCCTTCTTCTGTTTTTCTTTTTCTTTTGTTTTCCCTTCACTTCTTGCAGGTGCTGCTGCTGTGGCTAGGAGAGGCTTCTCACGTCCTGTTCATCATTCTATTGAAGTCTTCTCCCCAACGATCATCAAAGCCAAGCAACGCACAGATTTTTCTTATCTCCCCTCTATTCCCTTTATTTTATTTTCATCATATGCATGCATTCATCATTATTTAACTCTCTTTTCTCAACACGTTGAGACTTTCCCCATAGTGCAACTCTTGCACAATCTCCTTTTATTTTCATATCATTTATCATTCATACATCTCCCACCCTTTGCATAGGGGTTTAAGGGCAATCCCCTTAAGGTGTGTATTGTTCATATTTTTCATGCTCACCTATATTTTTATTGAATTTGATGCTACACCATTATTTCTAATCCATATCTTTTTGGTGTTGTCGTCTTTGTTTTGCAAGGGTAATTAATTGAAAAGACTCTCTTCGTCGGCCGGCCGATCTTGAAGAGAAAAGGAGTACTCACATCCCCCGCATATTTGAGGTATTTGCGATCACTTTCCCCTTATCATCTCCATTTGAGACCCTCGCGTCTCTGGCGATCACACACACTCCACATTAGCACCCCGTGCTATCTTATTGCTTTCATCATATTTATTGCTTTTTTATATTTAAGTGGATTTTTAAAGAGATCTACAAATTGGCGATCACGGTGGGACCCTTTTTGTTTTTCATTTGATTACCCCTTTCCCTTTGGCACCCAAGTGTGCCCTTTCCCATTGGTACCCTCGGTACCCTTTCCTTTGTGCCCCTCGGGCACCCTCCATTGTGCTTTGCACTTTCCCCTAAGTGATTTGTCAATTGAATAGATTTGTTTTAAAATCTCCACTTAGTTAAAATTTTGATGAGCATGTTTTTATCTTGATAATCATATGTGATGATTGCCTCTGTGACTGTGAGTGTTTCCACTCTGCTGGCCGTGGGAGTTTGAAAGAATTCACGCCCTCCCACAGGGCGTTTCTTTATTTAGTAGCGCCTCTCATCAGGGCGCGTTTTCATGATTTGACGCCCCCACCCCTGGGCGTCTCTTTATTTGGTTGAGTATCGTTGATAATTAACGCCCTGCCCCAGGGCGTCTCTTTTATTGGTAGCGCCTCTCATCAAGGCGTGTTTTACCTTGCCTGTAGGCCTCCCACAGTGATTCACGCCCTGCCAAAGGGCGTCTTTTGATTGGGAGCGCCCTGCCCCAGGGCGTCTTATTCCTGTGTTTTCACCGAACCCCTTTGTTTATCACTGTATCATATTTTTGCTTATATCTTGCATTCATTCATTCATTCATTTTGCATTGGTTTGGGAGACCTCCTCTCTCCACATACTAGGAGCCACACACCCCCTTGGTGAAGGAACGACCCTCCATTGAGCATTCCGTCTCTTTGGATTGGAAATTCCTAAACCAAGCCTCCATAAGTCCCCGCACCCGTGGATTCCCTCACGGACGCCGGGCAGGTTGTACCCTTTTTGGAGTCCCGAGTTTAGTTGGCCTACACGTGGTGAGAGAGTGTTCCTAGTTGGCATTGGAGTTAAATCATATTGAAACTAGGTTCCCCTTGTGTGAATCATATCAATTTGCATAAAATTCATTAATTCACCAAGGTTTAAACAATCAAAATCACGGTAACCATTCCAACTTGTGTGCTTCTTTGCATATTATTGTGAAATTTTGATTATATAATGGCTTACCATGATAAGAAAAACATGTTCAATTCAATTCATGAGGATGCACAACCTAGCACTTCTTATCCTCAATTTCAACATGTTAATCATCACAATTCTCACCACTCTTTCAAGGGACCACGTCCTTATTCTCATGGTCATGCCCGACCCATGGGCAGTGTCCATTCTTATGGTCCCCCTCCTCAATTGCGAACCACTATTCCTCCGGGACCATCTCCTCCCAACGATGAGAGGGTCTCTCAAATCTTGCATGCATTAGATCATCTTACCCCTCAACAGATCCAAGCCCTTAAGGCCGCCGTTGAGGGTGCATCTCCTGCATCTCCTCCTCCTTCTATTCCTACACGGGTGGCCCATCACCCGCCGCCCTCTTCTATTCATAATCCTGTTCGGGTAGCCCATTACCCATCTCCTCCTACTCATACTCCTCCTCGGGTGGTCCAACACCCGCCTCCTTCTATTCCTCCTCCAACACGGCCCCGAGGCCCTTTTATTCCTTGCAATCCGGCCCATCCGGGTTCTTCTAAGGGTTATCCCGTCAATTCCCCTCCACGGCCTTCTTATGCGGCTCCTCCTTCAATGCCCTGCCAACCCTCTATTGTTCATGTTACTCCCCTCCAGCAGGATATCCTTGATAAGGTTACTTCCATGGAGGAACAATTAAAGAGGGTTACAAGTTCACGGCCAGTTCCTCCTACTCCGATTAATCCTCTCCATGAGGCTTTGGATGATATTACAAGAATGGAGAGAGAATGGAAGGATAGGATGGACGACTACAGTGTTGATATTCCAAATGAGCATGAGCCGGCAATTGAAGAATCTGAGCTGGTCTATGATGATGATGAAGCTGTGCAGGCACCCCTCCCGAGTTTCCTTCGTTTCCCGCTCCCTCCACTTTCATTTGACGAACCCCCTGCTCAGGACGAAGCCATCGTCCCTAATCCAACCCCTATTCTCGAGACCTCTTGGTGTTACGACGATGGGTCAATACTTCAATCACCCACGCCGGCGCATCTTGAGTCTCACCCCACTCCAAACACCGCTCGCCCCGTTCGGCGCTTTCTCTGCAATAAACCTCCACCAATTGCACCTCCCCCCATTATGCCATTAGCCTCCACCAAGCTTACCATCGAACCTTCCCCAATTAACCTACCATTACCACCACTTCAAACCTCCATCATCCCTTTAACCCCAAAACCCATTTTGCCTATTCCTCCACCATATGGCCTTTCGCCTTTACCCCTGGCTAATCCTGAGCAGGATCCACCACTTTTTGCACTCGAGCCCATCCCAACTGTTTCCGAACAAAGGGAGAAGCTCGACGTGTTTGAACCTCCACCTCCACTTATTCATTTGCCAACACCTCCCGTTATACCTCCACCATCCACGGAGCCTTCCGCCTCCGCCTCACCTCCCGTTACTACTCGGAAGGGGCGTGCTTCTACAGCTACTTGCGCCGAGGACGATCAAGAGCCGGGCAAGAAGACTTTGGCCACGACTGTGCCATTCAAAGTTCAAGAATTTGTTTACCGGAAGCCAATCCGAGTTATTGTGCCATGCACGGTTGAAGAGGCCAAGACGCCGCCATTGCTCAACAGATGCCAAGAATTAATGCCGATTAAGGGCCAGGCAGGGCACCCCTTGTTGAAATCTTCAAATCCCGAATTGATTATTCCGTACAAGGGGCGAATGCCCATTTTATTCAACATTCCGTATATGTCAATGGGCATGGCAATGCTTCATTTTCTAACTCTCCAACTCCCTCACATTGTTGATTGCTTTCCAAGGGGGTTGTCATTTATCGAAGCTTCTTTTATTGGGCCAATTGGTCGTACTTTTTCACTGCCATGGAGGGGCAGTGATCTTGGTGCTAAGGGGCCTTCCCATGTTTGCTCCACTTTCTATTCATCTATTTCTATCACTTTTTCTTCATGGGCCACTCCAAGGGATAAGAAAAGGATCTCGCCCTCTCACCCTTCATATTCTTCATCTTCTTTGAATTTCATGCATTTTTCATTCATTCATTCATTCCATCCATTGCATACATTGCATCCATCCTTTTACATGCATTTGCATCTCCTGATTCCCGGGTTTCCAAACCCGTATCTCCACCGTCTTCCGGCACCGCTGGGCATCCCGCCTTTCCCATCTTATTCACCTTCATCTACATTCCTCGGGCATCGCGCCCCTTTCCCCTTTACTCCTCCGGAACCTCCAGATTTTCCTCCAAATTCTCCTTCATTTCTCTCACTTTTTCTCGGGCATTGCGCCCCTCTCCACTCTATTCTTCCGGAACCTCCGGACTCTCCCCTCGGGCATGCCGCCCCTTTCCACCCTCTTTCTCCGGAACCTCCGGACTTCTCCCCCGGGCACGACACCCTTTTCCACCTTTTCCCCCTTGATTGTATTCCTCCGGAACCTCCGGACTTTCCCCTCGGGCATCGCGCCCCTTTCCATTCTCCTCCTCCGGAACCTCCGGACCTTTCTTTCGGGCATCGCGCCCCTTTCCACCTTCCTCCTCCGGAACCTCCAGATTTTCCCCTTGGGCATCGCGCCCCTTCTCATTTGCTACCTTCAGAACCTCTGGATTTTCCTCCTGATCCTCCTTCATTCCTCTCTCTTGGGTATCGCGCCCCTTTCTATATTCTTCCTCCGGAACCTCCGGATCCTCCACCTGATTGTCTCTATCTTTTCCCCGGGCATCGTGCCCCTTTCCATTTGCTTCCTCCGGAACCTCCGGATTCTATTTCCCTCTTCTTTGGGCATCGCGTCCCTTCCCTTCTCATTCCTCCGGAACCTCCAGATCCTTCATACCTTTCCTTCGGGCACGACACCCCTTTGCATTTCCCTCCTCCGGAACCTCCGGACCCTCCATCTTTCTTCCGATTCATCCTTCTGCTCTTCGAGGGCATCACATCCTTCATTTTCTTCCTCCTCTTCCATCATATTTTTCCATATTTCTTCCCAGGGCATCGCGTCCCTCAATATCTTATCCCTCCGGAGCCTCCGAATGATTCCTCCCCTCACGATTCTCCTCCTTTACTTCCGGACCCTCCAGATCCGCCTCTTTCCATCTATCAATTTCTTCCTCTGATTCCCCCTAATCATGGGTCCGACCCAACTTCTTCCACATCCACTGCCTTGGGCATCTGCCCTTTCTCTCATTGCTTCCGAGGCTTTAGTCCTCACCCCTCTTCTTGATTTTTCGCTTCTTCTGTAGACTGTTCCATGTGATCAGGGTCTCCGCGCCTTAGTGAGGGAGTTCTAGCCCTCGCCTCTTTTCTTTTCTCCTTATTTCATCTGCGTCTGGTCTGGGCACCACTCCTTCTTGTTAGGCCACTTTCAAGATCATTTGCTTCCAAAGAGGACAAATCCCATGATGATCACCTTCAGCAGCTGCTTCTACGAAGGTTACAAGGTAATATTGGCGTAAGTAAGCATTTCTACGATATATCTCCTCATCGCTTCACGCATGATTTTCAAAACAAAGTGCTTCTTAACGGGATTAAGAATGGTGTTTCAAACCTTTATCTTAGGCCTTTTAATTGAATTGTTTTTCATAAAAAAGAGTCGTTAGGCTTGCTTTTGCAGCACTTTGGTTGATAAAGAACCCCGCGCTGGGAATTCAACATTCTCTCCCTGCTTGTTTAAGAGTAACCCTAAGTCGGGCACCGCACACACTTCACGGCGTCCTTAGCCGGCTCTTTTGGTTGAACACCGTTACTACCTTGGCCATGCCATGAGTATACCGAAAGTCTTTTCTCTTCTTCACTCGGCCGAATGCAGGGGCAAGAGGTTGACGGATAAGATAACCAACCTTGGTAAATCCCAACACGAGAGGAGTCTCAAATAGGGGCAGTCTTGACCCAAAATCAATATGAGTTTCATGATACATCTCGCCACAAAGGGCAATTAAGAATCAAGTCGAAATTTCGATAATTGAATTATGGATTATGGCATGACAAGAGTGGCAAAGTCCCCGCAGGGAAAACCCTGGTCGTATGCATGTTAAGGGTCCAAAAATTAAAGGCACAAAGCCCCAGCGCAACAGACTACCTCTTTGAGGGTTAAAACCTTGGAAGGAAATCAAATCCTGATATCTCCCATCCTGCTTTAAGCTTATCTCCAAGTATTCTTCTCTTCTCCCTCCGAGACCGAATGTTTCTCGGGTATGGCCTTGGTAGGGGCATCGTTAATCAAGGGCAGTCGGTCGTAGGGTGCCACCCTTCAATGCACGCCTGGCTTTGAGCAATTTTAGCGAAAGGGGAAGGAACAAGGACCCCTAGCCTGTGGTTCAAAAAAAACGCCCTTTGATGCTGCATTTGCGATGTCTAAGCCAAAATCCATAAAAATTTGAATATCTTTCCAAAAGTACACAAAAATTTGCATATTACAAAATTCATAAACATTTGAAAATTTTCAAAAAACCATAAAAATTTGCATATTTCAAAACTCATAAAAATTTGCATATTTCCAAAATCCAAAAATTTGCATTGTGTTTTCTGATGGTGTTTTGCAGGAACAGCTTTGCAGAGACCAAAAGCACGGGATGGGCCCTATCTCCACTTATTGCTATCAATCTATTGATTCTTCCCAATATTCTCATGACATGCCACCCAGGGGCATCATCTCCCTATATCATTCTGATCTCATGATTATTCATCTCCAAATCTTTCAATCAACTCCTGCTCGATTCATCTGATTACTCCGCCAATGGGCATTATCAGATCCTGATTATTTAACTCCAAAACTTGATTAGCCAGATTGTCATCCTCATGACAAACAACAACAAATAATGATGCTTTGCTATGCCATGCCATGATTTGACTTATGCTGTTCACGATATATGCTATGATTGGTTGCTTTGATTCATGCTATGCTTGCTACACTTCAATGCCTTATTCATTGCTTGTTATATCTTGGCTGATGAATTTTTGAGCATAGGATAAGAAGCTCTTGGTCCCGCCGACTGGGCATCATCATCAAAGTCCCACGGTGCTTGCAGCTCATTTCTCAGTTCCCATGCTTATTGATATCACCATCTCCCTGTATGCATTCTACTATACGCTACTAGATTATATCAAGGACCTTGTGACTTTGGTAAATCTGGGATTTGAGTTCCCCTTCATCAAAAACAATGATGATTCCAGAGAAGTCTTAGTCACACGGATAGGCCGTTGAGCCGTCCAAGACTGGGGACGATGGTTCCCTTTTTACGAGTTGGTGCGTGGATAAACGGGCTTCGGCTTAGTATCAGCTCGCAGAATTGGTTTCTTGACCCAGTCTGGGCAGTTTAGCAATATTATCCTTGATTATTCTATATTTTCATTTGATTTATTTTTTCCCTTTAAACCCAGCATGCATTCATGTAGGAATTTGAAACAATTGTTGAAAAATCATTCTGATAAGCTGTTTTTGTGGGTCAAATTGATCTTAATCTTTTCCAGATATGAGATATTCCATGCCGAATTGTGTCCTCGGTTCGTTTTGTTGCTGTTTTGGGTCTTTTCTCGAAAGCTCCCTGTTTGGATTTTTATCATCTTATTTTCCAATTTTCCCCTTTGATCCACCTTGGCTGCAGCACGTCCACTGGCTGGTAACCGCTCCCCAATGGTGAAACCTTCAGGTTTGTGACCTGGGGTACTTCCACCGCGTTGGAAGTTGATCATTTATTTTATCTCCTTCGTGCACTGCGTGCACACTCCCCGTTTTATCCGAACATCGTTGGTTTCATTGAATTTCCCGGGATTGCTTCATCTCGAGCTTTTGATTTCATTCTCATCAAGTGATGTTGATTGCGTGTCTCATCACACCTTGGTATCTACTTTTCAGTTTGCTACGCTCCCTTACAAAGCAGACGCCAAGGCGGGGCAGCTGTAGACACGCCAAAATTGACGTTACTGTGAGTACATCTCATATTGCCTTGTAATATCCCAATTTGACCCTCAAATTAGTTCTATTTGAGTGGTTTTTCCCACTTTTTTTAGATTTCTCCCTTTTTTCACCATTTTCCTATTTTTTCCTATTTTTCTGGATTTTTCTGGGAATTTTTCGGAATTTTTTGGGAATTAACGACTTAACCATGGGCGTTACTTTGAATATGAAAAGAATAAAAAAATCGAAAAATTGAATTCACGCCTTACACACGGTCGTCACTTTTTCAAATTGATTTTTTTAATATTATTTTCCACTCTCTTCCAGAGGTGATTTGGTGGCCTTCCGGGTGTCAGAAAAATTCGCAAAAATAGTCGTTGGAATCAGGGCGACGAGATGCACCTCCACCTAAAAAATGGGAAAATAATATTGAGAAATGGAAAATGGCCCTATTTCGAATTTTTTGAATTAACGTCCTTTGTTAAGGCGTGTTTTAATTAACGCCTTTGACTCAGGCGTGTTTCATAATTTTCAAATAAATTCTAAAATTTGATTTTTGAATTAACGCCCTAATCTAAGTCGTGTTTTTAAAAGACGCCCTTTGGCAGGTCGTCAATTCTTGAATTGACGCCTTTGTCAAGGTCGTGTTTCATTTTTGTGTTCCGAACGGATGCAGCCTTTCCCCAGAGAGTCACTGCTTCGTTTGGGCTCTTGCCCAGCTTAATCCTCCCCTATTTGGACTCTTGCCCATTCTTATCTTTCCCCCCTTGGACTCTTGCCTTCTTATCTCTTCATCCAATTCTATTTAATAAGACTTTTCGCCTCTGTTAAGGGGTTGGATTTCCGAAGGCTTCTGCCCCTTTATTTTTCTTTTGTTTTGTCTTCTCCTTCTTCTGTTTTTCTTTTTCTTTTGTTTTCCCTTCTCTTCTTGCAGGTGCTGCTGCTGTGGCTAGGAGAGGCTTCTCACGTCCTGTTCATCATTCTATTGAAGTCTTCTCCCCAACGATCATCAAAGCTAAGCAACGCACAGATTTTTCTTATCTCCCCTCTATTCCCTTTATTTTATTTTCATCATATGCATGCATTCATCATTATTTAACTCTCTTTTCTCAACACGTTGAGACTTTCCCCATAGTGCAACTCTTGCACAATCTCCTTTTATTTTCATATCATTTATCATTCATACATCTCCCACCCTTTGCATAGGGGTTTAAGGGCAATCCCCTTAAGGTGTGTATTGTTCATATTTTTCATGCTCACCTATATTTTTATTGAATTTGATGCTACACCATTATTTCTAATCCATATCTTTTTGGTGTTGTCGTCTTTGTTTTGCAAGGGTAATTAATTGAAAAGACTCTCTTCGTCGGCCGGCCGATCTTGAAGAGAAAAGGAGTACTCACATCCCCCGCATATTTGAGGTATTTGCGATCACTTTCCCCTTATCATCTCCATTTGAGACCCTCGCGTCTCTGGCGATCACACACACTCCACATTAGCACCCCGTGCTATCTTATTGCTTTCATCATATTTATTGCTTTTTTATATTTAAGTGGATTTTTAAAGAGATCTACAGGGTCTAGGAAAATGGAGTGGGCTTGGTCCAATAAGGTTGGATTGGGTAGGGACAGGTTGGTGGTGAGTAAGGTGGGTGGGTATAGGAAGGGATCGAAGGGGTCATGGTAAGGGTCACCTAAGGAGAGGAACCCTAGGTCCTTTTGATCCTCACAACCCCTTGATGGTGGATTCTCCTCCTCTAGTAAAGTGATCGGGCCAAAGTTTTTGGTGGGATGGTCGGCCATGAATGGAGGACTAGATGTTCTACCCGAGACAAGCAACTCTAGTTTGTGAATAGCATCGGGCTCGTCGGGTGTAGGGAGGAGTAACAGAAGGTCACTAGTGTAGCAACCCACAGTGTAAATGGAGGAGATGGATCCGACACATAGGTGTAGGAGGTCAAGGCTCCTAGGTCGGTCGGTTATTGTAGACATCATGCCAGTTAGCTCCATTTGCCAAACTATACCCTTAAGAAGATCCCCTAATGTTTCCACTTGATAGGATGATTGGATTGTGGTGTGATAGGTGGATAAGGGTACTATGGGAAGGTTTTGTTCCATAGGAGGGCAAACATGGGCCATGAGATCTCTAAATGGGTTCTCCTTTAGCCAACGTAACAGGGGTTCTCCTAAGATGAGCTCGGCCCCTACTAGGGAGGGTGGTGTAAGGTGAAGACCACTATGTGAAGTGTCTTCTTCTTCTTGGACATGGGTGATCTCCATGGCGGGGGTTGGGTCCGGAGTGTTCACCATTATGGGGTCGGGTATGGGTTTTTCTACCAAGGAGGTGAGCGGGTCCACTGAGGGCGAGATGAAAACGGTTGGTGTATGGTGTACCCAGGGTGGTGAGTGAGGCCGGACTTGGGTTGGGGTTGGGAGTGGAAGTAGCGGGGGGCTAGGTTTGGGTAGGATAGGAGTTGGAAGTGGAAGGTGGGTTGGGTGAGTAACTTTGGGTTGGGGAGTGGTGGCTGTCACGGGCCTAGGTGGAGGGGTGGACATGGGGTCCACGGGGGTTTGAATGGTGAGGGTGGAGTGAGCCATGATGCTTCTTCCACCTGGGATGGGAACTTCTCGGCCTAACCCATGACATTGTGATTCATATTCTTCTTCCCAATCTAGTGGAGCCTCATAGTCTTCGGTCACCTCCTTAAGTTTCTTTTGGAAAGGGGTGGAAGGAGGATTTTTGGAAGTTTGTGGGGTGTGGGTTTGATGGAGAATTTTGGGTTGGGTGGTGGAGAAAGGAGGAGTGGGAGTGCTCCTCGGGTTATGGTTCTCAAGGTAGGAGTGGGAAGGTTGGGGAGTGAAGATCTTCCTAATCTCAATCCTTATCTCTTCCAACAAATCTAGGGGTCCTTTGGGTGGTGGGGTTTGGGTCCTAATGGAGGTCTTGGGTTGACTGGGAGGGAAAGGGGGAGTGGGAGTGCTCCTCGGGTTATGGTCCTTACGGTGGGAATGGGAGGGTCGGGGAGCGTAGATCTTCCTAAGTTCCTCCTTCATATCATCCCACAAAGAAATGGGCTCTTGCCTCCTAACCCTTCTTAATCCCTCTATGTGTTCCCACTTACTCTTGGCTTGACCCTGAAATCGTCCCTTGGCCTTGCGGACTCTTGCGGGTCCATATACCCAAGTCCTTTCAAAATATCTTTCCATGGTAGTCTCCCACCTAAGATAATCACTAGAATGTGATCCGTCAAAGGTAATGTCCTCATCTAGAATGAAATCCATGGGTGGTGAGTAGGCTAAGTAGGTGGCCAAGATGATCGGGGGAATCAATGCAAGGGTCGGATTGATGATGACTCCAATGTAAGCATGCCCTAGGACTTGACTTGATAGAGACAAGTCAATGACTTGCTCTGATACCAACTGATGTGACACAAACCCCTTGGGGGTGGCAGCCACTTGACCAATGAACCTTGGACCTAGATTTGTAAGCAATCGAACCGATCGGCGAACCCACTCAAGCGGACTCACCCGTGTAGCGCACACTCGTGCCCGTAGGCAACTCGAAGATGGTGGAGAGGGTCCGGGATGGGACCTCGCTGTTCCAAGGTTTGGCTCGCTTGAGATTGAACCCCTAAAGGCCTGGGATGCCCCAATTCTGTGGGCGACCAGCACGCCAAGGGCGTGGGATGTAGTGGCTTTCTCACAACTTGCTCCGCGGTGGCACTCAAATTGATGATATTTTGAGATCGGGCACTCACTCACCGACCGACGGCACTAAGAAGCAATACTAGTTAAGCAAGAAGTGCTGACCAAGAGGAGTGCAACCAGGAGCTCACCTGATCGGCGTGAAGACGCCGATCCCGGCCGGAGACGAGGGCGAGCGGGGAAGTGTGGGTTCCCCGCACACTGCGCCGATGAAGCTTGATCCCTGTTTAAATTATACAACCACTACGCCTCACACAGGAGGGTGGACTTGGGGTGGGTATTTCAGTAGTACAATGCAAACAATACCTCCATGTTGGGAGGGGCGTTAAGCCAGCCAGGCGGGGAGGGGAGATTCGCTCGAATCGCGCCGACGGATCACCTGACCGAATCTGCCCGTGTCTTGAGCACCAGGATAGGGGATCGGTGTAGCAGCCTCTGTGCGCTCCTCCGGACTCAGAACTTGACAAGACTGGCACTGGAACGACGCTGACAGACCCAGGTACGCTTGAGAATTTTTGTGGGCGGTTCCCGCGTCGTCTCTGGTCAGAGTGGACCCTGGAACAGGTGCTCAGAGTTTATGTTCAGGCTGGCCCAGATTGTTGCAGCTGCTTGTAGAAGGTACCACGATCACTCCCTAACTCTGAATGACTCAAGACCAAGTCGAGGACATCCTTGGATGAGTATTCTTCGAGCAGAAACCAAGAACAGCACCAGAGGATGTCGGGGTGGTGAGGAGGAGTCCGTTGAGTGAGGCAGTGTCGGGGCAGGACCCAAATGGACTTTCTGCGCACCCGCGGGAGAAAAATTGGAAAGCACACTTCCTTATGCCGAACGGGATGCTGCTTGTTGGTGGTGGTGGATGACTCGTGGATGCAGCTCTCGGCCAAGTGGCGCCTCCAGAAATTGAAGGATGTGGCTGTGGGAGCTTCTGCACTACAGCTCAGGTCTAGGTTCTAGTCCTTGTTGCGCAGTTGGACGAGAACAGGCACCACGAACTGTAGCGAAGTCAGAATGAGACGATTCCACCTCGCTTGCGAAGAAGACTCGCAGACCTTTCTGGCGATGTAGGGTGTACCTCTAGAAGATGTTGGACAACTCCGGAGCAGCCTATACAAGTTGAGCTCCAACTGCTGCCTGCGAATTGAGATGGATAGGGTGGTGAAAGGTGATGGGAGACGGAGTAGATGGGGTGGGAAATGGGGTGGATGGGTGTGGGTATGGCACCTGACTATGTGGGGGTCTGTTAGGGGGTGATAAAAGGTGTGGGAGGGGCAAAAAGGGGGCTGGGAGGTGGTCTAGCAAGTGGAGGAAGGGGGAGCTGCGAATTTGGGTTGGGAATGAGAGAGGGAGGAGAGATCTCTCCTTTGGTTCGAATGTGTGGTTAATGGAGGGTTTAATTATGGTCTAGGGAATGGGAAGGGGTGTCTTGGGGATGTGAATGGGTGCTTGGGAGATGGGATTCTCCCTTGGGAAAATGAAAGGTTGTATGGGGAAGGGGAAAGGTTGCTTGGGAGGAGGGAGAGGTGCCTAGGAGAAGGGGATTCCACCTAGGGGTTGGAGGGGGATTAAATGAGAGGTATGGGGAAGGGGGAGGGGTCTTAATTAGAGGTGAATAGGGAGGAGAGAGAGTGAATTTCGAAATTTGGAGAGAGAATGGGGTTCACCCCCTTTAGAGAGAGAGAGAGAGAAATAGAGAGAGAGAGCTAGAGAGAGAGGCACAAATTCTTGTGGCAATTTTATCAATACTTCATTAGCTTACAAATGAGGGATTGGAGTCCAATTTATAAGAATCCCACAATTACACATAAGTCCCTGACTCTTGGACTACTAACACTAAACCAAGGGGAAGGGGGCGCCCCTGGGCCTAGCCCATATAATTGGGCCCAATAACACACATAATGACTTAAGACTTAGGTAAATAGCTACCTCACCTAGGTATTGGACTCAAATAAAAGGAAAAGTACATGATAAGAAAATGAAAATTACATCATATGACTCGAAATAAAGTGGTGAACAAGATGTAGCATGGGTGGCGAGCATCGGGATCCTTGATCAAATGAAATTGCTGGTGATGTCCTCATCATACCCCACACCCCGGATTGCCGAAGGGCTTGGGTAGCTGGCCGAGGAGCCACACGGTGGGCCTTGGGTTGAAGATGGGAGCTCATGGGAGCTAAGGGGAGGCATCTCAGAGACGTGAGTTATGCCTCGAGCTGCGTGCCATGGTGCACGGCGGGTTGGCGGGGTAGCCTCAGGTTGACCCGAGTGTTGGAGTTAAGTGGCTTGTTGCCACGTGTCTGAGTGTCGGGGTTGGCCCTGACTTGTCGAGGGGTTGTTTTAGGACCTAATTGATGTGCTGGAACCATGGGGCAGCCCATGGTTTGGTGTAGACGAGCTGGAATACACACGCCCGCAAGGTGTCCGATAGAATGCCGAACACACCCGTACGAGCCGTATATGCGTGCGGTAGGCCTCCAAAGCCTATGGTTGACTTAGTTAGGTCTCCCTTTGACCTTAGAGGGTTGAAAGAAGTGTCTCGGTGTGGGCCCTTGGCCCTTTCACTGAGTGCCACTTGGCGTGGCTTAACGTCCCGGTGCCCACGGGTTGTCCCAGGCAGCCATGTAGGATACGGGCAAAGCCCGTATGTGAGTGGCCGGGGTTGACCCCGGACAGTTGCTTATGTTGCCACGTGTCGCGGTAAGCTGGTCAGGACCCTTGTAGGGACCGACATGGCTGTGGAAAAGGCTAGGTAGCCCATGCCTTGAAGATATTCGGGGAAATAACCAAACCCCTATTTCTTGTTATTCTACCGGGAAATAGTCTGGGTACAACAGTTACATACATTTTGATTCTTAAGATTCATGTGCGTTTGATGCTGTCAAGAATATTTTTTATAATGTTAATCAATCAATATCCATGAGTGTTTGTGAAGACATGATAAAATCTGTTCAAAAGCATGGCCAAAGCAGAAGCTTGAAGAACAAGAGTCGACCCTTGGAGTCGACTCCAGCTCAAGACCGCAAGGTAGAAAAGCCAAAGCTATGGCTATGGTTTAAGGGTGACAAATAGGTGGTCTTCGGTGTAAAATAGGCCACAAGGGTGAAAAAGAGCTCAGTATGAGTGAATAATGGCCAGCAAAGGTGAAATCATTGAAATGGATGAAGGGAAGTCGACTCCAAAGGCAAACCAAGTCGACTCCAAAATCGTAGAAGAAGTCTTGAAGACTTCGGTCGAAAGCCAGAAGTTGACAGAAGTCAACGAAGACCAAAAGCCAAGGAGCTGTGTCGATGCAGCATCATGGGCACGTCAATACAGCTAGGCTGAAATGCTAAGGCAAGTGAAGCAAGGCAGTGGCGATGGCTAATGCAATATAAGGGTGACAAATAAGTCACTATGGCTGACAAATAGAAGACAAGGCCGACAAATAGGCTTGTAAGGCTGAAAAATGGGCGATAGGGCTGAAACCGTTGAAGGCCTTGAAGATTGAAGAAGCTGCGTCAATGCAGTGCTTGGCAGCGTTGACGCAGCCAAGCTTGAAAAGCTTTGAAGCTCGTCCATTAGCCAAGACTGACATCTAAATGATTAGTGGTGACTATTGGCTTAGCTTGGGTGACAAATGAGAAGTTAAGGGTGACAAATAGGTCACTAGGGAGATGAAGGCCGAAGACTCTCAAAGCAGTGAAGGAAAAGCCTAAGGTGAAGGCTCTCGTGCCTAAGGATGACAAATAACTTCCTAGTGGTAACATATAGGCTGTAAGGCTGACATATAATAGGCTAAGGGTGAGAAATAGACAACAAGGCTGAGAAGGCAAAAATCAACCAAAAGCCAACATGTTGCGTCAACGCAGCACCATGTGTGCGTTAACGTAACTAGGGTGGATTGCTAAGGTAATGAAGAAAGGGCTTTAGCGGCGATATAAGTGTGACAAATGGCTTATAAGGCTGACAAATAGCCTTCAAGGGTGTATAATGTGTTGGTAAGGCTATAAAATGCATTGACAGTACAGACATATGGTCGAACACATGAGATATACAAACTGATCATTTGATTCTACTCTCCATTGTGTGGCACATGATCCAAGGTTAGTTGGCTTGATTATCAAGGTTTTCTAGAGAAGTTTGTTGTGTCCCTGTGGTTTTGATGATAGCAAACACTATAAGTCATCATGTGTTTGCATGAAACTTGAATGATGATGCAATATGCATTTGATTATGCATTTGGTCATTGCACTGTGCATTAATGAGGTTTGATTACTGTGCATTGATTTTTGTGCATTGGATTCAATGAAGTCATCATGATCATTTGCAAGATATGTGCATTTTCAGATTGATGCATTCTCATGCTAATAGAATCTCATAAGATTGCATGCACAATCATTTCATCGAACAAGTTGCATGCACATTCACTTTATCAAACAGGCAGATGCACATTTTACTTTTCAAGTAGAATGCACAACAAAGGTCGATGCATGTCCATTCTGGTGTATTAGAAGGTTGATACACATATGTGCCTCTGACTATAGAAGGTCCGAGCACATCTACTATGCTTATATGTCAGGTCGATGCACATGCTCTCTGTTGCAATACAAGGTCGGTGCACATTACTGTTCACGCACATATAGAAGGTCCGTGCACATCACTGTTCATTGCATGAAGGTCGATGCTTCACTGTTCACATGCATACACAAGGTCGATGCACATTTTGCTTTGTGCATGTAGAAAGTCGATGCATGTTAGGGTCGATGCTAGGCTCAGGTCGATGCACATTTAAGTTTTAGTTCATTCAGGTCAGTGCACATTTCCACCTAGTGTTAACCAAGGTCTGTGCATATTTTTACTTCAATACACAAGGTCTGTGCATGTTTTCACCTAGTGCTAACCAAGGTCGATGCATGTTTTTACTGCAATGCATAAGGTCTATGCACATTTCTATGTTAACTGTTATAAAGGTCGGTGCACATTTCATTTTTTGCATATAAGTTGGTGCACATGAGTACCTGAGGTGAATAAAGGTCGACGCACGTTTTGCCTTATGGCATATAAGGTCAGTGCACATGTTGTTATATGCCATACAAAGTCAGTGCACAGTTTGCTGCATGCACATTAAGGTCGATGCACATTCTGCGTTGTGCATATTGAGGTCGAAGCACATTTTGCTTCTAGAACACCAAGGTCGATGCATGTTTTCCAGAAATGCATCAGGTCGGTGCATGTTCACATTAGTAGCAACCTAAGGTCGGTGCACATCTTGTGTGACTGAATATAAGGTCGGTGCACGTTTTGGTTTCAACACTACAAGTCTGTGCACGTTTGGCTCTAATGCTTCAAGGTCTGTGCTACTTCATAGTCTAGGTCTGAGCATATGTGTTCACTGCATCATGCAAGTCTGTGCACATATATTTACCAGGTCTGTGCACATCAGGTCATATGTTATGAGGTCTGTGCATGTTTGAAATCGTCAAGTAACTAAGTCTGTGCATGTTTTGATTTCTACATAAGAGAAGTTTGTGCACATTGCATTGTTGCATAACCAAGTCTATGCACATTTTGCATTTTTGCACAACACAGTCTTGTAGACACGCCAAAATTGACATTTTGTTGATCAAATCTCATGTTATTATGTAAACGCCCCAAGTGGACTTCAATATTCCTATAATATAAAGTTCTTCTATTTTTCATGAGTTTTCTGCATTTTTCTTGCATTTTTGTGAATCACGACTTGACTAAGGGCGTTACTTGATAAAGTAACGACCTGTGATAAGGCGTTTTAAAAGAAAGGACGACCGTATGTAAGGGCGTCAATTCCTGGTATTATCCTTTAATTTCTGGAATTATCTATTTTCAAAATAAAAGGCTTTTTCTGAGTAACGCCTTTCCTCAGGGCGTGTTTTGAAGAAACGCCGTTTTCGCAGGCGTGTTATCTCAGTTTCCAAACGGAGGAAGTTTTCATTTCCAAAATTAAACCCAGGAAGAAACGGCCTTTACTAGGTCATGTTTCAAGAAACGCCTCTGTGCAGGTCGTCAATTCATAAAAAGACGCCCTGACGCAAGGCGTGTTTTCACTCCAGAGTCCTTTTTTTCTCCATCTTTCCCCCACAGTTCCCTGCTATCCTTGGACTCTTGCTCGATCTTAATCCTTCCTTGGATGCCTCATTACCTATTCTTATCATTTCCTTGTTTGATCACATCCGATTGAAACTATAAAAGAAAACTTCATTCGCTCGTAACAGAGGTTGAAGATTTTAAGTATTCAATAGGCACCCTGAGCATTTAGAGGTTAAGACGTGAGTTATCAAGCAAGCACGCAGAGCTTCCTCCTTCGAGCATTGATTTTTCTTCATCCCTCTGCATCCGTTCAGCGTCTTCCCGGTTCCCTTTACTCTTGTCAGGGAGAGCAGGGCGATATATATATATAGCTTATCTGTTGTTCATCACATTCTTATCATCACTATTGTCACCTGTCGTTAGTTCTTTTACCGCATTTAGCATATCATATTCTTCCCTAGTTCTCTGCTAGGGGTTTACAAAACAAAAAAGAAGGTGCGCATGTTGATGTCTTCTCATCATTTTTATGTTGGCTCTTGACTGATACTATTGCATTTTGGCTGATCCCCTTCTCTTTTCCTTGTTTTTCATTGTCTTCTTTTACAAGGTAATCAATCGAGAAAACCCACTTCATCGGCCGGCCGATTGGAGTTGGAGGAGGAGACCCACATTCATCCCGCATCCCACTTTTCACTAGGTACACGCGATCTCATTTCTTCTTATTGAGGTAAACCCTCTGGCGATCACAACTCCCCTTTAGCACCTCGTGCTATATTCTTTGTCACATCTTATACATGTTATCATCATTGTTATTTATTTTTCACTCCCTGGTATTTGAGGATTTTTAATCCGATTTACAAATTGGCGATCACGGTGGGACCACCACTGTTCTCTTTGTTGATTACCATCACCATTGGCACCCTCGTGTGCCCTTTCCCCTTGACACCCTCGCGTGTCCTTTCCCCTTAGGCACCCTCGCGTGCCCTTTCCCCTCGGTACCCTCGGTACCCTTTCCTTTGTGCCCCTCGGGCACCCTCCATTGTGCACCCTGCACACTCCCCGGATCAGTCAATTGCTGCTTATTAACGCCTTCGACAAGGGCGTCTTTTGATTTAACGCCCCTCACAGGGACGTGTTTTGATTAATTAACGCCCCCTTCAAGGGCGTGTCTTTATTGCATCTGCTTGCCTGATCTCCGCTATTTTCTCGTCTGCTATTTAGCGCCCCATACAGGGACGTGTTTCATTGATTAACGCCCATCTCCAGGGCGTCTGTTTCTATAACTGCGGTTTGTTGCATGCTGATTATACTGTCTGTGGAATAACGCCCCTCTTCGAGGCATTTCACTTCCTATCAACGGCTGTCATTAGGGCGTTTCTCTTTATCATAACTGCTGTTCGCTGCATCCTTATCATATTGCCTGTGAATTAACGCCCCTCTCAGAGGCGTTTCATTTATTATCAGCGCCTTCCATCAGGGCGTGTCTCTGAGTTTTGACGTCCTCAGTTGCAGGCGTCCTTTCTTTATAACGCCTCACCCTAAGGCATTTTTTTTCTATGGTCTGTGAGACCCTCACAGAGTTCACGACAGCCACGCTGCCGTGTTTTCATTTTATCACGACCTGCCGTAGGGCGTGTCTTTCCTCTTGCTGTAAACACGACCTTTCCAAAGGCGTGTCTTTACTGTTCTTTTCACAGATCGACTATTATTCATTGATGAGCATTTGTCTTGATATTACATTGCTGATTGGATTATCTTGATTTGCTGGCTTGGTTGAGAGACCTCCTCTCTCTATCCTAGGATCCACACACCCTTCTTGGAATCGGGACGACCCTCCATTGAGCATTCCGTCTCTTTGGACCGGAAACCCCTTTTCCAAGACCTCCGTAAGTCCCCGCACCCGTGGATTCCCTCACGGACGCCGGGCTGGTTGTACCCTCGAAGTACCTGGAGTTTAGAGAACCTATACGTAGTTAAAAGAGAGAAGAACTTAGTTGACCCGGAGGTTACATTCGGATCAAACTAGGTCTCATTTGGCAAAAGAGTGAACCTTCACAAATAATCCACCCTAAATTCAAACATCAAACACTAAAATCTTGCGTTTCTTGCCAACCTTGTTTGCATAAAACATAGTTGGGTGATTTGATTGCTTTGTTTGGATTGAATATTTTGTGATAGTTCCTTCATTAAACATCCTCTCTCTTAAGAATGAAACTCCGTTCAGGTAAAACCATCAACATGTCAGGCAACGGGTACTCTTATGATGATGAGAATGAGAACATATTTGGTCAATATGAGGACCCTCTCCAAGATTCTGTTTATTATGAGGGGAACTACCTTCCTCCTCACCCCCATTACTCACAAGTCCATGTGGTCGATACCACCATCCATGAGGCGGACCCTTCGTCTCAAGTTCTATCTTCCAACACTTCGGGGAACCCTTCCTCATCCATCAACGTCACCGATTTGATCCAAGCTCTCTCCCAGTTGGATGACTCCCAGCGGCAAGCCATTCAGGCCGCTTTAAAGGGGAAATCCGTCCTTTCATCTTCCTCTAATCCCCCTCCGGCCGTGAGTGGCCATCAGATTGCTAATGACCAGGCGGTCTTGCATCCCCCTTCCTCTCGTCCACAAACGCCTACTGCGGCCATGCCGGCCCAGCAGGCGAGCTATTCGGCGGTTAGGCATCAATCCTTCCAACCTCCTCGGATTCTACGAACGCCTATACCGCATTCTTTTGTTCAGAATCAGGCCCCAGTCGAGCCCGATACCAACACTCTCTTGCTTCAGGAGCTGGCCAGCATGGAGGAGCAGCTCAAGAAGGTTACAGCAACTAAGAATGCTCCGGAAATTTCTCTTCCTACGTTGCCAGTGTTCCATTTACCACCTTCTGAAATGCCGAATTTTCGGCGATATAATGGAACAGGCAACCCATTCATTCATTTAAAGGATTTCCGATATGAGACTTCTTTCTGGCAAGACAATAAAGCCTCTTTGGCCTATTTATTCAGGAGATCTCTTGAGGGACCCGCCCTCGAATGGTTTTATTCTCTGGAGCCAGCTGATGCCGGGGATTTTGATGTTATCCAAAGGAAATTCTTGCAAAAGTACAGAGACCGGGTAGGACCATCCCTTTCTGTTACAGATCTGGTCGCTGAAAAGATGAAGCCCGAGGAAGACTTCATTATATTTGCTGACAGGTGGCGGTCTATGGCCGAGAAATTGAAGGACACATTGTCGGAACAAGAACAAGTAAAAATGGTCATTTCTAATGCAACTCCTCAATTCCGGCACATTTTGGCCATGAATCGGCTGACAACTATGGAAGAGCTCTATGAAAGAGCTCGTTATATACAAACACAAATGAAGGATTCGCCCATCATGGGCATGTTTGAGCCGAAGCCTCGGCTGTTTAAAAAGAATACAAATGTCAACAGCGGGCCCACGACTGAGGGCATTGTCATAAACGAGCAGGTTGGCGTAGTTGGTCACCCCCACCACCAGTCAAACCCACGACCTCCGCCACCTCCACAGCAAAACCCCCATTTTACCTCCGCTCCACAACGCCACTTCACACCCCAACCTTCTTTTGCTCCATCACCGAGCCAAGCGCCTCGCACCGACCCTCCAACACCACCACAATACCATCAGGTCCCCCCACCTTCCAACTATGGCCAACAACAACGGAGACCACCGTTTGGCCCCAAGAGGGCCCATTATCCGCCACTCCCAGAGAGTCTCCCTGACATTTTTAATGCTTTGATGGCCGCCAACCTGCTCGTCCTACCAAAAGAAAGAACGGTGTGGCCCGATAATGTTGACACATCCCGTTACTGTGCATTTCACCGCGCCCCTGGTCACAACCTTGATCGTTGTTTCCATTTCAGAGATCATAGTTATGATTTGAATGACCAGGGTGGCATTAATTGGGATGAAATGAGGCAAGTCATCGCCACCATGAAAGAGAGAAGGCCGCATCGGCAACAGCAAAATCAGCAACAACAACAGCCAGCTCCGTAGCAAGTTCAGCCATAGCAAGCTCCAGCACCCCAGCAGGATATGGGGATTGTCCGTAATCCATTGCCGGAGCACGCTCCTAATCAACACGTGAACCCTGTCACGTCTCTCTACGAGGTGGAGAGAGGGCAGGGATGGCACGAAGAAAACGCCTCTGTCGGGGCATTCCACCATGATCCAACCCAAAATCAAACTCCGCGCCTTTTGCGCGTTCCTCCTTCTCCTTCTAGTCTCCTATCGGGACGTTCTCTTTTACGCCCCGTCAACCCACCTACCACCACCAATTCCACGGCCTTGCCGGCTCGCTCTCTTCTTAACCGCTTACCACCACAGCAACCTGTCATTCCACCTTCCACCACCAATCCTACATCCGCGCCCTCCAGGCCACTCCTACTCCGTTCACCGCCAGCACCCGCTACCCCCTCTACCACTCCTACACCGGCAAAAGTTCCTCCACCATCAGTACAACCACCTTTTGTGCCACGATCTCTCCTTATTCCACCACCTGCCAATACCCCTCGCATTCGGATATCCCTTTCTTCTCTCACGCCTCCTGCGAGGGTACCTTCTTCAAATACTCCTCCCATGCCTCCCGCGGGGGCATCTTTATTAAACACCACCACTACTACGCCTCCTACGGGGGCGCCCCTTTTATTGAATTCCCCTTTGGTATCCCCTAGCAGGATCTCTGCTACCGACATTCCTTCCTCCTCTTCCAACCCTCCTCCTAATATTGCCCTGACAGAGGCGCGTCAAGGCGTAGCGCCGCTCCGTAGTGGACGGATGTTCCACCGTGTTTTCCCACAGAGAGAGATAGAGCCCGTGCAGGGGCCGCAAGAGCAGGAACAGGAACAAGATTCAGTGCCGGGAACTCAGTATGATCTGTTAAAGCACTTGGATCGCACTCCAGCCAGAATCTCCATCCTTGAATTAATCAAGAGGTCCACCACTCATCAGCTGGCCCTGAAGGAATACCTGCAGAAGGTTATGGTCAATGAGGACCTCCCGGTTGAACAGATAATTACAGTCTTAACCCCTACCAGCAGTCAGCCGGCAATCACATTCCATGAACATGAGCTAGCACCTCTACCGGCAAGAAAATATGCCCTGTGTATTACGGTTGATATCAACAAGGTGGCTGTTAAGCAGTGTTTGGTAGACACCGGTGCATCTATCAATGTGTTGCCTCCAAGCACTCTGAAGTTATGCGGTATCCCTGAGAGCCAGATTCGGCCATCCACCATTACTGTCACTGCATATGACAATACAAAGAAACCCCCTCTGGGTATGATTACTCTTAAAGTCAGCTTAGGTCCAGCCACCATTACGGCAGATTTCCATATTCTAGATATGGACCCGACCTTTAATGGCATCCTGGGTCGCCCTTATATTCAGCAGCTTGATGCAGTGCCCTCTACAAACCATCAATGCCTTAGGTTTCCGCACAAGGGCCGCATTATCAAGGTGACCAGCGTGCCGATCTTACCAGAGGAGGACATTCATGTAGCTTCATCAGTTCCTTCTATATGGCCAGCCAACAAGCCGTTGTTATCTGTGCTGGACATTCCCCACTCTCAGCCGATGCTGTCTGAGACTGTTACGACGGTTGCTATGACACCCCTGCCTTCTAAGGGGAAGAAGAAAAAGAAAAATATGATGAATACTCCCGGCTGGAACATTCTGATAAGAATGGGATATCAAGATGGCAAGGGCCTGGGCGCTAAACTCCAGGGCAAGATTAGGCCCATTAAGCCTCAAAAAGTGGTTGCACGAGGCGGCTTAGGCTACAAAGCACCGGGCAAGAATGAAGGAGAGCCGTGGGCTGTTATGACATCCACCTTCAAGCCAGATCGCCAGCCGCTCACCTGGACTTTAAAGACACATTTTGTCACCGGTGGCGTTCAGAACAATGAACAGACTACCATCATTACATCATTGCTTGATTGTCAGGATGTGCACGCTAGACAGTTTGCTCGTCACATTGCCCCATTGGATACTTACAAAGCCCTGGAGTCGTTAAGGCCGGACAAAAGAAGGAAAATGGACGATCCGGAATGTGATTGGTACAGGTGGTTCGACATGAATGACATTACTTTTTCTTTAAGCCGCCTGTTCATGCCGACAGATCCGGAATGGCCGCCACTGATTCGAGAATTGATTGAAATGCCTGCCGCAATCACAGACAAGAGACAGTTGCTAAGTGACTACACAGATACTGGGGAGCCAGATGTCCCCTTTAAAGAAGGTTTTACCGTGGATAGGCTGTGGACCGGCCTTTTCTCCCTCACTTCTGTGCATCCGTCTGTGTTGGTTTCTCTCTATTCCCGTGGGTTTGGTCACGTGCCGCGACCACCACCGATTACCATCAACTTATCTCCCAATTCAATTCAGATTTCCTTCCCTATTGCTCCTTCGCTCCTCGAGCGATTTTCCAAAATCTCCATCTCGCCCCCGCGTGGGCCATCTTTGATTAAACCTTTCTCCAAACTTGCAATCTCCACTCCACCTACTATTCTCCCTTCACATTGCTTTTTACTTGAAAAAGAAAATAAAAACAAAGGAAAACATGAAAAAAAAAAACGCCAAATCTCCAATATTCCAATCCTCCATTTCTTTTGAGGAGACCTCCTACTTTTCTCCCGAGCGCGTCCCAAACCAGGGGCCGCTCTTCCAAGATTCCTTGATAAATCTTTTCTCCCCCTCTGGTGAGGGGCCCTCCCCTGTATCACCTCCTGTATCCACTTTATCACCTCCTTCTTTCCCTTATAATCAAGCTAGTTGCTCTTCCTCCCTTTCTTCCTCTTCTTCTAATAAAAATCATGGGGTAAATTCACACAAGAAGGCCAGGGGTAAGCAGATTCCTCACAGATTTTTGTTGGAATTGGCCATTAGATGCCAAGCTTGTTTAGCTCTCCCTGAGTTTGTGGAAGGTCCAATTATCCTGCCAGAGTTAGAAATTGAGGATTCTATCGCTTCTAATGAGGGTTTGGGTGTCTATGAAATCATGAATGATGAAGACCCTATTGAAGAAGGGGATGAAAGTTATGAAGAATATGAGGACGAGGCTGATGCTTTTGCTAGTGGTATGAGAAGATTCGACGAACCATCAGCCTCTGTAGAAGAACCGACCAAAGAAATCAATTTGGGTACCGAGGAAGACCCTAGGATTGTCCTCATTAGCAAAAATTTACCGCCCTCCGAAGAGGAGGCGCTCATCTTAGTTCTTCAAGAATACAAAGACACGTTCGCATGGAGTTATGAAGATATGCCTGGATTAGACCCTGCGCTTGTTGAACATCACCTTACGCTTAAGCCAGGGTCTGTCCCGGTAAAACAACGGTTGAGGCGTTTCCACCCTAGCATGGCTTTGAAAATGAAAGAAGAGGTCGATAAACTCCACAAGGCTAGATTCGTTAGAGTCGTCCTCTATCCCAATTGGGTGGCTAACATTGTCCCGGTTATGAAGAAAGATGGAAAAGTTCGAATTTGCATAGATTTTCGGGACCTCAACCGAGCGTGTCCTAAAGATGACTTCCCCCTCCCTCATATTGATGTGTTGATTGACAACACGGCAGGATTTGAGACTCTTTCTTTCATGGATGGCTTTTCAGGCTATAATCAGATTCGCCTGGCTGAAGAAGATCAAGAGAAAACTTCATTCACTACACCATGGGGCACATATTGTTATGTGGTCATGCCCTTTGGACTTAAGAATGCTGGAGCCACTTATCAAAGGGCTATGATGGCAATTTTTCATGACATGATTCATATTTATATTGAGGTGTATGTGGATGACCTGGTTGTGAAATCAAGAACAAGGATTGAGCATCCTGGGGTTCTGGCTAAGGTTTTGCAGAGATCACGAGAATTTCAATTGAAAATGAACCCCAAGAAGTGCGTATTTGGCGTTTCTTCAGGGAAGTTGCTCGGTTTCATTGTTAGCAAGAGGGGAATTGAAGTTGATCCCAACAAGGCAAAAGCCATTAGAGATATGCCTCCTCCCAAGAATTTGAAGGAAGTTCGAGGATTAATCGGGAGGTTGCAATTTATTCGCCGCTTCGTCTCCCAGCATTCACAGAGGTGTAGGCCGTTCTACGAGCTTACTAAGCCGGGAGTCAAGTTTAATTGGGATGACAAATGTCAGGCAGCCTTTGACGGATTGAAGGATTATTTGGTCAATCCTCCTGTCCTGAGGCCGCCAATTCCAGGTAAGCCACTTATTCTCTATGTTTCAGTCCTGGATGACTCCGTAGGTGCTGTCTTAGCTCAAGTGGATGAAGAAGGTAGGGAGAGGGCAGCATACTACTTGTCTAAGCTTCTTAACCCCTGTGAGCAGAGATACTCAGCCATGGAGAAAACTTGTGCAGCTTTGGTTTGGGTAGTTCAGAAGCTAAAACACTATTTCCTAGCTCACGAGGTTCACCTCATTGCTCGCATGAATCCAATCAAATTCCTCCTTGAAAAATCTGTCCTCACTGATCGATTGGCACGCTGGCAAAGCTTCCTTTCTCAATTTGACATCACTTACATTCAGCAAAAAGCTATCAAAGGTTATGCCATTGCCGAGCATCTTGCTCACAACCCTCTCCCCCGCTTTGATCCTGTCAATTCAGAGTTCCTAGATGAAGACTTAATGTCCATTAATCAATCCCATGATCCTATGTGGACGTTACATTTTGACGGAGCTCTTAATTCTCAAGGAAGAGGGATCGGCATGGTTCTTTTAACACCCGAAGGGGTCACCATTCCATTTGCTGCTCGGCTCACTTTTCCCGTCACCAATAACATAGCCGAGTATGAAGCTCTTTTGGCTGGTCTTAAAACCGCTCATCAATATGGTGTCACTCATTTGCGAATTGTCGGTGACAGTCAGCTTATTCTACGCCAAGTGTTGGTCAAGTGCCGCACCATCCATCCTAAGCTCAAGCCCTACCAGGAGCTCGCTTCAGCTTACGCCAAACTCTTCACTAAATTGATTTTCGTTCATATCCCGCGTAGCCAGAACATTTTGGCCGACGCACTTGCTTCCTTAGCTTCCGCTTTAGTTTTCCCTCCTGAGCGTGATTTTCATGTCCCCCTGATTCATCAACGTGATACTCCAGCCATTAGGGATCGTGCTTTTCTCGATATTAGGGATCAGGTGCTTGAGAAGGTTAGACGGAAGGAAGCTCTTGAAGGCAAAGAGGTCATGCTATTGGATTGGCAAGAAGAGTTGGCTGACGAAGAAAAGCCTTGGTATTATGAGATTGCCAGATACTATGATGATCAGTCTTATCCCGAGGAAGCCACAACAGAAGAGAAGAAAGCAATAAGAAGAGTGGCTCAACGTTATACTTTGGTTGGAGGTGTGCTTTACAGAAGAGGGCTCACCGGTGTTTTATTGAGATGCCTCGATGATGATGAATCTTGGAAAGTTGTGGAAGAGGCGCATTCTGGTGTGTGTGGTGGTCATGTGAACAGCCAGATGCTAGCTAAGAAGATTCTTAGACTAGGTTTCTTTTGGCCCACTCTAGAAGAGGATTGTTCTATCTATGTTCGAAGGTGTGTTAAGTGCCAACTGCACGCCGACAAGATTCATTCTCCTGCTTCTTCACTCCATCCTACGTCCTCCCCATGGCCTTTTTCCATGTGGGCTTTTGATATCATTGGACCTCTTGGTGATTCGAACCTCCTGACCAAGCAAAAATCATTCATTCTCACGGCAACGGAGTACTTCACCAAGTGGGCGGAAGCAGAAGCTTACGTGGAAATTAAAGCATCAACCGTCTGCAAATTTATCATGAAGAACATCATCACGAGGTTCGGCATTCCGAGCACCATCGTCACCGACAATGGGCCTCAATTTATCTCTCAAGATCTCAAGGATCTCTGCAACAGGTATAACATTGCATTGCATCATTCTTCTCCCTATTATCCGCAGGGCAATGGCCAAGCAGAGGCCACTAATAAAACCTTAATCAAGATTGTTAAGAAGACGTGCGAGGCTAATAAATTCTCGGACTGGCCAGACAAGCTGGTTGAAGCTCTTTGGGCCTACCGCACTTCTATTCGAACCCCCACTGGGCAAACTCCTTTTGCCCTTACTTATGGAATGGAGGCCGTAGTCCCGTATGAGATTCTTATCCCCTCTCTGCGAGTACAATTGGATGAGGAGCTCTCTATCGATGAACGTCGTGATTCACTCCTTGCCCAATTGGAACTCCTAGATGAGAAGCGTCTGGTCGCCGCTGAGCATGCACGCGTTTATCAAAACAGGCTCTCACGTTTTTATCAAAAGAAGGTAATTGAGAGAAAATTTAAGGTCGGTGAAATGGTAATCAAAAGAATTTTTGTAAAACCAGGTGGCCCTCGTTCAAAGCTCCAACCAAATTGGGAAGGGCCGTTCATCATAAAAGACGTTTATCCTGGCAATGCTTATAAACTGGTTAATGCTGAAGGAGAGGAATTAACTCACCCCTGGAACGGTTTGTATCTCAAGAAATATTACCCCTGAACAAAAATCCAAACAAAATTTCAAAACTTCACAAAAAATCCAAAGAAAATAGAAATCTCCCAAAATAATCAAAAAAAAAGTCGAATATTTTAAAATCAAAAACAAAAAAAAGAGTTTTCTTTCATGGTTCTCCTTTTTGGGCTGACATGACAGGCGAAGGTCCACGGTCCGAAAGGTCAAAATTCAGAATCCATTTGTCAGTCTTGCTAATTTAAAATGGGAGTTGACCCCGCACACACTACACACTTTACTCTTGAGCTCAAGCAGTGCAAAATCTGATTGAAAGTCGAAACCAGACTAAAGGCGAAAGACGATATCCATTCTTTTTCTTCTTCGGCCCACAAGGGAGGAAGGGAGGTCTCGAGGTAGACACACCAAGCCTATCCACCGCCCTAGTAGGAGGAAGTCAGGGCCCAAAAGGGAACAAATGCCACAAAAAGCCCAAGTACAATTAGGTTGTTCATCAGTTCAAATCTATTCAATGCAAATCAATTCCAAAGTGAAAGTCAAATGGTGAAAAGAAAAGCATGTCAAGAGGGCAAAGTCCCCGCAAGGAAAACCTTGGGCGTATGCATGCAATACGAAAAGAGGCAAAAGGCAACAAAGCGTCCCTACGCCAAAGACCGAACCCCAACAGGCATAGAGTAGGGGAGGTAGCTTTGCCTCAGGTATCTCTAAATCTTTTGTGGACTTCCTTATACTTTCTTTTTATTTTTGGAAAAGTCATGAACCAGCAGAATGGCCGAGACAAACTGAAGAGAATGCACTGCACGAAATCTTGTGTATAAGTTTAACAATATTCACGCCAATTCCCCTTTTAATTATTCAAGAAAGGTTAATGGATCTTAGATGATGACCGAGTAGGGCCCACCACCTTAATTTCTTTATCAGCTCAATTTGGGAGGAATAGAATTAACGCCTTTGTTCAAGGCGCTTTAATGTTAATTCACGCCTATCTTAAAGTCGTTTCTTTAAAAATAACGCCTCTGGGAAGGTCGTGTTTTCAACAAAATTCAAAAAAATCTTTTCGCAGTAACGCCGTCTCCAAGGGCGTCTTTTACTTGAGTAACGACCTAATCTAAGGCGTGTTTTTCAGAAAACCCCTAAAAAAATATATATACTGAAAAGAACAAAAAAAAATAAATTCTTCATATTGCATGAGTTGCATTCTTGCCTGGACATCTTTTAATTATTGTTTACATATGTGTGATTGCATGAGGCATCCACGAGTTTTGATTATTCCATTTTGCCTTATTAAAGGCTTGGCCCCTTGACCCATTACTAAGGTCAGAATATGGACACCCCTTGCTCATCGGGCAAGGGGCCAAGTCGAACAGATGAATTAACCTGTTTGTTCAAGTGAAAACCGCAGCTGCAGATATAGGACAAAATAAAGCAAACACATGGAACGTGGAAAGAAAAAGTACACAAACACAAGTCCACAACCATACAAGTGCTCAGGTAATAAAAGCTCAAATCTCTTATATATATATATCATCATGTCTATCATGTACAGGTGTGAAGGTGGAGGAGTACAAGCACCAAACTCTCAGCTCTCGCCTCCACCCTCCTCTCTCCTACTCTCAACCTCCTCCTCGCCGTCCCGAGCTGGTGCTGGTGGAGGAGGCATGGGCCCCCGTGAAGAAGCCGGAACCCGAACGTGTCCCCCTACCTCGCTCCTCTCTCGGAGGGAAGAACCCGCCACGAAGGTGGAGCTGGTGAAGGAGTACCCCGCGGCCCGTGCTCGCTCGCGGCCTCGCTGCAACCGCTCCTCGGACACTCGTAGCCGCTCCTGCGAAAGGATCAACTCGGTCCTCGAGTCCGCCAGCTCACGCTCTCATACCGACAACTGCTCCTGGAACCGGGCACGCTCCGCCTGGTGCTCCTCCCGCTCACGAGCCCGCTCCTCGCGCTCCCGAGCACGCTCCCTCCTCTCCAGCTCTAGGGCAACTCGCAGCTCGGCTACGTCCTGAGGAAGCTCACTGCGTCGCTGCAGGGTCCGCTGAAGCTCTGCGATCCGCTGATCGCGGATCGACAACTCGGTACGTATAGCCTTCAGCTGAGCAGCCTACAAACAGGTAAACAAATCATCAGTTCCACAGTTCAATAATTCATGAAATGAAATAACAACATGTGACTGAAGGTAGATCACGCACCTGTGAGCTCGTCGCTCGGAAGCCCTCATCTACATAGATAAGAGTGGCTCGAAGCTCTTCAGTCTGCAAAAATGAATTTTTATCAGTGCACAATTTATATCTAATCATTATTTGAATGAGGTTTTGAGTTTAGAATTTACCCGTGAGGCAAGGTCACGCTCCGCCGCCTCGGCTCGCGCTATCGCACCAGCCAGCTGCTCTGTCAGTGTAGTCACCTCTGCACTAGGCCCCCTCGAGCTGGAAGCCTCCCCTGGATCTCTCCTCGCTGCTCCCTGCTGGGCACGCTGCATTCATTAAGACCGTCAGTGGCTAATCATTAATTCAACACAACAAAAAAAAATTCATTTGCATATAGGAATAATTTAAACACTCACCAGGGTCTCCAGGTCTGCCCGTGTGGCAGCTAGCTGGTCCTCCAGGCTGTGAAGGTGAGCCTGGGCATCTATCGCCGCTATGTCCCTCGCATCCTGCATTCATTACATGTTAGTCGCATAATAGTTACATAAGCATCTGCATTCAATTTAGAAATCATTGCATTCATACATACCCCTAAGACCCTCATCTGAGGTCTGCCGGCGTGAACCTCCCAGTAGCGTCGGAGGTACTCAGAGCTGTCAGTCGCGTGGGAAACGACTGTGGTCCCGCCACGCTGCCAGTCGGCGTACTGCTCCTCGAATCGCACCCTCCAGTCGGTCGTCTTGGTGCGACCGCGGGTCTTCTTGCCAATCCCTCGAGGCTCTCCGACCTCGATCCACTCCTGGGGCAGGCCCAGGGTCCTCATCACCAGCCGAAGCCGTAACGGCTCAATCTCGCTCAAGCAGTGTAGCCACAGTTCACGCCCGAAGCGAGGTCGCCCCGATACGACCCAAGGCTGGCCCTCATCGGTCATCCCCTCATATGGTCTCCACTGTACCTGCATTCATGAACACGCATCATTATCATTTCATCATATTCAAATAAACAACAAAAAGAAATGCATATCATTCATTCATACATACCAGCGAGGGAGGGAAGTCGCGGAACTCTCTCCGTAGAACCCACAACTCGTAGTCAAGTGGGGCGCCAAAGATGACAGGCACCCAGCGTCGCGCCAGAGGGAAGGACCCCTCAGCTCCTGGCCGTGGGTCAACGCGCCCCATCGGCATGTATAGGTGGCTCCACACCTGCATCCATGCATTGCAATTAGTACTATATTCACACGCATCATAATAAGAAGGAAAAGATGTAAAAATGAGAAATTGCATACCTGAAGAAGAGGTGAGAAGCCACTGACGGTCGTCTCACGGCCTGTCCCTGTGGACAGATCGGCCATCAAATGCGCCAGCAGGGCCGCTCCCCAGGCATATGTGCCAACCGTCTCCAGATCCTCAAGGATGCCTAAGAAGCGGCAGTTGATGACATCGGCTTTCGTCCCCAGTAATAATCTCCCGAGCAGCAGCAGCAGGAACCTCCTCAGGTCTCGGTCCGCTCTCTCATGGTCAGTCGGGTCCTGGCAGCATGCCGCTCTCACCCCGTCGGTCAGTCGCTGTGCAAACTCACCTAAGGTCTCCCCTGATCTATGCCTGGCATCTCCTAGACCCATCGCTGTAGTCAGGTCCGTACGGAAAATGGTCCTGCACTCGCTAGGTCCCACATAGACCATCTCAAGCCCTAGTAGCCTCTGGGCCATCTCCGTATAGTCAGAATAGGTGAACCCACTCACGGCCTCACCATCTACCCGTAAACCTGTGATCCTGGCTACATCCTCTAAACTAGGAACCATATGCCCCCAGGGCATCAGAAAAGTCCGGCTAACCCTATCCCATCTCTCCCTCAAAACCTGGATCAGTGCTAGGTCAGGTCTAAAAGGCTCGATGGATAGAAAAGCCCCAAACCCCATGGCCTCTACCCTAACCCTCTGGAAGTCGGGGAGACCCTGGTATGCTGCCCAGACCATGACCCATGAGATACGGGTCCTCATCAGCCCCTGCATGTATTAAAAGAGAATTATTTTTCTTAATTATTTGAGTATCCATGTGGAATTACATTTGATTTGGGTTAAATATTGATTTTTAGCATTTTGGAATTCATGGCCACCCTCAGGTCATTTCTTGATAAATTCACGCCCCTGAGGGGGGCGTTTTTCAGAATGAACTTTAATGTAACGCCCTTAATGAGGGCGTTTTTTATGTTTATCACGTCATAGTCTTAGGCGTATTTTGGTGGCTGTTTTGCTATTTCTGAAACATATTTCTAATCACGCCTCGGTGATGGGCGTTTCTTGTTGAATTAACGCCCTGTGGTAGGGCATTTTCCTAAAGGTGGTTAATTTTGAATCGTTAATGAATGAAGCGACGCCCTCTGGTTTGGGCATCTCTTGTTGAATTAACGCCCTACTGGAGGGCGTGGGTTTCTCAATTTAACAGAAAATCAAATAATTGACAGCGTGCGAAATAATTCATGAAAATATTTTTGGAAATTGTTTAGTGAGCATGGAATTCATGAAAAATCATAAGTTTTAAGAAACGACATGCTTCAGGGCGTTTTTCATGAAGGATAATTAATTTTCAGAAATTAAAAATAATTAACGCCCTGGATTAGGGCGTTGCGTTTGTAAGTAACGCCCCCGTGGGAGGCGTGTATTTTCTGAGTTGCAGGTTTAATGCCCGAGGGCTATGAAAAAATCAAGAAAAAATATAAATAAAATAAAAAAAATGGAATTGGGGAGGGGGAGCCTACCTTCTTGTGCTTCTGGGGTTGTGGCCGGGGTAGCGGCCGTCTGGGCCGCCGGAGTTGCCCCCGGGGAACGACCGCCGCCGTGGGCGGTGGTCCTTCTTCTTCTCCATCTCCCTCTTCTCCATCTTCTTCTCCTTCTTCTCCACCTTCGTCTTCTCCTCCTCCTCCTGTCGCTGCTTCGTCGGCCTCGTCGCCGCCGGCCACCGCCGCCTCTTCTTCGAAAGCCACGACGGCGAGCTCCTCCACGGAAAGTTCTTCCTCTTGGGCGTGGGAGGCATCGAGATCGACCACATCTGGGGCGCTAACTCTTTGGCGTTTGGCCATGGCTAAGATTGAGAGAATGTTTGAGAGAATGAGAGAGAGGAGATTGAGAGAGAGGCTTCGGGGGGGGGTTTCGGTTAGGGTTTGCTGAGGAGAAATGAACGGAAGGAGGAAGAAGAAGGGGGGGCCGATAACTTTTGGGTTTCGAAAATGAGACACGCCCTTAAGAAAGGCGTTTTTAATGGAATTCACGACTGTGCCTTGGGCGTTTTATATAAATGGACGACGTTGATTAAGGCGTTAATTTCTTTTGCATGGGGAACGATAACCGTCGTCAGACGCATTGAATGGGCATTGATTGATGTAAGAGAAGTCATTATTGCTGTTTGAAGTAACGCCTCTTGTAAAGGCGTGTTACACTTGAAACGTGACCAAGGAAAAGGCGTTATTTTGGAAGAGTCAACGATTATATTCTTTTGGTTTGAATCTAGTCACGCCTTGCCTGAGGTCGTTATTTAAAGTTACGCCCACTCTGCAGGCGTCATCTGTTGACAAAGGCCCACTAGAAGCGCCTTTAGGTAAGGCGTGTATTTTTGAATTCACGGCATTCTTGGAGGCGTTATTCATAACAGAAACACAGGTTTTTGGATGATTTGGTTCATAATCACAGTGGCAGTTGGCTCAATCAGAGAACAGTCTTTATTATTTTGAAAAGAGGAACTACAATGACTAATGAGCCACTTTGGGCCTTATTTTTCTCAATGAAGTTACATAATTTTTCCACTGTTCCTTGTCTTCATCCAAGTCTTCTACAGGTTGATGAAGCTTGCTTAGCCTCCATAGAGCTTGAATGGTGGTAACCTCTTCTCCATCTTCATTGCTACCTAGGTCTCTTGATCTGATTGGAGGGAGATGAGAGATGTCTTCTAAGTGTTGCCTTGGGAGCCCAAGCTGAGGAAGGCACCGGTGTGCATTATATAAAGCGAAGTCCGAAGCACCAATAAGACGAAGGTCCGTCCCAATGGAGAAGCGTGCACGAAGCTCCTGCATTTTGAATACACCCGGGGCACAGGTAAAAAGATTCTTTAGCATTACCTTCAAATGCTCCCTCCAATCCCCTCTCTTCTTGATTTGAGGAATCCGGTTGGTCACTCTATTGCTTATACCTAATGAGCCGGTTATATATGAGAGTGGGCTCTTTGAGAAAATTCTTGAGGGTTGTTGGGCTTCGTGGCATGAGTCGAATTTGAAGTGTAGATCAACCCAACTTGAGAGTGCTAGCATGCACCCGTTAATGGGCCTTCCCATGGCTGCTGATGTAAGCCCGCTATAGAGATATGCTAGGATCGCCGGTCCAACTCTCTCTTCTTCCCATAAGCTCACCACTGCGCTCAATTGGGACTCCTCTAGAAAGTCCTCCGTGGATGGGAATAGGAGTGCTCCTGCCAAGCACACCACGAAGGCTTTGGTCACTCTTTCTATCTCCTCCTCCTCTTTAGCTTGACCCGCTCTCTTGTACACCCACGAGGCGAGCTTCAAGAGGTTAACTCCTTTAGGGACCTTGATTTGGTTCACTATATTTGGGCTAGGTATTAACGAGGTTAGCAATTCAGGGGAGGAGATGGGCCTTGGCATGATGGCCATCTTTTCTTCTTCTCCGTGTTTCATCCTTTTCAAGCCTAGGATCATCTCTACTTCCTCTAGCAAGATGGTGGCCTCAAATGTGGAAAATAAGAAAGTATGGGTGGAAGGATGCCAGGTTTCAATCAATGCTCCTATGGCAGCCCAATCTATGTGGATTTGATCATAATGCTTGGCATGGGTTATCAACCCCAAGAGATGCCATCTAGCTACATATACCCTCATGTCTGAAGTAAACTTGGAGAGGATGAGGGGCAACCATTTGATTTGGACGTATCTTCTAGCTCCCGGAAGATTTGGATAGTCCTGTGAAGAACAGAACACATGCAGTAAACAAGTATGAGCATATGCAACGTGAAAGGAGAATTCGGCAGAAGGAGCATCGCAAAGCAACGGGCAGAAGAGAAAGCTTACCTGTTTCAAAGCAATGCGGTTGCTTATGTGCCCTTGTATTTCAGAGATTCTAGGAGTAGAAATCTTAGGTTTCTTCAATATTCTGTCTATCGCCGCCAGCAGTTGAGAACAGAAGCAAGAAGAGAACAAAAGGCCTGCAGAAAAAGAAAGAAACGAAGCAGTTCGGCCGCAGAAGAATTCTGATGATTTGGTTAAGAAAGTCTGCCGTTTTATAAGGATTTGAAGAGTCCTAAAGAGCCCCGAAGATAGAAGTTTGATTGGGTTAAGGACTCTGTTCTTGATTTAGAAACGGAGGATCGGGCTAATTCACGCCTTGTGTAAGGGCGTGTATTTTTGATTTAACGACCTTATACTGGTCGTGTTTAATGTAACGCCTTTGATAAGGTCGTGTTTCTTCCAAGCTTTCTCTGTTGGTTACGCCCTATGAAAGGGCGTATTTTTTGATGAGACGACATTTGGCATGGTCGTGTCTTGATGAGGTCGTGTTTCTTCTAAGCTTCCTTTCTTGGTGACGCCTTTGAGTAGGACGTGTTTTAACAATTAACGACCTATGGAACGGCGTCTTTCATGCTGTTAACGCCCTATTCTTAGGCGTGTTTTATTGGCCTACGTTTTTGCCCTCCCAATGCTTTTGAATGAACTTAAGTGCTATTATTTGATGAAATTGTTTATGATTAAGCACTTATGATCATGTCATGTTCTGAATTGATAAATGAAGTCTAATAACTTTCAAAGTGCAGAAGTTTGCAGGATTCAGGGCGTTTGGATCGCTCATGGGAGCAACATCGTGTCACCTTGTATTGTTTCTTGTAAGCATTATTATTATATGATATCTACGATATTATAGTATATCAGGGACCTTGTGGTTATGATGAACCTGAAATTTGAGTTCCCCTTTATCAAAAACGAAGACGATTTCAGGAGAATCTTGATCACACGGATAGGCCGTTGAGTTGTTAAAGGCTTGGGACGATGGTTCCACTTTCTGAGTTAATACATGGACAAACGGGCTTCGGCTTAGTGTTAGCTCAGAAATATGGATTCTTGACCAGACCTAAACAGCTTAGCAATATTATCCTTGATTATTTTCTATTTAGTTTGTTTTAATCTTTTCTTTTAGCCCAGCATGCATCATGTAGGAATTTGAGTTTCATGCTGAAAATCTTCATATTATGGCAATAATGAAGTTCACTCGCTCTCGATTGAGTTGACATGAGATATTCCATTCCAAATCAAGTACTTCGTTCTATTTGAAGCCATTCAGGCTGATTCCTTGAAAGTGTTCCTTTTGTTGGATCTTTATCCCAATTCTCTTTACTTTTCTGTAAAATTTACCTTGGTTGCAGCACGTCCACATTTGCTGGTAATCGCTCTCCAATGGTCTTTCCCTGTCGTGCCCGCGCGCACACCCTTTATTTATTTAGTTTAATCTCCTTTTGTCCGACAAATCGATTGTTTCCTTGGAACCACTCAGAGTTGTTTCACTTTGAATCTTGGAAAGATTTCAAATGCTTAGTGTCTGAGGCATGTCCCATCACACCTTGGCGTCTCCTTATCAGTTCGTTCCACTTCAATCCTTTCATTATACTTCATTCCATTTCCGTCTCACTCCCTTGCAAAGCAGACGCCAAGGCGGGGCAGCTGTAGACACGCCAAAATTGACATTTTGTTGATCAAATCTCATGTTATTATGTAAACGCCCCAAGTGGACTTCAATATTCCTATAATATAAAGTTTTTCTATTTTTCATGAGTTTTCTGCATTTTTCTTGCATTTTTGTGAATCACGACTTGACTAAGGGCGTTACTTGATAAAGTAACGACCTGTGATAAGGCGTTTTAAAAGAAAGGACGACCGTATGTAAGGGCGTCAATTCCTGGTATTATCCTTTAATTTCTGGAATTATCTATTTTCAAAATAAAAGGCTTTTTCTGAGTAACGCCTTTCCTCAGGGCGTGTTTTGAAGAAACGCCGTTTTCGCAGGCGTGTTATCTCAGTTTCCAAACGGAGGAAGTTTTCATTTCCAAAATTAAACCCAGGAAGAAACGGCCTTTACTAGGTCGTGTTTCAAGAAACGCCTCTGTGCAGGTCGTCAATTCATAAAAAGACGCCCTGACGCAAGGCGTGTTTTCACTCCAGAGTCCTTTTTTTCTCCATCTTTCCCCTACAGTTCCCTGCTATCCTTGGACTCTTGCTCGATCTTAATCCTTCCTTGGATGCCTCATTACCTATTCTTATCATTTCCTTGTTTGATCACATCCGATTGAAACTATAAAAGAAAACTTCATTCGCTCGTAACAGAGGTTGAAGATTTTAAGTATTCAATAGGCACCCTGAGCATTTAGAGGTTAAGACGTGAGTTATCAAGCAAGCACGCAGAGCTTCCTCCTTCGAGCATTGATTTTTCTTCATCCCTCTGCATCCGTTCAACGTCTTCCCGGTTCCCTTTACTCTCGTCAGGGAGAGTAGGGCGATATATATATATAGCTTGTCTGTTGTTCATCACATTCTTATCATCACTATTGTTACCTGTCGTTAGTTCTTTTACCGCATTTAGCATATCATATTCTTCCCTAGTTCTCTGCTAGGGGTTTACAAAACAAAAAAGAAGGTGCGCATGTTGCTGTCTTCTCATCATTTTTATGTTGGCTCTTGACTGATACTATTGCATTTTGGCTGATCCCCTTCTCTTTTCCTTGTCTTTCATTGTCTTCTTTTACAAGGTAATCAATCGAGAAAACCCACTTCATCGGCCGGCCGATTGGAGTTGGAGGAGGAGACCCACATTCATCCCGCATCCCACTTTTCACTAGGTACACGCGATCTCATTTCTTCTTATTGAGGTAAACCCTCTGGCGATCACAACTCCCCTTTAGCACCTCGTGCTATATTCTTTATCACATCTTATACATGTTATCATCATTGTTATTTATTTTTCACTCCCTGGTATTTGAGGATTTTTAATCCGATTTACAAATTGGCGATCACGGTGGGACACTTTGTGCTACCACGTGCATTCTTCTTGTTGCCTGCTTATCAGTATATCAGTGTGTGTGTTTATTGGATTTTGAGCCCTTCCCACTGTCGAGTATCGCGCTATGTGTCCATAGCGCCTTCTGTAGATCGCGCTGTGGACATATAGCGCGATAATCACCAGAGGATATATTCACCTACATCCTCTGTCGGGGTTCTGATTGCCATCTTCTCTGGTTGCATCATTGTATACTTCCTGTTGTATATTCACTCCTTTCATCTATTTTCCTTTTATTGTGCTAGTTTAGATTTTTCTTCCATAGCGTTGCATTCATCCTTGCATTTGGTTTGAGAGACCTCCTCTCTCTACATTAGGATTCCACACACCCCCTTGGTGAAGGAAGGACCCTCCATTGAGCATTCTGTCTCTTTGGATTGGAAGTTCCTAAACCAAGCCTCCATAAGTCCCCGCACCCGTGGATTCCCTCACGGACGCCGGGCAGGTTGTACCCTTTCGAAGTCCCGAATTAGTTGGCCTATACGTGGTGAGAGAGTGTTCCTAGTTGGCACTGGAGTTAAATCTCATTTTGAAACTAGGTTCCTCCCCTTGTGTGAATCATATCAATTTGCATAAAATCATTAATTCACCAAGGTTCAAACATCAAAAATCAAGGTAACCATCACAACTTGTGTGTTTCTTTGCAAATTGTTTGCACATTAAACTGCTTGAATGGCTTACTTTGATAGACAAAATAACATGTTCAATTCAATTAATGTTCATGAGGATGCACAATCTAGCACATCTTATAATCCTCAATTTCAACATGTTCATCAAAATTCTCACCATTCTTTCAAAGGGCAACGTCCTCATTCTTATGGTCATGCCCGACCCACGGGCAATGTCCATTCCCATGGTCCACCTACTCAATTTCAGGCCACTATTCCCTCGGGACCGTCTCCTCCCAATGACGAGAAGGTCTCTCGAATCATCCATGCATTAGATCATCTTACCCCTCAACAGATCCAAGCCCTTAAGGCTGCCGTTGAGGGTACATCTCATGCATCTCCCCCTCTTTCCAATTCTATACGGGTGGCCCATCACCCACCTCCTTCCAATTCTATTCGGGTGACCCATCACCCATCTCCCTCCAATTCTACACGGGTGGCCCATCACCCATCTCCTTCTTCTATTCCTATTCGGGTAGCCCATTACCCATCTCCTCCTATTCACACTCCTCCTCGGGTGGTCCGACACCCGCCTCCTTCTATTCCTCCTCCCTCACGGCCCCAAGGCCCATTTACTCCTTGCAACCCGGCCCGTTCGGGTTCTTTTACGGGTCATCCCGTCAACTCCCCTCCACGGCCTTTTTATGCGGCCCCTCCTCCTTCAAGGCCCTGCCAACCCTCGGTTGTTCAAGTCACACCCCTCCAGCAAACTCTCCTCGATAAGATTATTTCGATGGAGGAACAAATAAAGAGGGTCACGGCTCCTCCTACTCCAGTCAATCCTCTCCATGCCGCTTTGGATGAGATTACAAAGATGGAGAGAGAATGGAAGGATAGGATGGACGACTACGGCGTTGATATTCCAAGCGAGCAAGAACCGGCAATTGAAGAATACGAGCCGGTATATGATGATGAAGCTCCGCAGGCACCCCTTTTGAGTTTCCTTAATTTCCCGCTCCCCCCACTATCATTTGATGAACCCCCTGCTCAGGACGAAGCCACCGTCCCCGATCCAACCCCCATTTATGAGACTAACTGGTGTTACGATGATGGGTCGATACTTCAATCACCCACACCGGCACATTTTGAGTCCCCCTTTTCCATTAACCCTCCATCAACTACACCTACACCCACTATACCATCAACCTTCACACCATTAGCCACCGCTGAGCCTTCCATTATAAAACCTCCACCTATTAAGTCATTAACCTCCACATCGGCCTACGCCAAGCCTACCACTGAACCTCCTCCAATTGACCTACCATTACCACCGCCTCAACCCACATTGCCTATTCCTCCACCATATAGCCTTACGCCTTTACCCATGGTTAGTCCTGAGCAGGATCCACCACTTTTCGCACCCGAGCCAATCCCGACTGCTTCCGAGCAAGGGGAGAAACTCGACGTGTTTGAACCTCCGCCCCTATTCACCCATTTGCCAACACCTTCCATTATAACTCCACCATCCACGGAGCCTTCCGCCTTTGCCTCACCTCCCTTTGTTACTCGGAAGGGGCGTGCTTCGGCAGCTACTTACGCCAAGGATAAGCAAGAGCCGGGCAAGAAGACTTTGGCCACGACTGTGCCATTCAAGATGCAAGAATTCATTTACCGGATGCCAATCCGGGTTATTGTACCAAGCATGGTCGAAGAAGCCAAGTCATCGCCGTTGCTTAATAGATGCCAAGCGTTGACGCCGTTTGAAGGCCGGGCAGGGCACCCTTTGTTCAAACCTTCGAATTTCGAATTCATTTACAAGGGGCGATTGCCCATTTTATTCAACATTCCGTATTCATCACCATCAATGGGCATGGTGATGCTTCATGTTCCAACTCTACGACTCCCTCACCTTATTGATCTTCGCTTTCCAAGGGGGTTGTCATTTATTGAAGCTTCCTTTATTGGGCCGATTGGTCGTACATGTTCACTGTCGTGGAGGGGCAATTGTCTTAAGGGGCCGTCCCCTATATCTTCCACTCTTGTTCATTCAACTTCATCCATATCCATTTCAATCACTTTTCCTTCATGGGCCACTCCCAGGGGAAAGAGGAGGACCTCTCCTTCTCACCCTTCACCTTCTTCTTGTTTTCCGTCTTCTGTCATGCATTCATTCTATTCACTGCATTCATTACATCCATCATTTTACATACATTTGCACCTCCTGCTTCCCGGGTTTCCAAACCCGTATCTTCCCCGCCTTCCGGTACCTCCGGATATTCCGCATTTCCCATCTTATTCATCTTCATCCTTTTGTCCACTCTCCTTGGGGCATCGCGTCCCCTTTCCTGCTACTTCCCTGGAACCTCCAGGAGTCTTATTCCTCCTCTTTGGGCATCTCGCCCTTTCTGATTCTATTCCTCCGGAACCTCCAGACTTTCCCCTCGGGCATCGCGCCCCTTTCCACCTTCCTCCTCCAGAACCCCCAGATTCTCCACCTGATTGTCTCCGTCTTTTCCTAGGGCATCACGCCCCTTTCTATATGCTTCCTCCGGAACCTCCGGATTCTTCCCTTGTCCTTTCAGGGCATCGCGCCCCTTTCCCGGTTATTCCTCCGGAACCTCCGTATTCTCCATCTGATTCTCTCTATCTTTCCCCCGGGCACGACGCCCCCTTCCATCTTCTCCCTCTTGATTTCATTCCTCCGGAACCTCCGGACTTATCTCTCGGGCATCGCGGCCCTTTCCATTTTCTCCCTACATTTCCTCCGGACCCTCCATCTTTCCTTCGACTCATCTTTCTGATTTTCCAGGACATCACATCTTTCATTTTTTTCTTCCTTTTCCATCATCTTTTTCTCTATTTCTTCCCAGGGCATCGCATCCCTTCTTTCAATATTCCTCCGGAGCCTCCGGATTCCTCCTATCATGATTCTCCTCCTCTGCCTTCGGACCCTTCGGATCCACCTCTTTCCATCTACCAATTTCTTCTTCTGATTCCTCCTAATTCTGGGTCTGACCCAACTTCTTCCACATCCACTGCCTTGGGCATCTGCCCTTTCTCCCATTGCTTTAGAGGCTTTAGTCCTCACTCCACCTCCTAATTTTCCGCTTCTTTTGTAAACTGTTCCTTGTAATCAGGGTCTCCGCGCCTTAATAAGGGAGTTCTAGCCCTTATCTCTTTTCCTTTTCCCCTTATTCGTCTGAGTCTGGTTTGAGCACCACTCATTCTTGTTAAGCCACTTTCAATCCTTTGCTTCCAATCCTATGGACTGCCAAAGAGGACTATCCCACGATGATCAACATCGCCTCGCAGCAGCTGCTTCTACAAAGGTTGCAAGGTAACATATTGGCGTAAGTACGCATTTTAATGATATCATTTTCTCATTACTTCACGCATGATTTTCAAAATCAAGTGCTTCTTAACGAGATTAAGAGTGGTGTTTTAAACCTTTATCTTAAGCTTTTGTTTAATTGAAATCATTCTTAAAAGAGTCTTTAGGCTTGCTTTTGCAGCACCTTTGGTAATAAGAACCCCGCACTGGGAATTCAACATTCTCTCCCTGCTTGTTTAAGAGTAACCCTTAGCTGGGCACCTCACACACTTTACGGCGTCCTTAGCCGGCTCCTTTGGTTAAACACCGTTGCTACTTTGGCCATGCCATGAGCATATCTGAAAGTCTTTTCTCTTCTACACTCGGCCGAATGCAGGGGCAAGAGACTGACGGATAAGATGACCCAACCTCGGTAATCCCCAATACGAGAGGAGTCTCAAATAGGGGCAGTCTTGACCCAGAAGAAAAATCAATATGAATTTCATTATACATATCTCGCCAAAAAGGGCCATTATGAAAATCAAATCAGAATTTTGATAAAAGCAAAAGTATGAATTAAGGCATGTCAAGAGTGGCAAAGTCCCCGCAGGGAAAACCCTGGTCGTATGCATGTCAAGGGTCTAAAAATCAAAGGCACAAAGCCCCGGCACAACAGACTACCTCTTTGAGGGGAAGCACCTTGGAAGGAATTCAAGTCTTGATATCTCCCATCCTGCGTAAAGCTTATCTCCAATTATTCTTCTCTTCTCCCTCCAAGACCGAATGTTTCTCGGGTATGGCCTTGGTAGGGGCGCCGTTGATCAAAGGCGGTCGGTTATAGGGCGCCACCTTACAATGCACGCCCAGCTTTGGACAGTTTTAAGCAAAAAGGGAAAGAACGAGGACCCCTACCCAGTGGTTTAAAACACCCTTTGATGCTGCTTTAGCAATGTCTAACCAAAATCAAACAAAAAATTGAATATTTCTTGTCCAAAATCCATAGAAATTTGAATACCTTTCTCAAAACTTCACAAAAATTTACATATTGATCAAAACTCATAAAAATTTGAATATCTTTTTCAAAACTCATAAAAATTTGCATATTCCAAAACTCCATAAAAATTTGCATATTTCCAAAATCCAAAAAATTGCATTGTATTTTCTGATGGTGTTTTGCAGGAACAGCTTTGCAGAGACCAAAAACACGGGATGGGTCCTCTCTCTACTTATTGCTATCAATCTATTGATTCTTTCTCGATATTTTTATGACATGCCACCAGGGGCATTTTTTTTTATTATCATCTCCCTATATCATTCTGATTATCATATCTCATGATTATTCATCTCCAAATCTTTTTTAATCAACTCCTGCTAATTTCATCTGATCACTCCGCCGATGGGCATTATATCAGATCTTGATCATTCATCTCCAAATCTTGATTAGCCAGATTGTCTCCTCATGATAAAACAACAAACAATGCTATGATTTGACTTATGCTATTCATGCCATATACATGCTATAATTGATGCTTTGATGATTGCTATGCTTAAATGCTTTCTTCATTGTTTGTTATCTTTTATATCTTGGCTAATGAATTTTTGAGCGCAGGATAAGAAGCTCTTGGTCCCGCCGACTGGGCATCATCATCAAAGTCCCACGGTGCTTGTAGCTCATTTCTCAGTTCCCATGCTTATTGATATCACCATCTCCCTGTATGCATTCTACTATATGTTACATATGTTACTAGATTATATCAAGGACCTTGTGGCTTTGGTAAATCTAGGATTTGAGTTCCCCTTCATCAAAAACAATGATGATTCCAGAGAAGTCTTAGTCACACGGATAGGCCGTTGAGCCGTCCAAGACTGGGGACGATGGTTCCCTTTTTACGAGTTGGTGCGTGGATAAATGGGCTTCGGCTTAGTATCAGCTCGCAGAATTAGTTTCTTGACCCAATCTGGGCAGTTTAACAATATTATCCTTGATTATATTATATTTTCATTTGTTATTTTCCCTTTAGCCCAGCATGCATTCATGTAGGAATTTGAAACAATTGTTGAAAAATCATTCTGATAAGCTATTTTTGAGGGTCAAATTGATCTTATTCCATGCCGAATTGAGTCCTCAGTTCGTTTTGTCGCTGTTCTGGGTCATTTTCTCGAAAGCTCTTTGTTTGGATTTTTATCATCTTATTTTCAAACTTTCCGCTTTGATCCACCTTGGCTGCAGCACGTCCACTGGCTGGTAACCGCTCCCCAATGGTGAAATCTACAGGTTTGTGACCTGGGGTACTTCCACCGCGTTGGAAGTTGATCATTTATTTTATATCCTTCGTGCACCGCGTGCACATCTCCCCTTTTATCCAAACATTGTTGATTTCCTTGAATTTCCCGAGATTTGCTTCATCTCGTGCTTTTGATTTGATTCTCATCAAGTGATGTTGATTGCGTGTCTCATCACACCTTGGCATCTACTTTTCAGTTTGCTACGCTCCCATGCAAAGCAGACGCCAAGGCGGGGCAGCTGTAGACACCCAATTTTAGCCGATAAATTGAGCATTTTCTTTGTTCTCCTAGTCGATGCCCCAATTGATCCTTAATTGGTTGATTGTCTGGGATTTCTTCCCCTTTCTTGGCCCAATGCTTCAATTCCATACCTTGGATCTCGTCTCGAGTCTGGCATTCCCGCGCTATTTGTTCTTATCGCTTTCTTGTTCATAGCACGTTGTGGATCTAATTGAAATTATCCTTTGATCAGTTGTTATTTCTTGACATTTGATCATTATGACATCAATTTTGGGTGTTACTCTCCTTCAACATTTGATTAAATGACTGCCCAATGGGTTTTTTCTCCGTTTTTATACCATTTAATGGGCCTTTGCTTGTTGCGCTATATCTCCATAGCGCGTTCTTCATTATCGCGCTATGGAAGTATAGCGCCTTATCAGACAGAGTCCCTCTCCAGGCCGGACTCCCTTATTTCGATTCGGAGGCCTTATTGGGTAAGTTGCTGACTGTGTTCCTTATCCAGGAAGGTTTCTAAACCTATCAGGAGTCTTTCCCCCTCATTAATCGGCAGTATTACCTCGATTTGAGCCGCCGAGTCATCGGATTGAATCAAACTCCGACCTAGGGTTTGTGTTCGATCTTCTTCCTATAAATTCATCCCTTTGGCCGTCGTTTGAGGGGGATGCAACTCGAGTTATTGACGAGGAGGAGGAAATACTCCGTGTACAATCGATAAATCCTCGCTCCTCGCACGTTCAAGGGAGTATTTAGGGCTTTTCCTTGTGTTTTTCCTCTTTCATCTTTCTTTTCCCCTCCGAATTTTTAATCTTTTCATAGCATTGCATCCTGATTTCAAAACACTCCTTTTACAAAATACATGCATACACACACACCACACCTGTCTTTTGCCCATTCATAGGGGTTTAAAAACCACCAAACCCCCAGGTAATCGAGCCCCCTTTTACATGCTTTTGATTAAGGATAAGGGCAGATTATACTCAAATCTCGATCTAATGGGCTTTATATTTGTTGTTTATGATTGTCCACAGGCACTGGAAGATTGATACGTGGAGCCCTTGCACCTTGGCCGGCCTTGGAGCAAGGAAGGAACGAATCCAAATAAACCCCGCTACCTGTCTGATATCGCGCTATACTAAGTTAGCGCGACCTGAAGAAGGCACTGGGACGATATAGCGCGTTAATCTTCAGGCCCCCGGCTTCCCTTTATGGATTTCTGAGGTATGTAACATGCCCCGTCCTAATCTCTTATTGTTTGGCATGTTTCTAGCTTCAGTGGCGATCACGGATCTTGATTATTGCATATGATTTCCCCCTTTTTTGTATCATTAATTGAGTGCTATATCCTCATCTTGTTTTAAAACAAAATCGCCATCTTTTATCAATTTGGGGGTTAATCATAAATTGCACATCTACAAGTCTGTGCACATTTGCTCACTATACACTTTGAGATCTGAGCATATATGCATTTGAAGTCTGAGCTTTGAGGTCTAAACATATATATATATATGTACAATTGAAGTCTGAGCACATCCTCCCATTTGTTCTTCAAGGTTGAAGCATATGCTTTTATTATTCATGCTGACCAAATGTTTGATGAAATGTCTCAGAGAGTCTGATGATTAGCAGGGTAGCACGTGAGCTCGAACTGAAGCAGACACGTGTTCCCAAAATGGCTGGAAGCTAGCACGTGGTCCCAGGAGCTTATGATTGGGCATGTGATCCAAGGCTCTATGGTAGAAGAATATTCCCGTCCATGCCACGTGGTCCAATAGGACACAAAAGGAATGAAATCACCATATCCAAAGAGTTTCTACGGAGTCCTTGTTTTGGGTATAAATATAAGGTGCTTTCTCCTCTGAGAAGAGAGCCGCCAGAAGAAAGGAGCTGCAAGCCAGTAGAAGGAAAAGAGAGAAAAGAGAGCAGAAGAGTACGAGAGCCAGAGACTATGTGAGAAGAATTAGAGTGAGAGTGCTGAGAGAGAGAGAGTTCGAGAGAGAAGAGAGAAGTGAAAGTGAAGCGGCTGAAGCACTTTGAAGATAATCATTCTATTGGTTTCTGGATCAGATCCAGACCAATTTGCTCCTGCGAGAGCTATATTCGTTTCTATTTTCCTTTTGTTCTATTTTCCTTTGTTGTTTTTCTTTTTCCACTTTGTTCTTCCGATCCTTTGGTTTGAGGTCGGGTTCCTCCTGAGGATTCAGGAGAAGGGAGACCGTGTCTTCGGTTTGTGAGTGGCGGGGTGTCACTCGTGGTTTCCCTCTGGGTTTCAGAGGAAGGGATACTTTGGTCTCCGGTTGTGAGTGGCTGGGTGTCACTCACGTGGGTTGCCTCCGATCCTAGTTCTGTGGGCTGCAGAGCTAGGGTGCTGATCTTGTGGGAAGCAAGATCAGGTCAAGGGATTTGTTTCCCTCATGGCAAGCTGTCAGGTAGCGTCTGTTGCAGACTGAGTCTACTTTGGTTTCTAGCTTCTGCTAGTGGAAGCCTCACTCCGGTTTGGAGTGAGGGGTGGACGTAGGTAGACTGGTTTCCGACTGAACCACCTAAAAATCCTGCGAGTCGTGTGATTGCTTTGGTGTGCTTGCTCCCTATTTTCTACCCCCCATTCGCAGGTTGGCTTCTGAAATGGTTTGATTGAACTCATTGTTTCTAATTGGGTTTGCTATTCACGATAGATGCTTGCTTAGGCGCATTTCCTTTTCATTCTGTTGGCCTACATCTAGTTGAAGCTTCTCTGTTTGTTATAAGTCCAGTTCTAACTCTGCAGCCCAGTATTGTCTGATGTTCAATAGAATCTCCAGCTATGCAGGCTGGCTAAATGTTTAAGTGTGAACCACAATAGTGCATCTGTTTAGTTTGAGCCATCCCATTTTATTTCTGCACGTATTGCTCAACGTGAGTTTTAATCGAAGTAATTTTTCAATGGGAGATTGATTCACCCCCCCCTCTGAATCCGTGCCTTGCACCCCAACAAGTGGTATCAGAGTGGATTGCTGTCTCATCGGATCCAACGATCCGCAGTAGATCCTACAGCTTCCTTTATGCATTTCCGAGCATACCTATGTCGGTGCATTGATTTGTTTGTCGATTATATCCATTGCCTGTCCACCGATTTTTGATGGTATGAATTTCAATCTATGGTTTAACAACTTGCGCATGTTTATCAAGTCTATTGATTCTGATCTGTGGAAGATCATTTCACACGGTCCACACAGGCTACCAAAGAACAAGTCCAAATGGACTGACATTGATAGATCGATGTGCGGTAAAAATTGAAGAGCACTTGAATTGATGAAAGTAGCTACTGATAAGGCCTTTTACCCTTGTTTCAATGATTGAAGGATAGCTAAAGATATTTTGGACGAGCTGAAGCTGGCCCACAGGAGAGGTGAAGACCAATGCATGATGGCTAATGGCAACGTTCAAAGTAGCAACCAAAATGAAGAGGAGGATGATGGTCAGGTAAATCCATTTGAGAACTTCTCTCTAGATGATTGGCAGGATGCATATGGTGATCTATTAGAGTCACATGAGAAGTTAAGAAAACAACACAAAAATTGAAAAAGACTATTGGTATGAATAGTTCAAATTCTTCATGTGAAAACTGTTCAAAACTGAAACAGTCTTATGATGGTTGTCTGTCTGATATCTAAAAGTTTAAGAAACAAATTGGTTTATTAAAAAATGAAAATCAAGAACTTGCAAATGAAATTTCTGAACTTGAAGAAAAACTTCGCTCAACTAATGATGATCAGATTCTTATCAACAATCATGTTCAGAATGAAAAATTGCTGAAAGATCTTGAAAGTGTTACCTCAGATTTAAACAAGCTGAAATCTAAAAATGAATCTCTTAGAAAATATGTTAAAGAAAATGATGAAAAATTTGAGAAACTTAAACAAGAGAGGAATCTGCTTGTTGAAAAATTTGATGTTATCAAGTCTGTAAACATGGAACTACAAAAAATGATGAAAAATAGCAAAGAGATCTTAAGAAATTAGAAACTAGAAGAAAGCATGAAATTAACTCAGAGGATCAGGTTCTAATAAATGGGTTAATTCAAAATGATAAACTTAAGGAAGAAAATGAGAAGTTAAAACAACTGAACTCTGCTATATTTGAAAGGCTTCTCACATTGGAAAAAGGAAAAATTGTCTATACAGATGAATCTGAAAAAGCTGATGAGTTTAAAAAGGAGATCGAAGAATACAAAACAACTAACAAAGTTTTGAATGAAGCTATGAATTATAGTGAACAAGAGATCGTGAGTTATGAAATACACATTGCATCTCTAGAAAATGAGATTCAGGATTTGAAAAGTTCTTTGTCTAAATTTATTAGTGGGCAAGATAATCTAAACAAATTGTTGGGAACAAAGGTCAACTTTCAGAAGGAGGGGTTGGGATATAATCCTGTAAATAAAAAGAGTTTTGAAAATAAAATTCAAACATCCTTTGTAGTTCTACTTCTCACAGTTCTCAGAAGCCACATGTTTTTCAGTTTACGGCCCAGAAATCTTTAAAACCAATTGAAAAGTAAAAGAACAAAAAGGTCCTACCACTTCACTGCATGGTGTTCAAAAATCATCCATGCACACACATGCACATAAGAAATCTCATGATAAGAAATATTTTTCTGCTCAAAGTAAAAGGTCTCAGTGTTTTTATTATCATAAAATTTGTCATCTAATGCATGAATGTAAACTAATGAAACAGGATGACCTGAATGCTAAGAGACCTCAAGTTAAAAATCATGGAGTTCAGAAGAAGAAAACTCATTATTTTTGTTGTGGCAAATTAGGCCACATTACCGCCCATTGTTGGCACAACCAGGGGAGAGATGTTCATTTCAAATCTGCTAAATTCCTTGCAAACCATAATGTTGTTGGTGGGAATAAATTTGTTGTAAATGGAAAATATCCTGCATGTTTCAATTATGGAAAGCCAGGCCACAAGGCTGCCAACTGTTGGCTGGCTAGTTATAAAAGACTGAACTTGCATGCTATTGACATAAATTTTCATGTTAATGCATATAGATTCCATGCTTACGATAATGTGCATAAAAAGAACTCAAGATTTTTTATTTCATGTCATTACTGTGGAGGCTTTGGGCACTCTATGAGTGATTGCAATTTAATGAAATCTAATGATCTACATGCTCAAAGATTGTGGAGAGCATCCTCCAGAGTTGTTGCTAACACTTTAGGACCCAAGGAAACTTGGATACGTAAATATGCAAAATGAGAACTATTTTTGCAGGAGTGCCTTGGGGCTGAAGAATAAAAGGGGTTAATAAGCCAAGGCGCCTGAGTTTGGTAAAACCCCAATTTTGCACCTTACAGGTTTGATCATTTAATTTTTGTTAATTTGAATCACATACATACATGGTTACAAATGCATCTGTCATTTGCACTTTTGTCTCTCAATGCACATGTTGAATAAATTGTGCATATATCAGTTTGAGATTGATATGCATATCATGTTAAATATGTTAGTCAGAATTCTCAGCATACCTATTTGCATTCTCATGTAATATTTGCTTTGTTCTATTTGAATTCCTTCTTGCATATGAAAAGTCATATGTGCAACATCTGAATGAAGTTTTTTGAAAATCTGAATTGCATAAGAATGATGCTTGAAGTTTGTCTGAATGATATTGCACACATGTTGCATAATTCAGTTGAAGATCTGATAGGATTGCATTTGTTTGATATCTGTCATAATGGATAGTCACTGAAAATAAATTGTATTTCTGAAAATCTGAATAGCTGGAATTTGATGCCTGCATGTTGCCTCATACACAAAATGTTCATCTGCATACATGACATGCACACATATTCACATTTGCATATGCTCAGCATATTGTCAATTCAAGATGCACATAGGACTACTCGTGTATGACTCAGGGTATATTAAATGGAATAGTGCTAAAGGGCAGATGAGGTCTGTCTGGAAGCTCTAACCATGTGTGAGGTGGTCTTTAGACCAAGTCCTCCGCCATGTACCATGGGTCAAAGATGCATATTAGAAACAATCTAGATATCTATGTGAATAATTCATTTAACTCTCTACAGAATTGTCATTGCATATGGTGCATTCAGAGTGTCACATATGGCATACTGTTAAGGGGAGTCAGTGTATTTGCATACATCTGTTGATTGCCTACGATTCATATTGAAAATAACAAAAAGACTGATTGAGTGGATAAAGTCAGGGGGAGTAAGACTAGGTAATTTATGTGGCTCTTGCATACATGTTTAGATTAAGTCCTCTGCATGGTCTGTATATCATAGCTGTTATTTCAATGCATTGACATAAAGGAGGCTCATGTTTGCTAATCATTCTTGTATGTCTTCCTCCTCTCTTTCTGGCATTTACACTTCTTGCTAGCTCGTGGTTGTATTCAAGGGGAGCATACACTAGCTTCAGGCAATGGTTGTTGAATATCTAGTTCATTATTCCTTTACTGTCTATTTTGGTCGACCAGATTCCTTATTTCGATTAACCGTTTCAACTCTCAGCTTGAGCTATCATCTTGGCTATGATCCTTATTGAATAACACTTTGTGCTGCATGTGTAGTGGAATTCATCTCAGTTCCTTAAAATATGTACTTGAACTCATGTCTCCTCAGCTGTCCTGATCTTTATACTTTCACCTATTTTCAGCTATTCTGAATTTCACTTATGTCTATCTTGAGATCATCTAAGTACATCAGTTTCATGTCTTTGGAATCTACTGTCTGCTGCTCCTATATTTGCTGAAGGGGAGATTGTCATATTACTTGCATCTAAACAACGTGTATCTTCTAGTTACAATGTGTGTACTAAACTTGATTGATCTTGAAAGATATTGCTATAAAAGAAATTTTTTTTTGCTGCTGCATATAAAAAAAATGAAATGTTATTGAAATCTTGGACACAATCTGATGCTTTCAAGTATGTTTAATCTCAATATTTGTCTCTTGCAACTTCCAAAGAGCCATTGAAATTGAATGCTTAAGATGAAAAGAGATCAAACTAGATGTTAACATGAAAGCTGGGTTCACTTTTATTAAAATCTGCTTTCAGATATGAGTTCAGAAACTTTCATGAACAAACTTTGAATACATTATATTTAAATCACACTGTAAAATAAAGATCATTTCATAAGTCTTTATGGTAGAAGAATCTGAAATATCTTCAAATTTTGGATTTATGACTGGCTATCTCATTGAAAATGTCTTGAATATCTGGATCCCTTGGGTTTTCAACTGATCTATTGTGCCTAACTTTACTCTGCTGGAAAGCTCTTGCTTGCTCTCATTCCCATACAGCTAAAATTCTAAGCTTGTCTTGACTGCACTTCTCACTGTCATATTTCTTGGCTTGTTTGATTGTCTACATGCCCCTGTGCTTTTGCTGATACATTCTAATCATTTCTTTCCAAGGGGGAGTGTCTTCCCAGCATCCATTATAGTTCTCAAGGGGAGATTTGTCTGCTGTCTGCATTTTAGTTTATGACTCAATCATTTCATGCATGCCTTGTATTTATCTTATCAAACTATTTCCTTTTTGATGAAGTCAAAGGGGGAGAATAGTTTGTCTGTCAGCATCTTACTTTATCTTTATGACTCATAGTGTTGCCATCATCAAAAAGGGGGAGATTGTTGTGCCCCTGTGATTTTGATGATAGCAAACACTATAAGTCATCATTTGTTTGCATGAAACATGAATGATGATGCAATATGCATTTGATTATCCATTTGGTCATTGCACTATGCATTAATGAGGTTTGATTGCTATGCATTGATTTTTATGCATTAGATTCAATGAAGTCATCATGATCATTTGCATGATATGTGCATTTTCAGATTGATGCATTCTCATGCTGCATATAATCTCATAAGATTGCATGCACAGTCATTTCATCGAACAGGTTGCATGCACATTTACTTTATCAAACAGGTCGATGCCCATTTTACTTTTCATGTAGAATGCACAACAAAGGTCGATGCATGTCCATTTTGGTGCATTAGAAGGTCGATACACATATGTGCCTCTGACTATAGAAGGTCCGAGCATATCTGCTGTGCTTATATGTCAGGTTGGTGCACATGCTCTCTGTTGCTATACAAGGTGTGATGACCCGGACTCTGGATACCACATATACCCGATAGGACTATCGAGTAGACCCGATACCGCTTGGAACCCGTGAAGCCTCCCAAGAGCTGTAAAGCTCCGAAGGGATAAAAGGAATGTCGTGTACTACATTGAAGTCACAGATATAACATTAAACAATTAAATTTCATTAATCAAGTTTGCTAAAGTAGCAGAAATACAATTACTTTTTAATTAACAGTTAAAATTAACAATTATACCAGAGTTCAATCCAAAGGAAAGACAAGTACAGTCCAACAGAAAGAAAGACGTACACTGAGGTCGGGGGAAACCCGACACAGGTACCGTTGGCAACTACGAGCACGCTACACCAGGAACCGCCAAAGAAGCAGAGACGACCACACCTGAAAAGTAGGGGTGAGCCTCGTGTCACTGGCCTAGTAGGGGTCACACGGATCTCCACTGAAAAATAACGCAGTAACATGGAACAACAGCTAAAACAGCAGTAGTAGTAAAGCAGGAAGGAAAGTAGGAAAAACTACTACTAGAAAGCTATAAAAGAAAGCCGTAATGGAAGAAGAGAAGCCGAACCGAATCAGAACCTCGGCTCCTACGCTACTCCAACAGCAACAGAAAGGCAAACCCTGATCTCATAGAGTCAGGAGTTACCGATCCGTTGACTAAGCACAAGGCGTAAGGCGAAGGCCTACAAAGACAGGCAACAGACCTATAAGAGACCTAGACGGACATGGAACACTAAAGTCTACACGACTGGATTGTCGTGTATGCTCCCTAAGCATAAACGCACGCACGACTAGATCGTCGTGCATACCACATAGCACTGACATCGGGTAAAGCCAAGAAAAGACTAGCCCGAAGAGGTCACGACGCACGAGAAATGTGAGAGTCACGTGACGGAAGCACCTCCTCACTAGAAGAACAGCCAGATGCGTCCACTGACGTCTTACACTGCGCCACATGTATCTCGCTACGGACACCGAGAATGACGGAGACTGAGATACTCACTGAACCAGAACAGGAACTACAGTAACGAGTGACTAGTTAGGGTCACACCCGTCGGCGTCAGTCCAAACACCCCTGACCACGTGTGCACACACCGACTCTTGCCTAGAGACAGGCGTCCAGCTAGTCCCCCCCCCCCCCCCCCCCCCGAGCAGGACGCTACCGTAAAGCAGGGGCCCATGGAAACTAGCTTAAAAATCATATCTCAGGAACTGCCCTTTCCACCACTCCCAAGTGGGCCGACACTCGAGGTCGTCAGGTTACGACTAGTGGAGGCTCACTAGACACAGAGACTCTGAAACATGAGTGCTACAGTACAGACAGGCTAAGCACGCACTGTCACCCATACTATGAAGCACAAAGGTAGTACACAAACTACCAATAGACTCAGGACAGGGCAACTAGACCCACTAACGCAACGATCCTTGAGTCTCACAACTCGGAGTCAAGATCATCGTACAAAGCGGAACAAGTAGCCAATCGGTCTAATCCTAAGTCAAAGAAATGACACATCCGTATAAAACGAGACCTGAGGGATCACGATGACCCTCAACTCCACTGGACACACAAACCGAGGTAATACAATATCTCTAGGCGTCCAAAACCACGTCTCGAGCTGGACAAAAAAGCCAAGACACTCACAAGGTCACGTGTGAACCACTAGGTCACACTGGGTTGACCAGGACCTGACAACAACTCAGAAGCAGTACAGAAACCTAACCAATAGTAGGGTACGCCTGGCTATCTGATAACATGGTTATAGCCCTCATAGGACATCAAAAGACGTCCACGGGATAATGGGCAAACCATGAAGTCAAGCCGAGGCACTTGGAAACCAACACATCGGGAAACGACACGCAGGAATTAAGTGGAGGAACATACGCTGGCGGTCATAGAATGGGCCGCTAGGTGACTATAGTGGTCAAGGATTAGGCCGCTAAACCCAATCAACCCTTAACCGACCTATTTAGTCAAACCACCAAAGTGGTCTAATATAGACCCACCACACGGACTAGGCGGTCCAATAGACAACCGCCACACTAACCGCCCTAAAACATTGACCTAAGTCAACGACTTGTAGCGGCCTAAGATAGGGGCGCCACAACGAAGAGGCGGACGAAGGTTGGGCCGCCAAGGCCAACTGACTTAAATTCTTGACTAGGTCTAAAACCACGGTAGCACGAATATCGGATGATGTGACACCACCTTGGGGTGATAGTCGCAAGACCGATGTACTTTGGATCTTAACAAGCAAGCACAATTTGTAAAAGAAATGGACCGATATCGGCGGCCACTCACCCGACACTCACCCAAAACCCGGGGTAACTCGGCGATGCGGAGTGGAGGTTGTGAGGGCTAGGCCGTTGCTGGTAGAGGGCCAGCAAGGCCACGGTTCTTCCCAAGGGTATGAAGGCCCAATTCAATGGGGCTGACTTTGTGCCGAGGGCACGGGTCACGCACTCTTCCCCACGGCGGCCACTCAAAAGAAACGGTGCTAACGAGATTGGGCGCACACTCTCTCGGGCCAGCGGAGCTATGAACTAATATTGAATGAACAAAACACCAAATGAGAGCAAGGAATAGAGCACTAACTTGACCGGTTTGAAGAAACCGATCCCGCTCGGAGACGTTGGCGAGCGGGGAAGCGTGGATTCCCCACACGCTGCGCCGGTGTAGCTTCAACCTGTTTAAGGGATTACAACACTACTCCCCATGCAAGGGGGTTGAACTTGGGGAAGGGAAGTCAAAATTACATTCAAACACTACCTCCCATAGGGAGGGGCAGTAAGCCAGCCGGGCGGGGAGGGGAGAATGAACGAGAATGAACTAAGAACCCCCTCTCCCGTGTCCCCCCTTGCAAGTATCAACTTTAGTTAAAAAAAAACTAAGAACTAACTAAACGGAGGGGGTCAGTTCTATCCGTGCTCTGGAACAGAGGATAGGCAGTCGATGTCGGCGCCGCTGCGACCACTCCCGAGATTTTTTGTCGACGAGACCAGTGCCAAATTCTTCGGGATTGGATCAGGATGATGTCCAATTTTTGTGGAATTTCCTGGTTGGTGGTGTTGGTCGGGGAAGGGCTGCGAACAGGGTCCCTGAGTTCTGGTTTTGACTGCTACGGTACCACAGCGGCAGAAAGAAGAAGTCACCACGGGCGCTCCTGAGCTCTGATCCAGGCGGGGCTGGAGTCGCTGGATTCATTGTCGAGTCCTCTTCGAACTGAGATCTAAGGGGATACCAGAGGAGGTTGGAGTAGACAGAAACATCCTAAACAATGATTGGAGGTATGTTCAGTCTCAGAGTGGACAAAACAGCGTACCCGGGGAAGAAAAATGAGAACTCTTAGCTCCGGATGCCGAACGGGGTGCTGCTTCTTGATTCAGGAAGTAGACTCATCGTAGAAGATCTCAGCCAGGCCCCGCCTCCAGATCTTCAAGATGATGGCTGTGGGAGCCTCTGCAAACCGCTTCAGGTTGGTAGTCTGGGGAAAGGTGTGCAGTCTCGGGACATCAGCTCCTCCGGGCAGCCACGAGCTCAGAATGGAACGAGACCACTGCCGTTGCGAAGAGGACGAAGAGACGCTTCCAACGGTACTACTTGGACTTCCAGGGATGCTGAGATGACATCGTGGCCAAATCTGCAAGATGCTAGTACTCTGCTGCCTGCGAACTAAGAAGTGCAGGTTGGAGATGGGAGGTGGGAGATGAGGTAAATGGGAGGCGAAAGGGGGTGGATGGGTGTGGAGGAAACCCTTGGGTGTTAGGGGGTATGGAAGGGGGAAAACCAAGGTGAGGGAGGAGGAGAATGGGGGCAGGGAGGTGGTCTAGTAGGTGGTGAGAGAGTGAGCTACGAATTTGGGACTAGGAGGGAGGGGAAGAGGGATGATGGTTTCCCTATTTGGGGTGGTCTAGGGCTTGTGGGAGGAGAGAGTGGAGGGGAAAATATTCAAACTTCTCTTGGGAGTTGGAAGATTGCATGGGAAAGAGAGAGGATTGTGTTGGGGAGAGTGGGATTGTGTTGGGAAGAACAATATTCTCCGAGGGAGAGGAGATATTTGGTGGGATTTGGTGGGAGGGGAATGATGGCACTTAGGGGAGTGGAAAAGTAGTGGAGGTGGAAGCTTGGGTGGAGGATGAGGTGGAGGAGAGAGGTGGGATTTGAATTTGGGGAAGGGGGGAAAGAGAAAGAGGGGTGGGTGGGATTCTCTCCCTAGGGATTCTCATCCCACTAATGGATTCTCTCCACAAGAAACTTGAATTTTGAACTCACAAAATGGCAACTTTCATTAACATAAAATGGGGGGAATGGGGTCCTATATATAGGCAACTCACATTTTACAATAAGTCCCCGACTCTTGATACAATGACAAATAACCAAGGGGGTAGGGGGACGACCTTGGGCCTAGCCCAATGAATTGGGCCCATTAACCAACTAACCAACCTAATGACACTCAAACTTAGGTAAATAAATCAAAGACCTAGGGAAATGACTCAAATAAAAGGGAAAATACATCAAATGACTCAAATAGAAAGCTAAAAATGGATAATTGGGCCCACATAGAGTGATGCCCGAGCTCACACAACTCCGGAGTGTGATGATGATCCGAGCCAGAGGGAGTCGTAGATGATGCCTCCATCAAATCCCCTGGGCTGTGAAGAGCTCGACTCCGTCGAGTAGGGGTCCATCCTACTGTGGTACTGCTGGAGAAGGTTGGGATCCAGCCGCTGGAGATCTTCTCGACTCACCCACGAATAGTCCGAAGGAGGTCGATCCTTCCACCTGACGAGATAGCGCTTGTACACCTTGCTCCTGGTGGTAGTGACCTATTCATCCAATATTCGTTCAATTCGCTCATGCTGGGCTCTCCGGGATAGTGGACTCTCCTTACGGGTGGGTGCTCTCTCAATGGGGGAAGTAGGCTCAATATCCTCACTAGGCATCACCGTGGGACCCCTATATAGAACTAGGTCGGCCATGTTGAAGGTGGGGCTCACTCCGTACTCCTCGGGAAGATCTATCTCATAGGCATTAGTGCCAATGCGCCTCAAAACCTGGAAGGGACCAGCCCCACGATGCCTCAATTTCGAGGCGGCTCCGGGGGAGAGTCTCTCTGTCCTTACCATCACAAAGTCACCCACATGGAATTCTTAGTGGCGCCGATGAGAGTCAGCCTGCCTCTTATAAGTCTCATTCTTCTTGCTGATGTGCTTGCGAATTTCTTCATGCAACTCCCTAGTGTGTTGGGCAAATGACTCAGCTGAAATAGACACTCTAGCATGCTGGGGAAGGGGAATGAGGTCAGAGGGTTTCCTTGGCTTGTACCCATGTACAGCCTCCAATGGACTCATCCCTATGGACTTGTTAACAGAGTCGTTGTATGCAAATTCAGCATGAGGTAGAATGAGATCCCAATTCCCTGGACGATCCTCAACAAGACACCTAAGGAGGTTCCCTAGACTCCGATTAACAACTTCGGTTTGGCCATCAGTTTGAGGGTGGTAGGCCGTGGAGAATTTAAGGAGGGTACCCATCAAGTGCCAAAGGGTCTTCCAAAAATAGCTGGTGAACTTGACATCCCTATCGGAGACTATGCTCTTGGATAACCCATGGAGGCGAACAACCTCATCAAAGAATAATCGGGCCACTCAGGAGACATCGGAGGTTTTGGAGCATGGGATGAAGTGGGCCATCTTGGAGAATCTATCCACTACCATAAAGATCGAATCATGTTTCCTTTGGGTCCTGGGTAGGCCTAATACAAAGTCCATGCTTAAGTCTTACCACATACGGTCGGGGATGGGGAGAGTGGTATAAAGGCCGGTGTTTTGCTTCACCTGTTTGGCTGAAGCACATGTACGACATTGGCCCACTATCGTGGCTAGGGGTGGCCTTGTTTGGAGTGGTGGTGGGAGGGGGATAGTAAGGCCGTAATGGGGCATTCCCACTTGGGCTAGGGGCCTTCATAGGGGGGGCCAGGGTGGTTCGAGGCCCCATGCTTTTGGGGTCGGTCAGTCAGGGAGGGGCAAACTTAGGGATTCTAGAGAATCGCTCAACATCACGAGCTATTTGGTAGGCTTGTTCAAGGTTGTCGACATCTCTTATGAAAAGTTCCCTCTTGATGTGGTTTTGGAGCCCATTCTTAAATCGGGATAAGGTGACGGCCGGGTCCTCATGAACTCCACACTGCAAAAGATAGGAGTCAAATTTCTCAATGTATTCGACCACGGTCTTCCCTTCTTGGGTGAGACTTTGCCACTCATCTAAGAGCATTTGGTGGTAGGATAGGGGTAGGTACTTGCTTCTAAGTTGGTTCTTCATACCTTCCTAAGTGTCAATAGGCTCTTCCCGCCTAACCCTCCTTAACCCCTCTTGGTTTAGCCCATAAGTCTTGGCTAATTTGGTGAGGTGCATCTTGGCCAACGTCACTCTCCTTGGGTCGGACATAGGGTACCATTCAAAGTATTGGTCCATGGCGGTCTCCCATTCTAAGTAGGCACTTGGTTCATGAGAACTGTGAAAGTTTGGGGCTTCTACCTTGATCATCCTTAAGAGAGGGTCGTCCGGGTCATCCCGTGGACGCCTTTCATTATATTGGTGGTGGCGATGCCACTCATAGTCATGGTAGGGGTCAACATTCCTATCCTCCCTATCAATTTCAGCATGTGGAGGGTGGGCTCCTGGACCATTGTTCCTTGGGTGGTCGTCCCGTGGACGCCTTTGATTAGGTTGGTGGTGGCGAGGCCTCTCATAGTCATGGTAGGGGTCAACATTCCTATCCTCTCTATCAATTTCAGCATGTGGAGGGTGGGCTCTTGGACCATTGTTCCTTGGGTGGGGTTCATGCTCTTCTAGCTGAGCAAGCCGAGTGGAAAGGGACTCTAGTTGGGCAAGGATGGTGGCAAAGGTGGCATCCACCCAGTCCATTTGACCTTGGGGTTCCTCCCTACGGGCATCTTGATTGAGTTGGGGATGGGGATCCACGGGGGGAACCGAAGAGGATGGATTGGGTCGATACATGGCTCCACTATGGGTGGACATGCAAGGGAGGGGAAAGACTTGACGGATGGTTGACTCAATGCAATGATCCTAGGACTTATGCTTGATAGAGACAAGTCTAAACTTGCTCTGATATCAATTGATGTGACACCACCTTGGGGTGATAGTCGCAAGACCGATGTACCTTGGATCTTAACAAGCAAGCATAATTTGTAAAAGAAATGGACCGATATCGGCGGCCACTCACCCGACACTCACCCAAAACCCGGGGTAACTTGGCGATGCCGAGTGGAGGTTGTGAGGGCTGGGCCCTTGCTGGTAGAGGGCAGCAAGGCCAAGGTTCTTCCCAAGGGTATGAAGGCCCAATTAAATGAGGCTGACTTTGTGCCGAGGGCACGGGTCACGCACTCTTCCCCATGGCGGCCACTCGAAAGCAACGGTGCTAACGGGATTGGGCGCACACTCTCTCGGGCCAGCGGAGCTATGAACTAATATTGAATGACCAAAACACCAAATGAGAGCAAGGAATAGAGCACTTACTTGACCGGTTTGAAGAAACCGATCCCGCTCAGAGACGTTGGCGAGCGGGGAAGCGTGGATTTCCCACACGCTGTGCCAGTGTAGGTTCAACCTGTTTAAGGGATTACAACACTACTCCCCATGCAAGGGGGTTGAACTTGGGGAAGGGAAGTCAAAATTACATTCAAACACTACCTCCCATAGGGCGGAGCAGTAAGCCAGTCGGGCGGGGAGGAGAGAATGAACTAAGAACTAACTAAATGGAGGGTGTCAGTTCTATCCGCGCTCTTGAACAGAGGATAGGTAGTCGATGTCGGCGCCGCTGTGACCACTCCCAAGATTTGTTGTCGACGAGACCAGTGCCAAATTCTTCAGGAGTGGATCAGGATGATGTCCATTTTTTGTGGAATTTCCTGGTTGGTGGTGTTGGTCGAGGAAGGGCCGCGAACAGGGTGCCTGAGTTCTGGTTTTGACTGCTACGGTACCACAGCGGCAGAAAGAAGAAGTCACCACGGGCGCTCCAGAGCTCTGATTCAGGAGGGGCTGGAGTCGCTGGATTTGTTGTCGAGTCCTCTTCGAACTGAGATCCACGGGGATACCAGAGGAGGTCGGAGTAGACAGAAATAGCCTAAACAGTGATCGGAGGTATGTTCAGTCTCAGAGTGGACAAAACAACATACCCGGGGAAGAAAAATGAGAACTCTTAGCTCCGGATGCCGAACGGGGTGCCGCTTATTGATTCAAGAAGTATACTCGTCGTAGAAGATCTCAGCCAGGCCCTGCCTCCAGATCTTCAAGATGATGGCCGTGGGAGCCTCTGCAAGCCGCTTCAGGTTGGTAGTCTGGAGGAAGGTGTGCAGTCTGGGGACATCAGCTCCTCCGGGCAGCCACGAGCTCAGAATGGAACGAGACCACTGCCGTTGCGAAGAGGACGAAGAGATGCTTCCAACGGTACTACTTGGACTTCCAGGGATGCCAGGATGACATCGTGGCCGAATCTGCAAGATGCTAGGACTCTGCTGCATGTGAACTAAGAAGTGCAGGTTGGAGATGGGAGGTGGGAGATGAGGTAAATGGGAGGGGAAAGGGGGTGGATGGGTGTGGAGGCAACCCTTGGGTGTTAGGGGGTATGGAAGGGGGCAAACCAAGGTAAGGGAGGGGGAGAATGGGGGCAGGGAGGTGGTCTAGTAGGTGGTGAGAGAGTGAGCTACGAATTTGGGACTAGGAGGGAGGGGAAGAGGGATGATGGTTTCCCTATTTGGGGTGGTCTAGGGCTTGTGGGAGGAGAGAGTGGCTGGGAAAATATTCAAACTTCTCTTGGGAGTTGGAAGATTGCATGGGAAAGAGAGAGGATTGTGTTGGGGAGAGTGGGATTGTGTTGGGAAGAACAATATTCTCCCAGGGAGGGGAGATATTTGGTGGGATTTGGTGGGAGGGGAATGATGGCACTTAGGGGAGTGGAAAAGTAGTGGAGGTGGAAGCTTGGGTGGAGGATGAGGTGGAGGAGAGAGGTGGGATTTGAATTTGGGGAAGGGGGGAAAGAGAAAGAGGGGTGGGTGGGATTCTCTCCCTAGGGATTCTCATCCCACTAATGGATTCTCTCCACAAGAAACTTGAATTTTGAACTCACAAAATGGCAACTTTCATTAACATAAAATGGGGGGAATGGGGTCCTATATATAGGCAACCCACATTTTACAATAAGTCCCCGACTCTTGATACAATGACAAATAACCAAGGGGGTAGGGGGCGACCTTGGGCCTAGCTCAATGAATTGGGCCCATTAACCAACTAACCAACCTAATGACACTCAAACTTAGGTAAATAAATCAAAGATCTAGGGAAATGACTCAAATAAAAGGAAAAATACATCAAATGACTCAAATAGAAAGCTAAAAATGGATAATTGGGCCCACATAGAGTGATGCCCGAGCTCACACAACTCCGGAGTGTGACGACGATCCGAGCCAGAGGGAGTCGTAGATGATGCCTCCATCAAATTCCTGGGCTGTGAAGAGCTCGACTCCGTCGAGTAGGGGTCCATCCTACTATGGTACTGCTCGAGAAGGTTGGGATCCAGCCGCTGGAGATCTTCTCGACTTACCCACGAATCCTCCAAAGGAGGTCGATCTTTCCACCTGATGAGATAGTGCTCGTACACCTTGCTCCTGATGGTAGTGACCTGTTCATCCAATATTCGTTCAATTCGCTCACGCTGGGCTCTCCGGGATAGTGGACTCTCCTCACGGGTGGGTGCTCTCTCAATGGGGGAAGTAGGCTCAATATCCTCACTAGGCACCACCGTGGGACGCCTATATAGAACTAGGTTGGCCATGTTGAAGGTGGGGCTCACTCTGTACTCCTCGGGAAGATCTATCTCATAGGCGTTAGTGCCAATGCGCCTCAAAACCTGGAAGGGACCAGCCCCACGAGGCCTCAATTTGGAGGTGGCTTTGGGGGAGAGCCTCTCCGTCCTCACCATCACAAAGTCACCCACATGGAATTCTTGGTGGCACCGATGAGAGTCAGCCTGCCTTTTATAAGTCTCATTCTTCTTGTTGATGTGCTTGCGAATTTCTTCATGCAACTCCCTAGTGTGTTGGGCAAATGACTTAGCTGAAATAGACACTCTAGCATACTGGGGAAGGGGAATGAGGTCAGAGGGTTTCCTTGGCTGCTACGGTACCACAGCGGTAGGAAGAAGAATTCACCACATGCGCTCCTAAGCTCTGATTCAGGCGGAGATGGAGTCACTAGATTCGTTGTCGAGTCCTCTTTGAATGGATATCCACGGGGATACCAGAGGAGGTCGGAGTAGATAGAAATAGCCTGAACAGTGATCGGGGGTATGTTCAGTCCCAGAGTGGACAGAACAACGCACCCGGGGGAGAAAAATAAGAACTCTTAGCTCCGGATGCCGAACGGGGTGCCGCTTCTTGATTCAGGAAGTAGACTCGTCGTAGAAGATCTCAGCCAGGCCCCGATTCCAGATCTTCAAGATGATGCCCGTGGGAGCCTCTGCAAACCACTTCAGGTTGGTAGTCTGGAGGAAGGCGTGCAGTCTGGGGAGATCAGCTCCTCCGGGCAGCCACGAGCTCAGAATGGAACGAGACCACTACCGTTGCGAGGAGGACGGAGAGACGCTTCCAACGGTACTACTTTGACTTCCAGGGATGCCGGGATGACATCGTGGCAAGATGCTGGTACTCTGCTGCCTGCGAATTGGGAAGTGCAGGTTGGAGATGGGAGGTGGGAGATGAGGTAAATGGGAGGGGAAAGGGGGTGAATGGCTGTGGAGGAAACTCTTTGGTGTTAGAGGGTATGGAAGGGGGCAAACCAAGGTGAGGGAGGGGGAGAATGGGGGTAGGGAGGTGGTCTAGCAGGTGGTGAGAGAGTGAGCTACGAATTTGGGACTAGGAGGGAGGGGAAGAGGGATGATGGTTTCCGTATTTGGGGTTGTCTAGGGCTTGTGGGAGGAGAGAGTGGAGGGGAAAATATTCAAACTTTTCTTGGGAGTTGGAATATTGCATGGGAAAGAGAGAGGATTGTGTTGGGGAGAGTGGGATTGTGTTGGGAAAAATAATATTCTCCTAGGGAGGGGAGATATTTGGTGGGATTTGGTGGGAGGGGAATGATGGCACCTAGGGGAGTGGAAAAGTAGTGGAGGTGGAAGCTTGGGTGGAGGATGAGGTGGAGGAGAGAGGTGGGATTTGAATTTGGGGAAGGGGGGAAGAGAAAGAGAGGGGTGGGTGGGATTCTTTCCCTAGGGATTCTCACCCCACTAATGGATTCTCTCCACAAGAAACTTGAATTTTGAACTCACAAAATGGCAACTTTCATTAACATAAAATGGGGGGAATGGGGTCCTATATATAGGCAACCCACATTTTACAATAAGTCCCCGACTCTTGATAAAATGACAAATAACCAAGGGGGTAGGGGGCGACCTTGGGCCTAGCCCAATGAATTGGGCTTATTAACCAACTAACCAACCTAATGACACTCAAACTTAGGTAAATAAATCAAAGACCTAGGGAAATGACTCAAATAAAAGGGAAAATACATTAAATGACTCAAATAGAAAGCTAAAAATGGATAATTGGGCCCACATAGAGTGATGCCCGAGCTCACACAACTCCGGTGTGTGACGACGATCCGAGTCAGAGGGAGTCGTAGGTGATGCCTCCATCACCGGAGCATACCACAAGCCGCCGAGACCATACCTTCAAGATGGGAACTCAAGGGAGGCCACACACATGCGGGGGAACCCCACAGCACTCACACCGATACACGATGACTCGATCGAATGCAACACAAAGCCCGGGACACACACCCCTATGGGCACACTAATCGAGATAACACGACACCTCCCGACACGCCAGAAACATGGACATGGAACTCACAGGGTGTCCGAAACACTCGTGTGGCCATAGGTCGGTCATTGGGTCTCAACCGGACTGAAAGAGACTCAAAACGAGCATAAGCACAGAATTCCGGTAGACCTGACCCCTGGGGTCAGTCGACCTGACAGGGTCAATCGACCGGACCTGGGAGGTCATTCGACCGGACCAACACGGTCCTGCGGGCGTCTGCCGGTCGACCGGCCCATCCGGTTCGGTCGATCAGTTACAGTGGAAAATCGACCAAACCCTAATCCTCGGGCCCGATTCCTCGTCCCATTCGATCCCGATCGAAGGGGATAACAACCACAATGATAATACCGACCTTCCACACTCCGGAAGATGTCAAAACAACGAACAAACGGCTTGAAATGGGTAATTCTACCGAATTGACCACAATTGAGTCACCGGGGTTCCCGGGCTCGTACTGGCCCCAAATGACAACCAATCAACACGAAATCAGCGGATCTGGAATGCTGACATTCTAGGGGTTCGATTGATACCAACTGATCTAAAAACCGTTACCATTTTTCGATGAACCTTGTGAACACCCCAAAAGCATGATTTTACCCCAACAAGGCAAAACCCACTCGTATGCTCACCGTTCAGCGTGAAACTTCGAGGGAATGTAGAAGAGAAGTAGGGCTTCCGTCTCCCTACCTCCACCGATGATTCCGTGCACCGTAGTGACTAAACTGCACCGAAAACCGCATCATGAGCTCGACCGTCGACTTTGAATCTACCGTTCGGGATCGCGCCAGAAACGGTCCGATCCTCTCCCCATCGCGCTCCAGACCACCCCCAGAGCATCACCTCAGCCTGCCCGTGCCTCCTCCGTCTACAGCCGGGGCCGGGAGGGCAAGACAAGAGAGAAAACGGGGGAGAGAGAGGGTCATGACGCGAATGAAAGGGAGGAGAGAGGAAGACGAAAGAAAAAAAAGAAATTAGGAAATTTTCCTAGTTTCTGAAAATTCTGATTTTTGTCTTGAAAATGGACTAATTTAGAAAAATACGCAAAAATAGTCGAAAGGATCCACGGGAAGAGTACATCACAACTGCGGCGTCCACGAGTCGATGAACTGAGAAATAAACTCACCACAGGGTTCCATAACTAGTACGAGAGAAAATCCACGTGGATCGTAAAACTCAACTCAGGACCTACAAAAGCGATCCAAAACTCTCCGAAAAGGATCCGAAAGATCCGATAAGAATCCAGGGTATTACACAAGGTCTGTGCACATTACTGTTCACACATATATAGAAGGTCCGTGCACATCACTGTTCATTGCATGAAGGTCGATGCTTTACTGTTCACATGCCTACACAAGGTCGATACAGATTTTGCTTTGTGCATGTAGAAAGTCGATGCATGTTAGGGTCGATGCTAGGCTCAGGTCGATGCACATTTAAGTTTTAGTTTATTCAGGTTAGTGCACATTTCCACCTAGTGTTAACCAAGGCATGTGCATGTTTTTACTTCAATACACAAGGTCTGTGCATGTTTTCACCTAGTGCTAACCAAGGTCGATACATGTTTTTACTGCAATGCATAGGGTCTGTGTACGTTTCTATGTTAACTGTTATAAAGGTTGGTGCACATTTTGTTTTATGCATATAAGTCGGTGCACATGAGTACCTGAGGTGAATAAAGGTCGATGCACGTTTTACCTTATGGCATATAAGGTCGGTGCACATGTTGTTATATGCCATACAAAGTCAGTGCACAATTTGCTGCATGCACATTAAGGTCGATGCACATTCTGCGTTGTACATATTGAGGTCGAAGCACATTTTGCTTCTGGTACACCAAGGTCGATGCATGTTTTCCAGAAATGCATCAGGTCAGTGCATGTTCACATTAGTAGCAACCTAAGGTCGGTGCACATCTTGTGTGACTGAATATAAGGTCGGTGCACGTTTTGGTTTCAACACTACAAGTCTGTGCACGTTTGGCTCCAATGCTTCAAGGTCTGTGCTACTTCATAATATAGGTCTGAGCATATGTGTTCACTGCATCATGCAAGTCTGTGCACATCTGTTTACCAGGTCTGTGCACATCAGGTCATATGTTATGAGGTCTGTGCATGATTGAAATCATCAAGTAACTAAGTCTGTGCATGTTTTGATTTCTACATAAGAGAAGTCTGTGCACATTGCATTGTTGCATAACCAAGTCTATGCACATTTTGCATTTTTACACAACATAGTCTGTGCACATTTGCTTACTATACACTTTGAGATCTGAGCATATATGCATTTGAACTCTGAGCTTTGAGGTCTGAACACATATATATATGTACAATTGAAGTCTGAGCACATCCACCCATTTGTTCTTCAAGGTTGAAGCATATGCATATATTAGTCATGCTGACCAAATGTTTGATGAAATGTCTCAGAGAGTCTGATGATTAGCAGAGTAGCACGTGAGCTCGAACTGAAGTAGGCACGTGTTCCTAGAATGGTTAGAAGTTGGCACGTGGTCCCAGGAGCTTATGATTGGGCACGTGATCCAAGGCTCTATGGTAGAAGAATATTCTCGTCACTGCCATGTGGTCCAATTGGACACAAAAGGAATGAAATCACCCTATCCAAAGAGTTTCTACAGAGCCCCTGTTGTAGGTATAAATATAGGGTGCTTTCTCCTCTTAGAAGAGAGCCGCCAGAAGAAAGGAGCTGTAAGCCAGTAGAAGGAAAAGAGAGAAAAGAGAGTAGAGGAGTACGAGAGCCAGAGACTCTGTGAGAAGAATTAGAGTGAGAGTGCTGAGAGAGAGAGAGAGAGAGAGAAGAGAGAGAGAAGAGAGAAGTGAAAGTGAAGCGGCTGAAGCACTTTGAAGATAATCATTCTGTTGGTTTCTGGATCAGATCCAGACCAATTTGCTCCTGCGAGAGCTATCTTTGTTTCTATTTTCTGTTTGTTCTATTTTCCTTTGTTGTTTTTCTTTTTCCACTTTGTTCTTCCGATCCTCTGGTTTGAGGTCGGGTTCCTCCTGAGGATTCAGAAGAAGGGAGACAGTGTCTCCGATTTACGAGTGGTGGGGTGTCACTCGTGGTTTCCCTCTGGGTTTCAGAGGAAGGGAGACTTGGGTCTCTGATTGTGAGTGGCTGGGTGTCACTCACAGGTTCCCCTCCGGTTTGGAGGAAGGGAGGTTTGCCTCCAATCCTAGTTCTGTGGACTGCAAAGCTAGGGTGCTGATCTTGTGGGAAGCAAGACTAGGTCGAGGGATTTGTTTCCCTTAGAGAAAGCTGTTAGGCAATGTCTGTTGTAGACTGAGTCTACTTTGGTTTCTAGCTTCTGCTAGTGGAAGCCTCACTCCGGTTTGGAGTGAGGGGTGGACGTAGGCGGACTGGTGTCCGACCGAACCACCTAAAAATCCTGCGAGTCGTGTGATTGATTTGGTGTGCTTGCTCCCTATTTTCTACCCCCATTCGCAGGTTGGCTTCTGAAATGGTTTGATTGAACTCATTATTTCTAATTGGGTTTGCTATTCACGATAGATGCTTGCTTAGGTGCATTTCCTTTTCATTCTGTTGGCCTACATCTAGTTGAAGCTTCTCTATTTGTTATAAGTCCAGTTCCAACTCTACAGCCCAGTATTGTCCGTTATTCAGTAGAATCTCCAGCTGTGTAGGTTGGCTAAACGTTTAAGTGTGAACCACAATAGTGCATCTATTTAGTTTGAGCCATCCCATTTTATTTCTGCACATATTGCTCAACGTGAGTGTTAATCGAAGTAATTTTTCAAAGGGGGATTCATTCACCCCCCCTCTGAATCCATGCCTTGCACCCCAACAAAGTTTTCTATCAACCTTCTTTACAGCTGGACCAATAGCAGGTCTCCTGGTAAGGGTTTCATCCAGAGATGGTCTTTGCGTTGGGGAAGAAGAAGCTTAGCCTGCTATGTACTGCTCGAAGCATATTGACCAGCCAATGGGAACTGCAGTGTACCGCATGAAGCTGATTGGCCAGCCAATGAGAACTAAGAACATCTTATCACTTCTGAGCCAATCGGACTCAGCATCCAGAATCCTTCGATGGAGATGGATGCTCTAGATTGCCTCCTACCGAATACAGGCCTACCAACTCTGTACGTTGCATGCAAAAGAAGAAGATATGTTGAACCAAAAGAATACCATATGGGAGACATACTTTACTGGAGCATATCATACAGAAGTTTTGATTTGGCCGGCTTGTTTGAATATAGAAAGAAAAGGAAGAGAAGTGTGGGAAAAAGCTAATAAGAGTTGAGAAAAGCCAAGGGGAGCAAGTAGAGCTAACAAAAAAGAAGTGAAGAGAAGAAAAGAGCTGAGGAGAGCCCGTGTAGAGCTATTTGCAGCAAGGAGGAGCCAAGCTGCGAAGGCCAAGCTGCAACCTTGAAGCCTGAAGACAGACGTCTTTATCCTGCCCTCTTCATCCTGCGAGAAGAAGAGACAAAGCTCCAACTTCCTGTGAAGGAGAACCTACTCTCCTGGTAAGCACTCCACCTGGAAGAAGCGAGAAATGCCATCTAGATTCTAGACAGGGCCTTTTTGTTATTGTGCTCAAGTGTTCTACTTCCTGTCTGGGTTTTAGTTTGTGTTATCTTTTCTTTTGTTTGAACAATTACTTTGTTACCTTGTTCCGTCCCTACAGGGTGTTTTAGGAAGACATACGGAGGGTGCTTCCGTCTGTGGTTTGAGTCCGTACTTGGTATTGTAAGAAGATAGACAAAAGGTGTTTCTGTTCTGTGGTTTTGCCTTATGTGCCCGTAAGCTGTGTGTCAGCATTGGCCTTGTGTGCCCGTAAGCTGTGTCTCAACGGTGTTAGTGCAGTTGCACTAGGGAAGCCTCACTCAGTTGAGTGAGGGGTGGACGTAGGGCTCTAGGTTGAGTACTAACCACTCTAAAAATCCTGTCTTGTGTGGCTTGCTTGTGTGTTTGTTTTGCGATAGATGCATGCTTAGACCACTTACTTATCTTGCATTGCTTCTACTGCTAGTGGGTCTTCTTCTGTGTTAGCATATTTTATATTCCGCTACGTTTATCGCAAAAAAGGGGCTGATCTATTCACCCCTTCCCTCTAGATCTGCCATTCCCACACATCAATTTAGCTACCCACTATATTACATGCTAAAATTTTGTAAACTAGTAGGGTTACTTAAATGATCTGTTCCCATCATATAGTGACTACACAAGTTCATATTCATTGCATCTTTCTTGCACGGTTGCATATTCTGAAAGTTCATTTGCTATCCTTCAATGTTGTCCTTGTATTGCATATTATTCCTTGTCATTGTGAACCCATTATGCTATCAGACAAATTGTGGATCATACGGACACTGCTGCCATAGAAGGGCGTGGAGCCAAACCGTAGAAATTCCCCTGTGGGTGTAGATTCGGATTAAAATCCACACTTAGGAATAAAAATAATAATAATAAATGAATAAGATGTAATAAAAATAGCACGAGGTGCTTAAAAGGGAGTTGTGATCGCCAGAGGGATTACCTCAATAAGAAGAAAAGGAGATCGCGTGTACCTGGTGGAAATTGGGATGCGGGATGGATGTGGATTTCCTCCTCCAACTTCAATCGGCCGGCCGATGAAGCGGGTCTTCTTAGTTGATTACCTTGCAAAACGGACAATAAACACAAACAAGAAGAGAGGGATCAGCCCAAAATGCAGTAGTATCTATCCAAATAGACGTGTAATAATGAAGGAAAGAAAGGCACATGCGCACCTTATTTTTTTGGTTGTTTTTAAACCCCTTAACAAGACTTAAGGGAGGGGGAGTATGATGATAAAAATGCGATAAAGTGTGAATAAATATGAAGGATGAACGTATATGATGAATGGAGTGATATGAATGAAGTAAAAACAAACAGATGAAAAGGCTGAGAAACCCTGCTGTCCCTGGCGACAGTAAAGGGAAAATTGGGTGAAGATGACGGAAGTAGATGGATGAAGCACCGGATGAAGCCCAACGAAGAACGCAGAGAGGATGCAGCAAAGGACGAAGAAGGCTCTGCTCGTGAATGCTTAAACCTTTTGAAACCTGCTTAACGTGCTTCACCTGCTTCACGAGCTTAAAACTGCTTAACCCTTTTACAATGCTTAACCTTTTACACGATCGATCAAGGCTTCAATTTATAGCTTCGATTGGATGTGATCAAGCAAGGTAAGATCAGAACGGGTAATGAGGCATTCAAGGAAGGATTAAGATCGAGCAAGAGACCAAATTATGATAGGGAACTGTGAGGGAAAGATCGAAAAAGGAAGGACTCTGGAGCGAAACACGCCTTAATCGAGGGCGTCTCTTGATGAATTGACGACTGCAACAGAGGCGTTTCTTGAAACACGACCTAGCAAAGGACGTTTCTTCCTGGATTTAATTTTAGAAATAAAACTTGCTCTGTTAAAACACTGATATAACACGCCTATGATAACGGCGTTTCTTAAAAACACGCCTTGAGGAAGGGCGTTACTCAGAAAATGCCTTTTATTTTGAAAATTGATAATTCCAGAAATTAGCGGATAATACCAAGAATTGACGCCCTGTTCCACGGTCGTCCTTTCTTTGAAAACGCCTTATTACAGGTCGTGACTTTATAAATTAACGCCCTTAATAAAGTCGTGAATAACAAAAATGCAAGAAAAATGCATAAAAATTCACAAAAAATAGAAAAACTTTATATTATAAGAATATTGAAGTCCACTTGGGGCGTTTACATAATAACATGAGATTTGATCAACAAAACGTCAATTTTGGCGTGTCTACAGCTGCCCCGCCTTGGCGTCTGCTTTGCAAGGGAGTGAAACGAAAATGAGATGAAGTAGAATGAACTGATAAGGAGACGCCAAGGTGTGATGTGACACGCCTCAGACACTAAGTATTTGAAATCGTTCCAAAATTCTGAGTGAAACAACTCTGAGAGGTTCCAAGGAAATGTCGATTTGTTGGAAAGAAGGAGATTAAGCTAAGTAAATAAAAGGGTGTGCGCGCGGGCACGACAGGGAAAGACCATTGGAGAGCGATTACCAGCCAACGTGGATGTGCTGCAACCAAGGTAAATTTTGCAGAAAAGTAAAGAGAATTGGGATAGAAATCCAACAAAAGGGTCACTTCCAAGGAATCCGCCTGAATGGCCTCAACCAGAACGAAGTACTTGATTTGGAGTGGAATATCTCATGTTATCTCAATTGAGAACGAGCGAACTTCATTATTGCCATAATATGAAGATTTTCAGCATGAAACTCAAAGTCCTACATGATGCATGCTGGGCTAAAAGAAAAAGATTAAAACAAACTAAAACTAGAAAATAATCAAGGATAATATTGTTAAGCTGTTTAGGTCTGGTCAAGAATCCATATCTCTGAGCCAACACTAAGCCGAAGCCCGTTTGTCCGCGCATCAACTCAGAAAGTGGAACCATCGTCCCGAACCTTTAATAACTCAACGGCCTATCCGTGTGATAAAGACTCTCCTGAAATCGTCATCGTTTTTGATGAAGGGGAACTCAAATTTCAGGTTTATCAGAATCACAAGGTCCTTGATATGCTATAATAGCGTAGATATCATATAGTAATCAATGGTTACAAGAAAAGGATACAGGGTGACAAGATGTTACTCCCACCAGCGATCCAAACGCCTTGAATCCTGCAAATTCTTACACTTTGAAACTTGTTATTCTTCATTTAGAACATGATCATAAGTGCTTAATTATAAACAATTTCCATCAAATAATAGCACTTAAGTTCATCAAAAGCATGGATAGGGCAAAAAACGCAGGCCAAAAGAACACGCCTAAGAATAGGGCGCTACCAGAATAAAAGACGCCTGACCACAAGTCGTGTAATATGGAAAACACGCCCTACTCAAAGACGCAACCAATAGCAGGAACTTGAAATAAACACGCCGTCATAAAGGGCGTGACATAAAACACGACCACACTACAGGTCGTCAAAATTAAAAAACACGCCCTCACATAAGGCGTTAATTCAGCGCGAAACACCGTTTCTAAATTAGGAGCAGAGTCCTTAACCCAACCAAACTTCTATCTTTAAGGCTCTTCAAGACTCTTCAAATCGTTATAAAACGGCAGCCTTCCTTTAGTAAATCACCATAACTTCCTTGCATCGAACTGCTTCTTTCTTCCCTGCAGTTTTTCTGTTCTGCTTTGTTCTTCTGCAACCGCAAGCTGCTGTATACATCCCTCAAGCAAACTCAAGCGATGGATAGGATGGTGAACAGGATGATGAAGAAGCCCAAGATCTCCACACCCAGACTTTCTGAAATACAAGGACACTTGAGCAATAGAATTGCTTTGAATCAAGTAAGTCTTTCCTACTGTTGCTTTGCGATGCTCTTCTGCCAAGTTCTCAATTTCTTATTACATGCATATGTTCTGCTCTTCACAGGACTATCCAAACCTCCCAGGGGCTAGAAGATATGTAAAAGTCAAGTGGTTACCCTTAATCCTCTCCAAATTCTCTTCAGATATGAGGGTATATGTAGCTAGATGGCATCTCTTGGGGTTGGTCACCCATGCCAAACACTATGATCAAATTCACATAGATTGGGCTGCCATAGGAGCATTGATTGAAACCTGGCATCCTTCCACCCATACTTTCTTATTCTCCACATTTGAGGCTACCGTCTTGCTAGAGGAAATAGAGACGATCCTAGGCTTGAAAAGGATGAAGCACGGAGAAGAAGAGAAGATGGCAATTATGCCAAGGCCCATCTCCTCTCAAGAGTTGCTAACCTCACTAATACCCAGCCCAAACATAGTGAACCAAATCAAGGTTACTAAAGGAGTTAACCTCTTGAAGCTCGCCTCGTGGGTGTACAAGAGAGCGGATCAAGCTAAAGAGGAAGAGGAGATAGAAAGGGTGACTAAAGCCTTCGTGGTGTGCTTGGCAGGAGCACTCCTATTCCCATCCACGGAGGACTTTCTAGAGGAGTCCCAATTGAGCGCAGTTGTGAGCTTATGGGAAGAAGAAAGAGTTGGTCCGGCGATCTTAGCACATCTCTATAGCGGGCTCACATCGGCGGCTATGGGGAGGCCCATCTACGGGTGCATGCTAGCACTCTCAAGTTGGATCGATCTACACTTCAAGTTTGATCCATGCCATGAAGCCCAACAACCCTCAAGAATTTTCTCAAAGAGCCCACTCTCATATATCACCGGTTCATTAGGCATAAGCAATAGAGTAACCAACCGGATTCCTCAAATCAAGAAGAGAGGGGATTGGAGGGAGCATCTAAAGGTAATGCCAAAGAATCTTTTTACATGTGCCCCGGGCGTATTCAAAATGCAGGAGCTTCGTGCACGCTTCTCCATCGGGACGGACCGTCGTCTTATTGGCGCTTCGGACTTCGTCTTGTACAATTCTCACAGGTGCCTTCCTCAAATGGGTCTTCCAAGGCAACATTTTGAAGACATCTCTCATCTCCCTCCCATCAAATCAAGAGACTTAGGCAGTAATGAAGATGGTGAGGATGCCATTACCATTCAAGCTCTCTGGAGGCTAAACAAACTCCACCAACCTGTAGAAGACTTGGATGAAGACAAAGAACAATGGAAGAATTATGTAACTTCACTGGGAAAAATAAGGGCCAAAGGGGCTCATTAGATATTGTAGTTCCTTTCTTTCAAAAAGTGAAGATTGACTTCTCATTGAGTCCACTGTTACTGATTATTAACGAAATCTTCCAAAGCCTGTGTTCTGTTGTGAAAGACGCCTCAACAAACGCCGTGAATTAAAAAAAGCACGCCTTACCTCAAGGCGTCTCAAGCGACCTGCGTGAACAAATGACGCCTGCATAGTGGGCGTTACTTAAATAACGCCTTCCCACAAGGCGTGACTAGATTCAAACCCAAAAGAATATGATCGTTCCTTCATTAAAAGTAACGCCTCTTCCTTAGTCATGTTTCAACAATAAAACGCCTTTACCAGAGGCGTGACCAAAAAACAGCAATGATGACTTCCGTTACATCAATCAACGCCCATTCAATGCGTCTGACGACGGTTATCGTTCCCCATGCAAAACAAATTCACGCCTTAATATGTGTCGTCAATTTCAATAAAACGCCCTGGGTGTGGGCGTTAATTCTATTTAAAACGCCTCCCTCAAAGGCGTGTCTCACTTTCGAAGCCCAAAAGCCAGCAGCCCCTTTCTTCTTCCTCCCTCCGCTCATTTCTCCCCTCACCCTGCAAAACCCTAACCGAAGCCCTCTCCACCTCTCGAGCTCTTCCCTCTCATCTCTCAAACCTCCCCCCCCTAAACCCTAACCATGGCCGGCGGAGGACAAAAACGCCAAAGGGTAGCCGCCCCAGAGGTCGTTGACCTCGACGCCTCTCGCGCTCAAGAGGGGGAAATCTCCGTAGAGGAGCTCGCCATTGTGGCTTATGAAGAAGAGTCGGCCACGGCCGGCGGCGACGAGGCCGAAGCAATGGAAGGGGAAAGAGGAGATGATGGTGGGAACGGAGAAGAAGAAGATGAAGAAGAGGGAGAAGAAGAAGAAGAGGAAGGCGGAGATGGACCGCCGCCGACGGCGGCGCTCGCTCCCCGGGGCCAACTCCGGCGGCCCAGACGGCCACTGCCCCGGCCTCAACCGCAGAAGCACAGGAAGGTAAGCTCCTCTCCCCCAATTCCATTTTTTATTTTCATTTTATTTGATTTCCTTTGATCGCCATAGCCCTCGGGCACGAACCTGCAACTCAGAAAAGACACGCCTCCCACGGGGGCGTTAATCACAAGTGACACGCCCTATCCTGGGGCGTGAATTCCTTTTATTAATTAATTTTCATGAAACACGCCCCGAAGCATATCGTTTCTTAAAAAAAAATGATTTTTCATTACTGCCATGCTTATTAATTAATTTCCAACCATGTTTTTCATGAATAATTTCGCATGCTGTTATTTATTAGATTTTCTGTTAAATTGAGAAACTCACGCCCTCCAGAAGGGCGTTAAATCTTCAGAAGACGCCCAAACCAGAGGGCGTCTCTCTAATCATTAACGATTTAAAAATTAAGCTCATTTAGGGAAACGCCCTTACGAAGGGCGTGAATTCAACAATAGACGCCCAACACTGAGGCGTGATTTAAAAACGTTTTAGAGCCAGCCAACGAAATGCCCAACATGGAGGCGTGATTAATATAAAAAACGCCCTTATCTAGGACGTTACAAGAAGGCACATTTATGAAAACGCCTCCCACAGGGGCGTGAATTCATCAAGAAACGACCTGAAGGTGGCCGTGAATTCAAAAAAACACTAAAATTCAATAGCATGCCAAACCAAATGTAATTCCACGTTAATATCCAATCAATTAAGCAAAATAATTCCTTGTTACTGCATGCAGGGGCTGATGAGGACCCGCATCTCATGGGTCATGGTCTGGGCAGCATACCAGGGTCTCCCCGACTTTCAGAGGGCTAGGATAGAGGCCATGGGGTTTGGGGCTTTTCTATCCATCGAGCCTTTTAGACCTGACCTAGCACTGATCCAGGTTCTGAGGGAGAGATGGGATAGAGCTAGCCGGACTTTCCTGATGCCCTGGGGGCATATGGTTCCTAGTTTAGAGGATGTAGCTAGGATCACAGGTTTACGGGTAGATGGTGAGGCCGTGAGTGGGTTCACCTATTCTGATTATACGGAGATGGCACAGAGGCTGCTAGGGCTGGACATGGTTTATGTGACGCCTAGCGAGTGTAGGACCATTTTTCGCAAGGACCTGACTACAGTGATGGGTCTAGGGGATGCTAGGCATAGGTCGGGGGAGACCCTAGGTGAGTTTGCGCAGCGGCTGACTGACGGGGTGAGAGCGGCATGCTGCCAGGACCCGACTGACCGTGAGAGAGCGGATCGAGACTTGAGGAGATTCCTGCTGCTGCTGCTCGGGAGATTGCTGTTGGGGACGAAAGCTGATGTCATCAACTGCCGCTTCCTGAGCATCCTTGAGGATCTGGAGACGGTTGGCACGTATGCTTGGGGAGCGGCCCTGCTGGCGCATTTGATGGCCGATCTGTCCACGGGGACAGGCCGTGAGACGACCGTCAGTGGCTTCTCACCTCTTCTTCAGGTATGCAATTTTTGTTTTCTTTTATTCTATATTATGATGCATGTGAATATAGTACTAATGCAATGCATGGATGCAGGTGTGGAGCCACCTATACATGCCGATGGGGCGAGTTGACCCACGGCCAGGAGCTGAGGGATCCTTTCCTCTGGCGCGACGCTGGGTGCCAGTCGTCTTTGGTGCCCCCCTCGACTACGAGTTGTGGGTTTTACGGAGAGAGTTCCGCGATTTCCCGCCCTCGCTGGTACGTATGAATGAATGATATGCATTTCTTTTTTGTTGTGTTTATTTGAATTGATTATAATGATAATGATAATGATGCATGTTCATGAATGCAGGTACAGTGGAGGCCATATGAGGGGATGACTGACGAGGACCAGCCTTGGGTCGTATCGGGGCGACCTCGCTTCGGGCGTGAGCTGTGGCTACACTGCTTGAGCGAGATTGAGCCGCTACGGCTTCGGCTGGTGATGAGGACCCTGGGCCTGCCCCAGGAGTGGATCGAGGTCGGAGAGCCTCGAGGGATTGGAAAGAAGACCCGCGGTCGCACTAAGACGACCGACTGGCGGGTACGGTTTGAGGAGCAGTACGCTGACTGGCAGCGAGGCGGGACCCGAGTTGTTTCCCACGTGACAGACAGCTCCGAGTACCTCCGACGCTATTGGGAGGTTCACGCCGGCCGACCCCAGATGAGGGTCTTAGGGGTATGTATGAAATGCAATTATTTCTAAATTGAATGCAAATGCTTATGTGACTATCATGTGACTAACATGCAATGGATGCAGGACGCGAGGGACATCGCAGCTATAGATGCCCAGGCCCACCTACACAGCCTGGAGGACCAGCTGGCCGCCACACGGGCCGACCTGGAGACCCTGGTGAGTGTTTAAATTATTCCTATATGCAAGTGAAATTTTTTGTTGAATTAATGATTAGCCACTGACGGTCCTCAATGAATGCAGCGTGCCCAGCAGGGAGCAGTGAGGAGAGATCCGGGGGAGGCCTCCAGCTCGAGGGGGCCTAGTGCAGAGGTGACTGCACTGACGGAGCAGCTGGCCAGAGTGGTTGCACGAGCTGAGGCAGCGGAGCGTGACCTCGCTTCACGAGTAAATTCTGAACTCAAACTTAACAAATAATGATTAGATATAAATTGTGCACTGATAAAATTTGTTTTGCAGGCCGAGGAGCTCCGAGCGACCCTGACTTGTGTGGATGAGGGCTTCCGCATGACGACCTCTCAGGTGTGTGATCTTTCCTTCAGTCATATGTTGTTATTTCATCTTATGAATTATTGAACTGTGGAACTGATGATTTGTTTACCTGTTTATAGGCTGCCCAGCTGAAGGCGATACGTACCGAGTTGTCGATTCGCGATCAGCAGATCGTAGAGCTTCAGCGGAGCCTGAAGCGACGTGGTGAGCAACCTCAGGACGTAGCCGAGCTGCGGGTTACCCTAGAGCTCGAGAGGAGGGAGCGTGCTCGGGAGCGTGAGGAGAGGGCTCGTGAGCGGGAGGAGCACCAGGTGGAGCGTGCCCGGCTCCAGGAGCAGTTGACGACACGGGAGCGTGAGCTGATGGACTTGAGGACCCAGTTGGTCCTTTCCCAGGAGCGGTTGTGGGTGTCGGAGGAGCGGTTGCAGCGAGGCCGAGAGCGAGCACGAGCTCCAGGGTTCAGTCTTGGTGGTTCTTCTTACGTGGCGGGCTCCTCCTTCCGACCGCGGAGCGAGGCAGGAGACCAGGCGCGTGGTCCAGCAGCTTCACGGGGCTCCATGCCCCCTCCACCAGCACCGCCTCGGGATGCCGAGGGTGAGGCAGAGAGTAGGCCAGAGGAGAGTGGAGGCGAGAGCTGAGAGCTTACTTGTACTCCTCCACCTTCACACCTGTACATGATAGACATGATGATATATGTATATGAGATTGAGATTTCTTTTGTTACCTGAGCACTTTGTGTAGCTGTGGGCTTGTGTTTGTGTACTTGTTCCTTTCCACGTTCTTCGTGTTTTGCTTTACTTTTGCCCTGTATCTGCGGCTGCAGTTTTCACTGGAACAAACAGGTTAATTCATCTGTTCGACTTGGCCCCTTGCCCGGTGAGCAAGGGGTGGCAATATTCTGACCTTAATAATGGGTCAAGGGGCCAAGCCTTTAATCAAATAAGGCGAGAAATGAAATAACCAATAACGGGGAGATGCGTCATGCAAGCACACATATGCAAATAATAATTAAAAGATGTCCAAGCAAGAATGCAATTCATGCAATATGAAGAATTTATTTTTTGTTGTTTTTGGTATATATATTTTTTGTGGGATTTTCTGAAAAACACGCCTTAGATTAGGTCGTTACTCTCATAAAAGACGCCCTTTTAGACGGCGTGAATTTTTAAACATTTTTTTGAATTTGGCTAAAAACACGACCTTATATGAGGCGTTATTTTTAAAATAAACGACTGGAGGAGAGGCGTGAATTAAAATAAAAGCGCCTTGAACAAAGGCGTTAATTTTTTTTTCCTCCCTAATTGGGCTGATAAAGAGATTAAGATGGTGGGCCCTACTTGGTCATTACCTAGGATCCATTAACCTTTCTTAAATAACCAAAAGGGGAATTGGCGTGCATATAGTTGGACTTATACACAAGATTTCGTACAGTGCATTCTCTTCAGTTTGGTTTCGACCATTCCGCTGGTTCATGATTTTTTCCAAAATAAAAGAGAAAGCATGAGGAAGCCCACAAGAGATTTAAAGATGCTCGAGGCAAAGCCACCTCCCCTACCCTATGCCTGTTGGGGTTCGGTCTTTGGCGTAGGGACGCTTTGTTGCCTTTTTGCCTCTTTTCACATTGCATGCATACGCCCGAGGTTTTCCTTGCGGGGACTTTGCCCTCTTGACATGCTTTTCTTTTCACCATTGACTTTCGCTTTGGAACTGATTTGCATTGAAATAGAACTGATGAACAACCTAATTGTACTTGGGCTTTTGTGGCATTTGTTCCCTTTTGGGCCTTGACTTCCTCCTACTAGGGCGGCGGATAGGCTTGGCAGGTCTACCTCGAGACCTCCCTTCCTCCCTTGTGGGCCGAAGAAGAAGAAGAATGGATATCGTCTTTCACCTTTGATCCGGTTTCAACTTTCCATCAGATTTTGCACTGCTTGATCTCAAGAGTAAAGTGTGTAGTGTGTGCGGGGTCAATTCCCATTTTAAATTAGCAAGACTGATGAATGGATTCTGAATTTTAACCCTTCGGACCGTGGACCTTTGCACGTCATGTCAGCCCAATAAAAGGAGAACCATGAAGAAAACTCTCTTTGATTTTTATTTTTTTTATTATTTTTTTTATTTTTGCTTTGAAAAATATTCAATTTTTTTTTTGATTATTTGGGAGATTTCTATTTTCTTTGGATTTTTGTGAAGTTTTCAAATTTTTGTTCGGATTTTTGTTCAGGGGTAATATTTCTTGAGATATAAACCATTCCAGGGGTGAGTTAATTCTTCGCCTTCAGCATTAACTAGTTTATAAGTATTGCCAGAAAAAACTTCTTTTATAATGAACGGCCCTTCCCAATTCGGTTGAAGTTTTGAACGAGGGCCCCCGGGTTTTACAAAAATTCTTTTGATTACCATTTCACCGACTTTAAATTTTCTCTCAATTACCTTCTTTTGATAAAAACGCGAGAGCCTGTTTTGATAAACGCGCGCATGCTCAGCGGCGACCAGACGCTTCTCGTCAAGGAGTTCCAACTGGGCAAGGAGTGAATCACGACGCTCATCGATAGAGAGCTCCTTGTCCAATTGTACTCGCAGAGAGGGAATAAGAATCTCATAAGGGACCACGGCCTCCATCCCATAAGTAAGGGCGAAAGGAGTTTGCCCAGTGGGGGTTCGAATGGAAGTGCGGTAGGCCCAAAGAGCTTCAACCAGCTTGTCTGGCCAGTCCGAAAATTTATTAGCCTCACACGTCTTCTTAACAATTTTGATCAAGGTTTTATTAGTGGCCTCTGCTTGGCCATTGCCCTGCGGATAATAGGGAGAAGAATGATGCAATGCAATGTTATACCTGTCGCAGAGATCCTTGAGCTCTTGGGAGATAAATTGAGGTCCATTGTCGGTGACGATGGTGCTTGGGATGCCGAACCTCGTGATGATGTTCTTCATGATAAATTTGCAGACGGTTGACGCTTTAATTTCCACGTAAGCTTCTGCTTCCGCCCACTTGGTGAAGTACTCCGTTGCCGTGAGAATGAATGATTTTTGTTTGGTCAGGAGGTTCGAATCACCAAGAGGTCCAATGATATCAAAAGCCCACATGGAAAAAGGCCATGGGGAGGACGTAGGATGGAGTGGAAAAGCAGGAGAATGAATCTTGTCGGCGTGCAGTTGGCACTTAACACACCTACGAACATAGATAGAGCAGTCCTCTTCTAGAGTGGGCCAATAGAACCCTAGCCTAAGAATCTTCTTAGCTAGCATCTGGCTATTCACATGACCCCCACACACACCAGCGCCTCTTCCACGACCCTCCAAGATTCATCATCATCGAGGCATCTTAATAAAACACCGGTGAGCCCTCTTCTGTAGAGCACACCTCCAACCAAAGTGTAACGTTGAGCCCCTCTCCTAATTGCTTTCTTTTCTTCGGCTGTGGCTTCCTCGGGGTAAGACTGATCATTACAGTATCTGGCAATCTCATAAAACCAAGGCTTTTCTTCATCCGCCAACTCTTCTTGCCAATCCAATAACATGACCTCTTTGCCTTCAAGAGCTTCTTTCCGTCTAACCTTCTCGAGCACCTGATCCCTAATATCAAGAAAAGCACGATCCCTAATAGCTGGAGTATCACGCTGATGAATCAGGGGGACATGAAAATCACGCTGAGGAGGGAAGACTAAGGCGGAAGCTAAAGAAGCAAGTGCGTCGGCCAAGATGTTCTGGCTACGCGGGACATGAACGAAAATCAATTTAGTGAAGAGTTTGGCGTAAGCTGAAGCGAGTTCCTGGTAGGGTTTGAGCTTAGGATTGATGGTGCGACACTTGACCAGCACCTGGCGCAAAATAAGCTGACTGTCACCGACAATTCGCAAATGAGTGACACCATATTGATGAGCGGTTTTGAGACCGGCCAAAAGAGCTTCATACTCGGCTATGTTATTGGTGACGGGAAAAGTAAGCCGAGCAGCAAATGGAATGGTGACCCCTTCGGGTGTTAAAAGAACCATGCCGATCCCTCTTCCTTGAGAGTTAAGGGCTCCATCAAAATGTAATGTCCACATAGGATCGTGGGGTTGATTAATGGACATTAATTCTTCATCTGGGAACTCCGAATTGACAGGATCAAAGTGGGGAAGAGGGTGGTGAGCAAGGTGCTCGGCAATGGCGTAACCTTTGATAGCTTTTTGCTGAATGTAAGTGATGTCAAATTGAGAAAGGAAGCTTTGCCAGCGAGCTAATCGATCAGTGAGGACAGATTTTTCAAGGAGGAATTTGATCGGATTCATGCGCGCAATGAGGTGAACCTCGTGAGCTAGGAAATAATGTTTTAACTTTTGAACTACCCAAACCAAAGCTGCACAAGTCTTTTCCATGGCTGAGTACCTCTGCTCACAGGGGTTAAGAAGTTTAGACAAGTAATATGCTGCCCTCTCCTTACCTTCTTCATCCACTTGAGCTAAGACAGCACCTACGGAGTCATCCAGGACTGAAACATATAGAATAAGAGGTTTGCCTGGAATTGGCGGCCTCAGGACAGGAGGATTGACCAAATAATCCTTCAATCCGTCAAAGGCTGCCTGACACTTGTCATCCCAATTAAACTTGACTCCCGGCTTAGTAAGCTCGTAGAACGGCCTACACCTTTGTGAGTGCTGGGAGACGAAGCGGCGAATGAATTGCAACCTCCCTATTAATCCTCGAACTTCTTTCAAATTCTTGGGAGGAGGCATATCTCTAATGGCTTTTGCCTTGTTGGGATCAACTTCAATACCCCTCTTGCTAACAATGAAACCAAGCAATTTCCCTGAAGAAACACCAAATACGCACTTTTTGGGGTTCATTTTTAACTGAAATTCTCGGGATCTCTGCAAAACCTTAGCCAGAACCCCAGGATGCTCAATCCTTGTCCTTGATTTCACAACCAGGTCATCCACATACACCTCAATATAAATATGAATCATGTCATGAAAAATTGCCATCATAGCCCTTTGATAAGTGGCTCCAGCATTCTTAAGTCCAAAGGGCATGACCACATAACAATATGTGCCCCATGGTGTAGTGAATGAGGTTTTCTCTTGATCCTCCTCAGATAGACGAATCTGATTATAGCCTGAAAAGCCATCCATAAAAGAAAGAGTCTCAAATCCTGCCGTGTTGTCGATCAATACATCAATATGAGGGAGGGGGAAGTCATCTTTAGGACACGCCCGGTTGAGGTCCCGGAAATCTATGCAAATCCGAACTTTCCCATCTTTCTTCATAACCGGGACAATGTTAGCCACCCAATTGGGATAAAGGACGACTCTAACAAATCTAGCTTTATGGAGCTTATCGACCTCCTCTTTCATCTTTAAAGCCATGTTAGGGTGGAAACGCCTCAACCGTTGTTTGACCGGGACAGACCCTGGCTTAAGTGTAAGGCGATGTTCAACGAGCGCAGGGTCTAATCCAGGCATATCTTCGTAGCTCCAAGCGAACGTGTCCTTGTATTCTTGTAGAACCAAAATAAGCGCCTCCTCCTCGGAGGGCGGCAAATTTTTACTGATGAGGACAATCCTAGGGTCTTCCTCGGTACCCAGATTGATTTCTTTGGTTGGCTCTTCCACTGAGGCTGATGGTTCGTCGAATCGTCTTATGCCACTAGCAAAAGCATCAGCCTCGTCCTCATATTCTTCATAACTTTCATCCCCCTCTTCAATAGGGTCTTCATCATTCATTATTTCATAAACGCCCAAACCCTCATAAGAAGCAATGGAATCCTCATATTCTAGCTCCGGCAGGATAATTGGATCCTCCACAAACTCAGGGATTGCTAAACAAGCATGGCATCTGGCAGCCAATTCTAACAAAAATCTTCGAGGAATCTGCCTACCCTTGGCCTTCTTATGTGGAACTATCCCCTGACTTTTAAAAGAAGAAGAGGAAGAAGAGGAGGAAGAGCAACTAGCTTGATTAGGGGAAGGAGATGAAAAAGCGGATACAGGAGGTGATACAGAGGAGGGCCCCTCACCAGAGGGGGAGAAAAGACTTATCAAGGAATTTTGAGAGAGCAGCCCCTGGGTTGGGACGCACTCGGAAGAAAAATAGGAAATCTCTTCAATAGAAATGGAGGACTGGAATGTTGGAGATTTGGCGTTTTTTTTTCGTTTTTAGTTTTTCCTTTGTTTTTATTTTCTTTTTCAAGTAAAAAGCAATGTGAAGGGAGAATAGCAGGAGGAGTGGAGATTGCAATTTTGGAGAAAGATTTAATCAAAGACGGCCCATGCGGGGGCGAGATGGAGATTTCAGAAATCGCTCGAGGAGCGAAGGAGCAATCGAAAGGGAAATCTGAATTGAATCAGGAGACAAGTTAATGGTAATCGGTGGTGGTCGCGGCACGTGACCAAACCAACGGGAATAGAAAGAAGCCAACACTGATGGATGCACAGAAGTGAGGGAGAAAAGGCCGGCCCACAGCCTATCCACGGAGAAATCTTCTTCAAAGGGGACATCTGGCTCCCCTGTATCTGTGTAATCACTTAACAGCTGCCTTTTATCTGTGATTGCGGCTGGCATTTCAATCAGCTCTTGAATCAGTGGCGGCCATTCTGGATCTGTCGGCATGAATAAGCGGCCCAGGGAAATCGTGATGTCATTCATATCAAACCATCTGTACCAGTCACATGCCGGATCACCCATCTTCCTTCTTTTATCGGGCCTTAAAGACTCCAAGGCTTTGTAAGTGGCTAGTGGTGCAATGTGACGAGCGAACTGCCTAGCGTGCACATCTTGACAATCAAATAATGAAGTAATGACAGTAGTCTGCTCGTTGTTTTGAATGCCACCGGTGACAAAATGTGTCTTTAAAGTCCAGGTGAGCGGTTGGCGATCTGGCTTGAAGGTGGACGTCATAACAGCCCACGGCTCCCCTTCATTCTTGCCCGGTGCTTTGTAGCCTAAGCCGCCTCGTGCAATCATCTTTTGAGGCTTAATGGGCCTAACTCTGCCCTGGAGTTTGGCGCCCAGGCCCTTGCCATCTTGATATCCCATTCTTATAAGAATGTTCCAGCCGGGGGTATTCATCATATTTTTCTTTTTCTTCTTCCCCTTAGAAGGCAGAGGTGTCATGGCAACTGTGGTAACTGTCTCGGACAGCATCGGCCGCGGACGGGGAATGTCCAGCACAGATAATAACGGCTTGTTGGCAGGCCATATGGAAGGAACTGATGAAGCTACATGAATGTCTTCCTCTGGCAAGATCGGCACACTGGTCACCTTGATAATACGCCCCTTGTGCGGAAACTTGAGGCACTGATGGTTTGTAGAAGGCACCGCATCAAGCTGCTGAATGTAAGGGCGACCCAGGATGCCATTAAAGGTTGGGTCCATATCCAGAATATGAAAATCTGCCGTAATAGTGGCTGGACCCAAGCTGACTTTGAGAGTAATCATGCCCAGAGGAGGTTTCTTTGTATTATCATATGCCGTGACAGTAATGGTAGATGGCCGAATCTGGCTCTCAGGGATACCACATGACTTTAGAGTGCTCGGAGGCAACACATTAATAGATGCACCGGTGTCTACCAAACATTGCTTAACGGCCACTTTGTTGATATCAACCGTGATACATAGGGCATATTTTCTTGCCGGTAGAGGTGCTAACTCATGTTCGTGGAATGTGATTGCCGGCTGACTGCTGGCAGGAGTCAAAACTGTAATTATCTGTTCAACCGGAAGGTCCTCATTGACCATGACCTTCTGCAGATATTCTTTCAGGGCCAGCTGATGAGTGGTGGACCTCTTGATTAACTCCAGAATGGAGATTCTGGCTGGAGTGCGATCCAAGTGCTTTAACAAATCATACTGAGTTCCCGGCACTGAATCTTGTTCCTGCTCTTGCTCTTGTGGCCCCTGCACGGGCTCTAGCTCTCTCTGGGGGAAAACACGGTGGAATATCCGTCCACTACGGAGGGGTGCTACGCCTTGACGCGCCTCTGTCGGGGCAATCTTAGGAGGAGGGTTGGAAGAAGAAGAAGGAATGTCGGTAGCAGAAACCGCACTTGGGGATAAAGGGGAATTCAATGAAAGGGGTGTCTCCGTAGGAGACGTGGTAGTGGTGTTCAATAAAGGTGCCCCCGAGGGAGGCATGGGAGGAGCATTTGAAGAAGGGGCCCTCACCAGAGAGGTGAGGGATATCCGAATGCGAGGAGTATTGGTAGGTGGTGGAATAAGGAGAGATCGTGGCACAAAAGGTGGTTGGGGAGATGGTGAAGGAACTCTTGCCGGTGTAGGGGTGATAGAGGAGGTAGCGGGCGCTGGCGGTGAGCGAAGTAGGAGTGGCCTGGATGGCGCGGGTGTGGGATTGATGGTGGAAGGTGGAATGGTAGATTGTTGGGGTGGTATGTGGTTAAGAAGGGAACGAGTCGGCAAGACTGTAGAATTGGTGGAGGTAGACGGGTTGACGGGGCGTAAAAGGGAACGTCCCGATAGGAGATTAGAAGAAGAAGGGGGAATGCGCAAAAGGCGCGGGGTTTGATTTCGGGTTGTATCATGGTGAAATGCCCCGACAGAGGCGTTTTCTTCGTGCCATCCCTGCCCTCTCTCCACCTCGTAGAGAGACGTGACAGGGTTCACGTGCTGATTAGGAGCGTGGTCCGGTAGTGGATTACGGACAATCCCCATATCCTGCTGGGGTGCTGGAGCTTGTTGTGGTTGAGCCTGCTGCGGAGCTGGATGCTGCTGTTGCTGATTTTGCTGTTGCCGAGGCGGCCTTCTCTCTTTCATGGTGGCGATGACTTGCCTCATTTCATCCCAATTAATGCCTCCCTGGTCATTCAAATCATAAATATGATCTCTGAAGTGGAAACAACGGTCAAGGTTGTGACCAGGGGCGCGGTGAAATGCACAGTAGCGGGATGTGTCAACATTGTCGGGCCACACTGTTCTTTCTTTTGGTAGAACGAGCAGGTTGGCGGCCATTAAAGCATTAAAAATGTCAGGGAGACTCTCTGGGAGTGGCGGATAATGGGCCCTCTTGGGGCCAAGTGGTGGTCTCCGCTGTTGTTGGCCGTAGTGGGAAGGTGGAGGGACTTGATGGTATTGTGGTGGTGCTGGAGGGTCGGCGCGAGGCGCTTGGCTTGGTGATGGAGCAAAAGAAGGTTGGGGTGCGAAGTGGCGTTGTGGGGCGGAGGTAAAATGAGGGTTTTGTTGTGGAGGTGGTGGAGGTCGTGGGTTTGAATGGTGATGGGGGTGGCCAACTACGCCAACCTGCTCGTTTGTGACAGTGCCCTCAGTTGTGGGCCCACTGTTGACAGTTGTATTCTTTTTAAACAGCCGAGGCTTCGGCTCAAACATGCCCATGATGGGCGAATCCTTCATTTGTGTCTGTATATAACGAGCTCTTTCATAGAGCTCCTCCATGGTTGTCAGCCGATTCATGGCCAAAATGTGCCGGAATTGAGGGGTTGCATTAGAAATGACCATCTTCACTTGCTCCTGTTCCGACAATGTGTCCTTTAATTTTTCGGCCATGGACCGCCACCTATCAGCAAATACAATGAAGTCCTCCTCGGGCTTCATCTTCTCAGCAACTAAATCTGTAACAGAGAGGGAGGGTCCCACCCGGTCTCTGTACTTTTGCAGGAACTTTCTTTGAATAATATCAAAATCGCCAGCATCAGCTGGCTCCAGAGAATAAAACCATTCGAGGGCGGGTCCCTCAAGAGATCTCCTGAATAAATAGGCCAGGGAGGCCTTGTTGTCTTGCCAGAAAGAAGTTTCATAACGGAAATCCTTTAAATGAATGAACGGGTTACCGGTTCCATTATATCGCCGAAAGTGCGGCATTTCAGAAGGGGGTAAGTGGAACACCGGCAACGTAGGGAGAGAGATTTCCGGAGCATTCTTAGTTGCCGTAACCTTCTTGAGCTGCTCCTCCATGCTGGCTAGCTTTCGAAGCAACAGAGTGTTGGTATCGGGCTCGACCGGGGCCTGATTCTGAATGAAAGCACGCGGTATAGGCGTTCGCAAAATCTGAGGAGGTTGAAAGGATTGATGCCTAACCGCTGAATAGCTCGCCTGTGGGGCCGGCATGGCCGCAGTAGGCGTTTGTGGACGAGAGGAGGGGGAATGCAAGACCGCCTGGTCATTAATAATCTGATGGCCACTCACGGCCGGAGGGGGATTAGAAGAAGAAGAAAGAACTGACTTCCCCTTTAAAGCGGCCTGAACAGCTTGCCGCTGGGAGTCATCCAACTGGGAAAGAGCTTGGATTAAATCAGTGACGTTGATGGATGGGGAAGGGTTCCCCGAAGTATTAGAAGGTGGAACTTGAGACGGAGGGTCCGCCTCATGATTAGTGGTATCGACCACATGAACCTGAGAGTAATAGGGATGAGGAGGAAGGTAGTTCCCCTCATAATAAACCGAATCCTGGAGAGGGTCCTCATATTGACCAAATATGTTCTCATTCTCATCATCGTAAGAATACCCGTTGCCCGACATGTTGATGGTTTTACCTGAACGGAGTTTCATTCTTAAGAGAGAGAATGTTTTTAATGAAGGAACTATCACAAAATAATCAATCCAAACCAAGCAATCAAATCACCCAACTATGTTTATGCAAACAAGGTTGGCAAGAAACGCAAGATTTTAAGGTTTGATGTTTGAATTAGGGTGAATTATTTGTGAAAGTTCACTCTTTTGCCAAATGAGACCTAGTTTGATCCGAGTGTAACCTCCGGGTCAACTAAGTTCTTCCTCTCTTAACAACGCATGGGTTCTCTAAACTCCAGGTACTTCGAGGGTACAACCAGCCCAGCGTCCGTGAGGGAATCCACGGGTGCGGGGACTTATGGAGGTCTTGGAAAAGGGATTTCCAGTCCAAAGAGACGGAATGCTCAATGGAGGGTCGTCCCGATTCCAAGAAAGGTGTGTGGATCCTAGGATAGAGAGAGGAGGTCTCTCAACCAAGCCAGCAAATCAAGATAATCCAAGCAGCAATATAATATCAACACAAATGCCAAACGATGAATAATAGCCAATCTGTGAAAATGAACAGTAAAGACACGCCCTGGGAAGGGGCGTGTTCACAACAGCAAGAAAGACACGCCCTGCGGTAGGTCGTGACAAACTTAAAACACGGCAGCGTGGCTGCCGTTAACTCTGTGAGGGGCTCACAGACAGTAGGAAAAACACGCCTTAGGGTGAGGCGTTCTCAGGAAAGGACGCCTCCACTGGAGGGCGTCAAAACTCAGATAATAATTAAACACGCCCTGATGACAGGCGTTGACAATAGATGGAACGCCTCTGGGAGCGGCGTTAAGTCCACAGACAATAAAACAATCATGCAGCAGGCAGCAGTTATAGTAAAAGACGCCCTGGGAATGGGCGTTACTCAGAGAAACACGCCCCTGAGAGGGGCGTTAAATATCAGACGATGAAATAAGCAACCAGAAAGCCAGCAGGTGTAATAAACGCACGCCCTGGAAGGGGGCGTGATTCAACAAAACACGTCCCTGTGAGGGGCGTGAAATCAAAAGACGCCTTCGTGAAAGGCGTTAATAAGCAGAAATCGACTGACCCGGGGAGTGTGCAGAGTGCACAATGGAGGGTGCCCGAGGGGCACAAGGGAGAGGGTACCGAGGGTACCAAGGGGAAAGGGCACGCGAGGGTGCCTAAGGGGAAAGGACACACGAGGGTGTCAAGGGGAAAGGGCACTCGAGGGTGCCAATGGAGATGGTAATCAAGAAAGAAAACAGTGGAAGTCCCACCGTGATCGCCAATTTGTAGATTCGGATTAAAATCCACACTTAGGAATAAAAATAATAATAATAAATGAATAAGATGTAATAAAAATAGCACGAGGTGCTTAAAAGGGAGTTGTGATCGCCAGAGGGATTACCTCAATAAGAAGAAAAGGAGATCGCGTGTACCTGGTGGAAATTGGGATGCGGGATGGATGTGGATTTCCTCCTCCAACTTCAATCGGCCGGCCGATGAAGCGGGTCTTCTTAGTTGATTACCTTGCAAAACGGACAATAAACACAAACAAGAAGAGAGGGATCAGCCCAAAATGCAGTAGTATCTATCCAAATAGACGTGTAATAATGAAGGAAAGAAAGGCACATGCGCACCTTATTTTTTTGGTTGTTTTTAAACCCCTTAACAAGACTTAAGGGAGGGGGAGTATGATGATAAAAATGCGATAAAGTGTGAATAAATATGAAGGATGAACGTATATGATGAATGGAGTGATATGAATGAAGTAAAAACAAACAGATGAAAAGGCTGAGAAACCCTGCTGTCCCTGGCGACAGTAAAGGGAAAATTGGGTGAAGATGACGGAAGTAGATGGATGAAGCACCGGATGAAGCCCAACGAAGAACGCAGAGAGGATGCAGCAAAGGACGAAGAAGGCTCTGCTCGTGAATGCTTAAACCTTTTGAAACCTGCTTAACGTGCTTCACCTGCTTCACGAGCTTAAAACTGCTTAAAACTGCTTAACCCTTTTACAATGCTTAACCTTTTACACGATCGATCAAGGCTTCAATTTATAGCTTCGATTGGATGTGATCAAGCAAGGTAAGATCAGAACGGGTAATGAGGCATTCAAGGAAGGATTAAGATCGAGCAAGAGACCAAATTATGATAGGGAACTGTGAGGGAAAGATCGAAAAAGGAAGGACTCTGGAGCGAAACACGCCTTAATCGAGGGCGTCTCTTGATGAATTGACGACTGCAACAGAGGCGTTTCTTGAAACACGACCTAGCAAAGGACGTTTCTTCCTGGATTTAATTTTAGAAATAAAACTTGCTCTGTTTAAACACTGATATAACACGCCTATGATAACGGCGTTTCTTAAAAACACGCCTTGAGGAAGGGCGTTACTCAGAAAATGCCTTTTATTTTGAAAATTGATAATTCCAGAAATTAGCGGATAATACCAGGAATTGACGCCCTGTTCCACGGTCGTCCTTTCTTTGAAAACGCCTTATTACAGGTCGTGACTTTATAAATTAACGCCCTTAATAAAGTCGTGAATAACAAAAATGCAAGAAAAATGCATAAAAATTCACAAAAAATAGAAAAACTTTATATTATAAGAATATTGAAGTCCACTTGGGGCGTTTACATAATAACATGAGATTTGATCAACAAAACGTCAATTTTGGCGTGTCTACAGTGGGGAGGCTCAATATGTTTCTGACCCCGAGGGCACGGGGGGTGAAATCCTGGAGGTGGACAAGTTCCACTAGTTAAGGTGGGGAAGATTTTCCTCCGGTTCTGCGCAATTAACCAAGACCTTATCGCCACTGCCTAGGTGATTTGGTATCTATTTCTGACCTTCTAGTGGTGGTTTGGGCACTGTGTCTGGGTCCTCTGTTCAGTTTAGAACTTTCGATAATTGTGATTAGATTGTACCTACTATTTGACTCTGTTATATGTTATTTGGCATATGTTATCCATTTTATTTAGTTCTGAACTGACCTCTGAATCTGACTTATAAGTTCTAATACCTATTCCTTTTCAGGCCATGTAAATATGCATACATATTCCATTAAGTTCTAATTTCTGACTCCTTTTAGGCTGTACATAGATGCATGTTGCCTCCATGATTCTATATTGATTTTGCATACGGATTCTCTTCAAATTCTGCTATGCATTTTCTCACTGCATGACTGAGTATAGTCTAGTGCATTGTCACATACCTTTTTCATAATTGCATATCAATCAGTCATGCCATTGTGGTATGTTTTCAATTTTTCTGAAACCATGTGCTTGTTTCAGCAACCTAGTAAGCGTTAAGAACTTGTTCCGGTTAGAAACTGGCCATCTATGTTATGCTTGTATAAGAGGTATGTTTAAGTTTTTGAATCTTGCTAAGTCTATTTGTATACTTACACTTGATAACATTTCAGGCGACTTTGCTGGCGAGGATGAGGATTTAGCGCCAAGTGAGTCCGAGCCAGAAGTCCGAGCATGACTATTGTTTATCTTTCTTTCTCTATTCGAGGTAGCTTGAAAAAAAAATAAGGGGCTTGAATTTATGAATTATGGATGGTTATTATATTGATAAGGTGGAGTTAAATTTCTATTGGACTATTGTGATATTGGTATTTGCCCTTAGCTGATGTAATGAACTTATTCTACTGCTGTAAATTTTGCTCTTTTATTCATGTAAACCTCAACCCGTCTCCGTTCTGTTGGGTGGTTCCCACTGTGGCGTTGCCTCCTATATCCGATGAGAGTGATATACTGGACCGAGTATAGGGTGGGGCGCTACAGAGAGTGGTATTAGAGCCCACATGTTGAGAGTTTACATAAGTAAAACCATCAGCTAAGTCCATATCCCAAAATCAAGATAGTTCCATTGTAAGTGGCTTAAAAATAAAAGGAAGACAGATAAATAATGACATTAAGGAATATAACTTGACTTAACTAAATTATTTCCCTCGAGGTTATGGCATCCTTTATCGTCGTGCTGCTGCCCCTGCTCGCGATGAGGAGCCGAGGAGAGATGTGGGTGCAAGTCAACAAGGATTATTGGTACCGCCACCGCCGCAATTGGTTGATTATGGTAATTCATGCAAGGATTGGTGCAAGTGATGCAAATGCAGGTGAATGCGCATGCGGCATTGTAGGCTCAGGTGCAAGCTCAGGCCAAGGTATGGTATAGATTGGATGGGAATTGTGCGTCGGATGGTTGTGTAGGCCTCTGTTGACACCTAAAATATGCCAGGAGAGACCAAAGCAGACTCGGGGCTCTAAAAGATGATCAGAGTTGCGGCTCTTGTACCATCCCTGGAAGTTCTGAGAATCAGAATAGAAGAGACTCACAACTCCTAACACTTTGTTCGGCTAAAGCCATCCCTGGCTAGGCCGATGTCTAGTACTGCTATCATTCAGATAGTCAAGCTGATAAAACCATACCAATATTCAGGCAATCATCTGCCTGCTGAAAAGGGATGCTCAGACAATTCTGATTCTCCGAAGGTGGGATTCACAGTGCCTCACACGTGTTTGTGAACGCAAGGTGTTAAACAAGCCCCATGAAGGATAAATACATATGCCAAGAAGCCCACTGTCTGAAAGAGCCCATTAGATGGATCCTGTGCCGGATGACAGAAAATGGGCCAAGCCCAATGTGAGCTGAGGCGCACCGAGGGCTACCCACGTCGGGAAGATAGATGCTGGCGCGCCGGGGAGCTCAGGCCGATAGGATGAGCGTCATCCCTCTATAAGAAGGCTGCCCTTCGAAAACAAAGAAAGAGAGAGAGAAGAAGGGAGATAGAAGAAGAAGATACAGGGATAGAAAAAAAGGAAGGAAAAAGGAGGAGAGCTTTTTTTTAGCCACTAAAAGAAAGGGGGAGCTCGAGAGCCCTCCATAGAAGCTGAAGAAAAGAGAGAGGCAGAGGCTCGAAGGAAGAAGCAAGGTGGGGTGTGCCGTCCGACGCCCCGAGGGGCTACAGTTCTTCTCCCCCATTTTCTTCTATCTGAATATTATTCTCCCCTTTTCGTTTGTATCTCTGCTTTCGAGCATCTTTGCTCTAGTAGCATTGAATGCCAATGTAACCCTGTTCTCAGGGATAGAGTCGGTGTGTATGTTTCTTTTGGGTGGGATTTTTCCTCCTGAGTTGAATTCGTGTACGCCGTTTTATATGAAATAGTTAATGAAAGATGGGCTGAGTTCTGCCCTTGCATTATCCCTTTGTTTCTTCCTCTGCATCCGAGGTTCACTATATGCTGTGGATACTAATAACTAGACACGTTCTACCGTTTGGTTTTCCAAGTCTATTGAAGGTTCTTCTACCATATGTTCTTTCAACCTCATACTCACAACGAGAGCCTGAGACAGTCCATCTCATGGCTTATCGTCTGTGAAATGAAGAGGGATGAATCTGAATCGTGAGTTTCCGTGCGTGATTCTGCTCCTAGTGAGGCCCCAGAAGGAAGGTCGTCTCTACCCTGGATCACCCTCTCTATGATCGTCCAAACTGGTCGTCAAACATTGAACAAACCCCCTTTTTAAAATGCCCCAAAGCCTCTGCCTCCAAACCCCCTAAAACCCCACTTCAGGAAGCATCCCGAGGTGAACCCCTCTCGGTGCAAGTCTCGCGCCGAGGGCTGGCCGTGCCGGCTGAGCTTCTCGTGTCGTGCCGAAACCCATCCTCTTCTTCGCGCCGATACCTCCACCCCTTTCGGCCACTTTGATGCGTTCGTGCCGATGCCGTCAGGCCAGGCCAGCCTTGCTCATGATATCTTGTCCTATGGAGATGCACTATCCTTCCCTCTATCCTCATGGGAGCCATATCAAAGGGGTCAATTCCCCCACATTCTATAACCCTATCAAGTCATGGAGCTCTGCCACTGCATGTTCTCCATTGACTATATAGGGGATATCATAACAGGGGGATAAAGTCCCATATGATTTGGATCCCCTGGATCTCGGGCTACGCCCGGCTCTTATTTTGGTTTTCACTCTGACATTTCGTGAGTGGATGACCTATAATACCCTTTTGGCATACTCCCAAAATAAAGGGAGGTGCTGTCAAAATTCGTTCAGAACTTTACTCGACCACATAGTACGATGTTTTCACCGGAATTATGCATTTAACCCCCAACTGCATGGCAAGGAGCTGAGCTATACCATCTCATGACATCTTGGCCACCACAGGGGAATATACATTACAGTTACATGGTCTCCTTGGACCCCTCGTGAACGAATCCACCCTCATCTCCTATCTTACCCAATTATTACCATGAAATCCCCATTGAATACAAAGGATCCCTTTGAACTCATAATAAACCCTCACAATACCTAAAAAAAAACCAACGAAAGCAGTTACCGGCGCCACATGACTCCCGACGCCATCTCCTCTCGGCGCCATCTCCTCTCGGCGCCAATCTCGCGCAGGGTGAAGGGCGCGCCGGGAGGCCGTCACGCCGACTCCTCTTCAACCCAACCACGCCGGTTGCCCACTGTACCGACAACCCTTGAGCTTCCCGTCGTGCCGGGATCCCACCGCGCCGTTTGGCCCTCGCGCCAGCTCCTATCCATGCTGTTTCATCTCAATAACAGCTGCCACCCAAATATCTGATATCTCAGCAACTCCATTAAACCCAAATCCAGTATAAACTCAATGTCCCATTCCTGTCAACCTTCACGCCAGCCTTCATCGCTTTACGAGGGAATCATGGTTCTTCATCTAGGTCCATGGGAGATACATTAATGGGGGCTTTTACCCCTACATTATACCGAATACGACATTTCTTTTGTCACCCCGCTGACCCTCGGAGTTCTGCTACTGCATGCCCTCCAATGGTCCCTTAAGGGTATATCTATAAACGCCATGGCAGCGGACACTGTCCCATCACATTCAAATCCTTCTTGGATCCAGGGCTATGCCCGCCTCTCTTTTGGCTTCCATCTCGGCACTCCTTGGGTGGATGATCTATATTACCCTTTGTCATGGTCCAAAAGAAGGGGATATGCCACCGGATTTATGCCATAACACTGTTATCACATCCCGTATAGCACGGTTTTGCATGCATGTTTCGCATCTCGTCAGCGGAGTCGACATGGTAGTCTTATCTCTTTTTGCCCCCGAGGCATCCTTTCTTGGCAACTAATCAAGGGTTGTCCTTCTTTGGGAGGACGTAATTAACGTCATAGCCTTTATGGTATGACGGACTCCGGGTCCCGACACGAATATCACAATCGACTGACTGAGTCAGGTCGAGCGCACAATGAATTGTCACTCCGGTGATTGGCACGCCTAATAAACCCAATGAAATAAACCCCAAACAAAAAACATCCCCACAGCCTCGTAACTAATCTACGTGGTTTGGTTAGGCCCGACCACATCTGGAGGTAGTGCCGAGAATAGTTGAAGGGCCATCAGTCATGGAGAAGTTCTGGAGGATGAACCCTCCTTCTTTTAAGGGGGTGAGTCAGCCCCTAGTTGCCGAGCAATGGCAGCGGGCGATGGAGAAGATATTCCAGAGCATCTGTTGTGAGGAGGATGAGAAGGTTAATTTGGCAACGATCATGCTAGAAGAGCGTGCTGATGTTTGGTGGACTTCGATTCCTCAGAATCAATTCGAGGATGGAGCTACAAATGTGTCGCGTCCTGAGCGCGGAAGATACCCGGGTGCGCGACACGTCTATATCGATCGTGTCATTCATGTAAGGACAGAGTGCGCATAGTACTCAGTAATTTTATTGCTAACTCAAAATTTGAACATAATACCATAGTCTGAGATGACAATTATCTACTTAACCAAATGACAATATCCCAGAATCATTCATAAGGCTACAAGTTTAATAAGTTCCATCTAACTAGATCATAACTGACTCAATTAAATTATACAAGCCTTTAACAATAACTGAAAATACAAAGTAGGTCCTACAAATATGAAAGGCATGACTAACTGGCGATACATCAAATCTAGCACTCATCACTCGGTATCGGTCCCATCCAGATGGTGGTCGCTATCCAAGTTTCCTGAAAAATGTTAAAATTACAACTTTATGAGTGAATCGCTCAGTAGGATTTATATCTCAAGCTCTAACAATCTTTAAGTTAATTACAAGTTCATGCGGTATAATGATGCATGTTGGATTGATCAAGAATATCAAGAATTGTACAAAAAGAGTATCACATGAATATCAATAAGATGTATCAATAAGGAACTAGCAAGTAATTGTCAAGTCATTGCACAGCCTTTCCAAGAAATCAATATTCAAGTAAGTCTTTCCAAGAAGGTAATAGTCAATATTCAAGCAAGTGATCTCAAGCTCGTGTAATAACAAGTAGTGTAATGGAATTGGCTATTTCATTCATTTCATTCAAGCAAGTAATTTGCCCTTTTTCGGGCCAAACCATTCATGTCAAGCAAATCAAGCATGTCACGAGAGAGTGCATGGGAATGTCTCAAGTCAAGCAAGCAAGTACATCGGTGCAATGCAAACACCGTGGTCAATAAACTCCCATGGGCACAAGTACCTTCGAGTGCTCCACCCAGGACCAGACTGAGCCCTATATGCACAGCATTGTTTCATGTATATCTTTAGACATCCACTCTCATTTTTATAGCCAATATGGAATTTCAAGAAATGTATACACTGTAAGAACATCAGGTAGATCTTTCAGGAGAGTTCAAGGACATATCACATGTAAAGGATGATTTATGACCAAGCTACTTAAAATGTATGGCACATAGGCCAATCAGGGTTAAGGAGATAGCCAGGGATCATTGGGTAAGGGCCGGACAGAAGCCCAAAAATTTCAGGTTATAGACAAATGGCACCCTTGCAGAGGATCTTCATTTCTTTAAATGGCGCCTTGGAAGGGGGCGCCCTTTTCATTTTCATTTTTTTTGGACAGAGGTGAATGGCGCCTTGGGCCAGGGCGCCTTATTGAAATGGCACCCTGGTCAGGGGCGTTATATTATATATATATATATGTATATATTGAAATGGTTTTCTCGATCTTCTATAATGGGTTCCAGAAACTGGGTCTTTTCATAATGCCTTTCAGAACTGGGTTTCCAGGAGTCTTTAGTAATGGCTTTTGAGTTTTCAGTAACTATTTCCAGGTTACAGAATGTGGTTTACAGAGTTTCTCATCTTTTCCAGGTTCTACATAAATGTCATTGGATTGAGTTTCTGGGGTTTCATTTCTAGGAGAGAGAGATGGCATCCATGTAGGTTGTCAGAAAGGCTATGTTAAAATAGAATCTTCTCAGAGTGTCTCTATTTCAAAAATGTTTAAATAGAGTTTTCATGGAGGGTCTCTATTTCAGAAAATAGAGACTTCCTGGAGGGTCTCTATTCAGAAGGTTAACAATCTAACAGGATAACAGGTTTACACGTGTTGTAAACAGGTTTAACAGGCTATGTGATTTAATAGGCTATATAATTAACAAAGCTTAACGACGGCTATGTAATTAAAACGATTTGACAGGATATGTAATTACCATGCTACGTAATTAACAAGTTTAACATGCTATATGATTTAACAGGCTTAACAAGGTATGTAATTAGCAGGTTAATAGGTAACAGGTTAACAGGTAATAGGTTAAACGGGCTAGATAACCAATGGGATCAGGGGGTTTTTAACACTGCTAGAAATGGCGCCCTGGGCAGGGGTGCCCCATGGTGAAATGGCGCCCTGGTCAGGGGCGCCCTTCCCCTGGGTGCTCCACGAGACACAAAACACTGTTCATCGGGCAGAATTTCACGAAATCCGGAAATGAAGACATTGTTAAATAGATAAAAATCTCAGGATTTCAAAGTCATGTTCATGTAGGAGTTTCATTCCTTGGTTCTATAAATATAAATTTCTGAATATGGTGGCTACTAATTACGTGACCTCACTGTTCATGATTCATAAGATCTTCACAGAATCAGGAAACAGACACATACATAGACATGGAAAAATAGCAAGATTGCAAGATCATGCTCATGCAACGATTTTTGAGTTTAATTTCATAGATATTAATTTTTAAACATGGATCAATTTACAAGAAATTGGAACATATTATGATTAATGACAAACTATACAATCAGTATGTACATGGGTGTAGACACGCCATTCCTGACGTCTCCTGAGAAAGTCTCATATTACTATACAACGCCCCGCAACGGCTTACGCATTTTGAATCACTCGAGTGCTTCCTTTTCTCGGGTCTTCTTCTACCTTTTTCGGCATCCGGAATCGTCTCGTCACGGCATTCGGACGACATCAACACCAGTCGGACGCATCAGGAGGTTCCGGAATCAAGAAGGGGGTCTACCGGGCGATCGCCGACACCTGATTTGAGGACCCGGGTGGGTCTTAATGGGGGCGTCCAGGCCCCTGGACGCCCCCATCTTTTTAATTTATTTTATTATTTTATTGTTTTTCTCAGGGCCCAAAAATAAATAAAAATATATATATTTTAATGGAGGCGTCCAGGACCCTGGACGCCTCCATAAAAACTAATAATAATAAATATTAATAAAATGCCAGTTGGCATAAAAAAAATAAAATAAATAAAAAATACATATTAATGGAGGCGTCCAGGCCCCTGGACGCCTCCATAAAAACAAATAAAAAAAAATTAAAATGCTAGCCCTTGTATAAAAGACAAAAGAAAAATAAAAAATAATATACTTTTGGAGGCGTCCAGGCCCCTGGACGCCTCCATCAACTCCCTCACGGGCGCCGGCCACCGAACGACGGTTTATCGTGTGTGAAAAAATCCAAATATAGAGACGTCCGGTCAGCTGGACGCGCCCATTTCTGAATTACGAGGCGCCGCTCACAAAACCACGCGTTGTGCAAAACCGCGTGCGGCCGTCGTCGGTTTTCGGTGGATCTATTGGAGGCGTCCGGGACCCTAGATGCCTCCACAAAAGTATTCCAAAAAAATCAATAAAAATAGAATAAAATATTATTTCGGCCCTGATGGAGGTGTCCAGGGTCCTGGACGCCTCCACCCTCCGGAGCCCTATAAATAGAGGCCCACCCCCTCAGTTCTGGGAGAGCTTCGAAGTGATCCGATACGCTGCCGGAGCCCAGAGGCTACGGAGTCATTTTCTAACCCGTGGGTTCTTTCGTAGGTGGAGGTTCTGCCGGCTTCTCGGGTGCTTACGCTCGCGAGAGGAAGGTCGTCTTCATCCACCGCGCTTCCACGTCGTCCTCACGCTGCCGGAGCTCTGCCGGATTTCACCCTCGGCTCATCCAATATGCCTTTTCTTCCCCTTTCTCTTCGTAGTTCTTTTGCATTCATCATCTCGCATCCTCTATCCCCCTTCATAAGGGCGCCTCTTCTTTTATACTTCTTGCATCCATCATCTCATTTTCCTCCTACTCGAGTCCGAGAGGGGTTTAAAAGATAACACCAACCAGGTGTGTGTCTTGCCATCATTTCGTTATTTTTATCGCAAGGATTTGAATACTACACCTCCATCTTTCTAATATACTTGTCATTTGTTTGTCGTTGTTTTGCAAGGGTAGCTGAGGAAAGCCCTCTCCGTCGGCCGGCCGGAGGGAGAGGAAGAAGCAACCCGCCATCTCCCGCTCTTGAGGTAGGCGCGATCACTTTCTTATTTTGGGGTCTTTCGGCCCCTAGCGATCACATCTTATTTTCGAGGCCGCGGCGAGTCACTTCCCCAATGGCCATTTAAATTTCCGTTCTTATATTCTCTTATACTTTGTTATATTCTGCTCATATCCTCGAGGCCGCGGCGAGTCACTTCCCCAATGGCCGTTTAAATTTCCATTTTTATATGTTATGTTCTTATCTATTCGTGTTCTCGAGGCCGCGACGACTCACTTCCCCAATGGCCGTTTAAATTCACGTTCGTATACGTTATATTCTTATCTTTTTGTGTTCTCGAGGCCGCGGCGAGTCACTTCCCCAATGGCCGTTTAAATTCAGGCTCTTTGTATTCTCTCTATATTCTGTCATCTTATTATCTGTTCATATTCTCGAGGCCGCGGCGAGTCACTTCCCCAATGGCCGTTTCAATTCTTGTTATTTAATTTTTGCACCATTCCCGTCCCCCCGAGGCCGCGGCGAGTCACTTCCCGCTATGGCCGTTTAAACCCCATATTTTGCTATATCATACTTGTCCCGCTCGCCCCGCCGGAGCAATCTCCCATGGTGACCCTTCTCTCTCTTCTCTTATTTCTGTGTTGCAGCAAACAAACACCAAAAAGAAAGAAAAGAGGAGCCCGTGCGCTCTCCGCGTCCTCTCCGCTCTTCCCCGAACCGCGTGACGTCGCTCACAGATTGGCGATCACGGTGGGACCTCTACTGCTTCCTTTCGACTACCCTTGCAAGTTCGGCACCATCCGTGCCTCTCCACCTTCGCGCCCGCGCGCACCCCCGTTGTGCTCACGGCAGCACCGTCAGTTTTGATTGGTTCTTTGTTTATTATATGTCTGTTATTTCTGTTGTTTTCCCACTCCATATATCTGTCAGCATTCCATTGCATACATCCATTCCTCTTTTCTATCCTTTTTTTTCATTTCTTTGAGGATCCCCCTTTCCCGGTGAAGGAAGGACTCTCCGTTTGGGAATTCCTCTCAACGGACTAGAATCTCCTACACTGGGACCTCCGTAAGTCCCCGACATCGAAGAATCTCCTATTTGTTCACTGGGCTGGTTGTACCATTGAAGTTCCCCGGAGTTAGTCATTTCATTCGTGGTGAGACGAGAGACCCTAGCTGACACGGCGGTGAAACAAAAATAAACTAGGGTCCCCATTTTGTGTGAACTTCGGATCTCGCTAAAAATACAAAAAATCATCAAAATCAAAACACAAAAAAGGGCGTAAAGGCATCCACTTGTTTGATAATCTCTGCTACCTACTTGCTAGTGTATGTTTTTGCGTTCTGGGAAAACTGTGAGAATGTCTCACGAGTCTTCTGAGGAAAACCACCCTAGTCGTGGTTTGACAGCCGACCCGCGAGTCTATGCTATGGACTCGGGTCCTTCTCATGACCCCTCACATGAGGTGCAGGTTATTGCTGGGGACACGTCCCTACCACAGGATATCTCTTCCTTACTGGGCGTCCTCGCCAACACGGAGCTTACCTCTGAACAGCTCCGGGCCTTCCAGGCCATTCTAAAGGGGAAATCTGTTTCCCCCACGCCCCAGGAATCAACTCCGGCCATCGCACCTCTCCAAGAGTCCGTGCAGGCCATTCCATCTCCTTCATTGGCGTAAGCCATCCAGTCTCCCTCGCTTCAAGGTCAAGCGAGCCAACAACCACCCTCATTCCAGTTCCCGTCACAATCTCAAACTCCCGTTGTTCCCCACACGCCGCTTCAGCCAGGGCCAACTGTCGGCGGTCCGACAGCTCCCTCTCATTCAGGGTTCCCCCCTCAAGTCTCCGGGAGACAGTTTCTCCCCCAGTGGCAAGTGCCACCTTCACCCCCAGAGGAGCTCGCCCAATCGCTCCTCAATAGGTTCAACCGCATGGACGAGCAGTTTCAAAATCTGAGAAGGATGGTGGACGTGAAAGCCACCCCGGAGGTTGCTTTGCCAATCCTTCCCGTCATTCATCTTCCTCCCTCTGAAATGCCCACGTACCGCAGATACAATGGTACCGGCAACCCCTTCATTCATCTCAAGGATTTCATGTATGAGTCCTCTTACTGGCAAAACGATCAGAGGTCCTTGGCATACCTCTTTCGGAGATCATTGGATGGTCCCGCGCTTGAGTGGTTCTATTCTCTGGAGCCCCGCGAGGTCGAGAATTTTGAAATAGTCCAGAGAAGGTTCTTGCAGAAATATAGGGATAGGGTCGGTCCCTCACTCTCCATTACCGACCTAGTGGCCGAAAAGATGAAACCCGACGAGGATTTTGTCCGATATGCTGATAGATGGAGGTCTCTGGCGGAAAGAATAAGGGATACCCTCTCCGAGCCCGAACAAGTGAAGATGATTGTGTCTAATGCAACCCCACAGTTCAGACATGTCCTGGCCATGAATAAACTTACTACAATGGAGGAACTCTATGAAAGGGCCCGATACATCCAAACCCAGCTAAAAGACTCCCCCATCATGAACATGTTTGAGTCGCCGAAGCCCAAAGTGGTCAGAAAGACAGGCGGTGGTGTCCCGGGCGGAGCCACAGAAGGGGTCGTAACAAATGAGCAAGTCAGTGCGGTCAACAATGCCAACTATGCAGTCAACCCAAGGCCTCCACAAATGCCCCGACTTCCCCTTCAACCGGGTCCTTTCCCTCTTCGTCCTCCACCCCAAAATAATCCACCCCAGGATAATATGCCTCCATTACGCCAACCCCAGCAACAACAATCACAACTTCAGCAACAACAACCACCGCTTCAGTACAACCAAGTTCCACCCCCGGGGAACTATGGTCCCCAACAGCAATAAAGGAGGCCGCTCGGTCCCAAGAGAGCCTACTATCCACCATTACCGGAAACCTTAGCAGACATTTTTAATGCCCTCATGGCATCAAACCAACTCACCCTACCCAGAGAAAGGCCCGCGTGGCCCCCCAATGTTGATACCTCCAAATACTGCGTCTACCACAGGCAGCCGGGACACACAGTGGATTACTGCTTCCATTTCAAAGATTACATCCATGATATGAATGATGAACATCAAATAGATTGGGATGAGATGAGACGATACGTCACGGCTCTCAAGGCTAGGAGACCTCCTCAGAGGCCACAGCAGCAGTTACAACAGCAGCAACAACATCAACCACAACAACAACAACAGCCTCAGCAGGCCCCACAACAACAGCCCGACATGGGAATAATCCAGAATCCATTACCAGAGCACCAACAGCCCAATCATCAGGTTAACCCCATCTCCTCCTTCCCGGATGTCGGGAGAGAGCAGGTGTGGCACCGGAAAAGTACCTCCATTTTTTCTACCTCCAACCCTATCATCATGCAACACCCTTTCCTTACCCGGGTAGCACCTCTCTCTCATCAACCCGCGTCAGTATCACCATCACCATTTCCACTACCATTACGCCCTCTCATCCGTACCCCGACCTCCTATCAACCGACACTCTCCACTACGCCTTCACACCCTCTCACCTTCTCTCACTCCCCCACTTTACCATCCACCTCTACCACATTTACCCCTACGCCTTCTAAACCCCTTATCATCCGTCAACCATACATAACCCCGTCCTTCTCCACCACATCACCACTAATGCCTTCAAAATCACTCATCACCCACCATCCACCTCAAAACCATTACCCGTTTCAAACCTTACCCACTTCCACTTTGCCTCCGCCTCCACCTTCCAGACCCCTTATCCTTCATAATCCGCGCGATATCCCCTCTACCTCCACCATGCCTCCACCTAACAAACCCCTCATCAGAATCCCTGCTCCCGTCATCACCCCTGCTTCATCAACCATTCCTCCACTACTACCCCTCAAACCCCTGTTAAAACCCACTGCTACCCCCACAGAGGTACAAAAGCCGCAGGCAATGGTGCTCCGGAGTGGAAGGATTTTTTCACAGGGTTTTCCCCCACAACAGTCAGAATCCTGAGCTATCTCAGCTAGAGAAGGATGATGGAGAACAACCAGAAAGAGTTATCCCTGGAACACAGTATGATCTATTAAAACACCTACATAAGACACCTGCTCGGATCTCCATCCTGGAGCTACTTCAAAGATCCACATCCCACCAGGCAGCCTTAATGGAGTACCTTCAAAGGGTCATGGTGAACGAGGACCTCCCTGTAGAAAAGATTTCGACCGTCCTGACCCCAACAGACACACAACCGGCCATCATGTTCCACAACTACGAGCTCGCTCCCATGGAAGCTCGGAAATATGCATTGTGCATTTCAATAAAAATTAATGGGGTATCCATAAACCTGTGTCTTGTGGACACGGGTGCGTCCATAAATGTGATCTCCATGAGCACTCTTCAGTTGTGTGGGGTCAACGAGGAACAAATAAGACCTTCCTCGATCACGGTCACGGCTTATGACAATAGCAAAAGGCCACCGCAGGGGATGATTATTCTGAAGGCAGAACTAGGCCCCATGTCAATTCCCACGGAATTCCATGTCCTCGACATGGACCCCACATTCAAGGCTATACTGGGTCGCCCTTACATCGAAGCCATGGACGCTGTGCCTTCCACCAACCATCAGTGCATGAAGTTTCCTTACAATGGGAGAATTATTAAAGTGGTCAGTACACCTGTCCTTCACACAGTGGATGCTATCAACTCCTCTCTGCCTTCTGTTTGGCCGTCTCATCGGCCCATATTGTCACTGCTGGACGTACGTGATCCATCTCATGTTCCACTAGCACCAAAGGAGCCGGTCAGGGAAACCACAACATCATGTCTCCCTTTTCACTCTAAAGGTTGGGAGATTATGAGGAACATTGGCTATCAACAGGGAAAAGGTCTGGGCGCACAGTTACAGGGTATGCTCAAGCCGCCAAAAGAAATTAGGCCGAACCGTAGGTTTGGCCTAGGCTTCAAAGGACCGTTCAAGGCAGATTGGAAGCCCCTCACGTGGACTCTATCAAACCACTTCAACAGAGGGCCCGTTGTTCAGATGGGAGATCACCCACGAGAAGCATATGGGGGATCACATGCTTTATATTTGGATGAAAAATGTCCGAGGATTACCAAAAGAGGCAAGATCAAGGATCCGGAATGCGAGTGGGACAAATGGTTCGACATACGGGACATTTCTGTTGCACTGGAAAAGATGTTCTCGTCTCCGCAGCTTGAAGGATCACCATTGATCTCCGAAAAACTAGAGAATATTACCACTCTTGCCAAGGTTCCAAACTATCCTCGTCCTCGCCAGAAGGACTCTGTCATCGACGGATCTTCATCCGTCCTCAACATTACCGTCGACGGCTCATTAGCCGCCATCCTCTCCATCCACTCGTCTCAGCCTTTGCTGATATCTTCTTCCTGGGCCAGACAATTGTCTGATGATCTTCCCAGGTAACCTTCTTTGCTTACATACCTGCACGGGCTTTTCAACCCGCGCCAGGTCTTCAACCATGATCTGCTCTATGAGCCTCACAATCCTCTAGCCATAACCCCTTTTCTCTCTCCTCCAATCTCTTTTCACTGCTTTGTCATTAAAAATGAAAACGAAAAAAAAACGTCAATTTTCAAACTCCCCAACAACACATCTTCGTTGAGGAAACCTCCTACATCTCCCACGGGTGCGTACCGCCTTGCGGACCACCCGTCCAAGGTCTGATGAGCGACCTTTTCTACCCCTCCTCTGAGGGGTCTTCTCCTGTACATTCTACACCATCCTCTTCATCTTCATCTTCTTCTGTAAATATTGTCAGTCAATCTAGGAATGATAGGCCGAGGGTAGTACCTAGGAAGAAGTCCAAGGGGAGGCAGATCCCTCGTCGATTCCTCCTGGATTTGGCCGCCAGGTGTCAGGCCCTTCTTGCCATCCCCCAGTTGTTAGAAAATCCCATCCAGCTACCCGAAATAGAATGCGAGGGCGACTGTGCATCTGATGAAGGGTATGGAGTCTACGAGATCACGGATGAAGAATGCCCCACTGAAGATGAGGGTGAAGAATATGAGGATGCGGCGGGCGCATACGCTAGTGGAATGAGGAGATTCGACGAGCCGTCAACCGCCGTAGAAGAATCCACCAAAGAAGTCAACTTGGGAACTGAGGAAGACCCTAGGATCATCCTCATAAGTGACAACCTACCACCCTCTGAAGAAGAGGCATTAATTGAGGTCCTCAAGGAATATAAGGACACGTTTGCATGGAGCTACAAGGATATGCCGGGTCTGGATTCAACCCTGGTCGAACACCGTTTAACCCTAAAACCAGGGTCCATCTCGGTAAAACAAAGGTTAAGGCATTTCCACCCTCAGATGGCTTTGAAAATGAAGGAAGAGGTCGATAAGCTCCACAAAGCCAGGTTCATTAGAGTCGTCCTTTATCCTCAATGGGTGGCGAACATTGTCCCGGTCATGAAAAAAGATGGAAAAGTCAGGATTTGCATCGACTTCCGGGACCTTAACCGCGCGTGTCCGAAGGATGATTTTCCCTTACCTCACATTGATGTGCTGATTGATAACACGGCAGGCTACGAAACCCTCTCTTTCATGGATGGATTTTCAGGATACAATCAAATTCGTTTGGCAGAAGAGGATCAGGAAAAGACGTCATTCACTACCCCTTGGGGAACATATTGTTACGTGGTCATGCCATTCGGATTAAAGAATGCTGGAGCTACTTACCAAAGAGCGATGATGGCCATATTTCATGACATGATGCACATATATCTGGAAGTGTATGTGGATGACTTATTGGTGAAATCAAGGACCAGGATGGAACATCCAGAAGTTTTGGCTAAGGTCTTGCAAAGGTCAAGAGAGTTCCAATTGAAAATGAACCCGAAAAAGTGTATGTTTGGTGTGTTGTCGGGTAAATTGCTGGGGTTCATTGTGAGTAAAAGAGGGATCGAGATTGATCCCGACAAAGCTAAGGCCATCAGGGATATGCCGCCTCCCAAGAATTTGAGGGAAGTCCGAGGTTTAATCGGGAGGTTGCAGTTTATTCGTCGGTTTGTGTCTCAACATTCACAAAGGTGTAGACCTCTCTACGAGTTGACCAAGCCAGGAGTAGAATTCCACTGGAATTCTAAATGTCAGAAAGCTTTTGAAGGGTTGAAGGAATATCTGGCTAGTCCACCCGTTCTCATTCCACCCAAACCAGAAAAACCTCTGATCCTTTACGTCTCAGTCTTGGATGACTCCGTGGGAGCCGTCCTCGCACAAGCTGATGAAGAAGGCAAGGAACGGGCAACCTATTACTTGTCCAAACTTCTCAATCCCTGTGAGCAGAAGTACACCGGCATGGAGAAAACCTGTGCTGCCCTTGTTTGGGTAGTGCAGAATTTGAAACACTACTTCTTGGCTCATGAAGTCCACTTGATTGCTCGAATGAATCCTATCAAATTCCTTCTGGAGAAAGCCGTCCTTACGGACAGGCTAGCACGCTGGCAAAGTTTTCTCTCTCAGTTCGACATCACCTACATCCAGCAAAAGGCGATTAAAGGCTATGCCATAGCCGAGCATCTCGCCCACCATCCTCTTCCCAAATTCGATCCCGTCCAATCAGAGTTTCCAGATGAGGAACTAATGTCCATCAACCAATCAGATGAGCCAATGTGGACACTATATTTTGATGGAGCTCTGAATTCTCAAGGGAGAGGAATCGGCATCGCCCTCCTGTCGCCTGAAGGCCTCACATTCCCATTGGCATACCAGCTCAAATTTCCAGTCACCAACAATATAGCTGAATATGAAGCTCTTCTAGCTGGCCTAGAACTCGCCCATTCTTTTCGTATCACTGAGTTGCGAGTCGTAGGAGATAGTCAACTCATCCTTCGCCAGGTGCTCACTAAATATCGCTCTCGCGATCCCAAACTCAAGCCATACCAAGAACTCACTGCTGCCTTTGCCAAACTGTTCGCCAAACTGATCTTTGTTCATGTCCCTCGTCATCAGAATATTCTCGCCGATGCCCTCGTCTCGTTGGCATCATCCATAAGGTTCCCTCTAGGAAGATGGTTTAAGTCCATTTCCATCTACAAACTTCATGCTCCTGCAATCGATGATGCTTCCTACGTAAATATCAAAGACAGGATAGCAAGGAAGATCCTGCAGGAAGATATCCTTGAAAAGAGGGAAATCATGTTGGCAGAGGCCGAAGAAGAACTGGCTGATGAAGAGAAACCATGGTTCTATGAAATTGTCAAATACTGCCAAGATCAGTCTTATCCTGAAGGGGCCACCACAGAGGACAAGAAAGCCATAAGAAGGGTGGCTCAGAAATATACTTTGGTTGGAGGTCTACTCTATAGGAGGAGCCTTACTGGTATTCTGTTAAGATGTCTTGGCGACGACGAGGTTTGGAAATGTGTAGAGGAGATGCACTCGGGTGTGTGCGGTGGCCACGTGAATAGTCAGATGCTCGCCAAGAAGATCATTCGTCAAGGCTTTTATTGGCCCACTATGGAAGAGGATTGTGCTGTCTATGTCCGTAGGTGTGTCAAGTGTCAACTTCACGCCGATAAAATCCATTCACCATCTTCCTCACTTCATCCAATATCCTCCCCATGGCCTTTCTCCATGTGGGCATTCGACATCATTGGTCCCCTAGGTGATCCCAATTCCCTCACCAAGCAGAAATCTTTCATCCTTACTGCGACGGAATACTTAACCAAATGGGCCGAAGCCGAAGCTTACGCGGAAATCAAGGCATCAACAGTCTGCAAGTTCATCATGAAGAACATCCTCGCCAGATTCGGCATCCCAAGCACGATCGTCACCGACAATGGGCCACAATTCATTTCTCAGGACCTACAGGACCTCTGCAAAAGGTACGCAATTGCATTGCATCATTCATCGCCATATTACCCACAAGGTAACGGCCAAGCGGAGGCCACCAATAAAATATTGCTCAAAATCATTAAAAAAACCTGCGAGTCTAGTAAGTTTTCAGACTGGCCAGAAAAGCTTATCGAAGCCCTATGGGCCTATCGCACTTCAATCCGTACCCCCACCGGGCAGACTCCATTTGCCCTCACTTATGATATGGAAGCGGTAGTCCCGTACGAGACTCTGATCCCCTCTCTCAGGGTACAATTGGACGAGGAATTTCCCCTCGACGATCGTCGTAATTCACTCCTCACCCAGTTGGAACTCTTGGATGAGAAACGGCTGGCCGCTGCCGAACACGCGCGTGTGTATCAAAATAGACTCGCTCGCTTTTACCAAAAGAAAGTTGTTGAGAGAAAATTCAAAGTCGGTGAGATGGTCGTAAAAAGAATTTTTGTCAAACCTGGAGGGCCGCGTTCTAAGCTCCAACCCAATTGGGAAGGACCATTTGTAATTCAAGCCGCGTACCCTGGCAACGCCTACAAGCTAATCAACGCCGAAGGGACCGAGTTATCCCACCCTTGGAACGGGCTTTATCTTAAGAAATACTACCCTTAGCACAAACAAAAAAATCATGAAAAGATAAAAACATCAAAAAACAAAGAAATATTGAAAACCACTAAAAATATGGAAAATTCAAAATGCCGATGCCCGGCAGTCACCATATAGTTAAGTCCCTACATTTAACCTTCATGTTAGGATAGGGCCCATTAAGGCTTGGTAGGCACCGGGTCTTGGTTTGCCAGAACCGTGGAGACCCCTGTCTGGCCACGTCGGCCTATGCTCGCTCGAAGGAAGCTAACATGTGTTCACTTATGTATTTTATTCAAAAAAGTTGGTAGCATCACCTACGGTAGGGCCACACCTAGAAGATCTCCAGAAGCTGTAATCTTTATTCTTTTCTCTTCGACCAAATGAGACAGTCGGCGCCCTTAAAACGCTGAGCATGAGAAACCGAAACTCAAACCCCAAGGGCAAGAGTAGGATCCATTTCCTCGAGCATCGATCAGTGCACGAGAAGAGGGCAGTGTCCCCGCAGGCATACACAAAGGGAGCCCACAAACGTCAAACGACTATATCTCCCTCATAAAAAGAAATACAAAATCAAAATCAAGAGGAAAAGCCTGGTCGTAACCGTGCCTGTTGTGATAAACGGAACCCCTCAAAGCAAAAGTCTGAATCCACAAAAGGGGCCGTGGAATGTAAATGCTCGAGATTTGGTCCGAAGTTGACCGAAAGGAAAGAGTTAATGGGCCCTTATTCGCTCGCCAGGTTAACGGCTTTGCCGGTCCTCTCAGGAGGTTTATCCCCTACGCTCTTCCTTCTCCCTCTAAAGATGAAGGTTCGATGGAGTTTCTGAAGGGTGAAAACTGCCTAGGGTCTGCGACCTTATTTTAATATACACATTTGGTTGCCTACTTTGAAAAGCAAAAGCTATCGCTGCGAAGGAGTCTCCGTGTTTCTGGCTGGTCAAGACCCCTGTTTACCACCTTGATGTCTTCTTGTTTAACCTCGGGCTTAGGCCAATGCAAGCGCGTCACCTATGGGTGCGACGGCGTCTGATTCCGGGTCAGCGTCGCGCGGTTGGTCGTTAGGGTTCCAGGGTGTTCCATCTTATACCATCTAGAGTTGTGAGGAAACAGACCCGGGTCGGGCAAATCATTTACCTCGAACACCTTTTGGGTGAATCCCTGTGGTTGGAAGCAACTGGGAGCCTAAGCATGGCATGACGGTATTGTCATCAGGGTAAGTCTTAGCCGGCGGGATCATCATTCGAGGGGTCTAGAGGCCCAAATCAACCTAGATGTGTACTTAGGATACCTGGGAGGTTAGTAAGAAACCCCTGTCTCACGTAGGTTAGGTGCCATTTGGGTGCTTGCCGGGCGTTAGCAATAAATTTTTTTTTTTTTGAAATGATAAAAGCAAAAAAAATGAAAAAAGAGAAAATGCACATATTTGCAAACAAAAAAAATCTTTTTATGATAAAACAAAAAAATATCAAATATAAAAAAGAAAATAAATCAATTTTACATGATTACATTTGCGTGCAGCATCTCACTGTTAATACCGCTTGCATTCGTGTGCTTGCCTGTCGCATTTATCATCACCGCATCTTTCCCTTGCCTTCGTTAAATAAAGGCTTGGCCCCTTGACCAGTTATCAAGGACAGTCACAGTGACCATTTGCTTATTGAGCAAGGGGCCAAGTCAGAACAGAAATTCTGATTTGTTTGTTTCAGTGATATATGCAGAGATTCAGGCAACTGAAGCGAAGGTGAAAAACAAACAAACCAAACCTTGTATTTTATTCCAAAAACTAAAAAAATTACATCAAGTTCCGCCCTCTTTCTCTGCATCACTCGTCCCACTACTCTCCGGGCAAAATGCTCTCAAAGGTGCTACCCAACTACGAAAAGCAGTACTCCTACCGCTCTGTACTCCCCTTCCTATTCCCACATCCCGGCATTGATCCACGGAAGCAGCAGAGAAGCTACCAACACGAAAGCCACGCTCTCGTGCTTTTCGGTAGCGCTCCTCACCATCTCTCAGCCACTGTTCAGCAAGACCAAGGCTGATTCGGAGTTCGAATAGTTGGACCTCCATGGCCCTTCGTTCCTCCCTTTTAGCCAAACTGTTGGCTCTTTCTCTCTCTGCGTCTCTTTCTCTCTCTGCCCGTTCTCTCTCACGGTCTTCCCTCTCCAACTGGAGAGTGATCCTCAGTTCCATAGCATCCCTGGAAGAGTCGTCATCAGGATGACGCCGCAGTTCCCTCTCCAGTTCTGCTATCCTAGTCTCCTTCTGCGCAGCTTGGGCAAGCGCTTCTTCCGTCTCCTTTTCCTGTCGAGTGTACCATCTCAGATACACGATAAGGCATAAACAAGGAAAATTTAACACTGAGACTCTTACCTGTATAGAAAGCATCCCTTCTGCCTCCGCAGCACGCTGCGTGGCATGAGCAAGTTGCTCATGAAGAGAGTCAAGTTCTGAGGTGGGAATCCACAAGTTGGAAGAGGCACCACCCACTCCTATCGCTGGGGAAGCCGCGCCAATCTGGGCATGCTACTACCGCGTGAATTAGCAGCCAACATCTGGAATCTGGGGTTTTAATTAGGAACGTACTGTACACCTACCAAGGCGCTCGTAGCTCCGCGGGCATCGCCCGACTGTTGTTCCATCTCTGCCAAGCGAGTTCGTAAATTCGCTATCATGGCATCCCGGACATCCTGCAGCCATACGAGTCAGCATTTTCACCAGAAAACCAAAAAAAAGGAGAAAGAAGAAAAGAGAAAAAGGGGAAACCTACCTCCGCAAGTCCCCGGGGTTGGAGCCGCTCTACGTACTTTGTCCTATATAGACGTAAGTAGTCCTCACTATCCCGCGCCTGTGATTCTACAATCGTGCCACCCCGTTGCCAGTCCTCATACTGTTCAGGGAATCGCACGCGCCAGTCAATGCAGGTCGCCGGTCCCCGCGTCTTTCTCCCGACACGAGGTGGCGCAGCTGAATCCACCCATTCTTGAGCCAGTCCTAAAGTCCTCATAACTAATCGTAGCCGAAGCGGCTTGATTTCATTCAGGCAGTGCATCCATAGTTCCCGTCCGAACCGGGCACGACTTGCTAGAACCCACGGCTGGTTGGCATCGACCATGTCTGAGTAGGGTCTCCAGTTTACCATCGCTGCAGGGAACTCCTGTAGCTCTCGCCTTAGCACCATCAGTTGGTAGGTTAGGGGTGCCGCACTCATGATGGGTTCCCACCGCCTGGCTAGCGGCACCATCGCAGGTCGCCAATGCCGAGCTCTCCCCATAGGGAGGTAATAATAGTTCCACAGCTGCTCGGCGCAGGCCATCAGAACTTTACAAAAACACAAAAAATACGAAACAAGCAAAAACAAAAAAATACCTGGATGAATGGTGTGAAACAACTCACAGTCATCTCACGATCCGTTTCTTGGAATAGGCCTGCAAACAAGTGTGCCAGCATGGCGGCTCCCCAGGCATAATACCCTACTCTTTCAAGGTCTGACAGCAGCTCCAGGAAGCACCATTGGATACCGTCCCCTTTCGAGCCCAGTACCAATCTCCCCAAAAGGAAGAGGAGAAATCTCCTCAAATCTATGTTGCATCTTTCCCAGTCGCCGAAATCTGTGCAGTACACGGCACGGCATCCTATTTCTATCCTTTCCATGAACTCTTCTGAGGATTCATCGTCCCGCCGACGAGTGTCGGTGAGCCCTAATGCATCCATCAGGGACGCCCTAGCTACCGACCAGTTTTTCCGACCATCCAGGTCCAAACCCAGTAACTTCTGGGCACCTTCTCTATAGTCCGCGTAAGTGACTCCGGTCACTGCCTCGCCCTCTACCTTCAGGCTTGTGATCCGGACCACATCCTCCAAGCTGGGCACCATGTGCCCCCAGGGCATCAGGAATGCCGGGCTCACTGGGTCCCATCTCTCACACAAGGCTTGGATCAGGACTAGGTCAAGTTGGATCGGCTCGATCCGAAGGAAGGTACCAAATCCCATCACGTCTAGCCTCGCCTTCTGAAAATCTGGGAGGCCCCTGTACGCTGCTACTACCAACTCCCATAAGATTTGTGATTTCATCACAACCTACACATACAAGGAATGGGGGTGAGGTTTGGTCAGAAGAAAGGAAGAAAGAATGAGAAAAGGGCAAGAAGACTTGGCTTACGTGTTGTGATTGGGCCCTTTCGCTGAAGTGCCCTTCAAGGTCTGAAAGCCTCCTGGAACTACTACCACTGGACCTGCTTCTCTTCGAGGAATGGGAAGATCCGCCCTCCATCCAACTCTCAGAATTTTGAACTCCTCCTCTCCCGTAAGAAATTGTGCTCCTCGAGTTAGCTCTCGATATACCTGGGAAAATAAAAGGGACAAGAATTTATAGAAACAGAAGGAGTGTGTGCCAAGATTACCTCCATCACCTGTTGATGATAGCCCTCGTAATGAGGCACCTGCCATGCGGTCCCGTGTGTCACTTCACCGCGCGCACAGGGTGATTGACTGGACGAAGAATACGACGAATAGCCCCTATGTTGTCTAGGGATACCCTATCATGATTTGGAGGACGTCCGCAAAATTTGACACAGCATTCGGGAAAAGAAACTAGGGCCGTTATTATTGACTTCGACGGCAGATTCCCGTGGAAAATGGTCACAACAAGACGTGATTCTCCGCTCGGGGCGGAGTCTCGGCAGACCCATCACATGGGAACAGTGCAAAGGAAAGGAAGTGTAGGGAAGAAGGAACGCACAAGAGAACAAACAAGCAGCATAAAATCAAATCATTCCATTCATAATTCTACATAAGTTGTCACAAACACTACAATCATAGAGAGGTGGCGGGTCCACTAGCTCGCCAATCCTCACCATCACTCATCTCTCTGGGCACACTCCTCCTCTCCCCCGAGGTGAGGGTCCCTCAGAAGCCTCCGGGATCCCCGTGTAGTAGCACCTGCCTCGCCTCTTGGTGCCTGCTCCGCAGCAGTGACTCGCTGCTCCTCCCCTGGCGTGGCAAAAAAGCCACTGGCGGCAAAGCGACCGGACTGGCGGAGTCGCTCCCCGAACTCTCGCGCTCTCTCGTAGCGCGTCTCCATCCCTCCTAGCCTCTGCACGACGGCCTGAAGGCCCAGCTGGAGCTCCCTCACTTGGGCCTCCAAGGCCCTCCTCTCGGTCAGATCCCGCTGTCGCTTGGACCTTCTCTCGGCTTTCTCTCTCTCTGCCTCTCTCCTCATCATCTGCAGAAGAACCCTTAACTCCAGCATGTCTGGAGAAGGTCTCTCCTCACCGCGATGCCGCAGCTCCGCTACAGTCGCCACCCAGGCATCACGCTCCTCTTCCGCCCGGGTCGCGCGGGCCACCGCACCGGTAAGTTGCTCTCGGAGGGAGGCAATCTCGAGAAAAGGGGCCGAGGAACTGGAAGATCCGCCAGCCACTCCCACCGTCGCTGTCTGCTGGGCACACTGGAACAAAATAAACAACGGCCGTCAGTGAAACTCCAAAATCTGAAGTTAAAAGTGCGGCACATAACTTACCAGAAGCGACAACTCATGTTGAGCGACGGCCAGCTGCCGCCTAGTCTCTGATAGTTGGGCGCGCGAGCCGCCGATGCCACGCGTGTCCCCAGCTTAGGGAAGCCCTGCGTAGCTCTCTCTCTGCCGCTGCAGGAAGTCGACACTGTCCTGCACCAGTATACCCCCTTGCTGTCTAGGGACACGTACGGGCTACTCCTCGAGCCTTGCCTTGCCGCGACTCTCCCTCCTGATGCGGCTCGGCTCGTCCGCACTCGCCCACTCATCGGCTAGACCCAGGGTCCTTGCCATGTCCTGCACCAAGAAAGGGGTTCCATATCAGTCAAAAGGAACGCGTCCCCTGTCTAGGACGCGTCCATCAGTTGAGTGCAACACTCGCCGAACCCTTTCCCCCTCGCGCGGCTCGCTTCAAAACCCAAAATGAATTAAAAGAGGAAGAGATCGAAGCACCTACCGAACCGTGTTCACCTCCTCCAACGCCATCGGGCCCCTCAGGTCCCTCGGGGGCCCGGAGCGGCCCTTCCTCCTCCATGGACGCCGTTCCGTGCTCGGGCCCGTCCCTCCTTGGGCGAGGGGTCCCGCGTCCCTCTCCACCTTCACCGTGGTCATGCCCACCGAACTCCATCGATCAAAAGAGGAGGAAGATGAGAAAAGGGGCAAGCGAGTTTCGACAGAAGGCGGGCTCGTTTGCGGGTAAGGCACGGGAGAAGAAAGGCCACCCGACGCTTTAAATTTGAATTCAAGGATTAAGACGCGTCCTCGCGCCTGGACGCGCCCAAAAGGGGGAGAAAGGAAACAGAATCCCCCCGTGCAAAGCGTAGTTCCCCGCTGTTCAGGGCACGGTCTCACGGAGCGTGCCTCAAAGGACAACTCAGTGCAAAGAAGAAAGTGTGGGAGAGAGAAAGGTACACACAACACAAAAAAGCCATTTCCATTTCATATAATAGCCGAAAGTACATCATACAGTGAGAAGGGTGACGTACAAGCAACTCTCTAACTCTCACCACCACCCTCCTGGTCATCTCTCTCCTCCCTCCTCTGCCGGGGATCCCTAGGGGGCCTCTGCGAACCCTGAGACGCCGTGCTCGCCTCGCCCTGTGGTGGCACTCCAGCCTCGAAGGCGCGACGACGCTCCTCGGCCGAAGAGACCAGATAGCTGCCCATGGAAAAAGAACCAGACTGACGAAGTCGCGCCCCACGTTCCTTCGCCCTCTGGTACCGCTCCTCGCTCTCCCGAAGCCTCCCCTCCGCTGTGCCGAGACTCAATCGGAGCTCCAGCAGCTGGGCCTCTAGAGCCCTCCTCTCTGTCTGATCCCGCTGTCGCTCCTCCCTCTCTCTCTCCCTATCCCTCTCCCTCTCTCTCTCCACGCTCTCCCTCTCTCTCTCCACGTTCTCCCTATCCCTCTCCCTCTCCTCTCTCTCCCTCATCGCCTCTCTCCTCGACAGCTCGAGGGCGATCCGCAGATCCAGCACGTCACGAGGGAGCTCCTCAGCCTCCCGTCGACGCTCCTCCTCCAGCTCCGCAATCCGGGCATCACGCTCTGCCACCCAGGCATCGCGCTCCTGCTCAGCACGAACAGCACGGGCCAGGGCCTCCCGAATCTCGGCCACCTGTCAAAGAACGCATGCACCGTAAGAGAACAGTGATAGAAGGAAAGCAGCTAGAAAAGGGACGGGGCCAAGCAAACACTCACTCGAGCCTCGCGGTCATGCTCGACCTCCTCAGCCCGAGCCACCGCGTGCGCCAGCTGCTCCTGGAGGGCAGAAACCTCTGGAGGAGGGCCCCGCGAACTGGAACCCGCTCCACCAGCCATCCCGGCTGCCGCTGTCTGGTGGGCCCGCTGAAACACGGGGCAAACGTCAGTCAAAGGCTAAGCATCAAAAATCCAGGTCACAAAAAAAAATGCATTGCATAGACTCACCAGGATCTCCAACTCCTGTCGGATGGCCACCAACTGTCGCCTGGCGTCCGCCAACTGGGCCCGCAGGTCGGCGATGATGGTATCACGAGCATCCTGCATTACACATAAGTTAGTATCCCATGCATATACATATAGAAAAGTGGAGCAGTTTCATTTCACTTACCCATGCCATACCACCCAAGGAGAGGCGGTCCCCGTACGTAGCTCGGTACCGTCTCATGTAGTCTGTGCTGTCCTGTACGTGGGACACCACTGGGACCCCGCCCTGCTGCCAGTCCTGGTACTGTGCTGGGAAGCGCGTACGCCAGTCCACAATCTTCACCTTCCCCTTGGTCTTCTGCCCAATGCGGGCCGGCGCATCTACGTCAACCCACTCCTGGGCCAGCCCCAACGTCCTCATGACCAGTCTAAGCCGCAGCGGCTCAATCTCGTTCAGGCAATGGACCCACACGTCCTGCCTGAAACGAGGAAGACCCGCTACAACCCAGGGCTGGCCAGCATCGCCCATGCCCAGGTAGGGCCTCCACACCACCTGCATCACCATACATACATCATATTAGTTACCATTCAGTGACATGCATAAACACAAAAAAAATCATACGCATCATACCATGGCCTCGGGATACTCGCTCAGCTTCCGACGAAGTGACGCCAGCTGGTAGCCGTGGGGTGCTGCAACCACGACCGGCCTCCACTGCCGCGCCAGAGGCACGGCCCTCCTATTCCCATGCCTAGCCCTCCCCATCGGAAAATAGTAATAGCTCCACACCTGCATCCATCATATATCATTAGTACAATAATTGCATATTTAACTGTGAAAATGCATAAATAAAATGTTTACCTGGAGGAAAGGTGCGAAGCCACTGACTGTCGTCTCCTTCTCCGAAGTCTGGGAGAGATCAGCAATCAAATGGGCAAGCAGAGCCGCTCCCCACGCGTAGTGTCCCACTCTGTCCAGATCCGCCAAGATCCCGAGGAAACGGCAGTGGATGCCATCCCCCTTCGTCCCCAGCAGAAGGCGGCCCAGGAAGAAGAAAAGAAACCTCCGAAGGTCTAGGTCCACCAGCTCCCTCTCGCTTGGATCCTGGGTGAAAGCTGCACGAGCATCCCCCTCCAGTCGAGCCAAGAACTCCGCTCCAGTCTCGCTAACCCTCTGGCGCGGGTCGACGAATCCGAGCGCCTCCATGATCTCCACTCGGCCGACTACCCTGCTGTCTCTATCAGTCACGCTCGTCTCTAACCACAGCAGGTCTAGGGCACTCTCTCGGTAGTCGGGGTAGGTGACCCCGCTGACTGCCTCTCCGTCAACCCGTAGCCCGGTAATCCGAGCCACGTCCTCTAGTGTCGGCACCATGTGCCCCCAGAGCATTAAAAACGCCCGGCTCGGTGCGTGCCACCGCTCCCTCAGTGCCTGGATAAGAGGAAGGTCGAGCCGGAAGGGCTCGATCCTAAGGAAAGCTCCAAAGCCCATGGCGTCCACACGCGCCCTCTGGAAATCCGGCAGCCCACGGTATGCTACCACCACCAAGGACCAGCTGATCCGGCCCTTCATCAAGCCCTGCACACCACAAAAACCAACAAAGAACACATCAGCATCATGAACAGTAATAAACAATAACACTGTATATACTATTTATTCTTTTTATTTTATTTTTTAATATATATATATATATATATATTATTTTTTGGAGGCGTCCAGTCCCCTGAACGCCTCCTTCCTATTTTTCTTTATTTCTTTTTTTCAAAAAAAAAATCCAAGAACCAAAAACAAAAAAATATATATATAATATATATTATATTATGGAGGCGTCCTAGGCCTTGGACGCCTCCTTATTTTTTAATTTTATTATTTACGTAAATAAATAAATAAACAAAAATAAAAAAAAGTGGAGGCGTCCAGGCCCCTGGACGCCTCCTTCTCTCACTACCCAGCCTTCTCTCACAGCCTCTCGCACGCCCGTTTTAGCCTATTGAACCACAAAGTGAGAATTCAGAAGTACTTACCGGGTCGTGATCGTCCTCGCCCGCGTCACCAGCATCCGCAGCGGCCTCCGCGGCCAGAAGCGGCACCTCCATCTCCTCACCCGCAGCAATCTCCTCTGCTGCGGCCTCCTCGGCATCATCCCTCAACCTCCTCGCACGACGAGCCAGTCGTTTCCGCTTCCCTGGACCCTGGCTCGATCCTCCTCGCTCCATTGGGACTAAGAATGGGTCGTTTGGAGTGGCTGGACGGTCAGAATGAACAGTGAGTGAGTTAGGGGGGGAGCCCCCCCTATATATAGATTAAGCTTTAATTGGGGCGTCCAGGCGCCTGGACGCCCCCACTTTTTTATTTTTTTTTAAAATTCAAAAACCTTAGGGGCGTCCAGGCGCCTGGACACCCCCAAACCAAAAAATTAAAAAATAAAAAAAATAAAAAATTAGGGGCGTCCAGGTCCCTGGACGCCCCCAAACCAAAAAATCAAAAAATAATAATAAAATAATAATAATAATTAGGGGCGTCCAGGATCCTGGACGACCCCCCAAAATTTTTTTTTTAAAAAAAATTATTAAAAAATACAGGGGCGTCCAGGCCTCTAGACGCCCCCATAATAAAAAAATAATAAAAAATATAATAAAAAGAAAAAAGGGGTTAGAGTATGTATATAATCCAAACAAAAGAAAAAAAAGGAAAGAAAAAGAAAAACCACAAAAAAGATAATAATTAAGGGGACGGGGGTCCGAAACATCCAAATGCCAGATTTTATTCCATCAGAAAGCAGAATGAGCTACATCAGGGGTTTAGGCGCCTTAGGCCTTAACTTCCCCAGTTCGGTTACATAAGCCCTCCACGGCTCGCATTCTTCCACCACGTGCGCTAATGCCTTTCCCGCAACACTTGTCTTCCAGGGAGCTTTAATGGCCTTCGCTTCCTTCGCGTCCGCTTCAGTGCCCAACTCCCTCTTCTTCAAAGGAACGATGCCAGTCGGTGGCGGGAACGAATGGCGTGGGATGCCAATCTGGAGGCAGCACCGATGCGCGTTGTAAAGAACAAACTCGGTCGCGCCGATCAATTGAAGATCAACTTTGGGGGAAGGCCTCATGAGGAGATCTAGCGAAAGCAAACATGCCGGTGCGCAAGTAAAGAAGCCTTGTGTCACGGTGCGGAAGTGAGACCGCCAGTCTTCACGTTTCTTCAGCCACGGAACGCGGTTCACTACAGTACCACCGAAGCCTAACACGTCGGCTATGTGATGAAGAGGACTTTGTTGGAAGAGCTTCGAAGCGGTTGGCATTCCCTCGCGGTGGTCGAATTTGAAATGCAAATCCAGCCAGCAATTCAAGACAAGTGCACAACCAAATGGAGGCTTACCCATGCTCGAGGCAGTAAGGCCGCTGTAAAGATAGGCAAGGACGGCGGGTCCCACCCTCTTTCCACGCCAGATCCCGCAGATAGCACCCAGTTGGTCTTCCTCCACCATGTTGTCGGTATAAGGGAACAAGAGAGCACCCGCCAGACAGATAGTGAACCCCTTCATGATTCCCTCCAAATAGTCATCATCTGGTGACCCTCTCAGGGCGTCCATGACCCACTCCGCGAGCTTTTGGAGATCGATCCCCTTTTGAGTACGGACCTTTCGGGCTACGTCGGGCGGCATGAAGCTTCCAAGGACACTTTCAGAAGTCCCCCGTGTCAGCATCCGCATAGCCTTCACCCTCCCATCACTCTTGAATTTCTTCAATCCGAGCAAAAGTTCCACCTCCTCGAGGAGGATGGTCACCTCGAAGGTCGGGAAGATAAAAGTGTGGGTCTGGGGATGCCAGATCTCCACTAGTGCGCCCATAGCCGCCTAGTCCATACGAATCTTCTCGTAATGCTTGGCGTGAATAAGGAGCCCCTGCAGATGCCACTTCGAGAGTATGGCCCTCATGCCAATGGAGATATTGGAAGTCAGCTTTGAAAGCCATGGCAGCTTGGAAAACTTCCTCGGGCCTGGGAAGAGTGGATATGGCTGGAAGAGGAAAGAAATAAGAAATGAAGGAAGTAAGAAGAAGGTTCACATGGAAAACTTGAAATGAATCAGCTTACCATATGCGACAAGATCGTCCCACTCAGATGACCCTCGAGGTCGGAGAGTCACCTAATCTCGCTGCTAGGCTTGCTCCTCTTCATAACGCGGGAAGACTCTCCTTCCATCCTGAAATCTCTAGATTCTCCTCTCCTTCCTCTCCTGAGCTTCCAAAACCCACCTTGGTGCATTTGAATGAACTAGCCTAAGGGGAGTTCCTATAGGAAGGGAAGATCGCTACAGGACAGAACATGTCACATCAGTGGTCATTGTCAAGATTTTGGTCTGGATCTCCTTTGAACTGTGGTGCGATTCTGCTATGATTCTGCTACTTTATGATGTTGCTAACCTTTTCTGGCCTGTGCAGGTTTTACTAACGGACGTCTTTGTCCTATCTCTTGTCCCACCTTTCATTGATTGGTCCCACCTTGTCATGCATCGTAGTATATGATACTTACGCTACTAGAACATGTCAAGGACCTTGCGGCTCGAACGAATCTGGGATATGAGTTCCCCTTCAACAAAAACGGTGATGATCCCGGAAGAATTTGGGTTGTACGGATAGGCCGTCAATTTGTGATAGAATGGGGACGACGGTTCCATTCAGTGAGTTGGTGCGCGGATAAACGGGCCCCAGCCCAGTATCAGCTCACCGGGTCGGTATCCTGACCCGTTCTTCACAAGTTGACAATATTATCCTTGGCTATTTTCTATTTTAGTTTGTTTTAAATTTTTCTTTGAACCCAGCATGCATTCATATAGGACTTTGATTTATTGCGGAAGATCATTCAAGTGATTCGATTGTGAAAGCCGTTGTGCTCCAATTCCCACAAATATGAGATATTCCACTCCGAATGAAATACTGAGTTTCCTTGAGACAGCCCTACGCTGCTCTTCCAAAGGAGACCCTTGTTTGGACAGACCCTCAGATATTCCTTTACCTTTTTTGACCCACCTTGGCCGCAGCACTTCCACATTGGCTGGTAACCGCTCCCCAAAGGTGAAACCTCCGATTTATGACCCAGGTACTTCCACACCGAGAAGTTGGTCTCCTTTTGTTTCGTGCCTGAGCGCACATCTCACCCTCCCTTATTTGATCTCCGTCCAAGCAATCATCAATATTTGAAAGACCTTCTTCAATGTCGCCTCATTGAAACTCTAGGAAAGATTCCAAACAGTAACGTCAAAAGCGTGTCTCATCACACCTTGGCATCAACTTATCTGTCCGCTCCCACTTCACTCCACTCCACTTCGATACCATTCCACTACGTGTCGCTCCCTTGCAAAGCAGACGCCAAGGCGGGGCAGCTGTAGACACGCCATTCCTGACGTCTCCTGAGAAAGTCTCATATTACTATACAACGCCCCGCAACGGCTTACGCATTTTGAATCACTCGAGTGCTTCCTTTTCTCGGGTCTTCTTCTACCTTTTTCGGCATCCGGAATCGTCTCGTCATGGCATTCGGACGGCATCAACACCAGTCGGACGTATCAGGAGGTTCCGGAATCAAGAAGGGGGTCTACCGGGCGGTCGGCGATACCTGATTTGAGGACCCGGGTGGGTCTTAATGGGGGCGTCCAGGCCCCTGGACGCCCCCATCTTTTTAATTTATTTTATTATTTTATTATTTTTCTCAGGGCCAAAAAATAAATAAAAATATATATATTTTAATGGAGGCGTCCAGGACCCTGGACGCCTCCATAAAAACTAATAATAATAAATATTAATAAAATGCCAGTTGGCATAAAAAAATAAAAAAAAATAAAAAATACATATTAATGGAGGCGTCCAGGCCCCTAGACGCCTCCATAAAAATAAATAAAAAAAAATTAAAATGCCAGCCCTTGTATAAAAGACAAAAGAAAAATAAAAAATAATATACTTTTGGAGGCGTCCAGGCCCCTGGACGCCTCCATCAACTCCCTCACGGGCGCCGGCCACCGAACGACGGTTTGTCGTGTGTGAAAAAATCCAAATATAGAGACGTCCGGTCAGCTGGACGCGCCCATTTCTGAATCACGAGGCGCCGCTCACAAAACCACGCGTTGTGCCAAACCGCGTGCGGCCGTCGTCGGTTTTCGGTGGATCTGTTGGAGGCGTTCGGGACCCTGGACGCCTCCACAAAAGTATTCCAAAAAAATCAATAAAAATAGAATAAAATATTATTTCGGCCCTGATGGAGGTGTCCAGGGTCCTGGACGCCTCCACCCTCCGGAGCCCTATAAATAGAGGCCCACCCCCTCAGTTCTGGGAGAGCTTCGAAGTGATCCGATAGGCTGCCGGAGCCCAGAGGCTACGGAGTCATTTTCTAACCCGTGGGTTCTTTCGTAGGTGGAGGTTCTGCCGGCTTCTCGGGTGCTTACGCTCGCGAGAGGAAGGTCGTCTTCATCCACCGCGCTTCCACGTCGTCCCCACGCTGCCGGAGCTCCGCCGGATTTCACCCTCGGCTCATCCAATAAGCCTTTTCTTCCCCTTTCTCTTCGTAGTTCTTTTGCATTCATCATCTCGTATCCTCTATCCCCATTCATAAGGGCGCCTCTTCTTTTATACTTCTTGCATCCATCATCTCATTTTCCTCCTACTCGAGTCCGAGAGGGGTTTAAAAGATAACACCAACCAGGTGTGTGTCTTGCCATCATTTCGTTATTTTTATCGCAAGGATTTGAATACTACACCTCCATCTTTCTAATCTACTTGTCATTTGTTTGTCGTTGTTTTACAAGGATAGCCGAGGAAAGCCCTCTCCGTCGGCCGGCCGGAGGGAGAGGAAGAAGCAACCCACCATCTCCCGCTCTTGAGGTAGGCGCGATCACTTTCTTATTTTGGGGTCTTTCGGCCCCTGGCGATCACATCTTATTTTCGAGGCCGCGGCGAGTCACTTCCCCAATGGCCGTTTAAATTTCCGTTCTTATATTCTCTTATACTATGTTATATTCTGCTCATATCCTCGAGGCCGCGGTGAGTCACTTCCCCAATGGCCGTTTAAATTCGTGTTTTTATATGTTATGTTCTTATCTATTCGTGTTCTCGAGGCCGCGGCGAGTCACTTCCCCAATGGCCGTTTAAATTCATGTTCTTATACGTTATATTCTTATCTTTTTGTGTTCTCGAGGCCGCGGCGAGTCACTTCCCCAATGGCCGTTTAAATTCCGGCTCTTTGTATTCTCTCTATATTCTGTCATCTTATTATCTGTTCATATTCTCGAGGCCGCGGCGAGTCACTTCCCCAATGGCCGTTTCAATTCTTGTTATTTAATTTTTGCACCATTCCCGTCCCCCCGAGGCCGCGGCGAGTCACTTCCCGCTATGGCCGTTTAAACCCCATATTTTGCTATATCATACTTGTCCCGCTCGCCCCGTCGGAGCAATCTCCCGTGGTGGCCCCTTCTCTCTCTTCTCTTATTTCTGTGTTGCAGCAAACAAACACCAAAAAGAAAGAAAAGAGGAGCCCGCGCGCGCTCCGCGTCCTCTCCGCTCTTCCCCGAACCGCGTGACGTCGCTCACAATGGGGTACTTGACGGAGGTAAGATCATATATCTACTCACGCAAGAGTTAGTGTTTCAGATAGGCATAGCCTAACCTTCCCACTAAGTCTTTTGATATACCCCTAACTCAGGTGACCAGATTGTGACTATGAAAGGTTTAACTAGCATGCATGTTAACCTATATTAACTACTAGTTAAGCCAGATCTTGAGAACACCTACCTGTTTGACGTGAATACGTGGAAGAGATAATAAGAAAACCAAGCTTCTCTACATGGATCCAACATCAGGAAGAAGAACGTAGGAAGAAGGTACCCCTCACGTTCCTGAAAATAATAAAAGAAATGGGAAAGAAAGGAGGTGTTTCTCTTCTGCAGGTGGAGACGAACCAGAATGTAGGCAATCACCATCTAACATTAGATGGATGGGAATAATTATAAGGAAAGAAAACATGAGGGTCCATTGCCAAGGAACACGAAGCAATTAGTGCTTCAATCCATTATCGGGAAAAGGGTACATTGCCAGCGAAGAGGAGGGTCCATTTCCAAGGAACAAGAAGCAATTAGTGCTTTAATCCATTGTCGGGAAAAGGGTACGTTGCCTGCGAAGAGGAGCTGTACATGTTTACCTCTGGAAGGACGATAGATCTGAGGAAAATGGCACCCTTGAGGGTGCCATGATTTAGGTGAATAACGCCCCTGTACAAGGGCGCTATATCATCTGGCTTTAAATTTTTTTTTTTTTGATAATGTAATGTGAATGGCGCACTGGGAAGGGGCACCCTTCAGTGAATAGCGCCCTGGTCAGGGGCGCTATTTACCTCTGTGCTGGTTTGTGTTTAAGTCAGATGTATATATGTATATAGACATATATATAATTGGTTAGTTGGTGGGGTCTTAAGAGAGATATATCTAAGATATATCTATGTATTCAGTGGAATGTTCGGTGGCCCTGTAGACTTGTGTTTGGAATAGGAAACCCCAATACGTGTGATGACTTTCATTCTTGTATATTTATGTAGTGGCCCTCATGGGTCATTCTACCATTTTATTTAACCTTCTTATAGAGTTACCTTCTTATAGAGTTATCTAGGGTTTTATTTACTTTGGAAAAAGGTCTATTTCTTTATCATTTTTATTCGGGGTGCTACACCCTCCCCTACTTAAAAGAATTTGGTCCCCAAATTCAATATATGTGGAGACATGGAAGGGTGAGAAGTACTCACAGAGTAGAATAGTTCTGGAAATCTCATTCTCATTGACTCCTTACTTTCCCATGTAGCTTCTTGCTCTAAGCATCAATTTCCTTGAATTTTCACCATAGGGATCGTCTTCTTCCTTAAAACTCGGACTTCTCGATCGAGGATCTTCATTGGCTTCTGCTCATAGGTAAGGTCCTTCTGTATCACTAAGTCAGTGTGATCGATGATGTGGAGAGGATCATGCACATACTTCTTCAGCATAGAAATATGGAATATATTGTGCACCTCCGATAGTTGTGGAGGCAAGGCAATGCGGTAAGCTACCTCGCCCACTCTTTCTAATACCTCGAATGGACCAATGAATCTCGGTGTAAGTTTGCCCTTAACACCAAATATTCTAATACCTCGGCCCAGAGATACCTTGAGAAAAATATGGTCTCCAACTTAAAATTCCAGATCTCTCCTCCTGTTGTCAGCATATGATTTTTGCCTGGACTGTGCTATCTTTAGCCTTTCTTGAATGAGGTGTATCTTCTCGGTTGAATCTCTTACCATATCTGGGCCTAGAATCTGTTTTTCACTGACTTCATTCCAGCATATTGGAGATCGACAACTCCTACCATAAAGTGCCTCGAAAGGTGCCATTTGGATACTGGCTTGATAGCTATTATTATATGCAAATTCAGCCAGGGGTAAGTGGTCATGCCAACTACTGTCAAAATCTATAATATAGGCCCTTAACATATCTTCAACAACTTGATTTGTCCTTTCTGTCTGTCCATCCTTCTGGGGATGGAAAGCAGTGCTGAAGTTGAGTTTCATCCCCAGAGAGTGTTGTAGACTCTTCCAGAAATGAGAGGTGAAGCGTGGGTCTCGGTCGGATACGATCGACACGGAAACTCCATGCAATCTAACTGTCTCCTTGATATACAGGGCAGTAAGAACATCAACCAACCATCGACTTTTGATAGGCAAGAAATGAGTCGATTTAGTTAGGCGGTCGATAATTACCCAAATTCCATCATGTCCACCTCTAGTCTTGGGCAAGCCCATAATAAAATCCATGCCAATGTTCTCCCACTTCCACTTGGGAATATCTAGTGGATGTAGCTTTCGGATGGGTTTCTGATGTTCCGCCTTCACTTGTTGACATGTCAGGCAGCGAGATACAAAGTCCGCTACCTCCCTTTTCATATTAGGCCACCAGAAGGTCCTTTTCAAGTCTTGGTACATCTTGGTGGCTCCAGAGTGGATTGTGTACCTCGATCAATGAGCTTCTTCAAGCACCTTCCTTTTCAACTCCGGACAGTCAGGTACACATGTCTGTTCATGAAATAGCAATCTACCATCGGGTGCCAACTTGAAATCAAGTCTCTCGTCCAGCTTGCCTTTTATCTCCACCAGTGTGGGATCTTCCTCTTGTAGCTTCTTAATTTCAGGTAGCAAATCTGGATGTAGACTCATATGGGAAAGAATAATACACCCATTCTTCTCATCTGTATTGATATTGAGCTCAGAGAATTTATCCAGCAACTTCCATTCTTGAATCATACAATTAGCCAATATTACTCTCGTCTTTCGACTTAGGGCATCAGCTACGGAATAACCCTTACCAGGATGGTATTGTATGGTGAAGTCAAAATCCTTAAGATACTCAAGCCATCGCCTTAGCCGCATGTTAAGCTCATTTTGGGAGAATAAATACTTGAGGCTCTTATGATCGGAGTATATAGTGAATCGTTCTCCGTAGAGATAGTGTCTCTAGATCTTCAAAGTAAATACCACCGCGGCCAACTCTAGGTCATGCACCAGATAGTTCTCTTCATGCTTCTTCAGTTGACGGGAAGAGTATGCGATGACTCTCCCATTTTGCATAAATACACATCCGAGGCCAATACCAGAAGCATCGATATATACCTCGTACTTCTCTCCTTCGATTGGCAATGATAAGACTGGAGCAATGGTCAAGAGATCTTTCAAAGCTTGGAAACTCCTCTCACAGTCTTCCTTCCACTCATAAGGTATTTCCTTGCGAGTCAATCGGGTGAGAGGAACAACAATTCTTGAGAAGTCCTTGATGAAATGCCGGTAATAACTTGCTAGCCCCAAGAAACTTTGAATCTCTATTGCATTTGTTGGTCGCTCTCAATTCTTCACAGCTTCGACCTTTGATGGGTCCACAGAAATTCCGTTCTTCGAAATTATATGGCCCAAGAAGGATACTTCCTCGAGCCAGAACTTGCACTTGCTGAATTTGGCATATAATTTGTGTTCTCTAAATATCTGCAATGCCTACTTGAGGTGTTCTTCATGGTCTTCTTCAGACTTTTAATAAATCAAAATATCATCGATAAAGACCACAATAAACTAGTCTAAGTGAGGCCTGGATATGATGTTCATTAACTGCATGAAAGCTGCCAGGGTATTTGTTAGTCCGAAAGACATAACAGTAAATTCGTAATGCCCATACCTGCATCGGAATGTAGTTTTATGAATGTCTTCTTCTTTGATCTTAAGTTGGTGGTAACCAGAACGAAGATCAATCTTGGAGAAATATTTAGCTCCAGATAATTGATCGAACAGCTCATCAATTCTCAGCAGCGGGTACTTGTTTTTGATTGTGAGGTGATTTAGCTACCGATAATCAATACATAGTCTCATCGATCTATCCTTCTTTTTGACGAATAGCACGGGTGCTCCCCATGGGGAAGTACTTGGCCAGATGAAACCCTTGTTTAATAGCTCCATTAGTTGTTCCTTTAGCTCTTTCAGCTCAGCAGGAGACATTCCTTAAGGTGCCTTGGAAATAGGTTCAGCACCAGGGATAAGGTCGATGGTGAACGACACCTCCTGCTCCGAGGGTAAGCCGGGTAATTCTTCTAGAAAAATATTAGAAAAATCCCGAACTACACGGATGTCTTCAAGCATAGACTCCTCGATGTTCGTGGTAGTTAAAAATGCAATGAAATCCATACATCCTTTGCTTATAAGTTTACTAGCTCGAAGGGCTGCCATAAGAGGTGATCTAGCTCGAGGGGTAATGTACACCAGTTCCGGGTAATCCACAAAAGTTATCTTGCCATTCGGGCAATCTACAGTTACTTGGTATGTGGATAACCAATCATCACCTAGTATGACATCATACACTTCCATATCTAGGCAAATTAGGTCGGCAGGTAGATTATTTCTTTTAACCATAATATCACAGTTTGGGTAGTGATGTGTGATATTGACCTTGTTCCCGATAGGTGTAGATATGACTAAGTCTAACCATTTAGGCTCCTTAGTAAATGCAGCAACAAATTTCTTGGAAGTAAATGAATGTATTGCTCCAGTATCAAATAAAACTTTAGTAGTCTTAGAGCAAACGATTAGTGTACCTTCCACGATTCCTCCTTCCATTGGTTTCGTCTCTTGGAGAGCTTGCAGACGGCCTTGCTTCTTTGCCGGGAGCTTCTCATCCTTAAAGGCTTGCTCATTCATCAGTGGGCAATTAGGGATCTAATGTTCTCAGCTTCCACATCAGAGACAGGCTCCTAGCTTCCTCCAGCATTCCTCGGTCCTATTGTTAGGATCGGTGCGGAGGATTCAGGGGGGGGTGAATGAATCCCACCCTTAAAAACTTTTCGGCTCAATAAAAAAACTAGAACTCTAACAAAGTAAGACAACCAATCTGAAGAACAGGTAGAATATCCTTTTAAACCAAAGATCAAATACGTAACCCGCGCCCAAATAAAAAACTAGCGGAAGCAGCACAGATATAAACGAGAATGCAATGTAACCTGTGAAGTAGATAGGAGATATGGAGCAACCAACCACTGCACAGAGATTTTTAGGTGGTTCGGTCCACGGACCTACATCCACCCCACACTCAAACTGAGTGTGGCTTCACTAACAGCTGGGCAACACAGCTTGCCAACAGACGCTGATACACAGCTTACCTAGGGGAACAACCTCCCATCTTCCTCCTACACGGAGGGAACCTCCAACAACCCACGGTCACTAGAAATCAGAGACTCACGTCTCTCTTCCTCTACACCAAGAGGGAACCCCACTAGTAGCAGCCCCGCTACCAGTGAACCTGCCAGTAGCACTCTGCTACCAGCAATCCACCAGAGGCCTAGCCTCTCTTCCTCCTAGCCCGGAGGGAACCCACAAGCAGCCCCCCTGCTGCTTGCGAATCGGAGATCAGATCTCCCTTCTCCTGACCCACCAGGAGGAACCCGACCTCAGTCTAGAGGATCGGACGAACAATAGCAATAGGAGTATAAAAAAAAATAAGAAACATGAAAAGCACAGCAACGAAAGCTGGAAATGAACTACAATAGTCGTTCTGGATTTGATCCACGAACAGACTGAACAGGTCTTCAATAGACTTCTCTCCTCTTCTTCTTTTCTTCCTCTTCTTTCTTCTTCTCAGCTCACACACTCTTTCTGTTATGCTCCTTCTCTCACTGTCTCGATCAGCCCCTTTCTTTTTTCCTCCTTTTTGGCTCTACCTCTCTCTTGCTCGATGGCTTCTCTTTATACCAGCAGTGGCTAGGGCGTGTGTCTTCCACATTTCCTGCCCAATACTTGGCCCACGTGTCAGCAACTAGAGTTAGGTAGCATCAACTCACTTGCTCCAAAGGGTTGACGCAACCTTCAAGGACATTCTACAACAAATCTCAAGTCTGCTGCGTTGACTCCATCAGCCTGCTGCGTTGACGCATCGGTGATCCAGTGATCAAGTCTTCAACAGATAGACGTGCTGCGTCGACGCTCTCAGCATGCTGCGTTGACGCATTGGTGTTCCAGCATCTGAACTTAGATGGCTTCAGCCATCTCACGTTTCGTGTGGAGTGCGTTGACACATTGTGCAACTGCGTCCACCCTCTGGTCACCTTGTCGATCCATCAACCTGCTGCGTCGACGCCACTTGATGAATGCGTTGACGCACCAGAGTAATCCAGTAAGCCATTGGCTCTTCCTTTGTAACTGCTGCGTCGACGCTGCTCTATTTTGGCGTTGACGCAGTGAAATAACTCGTGAGGGTCTTTGCTTCGTGGAGTTAACATTGTGGATATCAGTGAAGGCTTCTTCAACTGATGCGTGGTCGCTTTAAGCTCCCAGCGTCGACCCTGTTCCTTTCTAGCAACAAGAATGAAATCAAGTGAAAGTATTATTGAATGAAAATTTAATTCATCACTGAATTGAACACATCATTCATATCTCATGGTTGTCATCATCAAAACCAGGGGCACAACAATCTCCCCCTTTTTGATGATGGCAACTATGAGGTGAATGCCATTAATGCCATTGCATCTAAACAACCATGGTTATTCATATCAAGCAAGGAGCTTTAGATTAACAGGAAATCTATTCATTGACTGAATCGAGCATTAATTTTGTCGTCCATTCAAGTTCAAGACTTTACATCATTGAACCAGACAAAAAGAAGAAAACACTTAGTTAGTCAGCAGGATTGATGTAGATGCAATGAACTCTAGATGCAATGAACTCTAGTTTAGATTCCAGCTTGACTTCATAATTCTCCTCCCCCTTTGACATCATCAGGAAGGGGAGTAGATGTGGGAGAGCTATGGAAAGTAACGATTGTATTTTCTGGCAGAAGAAGGTGTTTGTTGCTGACGAGAGGATTGCCCTTGAGGTGGCTGATGAGATTGCTGTCCTGAGGCAGATTGATCTCTGGCCAGTATATTCCTGATATCCTGAGAGATTTTGCCCAACTAGTGACTTAGAGTGGTGCGTACACTATCAATGGCAGAAGAGAGATCAGCTGTGACAGATTCCTTATTGTGAAACTTGTCTCCAAGTGACTGAATTGCTGCAGTCACTTTGTCAATCTTTTCTAACACAACTTTGAGGCATTGGGGAAGTGCATTGACATGACTCTTGATGGTTTCAACTGCTATCCTCACATCATAGCACAGATCAGTAATCTTGGCAAAGGATGAAAAAGTTGTAGCTTGTTGGCTGTGCATCTCTTTCACCAAAGTGGCTAGTTTGTCAAGGAGAGATGATATGTGATGAAGGATTGTCCTTGTAGCTTGGTCAGAAAGCATCTTGGAGAGTAAGAATTTTTGCCACTCAGATAAAATAGAAACTTCGAATTGTATAATCCTAGTAGTCAGTTTGTTGAGATGGTAATTTGTGAATTCCATTAATTTTTTCATCTTTGCATCCTGAGGCTGCAGCATCATAGACATGTGAGCGAACATCTCTTCAATAGTGGCTGGTGGTGGACCTGCATCAGAAGTTGGAAAAGGTCTCCTATAAACATCAATGGTTCCAGTTATAAGGGGTTCCATTGTAGGTGCAGAACCACTGGGTTCCCCAGTTTCCAACTGAGGGCTAGATGATCTAGCAAATGTGTCCTCAACCTCTGGTCTTTCTTCTCTCACATCTGATGGAATCTGTATCTCTGACCTGTTCACTTGACTTTCATCCATAGTGGCTGTTCTTGATGCCTGACCTGTTTCTGATGGAGCTGTTTTCTGACTGGGAAGAATTCTAACTGGCTTACCATTAATGACTTTAAATCCCATGAACTTCTGAATGTAAGTAAGGGTGTAAACATTCCCTTGAAGAATGATTATTTTCTTCTTAGAACCAAAGTCGACACCCACTTTTCTAAAAATGGCAGTTAATGGAGCAGCAAAAGGAAGTGTTCTGGACTGTGTCAGACAAGACCCCATAGTTTGAATCACTACATCAGGCAGGGAAATCTGTATTCTCTTCAGCATACAGTAAAGTAGAAACCTTTGCATCTCAGTCACCCTTTCTCTACCACTGCTCTGTGGTGTGATCATTGAAGTGCAAATGTGGTGGAGCAGTCTATTCAATGGAGGGAATTGATTGGCTTTAAGACTGGCTAGATAGGTTTCCCTGACATCGGAATGATCACTGGGTTTGTCAGTCAGGAGCGTTAAAGCACCGTGCTCATCATACTCAAAATCATGCAGCTGAACTCCATTTTTGGGGATTTTTCCAGGCTCGGGCAAACAGCTTATTTGTTAGTTCGAAACAGACATTCTTGACAGATGATGTAAGTTTTGGAACTTGTGGTTCATATTTCAAATTTTTGTAGAACTCTCTGACCAGGGTAGGATAATAGACCTTATGGTTTGTGACAAACGACCACCAGCCCTGATCGTCTAAGGTCGGAAACAGTTCCGGAAAAACTGCAAGCATCTCATGGTCGGTAGCATCAACATACCGGGAGATGAGAACTTTCAGAGGTTCTTCTGCTGTGACTGGAAGAGATCTGTCCGCACCTTTCTGACCTGTTGCAGAGCCTGAAGATGAACCCTTCTTTTCTTTCCTGACATCAGATGCCTTCCGCTTTTTGGTTGGCGGACTAGGATTGCGGGGACGCGTCTCCTTCCTTTTCCCTTTATCGTGATCAGCTATGGAGCTGGGCTCCATTATGCCTTCGGCTGATGCTGAACGTCTGGGAGGTTCCTCTGCCCTCTTCTTCCCCTTTGTAGTGGATGTCGGAGGAGCCATGGCAGCGAGGTTAATGGAACAGGGAAAAAGCTGTGAGGGTTTTGGAGAACACAGAAGGTGGAACGACCAAGGGTTTTTGAAAGGAGTGGAGACGAGCAGTGGTCAAGCTACGCTTTTAAAGAAGCTATGAAGACCCTTTTAGTGAACGGTTCAGCCGGTTCAAGTCGGTGAACCGGATTGTGAGGAAGGTTGTATTAGAAGTAATGCGTGGACGCCAAGGGACATTGCGTCTACGCAGTGAGGCAGATATGAATAGAAGAAACAAGATAAGTAGCCAGAAGGACATCCGTTCAAGGAATTTTCTTAAGATACTAAGATAATGAGTTGACATGCTTATATTCAAGAATTTAAGAGTTGCAGATCAAGTTCCCATGAAAGAGATGTATGTAAATAGGCTCCAATTCATTTAATGATAAAGAGAGGAAATAATCTTAAAACATCGAATTAAAAACCATGAACCACTAAAGCCACCTGTCTGGAGAAAAAGTGGAACTCTTTACACACTAGAACCATTTTCATATCTGTCCCTTATATCTGTCAATTTTTAAGAAGCCTTTCAGAGAGAGAGAAAATTAACTGGCATTGATGATAGACTCAGTTGAATAAGGAGCTTTAGATAAAACATACTCACAAGTTTTGATTATTTTCACATTTTCAGCATTTTCAACTTATTTTTACGTTTTCATTTGCAGTCAAGTATAACTAGCCTTTTGACACGAGTACACATGTTTATCAGACACCCGAGTCCCCGGTTACTCAGCATAGCAAACTATTCTGCATATACGAACCAGAGTTGGCAACTGACGTCATGACATGCCTATCACCACTTCATAGGTGCATGAAGGTAGTTTCTCAGTTAATAGTTACCATTGCTCTGGAATAATTTATTTTTCACTTGAAGACAGAGATAGTAGTGCACCTCATGACTTGCTCTTCAGCACTTCTTTGGTGCATAGGGCTAGTTTCTCAGTGAATAACTACCATTGCTCTGCATTTTATTACATGTGTAATATATTGCATCTTCAGCGTTTATAAACAATTTCTGAGTTCATTATCAATACAAATATTAAATTCTTCTGCACACATTGGTTTCTTTACTTTTGAGTAATAAGGTTCGAGAGATGATAAGGTCCTGGTTTTATTAAAATGTTCAGCTTTTGTTCCATACATAGTGCATTATTTGGTTCAAAAGTTCTTAAATTCAAATATCATAAGAATTATAGATCTCCTATCATTAGCATATCATAGAGCTATTCAGAACATATCTCATACTCAACAAGAATTATCACTTTAACTCCCCCTGGATTTAAGACATCATCTACATATCTTAGTGCTCTAGAGTTCTTCCCTCATACTAAGATGTCAAGGAGGCTTTATTGTGGGATAAGAACGGAAGGGACGGAATTGATGGACAAAACAAGTTGATGTGAGATAGGGAAGTTTCCAAAAGAAAGATATAACAGAGAGATTTTACCATGGCATAGCTATTTTGACTCAGTTCTAGCTCACAAACCAATCCAGTTTCCAAACTATATTCCTCTGTGCGTTAACTCAACCTCAGTACTGCGTCAACTCATCCAACTAGACAGCACAAACATTTGCTCAAATTCAGAAACCAATTGCCCACAACGTTAACTCAGTTTCATCATTGCGTCAACTCACTCAACCAGAGGCACTTCATATCAGGTTCTCAAAGAATAAGCTGTCTGGTGCGTTAACTCTATTTCCACACTGCATTAACTCACTTATCCAACCAGCAGTAACTATGTACTTTATTCAGCATTTTGTCACCGAGAAATTAATCTTAAGCTAACTCCCCCTCAGACCATGTATGAATGAAATTGTAACAGCCAATAAAATGAGTATCAAGCTGAAACTGTATTCATGATGAGATGATTGAAGGAAAGATAGACACAACAAGCAAAGATGACTAAGCTCCCCCTGAGAGCATGCAATGTTTGCCATGATAACTAAACATATGAATTTGTAGAATGCCCTATTAAGCAAAATGACCCATGGTACTAGGCGGAGCACCTGGTCTAAAAGACCACCTCACACATAGTAATAACCTCCAGACATATCTCCCTGTCTTTTGGTAGCTTACCATTTATATACCATAGTGGTCAATCATGATAATTCAACATGCAGTCCTATATGTAATTCAGAGGTTTAGTGAGCTATGCATGCAAGTCACATATATGCACTTCGGATGAGGAAAATTCAGAAACATCAATTCAGACAATGCAGATGAAGAGTGAATAAGAAAAAAAATTTAACATGCTATGCAGTAACACTAAAACAGGAAGTGCAAGAAATTTACCTGAAGAGTTCGGGAAGGGGTTTTTCTTCTTGAGTGCCTTGGTTTATTACCCCTCTTTATTCTTCAACTTCCAAGGCACACCTGCAGGTTAGCAAGCTATCTTGCACAAATAGGCACCCAAGAAATCTTGGGTCCTGAATTAGCAGTGACATTCCTAGCAGATTTTCTAAACAATCTCCTAGCAGCATGGTCATCAGATTTCATCAGGTAGCAATTATTCATTGAATGATCAATTGTACCACAATAATGGCAAGATGCAGCAGGTTTCAGATTGGATTTATGCACATTCTTATTAACATGATTTTTATGTGCACATGTATGAAAATTTCTGTTTACAGAATTAAAGTTCTGTTTATCAAAACCAGCATTGCTTTGGTATCCTGCCAGCCAACAGGTTGCAGCCCTGTGACCCGGCTTTCCATAGTTAAAATAATGAGAGGAATTTATTCTCTTAAAATTCTCATGAACATCATGTCTATTTGCAGGGATTTTAGCATGTTTAAAATTCTCTTTTCTACCCTGAGCATGCCAACAGTCCTTGACTGTGTGGCCATGCTTTCCATAGTGAGAGCATTTGAGAGAATTTCTTTCAGAAGTACTTGACCAGCATTCAGAGGTCTTGTGACCAATTTTGTTGCAGTTAAAACAGATGATGTGCTGGTTCATTGAAATAGACTTGTTTCTATTAAAAACATGTTGGTTTGCAGGGAATTTATCATGATATGAATAGAAGGTTTTCTTACCACTAGCAAACCATCACTGAGCAATTAAGTGTCCTAATTTGCCACAATTAGAACATGTGACACTCCTTTTCTGAGATGAAAGATTTTTAACATGATATTTCCTAGCACTCAGATCATCCTTTTCCATCAATCTACATTTATGCATTAAATGACCAGGTTTATGACAGTAATGGCATGAGGTTTTCTTTTTAGATACATGTGAGTTTGTGTGAAGACTGTGATCAGCATGCACTGATGGACCCTTTTTATTCACTTTCTGTTTTCCAATCATTTCTGATTTTTATCCAGTTTTTCTGTTTTCTTAGCCTTATACTGAGGTGGAGATGATGAAGTAGAAGGTTTTTCCTGTTCAGAAGATTTAAGAAAAACGGTTTTCAAATTGGATCCATCGACCTTCCTCATGACTGGACTGTAGCCCAGTCCCTCTTTCTTTAAATTAGAGCTAGAAACAGAAGATGTCTGAATTTTGTTTCCAATGTTCTTTATAGCCTAACCCCTCCTTCTGGAAGTTGACCTTTGTTCCCAGCAATTTGTTCAGATTATCCTGCCCATTAACAAATTTAGACAGGGAACTCTTCAAATCTAGAATTTCATTTTCTAAAGAGGTTATTTGTAACTCATAGCTGGCAATTTCTTGCTCACTGCAATTCACACATTCAGTTAACACCTTGTTAGCAGTTTTGTAATTTTCAATTTCTTGTTCCAGATTGCTCAATTTTTCAGGAACTTCAACACTAACTGTTTTTCCTTTTTCTAAGGTTAGAAGTCTCTCTGACATAGTGGAGTTCAGCATTTTTAACTTCTCATTTTCTTCCTTAAGTTTGTCATTCTGAACCAATTCATTTATTAGAAGTTGATCTTCTGAATTGACTTCTTGCTTTCCTCTGTTTTCAAATTCCTTAAAGTCTTTTTGCTGTTTTTCAAGATCTTTCTGTAATTCTACGTTTACAGATTTTATGGCATTACATTTCTCAGTCAGTAACGTGTTCTCCTTTTTGAGTTTCTCTAACCTTCCTTCATTTTCTTTAACAGATTATTTTAGAGAGTCATTTTCAGATTTTAGCTTGCTTAGTTCTGAGCTAACACATTCAAATTCCTTCATCAATTTTTCATACTGATTTTTATGCGTGTGAATATCAGATATGCAGGCATTATGAAATTGCTTCATCTTAGAACAATTTTTACATGGAGAACTTGAACTAACTAACCCAGTACCCTTCTTCAATTTTTTATACTTTTTCCTTAACAGTTCATGAGATTCAAGCACCTCAGAATATGCATTTTCCCAATCATCTAAATCATAGTTTTCAAAGGGATTTACCTGATCATCATTGTCCTCTTCATCACTTTGATTGTTGCTGTGATCAGTCCCATTGGCCATCATGCAGGCGTCCTCCTTTGACTGGAAGGCTATCTTCAGTTTGTCCAGGATTTCGGTGGCTGACCAGCAATGATAAAAACACGAGTGCAAGGCCTTGTCAGTGGCAACCTTTATAATTTCCATAGCCTTCATGTTTTGATCACACATGTATCTATCACTGTCAGTCCATTTGGACGTTTTCTTTGGCAGTATGTGTGGACCATGCGAAATCAACTTCCACAGATCCAGATCAAGTTGTTTAACATAGATACACAGACCTCTAAGCCACAACTTAAATCCAGAACCACTAAAGATCGGTGGATGTTTCATTGAATCAATTTAGGAGTAAAACCAAGCAATAAGACCCGATCAGAAATGCACCTATTAGACCAGCAGGATCCCCTACAGATCGTTGAATCTGGAGAAATAGGGAACCGCTCTGATACCAATTGTTAGGATCGGTGCGGAGGATTCAGAGGGGGGGGGGGAATGAATCCCACCCTTAAAAACTTTTCGGCTCAATAATAAAACTAGAACTCTAACAAAGCAAGACAACCAATCTGAAGAACAGGTAGAATATCCTTTTAAACCAAAGATCAAATACGTAACCCGCGCCAAAATAAGCAACTAGCGGAAGCAGCACAGATATAAACGAGAATGCAATGTAACCTGTGAAGTAGATAGGAGATATGGAGCAACCAACCATTGCATAGAGATTTTTAGGTGGTTCGGTCCACGGACCTACATCCACCCCACACTCAAAATGAGTGTGGCTTCACTAACAGCTAGGCAACACAGCTTGCCAACAGACGCTGATACACAGTTTACCCAGGGGAACAACCTCCCCTCTTCCTCCTACACGGAGGGAACCTCCAGCAACCCACGGTCACTAGAAACCAGAGACTCACGTCTCTCTTCCTCTATACCAAGAGGGAACCCCACTAGTAGCAGCCCCGCTACCAGTGAACCAGCCAGTAGCACTCTACTACCAGCAATCCACCAGAGGCCTAGCCTCTCTTCCTCCTAGCCCGGAGGGAACCCACAAGCAGCCCCCCTGCTGCTTGCGAACCGGAGATCAGATCTCCCTTTTCCTGACCCACCAGGAGGAACCCAACCTCAGTCCAGAGGATCGGAAGAACAATAGCAATAGGAGTATAAGAAAAAATAAGAAACATGAAAAGCACAGCAACGAAAGCTGGAAATGAACTACAATAGTCGTTCTGGATTTGATCCACGAATAGACTGAACAGGTCTTCAATAGACTTCTCTCCTCTTCTTCTTTTCTTCCTCTTCTTTCTTCTTCTCAGCTCACGCGCTCTTTCTGTTCTGCTCCTTCTCTCACTGTCCCGATCAGCCCCTTTCTTTTTTCCACCTTTTTGGCTCTACCTCTCTCTTGCTCGATGGCTTCTCTTTATACTAGCAGCGGCTAGGGCGTGTGTCTTCCACATTTCCTGCCCAATACTTGGCCCGTGTGTCAGCAACTAGAGTCAGGTAGCGTCAACTCACTTGCTCCAAAGGGTTGACGCAGCCTTCAAGGACATTCTACAGCAAATCTCAAGTCTGCTGCGTTGACTCCATCAGCCTGCTGCGTTGACGCATCGGTGATCCAGTGATCAAGTCTTCAACAGATACACGTGCTACGTCGACGCTCTTAGCATGCTGCGTTGACGCATTGGTGTTCCAACATCTGAACTTAGATGGCTTCAGCCCTCTCACGTTTCGTGTGGAGTGCGTTGACGCATTATGCAACTGTGTCCACCCTTTGGATGTCATCATCAAAACCAGGGGCACAACACCTATGACCAGCTTTGTCACAGTACTTACAAACTTCCTTGGAAGGTGTGGTGGTAGAGAATGGCTTGACATTCTTTTGGAATTTCTTTCCTTTGGAGGACTCCCCTCCACTGTAGTACCGCTTCTTGTTGAATGATGCTTTAAAATTTCTCGGGCTTGTGACAGGTTCTTTCTTGTCCCTTCCTTGGATCCTCTCTGATAATTCGGTGGCATCCTCAAGCAACTGCGTACGCCAAACTATTTCCAAATAGACTTGGATGTCCATCGGTGCAAGTTGTGTAATATAATGGGGCCGAATCCCATTGAGGAACCTTTTAGCCTTCATCTTCTCCGTGCAGACCAAGTGGGGTGCATACCTAGCCAGTCTTGAAAACAAGGCCTCATACTTGGCTACTTTGAAGGTCCGTTGTTTCAATGCAGTTAATTCCGCGGCCTTCTTTACCTGGATATGGTCGGAGAAGTACTTGTTGTTGAAATGCTCATCGAATTCATCCCACGTGACATGGTCATCAAGCAATGTTACTTCCACAGATTCCCACCAACATCGAGCGTCCCGCTCCAGTTGGAATATAGCCAGTAGAACCTTCTCCTCGTCCGTGCATTGCATCACACGGAAAATTCGTTCCATTTCCTTTAACCAATTTTCGGCATCCTCGGGGTCAGACGAACCCGTGAACCTTGGTGGGTTCATGTTACGGAAACCCCTGTGGAGATCACCGGCTCCACGGTTAGCACCGCCTTACACCACTTGCTGTAGTGCCTGTGTAAGGCCTTGCACGGTGCGCTGCATCTCGCACCATTGTGCTCTTTCAGCAGCCATGATCCTACAAAAGAGTTTAAGCATAATAAAGATCGGGTTTAATTATAAGGTCGAATGTCATTATAAAACTTAACCCGTGGCTCTACCCATCTCACTAGGTAGAGTATAAATCTATCCTTGGACTTAGGGTTTACCTAGGAAATTGAAATCCTAGGCTCTGATACCACGAAGACTGTCACGTCCCGAGCGCGGAAGATACCCGGGTGCGCGACACGTCTATATCAATCGTGTCATTCATCTAAAGACAGAGTGCACATAGTACTCGGTAATTTTATTGCTAACTCAAAATTTGAACATAATACAATAGTCCAAGATGACAATTATCTACTTAACCAAATGATAATATCTCATAATCATTCATAAGGCTACAAGTTTAATAAGTTCCATCTAACTAGATCATAACTGACTCAATTAAATTATACAAGCCTTTAACAATAACTGGAAATACAAAGTAGGTCCTAAAAATACGAAAGGCACGACTAACTGACGATACATCAAATCTAGCACTCATCACTCGGTATCGGTCCCATCCGAGTGGTGGTCGCTATCTAAGTTTCCTGAAAAATTTTAAAATTGCAACTTTATGAGCGAATCACTCAGTAGGATTTATATCTCAAGCTCTAACAATCTTTAAGTTAATTACAAGTTCATGCGGTATAATGATGCATGTTGGATCGAGCAAGAATATCAAGAATTGTACAAAAAGAGTATCACATGAACATCAATAAGATCTATCAATAAGGAACTAGCAAGTAATTGCCAAGCCATTGCACAAGCCTTTCCAAGAAATCAATATTCAAGCAAGTATTTCCAAGAAATCAATATTCAAGCAAGTCTTTCCAAGAAGGTAATAGTCAATATTCAAGCAAGTGATCTCAAGCTCGTGTAATAATAAGTAGTGTAATGGAATTGGCTATTTCATTCATTTCATTCAAGCAAGTAATTTGCCCTTTTTCGGGCCAAACCATTCATGTCAAGCAAATCAAGCATGTCACGAGAGAGTGCGTGGGAATGTCTCAAGTCAATCAAGCAAGTACTTCGGTGCAATGCAAACACCGTGGTCAATAAACTCCCATGGACACAAGTACCTTCGGGTGCTCCTCCCAGGACCAGACCGGGCCCTATATGCACAGCATTGTTTCATGTATATCTTTAGACATCAACTCTCATTTTTAAAGCCAATATGGAATTTCAAAAAAAGTATACACTGTAGGAACATCAGGTAGATCTTTCAAGAATAGAGTTCAAGGACATATCACATGTAAATGATGATTTATGACCAAGCAACTTAAAATGCATGACACATAGGCCAATCAGGGTTAAGGAGATGGCCAGGGATCATTGGGTAAGGGCTGGACAGAAGCCCAAAAATTTCAGGTTACAGGGAAATGGCGCCCTTGCAGAGGGTCTTCATTTCTTTAAATGGTGCCTTAGAAGGGGGTGCCCTTTTCATTTTCTTTTTTTTTTGGATAGAGGTGAATGGCTCCCTGGGCCAGAGTGCCCTATTGAAATGGCACCCTGGTCAAGGGCACTATATTATATATAGTTTTTTGAAATGGTTTTCTCGATCTTCTGTAATGGGTTCCAGAAACTGGCTCTTTTCACAATGCCTTTCAGAACTGGGTTTCCAGGAGTCCTTAGTAATGGCTTTAAGGTTTTCTGTAACTATTTCCAGGTGACAGAATGGGGTTTATATGGTTTCTCATCTTTTCCAGATTCTACATAAATGTCATTGGATTGAGTTTCTGGGGTTTCATTTCCGGGAGAGAGAGATGGCATCCATGTAGGTTGTCAGAAAGGCTATGTTAAATTAGAATCTTCTCAGAGTGTCTCTATTTCAGAAATGTTAAAATAGAGTTTTCATGGAGGGTCTCTATTTCAAAAAATAGAGACTTCCTGGAGGGTCTCTATTCAGAAGGTTAACAATCTAACAGGATAACAGGTTTACACGTGATGTAAACAGGTTTAACAGGCTATGTGATTTAACATGCTACATAATTAACAAAGCTTAACGACGGCTATGTAATTAACACGATTTGACAGGATATGTAATTACCATGCTATGTAATTAACAAGTTTAACATGCTATATGATTTAACAGGCTTAACAAGGTATGTAATTAGCAGGTTAATAGGTAACAGGTTAATAGGTAACAGGTTAAACGGGCTAGATAACCAATGGGATCAGGGGGGTTTTAACACTGCTGGAAATGGCGCCCTGGGCAGGGGTGCCCCATGGTGAAATGGCACCCTGGCCAGGGGCGCCCCATTGAATGGCGCCCTGGTCAGGGGCGCCCTTCCCCTGGGTGCTCCACGAGACACAAAACACTGTTCATCGGGTGAAATTTCATGAAATCTGGAAATGAAGACATGGTTAAATAGAGAAAAATCTCAGGATTTCAAAGTCATGCTTATGCAGGAGTTTCATGCCTTGGTTCTATAAATATAAAATTCTGAACATGGTGGCTACTAATTACATGACCTTACTGTTTATGATTCATAAGATGTTCACAGAATCAAGAAACAGGCACATACATAGACATGGAAAAATAGCAAGATTGCAAGATCATGCTCATGCAACGATTTCTGAGTTTAATTTCATAGATACTAATTTTTAAACATGGATCAATTTACAAGAAATTGAAACAGATTATGAGTAATGATAAACTATACAATCAGTATGTACATGGGATACTTGACGGAGGTAAGATCATAGATCTACTCACGCAAGAGTTAGTGTTTTAGATAGGCGTTGCCTAACCTTCCCACTAAGTCTTTTGATATACCCCTGACTCAGGTGACCAGATTGTGGCTATGAAAGGTTTAACTAGCATGCATGCTAACCTATATTAACTACTAGTTAAGCCAGATCTTGAGAACACCTACCTTTTTGACGTGAATACGTGGAAGAGATAATAAGAAAACCAAGCTTCTCTGCAAGGATCCAACAGCAGGAAGAAGAACGTAGGAAGAAGGTACCCCTCACGTTCCTGAAAATAATAAAAGAAAGGGGAAAGAAAGGGGGTGTTTCTCTTCTGCAGGTGGAGACGAACCAGAATGTAGGCAATCACCATCTAACATTAGATGGATGGGAATAATTATAGGGAAATAAAACATGAGGGTCCATCGCCAAGGAACAAGAAGCAATTAGTGCTTCAATCCATTGTCGGGAAAAGGGTACGTTGCCTGCGAAGAAGAGGGTCCGTTGCCAAACAACAAGAAGCAATTAGTGCTTCAATCCATTGTCGGGAAAAGGGTACATTGCCAGTGAAGAGGAGCTGTACATATTTACTTCTGGAAGGATGATAGATCTGAGGGAAATGGCGCCCTTGAGGGTGCCATGATTTAGGTGAATAGCACCCCTGTCAATGGGCTCTATATCATCTGGCTTTAAATTTTTTTTTTTGATAATGTAATGTGAATGGCGCCCTGGGAAGGGGCGCCCTTAAGTGAATAGCGCCCTGGTCAGGGGCGCTATTTACCTCTGTGCTGGTTTGTGTTTAAGTTAGATGTATATATATATATATATATATACATATATAATTGGTTAGTTGGTGGGGTCTTAAGAGAGATATATCTAAGATATATCTATGTATTCAGTGGAATGTTCGGTGGCCCTGTAGACTTGTGTTTGGAATAGGAAAGCCCAATACGTGTGATGACTTTCATTGTTGTATATTTATGTTGTGGCCCTCATGGGGCTTTCCACCACCTCATGGGGCATTCTACCATTATATTTAACCTTCTTATCGAGTTACCTTCTTATAGAGTTATCTAGGGTTTTATTTACTTTGGAAAAAGGTCTATTTCTTTATCATTTTTATTCGGGGTGCTACAAAATGTGTCGGGGGAGATTTTTGATGGGAACGAAAGCGGCGTCGTCATCAGCTCCAATAGGCCCAGAAGAAAGTGGCGACCACCTGAGGACCGCCTGCTTTAGGTGGCGGCCCCCATCAGGCCGCCTCCTCCCTACAGAAGCTCAAACGTCAGCCCCAGCTCCTGAAACAAGAGGCGGCGCCCTGAGGACCGCCTCCTTCAAGTGGTGGCCTCCAAAGGACCGCCTCCTCCCTGCAAAATCCACAACGGCGTGGCCTTCCAACTTCTGATGATCCAATGCTCGAGGGCTTCAATAGGGTGTTGTTTTCTGAAGCTTAATCAATGTATTTGTGTCCTTTCATATTCCCCCACCCCCTATATATATCCCCCTCTTATGATAAAAAATAAGCAATGAAAAATGAGTTTTTAGCCATGGCTATTGTGTGTTTTCTCCATTTTTGGAACCCCGAGTGAGAAGCCCAACTTCACTCCGCTCCGCCATGGAGGTCGTCGGTGGAAGCTTCGGTGCATCATCTTCGAGAAGAGGATGGGTGTGAGGCCCCATCGACACCCTATGATCTTCCTCCTTCGCCATCCAACTCCGTCGTCGCTCTCCACCGCCACCACCGCCGTCTCCGACCTCCACCACCGCCATGATCGCTGCCAAGGTCAAGGAAAAGCATTGCTGCACCATTCCTGAGATGGGGATGGGAGTGAGGCCCCAACCGTGCTTCCCCTCTTCCTTGGCTCGCTCTGCCACCTCCGACAATCACCGCCGCCGCCCACCCCGCCACTAACTTTTCAATGTTATCCAAGCTAGATTAGGTTAGTAATTGTTGTTTAGGATTTGTCTCCCTATTCCCCATCTTCCCTTGTGCTCCCCCATGCTTTCCCAGCCCCCATACCCCCTCAGAAGACCTCCAACATCGTCCACAGAAGCGACAGCCGAGCCATCGACATGCTGGAAAGAAGAAGAGTTGTAGAAACCATCTCCACGAGGCGGCCTTGCGACATGCCGCCACCTGCAATTGGCGGTCCTCCCAAGACCGCCACCTGCAGGCACCCATGTAGATGTACGTCCAGCGTTCGCAGCATGAAGCCTCATCGACCCCGCCCTCCATTTTACATCAAATGGTATCAGAGCAAGTCTTCTGGGTTGTCCCCATAGTCCAGGATCCTATAGCTCTAGGTTCGAGAGAGAACCTCCTCCAAGCAGAGGAGTTTGATGGGAATGAAAGTGGTGTCGTCATCCACTCCAGTAGGCCCAGAAGAAAGAGGCGGACACCTGAGGACCGCCTCCGTCAAGTGGCGGCCCCTATCAGGCCGCCTCCTCCCTACAGAAGCTCAAACGCCAGCCCCAGCTCCTGAAACAAGAGGCGGACCCTTGAAGACCGCCTCCTTCAAGTGGCAGCATCTAGAGGACCACCTCCTCCCTGCGGAATCCAAAACGACGTGGCCTTCCAACTTCCAACGATCCGATGCTCGAGGGCTTCAATAGGGTGTTGTTTTCCGAATTTTAATCAATGTATTTGTGTCCTTTCATATTCCCCCACCCCCTATATATATCCCCCTCTTATGATCAAAATTAAGCAATGAAAAATGAGTTTTTAGCCATGGCTATTGTGTGTTTTATCCATTTTTGGAACCCTGGGTGAGAAGCCCAACTTCGCTCCTCTCCGTCATGGAGGTCATCTGTGGAAGCTTCGGTGCATCATCTTCGAGAAGAGGACGGGTGTGAGGCCCCATCGAAGCCCTACGATCTTCCTCCTTCACCGTCCAACTCTTCCGTCGCTCTCCACCGCCACCATCGCCATCTCCGAGCTCCACTGCTGCCATGATTGCTGTCAAGGTCAAGGAGAAGCTCAACTGCACCATTCCTGAGATGGGGACGGGCGTGAGGTCCCAACTGAGCTGCCCCTCTTCCTTGTCTTGCTCCGCCATCTCTGACAATCACCATCGCTGCCCACCTCCACAACTTCCTTTATCAATGTTATCCTAGCTAGATTAGGTTAGTAATTGTTGTTTAGGCTTTGTCTCCTGTTGGCACTCAAAATATGATCATTTGGTGACCAAGCCGCAAAGACGAATGATACGGCCCACCGAACCATAGAAGTCGATAAAGAACAACCTGTTGAAGACTTCTCAAGCTACCAGGGCCTCGGGTCACCTGGAATGAATGACCGGGGACTTCGCTTCAGGAAAGTCGAGACAAATCCACAACTAGCCGGCAGTGCGAACAAGCCTGCCTAATGATCTGGCATCGACTCCATCGTGCCGCTACCCTGCACCCGTCACCCGACCAAGGACGACGGTCTACCCGGTGGCTCGCCACATGAATGAAGACTCTCCTGAGAAGGAAGAACGTCCTCGACCCTTCACAACAAGGAACCGAAGGCTCTGTCAGCTGAAGGTCCTGATCACCCGACACGGGTTCGGCTTCTCGCCATAGTGGGCCCGTTAGTGGCCGGATGGTCGCCAGTCAAGGCGGAATTATCCCGGATGCCATACCATCTCGTAAGGAAGCTTTGAGCATGAGTCAGGCTGAGCCGGAAGCACAAATCATAGTGCCGAAAGCTGTGTCAGCAAAAACCCGTGTGCTCGAGCTGAACACACACGAAGTTTCAATTTAGGCCGTTCATCGTGCCGAGAGCTTCGTCAACGCCCGCCAAGGTTTTACGAGGACCGAGGCGAGAGGAAGAGTTGACGAGAGCTTCCAGAACCATCTCCGGACCCATCGGCTAGCCCGCGTCGAGCGAACAAGCTAAATCGGCGCACAAAAGTTCACCGGTGCCCCCTTATCCGGCGCCACTGGACCCGGCGCGCCAGAAGGCTTTAGGCCTATCTGCAACCCGACGCCACTGAACCCGGCGCGCCAAAAACCCTTTAGAGGTACCTATCCCCGGCGCCCTGCAACCTGGCGCCACTGAATTCGGCGCGCCCGCACGGCGCCAGATCAACCTGGTGTTATAAAGACACCGCTTGTTTGACCAAAAAGAAAAAAGAGGGAATCAGAAGAAAAAAAAGAGAAGGGCACGAGAGAGGTCAAAAAAGAAAGGGCCACCAATTAGAGCGAAGCCGTGAAGGGTTTCTTGAGGAGAAAGCCCTTCCTCTGAGAGTCTCTGTGGCCGCCACCTCGCTCTGCCCGAACCTCCCGGTGCCGGAGAAGAAGAGCGTCTGCTTCTTTACCTATTTAGGTGGGTCGTTGTAATCCCCCCATCAGACCCCCCTCGGTTCGGGTTTCTCCTACGATATAATGTAAGTGAGAAAGGGGGAAGGAAGGTGATGATACGAGCCTTGTTTCCTCTCCCCTTTCTCACCATCTTTGTGATTCTCTACCTCTCCCTCTGTAATTTCTTCTGCCTTTATTAATGAAAACGGTGACCGCACGACAACGTCGGCACTGGAATGATAATCTGTACATTTTCCCTCCTCTCGTTCATGGAATGAATGAATATGTATATCAACGGGTTAAAGAGTTAATGGTCTTATTCTATCTCTGCATCGCCACTTCCTCCTCCCCCTTGCGTTTTTCTTTCTGTGGCTGGTGAGACGGTGCCGTGCAACAGCACCGGCACCGGAATTGAAGCGCATATGTGTATACCCCCACTCACTGTGCGTCGAATGGATGAACTGTGGTTGTATTCGGCGTCGTTCCCACCTTCTCCAGTTACTCATCTTTCCTCTGTCCATGTATTTAACCATTTTCCTGCGCATATTGTTTTCGTATCTGTTTTCTCCGACGCCGAACATATGCCCTCGAACTCCACGGGCTACAGCAATCACCCCCCCGGGGTTTTCCTCTTCCGATCGAATGATTAACGTTTCATCGTCGGAGGTGCATCCATGAATATATGTCCCTTCAGCCCATTTTGGACCGTCTTCCTCACTCCCCCCTGTTCTCGACTATGGACAGAGGGAGAGGAGGCCGTCCTACACTTCTGGTCACTGTTTTCCCCAATCGTCGCCTGATGAGTATGTAACTAACCTATTAAAACTTACCTGCACGCACACATGTACATCCACGAGCATTGATATTAATCTCCTCACTATGCAAGTTTTCCCCATCGTGCCGCTTTACTGTTTTATTAAGGTTCGGTGACCTCGGGGGGGGGGGGGGGACATTTTCCCGAGTTCTCATATTAATTGCTCAGTCTGCAGGAGCCCATTCGTTAATAATGGGTCCCAGAAGGTCAACGATTGCATAGAAAGTGGGTGAATCCCAACATTTCAAATCTACAGCCCTTAGTGGGCCTCGTGGTGGCCGTGGGTTGTGTGCCCCTCGTAGGCTAGCCCTCAGGGTTTCCTCCCATATCGGTCGTCCCGACTTAGACATGGTGCCGACTCGGGCCACGTGCCCCTCGTAGGCTAGCCCTCGGGGTCTTCGCTCCCACTGTGAGTCGCGCCATCTGTCTACCTTCGACCCACGGACTCGGTGCCCCGAATAGGCTAGCCCTCGGGGTTCTCCTATCCGTCTGGGTTTGCCGGCCGCCGTTGTACCACCCGGCTTTCAGGGGTTGCTCCACTACGTGAGTACTCCCTGCTTCTCCCCGACAATCCTCTGGGATGGGGAGACACTCCGAAATTTCAGCTCGAACAAGTTTGACTCGGAACAATCGCCGCGCTCGAGTATGAACCTCACGCGAGCCTATGACTCGGCTTCCGGATGGCCCGGAGCCATCCTTTTAATAACTGACTCGATAAACTTTCAAAATCTCCCAAAAATGTTTTAATAAACCCAAAAATAACCAATAAAACCTCGATTTCTACAAAATAGGGCTAAACCTGCGCCGTTGATACTCGGCGCGCCTTATCCCAGCGCGCAAAGAAGAGGGGCGTGCCGTTTTCAGACCAGCCCTACACCTACGTTAAGTGGTGCCATTTCAAGCCTTTACCCACGCTTCTCACGCCGTTTTAAACTCTATGCCTGCGCGCATCACGCCGGTTTCGTCCTGAATCACGTCGTCGCGCCGTTTCAATCTTTTCCTCGCCTCCTGGGTGATTTTCAATGTTAATAACAGAATCAAGTAAACTCTGTAATCAATAAATCGAATAAACTGGTTCGTTTAAAACCTGAATTAGCAATGCTCATAACTTCATCATTCTGCTTAGTCTAAGCATTCATGCTGCATCGATGCATGCCTGAGTGTACGGACCCTCGGTATATCAAATGGCATAAGCTGAAAGCCGGGCAACGTCCGACGAAAAAGCTTTTGCCACGCTTGATGGTGGCCTTTGGGCCTAAGTCCTCTGCCACTTACTGAGGGTCCGCCCTAATGAATCGTGCATGGTAGATCATAGCATATTGCATGATAATTCGCATCCTCTGCATCCTTTATTACGGCCTCGACAGCCCATTATCTCGGTAATTAATCAAAGGTTTTCCCTCCTCGTGGGGGATGTAATTAACGCCATAGCCTTTATGGTATGGCGGACTGTTGGTCTCGATCGAATCTTACTCTCGCCCGACACGGGTCAGAATGAGCGCACAATAAACTTGTCACTCACGTGACTGGCACGCCCGCGTAGTCAATCAGTCAGTTAATTACCAGTTAATTAATTGGTCGATCGACGCGTGAATAAACCAAATAAACCCAAACGACAATATACCAAACAACCAAAAGCATGAGCGGAGATTCCCGTCGCAAATCGTCTAGCACTCCCGGTGGGACTAGTGTCACCTTTCATCTCTTTATCGAGATACTTGGGCTTCGAAGCCCTCCCAAAGGTTGCTGATCGTTGGTTTGTTTGTCTTTACAGGCAATGATGATGACAACTGGGCTGACTGGCGTCGACTTTGGCCCTTCAATTGTTGATGATCATGCGCAAGGGTACCTGGCGGTGCCCACGGTGTTCGGCAGCTTCCCTGCCGCCGTTGGCTTTCCCAACTTCTTGGGGTTAGCCTTCGTAGACATGCTGGAGGTGGAACCCTCGGAGCCTGTCGAGGGGGCTACAAAGAACATGGAGCCTCTGAAGGCTCAATGCTGCCACGACTCGCTCAAGAGTCCAACCTTGGTCGCCAGCTGCCTGGTGCACCATGCTGTCCGTTGGGTCCGCCCCGATGCTGTCAACAGGAACTCCGGAGGACGTCAGCGCAAGCAAATCCGGAGGAGTGCTGCTGTGGTTACCGGAACCCTCTCGCAGTCCGGTAAATCTATGATGGTTGGTGGCATGCGCGTCTTCCTCAACGGACGCGACACGCGGATATTCCCGGATCGGGTTGTCCCTTCCATCCCCGTCCGCAACTCATATCAAGCCCTCGCTGGAAGGAGGGAAGAAAGAGAATAAGCCGGCCATTACGGCCAGGAGAAGTTGGCCCCCAGTCCAAGGAAATTTAAACATGTATGGGTCCCCAAGAGGGTCCAACCTATTCATCAAGCTGCACCTGTCCGCCGTCGCCTTGCTCACGACGGAGCAGAAGAAAGGAGAAATGGGGGCCTGGCCCCGAAAGAAGAAGAAGTGGTTACGGACCCTCCGAGCCGTAAAAGTTCTGGGCCTGCACCCGCCAAGCCAACGTCCCTGCTGTGGGATGAAGATTCCAGCAACATGCCGATAGAGCTCGGCTAGCTTGTACCCCTCCTGCAGGAGGTCGATAACTATCCCCCATGCTGCATCAAGAACGGGGTCGAGAAGAGATGACCAACTTGGTCAAGAACTATTTTCGAGGGCTAGGCAACCCCTCGCTCGGGCAGCAGCGGTTGATGCAAGCAGCCGCCGCCAATGAAGACTGTAGCCCATCAATGGCAGATGAAGAAGATGTAGGAGAAAAGATGATGGTGTCGTCGGTTGATGACAATGGTTATGATGATGGCCTCGAGATCAAAGCCGATGAAGTCGTCCCCAAGCGGGAAGAAACAAGAAGAACTTCTGTGTTCGAGAGGCTGACCATCCCGCATCGGGTTAAGAGAAGGGTCCACCGACAGAGAAGAAGGATGCAAGTTTTCACCTGCAACATGGCTGGCATATTCAGCCGATACGGGGGGCTTCCCGAAGACCCCCGCAAGTTGGTTCGATTGGCCGTAAGGCCGGGGCCGAATACTCGCAGAGCAGAAGCAGCAAGGAAGATCGTGGCAGCAACTAAGGGAGAGCAACCCCTGGTCTACCACCAGTGGGATGATGAGGATCCTATCTTAACCGCCAATGTGGTAATGGCAGAGGAAGAAGATGACGTCCTCGTCGACATCCTGCCCGAGGGTACGTCTCGAGAAGCAACAGAAGCCATTCTCGGCGAGGCAACTATGGACCCAACGGTCCTGATTCTACTCCAAAGATATTGGCAAGAGAGACTTGCTGAAGAAACAGCTAATGGAGAAGACTGAACAGTCGTCAGCTTCTAAGCCGCCCGAAGTCCAGGGTGAATCATCCTGGGGAGCGATTTGTCATGTCGACCCTTCGCCGCTTTACACCTTGCCTCAGTCGTCAGAGCCGAGCATTGTGACGACTCAACAGCGGCCACCACAGCCCCAGCCGCTGATGCCACCGGTGCTCCCTCAAGTGCACTAGACGCCCCCGCTGCTGCGTCCTCCACAGGCGACCACTCTGGTCACCCCGTACATGCAGCCGGCACACTTCTATCCGGAGCCAGTTGACCCCACGGTCATGAACCAGATGATGGTGGAAAGAATGATCGAGCTGAAGCTCGCAGAAAGAAGTGAAGGTGACTATGTCGCATTTGATGCCTATCGGGTGCCCTACCCGCAACACCATGCTGCCAAGCGGCTTCCCCCAGGGGTCAACAAGCCGCCCAAGTTCGATAAGTTCAACGGGAAGGGATCCCCGAAGGAACACGTTGCATATTACATGACTGTCATGGGTGATTTGGCTGCCGACGAGTCATACTTGCAAAAGTTTTTCGGGTCCTCGCTGACGGGGCTTGCATTTGAATGGTACTCCAGTCTCCCGACCGGGTCAATCGGCGACTAGTCGGATATGCAGAGGAAGTTCAGAGAGAGATTCCATGTTATGGAGAGGGAGGTCACAGTGGCCGAACTCTACTCAACCAAGCAAAGGGCCGATGAGACAGCCCTCGATTATATCAAGAGGTGGAGGAACCTCAGAATGAGGTGCAAGCGGCCCCCGCATCAGGAAGACGTTGTACAAATATGCAAACAGAACCTCAGGAGGGAGGTTCTGGAAAAGATGATCGGAATGGAAATACGATCGTTTGACCGATTGAATAATGTCGTGGCCGAGGTAGAAGCTTTTCTGGCCAGACCTGTCCCTACATCGACTGCCAGCACGACCCAGAAGGGCAAGGCAGTGGAGCGGCGCTCGTCGCCTAAAGAAGCGAACGCTCTTGACATCAAGACGTTCGAATAACAGAAAGACGAAGGCAAGAGGGCAGTCACCCCACATCCTACAGAAGCCCCAGATGGCAAAGAAGGTCCCTCGCTATGGGACAAGATGAAGAAAGCCTATTCATTTCCAAAGGACAAGACCCGGATTCTGTTCCACTGGGTAACAGAATATGGCATGGTCACCCTGCCAGAGCCAAAGAGGCTGGAGGACCTAAAGAGAAGAGACAACCCAAGATTCTGCCCCTACCACCAGATGTTGGGGCACCCAATCGAAGACTGCTATGTTTTCAAGGACATCATCAAAGGAATGGTGAAGAAAAATGAAATCGAGTTGGGAGAGTGCAAAGTGGACCCTCCTCAACCGCATGAAGCCCCTCGGAGGAGGGCAGCAGTCAACATGATCTCCCTATACCAGGCACTGCCCGAGGAGATCTCCGAAGCAAGTACGTGGAGCACCTATGAAACTCATTTCTTGGAGCCCGCGAAGGAACAACAGGGATGGCAGTAGATCCCTGCGAAGCATAAGAGGAAGAAAGCACCCCGCCCGAAAGTGGGGGCACATATCCGTGGTGTTACACCTCGACCTGCTCCGCCGGTGGTGGCACCCGTGTGGATCACTCCACCTGCAACTATCAGGATACCTACCCACAATCGGAGGAGACAAACTCCGCTGCCGGTGGTCAAGGAAACCAATCCTGGGGTCCGCCGACTACAGAACCTCATTGAAGGGCTAGACGAGTACGTACAGCCGGAATTGAAGCCTTTGCTGGTGCAGGACCATGTCCTATGGCAAGAACTGGAATAGCTCTCACTCGAGCGAAAGGAAGAAGCTGAAGCGGCATCCGATAAGGAGGGCCGTCTGTTCTGGGGGCAGGCGCCTACTGAAGCAAGGAAGAAGAAGAAACAAAAGAAGAAGAGAAGGGCTGCTAAGGCCGATAAAGTGCAGGTTGTTTCCTGCAATACTCTGTCAGCACTCTTCAACCCGCCCCGAGAGGAGGAAGAAGAGAAAATTTGCTTCACACCCCTTTTTGGGGGAGGCAGGGCTGAGGCCGCAACTACTACACATGCAACCCGGTCAGGCCGGAAATGGGGGCGCCAGCCACCACCCAACCACAACATCATGTTCAGGGGAGAGCAGCCCTACAAAACACCTCCGTCGGAGATCAAGGGAGTCCAGATCCCCCTCCGCCAGGCCTATATAACAAGAGTGGGGGCAAGGAAGTCCCTTCCTTTCTTGAATTCATGAAGATGTCTAAGGGGAAGCAGCCTTGCCAGGAGGCTAACCCAGAAACCAGGGATGTTCACCCGCAGCCAACACAATCTGCCAAAGATCCAAATATAGATGAAGCTTGCCCTGCAGCAGCTAATGAAGAGCGCCGAGGATCCGGTACTAGCTAGAAGGGCGCCGAATCCGAAGCAGATGAAGCAGGTCCGTCAGGGCCCGCAACTCGGGGCTCCCCCAAGCCCAGGTGGGCTGAAGAGATGAAGCTCTCCAATGTTCGAGCTGGGAGCCGAATAATGAAGCTACTCAAGAAGCTCCATGCTCGATTTACCATTTGGGAGATCCTCTCTTTGAGTGAAGAGACTCGACAGGCGATCATCACTGCTCTCCAGACGCCTGCTCATTTTGAGACCTGCCTGGCTGAAGCAGTGCCGGAAGCTAGCATGACCTTCACTCTAGAGGACATGCTGATACCTACCATCAGCCACAACAGGCCGCTGTACATGAAGGGGCACCTGAATGGAAGGGAGCTGAATAGGATTCTGATTGATCCCGGTGCAGCGGTGAACATCCTGCCCTATAGAATATATGAGAGGCACCACTTCAACGTGCATCTCAAGAAAGTCGGGGATATGCGTATCATCGACTTCAATCAAAAATGTGAAGTGTCGATGGGGGTGGCAGAGTTCACCCTTACCCTAGCGGATTTCACTTCGACAGTGCAGTTCCATGTCATCGACTGCCGCACCTCATACAAAGCATTGCTCGGTCGCCCATGGCTGCATGAGAATATGGTGGTGCCCTCCACGCTCCACCAATGTATCAAATACAGTCTCCAAGGGAAGGAGGAGAGGATATTTGCTGACCTTCACCCATTTGAGGTATTTGAATGTCACTTGACAGACGCCAACCTATATGCGGGGCCTTCTCAGAAGACCTCTGAAGCTAAGACCCCTGCGGGGGCATCAAGACGTGCATCCGATGACGATTGGTATCCACCACCGCCGCGTGGATATGTCAAGCCCAAGGTGGTCTCTCATATCACAACATCCGGGGATGTGGGCAGAATAGCACCCCCAACATTATACCCTGAAGCTAATGAAGTGCAGGTCGCTCAGCAGCACAATCACATTGGAATCCCAGACGGCCTCACCAAGCCGATTCCTGGCCTTGATAACCCCACTGTCGAGCCTTTCAAAACTTGGGAGGTGACACAGGAAGATGGACCCAACAGCTTGTTCTATACGGCTGAAGAGCACCCTACTTGGGAAGACACAGACTGCAGCCTCCCCGAAGACATAAGCAACCCGTCGGTCCCCATCAAGGGTCTGGCATTCACAACCAGTCAGATGGCCGAGATGTTTCAAAAGTAGCACATCCCCTCCGATCAGTCTCAAAAGCGCAAGGAAGTTTTTCAAAAAATGTGGTATCCCACAAATCTGGATAAGGAAATGAGACGCGTCTCTCAGCATCCGGGGTTGGGCTTTACACAGGAAGAATATTATTACAGTGGGCGATATGAGGTGGACACCCTCTCCGCCTTCTACCCTGCAGAAGATTGCCCGCTGGGGGCAACCTTTGATGAATACCCAGCGGAAGCTGAACATGCTGACCCGGGCCAGCCCGAAAATCAAGAAGCGGAGACCGTGATTCCTTGCTGATGTTGGGAACAGATCTATCGAGGCAGCCCTTCAAGCCAAATTTGATACGGCTAGCAGCAGCGAAGCCGAAGGTGTTGAAGAAGCAGGGATCTCTCCCTCCTATGGAGTCCTACCAACAATGACCTCCGCACCCCGTGTGCCAATCGAGGAAGCCTCGGCCAGCCCCGACCAGGAGGTGTGTGCTGCCGACAATGGGACTGCCACTCCTATTGAAGATGCAACTGCCCCAGAAGGTGAGATCGCCTCACCTTTTTCCGCGAGACTGGGTTGCTGTTCCAACCCAACGACAAGCAGTCACCAGTCTGGCACGACTGCAACCCCAACTATAGGGGCTGAAGCTGCTCTCCTGCCCACGGAGACTACAACGGCGGTGGATTTGATGAGAGAGCAATATGCACGGCCGCTACTTTATGAAGCAGAGGACTTTCGAGAATCTCTGATGACCTCAAATGGGGAGGGCGAGGTCCTCGACCCTGAAGATGATATTCCAGATTTCATCGACCTCCAACCAGCACCTCAGGAGATAGAAGATGAAGGTCAAGCTACAGTCGACGAGCTGATAGAGGTCAACTTGGGAAGTGAGAAAGACCCCAGGCCTACCTTCCTCAATGCACAGTTATCCTCAAAAGAACGGGAGCTGTACACCCAGCTACTGCAAGAGTACCGGGATTGCTTGACCTGGACTTACAAAGAAATGCCAGGTCTGAGCCCTGCAGTTTTGCAACATGAGCTGACGATCAGCCCTGAATCCGAGCTGGTGAAGTAACCACCACGGCGCATGAGGCCGGAGCTCATCACTCAAATCTGTGGAGAAGTCGACAAGCTCATTGACGTGGGATTTTTCAAAGAAAATCGGTACACCACATGGTTGGCGAATATCGTCCCCGTGAAAAAGAAGAATGGACAGATCCGGATATATATGTGTTGACTTCCGAGATTTGAATAAAACTTGTCCCAAGGATGACTTTCCGGTGCCAATAACGGAGGTCATGTAGATGCAACAACCGGTCATGAGGCCCTATCATTCATGGACGGGTCATCCGGTTACAACCAGATATGGATCGCGGAACATGACCGGGTCCACACTGCCTTCCGAACCCCTAAAGGCATCTATCACTACAGGAGGATGCCATTCAGACTAAAGAATGCTGGTGCAACTTATCAGCGTGCAATGACCAAAATATTTGATGAGTTGCTCTACCACAAGGTCGAGTGCTATATAGATAATCTGGTGGTCAAGACCAGAAGAAAAGAAGACCATCTGCAAGACCTCTGAGTCATTTTTCAGAGGCTGAGGCAGCACGAATTGAAGATGAACCCTATGAAATGTGCGTTCGGAGTCTCGAGCGGGAAATTATTGGGTTTCATTGTCAGATATCAGGGAATCGAGATAGACCCCGCAAAGATCAAAGCAATTCAGGAGTTACCTGCACCAAGAATTCTTTCCGAGCTGAGATCACTACAGGGCCGCTTGGCGTATATCCTGCGGTTCATTTCCAATTTGTCAGGGCGATGCCAGCCTTTCCACAAACTGATGATGAAGGATGCTCCCTTTTATTGGGATGAAGATTGCCAGATAGCCTTTTACAAGATGAAATACTACTTGAAGACTCCTCCGGTGCTGGGCGCATCGGTGAAGGGACGGCCGTTGATATTATATATAGCAGCCACACACAATTCCCTGGGGGCAATGCTGGCCCAGAATAATGAAGAAGGGAAAGAACAAGCCCTCTACTACCTCAGTCGGAGACTGGTCAGAACTGAGGAGAAATATACTTATATTGAGAAGATCTGTCTGGCACTGGTCTTCGCAGTTAATAAGCTTCGACACTACATGTTGTCGCATGAAATCAGCTTGGTATCCAAAGAGGACCCGCTGAAATATATTATGTCCCAGCCGACACTCAAAGGTCGCTTGGGCAAAAGGGCAGTAATCCTTATGGAGTTTGACATCTCCTATGTGTCACGAAAGGCTGTCAAGGGCCAAGCTATTGCATACTTCTTCGCCGAGCACCCAGTACCCGGGGACTGCCCGCTGGAACCGGAGCTTCCTGAAGATGAAACCCTAGAAGCCGCTTAGGTGCGGCCCTCCTTGTGGTAGCTATATTTTGATGGCGCTTCCAGAATTGACACCTCTATCATTGGATCAACCAGGGTCAGGGCAGGAGCAGGCATAGTCCTAAAATCTCCAGAAGGGGAAGTGGTGCACACATCTTGCTCAATAAACAAGTATTGCACAAATAATGAAGCAGAGTATGAAGCCCTGATAATCGGGTTGCAAATTGCTCTATCCATGGGAATTCAGATGTTGGAAGCATTTGAATATTCCATGCTAGTTATAAAACAACTGGAAGGAGAGTTCGATGTGCGAAAGCAAGAGCTCCTCCCCTACCATCAGCTGGCAACCCGCCTGATGTCAAGATTCTACTTCATCAGCATCAAGCATATCAACCGAGGCCAGAATGCTCAGGTAGATGCCCTCGCTAAGCTGGCCAGTTCTTTGGCGGTCCCGCCAGACACGAGCCTAAATATAATAATGATCAACCACCGGCAAGTCCCCAGTGTAACAGAGGTCTTAGCCGACAAACAAGAGATTGAGATGGTAGCTGTCGAAGAGGTTCAGCAGTCCGATTAGTGAGAACATCTCCTGCGGTGGTTTCAGCACCAACAGCTCCCTAAAGAAAAAGAACAAAGAATGAAACTCCTTAGGGTCAAAGACTCTTACGAGATGAGAAATGGAACCCTGTTCCGAATAATGGCGGATGCCCGAAGAAAAGTCCTACTTCGTTGCTTGTCTTCAGTAGAAGCTGGGCAGGTGATGCAAGAAATCCATGCGGGATCAGCTGGAGCGCATCAGGCCGGCCCAAAGATGAAAATTAAGATAAAGAAATTGGGTTACTATTGGCCCACTATATTTGATGACTACTGCAAGTTTGCCAGGGCTTGTCAAAAGTGTCAAGAACACGCCAATGTGTCAAGAAGGCCTCCAGTGCCACTACATCCTACCTTACCAAACTGGCCGTTTGCTCAATGGGGCACGGACGTGGTAGGGCCACTACCAGCGTCTTAATCAGGGTGCAAATACATCTTAGCAGCTACAGATTACTTCTCAAGATGGGCAGAAGCAGTTCCGTTAAGAGTTGTGACGGGAGAACTGGTTGCAAGATTCTTCCGGCAGAACATAATATTCCGGTTCGGGATTCCCAGCCGAATTATCTCTGACAATGGCAGCCATTTCAGAAATCAGAGGGTTTACCGGCTGGCCGAAAAATACAAAATTGACTGGAGGACATCGTCCCCCTACAACCCTCAAGCCAATGGACTTGCAAAAGGCTTCAACAAGACCCTATGCACATTGCTGGCAAAGACTGTCAAGTCTAATAAAAAGGACTGGGAAGAAAGGATGTACGAGGCGCTCTGGGCCTATCGTACTGTCTATAAAACCCCAACCGGCTGTTCGCCATTCTCCCTCGTGTATGGATCAGAGGCTGTGGTGCTGATTGAATTAGAAGTTCCTTCGCGGCGAGTCGCCATCCAGCATGGACTAGTCAGCGGTGAACAAACCAATGCAGAAAGAAGATTGGAAGAGCTCGTCGAGCTCGAAGGAAAGCGCCTCCGGGTGTAACAAAACATCTAACTCTACCAAGCTCGCATGGCCCGTGCTTTTGATAAGCTGGTCAAAGCGCGAGAGTTCAAGTAGGGAGACCTGGTAATGGTCAAAAGAAGAGAAGTGATGGCCGCTAACCCCAAAGGGAAGTTGGCCGAAAACTGGGTCGAACCGTACATCATCCGCCAAGTATATGAAGGGGGTGCCTACGTCTTTGTAGACCATAAAGGAGTCATCCAGTTCTCTCCCCTCAATGGAAAGCATATACAGCTGTACCACACGGCGCAACCGACATTCCCTGAATAATCGGAATACCCTGCACCTTGGTCTAGTGGCACTCTGCCCTGATCGAGCTACCTTTTACCTTGGTCTAGTGGCACTCTGCCCTGACCGAGCTACCTCACCCTGGTCTAGTGGCACCCCGCCCTGACCGGGCTACCCTTACCTTGGTCTAGTGGCACTCCGCTCTGACCGAGCTACCTTTCACCTTGGTCTAGTGGCACTCCACCCTGATCAAGCTACCTTTTACCTTGGTCTAGTGGCACTCCACCCTGATCGAGCTACCTTTTACCTTGGTCTAGTGGCACTTCGCCCTGACCGAGCTACCTCACCCTAGTGACCGGGCTACCCTTACCTTGGTCTAGTGGCACTCCGCCCTGACCGAGCTACCCTGCACCTTGGTCTAGTGGCACTCCGCCCTGATCGAGCTACCTTTCACCTTGGTCTAGTGGCACTCTGCCCTGATCAAGCTACCTTTTACCTTGGTCTAGTGGCACTTCGCCCCGATCGAGCTACCTCACCTTGGTCTAGTGGCACTCCGCCCTGATCGAGCTGCCTCCACCTTGGTCTAGTGGCACTCCGCCCTGATCGAGCTACCTTTTACCTTTGTCTAGTGGCACTCCGCCCTGACCGAGCTACCTCGGTTTGGTCTAGTGGCACTCCGCCCTGACCGGGCTACCCTTACCTTGGTCTAGTGGCACTCCGCCCTGACCGAGCTACCCTGCACCTTGGTCTAGTGGCACTCCGCCCTGATTGAGCTACCTTTCACCTTGGTCTAGTGGCACTCCGCCCTGATCGAGCTACCTCACCTTGGTCTAGTGGCACTCTGCCCTGATCGAGCTGCCTTTACCTTGGTCTAGGGGCACTCCGCCCTGACCGAGCTACCTCGCCTTGGTCTAGTGGGACTCCACCCTGATCGAGCTACCTCACCTTGGTCTAGTGGCACTCCGCTCTGATCGAGCTACCTCCACCTTGGTCTAGTGACACTCCGCCCTGATCGAGCTACCGCTACCCTGGTCTAGTGACACCCCGCCCTGACCGGGCTACCCTTACCTTGGTCTAGTGGCACTCCGCCCTGACCGAGCTACCCACACCTCGGCCTAGTGGTACTCTACCCTAGACAAACTCGCATAATATATACATCTTTGCCATTACGGGCCTTACGCCCGAAACGGCACAAATCCATCCTTTGCGTTAGCATTGTCTCCTTGCTAACGAATAAACCCCTTTCCGGTGCAAGACTTCGTGTCCTAGACAATCCTTATACATCTTTGCCATTGCGGGCCTTACGCCCGAATCGGCACGAATCCATCCTTTGCATTAGCATTGTCTCCTTGCTAACGAACAAACCCCTTTTCCAGTGCAAGACTTCGTGTCCTAGCCAACCTTTACACATCTTTGCCATTGCGGGCCTTACGCCCGAATCGGCACGAATCCATCCTTTGCGTTAGTATTGTCTCCTTTCTAATGAATAAACCCCTTTCCGGCGCAAGACTTCGTGTCCTAGCCAACATATATACATCTTTGCCATTACGGGCCTTACGCCCGAATCGGCATGAATCCATCCTTTGCGTTAGCATTGCCTTCGTGCTAACGAATAAACCCCTTTTCCTCAGGGCAGAGCCCCATGTCCTAGCTGACTCTCTCAACATCCTTCTGTTATAAAAAAAAAGAAAGAAACAAATGGGGTTAAAAATAGAGATACCCTGCCGGCCTTGCTCCTAGATTAGGAACAGGGGCAAAAATGGCTATATCCCGACTATGGCGAAAACCTGAAAGGGCGTTACAGGTAAAATCGGATACCCCGCCACGTGAAAACCCGAAAGGGCGCGTGGGCAAAAGCAAGAGGGGGCTGACTTCAGCGAAAACTTGAAAGGGCGCTCGGGTCAGTAAAGTGGTAATCTGAAAAGTTCTTCTTTATTCTCCTCCTAATAAAACTCCCAAGGGACAACCATCAAAAGTCCCAGCAAGAATCTCCTACAAAACCATGTTCGGCCCTCGTCACCATCGGCGAGATCGGTCGGCCTCCACCTTTAGCTCGGACCTTTCGTCCCGGTTAATGAACGTACTCCTTGCTTCGACATGTAAACCACGTCGATGAACAAACCCGTGTTCGGCCCTCATCACCATCGGAAAGATCGGTCGGCCTCCACCTTTAACTCGGACCTTCCGTCCCGGTTAATGAACATACTCCTTGCTTCGACATGTAAACCACGTCGATGAACAGACCCGTGTTCGGCCCTCGTCACCATCGACGAGATCGGTCGGCCTCCACCTTTAACTCGGACCTTTCATCTTGGTTAATGAACTTACTCCTTGCTTCGACATGTGAACCACGTCGATGAACAAACCCGGGTTCGACCCTCGTCATCATCGACGAGATCGGTCGATCTCTATCTCTTAGCCTGGACCTTTCGTCCCTGTTAAGAACCGTATAGTCTTTGCTTCGGCATTTAACCAATGTCGATGAACTAAACCAGGGCTCGACCCTTATCATCATCGATATGGTTGGTCAGCGTTCTAGCAGATAAGTTCTCCCATGTTCCGGGTTCTCCGTGGAATAAAAAAAAAAGAAGAAAGAAACAAATGGGGTTAAAAATAGAGATGCCCCGTCGGCCTTGTTCCTAGACTAGGACAAGGGCAAAAATGGCTATAGCTCGGTTGTAGCAAAAACCCAAAAGGGCGGTACAGGCAAAATTGGGTGCCCCGCCACGCGAAAACCTGAAAGGGCGCGTGGGCAAAAGTAAGAGGGGGCTGATTTCGGCGAAAACCCGAAAGGGCGCTTGAGTCAGTAATGTGATACAAAAAAAAATAAAATGAGAATGATGATGATGATGTAGTAATGAGGCTACCCTCGTTCATCATTCCACTTCCTCCTACCCCTTTCGGCCCTTGTCACCATCGGCAAGATCCGTCCCTATCCTGTTCGGCCCTTGTCACCATCGGCAAGATCGGTCGCTACCCTCTTTCGGCCCTCGTCACCATCGGCAAGATCGGTCGTCGGTCGCTACCCCTTCCGGCCCTTGTCACCATCGGCAAGATCAGTCGCTACCCTCTTTCGGCCCTTGTCACCATTGGCAAGATCGATCGCTACCCTCTTTCGGCCCTTGTCACCATCGACAAGATCGGTCGCCACCCACTTTCGGCCCTTGTCAACATCGGCAAGATTGGTCGCTACCCTGTTCGGCCCTTGTCACCATCGGCAAGATCGGTCGCTACCCTTTTTCGACCCTTGTCACCATCGGCAAGATCGGTCACTACCCTTTCGACCCTTGTCACCATCGGCAAGATCAGTCGCTACCCTCTTTCGGCCCTCGTCACCATCAGCAAGATCGGTCGCTACCCCTTTCGGCCCTTGTCACCATCGACAAGATCGGTCGCTACCCCTTTCGGCCCTTGCCACCATCGGCAAGATCGGTCGCTACCCTGTTCGGCCCTCGTCACCATCGGTAAGATCGGTCGCTACCCTGTTCGGCCCTTGTCACCATCGGCAAGATCGATCGCTACCCTTTTTCGACCCTTGTCACCATCGACAAGATCGGTCGCTACCCTTTCGGCCCTCGTCACTATCGGCAAGATCAATCGCAACCACTTTCAGCCCTTGTCACCATCGGCAAGATCGGTCGCTACCCTGTTCGACCCTTGTCACCATCGGCAAGATCGGTCGCTACCCATTCGGCCCTCGTCACCATCGGCAAGATCGGTCGCTACCCCTTTCGGCCCTTGTCACCATTGGGAAGATCGGTCGCTACCCCTTTCGGCCCTTGTCACCATCGGCAAGATCGGTCGCTACCCTGTTCGGCCCTCATCACCATCGGCAAGATCGGTCGCTACCCCTTTCGGCCCTTGTCACCATCGACAAGATCGGTCGCTACCCCTTTCGGCCCTTGCCACCATCGGCAAGATCGGTCGCTACCCTGTTCGGCCCTTGTCACCATTGGTAAGATCGGTCGCTACCCTGTTCGGCCCTTGTCACCATCGGCAAGATCGGTCGCTACCCTTTTTCGACCCTTGTCACCATCGGTAAGATCGGTCACTACCCTTTCGGCCCTCGTCACCATCGGCAAGATCGGTCGCAACCCATTTCGGCCCTTGTCACCATCGGCAAGATCGGTCGCTACCCCTTTCGGCCCTTGTCACCATCGACAAGATCGGTCGCTACCCTGTTCGACCCTTGTCACCATCGACAAGATCGGTCGCTACCCTGTTCGACCCTTGTCACCATCGACAAGATCGGTCGCTACCCTTTCGGCCCTCGTCACCATCGGCAAGATCGGTCGCTACCCCTTTCGGCCCTTGTCACCATTGTGAAGATCGGTCGCTACCCCTTTCGGCCCTTGTCACCATTGGCAAGATCGGTCGCTACCCTGTTCGGCCCTTGTCACCATCGGCAAGATCGATCGCTACCCTTTTTCGACCCTTGTCACCATCGGCAAGATCAGTCACTACCCTTTCCGGCCCTTGTCACCATCGGCAAGATCGGTCGCTACCTTTCGACCCTCGTCACCATCGGTGAGCCCGGTCAACCATCCTTTAACTCGGACCTTCCGTCCTCATTAATAGACAAACTACCATTGCTTCGACATTTGAACCGTGTCGATGAATAAACCACACTCTCAGCTTTCGTCACCATCGGCGAAATTAGTGGGGCGTGTCCGCCTACTCTACCGGTGTCCCACCCTGGACAAAGCTCGATGCCGAGAGTAGTTAATCCACGGTGGAGCGAACACCTTACCCCTTCACTGAAGGTGTGAGCGCTCTCCTGCGCCAGTAACTGATGAGGACATCTCCCAGTATTCACTATGGCACGAGGCGTCCCCGACTTCGTGACCCATTGGAGAAGTGGTTCTCATATCTATCTTTATTTTCTTGCTTATGTATTTTCTTTTATTTGAGTCATATCAGGTGTAATTGTCTTTTATTTGAGTCCACTATCTAGGTTTAAGGATTAATTAGCCATAGTGAGTCACTTGGGCCCTTAGTTGAGGGTGTTAGGCCCACTTAGTGGGCTTGGGCCCAGGGGCGCCCCCTTCTTGACTCATAGTTTTCTGTAGTTGTGTTAAATGTCAGGGGGTTTTGTGTAAAGGTCCTAGCTCTATATAAGGACCCCCCCTCCCTCCTTTGTAGCAGCTTTGATGAATTAAGAAATTTGCCACCCAATATTGTCTCTAGCTCTCTCTCTCTCTCTCTCTCTCTCACTCTCACTCTCTCTCACTATAGGGGCCGGCCCCTTTCTCTCTCTTCCCTCCCCCCCTTCTCTCTCTCTCCCAAGGGCGAACCTGCCCCTTCACCTCCCCTCTCCCTCCTCCACCTCATCAGCCACCTCACCATTCAACCCTTCACCTCCCCTAGGCCCATAACTACCATCAATACCCACCACTTCCCTAGTAACCCTTCCTATTCCCCATACACCATCTCCACACCCAATACACCCCTCCCTCTTCCCCAAGCAACTCTCCCTCTTCCCCACACCCTCATTAACAGCCCTCACCCAGCCATTACCCACCCCCCTAGCTGGTTGCGCAACACTTCCCTGGCCATTCCCCCTCTCCCATTGCCTTGGCCGAAATCACCACTCCCCCTACCTGCTGCGGTTCCCCCTTCCTTCCCCCTCCACACACCCCTTCCCCACCTATTCTTCCCCCCCCCCACAGCCCTAGATCCCCTCCTCATCCAACCCTCCACCCCACAGGCCCCTCCATTACCACCTCCTACCCATACTCCCTTGTTCTTCCCCATCTTCACATAAGAGTCTGCAGGTGACAGTTCAGGTCTCGACTTGCAGAAGTTTTTCCCGGAGTCATACGGCGACATCCTGGTGCGTGGCCTACATCGACGGAAAGGTCTGCGGAACCTCTTCGCAGGCGAGGTGGAATCGTCCGGTTTCGACTTCGTGGCCATTCAAGACGGCGATTCTCCCACGACTGGTCCAGTTGTCCCCTGCAGAGGACCTGAGCTCGGTGGAAAGCTGCTCCACGACCAACGGTGCCGGAATCAGACCCAAGTCTCTTCTACGAAAATACTCCTCCCCCTGTCTGCGACCAAGATCAAGAAACAGAAGTGCGTTTGGTCCCCGGGAGCGTGATTTCTGATTTTTCCCCTCCAGTCACTCGGGGCAGTCTGCTCAGGTCTGCTTCGACCCACAGTCAGTCAACAACGGCCCCCGGATCACTCCGACCCCGGAAGACATCCCCGCTAGTTTTGCTGCAAGGGGGATTCGACCACGGTTCCAGATCTTCAAGCGGTTCGAGAATCGGAGTTCGGGAGTCCCAGGTACCGTTCCTGCAAGCTACTGCAACAATTCTGTGGGTACCGGCTCTCAGATCCTACCTCCAGTTCGCACTTCTACCACGGCCAGAGACTGCGTCCGATTAAATCAGTAAAATTCAGAGGTGTCCCTGGCCCAGTCACGAAGACTACGCAGGTGGTCTCGCCATCGGCAAAATTCCTGAGGGTGAGATACGACTGCTGCACCGCCTCCTGCCCCTGTCCACAGCAAGCGAGCAGAATCGACGGAGACATCCGCTCCACCGTCGGGGGCACATTTCCCCCACCCGCCTGGCCGGCTTAACGCCCCTCCCTGCGTGGAGGTACATTTTGGTTGTAATAAGTTAATCCCCACCCCGAGATCACCCCTCCTGCGAGAGGCGTAGTGGTGTAACAGTTAACCCGCAGGTTGAAGCTACCCCGCCGCGGCGTCCGGGTACATACCCACGCCTCCCGGCGCGCCCGTCGTCTCCGGCCGGGATCGGTGTTTTCACACCGATCAGGTGAGCAGCTGGTCCCTCTCCTGGTCCTTTCAATTGCTTTGCTCGTTTAGTATCGTTTCCTTAGTTCGCCGGCGGTGAGTGAGAGCTTGAGCATGAATGTTTGATTTCACCGTGAGTATCCACCGTGGTAAGTGAGGGAGAGCCACCCTAAACCCACGCCCCAGCGTGCTGGCCCGCCCATAAAGGGGGCATCCCAGGCCCATTAGGGGTCAACCATAAGCCCACCAACCGGTGGAAACCTTGGGGTCCCACCCCGGACCCTCGCCGTCATCATTCGGGCCCACCCGGGTGCACGTGTGCGTCGTGTGAGCTCGGCCACTCGGTGAGCCATTTGAGTGCTTGTATGCTTGTGGATTGGTAGGTCCAAGGGTCAAACATCTCATTAGTGGGCTGTGCCACATCAAGTGGTATCAGAGCCAGGTTGTAGGTTTGTCCCATCAAGCCTAGTCTTGGGTCATTTGCATCCTAGGTCTTAGGTGCATATTGTTCGCCGTTGCATAGCCCAACCTTGCATGACCACCCGGAGTGGTACCCCTTACCAACATCATTCAGCATCATCTTCCCAAACTACAATGGAGCCCCATCCCCATGAGGAGCCCGACCACAATGGAGCAAGACACCCCGATCCCATGGGCTTTGTAATGGAGGGTATGGCCGACATCATGGTTCGGCTTGATGACATCACTCGGCGCCTTGGCCAACTTGAGACCCACATGCCAAGATTGAATGAGAGAGTAGCCCCTCCCCCACGTGAGGAGCCCGTCAATAGGGAACCACACCATGAACTTCCTCCCGAACCACATAGGGGTCCCATACCTAGAGGAAATGAACGGCCACCCCGGGACAACCCGGATGACCACCTTATGAGGCTTGTCAAAGTGGATGCTCCCACTTTTGACGGATCACACCACCCTAGTATCTACCTTGATTGGGAGGCAGCCATGGACCAATATTTTGATTGGTACCCAATGACCGAGGATAGGCGGGTTCGGCTTGCAAGAATGCAACTAATCAAGCTAGCCAAGACCCATTGGCTAAATGTGGAAGCCCTTAGAATTGTTAGGAGGGAGGCACCCATTACCACATGGGGAGCCATGAAAGAACAACTTAGGATCAAATATGTCCCACCCTACTACCACCAAAATCTATTAGATGAATGGCAAGCCCTGACACAAGAAGGAAAACCCGTCATGGATTATATCGAAAAATTCGATTACTACCTTCTCAAGTGTGGAGTCCAAGAGGACCCCGCCGTCACCCTCTCACGCTTCAGGAATGGCCTCCAATTCCATATCAAAAAGGAACTTTTCATGAGGCAAGTGACTACCCTAGAGCAAGCTTACCAAGTGGCTAGGGATGCGGAGAAGTTTACCAGGTTCACGCGTTTCACTCCCCCACGGGGAGTTGACCCCAAAGCCATGGCACCTCGGCCTAACCCACTCCCTCCCCAAAGGGGCCTCCTTCCCATACCCCCGGGAACCCAACCCACTAGGGTAGCCCCTCCCAACCACACTCCATTCCCTCGCCCTACTAATGGGCCCCAAAACCCCACCCCCACTAGGCTCAATCCTACGCCCACCAAAGGTGCCCAAAATCCCCCTAGTGGGCCACAATGCTTTAGATGTTCGGGGTATGGCCACATTGCCACTCAATGCCCTACTAAAAGTGCATCCAACCTCTACATAGAGGAGGCCACACCCCAAACCCAAGTTGAGTACGAGGGCGAATTAGAGGTTTATGAACCCTCCCAAGAATGGGAGGAGGAATATGAGAGTCATCTTCTAGGGGCCCACCAAGAACAACCTTCCCCATCCGCCGACCCCCCCCTCGGAGTTGTGAGGTGCACCCTTACCCAAACCCAAGAGCATGATTGGAGGAGGACAACCATCTTCCATACTTACATCCGGGTAGGGAACCATGTTAGGAAAGTCATCTTGGACAATGGGAGTAGTGTGAACGTAGTGTCACCCGACACCGTCAAACTCCTAGGCCTTACCATTACCCCACACCCCCAACCATACCGGGTAGCTTGGATAGATGCCACATCCGCACCCGTTAGCACCCGATGCCTTGTCCCCATCACCTTCCAGTCATATCAAGGGCAAGTTTGGTGTGACATCCTCCCAATGGAGGTGGGTAGCATTCTTTTAGGGCGACCGTGGATCTACGATGTAGATGCCACTTTCTATGGGAGGGTCAACACTTGTGTCTTCACCCATGAGGGGAAGAAGATCCTTCTCAACCCCACACCCCCACGCCCAAGTCCCAAGAAAACACCCCCTTCCCTTGAAGGGACTCCTACCCCCCCAATCCCTCAAAACCCCACCCCAAGTCCACCAAACCTAACCCCAAGTCTCCCTTCCCCCTCACCTAGCCTTAGTGTAGTCCAAGAGCCCACTAGGAGCCTCCATCTCGTCACTAGGCAGGAATTTGAGGAAGAGGTTAGCCAAGGGGGTCAAGTGTGTGCCATTGTCATTTGTCTTGGGGACTCCACCCCAACCAACCCCCATCCCATAGAGATCCAACAAGTCCTTGAAGAATTTCAAGATGTATTCCCCGAAGAGCTTCCGGATAAGCTACCTCCCATGCGCGATGTGCAACATGCCATCGATCTTGTACCCGGGGCTACCTTACCCAACCTTCCCCATTACCGCCTCAACCCCACCGAGCACGCGGAACTTAGGAGGCAAATCGAGGAGCTCATCAAGAAGGGCTTCCTCCGCCTAAGCAAGAGTCCATGTGCCGTCCCGGCCCTCTTAACACCCAAGAAAGATGGGACATGGCGCATGTGCGTGGATAGCCGAGCAATCAACAAAATCACGGTCAAGTACCGATTTCCCATCCCTCGGCTAGATGATATGCTCGACATGCTTGCAGGAGCCACTATCTTTTCCAAGATAGACCTCAAGAGTGGCTACCACCAGGTCCGCATTAGGCCCGGGGATGAATGGAAAACCGCCTTTAAGACCAAGGATGGTCTTTATGAATGGCTTGTCATGCCTTTCGGGCTCTCAAATGCCCCAAGCACCTTCATGAGGCTAATGACCGAGGTCCTTAGGCCCTTCATAGGCAAATTCTTGGTCGTCTACTTTGACGACATCCTCATCTATAGCCAAAGCAAGAAGGCCCACCTCGATCATCTTAGGCAAGTTTGCATCACCCTTAGGAAGGAGAGCCTCTTTGCCAACCCCGGGAAGTGCCACTTCATGACCAACCAATTGGCCTTCCTAGGTTACATAGTCTCTTCCCAAGGAGTGTCCATGGACCCCGAGAAGGTCCAAGCTATCATTGAGTGGCCCGAGCCCAAGAACATCCATGAGGCCCGTAGCTTTCATGGACTAGCCACCTTCTATAGGAGGTTCATCCGTGGGTTTAGCACCATCACCTCCCCCATCACGGATTGCCTCAAAAAGGGGAATTTTGTTTGGACCAAGGCGGCCTCCAAGGCCCTCTTAGAGCTGAAAGACAGGATGACTCAAGCCCCGGTCCTTTGCCTACCCGACTTCTCCAAGGTCTTTGAAGTCACATGTGATGCCTCGGGGGTCGGGATTGGAGGAGTCCTTAGCCAAGAATGTCACCCTGTGGCCTACTTTAGTGAGAAGCTTTGTGAGGCTAAGACTAGATACTCCACCTATGACAAAGAGCTCTACGCCGTGGTCCAATCCCTTCGGCATTGGAGACACTATCTCCTCCCCAGTGAGTTTGTGATTTTCTCCGACCATGAGGCATTAAAATATCTCAACACCCAACAAAAGCTCAATGCCCGCCATGCCCGCTGGGTGGAGTACATTCAGTCCTATACCTTTGTCCTCAAGTACAAAATGGGTAGTGAGAACCGGGCCGCCGATGCCCTTAGCCGGAGGGTGACTTTGCTATCCACTATCCAAGCAGAAGTCACCGGGTTTGAGAGAGTGAGAGAAGAGTACCCCACTTGTCCCGACTTTGGGACCATCCATAACACTCTCTCCACCCAACCCCTTAAGGAACATGAGGGGTTCATTCTCCAAGATGGGTACCTCTTCAAGGGTACTAGGCTGTGCATACCCCGGACATCCCTTAGAGATTTCTTGGTGAGGGAGTTACATGGAGGTGGCTTGGCTGGCCACTTTGGGGTCCAAAAGACCATTGAGCTGGTAGAGAGACAATTCTATTGGCCTAGCCTTAAGAGAGAGGTGGCCAACATTGTTGGTCAATGCCGTACTTGTGCCTCCGCCAAACAGGTGAAGCAAAACACCGGGCTCTACACACCCCTCCCCATCCCAGACCGCCCATGGGAAGACTTGAGCATGGACTTCATCCTGGGCCTCCCCAAGACCCTACGCAAGCATGATTCTATCTTTGTGGTGGTGGATAGGTTCTCTAGGATGGCCCACTTTATTCCCTGCTCCAAAACCTCCGATGCCTCAAGGGTAGCCCGGCTATTCTTTGATGAGGTGGTCCGCCTCCATGGACTACCCAAGACCATTGTCTCTGACCGGGATGTCAAGTTCACTAGTTATTTTTGGAAAACCTTGTGGCACCTTTTGGGCACTCTTCTCAAGTTCTCTACCGCCTACCACCCCCAGACTGACGGCCAAACTGAGGTTGTCAATCGTAGTCTCGGAAACTTGCTCCGTTGTCTAGTTGGGGACCATCCTGGGAATTGGGACCTCCTCTTGCCCCAAGCTGAATTTGCATATAATGATTCTGTCAATAGGTCCATAGGAAAGAGTCCATTTGAGGTAGTGCATGGATATAGTCCTAGAAAGCCTTCGGATCTCATACCCCTCCCCCCTCATGCTAGAGTGTCAGTCTCAGCTGAGTCATTTGCACAACACATCAAAGAATTGCATGAAGATATCCGCAAGCATATAGGCAAAAGCAATGAGGCTTACAAAAAGCGGGCTGATGCTCATCGGCGACACTGTGAGTTCCAGGAGGGAGACCAGGTGATGGTGAGAACGGAGCGGCTCCTCCCAGGGCCCGCCTCCAAACTGAGGGCACGGGGTTCGGGACCCTTTCGGGTTCTACGACGGATTGGTACCAATGCTTATGAGTTAGACTTACCTGAGGGCTTTGGGGTTCACCCCACTTTTAATGTGGCGGACCTAGTGTGCTACAAGGGCCCCACGGTGGAACCCAGTCAGGATCTTGAACCTCTACCCCCCCTTGTGAGTGACCCTCCCGGAGCGAAATTACCACCCCAATTGAGAGGCCGGCTTGAGCAAGTGGAGGCAATACTGGATGAACAAAGTACACTTACCAGGAACAGGGTCTACCAGCGCTACCTCGTGAGGTGGAAGGGCCGTCCCCCGACCGAGGATGCATGGGTAAGCCGAGAGGACTTGATGCGCCTGGACCCGAGCCTGCTGGAGCAGTATGAGAGGCGATTGGACCCCTACTCGATGGGGTCGAGTTCTCCCCACCCCGGGGGATTTGATGAGGACATCTCCCAGTATTCACTATGGCACGAGGCGTCCCCGACTTCGTGACCCATTGGAGAAGTGGTTCTCATATCTATCTTTATTTTCTTGCTTATGTATTTTCTTTTATTTGAGTCATATCAGGTGTAATTGTCTTTTATTTGAGTCCACTATCTAGGTTTAAGGATTAATTAGCCATAGTGAGTCACTTGGGCCCTTAGTTGAGGGTGTTAGGCCCACTTAGTGGGCTTGGGCCCAGGGGCGCCCCCTTCTTGACTCATAGTTTTCTGTAGTTGTGTTAAATGTCAGGGGGTTTTGTGTAAAGGTCCTAGCTCTATATAAGGACCCCCCCTCCCTCCTTTGTAGCAGCTTTGATGAATTAAGAAATTTGCCACCCAATATTGTCTCTAGCTCTCTCTCTCTCTCTCTCTCTCTCTCACTCTCACTCTCTCTCACTATAGGGGCCGGCCCCTTTCTCTCTCTTCCCTCCCCCCCTTCTCTCTCTCTCCCAAGGGCGAACCTGCCCCTTCACCTCCCCTCTCCCTCCTCCACCTCATCAGCCACCTCACCATTCAACCCTTCACCTCCCCTAGGCCCATAACTACCATCAATACCCACCACTTCCCTAGTAACCCTTCCTATTCCCCATACACCATCTCCACACCCAATACACCCCTCCCTCTTCCCCAAGCAACTCTCCCTCTTCCCCACACCCTCATTAACAGCCCTCACCCAGCCATTACCCACCCCCCTAGCTGGTTGCGCAACACTTCCCTGGCCATTCCCCCTCTCCCATTGCCTTGGCCGAAATCACCACTCCCCCTACCTGCTGCGGTTCCCCCTTCCTCCCCCCTCCACACACCCCTTCCCCACCTATTCTTCCCCCCCCCCACAGCCCTAGATCCCCTCCTCATCCAACCCTCCACCCCACAGGCCCCTCCATTACCACCTCCTACCCATACTCCCTTGTTCTTCCCCATCTTCACATAAGAGTCTGCAGGTGACAGTTCAGGTCTCGACTTGCAGAAGTTTTTCCCGGAGTCATACGGCGACATCCTGGTGCGTGGCCTACATCGACGGAAAGGTCTGCGGAACCTCTTCGCAGGCGAGGTGGAATCGTCCGGTTTCGACTTCGTGGCCATTCAAGACGGCGATTCTCCCACGACTGGTCCAGTTGTCCCCTGCAGAGGACCTGAGCTCGGTGGAAAGCTGCTCCACGACCAACGGTGCCGGAATCAGACCCAAGTCTCTTCTACGAAAATACTCCTCCCCCTGTCTGCGACCAAGATCAAGAAACAGAAGTGCGTTTGGTCCCCGGGAGCGTGATTTCTGATTTTTCCCCTCCAGTCACTCGGGGCAGTCTGCTCAGGTCTGCTTCGACCCACAGTCAGTCAACAACGGCCCCCGGATCACTCCAACCCCGGAAGACATCCCCGCCAGTTTTGCTGCAAGGGGGATTCGACCACGGTTCCAGATCTTCAAGCGGTTCGAGAATCGGAGTTCGGGAGTCCCAGGTACCGTTCCTGCAAGCTACTGCAACAATTCTGTGGGTACCGGCTCTCAGATCCTACCTCCAGTTCGCACTTCTACCACGGCCAGAGACTGCGTCCGATTAAATCAGTAAAATTCAGAGGTGTCCCTGGCCCAGTCACGAAGACTACACAGGTGGTCTCGCCATCGGAAAAATTCCTGAGGGTGAGATACGACTGCTGCACCGCCTCCTGCCCCTGTCCACAGCAAGCGAGCAGAATCGACGGAGACATCCGCTCCACCGTCGGGGGCACATTTCCCCCACCCGCCTGGCCGGCTTAACGCCCCTCCCTGCGTGGAGGTACATTTTGGTTGTAATAAGTTAATCCCCACCCCGAGATCACCCCTCCTGCGAGAGGCGTAGTGGTGTAACAGTTAACCCGCAGGTTGAAGCTACCCCGCCGCGGCGTCCGGGTACATACCCACGCCTCCCGGCGCGCCCGTCGTCTCCGGCCGGGATCGGTGTTTTCACACCGATCAGGTGAGCAGCTGGTCCCTCTCCTGGTCCTTTCAATTGCTTTGCTCGTTTAGTATCGTTTCCTTAGTTCGCCGGCGGTGAGTGAGAGCTTGAGCATGAATGTTTGATTTCGCCGTGAGTATCCACCGTGGTAAGTGAGGGAGAGCCACCCTAAACCCACGCCCCAGCGTGCTGGCCCGCCCATAAAGGGGGCATCCCAGGCCCATTAGGGGTCAACCATAAGCCCACCAACCGGTGGAAACCTTGGGGTCCCACCCCGGACCCTCGCCGTCATCATTCGGGCCCACCCGGGTGCACGTGTGCGTCGTGTGAGCTCGGCCACTCGGTGAGCCATTTGAGTGCTTGTATGCTTGTGGATTGGTAGGTCCAAGGGTCAAACATCTCATTAGTGGGCTGTGCCACATCAGTAACTTACATCCCTGGACTGAGCTAATTGGCCGGAAGGAGAAAGAAAAGAAAAGAAAGAAAGAAGTAGTGATTGAAGCGACAAATAAGATTTTTCATTAATATGAACTGTGGCAATACATCTGTGTTCGGGGCGCCCCCCAAGATACATGAGCTCTAAAGCCAAAAGGGCGCGCACTTTAAGCAGCGCAATTTTAACAGCAAGGAGAGGACGTGCCGTTTTAATGGCGTCATTCAAGATCCCGTCCGCGTCGGATTAACATCGATCGCTGAAATTCAGTGCCGTTCCGAGCAGCCGTCAACAAAGGAGATCAATTCGGACGAAGCTCATCCGTCGGTCCTGCTGCACTCCTGCCTCGCTTGCAACACCCACGTGTGGGGGGCATTTGTTGGCACTCAAAATATGATCATTTGGCGACCAAGCCGCAAAGACGAATGATACGGCCCACCGAAGCACAGAAGCTGATAAAGAACAACATGCTGAAGACTTCTCAAGCTACCAGGGCCTTGGGTCACCTGGAATGAATGACCGGGGACTTCGCTTCAGGAAAGTCGAGACAAATCCACAACTAGCCGGCAGTGCGACCAAGCCTGCCTAATGATCCGGCATCAACTCCGTCGTGCCGCTACCCTGCACCCGTCACCCGACCAAGGACGACGGTCTACCCAGTGGCTCGCCACTTGAATGAAGACTCTCCTGAGAAGGAAGAACGTCCTCGGCCCTTCACAACAAGGAACCGAAGGCTCTGTCAGCTGAAGGTCCCGATCACCCGACACGGGTTCGGCTTCTCTCCATAGTGGGCCCGTTAGTGGCCGAATGGTCGCCAGTCAAGGCGGAATTATCCCGGATGCCATACCATCCCGTAAGGAAGCTTTGAGCATGAGTCAGGCCGAGTCGGAAGCACAAATCATAGTGCCGAAAGTCGTGTCAGCAAAAACCAGTGTGCTCGAGCCGAACACACACGAAGTTTCGATTCAAGCCGTTCATCGTGCCGAGAGCTTTGTCAACGCCCGCCAAGGTTTTCCAAGGACCGAGGCGAGAGGAAGAGTCTACGAGAGCTTCCGAAACCATCTCCGGACCCATCGGCTACCCCGCATCGAGCGAACAAGCTAAACCGGTGCACAAAAGTTCACCGGCGCCCCCTTATCCGGCGCCACTGGACCCGACGCGCCAGAAGGCTTTATGCCTATCTGTAACCCGGCGCCACTGAACCCAACGCACCAAAAACTCTTTAGGGGTACCTATCCCCGGTGCCCTGCAACCCGGTGCCACTGAATCCACGTGCCCCCACGGCGTCGGACCAACCTGGTGTTATAAAGACACCGCTTGTTCGACCAAAAAGAAAAAAAGAGGGAATCAGAAGAAAAAAAAAGAGAAGGGCACGAGAGAGGTCGAAAAAGAAAGGGCCACCAATTAGAGCGAAGCCGTGAAGGGTTTCTTGAGGAGAAAGCCCTTCCTCTGAGAGTCTCCGTGGCCGCCACCTCACTCTGCCCGAACCTCCCGGTGCCGGAGAAGAAGAGCGTCTGCTTCTTTACCTATTTAGGTGGGTCGTTGTAATCCCCCCATCAGTCCCCCCTCGGTTCGGGTTTCTCCGTCGATATAATGTAAGTGAGAAAGGGGGAAGGAAGGCGATGATACGAGCCTTGTTTCCTCTCCCCTTTCTCACCATCTTTGTGATTCTCTACCTCTCCCTCTGTAATTTCTTCCACCTTTATTAATGAAAACGGTGATCGCGCGACAACGTCGACACTGGAATGATAATCTGTACATTTTCCCTCCTCTCGTTCATGGAATGAATGAATATGTATATCAATGGGTTAAAGAGTTAATGGTCTTATTCTTTCTCTGCATCGCCGCTTCCTCCTCCTCCTTGCGTTTTTCTTTCTGTGGCTGGTGAGACGGCGCCGTGCAACAGCACCGGCACCGGAATGGAAGCGCATATGTGTATACCCCTACTCACTGTGCATCGAATGGATGAACTGTGGTTGTATTCGGCGTCGTTCCCACCTTCTCCAGTTACTCATCTTTCCTCTGTCCGTGTATTTAACCATTTTCCTGCGCATATTGTTTTCGTATTGTTTTCTCCGACGCCGAACATATGCCCTCGAACTCCATGGGCTACAGCAAGCACCCCCCTCCCCCCGGGGTTTTCCTCTTCCGATCGAATGATTAACGTTTCATCACCGGAGGTGCATCCATGAATATATGTCTCTTCAGCCCGTTTTGGACCGTCTTCCTCACTCCCCCCTATTCTCGACTATGGACAGAGGGAGATGAGGCCATCCTACACTTCTGGTCAATGTTTTCCCCAATCGTCGCCTGTTGAGTATGTAACTAACCTATTAACACTTACCTGCATGCACACATGTACATCCACGAGCATTTATATTAATCTCCTCACTATGCAAGTTTTCCCCATCGTGCCGCTTTACTATTTTATTAAGGTTCGGTGAGGGGACATTCTCCCGAGTTCTCATCTTGATTGCTCAGTCTGCAGGAGCCCATTCGTTAATAATGGGTCTGTGGACGTCAAAAAAAAATGATGATGATCATACGACGTGCACGTCTCAGCACTCGAGAGCGAGTCGAAGATGGAAAGGCCGAATAAACCCTATGCCTCCTCCAAGCAGGACGAATACCTACCCGGTGCTCCGCCACCCAACAAAGAATCCCCTCGTGTTGAAGAGACAGCCCCGGCTCTCCAGTCGGCATTGCCAAAGGCCGAATCAAAAGAAACTCGGGAATTCAAACACCTGTTCGGCACGCGTCGGGGATCACTCGAAGTTCCAAATCGGGATGCAGAGGCCCTGAACTAAACACCTCGACGGCAATGCATTACGACTAAAGCAACACGAGTGGACAAGCGTCCGTCCGAATAGCCGCGAAGCCGAGACGAAGTCTAAACCGGCGCGGCCTGCACTTAAACCGGCGCGCCCTTACTTGGGCCTTAAACTGGCGCCCCCCCCCCAAGGGTCCTTAATCCGGTGCGCCCCCCTTCTTGGCTGCAAACCGGCGCGCCCCTTTGTATGTTGTTAATCCGGCGCGCTCAACACCACGCTGGTTTAACTCAAATAACATCCCATCCGCCAGCCGATACCATGTTTTCGCATCAGCCTGGTGCCTAGAGGGCATTCAATGCTCTGAAGCCCTGTCTCCATGGGCATTCAATGCTCTGGCACCCTGTCTCCACCCCTGTTTGACAACGCAGCTGCATCAATGGTGAAGGCAAGCATCGATGAGGGGAGTAGCAGCAACAGATCTCCCGGCAAATCTGCAAACGTCCTATCCTTGGACGAACAATAGTTTACGGCACCAACCACTGGATGCCACCGCAGACGAATGAAGTGGCGGGAGTTTTTCTTCCGTTCGAACAAATAAAGGGCAACCCGTTCTATATATACTCCGCCTGTTCCACGGAGCATCTCTCTCGAACCCCCCGATGGGCAAGTGAAGATGAGAGAAGAGAAGGCCACCCGAAGAGAAGGAAGCTCCATCCATCCACGCCGGAGAGGTAAAAAAAAAAGAGAGATTGAGTGTGAGAGAAGAGAGGTGAGCTCAGAGGGGGAGGAGCTTGTGCTCCGTTCCCCCTCCCCCACCGATGTATTTCTTTTCCTCTTTCTCTGATGTGTTTTCCTTGTTCGGGGTAGATCCCCTCCTGTATCTCTTTTCCCCCTTTCCCTTGCGGATGAATAAAAGGAATGATTTTTGATGGGCATGAGTAGTGTTCTACTGCCGTGATCTCCTCCCCTTTCTCCCGGTTCTCTTGTCATCCAGGGACCTTGGAGACCTACCTCTCTATGGCACGGCCTTCAGGGGAACCCATAGAAGGGATGAACACTCATAGCCTCTCATGGCGTACATTCGTCCCCCCCTTACGAAACAATCACCCGTGAGCTATGGGAGTTCTTGAAGGCTAGTCCTCGAACTTCATACACTCACTTATGGGTTATCGGACCGCCGTGAGGTCTGGATTTTGAGGTTCGCCCCAGAGCAATCCGTTTGGCATTCCTCTATTTTCTCTGGCAAGCTTCAGTCCGGGGGAAGTGCTGCCTAATTTTTGCCAGGGCCAAGAACAAGAGGAACAAGAACAAGAACACATAAGAACGAATAAATGAAGTTTCTTCAGACTAAATCAACCCCACTCAGTCTCCCCCTCTCTTGAAATCAATCTCAAACTGAACTACCCTGCACAGCAAACCCTTCGAATAAAAAAGTCGAATCTTCATGTTCATCCACCCTAATAAACAATTAAAACACTTAATCTTCCTCTCTATCAACTTAATCTACCAATTCGGTGAATAAACCGATCCACAAATTAACTTACAGTTGAAAGAAAGAAGAAATAGAGCACAAAAGAATGAAAGAAAGCCTCATAGAACCTATCCCGGCGTGCTCCTTATCCGGCGTGGGCTAATCCGGCGCGGTACCCCCTCGCGCCGGTTTAGCTTCACACTCAAAACTCCCTCCGTTTTCCTGACACTTATCCGGCGCGCCCCTATTCCTTCTTGGCCATTGACCGGCGCGCCCCTTGGCATCCCTCTATCCGGCGCGCCCCTCGGCATCCCTTTATCCGGCGCGCCCTCTTGCATAGCCCCCTTGAACCGGCGTGCCTCACTATTCATTACCCTATTCCGGCGCGCCCCTGGCCCCCCTTACTTCTTGCCATATAATCGGCGCGCCCCCCCTTAACATCTTTAACCGGCGCGCCCCTCTCAACACACTTAAACCGGCGTGCCCTCCTCTTGATACTAATCTGGCGCGCCTGTTGACACCTGAAATATAATCAAGAACAAAGATGGGACCGGAGAGAAGATAAAAGATGGGACCGAAGAGAAGATCAAAACAGAACCAGCAATAAAGACCCTTATAATCTCTGCAAAGTCAGAACTAAAGAAGAGCTGTCACTAAAGCTATCTACCCAGCTGAAGCCCTCCCCGGCCAAGCTGATGTTCGGTGTTATCATCGCCCAGATGACAGTACTGATGAAAACTGTAGTCTATTGACTGATGAAAACCTCCAGAAATGTTCTGATGAAACTATACCAACTCACCAACGAAGAGGTCTTCGCCTGTTCTGACAGACTCAGAAGGGTTAACAAATGAAAAGACTTTGCAGGTTGGACAGCTTTGACAGCTTAAGCCCGCTGATAAGAGGAATGAAAACATTTAAAAGCCCTAAATTGGCCCATAAGTGTGGCGTCGGGATCTCCTCACCAAGGCCCAGAACCGGCGCCGGGAGGTTGGACTCTTGCGCACCGGGAAGTCTCCCGAGACCAGGGTGCGCCGAAATATGCCCGCTGAAAGGATGTTGAGCAAGGGCTATAAAACCCCCTTTCTCTCGATAGAAGAGAAGGGACAGGAGGATATAGGAAGATAGAAAAACCCACTCATTTGAAGAAAAGGGGAGATAGGAAGATAGACAGACAGATAGATAAGAAAAAAAGAGAGGAAGAGAAAAAAGAGAAGGAAGGTCGGAAGCCTCCTCCGCTGAGAAAAGAGAGAAAAGATCAACAGAGAGAGAGAGAGAGCCTCCTCCGCTGAGCAAAGAAAGAAGAGATCAACTCGAAGAATGAGAAGAAGAGGAAGTTCCAGGTGGGCAGGCAGCTGGGGAGGGAGAGGAGTCAATGCTCCGCCCTCCCCCATGTTTTCTTTTCCTCTTCATGTAATCTCACGTGTTTTATCTCGATTCATCGTATGTAACCGGAATGTCCCGGCCTCTGTTTTATCTCCCTTTCCCTCACTTTGATTGGTGTAAGTTTGGGATGATGCATTGGAATGAAATGCTACGATGGCCCATCTGGGCATGGGGTGATTGAAATGTTTACCATCTATCCCCCCCCTTTCTGTAGTTCATGTTCTTAATTTCGATTGTTTCTCTTTCCTCTTCCTCTGATGTGCCCTGCAGTGCTGTAACCAGCTTCGTACCGATAGGATGATGTATTGTTGTTGCTTTCTTCCTGTGTATCTCCTCCGATGTATGAGTTAGGCGGAGTATCGGTGTTGAATGAATGGATATGACAGGTTGCAGTTGACGCCTGCTGTTCATCTCTCTGAAGCCTTATTGCCATCCCCCAGGTCTTCTGCCTTATTTTGATTTTATAGCATGCTATCCCCCTCCCCAGTTTGGTCAATAGTCAGCTGATTCGCCGGGTTTTCAAATGCTCTCTATGATTATTCCAGAGCCAGGGACAGACCATCCCTTGGCCTCCGGGACAAAGTGGAGCTATACGATGACCGCCATTCATGGAATTCCGGAGTCTTAGATGTTCATGTTTGTCATCGAAGTCAAGCCTGGGCCAGAGACATCCATCTCTTGGCTCCCAGGATGACAAAAGATAACATAAAAACTGTCCCCAGGGACTTTATACGGTAATGGTGACAGGGATCCTCTAGACCCTGATCTTCCCCAATTCCTCTTCGATCATGGCCTTCCTTTGGAGCCTAAACCTAATCCAGTTCCAATTTGATGAATTGATTCCCTCTTATCCCATAGAAACCCTCTATCCTGGCCAGAATCATCAAGAAACCCAAAACAGGGTGCCGTAGAACCTCACAAACCCATCTCGGCACTATCACCCTTCTCGGCCCCGTGCACAGTAACAGGGGTGAACAGTTCTCGGTGCGATCTTTCTGGCGCCGAGAACCCTAAACCCCTTTGCCTTCTTGCCTGCGCCGGGAACCTAACCCCCTTTCCCCTGCGCGCTGAGACCCTACTCCCTGGCCTCTTCCCCGTCACGCCGGAAACCCTCCATATTGAACCCGCCGAGAACTCCCTGGCCCTTTCGTCTTCGCGCCGAGAAGCTCGTGCCGGGGACTCCCTCTCTGGCTGCTTCGTCTCCGCGCCGAGAACCCTCCATTCTTCCCCTTGGCGCCGGGAACCTCTATGCCCGTTTGAGCTGTGTTGAGAAGCTACCCTGTCACTCAGCTGAACCCCCGGCATCTGGATCAAACCCACCCAGGGATATCCATGAGTCACCAGACCTGTCCCGGGGATAAGTTTAAAGGGAGTCAGACTCCCTTATGTTCCACCATTCCGCGTCGGATTTGTCAGCAATCCCTTTAGCTCAGGTGGGCTCTGCCACTACATGAGTGCCACCGGCTTCTATAAGGGGAGAATCGAATGTTGCCCCAGGGCATATATATGCAATTCGGGAGGTTCGGCCTCTCTTTTTCTTGGCTTTCATCCCGACACTCCGTGGGTGATAGCCTATTCTACCCTGGGCATAATCCAGATTATGGGGAGGTACTGCCAAAATGTCGATCGATGTTTTAACCCCAATAAGCCCCGGGAAGTGCATGTCATACACCTCCCGCCCGGTTTGATCTCTCGGGGAATACAAACACTGTAAGGCCCTTGGCCGGATGAGAAACGTGGAAGGGGACATGTCCCCGATGATTGTCCAGGCTCCGCCCCTCCGCTGCGTGGACGGTGTCCTATTTCTATCCGGCATGACCCATATAAGAGGAGGTCATGCTGATTTAATAAGTCTGTCATTTAGCTAATTACATTCTTAGAATGACAAGAGCTTCAATATCATGCACTGTTATTTATTTTTTTTACTGCCCCGAGTGGCCTCCTATTTTGGCATTTAATCAAGGGTTGTCCTTCTTAGGAAGGGCGTAATTAACGTCATATCCTTTATGGTATGGCGGACTTTTGGTCCCGACTCGGACTTCACAATCGACTGATTGAGTCAGATCGAGCGCATAATAAAATTGTCACCCCGGTGACTGGCACGCCAATAATAAAATAAATAATAAATGATTAAATAAAATAATAAAACCATCCCCACAAGTCTGGCACGCCCGGTGGGACTTAGTCTCCCTTCATCTCTACGCCAAAATAGGAGGCCCGATGGGCCCCCCCTCAAATTTCTGATTCTGTGTGCTTTCTCCATTTTAAGGAAGCTAGGATGACGGCTGGAATCATGTCCGTGTGCTTTGGCCAGCAAGCGATCGAGGCACATGTTCGAGAAGGCTACCTGGCGGTACCTCTTTCATTCGGATCGATGCCGCCTGCTGTCGGAATGCCCAATTGCCTGGGCCTCATTTTCACTGATCTGCTCGAGATTGACAACCAGGCGCCAAAAGCTGTTGTCGAGACGTCGCCGCAAGCTACCGGTCCCAAGAAGAACCCGGTGATGAAGGATACTCCTGGGGTCGTGTCCTGCTTTGTCCATCACGAGGCAAGGAGAAGCGCACCCTCTGCTGCTATTGGAAAAGGAAGAAGATCCGACCGGAGAGCCCGATCTACTGCTGCGGGTCGTCGGATATCCAATTCAGGGAAGACAATGCTGATTGGAGATATCCGGGCGAACCTCAATGGTTGCCCAAGGGAGGTCAAGTCAGATGTGATCGTCCCAATGGTACCTACCACCAATAGGTTCCGAGTTCTGGCTGCTAGGAGGGCCGACATAGAACATGGAGATAGAAGGCCACTGGCACCAAAGCTGCCTAGATTCAGGCAGATCTGGCGGCCGAAGAAAATTTAGAGCTGGGCCCCAGCTCAAGATGAAGAACAAATTGCTGATGCTGCTATTGACCGCTTTAGGGCAGGGAGCAGAAGAGGAGAAAGAAAAGGCGAAAGAGATGCTGTTGCTGTTCACCAGAGGGCTCGGGGTAGGAGAGAAGAGAAAGAGAATGAAGGAAGAAATATGACTGCTACTTGCCCCAGGATGAGGGGCAGAAGATATGAAAAAAAAAGAAGACCGCATGGTCACCCACCCCATGGCAGAGGGCAAAAGATGGGAAAGGAAGAACTATGCTGTTGCTGCCCACCGCCGCCATGATGGTGGCAGGAGACTTAAGAAGGAAGAGAAAATAAGAATAAGTGAACCAGTCGCTGCTGCCATTCTAAGAAGACCGAGAGCCTGTGCCAGACAGGCTGACATATTCAAATATTCCAAAGCCGAACATCTGACTGCTCAGGTGGCAAGACTGGCTTGTCAGCGGAAAGGTCAGGAAAGACTGATGCCCCGACCAGAGCTACAAAGACACGGCCAAGAGGAGATGAAACAAGTGGTTCAAGACTACTTTCACTACCTGGGGAATTCTTCCCTCGAGCAGCGAAGACTATCTCGTGCTTTAGGCACCATAGATGATGAAGAAGAAGCCTTTCAAGAAGCAATGATCGGAGTCTCCTCCTCCGATTCCAATGATTATGAAGAAGGCCACAGAGCCGGGTATGGAAAAAAAGACCTGCACGGGGAAGAAGCTGAAGAAAGAATGTCGGTCTTTGACCGGCTCAAATATCCCGACCAGGTAAAAAGGATAGTCTACAGGCAGAGGGAAAAGATGCAGATCTTTGCCTGCAACATGGCCGGGCTTGTCAAAGGGTAGGATATGTTACCGACACAGCCAGATAAACTGCTCAGACTGGCAACCAGACCAGGCCCCATCACAAGGAGAAGTCAGGCGGCTAAAGAAAAAATAAAGACTGATGATGAAGTCCGAAAGATCACCACCATGATAGTGAACGTGGTGACAACAGAAGAGGAAGACAACCCCTTCGTCGATGACGCTGAAGGGACTTCAGAAGAGATACAGATCCCGTCAACCATGGATCCCATGATCCAGATGATGTTTAGACGATATCAACAAGAGATCAGTGCTCTCAGAAGACAGCTAAATGAAAGGCATGAGGCTACACCGGTCTCCAAGCAAGTCGAGCTCGTGGGGCAGACCTCCAGCTCAACAGAAATGGCTATCCCAACTAATCCTCTCCCCGTCGACAAGGGTAAAGCACCGAGCCAACCTGTTCTGCAGCAAACAGCAGCTCAGCCCTATGTATCGCAGACACAGCCCACCGTGCCCACCTTGCGTGCAACTGTGATGACAACTCCTTATAGTCAGCAACAAGCTCACTTCTTCCTGGAGAACATAGATCCAGCCGTAGCCCACAAGCTGATGATTGAAAAGATTGTGGAGATGAAGCTGTCTGAAAAGACTGGTGATGATGCTGGTACCTACGATGTGTACAGGGTACCGTATCCTCCCCAGTATGCTGCTAAGAGACTACCGCCAGGCCTCAGTAAGCCACCGAAGTTTGAAAAAATTAATGTCCAGGGCTCTCCCAGGGAGCACATAGCTTACTATACCACCATTATGGGTGACTTGGCAGCCGATGAAGCTTATCTGCTTAAATTCTTCGGCTCATCCCTCACCGGGATAGCCTTTGAATGGTATTCAGGCCTGCCGGCTGGGTTAGTGGCTGATTGGCCTGATATGCAAAGAAAGTTCCGCGACAGATTTCACGTCACAGAAAGAGAAATTACAATAGCAGAACTATATGCAACTAGGCAAAAGCAAGATGAAATAGCACTGGACTACATCAAAAGGTGGAGGAACTTAGCTATGAGATGGAGAAGACCTCCTCATCAAGAAGATGCAGTGCAAATATGTAAGTAGAGCCTCAGGAGAGAGATACTAGAAAAGATGATTGGTGCAGATGTCAGAACATTTGACCGGCTGAATAATATAGTGGCAGAAGTTGAGACGTTCCTGTCCAAGCGTCCGACGGCCAATGCTCCAACTGTGCCGAAAGGTAAATCTAATGATCGATGACCATCGCACTCTGAGGCTAACACCATCGATTTCAGAACCTTCGAGCAACAGAAAGGGAAGAAGGGGGCAGATGAAGCTCCCCCGCCAGCAGACACAGCAGAAAGAAAAGATAAGGTCTTGTGGACGCACTAAAATTCGGAGGGGGGATTCGTTCGTTTGTTGGTCGGGGTTAATTCTTCTATTTAGTGCGAGGGCGTGCCAGTCACAAAGTGACGATTTATTCGGACTTCGTGGAAGCCCATGGTGCGCTCGATCTGACTAATCAGACAATTGTGTGGTTCGTGTCGGGACGGAAACCCGCCGTGCCGTAAAGGCCACGGCGTTATTTACATCCCCCATACGGGGGAACACCCTTGATTGATTGCCGGGAATAAGGGCCCTACGGCCTAAAGAGAATACTAATAATGCAGGAGGACAGTGAAAGATGAGCTATGCTAGAAACCCATCTCGGGACGTGAATGTTCAGACTATGTTGGCCACTCATGGGCCACTTCATGTTCGGACGAAGCTCCGTGCTTGTAGCATCAAAGACGGTGACAAAACCGCGTGAATGTCTGCCACGAACAAGGCAAGTTTAATGAGAATACGGGATTGGATCCCGGTAGAAATGGGTCAAGTTGATAGACTGTTGGCCGGAGATGATTTCGAACTATGGCCATGTCAGAAATTCCGTAAACCACGTCCGATACCATGAGGTGTCGTCGATTTTCTCTTTGCACCTAGTCCGAGGGAGTGGATTATTAAGTGCATAGCCCGAGCTTACGAACGTGCGCCCTCACACGCGGATCGACCTGCGCGGTCAGCTTACAAAATTTTAATTATGAGGGGATTATGCTATTGCCGCCGTTCCGATCATTGAATTAAGTGGTTTATTCCCATTCTACTTTGTTTATTGATTTAGCCCTTATTCTCTTGTTTATTCATTAATTTCAATAGCTTTCCTTCTTCTTTTCATTCTTTTAATTTACTTTTGCCATGCCGTATTAGCAAGTTGTAATAAGATGGGCGCGCCGGTTAAGGGGCGCCGGGTTGACATATAAAGGGGCGCGCCGTTTTAACGTTCAATAGGGGAGAAATGGGGGGCGCGCCGTTTTTGGGCTTCGGTAAGATGGAGATGGGCGCGCCGTTTTAATGTTGAATGGGGAGATTGGGGGCGCGCCGTTTTAACGTTCAATAGGGAGAAATGGGGCGCGCCGGATATGGAGGGCAAGGAGAGGGCGCGCCGTTTTAGCGTTTATAGAAAGAGATGGGGGGATTTTGTGAGGAGGGTTGAAGCGGCGCGGTGGATAGTTATATGGAGGTTGTTTTAAAGCTCTGTTTACCGTGTTTTCTTTTCCTTTCACCCGTAGATTGATTCAAGGTTTGATTTGTTCGTTCTGTTGATAGATCAAGCTGGTAATGAGAAGGTTTTAAGAGTTTTAACCATTTTAATCGTTTATTATGATGAAACAGTATGAACGTCTAAGAGCTTTATTCAAGCAGTTTGCTCACAGAGGCCTCACTTCGTTCTTCATTAGTTCAACTCGTTCACCTGTCGTTGAGCGTTCTTAGCCCTGGCGAAAATCGGGCAGCACCTCCCCTAGACCGGGGCTTGCCAGAGAGAAGCAAAAGTCACCACGCGGATTACTCCCGGGTAAACTCTCAAAAATGCGGAGCGGCCTCACGGCGGTCCGTTAGTCTGAGTATGAGTGTGGAACGCTCGAGGGCCAGCCTACGAGAGCGACCACGACTCACGGACGACGATATTCGGGGCGAGACGGAATCTATGCCACAGTAGGGCAATGAATGTTCATCCGACAGTGGGTACCTTTGTGGGTCATGCCATGGAAAGGCAGCCCTCAAGGGCCAGGGATGACCGGAGAATGAGAAGACGGAGCAGAGAATGGAACGGAGAACACAGGAGTTGCAAAACAGACTTTTCTTATTTTTATTCATCCACGCAACGGGAGAAGAGACTTCTTAACAGAGGGAGTTCATTCTGAGAAGAAAGTAGAATACATCGCAAGAGAGAGGGGGAGGAGGATATTGACAAGAAGGAAAAGGAGAATACAGATCACTCTTTTCTTTCCACTCACCTCTCACTCTCCCCTCCCTTCACCTTCCCGGCGTGAGGGCGGGCTTGATACACTCCTCCGGCGGGCTCTCCTTCACTCAGAAGCTCCCTCCCCTCCCTTCTTTCTTCTCTTCCGGGACACACACGAGACCCTCTTTTCTTCTCTTTTTTTTTTCTTCTGTTCCCTTCTTCTCTTGATCATCCTCCTTTTTGCTTCACAATGCTGCCCTATATATATATCAGCCGGCCTGGGAGCGTCCCTGCCAATTCCACCTCGTCCGCAACGATGTCAGGAGCTGACTGTCTGTGCTGGATGCCGTTGATTCGTCCCGTACACTGCTGCTCGTCTGAGGACGGGATGCTCGTAGGTTTGCTGGGGGTTGCTTTGCCATTGAGCTTCTGTGTTGTCGAACGGAGGCGGAGACAGAACGTCGGGCATTGAATGTTCTCTGTGCATCTCATTTATGCCGAACAGAGTATCGGCTGGCGGATGGGATGGCCGTCGAGTTAAAACGGCGCGAGGGAAGGTAGTCACGCCGACTAAACATCAAGAAGGCGCGCCGGATTAAGCATTGAAGGGCCACGCCATTCTAACATTTGAAGGAGAAGTTAGTGGCGCCATATGAAGGTGTAAAGGGGGAGGCCTCTTTGACGGGAGTGCGCCGGACGGCCAAGGGCAACAAAGGGGCGCGCCGTTTTAACATAAAGAAAGGGGGTGGCACCGTTTTAAGGCGTAAAGGGGGAGGCCTCTTTGACAGGAGCGCGCCGGATGGCCAAGGGCAACAAAGGGGCGCGCCGTTTTAACATAAAGAAAGGGGGTGGCGCCGTTTTAAGGCGTGCCGCTTTAAGGCCCTTCCGCGCCGTTTTAAGCACCGAACGGATTCTTTTCGAAGTCGAGGCAGTTTGTACGAATGTTGGCATTCCCATAATGTTCCGGTTGCGTTGCATGGCTTCCATAATCTTCTGTTCGTAGCCTCTGAGACTCGGTCCCAGACTTTGCGTGACTTTCGGTGCATGCCGAGACTGTGCCGGAGTTCCCGACTCTTCTCTGATTCAGCTCTCGGCATGGCTGGTCAGAGCCTTGTAGGTGTATCTTCTGCTTAGGGGGCTTCCTTAGCGGATAGCGGACCACCAAGTGAGTTCTCGTCCTGATCGGGCGAGGCATGAGGTTTATTCGGCATTTCTGTCTTCGACTCGCGCTCTAATGTGTAGACGCGAATGTCACCATCACCATCATCGTCATTTTTTGGCGTCCACAGGTCTCTCTGAGAAACAAAATGAGAAAGCCATACTCTTTCCCGAAAGATAAGACAGCCGCCCTATTCAACTGGGCATACAAGTTCAACAAGGTAACATTGCCTGAGCCAAAGAGACCCGAGGACACGGCAAAGAAAGGTGATCCACTGTTCTGTCCATATCACCGTGCGCTGGGGCACGCAATTGAAGATTGTTACGTCTTCAAAGATATTATGGAAGGCATGGTCAAAAAGGGTGAGCTATAGCTAGGAGATTATCAGGTAGAGCCACCTCGTCCACATGAGCCTCCGGCCTTAAAAATGGCCGCCAATATGATTTCAATCTACCAACAGCTGCCTAAGGAAGCCGTCGAGGAATGCACCAGGCATACTTATGAAGCTTGCTTCCTCACCCCACTGAAGGATCAAGAAGGGTGGTAGATAAAGCCAATAAAGAATAGAAAGAAAACTCCCGCAGCCAATACCAGTGGAGCAGTTATCCGCAGTGTCACACCAAGGCCCGAACCACCTCCAGTAAAGCCAGTATGGCACACAGCTGAAACAGGGCCAATCATCCGGATCCCCACTCATAACCGGAGAAGACAAGTCCCCTTACCTGCACATAAGGAAGTAAGTCCTGCGGCCAGGTGCTTACAGCAGTATATTAATGGGCTCGATGAATATGAACAGAAAAAGCCCGGGCACCTGTTGGTGAAAGACTGTATACTCTGGGAGCAGCTCGAAGAATTGAAAATTAAAGAGCAACCGGGGGCAGAATAGGGAAAAGATGAGGCTGAGCCTTTCTGGGGGCAAGAACCAAAGAAGCTAAATTCCCAGAAAAAGAAGAGATGGTCTAAATGCAAAAAGGAAAAGGGAGTCGTGATAGTACAATGCAACACCCTGTCGGCACTCTTTACCTCGCCCGGGGAGAACGATGAGGATGAAACATCAAATGCCCCGCTAGAAGCCAACCATGCCGAGGCCTCAACCTCAGCACATGCAACATGCTCCGGAAGAAGGTGGGGACGCCCACCACCAGCCAATCATAACATTATGTTCAGCGGGGAACAACCCTACCAGATTCCTGAACCAGAGGTGCGGGGTGTTCAGATTCCTCCCCTGTTAGCTTATACCAAGAAGAGAAGAAGGGAGGTCAAACTCCAACATTTCTGGAATTTCTGTCCAGTCTGGAAAATGGGCAGTCGATACAGGCTGGGCCAGATAAAGGCAAGAGACCTCAGCAATCGGTATCTATAGCCTACAAGCGGAATGAGAAAGAAGAGGATAACTCTCCGACGGCACCAGGGGCCGTTGCTATAGAAGAAGCCCCCCAAGAAATCAGTCCAGAGGATGAAACCATCACTGGGCAGCAGAGGCCACGGGCACCACATGAACCTCCAAAACCCAGATGGGCTGAAGAAATGAGAATGTCTAATGTCTCGGTGGGCAGTCGGATCATGAAAATGCTAAAGAAGCTCCCTACCAGATTCTCCATCTGGGAGATTCTCTCCCTAAGTGAAGAAGCTCGCCAAGCAATTGTTGATGCCCTGCAGTCGCCGGCACAGTATGAAGCACTCTTGATAGAAGTGAATTTTGGGCCGTCAATCACATTCACAGAGGATGATATGCTGATTCCGAATTCTGGCCATAACAGACTGCTGTATATGAGGGGCTCCCGGAACTGTCAACCACTGAGCAGGATACTGATAGATCCCGGGGCTGCTGTGAACATTCTCCCACACCGCATTTACCAAAAATATTACTTTGATCTGCAGCTTACCAAGGTCAGAGACATGAAAATTGCGGGATTCAACCAGAAATGTGAGACGCCCCTTGGGGTGGCTGATTTCAACCTCACATTGGCGGACCTCACTACCGTGGTACGATTCTATGTAATCGACTCCAACACCACATATAAGGCCCTGCTGGGGAGACCGTGGCTGCATGAATATCAGATAGTGCCGTCCACGTTGCATCAATGCATTAAATACTGCCACAAAGGAAAAGAAGAAAGGGTGTTTACGGATCTGCATCCCTTCGAAGTATTCGAGTGCCATATGCTCGATGCATCCTGCTACACGGAGGTGTCGCAAAAGGGTGAAGGGAAAGAGGCTGGGGTCAACCAGAAGAAGCCGGTGACAAAGTCAAGAAATTGGTCTCCACCGCCACCAAGGGGCTATATTAAGAAACATGAAGTATCTCACATTTCTTATGTTGGTGACTTTGCTCGGATCACCCCTCCTAGCATCCACCCAGATGATACTGACGAAGAAATGAAAGAAAAGTACATACAGGTGGGGGTTCCGCAGGGTTTAGTCAAGCCCATTGCTAGCATAGAATACCAGACGGTGCTACCATTAAAGACTATGGAAGTCCCTCGCTTCTGCGAGCCTCCTATCATATTCTACACCGGGGAGTCAGTCGAAGACGATGATCAAGACTACATGGTCCCTGAAGAATCTACAAACCGGATGGTGCCGATCACGGGCTTGGACTATACTACCCGACGGGTTTCGCAGATGTTCTCTAAGATGCAGATGCCATCACTACAACCTGTTGCCCAAAAGAAGGCGTTCCAGGAGCCATGGCATCCGCCCCGGGATAATAAAGAACTGAGGAAGATCACTCAGCACCCGGTATTGGGTTATACCCTTCAAGAATACTATGAAGCTGAGGTGGACGTCATCTCTGTCTCCTACCAGCATGAAGACCCTGCCGAGGTGGGATATGACAACTACCCCTCGGAAGATGAAGAAATCATTTATCAATCCGTAATGAACAATGAAGCCCCAGACAGTCAGCCAGAGACAGGGACATCTGATGAAACAAAGAAAGGTTGGTGCTGGGAAGACCTACCCTGCAAAGAGAATCTGTTCCATGCTGAAGAAAAGTTTGATACGGGAACCCCGGATGGAGACCAAATAGCCAAAGTGCTAAGGGAATGCCTGGAGTTTGAGTGCATTCTAGAAGAAGTCCGGGCTCTACAGAATGATGATCTCTCAAGGGAGCCTGCATCAGAAGAGCCTCTAAGGGCGGAAGACGCCATTTTTGAGTTTCCTGCTGAGCCAGTCAGGTCCTCAGGGCAGACTGAACAGAATCCAACAATATTGGCCTTATATGATGAGCCAGCACCCGCTGATGACCAGTATGATGAAATAGAGAATCATGAAACTGAAGAAGATTATATCTCGGGAGGCTTCATTGACTTGCAAGAAGCCCCGCCTGAGGTCGAAGATGGAGGTCAGGCCACCGTCGATGAGCTTGTGGAAATAAATCTGGGGACCGCAGATAAGCCAAGGCTGACATTCCTCAGTGCACTGCTGGAGCCAACTGCCAGGGAACAGTATATACAGTTCTTGAAGGAATTCCGAGACTGCTTTGCATGGACATATGATGAAATGCCGGGACTGAGTTCTGATGTGGCACAGCATCGGTTGGCAATAAACCCAGAGGCTAACCCCGTAAAGCAGCCGCCCAGGAGAATGCGCCCTGAATGGATAAATCAAATTAATAAAGAGGTCAACAAGCTGATTGATGTAGGCTTTGTTGAAGAAAATCAGTATACTACATGGCTAGCCAACATAGTGCCTGTAAAGAAGAAAAATGGGCAGATCAGAATATGTGTTGATTTCTGGGACCTTAATAAGGCCTGCCCGAAAGATGATTTTCCAGTGCCAATCACTGAAGTGATGATCGATGCGACTACTGGTCATGAAGCCCTGTCATTCATGGATGGGTCATCCGGATATAACCAGATCTAGATTGCTGAAGAAGATAGAGTGCACACTGCATTCCGCACTCCGAAGGGGATATTCCACTACAAAAGGATGCCGTTTGGCCTCAAGAATGCCGGCGCTACCTACCAAAGAGCTATGACCAAGATCTTTGATGATTTGCTCTTCAAGAAAGTAGAGTGATACATTGATGATTTGGTAGTAAAAATTAAAAGAAGAGAAGACCATTTGCAAGACCTGAGGGTAGTATTCCAGAGGCTGCGCAAATATGAACTCAAGATGAATCCTATGAAATGTGCCTTCGGCGTGTCCAGTGGAAAATTCCTCGGGTTTATTATCCAGCATAGGGGCATTGAAATCGACCCATCCAAGATTAAGGCTATCCAGGAGCTCCCTCCACCAAGGAGTCTGCCCGAGCTAAGATCTCTGCAAGGGCGGTTGGCCTATATCCGACGATTTATATCTAATCTGTTGGGAAGATACCACCCCTTTCACAAGCTCATGATGAAAGATGTACCATTCCTCTGGGACGATGGATGTCAGGAAGTCTTTGATAAGCTGAAAGAATATCTCAAGACCCCTCCAGTGCTGGGGGCACCAATTAAAGGCAGGCCCTTGATACTGTATATCGCGGCCACACACTGTTCCCTGGGGGCAATGCTGGCACAGATAAATGAAGAAGGCAAAGAACAAGCCTTGTACTACTTGAGTAGGAGACTGATTAGAACTGAAGAAGGCTACAGTTACATAGAACATGCTTGGCACTAGTCTTTGCTGTCAAAAAGCTCCGACACTGTATGCTGTCGCATGAAATCAGATTGATATTTGCAGCAGATCCGCTCAAATACATATTGACTCAGTCAGTACTGAAGGGCCGGTTGGGCAAATGGGCAGTGATCCTGATGGAATTTGATATTACCTATACACCCCAGAGGGCGATAAAAGGACAGGCTGTGGCTGATTTCTTCGCGGAGCATCCTGTGCCGGAAAATGACATGCTAGGGACTGAGTTACCTGATGATGAGACACTCGAAGCTTGCCAGGCTCGGCCAGTTATGTGGCAGCTATTCTTTGATGGAGCATCTAGAACAGAGACAGACTCCGATGGAAAGACTAGAATACGGGCCGGGGCCAGTATTGTGCTGAAGTCACCAGAAGGGGAGGTCGTGCATACTTCTTGTTCTATAAACAAGCCCTGCACCAATAATGAAGCTGAGTACGAAGCTCTGATAATCGGTCTGCATATCAACCTTGACATGGGTATCCAAATGCTTCAGGTATTCGGGGATTCAATGTTGATCATAAAACAAATCCAAGGGGAGTTCGAAGTGCGGAAGCCAGAATTGAATCCCTACCACCAGAAAGCTGTGCGCCTTATCGCGAAATTCTATCATATTGAGCTCAAGCATGTGGGCTGGGGGCACAATGCCCAAGCTGATGCACCGGCAAAGCTGGCCAGCTCACTAGCAGTACCACCAAATGAGACATTGAACATTGTTGTTATGAACCGGCGGCAGGTCCCGAGTATGCTAGAAGGGTGCCCCGAAGAAGACGAAGTGGCTGCTATCAGCACGGTACAAGCGTCTGATTGGAGACAGCACCTGCTGCAGTGGTTTCTACACCAACAGTTGCCGCATAAAAGAGAAGAAAAGATGAAACTGCTAAGAATCAAAGATTCTTATGAATTCAGGAATGGAACTTTGTTCCGAATAATGGCAGATGCACGCAAGAAGATTCTACTCCGTTGCCTGTCCACTGAGGAAGCTTGGCAAGCGATGAAAGAAGTACATGCCGGAACTGCAGGTGCCCACCAGGCTGGCCCCAAGATGAAGATAGAAATCAAGAAGCTGGGCTACTATTGGCTCACCATGTTTGAAGACTGCTGTAAATTCACAAAGTCATGCCAAAAATGTCAAGAGCATGCTATTGTGCCTAGAAGGCCTCCTACGACTCTGCACCCTACAGTTCCCAGCTGGCCATTTGCACAATGGGGAACTGATGTAGTTGGGCCACTACCGACTTCCTCGGCCGGACATAAGTACATACTGGCCATAAAGAGATTACTTCTCCCGATGGGCGGAGGCTGTGGCATTAAGAGAAGTGACTGGTGAGCTGGTCGCTAGATTCATCAGGTAGAATATTATCTTCCGGTTCGGAATCCCCAGCCGAATAATATCTGATAACGGAAGCCATTTCAGAAATCAGAAGGTCTATCGGCTTGCCAAGAAATATAAAATCGAGTGGAGGACTTCCACTCCTTACAATCCACAGGCAAACGGGTTAGCGGAAGCTTTTATCAAGACTCTCTGCACCCTGCTGGCTAAGGTCATCAGTTCCAATAAAAAGGACTGGGAAAAAAATGTATGAAGCTCTGTGGGCATACCGCACCGTCTTCAAGACACCTACAGGGTGCTCACCATACTCACTGGATACGGCTCAGAGGCAGTGGTTCCACTAGAGCTGGAAGTCCCGTCACTCAGAGTGGCAGTCCAATATGACCTGGCCTGTGGCGAACAGACCAATGCAGAAAGAAGATTAGAAGAATTGGCTGAATTGGAAGTGAAGCGCCTCCAAGCTCAGAAGAATATCCAAATGTATCAGGCCCGCATGGCTAATGCATTTAACAAACTGGTAAGAGGATGAGAATTCAAGAAAGGTGACCTCGTCATGGTCCAGAAAAGAGAAGTCATGGCGTCCAACCCAAAAGGGAAGCTAAATGCTAATTGGAAGGTCCTTATATAATACAGAGGGTCTATGAAGGAGGAGCCTACGTGGTTGTCAACCATCGAGGGGAGATTCAATTCTCACCACTCAACGAAAGGCATCTAAAGCTGTATCATGCCACACAACCGACATTCCCCGAGTGATCAGGCAAAACTACCCTTTCTTGGTCTAGCGGCACTCCGCCCTAGCCGAGCTACCCCTTCCTTGGTCTAGCGGCACTCCGCCCTAGCCGAGCTACCCCTTCCTTGGTCTAGCGGCACTCCGCCCTAGCCAAACTACCATTCCTTGGTCTAGCGGCACTCCGCCCCAGCCAAGCTACCCTTTTCTCGATCTAGCGGCACTTCACCCTAGCCGAGCTACCCCTTTCTTGGTCTAGTGGCACTCCGCCCTAGCCGAGCTACCCCTTCCTTGGTCTAGCGGCACTCCGCCCTAGCCAAGCTACCCCTTTCTTGGTCTAGCGGCACTCCGCCCAAGCTGAGCTACCCCTTTCTTGGTCTAGCGGCACTCCGCCCTAGCCGAGCTACCCCTTTCTTTGTCTAGCGGCACTCCGCCCAAGCCGAGCTACCCATTTCTTGGTCTAGTGGCACTCCGCCCTAGCCAAGCTACCCCTTTCTTGGTCTAGTGGCACTCCGCCCAAGCCGAGCTACCCATTTCTTGGTCTAGCGGCACTTCGCCCTAGCCGAGCTACCCATTTCTTGGTCTAGCGGCACTCCGCCCTAGCCAAGCTACCCCTTTCTTGGTTTAGCGGCACTCCGCCCAAGCCGAGCTACCCTTTTCTCGGTCTAGCGGCACTCCGCCCTAGCCGAGCTACCCCTTTCTTGGTCTAGCGGCACTCCGCCCAAGCCGAGCTACCCTTTTCTCAGTCTAGTGGCACTTCGCCCTAGCCGAGCTACCCCTTTCTTGGTCTGGCGGCACTTCGCCCTAGTCGAGCTACCCTTATCCTGATCTAGTGGCATTCCGACCTGTCACCCTCTAAAAAAAAAGAGAGGAAGGAAGAAGAAAGAATAAAAGAAAGTAAAAATGGGGTTAAAAATAGAGATACCCCGCCAGACTTGCTGCTATATTAGGGACAATGGTAAAAATGGCCCAAAACCCAGCTGTGGTGAAAACCCGAAAGGGCACTGCAGGCAAAATCGGGTACCCCACCACGTGAAAACCCGAAAGGGCGCGTAGGCAAAAGCAAGAGGGGGCTGGCTTCGGCGAAAACCCGAAAGGGTGCTTAAACCACTAATGTGGTAATTTAAAGTTCCCTTCTTCACCCTTCCTGATAAAACTCCGGGAAGAACAATCATCACAAAGTCCCGCCGGAAATCCTGACTAAACAATTCCTCGGCCTTGGTCATCATCGACAAGATAGGCCGATCTGTCTCTTTAACCTGGACTCTTCGTCCCTGTTAAGCTAGTCTACATTCCTGGCAACAGCTTCATGCCTAAACCACCATCCACCAGCTTCGATTCAGACCTTCCGTTTGAATTGCATGATGAAGCCCTACTCTCCTTTGCGTTGATGTTCACCCCACATCGATGAATGGCACCTGCTCAGAGAGCAACACGAAAAAAAGAGGGGCCCACCTCGGAATAGACCTTTCGCCTGTTCTGATGAAACACTTCCACTTGTCTTTGTCTAAGATCCACCACGATGAATCCCATCTAGTCTAGATCTTACATCTATTCTGATGAAACCTACCACACGTCCCGGTACCGATGATGAAGCCTGCTGTTGATCGATTGGCACCCTGCCCGATCAACGATAAAGCCTCTCCGGTTTAGACCTTACGTCTATCCCGATGAAACATATGAAATCCTTGCATTGGTATGAACCCGGTACCGATGATGAAACCTTCTGTTGATCGATTGGCGCACTGCCCGATCAGCGATGAAGCCTGTCCGGTTTAGACCTTACGTCTATCCCGATGAAACATATGAAACCTTTGCATTGATATGAGACCAACACCAATGATGAAATCTGCTATTGATCGGTTGGCAGACTGCCTGATCAATGCTGAAACCCATCCAGGGTAGACCTTCCGTCTGCTCTGACAAACATGACACAGCTGTCTGAATCAATTCAGACCCTTCATCTGGATAGATCATGAAACTCTATTCCTTTTCATTAATGTCAAACCCCACATTAACGATGAAACTCACATTTCCAGCAAATGGCCTCGTGCCCGAGCTGCTATCTATATCCTCTAAATCAATTCGGACCTTCCGTCTGGATAGATCATGAAACCCTATTTCCCTTTGCATTGATGTTGACACCCACATCAATGATCATGTATCCACAATAAACACATGGTCCCATGGTCCATAGAATGAAAGTTCTAGTTCCAGGAAAGACGATGACAAAAGAAAAGAGAAAGAATAAAAATATATATATGAAAAGTGGGGTTAAAAAATAGAGATACCCCGCCAGACTTGTTCAGGCATTCTGGACAAGGGCAAGAATGGCTAAAATCCAGCTGTGGTGAAAACCCAAAAGGGCACTGCAGGCAAAATCGGGTACCCCGCCACGTGAAAACCCGAAAGGGCGCGTGGGCAAAAGCAAGAGGGGGCTGGCTCCGGTGAAAATCCGAAAGGGCGCCTGGGCCAGTAATGTGGTAATTCTGAGAAATTCCATACTTCCTTCCCTTGATATGGCCTTCCGTTAACCGCTTGGCTCCTTGCCCGGTCAACGATGAAACCTTTCCAGGGCAGACCTTACGTTTACCCTGATATAATCTGCATACCCTCTTATAAATGTCCCACCGACAATAAAACTCGTCACCATTCTGATAAAGCCTGGCCAGTTCAGACCTTACGTCTATCCTGATGAAACTCCTAAACCTTCTCTTGATCGATCGGCTCCTTGCCCGGTCAGCAATGAAACTCTACCAGGATAGACCCTACGTCTATCCTGATGAAACCTACGTATTGCTTAGCGAAGTCTCACATGCGATCAATGATAAAATCCTATCCAGTCTAGACCTTACGTCTATTCTGATGAAACCTATGAAACTTCTGTGCATCGATATAAACCCAATGTCGATGATGAAACCAGCTATTGATCGACTGGCACCCCGCCCGATCAATGATAAAATCCTACCCAGTCTAGACCTTACGTCTATTCTGATGAAACTTATGAAACTTCTTTGCATCGTTATAAACCCAATGTCGATGATGAAACCAGCTATTGATCGACTGGCACCCCGCCCGATCAATGATAAAATCCTATCCAGTCTAGACCTTACGTCTATTCTGATGAAACCTATGAAACTTCTTTGCATCGATATAAACCCAATGTCGATGATGAAAATAGCTATTAATCAACCGGCACCTCGCCCGATCAGTGATGAAATCCTGCCAGGATAGACCTTACGTCTGTTCTGATGAAACTGCATATCCTCTCATGTCCCACCTGCGATAACCTCTACCCAGTCTAGGCCTTACGCCTACTCTGATGAAACCTATAAAATTTCTTTGCATCGATATGAGCCCAATATCGATGATGAAATCATGCACTGGTCGATTGGCACATTGCCCCGACTGGCTTTGAAACCTACCTGGGATGGACCATTCGCTCGTTCCGGATGATGCGCTAGGCCTTTTCATTCACATTCTCGCAAATAGTCTCCCTTACGACACATATGGCCAAAGAAGACGTTTGCTACTACCAACAGAATTCAGTTTAAGCACGTCCCCCAGATGCCGTCACGCGGTGGAGCGAGTTCCCCATCCTTTCTATGAAGGGATGGACGCTCTCCTGTCAGGTACAGGCCATTCACAGGAGGGACTGCTAGAACCACTACCCCACTTCCCAAAGTGATGAAATCACATAGAAAAGACGATGGATACACATGAAGCCAAAGATTCCTTTTCATTAAAAGAGGAATACACAAAGAGCCCCGAGGGGACACTGTATCACAAAAGAGGGCCGAAGAAAACAAAGAAGAGATAATTCAAGGCCGCCGGAAGATATCTTCAAAGGCCAAAAGACCCACATCGGGAGCAGCTCTTAGCTCGTGAAGGCGCGCCTCCTCTTCCTAAAGCTTCACGGACATACCCTGGAGAGACATCACCCGTCCCTCCAACAAGGCCACCTCCTCGGTGGACTGTGGCCGAATAGAGGATAATTGTTGCAGCTCGGCTCGAAGTCCAGTGAGTTCCGCTTCCAAAATGGCTATCCGGTCCTGGACAGCTTCCTCCCGCTGAACAACACTCTGTAGCTCAGCTTGGCGTTCGTCAAGGGCAAGCGTCAGCTTCTCCAGCTCAGATTTGCACTCTGACGTCTGCAACTTCAATGCCGTCAGCTTGTCGGTCATAGTCCGTGCTAGGAAATCCCTCCGATGCACGAATTTCAGTAGAAGCAGAATACGCTGAACCCATATGTCCAAAGGGCAGCCCATGGCCTGCAGGCCGGCAGTGAAGCGATCAGCAATTTCCTTCAGCTGCAAATGTGTCAAGCCAGGCTGAGATTCTACTAGCTGGCGCAGCATATCCAGGTTCTGCCAGACAAAGCTCTCAGATGATGCGAAACCAAAGGAAGCGGAGGGGATCACTTCAAAGGTCACTTCACTATCAATGTCCGCCCACAGCGCAATAGCCGGCCAGGAGGACGAAGACGGCAAATCTACTGGGAGAGCTGGCTGGTCCCTCTCTATACTCTCCTGCCGAGCCGAAGACTCCTCTGCTACCGCTGCCTCAGGAGTTATGGCTTGAACACCCGCAGGAGGGGAATCAATAAATGATGGAGCTATCTCTTCATGGGTCTCCTGAGTGGGGGCTTCATCTTCAACTGCTCTTTCTCGTAATGGGGACGAAGGCGCCCTAGTCTGTGGAGGCAGAAATCCAGTCTCTGTAGCCACTATGGTAGGGACTGCTGACTCGGGCATAATGGACATTACTACTGCCGGTATAAAAGCTGAGCTCCTGGCTGGGTCTGCTTCGGCTCTAAAATCTGAGGCCCTGATAGGGACGGAACTTTCTCCTGAGGCCCCCAAGTCCAATGATGCTAAGTCAGTTGAAGATTGTATCCTTACTGGCACAGGGCGGATAACCTTAGAAATTCCCATGCAAGTTAAAGGTAAATCAGGGATAATGGCCAAGTCTGCGGATGAAACGGCCATAGAAACTGCTGCCGCGTCTGAGCGGATGATGACAGGATCCCGAGGACAAAGCAAAATGACCTTCAGCAATGAATGAAAGAAAATAAATAGAACAATAAACAAAAAAAGAGAAGCTTACCTTTAAAGTGGGGTCTATACCCTCGAAATGAGACAAAAGGGGAGAAAGCTCCGTAGTTGAAGCAGCAAACGGAGGGGTTATGTCAACCTCGGTGTCGAGCCCGGCAAACTCCTCTTGCAATTCCTCCTCAGAAGATAGCATCAGCAGCTTAGGAGGCTGAAAAGGCGGAAGGCCTTTTGCAAATACGGGCAAGGCTTCTGATTTTAGAACTTCCTCCTCACTGTCGCTGAAAGTCACTTCCTCCTCATTATCAGGGACGGTCTCAGAGCTGCCCGAGGATACCTCCACACTAGCTATATGCTGCGGGGTCGCCTCTAGAGCATGCCGGGATGCGGACCGGGTGATTATGCGTCTGGCCGAAATAGGGCTCCGTTTTGTTTGAATCCTGTGACCCTCCTGTGGTTGAGGCGACTCTCTCGTTGCTATCATGGCCTCAGTCTGCTCCCTGACTGCCACCTCAACGAACGGGGACCTCTGAGGGATATAACAAAAAAAAACAATGGAAGTATAAAGAAAAAGATGGGAAAGCACATTTACCCTCCTCCTCTCCAGCCGGGGTAGGAGAAGGCAGCCTCGTGTCCCTTTCCACAGGCACTGCAACCTGCTCCGGGGCTGTATCAGATAAAGAGAAGCTCAGTCTCGAAGAACTTCTTAAAAGATCAGTCAAGAAAACAATGAAGAGTGCATCTACAAGCTATTTACCGCCACTCTCGGCAGGTTCCTGAGCGGCCTCCCTCTGAGACCTGAACTCGTCGAAAGAGGGGATGTCTGGAAGCGGGGTTACGGCATCTGTCGCAACCAGAGCTGACTGCTGGACCCGAACAACCTTGGCCCTCTTGGCCTTGGAAACTACCGCTTTCACCACAGAAGGCTTCCTCTTCTTGCCTGGAGGCAAGGGAGTGGTCGTAGGTGCCGCTGCATGAATTTCAAAGTAAGCAGGCTTCTCAGCTTGAGCAATGATCTTCCTGTAAAGTCCCTTGCGCTTTATGTCCGGTCTATCTGTGCAAGACACAAGAAAGGCAGTCATAGTCGACAGATGCAGAACATAACAATAAAAGAAAGATGCCATGAGCGCACAGGAAGGGTCATACCTGCTGGGCCATCATAAAATGTGGAAAGCGGCCAATACAGATAAGCCACCCCCTTCGACCGGAAGAAAAATGCGCGCAGAGAACGGGACGCGCCAAGTGGGGCCGTGTCGAGTCAGGGCGTGCCGAGAACCTGTAAGGTGGCCGCGCCGAGAACCAGCCCAACCTCGCGCCGAGAAGCCTGTGACCCTCGTGCCGAGAAGGTTTCGAAAGTGCTGGAAAGAAAAGAAAACTCATTAGAAAAGAGCATAGAAATAAAAAGTATGTGTGCACAATATTGCTACAGCAACATTGTCAAGCTGAAGGACAATGTCAAAGAGAAATCGAGGAAGATATCCTCGAATGCTAAAAAGGCACCTGCGGACCCCGTGCCGCTTATTCTGCGCTTACGCCATCCACAGGTGGGGGGCATTTGTTGACACCTAAAATATAATCAAGAACAAAGATGGGACCGAAGAGAAGATCAAAGATGGGACCGAAGAGAAGATCAAAACAGAACCAGCAATGAAGACCCTTATAATCTCTGCAAAGTCAGAACTAAAGAAGAACCGTCACTAAAGCTATCTACCCAGCTGAAGCCCTCCCCGGCCAAGCTGATGTCCGGTGTTATCATCGCCCAGATGATAGTACTGATGAAAACTGTAGTCTATTGACTGATGAAAACCTCCATAAATGTTCTGATGAAACTATACCAACTCACCAACGAAGAGGCCTTCACCTGTTCTGACAGACTCAGAAGGGTTAACAAATGAAAAGACTTTGCAGGTTGGACAGCTTTGACAGCTTAAGCCCGCTGATAAGAGGAATGAAAACATTTAAAAGCCCTAAATGGGCCCATAAGTGTGGCGCCGGGATCTCCTCACCAAGGCCCAGAACCGGCGCCGGGAGGTTGGACTCTTGCGCGCTGGGAAGTCTCCCGAGACCAGGGCGTGCCGAAATATGCCCGCCGAAAGGATGTTGAGCAAGGGCTATAAAACCCCCTTTCTCTCGACAGAAGAGAAGGGACAGGAGGATATAGGAAGATAGAAAAACCCACTCATTCGAAGAAAAGGGGAGATAGGAAGATAGATAGATAGATAGATAAGAAAAAAAGAGAGGAAGAGAAAAAAGAGAAGGAAGGTCGGAAGCCTCCTCCGCTGAGAAAAGAGAGAAAAGATCAACAGAGAGAGAGAGAGAGAGCCTCCTCCGCTGAGTAATGAAAGAAGAGATCAACTCGAAGAAAAAGAAGAAAAGGAAGTTCCAGGTGGGCAGGCAGTTGGGGAGGGAGAGGAGTCAATGCTCCGCCCTCCCCCATGTTTTCTTTTCCTCTTCATGTAATCTCACGAGTTTTATCTCGATTCATCGTATGTAACCGGAATGTCCCGGCCTCTGTTTTATCTCCCTTTCCCTCACTTTCCCCTTGTGATTGGTGTAAGTTTGGGATGATGCACTGGAATGAAATGCTACGATGGCCCATCTGGGTGTGGGGTGATTGAAATGTTTACCATCTATCCCCCCCCCTTTCTGTAGTTCATGTTCTTAATTTCGATTGTTTCTCTTTCCTCTTCCTCTGATGTGCCCTGTAGTGCTGTAACCGGCTTCGTACCGATAGGATGATGTATTGCTGTTGCTTTCTTCCTATGTATCTCCTCCGATGTATGAGTCAGGCGGAGTATCAATGTTGAATGAATGGATATGACAGGTTGCAGTTGACGCCTGTTGTTCGTCTCTCTGAAGCCTTGTTGCCATCCCCCAGGTCTTCTGCCTTATTTTGATTTTATAGCATGCTATCCCCCTCCCCAGTTTGGTCAATAATCGGCTGATTCGCCGGGTTTTCAAATGCTCTCTATGATTATTCCAGAGCCAGGGACAGACCATCCCTTGGCCTCCGGGACAAAGTGGAGCTATACGATGACCGCCATTCATGGAATTCCGGAGTCTTAGATGTTCATGTTTGTCATCGAAGTCAAGCCTGGGCCAGAGATAGCCATCTCTTGGCTCCCAAGATGACAAAAGATAACATAAAAACTGTCCCCGGGGACTTTATACGGTAATGGTGACAGGGATCCTCTAGACCCTGATCTTCCCCAATTCCTCTTCGATCATGGCCTTCCTTTGGAGCCTAAACCTAATCCAGTTCCAATTTAATGAATTGATTCCCTCTTATCCCATAGAAACCCTCTATCCTGGCCTGAATCATCAAGAAACCCAAAACAGGGTGCCGTAGAACCTCACAAACCCATCTCGGCACTATCACCCTTCTCGGCCCCGTGCACAGTAACAGGGGTGAACAGTTCTCGACGTGATCTTTCTGGCGCTGAGAACCCTAAACCCCTTTGCCTTCTTGCCTGCGCCGGGAACCTAACCCCCTTTCCCCTATGCGCCGAGAGCCTACGCCCTGGCCTCTTCCCCGTCGTGCCGAAAACCCTCCATATTGAACCCGCCGAGAACTCCCTGGCCCTTTCGTCTTCGCGCCGAGAAGCTCACGTCGGGGACTCCCTCTCTGGCTGCTTCGTCTCCGCGCCGGGAACCCTCCATTCTTCCCCTTGGCACCGGGAACCTCTATGCCCGTTTGAGCTATGCTGAGAAGCTACCCTGTCACTCAGCTGAACCCCCAGCATCTGGATCAAACCCACCCAGGGATATCCATGAGTCACCAGACCTGTCCCGGGGATAAATTTAAAGCGAGTCAGACTCCCTTATGTTCCACCATTCCGCGTCGGATTTGTGTGCAATCCCTTTAGCTCAGGTAGGCTCTGCCACTGCATGAGTGCCACCGGCTTCTATAAGGGGAGAATCGAATGTTGCCCCAGGGCATATATATGCAATTCGGGATGTTCGGCCTCTCTTTTTCTTGGCTTTCATCCCGGCACTCCGTGGGTGATAGCCTATTCTCCCCTGGGCATAATCCAGATTATGGGGAGGTACTGCCAAAATGTTGATCGATGTTTTAACCCCGATAAGCCCTGGGAAGTGCATGTCATACACCTCCCGTCCGGTTCGATCTCTCGGGGAATACAAACACTGTAAGGCCCTTGGCCGGATGAGAAACGTGGAAGGGGACATGTCCCCAATGATTGTCCAGGCTCCGCCCCGCCGCTGCATGGACGGTGTCCTATTTCTATCCGGCATGACCCATATAAGAGGAGGTCATGCTGATTTAATAAGTCTGTCATTTACCTAATTAAATTCTTAGAATGACAAGAGCTTCAATATCATGCACTGTTATTTTATTTTTTTACCGCCCCGAGTGGCCTCATATTTTGGCGTTTAATCAAGGGTTGTCCTTCTTAGGAAGGGTGTAATTAACGTCATAGCCTTTATGGTATGGCGGACTTTTGGTCCCGACTCGGACTTCACAATCGACTGATTGAGTCAGATCGAGCGCATAATAAAATTGTCACCCCGGTGACTGGCACGCCAATAATAAAATAAATAATAAATGATTAAATAAAATAATAAAACCATCCCCACAAGTCTGGCACGCCCGTTGGGACTTAGTCTCCCTTCATCTCTACGCCAAAATAGGAGGCCCGATGGGCCCCCCCTCAAATTTCTGATTCTGTGTGCTTTCTCCATTTTAAGGAAGCTAGGATGACGGCTGGAATCATGTCCGTGTGCTTTGGCCAGCAAGCGGTCGAGGCACATGTTCAAGAAGGCTACCTGGCGGTACCTCTTTCATTCGGATCGATGCCGCCTGCTGTCGGAATGCCCAATTGCCTGGGCCTCATTTTCACTGATCTGCTCGAGATTGACAACCAGGCCCCAAAAGCTGTTGTCGAGACGTCGCCGCAAGCTACCGGTCCCAAGAAGAACCCGGTGATGAAGGATACTCCTGGGGTCGTGTCCTGCTTTGTCCATCACGAGGCAAGGAGAAGCGCAACCTCTGCTGCTACCGGAAAAGGAAGAAGATCCGACCGGAGAGCCCGATCTACTGCTGCGGGTCGTCGGATTACCAATTCAGGGAAGATAATGCTGATTGGAGATATCCGGGCGAACCTCAATGGTTGCCCAAGGGAGGTCAAGCCGGATGTGATCGTCCCAATGGTACCTACCACCAATAGGTTCCAAGTTCTGGCTGCTAGGAGGGCCGACATGGAACATGGAGATAGAAGGCCACTGGCACCAAAGCTGCCTAGATTCAGGCAGATCTGGCGGCCGAAGAAAATTCAGAGCTGGGCCCCAGCTCAAGAAGAAGAACAAATTGCTGATGCTGCTATTGACCGCTTTAGGGCAGGGAGCAGAAGAGGAGAAAGAAAAGGCGAAAGAGATGCTGTTGCTGTTCACCCCAGGGCTCGGGGTAGGAGAGATGAGAAAGAGAATGAAGGAAGAAATATGACTGCTACTCGCCCTAGGATGAGGGGCAGAAGATATGAGAAAAAAGAAGACCACATGGTCACCCACCCCATGGCAGAGGGCAAAAGATGGGAAAGGATAAACTATGCTGTTGCTGCCCACCGCCGCCATGATGGTGGCAGGAGACTTAAGAAGGAAGAGAAAATAAGAATAAGTGAACCAGTCGATGCTGCCATTCCAAGAAGACCGAGAGCCTGTGCTAGACAGGCCGACATATTCAAATATTCTAAAGCCGAACATCTGACTGCTCAGGTGGCAAGACTGGCTTGTCAGCGGAAAGGTCAGGAAAGACTGATGCCCTGACCAGAGCAACAAAGACACGACCAAGAGGAGATGAAATAAGTGGTTCAAGACTACTTTCACTACCTGGGGAATTCTTCCCTCGGGCAGCGAAGACTATCTCGTGCTTTAGGCACCATAGATGATGAAGAAGAAGCCTTTCAAGAAGCAATGATCGGAGTCTCCTCCTCCGATTCCAATGATTATGAAGAAGGCCACAAAGCCAGGTATGGAAAAAAAGACCTGCACGGGGAAGAAGCTGAAGAAAGAATATCGGTCTTTGACTGGCTCAAATATCCCGACCAGGTAAAAAGGAAAGTCTACAGGCAGAGGGAAAAGATGTAGATCTTTTCCTGCAACATGGCCGGGCTTGTCAAAGGGCAGGATATGTTACCGACACAGCCAAATGAACTGCTCAGACTGGCAACCAGACCAGGCCCCGTCACAAGGAGAAGTCAGGCGGCTAAAGAAAAAATAAAGATTGATGATGAAGTCCGAAAGATCACCACCATGACAGTGAACATGGTGACAACAGAAGAGGAAGACAACCCCTTCGTCGATGACGCTGAAGGGACTTCAGAAGAGATACAGATCCCGTCAACCATGGATCCCATGATCCAGATGATGTTTAGACGATATCAACAAGAGATTAGTGCTCTCAAAAGACAGCTAAATGAAAGGCATGAGGCTACACCGGTCTCCAAGCAAGTCGAGCCCGTGGGGCAGACCTCCAGCTCAACAGAAATGGCTATCCCAGCTAATCCTCTTTCGGCCGACAAGGGTAAAGCACCGAGCCAACCTGTTCTGCAGCAAACAGCAACTCAGCCCTCTGTATCGCAGACATAGCCCACCGTGCCCACCTTGCGTGCAACTGTGATGACAACTCCTTACAGTCAGCAACAAGCTCACTTCTTCCCGGAGAACATAGATGATGCGGGACGGATGACCGACTCGGGCTAAGACGTACGACCGACTCGATGTGCGACCAGCACTAGCACACTAAGGCAAGCCGGGCGGCTGACCACCGTGGTATTCTCCGGGTGGAGACGTCTCTCAACAGAGACTCTCTTGAGCCCGACGATCGTCCCTTGCGAGGGAAACGTGGGGATCGCGGTGATTAAGAAACCAACGTCGCCTAGGGTGCTAATTCGCGCTCGATGCTCGATTGGAGCCACGGAACGGGCGCTCACAACTCACAATCGCGGTGAATTTGAACTGGCTAACGGCCCTAATCTCACAAACGCAGCAATATAGAAAGTATACTAAACAGCAAATGTGAGGATAGGAATGAGCACGTACCTCCACGCCTAGGCGTGGGGAAGATTCCCGGCCGATTTTCGAACAACCCCGATATACAAATGCAATAAGATTACACTTTCAGAAATATTTGCCCACTCCATGCATGGAGGTATAGGGCTACAAATGCCAATGTTGGGGTTGCTGGAACCCGGGATGACGGGCCACACTCGCAGGAGGCGAGGAACGCGTGCCGGAGCCGCTCGGGTACGCCGACGGAAAGCCGACCCGGTTCTGCCCGCGCTGGCCACCCTGCGCAGCGAGCTTGCGGAGGCTTGTACGGCTAGATCCGATGCCCGATCGGAGCGCCGTTTGTTGGAGAATGTCGGCGACTGGATGTAGTATCTTCACTCCGAAGATCGCAAATAGATGCCTTCAGATCGATGTTGGATCGGGGACTTCTTTGTGGGAGAACGTCGGTGATGCCCTGAGGAAGAAATACTCTGAAGACCTCTCAAACGGATCTTGGCCAGATGAAGGTGGGGCAGGCTCTGAAAGTCGACTCAGATCTCAGCCGGACCTGCTCAGACCAGCCCGTGTGATCCCACGAGAACTGTCGGTACGATCAGTACCGGTCACGGATCGAGGCGAGATCAGCGGCGACGCGAAGGTGACTTGAAATACTACGATTGATCTTCAGGAACCAACTTCAGATGGTGTTGGGGTCAGGCTGTAGAGTTCAATACACAGTCACCTTCAATTCTGGGCAGCAATCTGGGGCAGATCTGTGCGCCTCCACGAGAAAAATCGCCACCGTTGCTCACGAACTCGGATCGACACGAAACCAAAGCTGAATCCTTGCTAACTCGTAGTAGTATAAAGGATAAATCAGGTGAAGCCATAAGATAAGAGGAAGAGGGGGGTAGATGGTCGAGTCTCATGACCTGAATCTTGTCCAGTCACAGGACAGGGTTGGGAGTCACAACCAAGGAGGAAGAAGTGAATCACTCACTTAATGCAATTTCTCACAAAATCTTTTCATTCTATTGTGCACAAACACTATACATGCCCTTTTATAGACAATGCAAGGGGTAGGGGGAGGGTAAATTTGTGGGTTTCATGGAGAGGGAGGGTTGGGTGCGCATGGTTCATGACAAGGGGACTTGGTGAAAGGGAAAGGAGGGGCAAGGGGACATGGTTGCTCACCTACCTTTGAATTTCTAGTAAAAGGGGGGTAGGTGGCAGCCATTTCCCCTTGACCAGCAGCCATTCTAATGTCCCATGTGGTAAATGGAGAATGGAAGAAAAGAAAACAAAATTTCTAGCCTAATACGACAAAATAGGGGGCGCCCCCCTTATTGGGCTTTGAATGGGCCAAGTTTGGCCTTGGTCTTCCTTAAGCCTATTAAGCCAATATGGAACCAATATGGCTTAAGGCCATTCTAATCTAGATAGCCCAAGAATGAAGGAAGCCCAATTGGGCCTTTCATGGCTAATGGATCCATCATAATGGTCCAAGGCCATTCCTTCTTAAGACATTCTAAGGGTCTTTAACCAAAATGGCCATTTAAGGGCCTTACAAGTAGCCCAATATGAAAACACAACTATAAAGACCATTACAAGACCATTATAAGCCCAATTTTCATGCCAAATGTATCCAAATTGAAGCCAAATTATCCCCATTTGAACTGGAAGCCGATGTAGTCCACTTGGCGCTCCGCGTATGGCACCGTCGGTTCGCCGACGTGTCACGTGATTGCCCTGGTGTCCGCACCAATTCTCCCCGGGTGGGAGGAACTCGACCCCTTCGAGTAAGAGTCCCGAAGCTTGCGCTCTCCGCATGTGATCAAGGCGTTGGTCATCGTGGGGCATCCTCGCCAACGCACTAGGACGTGTGGGTATGCGCCATTCCTTGTGGTGATCACCTGCTCATCCAATATACAATCTATATGCATGCGTTGAGGCTGGAAAGGTGGACTCTCGGGTGAGGGGTCACTCCCAATAGAAAGATAAAGCTCGAAACTCACTAGGGATCACCGCGGGTTCTAATAGGCTACCAGAGGAAACATGGAACGTCGAATTGACACCATTGTCGTTCGATAGTTCAATATCGTACGCTTTCGGACCCACTTGTTTCTTAACCTGGAAAGGGTGGGGATCATGGACTTAGAGTGGCTTTCGGTCTCCGGGAGGAAACCTGTCAGGTATGACCCTGATCTAGATGTACTCTCCCTTTGAATCCACGGATATGTAGCATGCATCGGCTACCTCCTTATATGTGCTTTGACTGGCCGTTTATTGACACGACTTAATGCAGACCATATGAAATAAAACAAACCATAGAAACAAACACACACCCTTGAACTTAGACAAACCTATGGTTATGCAGACTATGCATATGCAATGGTGGACCAGGACACCCGAACATGTGCCCCGTATACACTAGTGGCAACCGGTGGTTGGCGAAAAGTGGGACTCCTAGACATCCTACTTTGTCCCTAGCATGCGGCTGCCCATTGGATTTGGGAGACTTGGGAGGGCTAGGAGGACCGGATGTAGGTGTATCGGGCTTGGTGGGCGTAGGTGGCCTAGCCCGTGGGAAAGGGATGTGAAAGTGGACTTCCTCAAAGAGGTGGAGTGGAGGTTGTGGGCCAAAGGGCCCATGAAGAAAGGGATCGAAGGGATCAAAGAATGTGTGGCCCCTCGATATGGATTCTCTCATCTCAAGGTCCCATGTGTGGAATTCTAGAAGGTGTTGATGGTCACCTTCATCCATCGACGTAGATGGGACTATGTATAGCAGATAGGGCTCCACCCTCGGGATAGAAGGAGTGAAGTCAGGCTCGGCCGGTAAGGGGAGGAGTAAAAGAACCTCCATGGTGATATGGCACACAGTGTACACGGAGGTGATAGACCCTAAGGATGGATGTGTGAAGCTACGACCTATAGGTTGGTCAAAGCCTGGAGCCAACAAGTGCATAAAACTTAGTTGCCGATCTAACCCTTTAAGGAGGTCATCCAATGTATCCACACGGTGGCTAGACCGGAAAGTGGTGTGAAATGAATGGATTGGCACCAGAGGTAGGATAGGGTCCATAGATGGGAGGGAAGATGGGACCAAACCTATCTTAAGCCAGCTAAAGAGTGACTCGGCTATAAGTAGCTTTCCCGTTAGAAACACGGGTAGCTCTGGCTGAGAAGGCTCCAAATAAAGATCGGAGAGTGAGGCTTCTCCAACCCTTTTGTCCCCTACAACTTGAGATGTCCGAGTGGGACACTGTCCTACAAAGTGGCTGAATCCCAGGCAGCGATAACACTGCTGTCGTGAACCACTACGCTCCTTGATAAGTGCGTCCTTACCCTTATCCTCTTGACGGACAGGGGGTATAGGCGAAGGGGCTCTCGTGGGTGGGGAACGAGGATCCACTATGATGGGGAGGGGACCGTGGGATGGAACCATAGATGGCACCGGATTGGGACTACCGGCTGTTACCACCTTAGGTTCGTGTTTGGTTCCTCCCTGGCTAGGAGGTAGGCAAGGGGGAAGCAGGGACTCGATATAAGCACACTTCCTATCCACTTTATCCAAAATGAGTTGGAAGAGTTCAGCAATGGTGGGGTTTGGAGTAGGAGTAATGTGGTGGACTCTCCCATATGAACTCGGCTTAGTCGTGGACCTCGGCTCTTCTACATGCGCGGCGCGTTGCCTCCGATTATGGCCCACTTGGGTAGATGTGATTGGGTGGGGTCGGTTGGAGGTGACCGGGCCGGGTAGGTAGACCTTCCTAAGTTTGTCCTTCATCTCATGCCACGACTCGATGGGCCTTTGCCTCCTAACCTCTCTCATGCACTCAATGCTCTCCCATTTCCAGGCGGCTTTGTGGACAAGCCTCTCTCGGGCAAAACTAACTTGCATGGCATCGGACATGGTGTAACATTCAAAATATTTGTCCATCGCGGCCTCCCAATTGAGGTAGTCACCCGGATCATTAGAGCCATAAAAATCAGAGGCTTCGGGCCTAAGGAAGGGGAGAGGATGGTTGCCAAGCCCATGGGTGGACCAACGGCCATATTGCCCGGGTGATGGGGATTCCATGTGAATTCGGCGGAACTACATGCTAGACATGACTATGTGGGAATGCACTAACTAGGAACCTAGACTTAACCCACTATTCGGTACGCGGCGGAGCTAAGCGATCCAAAGATCACTCGCGCAAGTGTGCGGCCTTCCCGATAGGCGTAGCCTAACGTTCGTGTCGCACCTTTTGATATACCGAGTAGAGGAATGCAAATTCAACCTTGGACTTAAATGACCCTAGACTTGAACGACGCTCTGATACCAATTTGATGCGGGACGGATGACTGACTCGGGCTAGGACGTACGACCGACTCGATGTGCGACCAGCACTAGCACACTAAGGCAAGCCGGGCGGCTGACCACCGTGGTATTCTCCGGGTGGAGACGTCTCTCAACAGCGACTCTCTTGAGCCCGACGATCGTCCCTTGCGAGGGAAACGTGGGGATCGCGGCGATTAAGAAACCACCGTCGCCTAGGGTGCTAATTCGCGCTCGATGCTCGATTGGAGCCACGGAACGGGTGCTCACAACTCACAATCGCGGTGAATTTGAACTGGCTAACGGCCCTAATCTCACAAACGCAGCAATATAGAAAGTATACTAAACAGCAAATGTGAGGATAGGAATGAGCACGTACCTCCACGCCTAGGCGTGGGGAAGATTCCCGGCCGATTTTTGAACAACCTCGATATACAAATGCAATAAGATTACACTTTCAGAAATATTTGCCCACTCCACGCATGGAGGTATAGGGCTACAAATGCCAATGTTGGGGTTGCTGGAACCCGGGTTGACGGGCCATACTCGCAGGAGGCGAGGAATGCGTGCCGAAGCCGCTCGGGTACGCCGACGGAAAGCCAACCCAGTTCTGCCCGCGCTGGTCACCCTGCGCAGCGAGCTTACGGAGGCTTGTACGGCTAGATCCGATGCCCGATCGGAGCGTCGTTTGTTGGAGAATGTCGGCGACTGGATGTAGTATCTTCACTCCGAAAATCGTGAACAGATGCCTTCAGATCGATGTTGGATTGGGGCCTTCTTTGTGGGAGAACGTCGGCGACGCCCTGAGGAAGAAATACTCTGAAGACCACTCACACGGATCTTGGCTGGATGAAGGTGGGGCAGGCTCTGAAAGTTGACTCAGATCTCAGCCGGACCTGCTCAGACCAGCCCGTGTGATCCCACGAGAATTGTCGGTACGATCAGCACCGGTCACGGATCGAGGCGAGATCAGCGGCGACGCGAAGGCGACTTGAAATACTACGATTGATCTTCAGGAACCAGCTTCAGATGGTGTTGGGGTCGGGCTTTAGAATTCAATACACAGTCACCTTCAATTCTGGGCAGCAATCTGGGGCAGATCTGCGCGCCTCCACGAGAAAAATCACCACCGTTGCTCACGAACTCGGATCGACAAGAAACCAAAGCTGAATCCTTGCTAACTCGTAGTAGTATAAAGGATAAATCAGGTGAAGCCAGAAGATAAGAGGAAGAGGGGGGTAGATGGTCGAGTCTCACGACCTGAATACTGTCCAGTCACAGGACAGGGTTGGGAGTCACACCCAAGGAGGAAGAAGTGAATCACTCACTTAATGCAATTTCTCACAAAATCTTTTCATTCTATTGTGCACAAACACTATACATGCCCTTTTATAGACAATGCAAGGGGTAGAGGGAGGGGAAATTCGTGGGTTTCATGGAGAGGGAGGGTTGGGTGCGCATGGTTCATGACAAGGGGACTTGGTGAAAGGGAAAGGAGGGGCAAGGGGACATGGTTGCTCACCTACCTCTGAATTTCTAGTAAAAGGGGGGTAGGTGGCAGCCATTTCCCCTTGACCAGCAGCCATTCTAATGTCCAATGTGGTAAATGGAGAATGGAAGAAAAGAAAACAAAATTTCTAGCCTAATACAACAAAATAGGGGGCGCCCCCCTTATTGGGCTTTGAATGGGCCAAGTTTGGCCTTGGTCTTCCTTAAGCCTATTAAGCCAATATGGAACCAATATGGCTTAAGGCCATTCTAATCTAGATAGCCCAAGAATGAAGGAGGCCCAATTGGGCCTTTCATGGCTAATGGATCCATCATAATGGTCCAAGGCCATTCCTTCTTAAGACATTCTAAGGGGCTTTAACCAAAATGCCCATTTAAGGGCCTTACAAGCAGCCCAATATAAAAACACAACTATAAAGACCATTACAAGACCATTATAAGCTCAATTTTCATGCCAAATGTATCCAAATTGAAGCCAAATTATCCCCATTTGAACTGGAAGCCGATGTAGTCCACTTGGCGCTCCGCGTATGGCACCGTCGGTTCGCCGACGTGTCACGTGATTGCCCTGGTGTCTGCACCAATAGATCCAGCCATAGCCCACAAGCTGATGATTGAAAAGATTGTGGAGATGAAGCTGTCTGAAAAGACTGGTGATGATGCTGGTACCTACGATGTGTACAGGGTACCGTATCCTCCCCAGTATGCTACTACGAGACTACCGCCAGGCGGCAGTAAGCCGCCGAAGTTTGAAAAATTTAATGGCCAGGGCTCTCCCAGGGAGCACATAGCTTACTATACCACCATTATGGGTGACTTGGCAGCCGATGAAGCTTATCTGCTTAAATTTTTCGACTCATCCCTCACCGGGATAGCCTTTGAATGGTATTCAAGCCTGCCGGCTGGGTCAGTGGCCGATTGGCCTGATATGCAAAGAAAGTTCCGCGACAGATTTCACGTCACAGAAAGAGAAATTACAATTGCAGAACTATATGCAACTAGGTAAAAGCAAGATGAAACAGCACTGGACTACATCAAAAGGTGGAGGAACTTAGCTATGAGATGCAGAGGACCTCCTCATCAAGAAGATGCAGTGCAAATATGTAAGCAGAGCCTCAAGAGAGACATACTGGAAAAGATGATTGGTGCAGATGTCAGAACATTTGACCGGCTGAACAATATAGTGGCAGAAGTTGAGACGTTCCTGTCCAAGCTCCGACGGCCAATGCTCCAACTGTGCCGAAAGGTAAATCTAATGATCGACGACCATCGCACTCTGAGGCTAACACCATCGATTTCAGAACCTTCGAGCAACAGAAAGGGAAGAAGGGGGCAGATGAAGCTCCACACTTAACAATTCACTCCCCCGGACTCGGTGCAAGGAGAAAATCAATGATGCCTTGTGGTATCGGACGTGGACCTCGGAACCCCCGACATGGTCATGATACGAACACAGTCTGGGCCAATAGTTCGTTAACTCGACCCGCTTCTCCCGGGATCTAATCCCACAACGCCACATTAAACTTGTCGTGTCTACAGCAGACATTTGCACGGTTTTATCGTCGTCTTCGATGCTTCAAAAGTGGACTCGCATCTGAACAATGAATGGTCCGACCGTGACCGACATGCACGCATACCTTGGAACCTTCGTTTCCCCGGACTGTGTGGGAAGAGAAAAGCAATGACGCCCCATGGCATCGGACTTGGATCTCGGGAGCCCTCGCCCGGACGTGACCATGATCCGAACTTATCACGGGTCGATAGTTCGTTAGCTCGACCTGTCTTTATCGGGATCCGATCCCGCATCCACATTAAACTTGTCGTACCTACGGCAGACATCCGTACGGTTTTATCGTCGTCCTTGACGCTACTAATACGGACTTCCGTCTGAATAATGAATGGTTCATTAGTGACCGACGTATATACCGGGATCCAATCCCGCACCCACAGGAAACGTGCCGTACCTACGGCAGACATCCGTATGTCTTTGTCGTGGTCTTCGATGCTTCGAATATGGACTTTCGTCCGAATACTGAATGGTCCGTTAGTGACCGACATACAAATACCGGGATCTGATCCCGCATTTGCATTAAACTTGCCGTACTCACGGTAGGTATTTGTACGATTTGTTACCATCTCTTACGCTACAAACACGGACCTCTGTCCGAACATAAAATGGTCCATGAATGACCAACAAAGTATGAATGGAACGAGACGGCTCTCATCTTCCCCAAACCCTACGCATGGGAATATCAATAAGGCCTCTGTGGGCCATGCTTAGACCTCGGGTCCGCCCCGATCATGGTCATTGCTTGACCCATATCTTCGGCCTATAGCCCGCTCTCTTCCAACGCATATTGGTTCTCAGATCTGGTCCTAGGACATCCTCCCGTTGCCCCCCTTGGTGCCGAAAATATTGCCGATGCCCACGCGAGCCCGACTTAAACCGCGGGGGGCCCACTACAGTATGGTCGTAGCTTGATCTTGCACCGGGCCGACAAACTTATCGATTTCCAACCGCTCTAACCGGGATTTAACTGAACGTTTCCCATCCCTTTGAACAATAAATTTGCCGTACCTCGGCATACATATGCTCCAGCTTTCCCCGTGACGATCACGATTCTCTGAAGCCGGACGCTCGTCCAAATATCAAAATGGTCCCTTGAGTGACCGACATCTTCCGAATGCTGGCTTCCCTAGACATAGGGCTTTCCGACTGATTCGATATCGCTATCGGCTTGTTTCTCTCGATATAGTTTCCTGGCCATGAGGCCCTGATTCCCGGCGATTAATCAAGGGTGTTCCCCTCTCTGAGGGGATGTAAATAACGCCGTGACTTTTATGGCGCGGCGGGTTCCGGTCCCCACACGAACCACACAATCGTCTGATTAATCAGATCGAGCGCACCATGGGCTTCCGTGAAGCCCGAATAAATCGTCACTTTTTGACTGGCACGCCCATGCACTTAATAGATGCCAATAAACGAGCAAACAACGATCTTTAAATAAAAAGTGCGTCCACAGGGTCCCCGAAGGTCAACGAGTGCATAGAAAGTGGGTGAATCCCAACATTTCAAATCCACGGCTCTTAGTGGGCCTCGTGGTGGCCGTGGGTTGTGTGCCCCTCGTAGGCTAGCCCTCGGGGTTTCCTCCCATATCGGTCGTCCCAACTTAGACATGGTGCCGACTCGGGCCACGTGCCCATCGTAGGCTAGCCCTCGGGGTCTTCGCTCCCACTATGAGTCATGCCATCTGTCTACCTTCTACCCACGGACTCGGTGCCCCTAGTAGGCTAGCCCTCGGGGTTCTCCTATCCGTCTGGGTTTGCCGGCCACCGTTGTGCCACCCGGCTTTTAGGGGTTGCTCCGCTACATGATTACTCCCCGCTTCTCCCCGACAATCCTCTGGGATGGGGAGACGCTACCAAAATTTCGGCTCGAACGAGTTTGACTCGGAACAATCACCGCGCTCGAGTATGAACCTCGCGTGAGCCTGTGACTCGGCTTCCGGATGGCCCGGAGCCATCCTTTGAATAACTGACTCGATAAACTTTCAAAATCTCCCAAAAATGTTTTAATAAACCCAAAAATAACCAATAAAACTTCCATTTCTGCAAAACAGGGCTAAACCGGTGCCGTTGATACTCGGCGCGCCTTAATATAACGCGCCTTAAAATGGCACGCTTTATCCCAGTGCGCCAGGAAGAGAGGCGCACCGTTTTCAAACCAGCCCGACACCTACGTTGAGCGGCGCTGTTTCAAGCCTTTACCCACGCTTCTCACGCCGTTTTAAATTCTATGCCTTCGCGCATCGCGCCGATTTCATCCCGAATCGCGTCGTCGTGCCGTTTCAATCTTTTCCTCACCTCCGGGGTGATTTTCAATGTTAACAACAGAATCAAGTAAACTCTGTAATCAATAAATCGAATAAACTGGTTCGTTTAAAACTTGAATTAGCAATCCTCATAACTTCATCATTCTGCTTAGTCTAAGCATTCATGCCGCATCGATGCATGCCTGAGTGTACGGACCCTCGGTATATCAAATGGCACGAGCTGAAAGCCGGGCAACGTCCGACGAAAAAGCTTTTTCCACGCGTGATGGTGGCCTTCGGGCCTAAGTCCTCCGCCACGTACTGAGGGTCCGCCCTAATGAATCATGCATGGTAGATCATAGCATCTTGCATGATCATTCGCATCCTCTGCATCCTTTATTCCGGCCTCGACAGCCCATTATCTCGACAATTAATCAAAGGTTTTCCCTCCTCGTGGGAGATGTAATTAACGCCATAGCCTTTATGGTATGGCGGACTACTGGTCCCAACCGAATCTTACTCTCGCCCGACACGGGTCAGAATGAGCGCACAATAAACATGTCACTCACGTGACTGGCACGCCCGCGTAGTCAATCAGTCAGTTAATTACCAGTTAATTAATTGGTCGATCGACACGTGAATAAACCAAATAAACCCAAACGACAATAGACCAAACAACCAAAAGCATGAGCGGAGATTCCCGTCGTAAACATTTCCATATTCCCCATCTTCCCCTGTGCTCCCCCATGCTTTCCCAGCCCCCATACCCCCTCAGAAGACCGCAAACATCGTCGATGGAAGCCACAGCCGAGCCATCAACGTGCTGGAAAGAAGAAGAGTTACAGAAACCGTCTCCAGGAGGTGGCCTTGTGACAGGCCGCCACCTACAATTGGCGGTGCTCCCAAGATCGCCACCTGCAGGCCCCCATGCAGATGCACATGTAGCGTTCCCAGCATGAAGCCCCATCGACCCCGCCCTCAATTTTACATCAATTTTGTTTGCTTGTTCCAGGCAAAATACATTCCCGAGCATGTTCAAGACTAGATGGAGCAGGAGTTCCTCACTTTGACCTAGGGGTCTATGACAATGCTAGAGTATGAAGCTCGCTTTGTGGAGTTGGCGCATTACGCACCTCATATTGTAGCTGATGAGCGGAGGAAGGTGAAGAAGTTCGTATCGGGTCTTCGACCGCCGTTGAGGATGAAATTGGTTGCTTTCAACCTCCACAGGATGGAAGAAGCTCTCGGTGCAGCGTGCTGTCAAGAAAGCGACATAGAGCAGTACCAAGAAGAGAAGAAGGCCCAGCTGAAGAGGCTATCATCATCTTTCCAATGCCAGGAGCATAAGAGAAGCCCTCTACTCAGTCGCCTGCTTATACACCAACAAAGCCAAGTTCGACGCAAGTAAGAGGATCGGGAGGATCGTCGGCCGAAGCCAAAAATGAATGCAAGCATTGTGGGAAATGGCATGGTGGTAAGGAGTGCTGGATGGTATCCGGGAAGTGTCTCAGGTGCGGAAGCTCGGAGCACAAGATCAAGGATTGTTCGAAGATGCAGCTACCTTCTCTGGGTCATGCTCTAGCAGCAGCAGCCGCAGCAGCAGTGAAGTCTGCCAGACGCCCACGAGCGCCGGCACGAGTGTTCTCATTGGCCAAAGAAGATGCAGAGCAAGCGGACAACGTGATAGAAGGTACACTTCTAGTGTCGGGTTTCCATGCTAGAGTTTTATTCGACACCGGTGCTACTCATTCGTTTGTGTCTGAGCGGTTTTCCAAGATGTTGCGTGATGATTTGGGTTTGATGCCATCGAGTTTGGATGTGCCTCTCCTAGTGCACACGCCCACTGGAATTATGTCCACTGAAAAGAGTTATCCTTCCTTGTTTGTGGTTATCAAAGGAAAGGAGCTAGCTGGACACTTCTATCTTTTAAAGATTAAGGATGTTATTCTTGGGTTGGATTGGCTCGAGAGGTATTATGCCCTCATTGATTGTCGAAAGAGGCGAGTGGTTTTTTGCATCCCTGGCAAGAAGGGGTTTTTCCATCCTTTGCCTCAGAATGGGTCGGCGAAGTTTGTAGTCTCGGCCATGAAGGCATCTCGATTGTTGTGCAAGGGTGGCAGTGCTTTTCTTGCTTGGGTGGTAGCCTCAGTTGAGGTTTCTCAGGCCCCATTGCTGGAGAATATTGAAGTGGTTCGAGATTTTCCCGATGTCTTTCTGGAGGATCTACCGGGGTTGCCGCCGGCCCGAGATATTGAGTTCTCTATTGACCTTGTGCCCGGTACAATGCCGATATGCAAGGCCCCGTATCGAATGACACCAGCTGAAATGGCAGAGCTGAGGAAGCAGTTGCAAGAACTAATAGACAAGGGCTTCATTCGACCGAGTGTCTCACCTTGGGGTGCCCCAGTCTTGTTCGTGAAGAAGAAGGATGGATCACTTTCCCTCTATATTGATTACCAGAAGCTCAATCATGTGACTGTCAAGAACCATTATCCTTTGCCTAGTATTGATGATCTCTTCGACCAATTGCAAGGTGCTTTGGTGTTCTCGAAGATTGATTTGAGATAGGGTTACCATCAGCTTCAGATCAAGGAAGAGGATATTTCCAAGACAACTTTCCAAACTAGATATGGGCATTATGAATTCCTGGTTCTACCCTTTGGCCTAACGAATGCCCCTGCAGCATTTATGGACCTAATGAATTGGTTGTTTAGGCCTTACCTGGATAGCTTTGTGGTTGTGTTCATAGATGATGTTTTGATATATTTCCCAGATGAAGCATCTCATAAGGAACATTTGAGGATTGTTTTGGAGATTCTTCGGGTACACAAGCTATACGCAAAGTTCAGCAAGTGCAATTTCTGGATGGAGGAGGTTCATTTTCTTGGCCATGTGATATCAGGAAGTGGTGTGGCAGTTGACCCAGCCAAAGTTCAGGCGGTATTGGAATAGGAGACTCCAAAATCTCCCACTGAAATTGAAGTTTTCTTGGTTTGGCCGGTTACTATAGGAAGTTCATTAAGGGTTTTGCTTCTATTACAGCGCCTTTGACGAGGCTGACAAGGAAAGGAGTGAAGTTCGTATGGTCCGAGGAATGTGAGCGAAGTCTCCAGGAACTGAAGGATCGTCTGACGTCAGCACCCCTCTTAGTACTACCCAATAGCATCGACATGTTCACTCTCTACACTGATTGTAATACCCTGGATCTTGCGGATCGGAATCGGAGAGCTTTCGGAGCGCTTTCATGGGTCCCGGATCGTGTTTTACGATCCACTTGGGTTTTTCCACTATATAGCTTGCGTAACCCCGTGGAGAGTGAATCGTTGAGTTTTGAGACTCCGGGATGCTGCAGGTGCATTATGCTCTTTCCGAGGATCGCAGAGGCTATTTTTCTGTATTTTTTTAATTTTATGAAATTTTGGACCAAAAATCAGATTTTAGAGATATTTGTAATTTCTTTTAACCATCACCCTATCTCCTCTCTCCCTCACTCACGTCTCACTCTCTCTCTCCCCGCCGTGCTCTCCCTCTTCCCCTCTGCTTCGGGCGGCCGACGGAGGAGGTGCTGGCGGAGGCACCATGGAGATGACGAGTGGCGTGGATGGCACGTGGATCGAGATGGTAGCTTGGCGCGATCCCATTCGTGGATTTGAAGCCTTGGCGGGGTTCGTGTTATGGTTTTGGTGTTTTCGGCTCGGGAGATCGTTGGTGGAGGTAGGGGGATGCATACTCTACCTGTTTCCTACATTCCCTCGTGATTTCAAGCCGATTGGCGTGAGTTTGAGTGGGTTTTCCTGCTTTTGGGCAAAATGCATGTTTCTGGGGTGTGAGCCAAAATTGTTGTTCTAGGTGATGATTTCTAGTTTAAATGGTATAATTTGAACCCCTGGCATGTTGGGATTCGATTCCTGCCAGTTTGACTGCATTTGGTCATGATTTGGGGCAGGTATGAGGCCGGATGCCCACGTGAGTCGTTTTCGGTTAATTTGTGGAAATCGCCCATTTGATTGCCATTTTGTGGTTTGTTTGGCCCCTTTCGGCTAGTGGAAGGTTGGCATTATGGTTATGGATGTTTCCCCCTCGTTCTGGGATGATTGAGGCATGGAGCGATCAGGTTTTGCTAGGTTCTACGGTTTTTGCATCGGAGCGAAGTAGCGGTCGTACTAGAGACATCTACTTGATAAGGCGGCCCTGGGAGGACTGCCATCTGTAAGAGACGGTCCTTGGGAGACCGTCATCTGGTTCCTAAGTGCTTTTATGTCAATTTTAGGTTGCAGTCTTGCGACTGACCGTAACTTGGTAGTGGGGGCCCTTGGTAGACTGCCATTTGGCTTTTAAATCGATTTAGGGTCAGTTCCTAGTAGCGGTCTTACGACTCACCATCTTCTTGAAGTAACGGTCAGGCAAGGATCACAAGCAAGATGGGTTTTTTGAGCTTTTCAAGGCAATTTGGAGATGGCGGTCTCGCTAAGACTGCCACCTTCAAGCGACGGCCCTGGGAAGACCGCCCTTTGTAAGAGGCGGCCATGGCAAGACCGCCTCCTGCCTATTCAACCCAGCAAGTAGTGGCCCTATTAAGACCGCCACTTGGTTGGCCTATCAGGTAGTGACCATCTACTGACCGCCACCTGCCTAGGCTATGAGGTAGCGGCCAGGGCGATGACTGCCACCTGGCTAGAGTGTTCTTTTTCGACGGTTTGGCTTCCGGTTGGCTTGGCTTCGACCCCTTTGGTTAGCCCTTTGTCTCGTTGATGTCTTGGACGTCCTGTGAGGGCTGTGACTGTGTTATAGGGTGTCCGAAATTGTCGTAATATCGAGTAGTGTGCGGCGTTGTTTTGAGAGTCATTATGGTCTCCGGTCAACCTGGTTGTGACCCAGTGGTTGACATGTGACCCTGTGAATGTCTCGGTCATCCCGTGGGAATCGAGACTGTATTCTGGATGCTCACTGGTATCTTATTACCTCGATTTATGTGCCAATGTGGTTTGAGGGCTCGGATGATCCCTCATGTTTTGTGTTTCTCATTTTTCAGAATTGTGAGTCCGATGAGAGGCTCAGAGGCCGAGGGCTGTTCATTTATGATATGGATCTGGCTGTTAGGTGCTATTTCCATGTCGTTTTACCGTGATTTGGCTTAGGGACTAGGCTGATTGGCGGCTTGTTACCGCTTTGTGCAGCGATCTTGACCTGAGTCTTGTGACTCAAGGATCGTTGTCTTAGTAGGTCTAGTTGACTGTCCCGAGTCTAGTAGTTGTGTGCTGCTTCGTGTTCCATGGTACTTGTTGATGCGTGGTAATAGGCAAATCTAGAGGGGAGGGGTGAATAGATCAGCCCCTTCTTTGCAGAAATAAAAACTAGATAGAAACTAAGACCGGTAAAGATAGAAATGGTTGCTAGCTAATGAGCTAAATGCATGAGAGATGAACAATAGCATTCCTACCAAGCATCTACCATCAAGGCTCAAAAGAAGACAAGCCACAGAACATAGGTTTTTAAGGTGGTTCGGTCTCTATCCAGAGACCTATGTCCACCACTCACACAACTCGGTGAGGCTTCACTAGTGCGATGCACTACCACTGATTCACAGCTTCCAGTAGAGAGACAACCTCTCTCAACTCCGCTACCACATAGCTTGTGGGTACATAACCCAAAACCCACAGACCAGTGAATACACCGTCTGTCTTCCTACTCGCAGGTAGGGAACAAAGGACGAGTATTTGTTTTGAAAAGAAAATTAAAACTGTGAAAGGAACAACAAGACAGAGTAAGGCTATGAAGTTCAATAGGAAAGAAAACTCATGTCTGGGAGAGAACTGGATGACTCCCGGGTTCTCTTCTTCTTCTTCCCGGTTCTTTGTCGTGACCTCAAGAGGAAACAATGATCTTGCTTCTAGCTCACAAGGACACCTAATGAAGCTTCAACAGATGATTTCTTCCTTGCTGTGAGACCTCCTGAGGTGAAGAAGATCGTCTGCTGCGTTGTCGTCAACCCAGCAGCACCATGGAAAAGAGATCTCGCGGAGCAAGCTTCTTTGTTGCTCTCTTCTACTCTCCGCTATGTGTTCTCTTCCTCCTCGTCTTCGTGTGTTTTTCAACCTCCAAGTCAACTCCCATCATATCTCCTTCAGGAGAGTGTGCTCAGACATCGCAGTACACTGCCTAGTCCGCTTTCACCAAATCCTTGTACTTACGTTTCGTGTGTCCCATGTTTGTGGGTAGTTGGGGGACCAACTAGGTAGTTGAGGGGACCAACTCTACAAAAGGACAACACCTGGATGATCTTTCTGCCGCCAAAATAGATCATCTGAACATGTCGGCTTTCGGAACGGTTTTTCAAGAGCGATCGGATCCTTCACGATCGGTTCTGGATCTGGAAACGCGTACGCGATGGGATTCAGATCCATTCTGGGCGTTCATGAAGGTGTCGACACTTCCAGTCAAGGTGTTGACACATCTCTCGTGAATCTTCAAAGAGCAAGGCTTCCAAGCTAGACAGGTCGAGACTTGCTTGCACGTGTCGAGACATCGCGCTTGAAGGAAGTAAGACTTTGCTCCTTGGAACTGAAGTGTCGACACTTTTCTCATAGGGTGTCGACACTTTGGTCATTCCAGAGCCCAGACAGAAACGGCTTCAAGATGGATTTGTTATTGGGGTGTCGACACGTTGCTAAGAGGTGTCGACACTTTGGTCAATCCAGAGCCTAGACAAAAATGGCTTCAAGATGGATTTGTTCTTGGGGTGTCGACACGTTGCTCATAGGTGTCGACACTTTGGTCAATCCAGAGCCCAGACAGAAACAACTTCAACTTGGATTTGTTCTTGGGGTGTCGACACGTTGTGGGAGGTGTTGTGGACGCATAATTTTATATTTATTTATTTATTTTTGTTTGTTTATTATTTATTAGTTTATTTATTTATTGATTTATTGGCGTGCCAGTCACATGTGTGACGATTTCATTGTGCGCTCGATCTGACTTGGTCAGTCGATTGTGAGTGATCGTGTCTGGACCAGAAGTCCGTCATACCATAGGACTTGGTCAGGTCGCGAGGGTCAAGGGGGCAGCGCCCCTTGCGGGGGTTTTCGGGGGCAGCGCCCCCGGAACAAAAATTTGGATTGAAGACTCAGTAGTAAAATTTGGTTAGATTATCAGTGCAGGCAAGAAATCCAATCAATTAGGACTCTCGGCGCCAGAAGGATGCCAAGGGTGAGGGTTCTCGGCGGGTTCAACATGGAGTACCCTCGACGCGACGGGGAAGAGGCCGGGAAATAGGCTCTCGGCGCAAGGGCCAAATGGCCAAGGGTGTAGGCCTCTCGGCGCAAGGGCAAAGAGGTAGGTTCCCGGCGCGCAGGGAGATGAGGCCAAGGGACTGAGGTTCTCGGCGCGCAGGGAGGCCAGGAAGGGTTCCCGGCGCGAAGGCAAAAGGGCCATGGGCTGGAGTTCTCGGCGCGCAGGGAGAACAGGGGGGTTTCCCGGCGTGAAGGTAGGAAGGCCAGGGGTTCCCGGCACGGGTTTCCCGGCGCGCTAATAAGGTGGCCAGGGGGGGTTCTCGGCGCGGCCAAACGGCTGGGGAGTAGGCCTCCCGGCGCGACGGCAAGCAATCAGAGGGGTTTTCGGCGCGGCCAGGCTGCAAGGGTTAGAATAGTTCTCGGCGCCTGAAGGATGGCGCCGAGAGCTATTCATCTAATTTACTGTACGCGGGGCCGAGAAGTGTGTGGGCGCCGGGATGAGAAACAGAGCTTACGGTACTCTGTTTTTTGGGGTTTTTCAGGTTTCAGAGATGCAGATCAAGGCAGACAGGCTCTGGAAGGAAACCAAACATCAGGTTTTAATGACTTTGATTTGTGTTTTGAAGAAGGCCAGGTGCCTGGAGGGATTGGCAGGGGGATCATCTGACACAGGGAACTCCTTTCACCACTGTCATGCAAAGTCCCAGGGACGGTCTCAATCTTGTCTTCCATCCTCCTGGGAGAATTTTGGCAGCACTTCCCCCTGCGATTAGCATTTGCCAGAGAGTGGTATAGGCTGACATCCACGGAGTGCCGGGATGAAAGCCGAAAAATGAGTGAGCACTAAGGCTCAAAGAGACTATCCATATCTCTGGCATCGGTCACTATCCCCCTTCTCGGAGACTGACGAAACTCATGTAGAGACAGGGTTCGTCAGACCCACGGGGTTGCATGTGAATCCAATTAGGGACCTTAGAATATAGGGGAGGTCAGTCCCCAATTAATTTATCTCCTGGGATACTGTGACGACTCAAGAATGCCTCCGGATAAGTAGACGAAGAGGCCAAAGGGGTGGACCAAGGAGGGGAGCCAGGTTCTCGGCACAGTTGGGAGATCAAGGGGATGGAAGCTCCCGGCGCGGCCAATACTGGGAGGCTCCCGGCGCGGCCAAGGTGTAGAGTTCCCGGCGCGCAGGGGAGGACCAAAATAGTTCTCGACGCCTGAAGAATGGCGCCGAGAGCTGTTCATCCAGTTTACTGTGTGTGGGGCCGAGAGGTGTGAGGGCGCCGGGATGAGAACAGAGGTTTACGGCACTCTGTTTCGCGTTTCTTGTTGAATTTCAGAGGGAGTTTTGGGGATTCCAGACCTGCCAGTTGGTTGGATCTGCATGGATATGGGTTTAATTCATCAAGGATGAGCTGGGTTCGAAAGGAATCAATTACAGCAGGGGATCTGAGTCGTCATATGCTATGGATCCTCAGGGATCATTCGCTGGCACCTTTGGTCGCCCAGGGAACCGAGAGATAGCCATCTCTGGCCCCATGGACGACTCTGATGGAACTATTCATACTGGAACCAGACCAGAGACCCTCGGTATCAATCCATCGAAGTAGCTCAGTTACTCATGTGGAAAAGGGATCTCGAGTAAGCCGTCGGAGTTATTGCCGATATCGGTGGCAGACCTCCCCAGAAGCCAAGAGATGGTCTGTCTCTGGCCCTGGGGCAAGCCTGGGGGAGGGCTTTGTGCAAACGACGATGAACAGCAAGGGACATCGGTGTATCTAGAGCCATATTTATTCTACTGAAGACAATTGAGCCCGAAGACCCATCATAGAATTAGGTGCGCTTCAGTTGAGTTAAAGATGAAAACATGTAAAGGAAAGACATAGCAGCATACAGAGAGATAGCTGGCAGATGTTTCAATCACCCAACGCCCAAACGGGCCACTGGAGCATCTCATATCATTAGATCACCCCAGAACTCACATCAATCACACGGAGGGAATGAGAGAGAGGGAGATGAATAGATATCGGGATATCCCGGTTACATCCAAAATAAAATCGAGATAAACTCGGCAGGATTACATAAAGAAGAAAATAAAACCATGGGGAGGGCGGAGCATTGACTCCTCTCCCTCCCCGGCTGCCCACCTGTAGCTTCTTCTCCTTCTTTCTTTTCTCAGCGGAGGTGGCTCTCTTTCTCTGTTGATCTCTTCTTCTTTTTTTTTGGATGAGCAGTCTCTCTCGAAGCCCCTCTGTTTCTTTTCTATCGCTTCCTTTTCTCTTTTTGCCCCCCAGCCAGCCCCCCCTTTCTTGTGGGAGAAGTAATGGGTTTTATAGGGCCATGTTCACGGCGATGGCATTCGGCGTGCCTGCAGCACTAGTTCCCGGCGCACTCATTCGAGGGGCTTCCCGGCGCACTCCCTTGGAGGTTCTCGGCGCAAGGGGTATGAAGCCCATCCTTAATAGCACATTAACAGGCCCATTCACAGGCCCATTCTTTTCTTTGGCCTTGTTAATTCTTTTGATTGCATCAGCACTGACGAGGGCTCCTTCTTTAACGGTGTATGCATCATCATCTGAACAATCCAGAAGTTTCTCATCAGCCAACAGATCGGAGTTTCATCGGTATCGCCGTTTGGATGACGACAATACTGGACATCGGCTCAGCCTGAGAGTGTCCTAGCTGGGCAAGTAGTTGGTAGTAAGGGCCCTCCCTCAATCCTGGCTTTGCAAGCATCTTTCAGTCTTCGTTGCTAGTCTGGTCTCATCTTTATCTTCGTTCATATTTTAGCTGTCAACAAATGCCCCCCACCTGCAGACGGCGTAAGTGCAGAATAAGCGGCACGGTGTCCGCAGGTGCATCTTTAGCTCAATGCTATTGACTCATTCTTTCAGTTATAGCTTGGCAGTATCCCCATATTGGGATTTCATCCTGGCATGATCTTCTTGGCTTGAGCCTTGATCAGCTGAACATCCATCGGCTTGAGCCCTGATTAATTGGTACATCTGACGTCTGTCGATTTTAGGCCCCGCTCAACGGCATATTTGACTTCTAGTGGCTTTAAGCCCCGATTGGCTGAACATCTGGCATCTGTCGGCTTGAAGCTCCAATTGGCTGAACATCTTGTATCTGTCGGCTTGAAACCCCGATCGGCTGTATATCTTGCATCTATCGGTTTGGAGCCCCGATCGGCTGTATATCTTGCATCTGTCGGTTTTGAGCCCCGATTGACTATTCATTTGACATCTGTCAGTTTTAAGCCCTGATTGGCTGAGCATCTGGCATCTGTCGGCTTGAAGCTCCGGCTGGCTGGACATCTGCCGGATTGAAGCTCTGGCTAGCTGAACATCTGCCGGATTGAAGCTCTCCGAATTGAAGCTCTGCCGGATTGAAGCTCCGGGTGGCTGAACATCTGCCGGATTGAAGCTCCGGGTGGCTGAACATCTGCCGGATTGAAGCTCCGGGTGGCTGAACATCTGCCGGATTGAAGCTCCGGATGGCTGAACATCTGCCAGATTGAAGCTCCGGGTGGCTGAACATCTTCTTCATGTGTTGTTATTTCCTTCGTATGGAAGGGTAGTGGTCTCAGCAGCCTTTATGCGGATGACCCGTGTTCAGCAGGAGAGTGTAGATGAGAGGTCTATCCCAGTAGGGTTTCATCATTGATCGGGCGAGGTGCCGGTCGATCAACAATTGGTTTCATCATCGATGTTGGGTTTATATCGATGCAAAAAGAGTTTCATGAGTTTCATCAGAATAGACGAAAGGTCTAAACTGGCAGGGTTTCATCATTGATCGGGCGAGGTGCCGGTCGATCAACAGCTGGTTTCATCATCGATATTGGGTTTATATCGACGCAAGGAGGACTTTAAGTTTCATCAGAATAGACGAAAGGTCTAAACTGGGTAGAGGTTATAGCAGGTGGGACATTAAAGGGTGCGTAGTTTTCATCAGGACAGATGGAAGGTCTATCCCGGTAGGGTTTCATCGTTGATCGGGCGAGGTGCCAATCGATCAATAGTTGGTTTCATCATCGATATTGGGTTTATATCGATGCAAAGAAAGTGTTATAAATTTCATCAGAATAGACGAAAGGTCTACACTGGCAGGGTTTCATCATTGATCGGGCGAGGTGCCAATCGATCAATGGTTGGTTTCATCATCGATATTGGGTTTATATCGACGCAAGGAGAGTTTCATAAGTTTCATCAGAATAGACGAAAGGTCTAAACTGGCAGGGTTTCATCATTGATCGGGCGAGGTGCCGGTCGATCAACAGTTGGTTTCATCATCGATATTGGGTTTATATCGACGCAAGAAGAGTTTCATAAGTTTCATCGGGGTAGACGTAAGGTCTAAACCGGACAGAGGATTTCGTCATTGATCGAGCGAGGTGCCGGTCGATCAACAGTTGAACATATGTAAAGGTGTAGGTCTCGTCAGGACAGACGTAAGGTCTATTCCAGCAGGTTTTATGACGGGTGGGACTTTGCCAAGAAATGTGTAGGTTTCATCAGGACAGACGTGAGGTCTGAGCTGGGCAGGCTTTAGTAGAATGGTGATGTGTTTCATTGTCGGTGGGACGTTTGAAAGAGGGTATGTAGGTTTCATCAGGGTAGACGTAAGGTCCACCCCGGGAAGGCTTTATCATCGGTGGGGCATAGAGCCAGATGACCGACGGAAGGCTTCATCAGTGAAGGGGAGGTAAAGGCAGCGTGCCTGTTGGCATGGAACTTTGAATTACCACATTACTGACCCAAGCGCCCTTTCGGGTTTTCACCGGAGCCAGCCCCCTCTTGCTTTTGCCCACGCGCCCTTTCGGGTTTTCACGTGGCGGGGTACCCGATTTTGCCTGCAGTGCCCTTTCAGGTTTTCACCGCAGCTGGGTTTTGGCCATTTTTGCCCTTGTTCAGAGTATCTGAACAAGACTGGCGGGGTATCTCTATTTTTAACCCCATTTTGTCTCTTCTTTTCTTTTTTTATTGGGACTTTAGCTTCGTAAATTGTTAAGCCATGTGCTCAACTTGTGTATGTATCATCATTGATGTGGGTGCTGACACCAATGCAAGGGACATAAGGTTTTCATCGTCTGCCTAGGCGGAAGGCCTGGGTCGACTTGAGTGTGTTTTGTGGCTTAGGCGTGAAGCCGTTCGCCGGGAGCATGGCTATATCGTTGATGTGGGGATTGCCATCAACGCAAGGGAATGAGATTTCATTATCCATCCAGACAGAAGGTCCAGATCGGTTCAAGGATGTGTGTAGCAGCTTAAGCACGAAACCATTCGCTGGAGACGTAGGTTTCATCGTTAATGTGGGGTTTAACATTAACGCAAGGGGATGAGGTTTTATCATCTATCCGGACGGAAGGTCCGGGTTGATTTGAGAATGGGTGTAGCATTTTCATCAAAGCAGACGGAGATCTGCCCCGGACGGGCTTCAGCATTGCTCAGGCGGCGGGCCACCCCATTAGTAGCTACTTTTATTATTTGTATTGGGTCTATACCAACGCAAGGATTTTATAGGTTTCATCAGGATAGACATAAGGTCTAAACTGGATAGGTTTCATCGCTGATCGGGCAGTATGCCAATCGATCAACATCAAGTTTCATCATCGGTATTGGGTTTATACCAATGCAAGGATTTCATGGATTTCATCAGGATAGACGTAGGGTCTAAACTGGATAGGTTTCATCACTGATCGAGCAGTGTGCCAATCAATCAACAGCAAGTTTCATCATCGGTATTAGGTTTATACCAATGCAAAGATTTCATAGGTTTCATCGGGATAGACGTAAGGTCTAAGCCGGATAGGTTTTATCATTGACCGGGCAGTGCGCCAATCGATCAAAGCAGGTTTCATCATCGGTATTGGGTTTATACCAATGCAAAGATTTCATAGGTTTCATCGGGATAGACGTAAGGTCTAAGCCGGATAGGTTTTATCATTGACCGGGCAGTGCGCCAATCGATCAAAGTAGGTTTCATCATCGGTATTGGATTTATACCAATGCAAAGATTTCACAGGTTTCATCGGGATAGACGTAAGGTCTAAGCCGGATAGGTTTCATCATTGACCGGGCAGTGCGCCAATCGATCAATGGTAGGTTTCATCACGGTGGGACAGGAAGAGATGCACGGCTCTAGTCGGCATAGACGTAAGGTCTAGACCGGACAGGTTCCTTTGCCGGTCGAACAGGGTGCCCCGTTGACCAAAGGTGGGTTTCATCATCGGTGTTGGATTTGTACCAATGCAAGGATTTCATGAACTTCATCAGAATAGACGTAAGGTCTAAACTGGATAGGTTTCATCATTGATCGGGCAAGGCGCCAATCGATCAATAGTGAACTTCGCCATGGCGGGACTTTGGAAAAGGTATGAGGGTTTTATCAGGACAGACGTAGGGTCTGAACTGGGTGGGTTTGATCGTTGATCGGACGAGGTGCCGGCCGATCGACGAGAAGTTTATGACGGGAGGTGAGGTTTCTTTAGGATCACCATATTACTGGCCCAAGCGCCCTTCGGGTTTTCACCGGAGCCAGCCCCCTCTTACTTTTGCCCACGCGCCCTTCCGGGTTTTCACGTGGCGGGGTACCCGATTTTGCCCGCAGTGCCCTTTCGGGTTTTCACCACAGCTGGGTTTTAGCCATTTTTTGCCCTTGCTCGGAAAACCTGAACAAGACCGGTAGGGTATCTCTATTTTTAACCCCATTTTTATTTATTTTCATTCTTTTATTCTCTCTTCCCCTCTTTTTGGGAGGGTAACAAGTCGGACTGCCATTAGATCATGATAAGGGATGGCTCGGCCAGGGCGGAGTGCCGCTAGGCCAAGGAAAAGGGTAGCTCGGTTAGGGCAGAGTGCCGCTAGACCAAGGAAGAAGGGTAGCTTGGTTGGGGCGGAGTGCCGCTAGACCAAGGAAAATGGTAGCTTGGTTAGGGCGGAGTGCCGCTAGACCAAGAAATAGGGTAGCTTGGTTAGGGCGGAGTGCCGCTAGACCAAGGGATGGGGTAGCTCGGTTAGGGCAGAGTGCCGCTAGACCAAGAAAAAGGGTAGCTTGGTTAGGGCGGAGTGTCGCTAGACCAAGGAAAAGGGTAGCTCGGTTAGGGTGGAATGCCGCTAGACCAAGGGAGCAGGCAGCTCGGTTAGGGCGGAGTGCCGCTAGACCAAGGAAAAGGGTAGCTCGGTTAGGGCGGAGTGCCGCTAGACCAAGGAAAAGGGTAGCTCGGTTAGGGCGGAGTGCCGCTAGACCAAGGAATAGGGTAGCTTGGTTAGGGCGGAGTGCCGCTAAACCAAGAAAATAGGGTAGCTCGGTTAGGGCGGAGTGCCGCTAAACCAAGAGATAGGTAGCTCGGCTAGGGCGGAGTGCCGATAGACCAAGAGATAGGGTGTGGATGAGATGATAGCAGACTACGAGGGCCAGAGACAGCAAGCTATAGGAGTCAGGATAGAAAGCCGTAGAAGCCGGGAATAGCAGACTACGAGAGCCAGAGACAGTAGGCTACAAAAGCCAGGACAGTAGACTGTAGGAGCCAGGAGTAGCAGGCTACGAGAACCAGAGATAGCCGGCTACAAAAGCCAGGACAGCAGGCTGTGGAAGCCAGGAATGACAGGCTACGAGAGCCAGAGATAGCAGGCTACAAGAGCCAGAATAGTAGGCTGTAGAAGCCAGGAATAGCAGGATATAGGAGCTGGGAATGCAGGTTGTAGGAGCCAGGAATAGCAAGCCACGAGAGCCAGGCTAGCAGGCTATAGAATTTGGGAATAGCGGGCTACGGGAACCAGAGATAGCAGGCTACAAAAGCCAGGATAGCAAGCTATAGAGGCGAGGAATAGCAGGCTACAAGAGCCAGAGACAGCAGGCTATAAGAGCCAGGATAGAAGGCTATAGAAGCCAGGACCGTAGACTGTAGAAGCCAAGAGTAGCAGGCTACGAGAACCAGAGATAGCAGGCTACAAAAGCCAGGACAGCTGGCTATACAAGCTGGGAATAGCAGGCTACAAGAGCCAGAGACAGCAGGCTGCAAGAGCCAGGATAGCGGGCTACAAGAGCTAGAGACAGCAGGCCTTTGACGGTATGTCAAGGCCGAGAATTTCATGGGTAGTGAAAGATAATAGAATAGCAGGTCGCAGGGACCCGGAGATGGTGAGATAGCAGGCTGTACAAGCCGAGGTAGCATGCTAATAGACCGTAAAAGTCGGGATAGCGGGGTAGCAAGCCATAAAGGCCGGGATAACAGGCTCCATGAAAGTAATGATAGCAGGCCGTGGGGGCCAGGTTAGCTGGTTGAAAGAGCCAGAGGTAGCAAGCTGTAAAGCCAGGATCAGTAGACTATAAGGCCTGGAAACATAAAACTATACGAGCCAAAGATAGCAAGATATAGGAGCCAATAACAGTAGGCTTTAACAGCAGGCCGTAGAAGACATGACTAACAGGCTACGAGAGCGAGTGATATATAGTAGGCTGTAAGAGCCAAGATAGCCGGCCGTAGAAGCCAAGAATAGCAGGCTGTGAGGGCCAGAGATAGCAGGCTACGAGAGCCAGGACAGTAGGCTATAGAAGCCTGGAATAGCAGGCTACGAGAGCCGGAGATAGCAGGCTGTTGAAGCCAGGAATAGAAGGCTGTAGAAGCCAGGAATAGCAGGCTGCCAGAGCCAGAGACAGCAGGCTATAAGAGCCAGAATAGCAGGCTGCGGAAGCCAGGAATAGCAGGCTGCAAGGGCCAGAGGCAATAGGCTATAAAAGCCAGGATAGCAGGCTGTAGAAGCCAGGAATAGCAGGCTACGAGAGCCAGGGACAACAGTCTGCAAGATTCGGGGTAGCAGGCTGCGGAAGCCAGGAATAGCAAGCTACAAGAGCCAGAGACAGCAGGCTATAGAAGCCAGGAATAGAAGGCTGTCGAAGTCAGAAGTAGCAGGCTATGAGAGCCAGAGACAGCAGGCTATAGAGCCAGGATAGCAGGCTGTAAGCCAAGAATAGTAGGCTACGAGAGCCAGAGACGGCAGGCTATAAGAGCCAAGATTGCAAGCTATAGAAGCGGGGAATAGCAGTCTACGAGAGCCAGAGACAGCAGGCTACAAGAGCCGGGATAGCAGGCTATAGAAGCCAGGAATAGCAGGCTACGAGAGCTAGAGACAGCAGGCTATAAGAGCCAGGCTAGCAGGCCGTAGAAGCCAGGAATAGCAGGCTATGAGAGCCAGAGACAGCAGGCTATAAGAGCCAGGATAGCAGGCCGTAGAAGCCAGGAATAGCAGGCTATGAGAGCCAGAGACAGCAGGCTATAAGAGCCAGGATAGCAGGCCTTAGAAGCCAGGAATAGCAGGCTATGAGAGCCAGAGACAGCAGGCTACAAGAGCCGGGATAGCAGGCTATAGAAGCCAGGAATAGCAGGCTACGAGAGCTAGAGACAGCAGGCTATAAGAGCCAGGCTAGCAGGCCGTAGAAGCCAGGAATAGCAGGCTCTGAGAGCCAGAGACAGCAGGCTATAGAAGCAAGGGATAGTAGGCCCTGAGAGCTAGAGACAGTAGGCTTTGGCCTAAAATGGCTAAGCCGAGGGATGAAGCAGTTGGAAGTTGTAATAGCAGCCTTAGCCAGAATGGCTAAGCCGAAAGATAGAATGGTCAAAAATTATGATAGCAGCTTTGGCCGGAATGGCTAAGCCGACAGATAGAGTAGTTTGAAAATCATGATAGTAGCTTCGGCCGAAATGGCGAAGCCGAAAGACTAGATGACTGACAAGTTGCGATGGTGGCTTTGGCCAGAACGGCTAAATCGAAAGCAGAGATAGCCGAAGAATTGTAATAGCGGCTTTGGCCGAGATGGCCGAGCCGAAAAATGAGATACTTCAAATATATGATAGGGCGTTGCGCTCGCAAACAAGGATAGCTGGCTTTGACTGGACGTCGGAGGCCAGAAGATAGGATATCGGATCTTGGTAGGATGTCAGACTTGGAAGCAATCCATAATTGATGTTGCCTCGACAGACTCTCGAAGACAACCCATGCATGCACCTGACCTAGACGGGAGGTCTGGACTGATGTTGGTATGTAGCAGCTCGGGCCTAAAGCCATTCATCGAAAAGGTGAGCGGGTTTTATCGTTGGTGTGAGGTAAACACCAATGCAAAGAAGGATATGATTTCATCATCTAATCCGGATGGAAGACCTGGATCGATGTTGGTGTATAGCGGCTTAGGCTTGAAACCGTTCGCCGAAAAGGTGGATTTTATCATTGATGTGAGGGCAAACATCAATGCAAGGCAGAATAAGGTTTCATCATCTGATCCAGACGGAAGGTCTGAACCGATGTTGGTGTATAGCGGCTTAGGCCTGAAGCCGTTCGCCGAAAATGTGGATTTTATCATTGATGTGGGGTTGACACCAATGTAAAGAAGAATAGAGTTTTATCATCTAGCGGTAGGAGGGAAGCATGCTTCAAGGGGAGCCCAAGTCATTGAATTGTAGCCATCATCCCGGTGGGACATGATGGTCATTGTTGAAGTAGGCTTAAGCCACAAGGGTAGCGAGACAACGGGCTTTTGACGGCATGTCAAGGCCGAGAATTTCATGGATAGTGAAAGATAATAGAATAGCAGGTCGCAAGGACTCGGAGATGGTGAGATAGCAGGCTGCGCAAGCCAAGGTAGTAGGTTAATGGACCGTAAAAGTCGGTATAGCAGGGTAGCAAGCCATAAAGGCCGAGGTAACAGGATCCAGGAAAGTGATGATAGCAGGCCGTGGGGGCCAGGGTAGCAGGTTAAATAAGCCAGAGGTAGCAGGCTATAAGAGCCAGGATAGCAGGCTACGGGAGCCAGAGGTAGCAGGCTATAGGAGCCAGGATAGCAGGCTGCGAGAGCCAGAATAGCAAGCTGCAAGAGCCAGAATAGCATGCTGTAAGAGCCAGGATAGCCGACTGTGTTGTCCGGCGGGACTATTGATGGATTTGACTATGCTGTTATAGTGCCGGTGGGGCTTGGGATTAACATTTGAGAGCTCGGCCAAGGCGGGGTGCCTTGAGCAAGAGGGCAAAGGTTTATGGGCCTAGCCTGGCGAGGCTTGATGGGCAGAGTCTCGTAGCTTGACGAGGGTGGAGTGCCTCAGGCCAAGATAAGGGATAGCTTGGCTAGGACGGAGCGCCGCTAGACCAAGAAAGAGGTAGCTTGGTTAGGGCGGTGTGCCGCTAGACCAAGGAAAAGGGTAGCTTGGTTAGGGCGGAGCGCCACTAGACCAAGGAGAAGGGTAGCTTGGTTAGGGCGGAGCGCCACTAGACCAAGGAGAAGGGTAGCTTGGTTAGGGCGGAGCGCCGTTAGACCAAGGAGGAGATAGCTCGGCTAGGGCGGGGTGCCGCTAGACCAAGGAAAAGGTAGCTTGGCTAGGGCGGAGTGCCACTAGACCAAGGAAGAGGTGTTTGCTGGGAATGTATGCTTCATCGTCAATGTTGGGGTTTGGCATAAACGCAAAGGAATAGGATTTCATGATCTATCCAGACGAAAGGTCTGAATTGATTTATGAATGGCAACTCGGGCCCAAAGCCGTTTGCTGGAAATGTGAGTTTCATCGTTAATGTGGGGTTTAACATTAACGCAAAGGAATAGGGTTTCATAATCTATCCAGACGAAAGGTCTGAATTGATTTATGGATAGCAGCTCAGGCCTGAAGCCGTTTGCTGGGAATGTGAGTCTCATCGTTTAATGTGGCTCTGATCAGCTGGACATCTACATCTTTGCATATCACTGATTCTGTTGACTTTTCTTTGGCAATCTTTGCACATTGGTCGGCTTGAGTGCCGATGGTAGAATATCTATTTGCCTGAGCGCAGATAGCTAGAATTTTGATTTCTCTTAGCTGGCCATACTGGCAAATTTATGAGCATCTGTCATATCGAATGCTGATGGCTAGACATCTCTGGCACTCCAGAGGATCATCGGGCATCTATCGGCCAGGGTGCCGATGGCTGAAAGCTTGACATATGTCGGCTGAGATGCCGATGTTGGGATATCTACCCCCTTTGAATACTTGTTGAATCATTTGTCAGCACGAACATCGTCGCCTGAGTATTTAACATCTGTTGGCCTGAGCCTTGGTTAGCAGAACATCTGTCGGCTTGGGCTCCGATCAGCTGAACATCTGACGCATGTCTGCTTGGGTGCTGACAGCTAGAGTTTTGACTTCTTTTGGTTGGTATGCTGGCGACTGATGCTTGGGAACATCTATCATGTCGAATGCCGAAGGCTAGACATCTCTGGCACTCCAGAGGCTCATCGGGCATCTATCGGCCTGAACGCCGGTGGTTAGGCGAACTTCCATCATTCTTCATTGATCCATCCTTTATTGTTCATTGTCATCTGGGGTTTCATCATTTGGATAGTCTCTGACATCAGCAGCAGACGTGCAGTGTAAGAGTCTGCGAGAGGATGGCCCTTGAAAGGTCAATGCTCCAATTTTATTCATCATTCCCATAAGTGATCATTGCCCTCTTAAAGGGGTGAACATATCCAGCAACGGCCATGCATGCCGTCATTGAGATTTCATATATTTACCCCTAGAGTGGGGAACCATGTGCATCTTCCATCATTCTTTTGGCATACATCTGCCCCCGGGATGGGGTACCATCGATATTTCTCATTGTTTGGCATACATCTGCCCCCAGAATGGGGTACCATTTGGAACTTCCATCATCTCATAATCATCATTCTTCTTCCTATATTATTATTATTATTATTTTTTTTTGATATGCATCCCCCTCCTCGGAATGGGGTATCATCTGTATCTTGCATCATTTCATCATCTTTTTTTTTTGTGTTAATACATCTGCCCCCAGAACGAGGCACCATCTGCGTCCCTCATTATTCATTTTTTTTTTAAATCTTTTATGTGTACATCTGCCCCTAGGAAGGGGTATCATTGGCATCCTTCACCATCATCATTTTTTCTTTCCCCCCCCTTTTTTTTGGTATACATCTGCCCCAGAGTGGGGTGTCATCTTTTCTTGTAGCATCACCAGGCTTCTTTGGGGCCGGGAATGTATCCTTGTTGTAGTGGGTAACCCACTCGAACAGGACCCGAGTCTTTTCCTCAGGAAAGGAGTAGGGCTTAGTCATTTTGCTTCTTAGGGAATGACCTAGCTCGCCAGTCTTTGCCGACGAAGAGATAGCTGCCTTCTTTGCTTTCTTCCTTCGTTTCTCGAAAGCTTTGAAAATTGGCAATGTGAGTATATTTATGCATCAGTTGTTCACTGGCAGGCTTGTTCTTTTGACTTAGGGAGGTAGCGGCCGGGCAGTATTTCGCCAAAAAGGCCTTAATATCAGCCATAATCTCATTCAGGAGATCGAAGGACTTGACTTCGATGCCAATCAACCTTGTTAAGATTTCTATCTTCAGGTTGCGCTTGCATATCTGGACAGCCCCCTCTTGGTTTGGCGGGTGTTGACATCTGGCAGAAAGGTCCTTTCATCTGCGGATATAATACAGAGTAGGTTCATCAACCCCTTGTTTAGTCTCATACAGTTCTGCCTTAGTAATTTCTTCCTCGACAGGTTTCATTTCCCTCATCTGTTCTATTTTGGGACCATCCGTCACCGCCAGAATTGGTGGGTTTGAGTGCAGACCGGGTATATGAAAACCCATTTCATTCAGCTTGCTCTGCAGCAATTCAACTTCTTGCAATTTTTCATATAATTCTGTCATCATGGCAAGGCCAATAATGTTGCCCCCTATCCTGACCTCAGGAGGGACTGGTAGTGTTCTATTAAAGACGCTAGATGCGCCTTGGTTTTCAGAGCTTGACATCTTTGCCCTTATGCCTCCATATGGAGGAGGAGTGGGGTAACATGCTTCTTCTTTTGGTGGTGGGAGGCGGCCATACTTCTCCCTGGTTTTATCATCATGACGGGAGACCAAAGCTTTGGCTTGCTCTGACCTTACTGGTATGAAGCATATCTCTTCATCATCTTCTTGAGAGTCCGGCCATTGCATTTTCAAATTTCGGCGGCTTGCTGACGCCTGGTTGTAGTTTCTTAGCAGCATAGGGCGCAGGATATGGTACCTTATAAACATCATAGGTATTGGAATCCCTGGTCCTTTCGGATAGCTTCATTTCAATAATTTTTTATCATCAGCTTGCCAGCCACATCCGGATGTATAGGCTCCAGGAAGAAGTGTGCCCACTGTCGGCTGAAGGGGGTTATCATATTTGTTGCATGCAGAGCAGGCATGGCAGGCTGCGTTTGAGACGTAGAGGGCTGAGCTGCCATTTGTTGTAGAGAAGGTTGGTTTGGTGCCTTGCCTTTGTCAGTTTGAGTTGGATGGACCGGAGAGGCCACCCCTATCGAGCTGGAAGTCTGTCCAGCTGGCTCAGCATGCTTGGAGACTGTCATTTACTTATTTCTTTCATTCAGCTATTTTCTGAGGGAGTCAATCTCCTGCTGATATCTTTTGAATGTCATCTGGATCATGGGATCCAGGGTTGTCGGGATCTGTATCTCTCCCGACATTCCTTCAGTGGAAACACCCAGAGGGTTGTCTTCTTTTTCTTCAGTCACTACATTGACTGTCATTATCGTGACTCTTCGGGCTTCATCGGCAGCCATTATCTTTTCTTTTGCTGCTCGGCTTCTTCTTGTGACAGCACCCAACCGGTGTGCCAATTCAATCAGCTCTTCAGGCTGGTCTGGCAATGTGTTATATTTCTTGGCGACACTGGCCATATTGTAGGTAAAAACCTGTATCTTTCTTTTCTGGCTGTGGACTTTCCTCCTGACCTGACTCGGATTATGAGAGGCGGTTGAAGACTGAAATCCTTTCTTCTGCTTCTTCCCTCTTGGGGCTGTTTCTCTTGTATATGGCCTTGTGACCTTTCTTCATAATCATCGGAGCCAGAAGAGGAGACCCCGAACATTGCTTCTTGCAAAGCTTCTTCTTCTTTTTCATGTAGGGTGCCCAAGGCACGAGACAATCTTTGCTGCCCTAGGGAGGAATCCCCTAGACAGTGGAAGTAGTCTTGAACCACCTGGTTCATTTCTTCTTGGCTATCCCTTTGTAGATTTGATCGGGGCAGCAGCCTCTCTTTGATCTTTGGCTGATAAGCCAGCCTTCAAATTTTGGGCAGCCAAATGCTCCGACTTGGAATATTTGAAGATATCGGCCTGTCTAACGCAGGCCTTTGGTCTCTTTGAAATAGCAGCATAGGCCGGATCTTCTATTCTTCTTTTTTTTTTCCTCTTTGGCAGTATATATTGTCCCCCCCCCCTTTCATGGTGAGTGGCGATGGCATCTTTTCTCTTTCTGCCCCCAGCCCTGGGGTGAATGACAGTAGCATTTTCTTCTTTCTTTTGCCCCCAGCCCTGGGGTGAATGACAATAGCATTTTCTTCTTTCTTCTGACATCTTCTGGCCCCAGTTCCAGAGTGAAAGACAGCAACATCTTCTTCCGCTCTGCCCCCAGTTCCGGGGTGGATGACAGCAACATCTTCTTTTCTTTCTTCCATCTCCTACTCCCAATCCTGGAGCAGATAATAGCGGCATATTCTTCTTTCTTCTGGCATCTCCTGGCCCCAGCTTTGGGGCGGATGGCAGTGGTGTTTTCTTCTTTTCTTTCTCATCTTCTGCCCCCTGCTCTGGGGGGAATGGAAATAGTTTCTCTCTTTTTTTTTTTTATCTCTCCTGACTCTGGCTTCAGGGTGGATAGCAGCGGCACCTTGCTCTTGAACCGGAATCCAGCTCTGTATCTTCTTCGGCCTCCATATCTGTTTATATCTTGCTGGCTTAGGAGCCAGCGGCTTCCTCTCATCAATTTCTCAGTTGGCCGTCTTAGTGGCCAGAATTTGGAACTTATTGTTGGTCTGGATGGTTAGGACAACCCTGTCCAACCGGACGTCTTTGGGGCGACCCTTGAGGTTCACCCTAACATCTCCGATCGTCATCGTCTTTCCAAAATTTGAAAGACGACGGCTTGCAGCAGCACACCGGCTCCTCCGGCTAGTTCTTCTTCCCTTGTGGGCAGCAGCAGGGACCGTGTCCCTCCTTTGGATATGGTGGGCAAGGCAGGCGACGACTATCGATGCCGTCTTTTCTGGTGAGCCTCCCTTCTCATCAGCAGTCTTCATCGGGGCACCTGTAGCAGTGCCTTGTTCCTTGTCAGCAACCTCCAGTAGGTCGGTGAAGACGAGGCCCAAGCAGTTGGGCAATCCGTCAGCAGGGGGCATAGACCCGAACACCGTGGGTACCGCGAAGTAGCCTTCGTGAACATGAGCATCAACGACCAGCCGGCCGCAGCGGAGGGAGGCAAGTCCACTCATCATTTTAATTCCTGGTAATAGGGTTAGCGCACAATTAGAATTTAAGAGGGGCCTCTCGAGGCCTCCTATTTTGGCATAGAGATGAAGGGAGACTCTGTCCCACCGGGCGTGCCAGACTTGTGGACGCATAATTTTATATTTATTTATTTATTTTTGTTTGTTTATTATTTATTAGTTTATTTATTTATTGATTTATTGGCGTGCCAGTCACATGTGTGACGATTTCATTGTGCGCTCGATCTGACTTGGTCAGTCGATTGTGAGTGATCGTGTCTGGACCAGAAGTCCGTCATACCATAAAGGCTATGACGTTAATTACATCCTTCCAAGGAAGGACAACCCTTGATTAAACGCCAAAATAGGAGGCCTCGAGAGGCAAACATGTATTCATGTGCATAACTTTAAACTTCATACCAGGGCCGGGAAGGCGGGTAAGAGAATAACATCAGCCACAAAAAGAGACTGTAGCGTTGAATCGGCGGTTCGAAACAACTAGACTTGGGGGAAAAGGGGAAATGGAGGATATCAATCACGGACAGGCTGAGCCATGACCGTGATGGAGGTTCACGGCATCGATCAACATTTCGACAGCATTTCCCCTTTATCTGGATTATGCCCAGGGGGAAATAGGCTATCACCCACGGAGTGTCGGGGTGAAAGCCGAGAGAAAGAGAGAGGCTGAACCTCCCTACCCATATATAAATGCCATGGGGCAATGTTTGATTTTCCCTTGGGGAAGCCGGCGGAACTCATGCAGTGGCATAGCCCTCCCGAGCTAAAGGGGTTACTCATAAATCCGATGCGGGACGACGGAATGTAAGTGAACGCTCAATGTTGCGCCCTCGCACGCGGATCGACCTGCACGGTCAGGTCGCGGGGATCGACCTGCCCGGTCAGGTCGCGGGGGTCAAGGGGGCAGCGCCCCTTGCGGGGGTTTTCGGGGGCAGCGCCCCCGGAACAAAAATTTGGATTGAAGACTCAGTAGTAAAATTTGGTTAGATTATCAGTGCAGGCAAGAAAGCCAATCAATTAGGACTCTCGGCGCCAGAAGGATGCCAAGGGTGAGGGTTCTCGGCGGGTTCAACATGGAGTACCCTCGACGCGACGGGGAAGAGGCCGGGAAATAGGCTCTCGGCGCAAGGGCCAAATGGCCAAGGGTGTAGGCCTCTCGGCGCAAGGGCAAAGAGGTAGGTTCCCGGCGCGCAGGGAGATGAGGCCAAGGGACTGAGGTTCTCGGCGCGCAGGGAGGCCAGGAAGGGTTCCCGGCGCGAAGGCAAAAGGGCCATGGGCTGGAGTTCTCGGCGCGCAGGGAGAACAGGGGGGTTTCCCGGCGCGAAGGTAGGAAGGCCAGGGGTTCCCGGCACGGGTTTCCCGGCGCGCTAATAAGGTGGCCAGGGGGGGTTCTCGGCGCGGCCAAACGGCTGGGGAGTAGGCCTCCCGGCGCGACGGCAAGCAATCAGAGGGGTTTTCGGCGCGGCCAGGCTGCAAGGGTTAGAATAGTTCTCGGCGCCTGAAGGATGGCGCCGAGAGCTATTCATCTAATTTACTGTACGCGGGGCCGAGAAGTGTGTGGGCGCCGGGATGAGAAACAGAGCTTACGGTACTCTGTTTTTTGGGGTTTTTCAGGTTTCAGAGATGCAGATCAAGGCAGACAGGCTCTGGAAGGAAACCAAACATCAGGTTTTAATGACTTTGATTTGTGTTTTGAAGAAGGCCAGGTGCCTGGAGGGATTGGCAGGGGGATCATCTGACACAGGGAACTCCTTTCACCACTGTCATGCAAAGTCCCAGGGACGGTCTCAATCTTGTCTTCCATCCTCCTGGGAGAATTTTGGCAGCACTTCCCCCTGCGATTAGCATTTGCCAGAGAGTGGTATAGGCTGACATCCACGGAGTGCCGGGATGAAAGCCGAAAAATGAGTGAGCACTAAGGCTCAAAGAGACTATCCATATCTCTGGCATCGGTCACTATCCCCCTTCTCGGAGACTGACGAAACTCATGTAGAGACAGGGTTCGTCAGACCCACGGGGTTGCATGTGAATCCAATTAGGGACCTTAGAATATAGGGGAGGTCAGTCCCCAATTAATTTATCTCCTGGGATACTGTGACGACTCAAGAATGCCTCCGGATAAGTAGACGAAGAGGCCAAAGGGGTGGACCAAGGAGGGGAGCCAGGTTCTCGGCACAGTTGGGAGATCAAGGGGATGGAAGCTCCCGGCGCGGCCAATACTGGGAGGCTCCCGGCGCGGCCAAGGTGTAGAGTTCCCGGCGCGCAGGGGAGGACCAAAATAGTTCTCGGCGCCTGAAGAATGGCGCCGAGAGCTGTTCATCCAGTTTACTGTGTGCGGGGCCGAGAGGTGTGAGGGCGCCGGGATGAGAACAGAGGTTTACGGCACTCTATTTCGCGTTTCTTGTTGAATTTCAGAGGGAGTTTTGGGGATTCCAGACCTGCCAGTTGGTTGGATCTGCATGGATATGGGTTTAATTCATCAAGGATGAGCTGGGTTCGAAAGGAATCAATTACAGCAGGGGATCTGAGTCGTCATATGCTATGGATCCTCAGGGATCATTCGCTGGCACCTTTGGTCGCCCAGGGAACCGAGAGATAGCCATCTCTGGCCCCATGGACGACTCTGATGGAACTATTCATACTGGAACCAGACCAGAGACCCTCGGTATCAATCCATCGAAGTAGCTCAGTTACTCATGTGGAAAAGGGATCTCGAGTAAGCCGTCGGAGTTATTGCCGATATCGGTGGCAGACCTCCCCAGAAGCCAAGAGATGGTCTGTCTCTGGCCCTGGGGCAAGCCTGGGGGAGGGCTTTGTGCAAACGACGATGAACAGCAAGGGACATCGGTGTATCTAGAGCTATATTTATTCTACTGAAGACAATTGAGCCCGAAGACCCATCATAGAATTAGGTGCGCTTCAGTTGAGTTAAAGATGAAAACATGTAAAGGAAAGACATAGCAGCATACAGAGAGATAGCTGGCAGATGTTTCAATCACCCAACGCCCAAACGGGCCACTGGAGCATCTCATATCATTAGATCACCCCAGAACTCACATCAATCACACGGAGGGAATGAGAGAGAGGGAGATGAATAGATATCGGGATATCCCGGTTACATCCAAAATAAAATCGAGATAAACTCGGCAGGATTACATAAAGAAGAAAATAAAACCATGGGGAGGGCGGAGCATTGACTCCTCTCCCTCCCCGGCTGCCCACCTGTAGCTTCTTCTCCTTCTTTCTTTTCTCAGCGGAGGTGGCTCTCTTTCTCTGTTGATCTCTTCTTCTTTTTTTTGGATGAGCAGTCTCTCTCGAAGCCCCTCTGTTTCTTTTCTATCGCTTCCTTTTCTCTTTTTGCCCCCCAGCCAGCCCCCCCTTTCTTGTGGGAGAAGTAATGGGTTTTATAGGGCCATGTTCACGGCGATGGCATTCGGCGTGCCTGCAGCACTAGTTCCCGGCGCACTCATTCGAGGGGCTTCCCGGCGCACTCCCTTGGAGGGGCTTCCCGACGCACCTCCTTTGGAGGGGCTTCCCGGCGTGCCTCCTTTGGAGGTTCTCGGCGCAAGGGGTATGAAGCCCATCCTTAATAGCACATTAACAGGCCCATTCACAGGCCCATTCTTTTCTTTGGCCTTGTTAATTCTTTTGATTGCATCAGCACTGACGAGGGCTCCTTCTTTAACGGTGTATGCATCATCATCTGAACAATCCAGAAGTTTCTCATCAGCCAACAGACCGGAGTTTCATCGGTATCGCCGTTTGGATGACGACAATACTGGACATCGGCTCAGCCTGAGAGTGTCCTAGCTGGGCAAGTAGTTGGTAGTGAGGGCCCTCCCTCAATCCTGGCTTTGCAAGCATCTTTCAGTCTTCGTTGCTAGTCTGGTCTCATCTTTATCTTCGTTCATATTTTAGCTGTCAACAGGTGTCGGCACTCTTAGAGTGTCTTTCCTGTACTTGTTCAGTCTAGAAGTTAAGCCAAACTTGTTAGATATTTCACAAAGATCTAATAATGATTTATGGTTTGTTATCATCAAAATCAAGGGTCACAACATTCTCCCCCTTTTTGATGATGACAACCATGAATCATTATCTCCAAGCATTCATATAGCATTACAGCATTTTGGTTGAAGAGTCATCAGATAGAAAAGTTTTTGTCAATCAACAAAAGGCCATTCTTATACATGTCAGCACAAAATCATTTGATCCATTGATCAAACATGGTTTCATACATATCAAGCAAGGATTTGCATTCAAGCATTTACATGAAACTGTCTAGATGCAAAACTAAAATCTAGATGCAAGGCTAACTGGATGGTTATGCTAGATGATGATTGTAGCACTCTCAAAAAGTCTTCATAGATTCTCCCCCTTTGTCATCGGCAAGGAGGGGGCGAAGGAGGTGGTAGCTCTGTCGGAGGCATGGAGTTGGAGCTCCTGGGAAAATGAAGGTGCTGGTCTTCAGAGAATTGCTATTGTAGTTGCAGAACTGTCGCAGCAAGAGAGTCAACTTTCTGAGTAAGTACCTCATCTCTGTGTTTAACAAACTTGTGAAGGGTCTTGATATTCTCATTGATGTCAAGCAGCCAGGTGTGTAACATGTCACAGATGTACTCTGTCTGTGTTCTCTGTTGGGTTCCTTTCGGTGAGGGATGAGAGGATGTTGCTTCTATCTAAGGAGGAGGACACCATTCATCACCTGTGTCTGCCAAGGTTGGTTGAGTTGGGCTTTATGTAGACGAATCAGTTCCATAATTTCAGTACCAACCATATCAAGTTTGTTGTACACAACATTCATTTTGGCTTCAGCTTTGGTGGTGCTGTTCACTATGATTGCTGTATCAGTATGGACTTTTTCTGCAAGCTTTGAGGACGCATCAAGGAGCTTGTTGGAGTCAGAATAAATCTTTCCTTTCATTCTGTTGGAGGCATCAAGTAGCCGTGCAGTAGTGGCATTAACTGTTCTTTCCAGATTAGATGTGGCATTAACAGTTCTAGTGGTCTCAGCGGCCACTTGTTCTCGGATTGATAATGTCCCTACAGCCACTTGTTCTGCGATGTGAGTTGAGGTGTCTATCAGCCGTGCATACTTAATGTATAGATTGCTTTGATCTTCACGGATGTCATAAGCATGCATGACCATTTCACTTGTTTTTTCTTGGGTTTCAGCATGAATTTCTGATAGTCTTTTCATGACTCTCCCTACTCTTTCACAGACATTTATCAGGGAGTGCATAAATACAGACAGTTTACCACCAGACTTGTGTTTGTCTGTGATAAATTTCTCCCATCGACTGTTCTGAACTTGTTCACCATGAACAAACCGAGCATCTAATCTGTCAACTTTCATGTCAAGCTGCATAATGGAGGAGTTGACATTGGCAAATTGTGCTGTCAGGAATCTGATTAGGGTTGGGTGAATGCCCATTGAACCTTCGGTGGTAGCAGATTGAGGCCCTCTTGATGATGAGGCTTCAGTGTGGAATTGAGGAGGAGCCTCTTCTTCAGTATGAACTGTAGGGTCAGATGGAGGAGTCTGAGGGGGAAGAGTCCCAAATGGTATGATGGGATCAACATATGTGTCCTCTAGTACATCCTGTTGTTGCTGTTGTTGTTCCTGGTCAAAGTGAGCATCCTCATGGAATTGTTCCTCAGAGTGGTCTACATGTTCCTCTACAGTTTGCTGAGCAGATTGTGCATGTGCTGGAGAGTCTTGTTGAGCTGGCTGTGCTGCAGCTGCTGGAGGATCAGACTGGTGGCCAGGTAAGTCCCTTACTATTCTGTCTCCTTTCTTCTTGAAATGCATGTAATTCTCAATAAATCTCATGCAATAAACATTGCTCCTAGGAATTTCTTTCATCTTCTCATTGGCCAGAGAAATGCCAACTTTTTGAAATATGGCAGTCAATTGTGCAGCATAGGGAAGGCTTCTCTTGTGCCCTATACAACTCCCCATCAGGTGTAAAATTATCTCTGGAAGACAGATCTGATGATTGTTGAACATACAGTAAAAGATGAATCTCTAGGTTTCTGTAAGTCGACTTCTACCACCCCCTTGTGGGGAAATCATTGTGGTACACATGTGGTGCAGTAGATGCTACAAGGGGGGAAACCTATTGGTGTCAAAGTATTTTACAAGAATTTGGGTTCCATCTTGAGGGTTCCTGGGCTTTCCTGTCAGTATGGTGTAGGCGGCAGATACATCAATTTCAAATTCAGATTCTACAAGCCCATCTCGGGGAATATGTAAAGCTTTGTGAAGAAGCTTTGTGGAAAGTTTGATCTTTACCCCCTTTACCTCAGTCCTAAGGGCTTTGTGGTTCTGGTCATAGACTAAGTTCTTGTAGAACTGCTAGACCATAAATGGGAAGTATACCCTGTGTGTAGTCATGAACTGCTTCCATCCTTGGAATTTGATGAGGGGAAGTAGTTCAGGAAAATTATCAAGCATTTGGTGGTCACCGAAATCCACATACCTAGGGAAGAGGATTCTGGTAGGGTCACTCTCTTCTTCCCTGACAAGATGAGCAGCACTGGGTTGCTGAGATGCGGGCTGTACCTTTCCCTTCCCTTTTTTTGTTGCAGACAGGCGTTTCCTCTTGGCCGGTTGTTCTTGCGACATGCCCTTGTCGCTGTTAGAACCCCGGGCTTCTACTACTAACTTGCATTTTGCTAGTTCTGCAGCTGGTCTATCTTCATTTGTCTTGGAGCGCCCTTCCTGTGGTCTTTTCTTTACTGCAAGAGCTTGAGCGGCGGCCTTCTTGGATGATGCCGCATCCTTCTTCGTGCCACAGGTGACCGGAGGAGTCATGGCGAGGGCGGAAAGAAGGAGGAGAGGGTTGCTGGAGCATCGCAGCAGAGGGATGGAGCTAGCTAGAGCACTAGGATCCACTGCGGAGGGAGCCAGAGGAAGGTGTCGACCTCCGCAAGAGGGGGGTGCATATGCACCATAAAGAGGGTTTGCGAGAGAGGGTTTTGAAAGGGTAAAGTAAAAAAGTGAGATTCACCGTTCATTTAAAAGGTAAAGTTAAGATTTTTTTTTTTAAAAGAGCACCTCTTAGATAAGTATTGCTGAAATACCCCAATCGTTATTTTAAATGGTTTAAAGCATATAAGCTCAATTTAGAGGAATAAAGGTTTAAGAAAAATCGTGTTTTGCAACAAATAATAAGATGAAACTATTGAAGTTAAGTATGAGGTGTCAACCAAGCCTATTAATCCTACTCATTAAGTTCATTAGGCAAGATTGGGAGAAAAAGAAGCAAGTATTGAAGATAAATAAAAATACCCCCTTTTTTTGAAATAAAGTATAGAGTCAGCCCCAAACCATTTTTTTGTTTAAATTAAAAACAGTCTGATATAGCATTCACTTTTTGACACAAGGAAACACGTTGTTCAGACGCTAGAGTCCCTGGTTACTCAGTGTAGCTTATCTTTCTGTTCTCTTTTGATCAGAGTTAGCAGTCTTCATCATGACTAGATTTATCTGCATTTCATTGATGCAAGGTCTAATTTCTCTGAAGATGATGCCATTGCTATCAGATTATTGCACAACGGTGTTAGAAGGCGTATTCTCTAGGTGGCGTTACATTAGGGAATTTGTTTAGGGACCATACATGCTAGCATTTTTTAAACCAAAGAGCCTTTTTACAATCAATTTTTAGACTCTTAGGCTATGGTTATTTGCAAAGACTTGATGAATATTTTAACCCTATTATGAGTGCAAATATGGTGCAACTTAACATAATTATCAGCCAAATTGAGGATCATAAACAATAAACCATTTTCATAATCAGAGGTAGTCCAGAATAACTTAGCCAAGGTTGTAAGAAGTATTAAAAACATTCACAACTCCCCCTAAATTAATGACCGGTGATCAAGCAATGATTGGAAGCGAAGGTTCAAAAGTAAAAGATGTGATGAAGAGATCAAGAAGGCAGTGATAAGAAGGGTGAGTGGACGGAATGACTCTCCATTGGATCACACGAGTGGTAGGGTGAAAGTGTCGACACTTTCTATGAGGGTGTCGACCTGCCTTAAGTAAGCTCAGACTTTGCACAGACCTTGTTGCATGAACACCAGATGTGCACAGACTTGCAGAGTTGAAATCAAAACATGCACCGACCTTGGCTGCTTGTTAGCCAGAAAATGCATCGACCTTAGTTAGGATGTGCACCGACCTTGTTGCTGTGCTAAGCAACGTAGCACCAACCTTCATTAAGGTATCAGCCTGCATGTGTCGGCACATTACCCGGATGTGTCAACCTATTCAACACCCTTTTCTTAGCCAGTGTCTCTGATTCTTATCTATCTTTGTTTCCTTCATTTCTAAAACACTCCTGCCAATTTCTAATACCAGTGCCTCTGATTTTCTGAGTTCAGTCAGTCATTCAAAAATGATTTTACCTTTTTGCTGCCACTGAGAAGTGCTTTATTGGATGCTAAAGCTTTGAACATGCTTATGCACTAGAGATTAACTATGCAGATGTTAATATGCATTTCTGACTCATGGTGCTTGGCGGAGGTCAGTCCTCACGCATGGGGAGAGTTTCTTGACAGGCGTGACCTGTCTTTCCACTACTTGACATTTGATATATCATGTAGTCAAAAGATGATATGCAGCTCAAAACAATCAGAAAAGCATACAAGCTCCATGTAATGACCCAAGATCCGAATACCGAGAAAGACCCGATACCATTCGAATCCTGGCCCGCTGCCCACGAGTCGGAGGACTCGGAAGGGCTAAAAGGAGTGTGAAGGCACAAAGAAATAGGAAGTAAAGCAGGATAATTCAATAATTAATAGAAATAAATAAACAACTACTACAACAATAGAGTCCAATCCAACAGAATGTACAGTCTAAAGCAGTAAAACATACCACATGCCGAGTGAACACTCGGCCCGGCGAGCTGGCAACTGAGAACCTCCGAACATCACCCTCGAACCTCGAGGAAGAACCGCCACACCTGAAAAGCAGGGATGAGTCTCCAAAACAGAGACTCAGCAGGGATCCCGTGGAACCCCAACCGGAAACAATGGCGGTAGCAGAAAGGAAAGCTACAACGACAACAGGAACATCGAACCGGAGGTCGGTCAAAAACTCGGCACTACAGCTACTCCTACTATACCGGAAAACACACCCTGATCTCACGATCGGGAGCTACCGAACCACACTAGTATCACTTACCGAAGTAAAAACCCACAGCAACCATGCCGTAGAGGCCTGTCTCCCAAGACACGGCCAACCTGGACACACTGTCCAAGGTGCAACCCCCACCACCCGGTCGCGGACACCGCACCAACAAGACGCAACCTCGGTAAAGCTACTAGCACTAGTCTCACGGCACGAAAACTGACACACGCGTCACGGCCAAATAACCTAGACTTAACGATCAACATGACCAAAAACCCGAAGGTCGAAGTTGTTGGGACGCTAAAGGGTGATCTAGAGGGGGGTGAATAGATCAAACACCCGATAAAAAATTACTGCAGTAGAAACAATTGCGGAATGAAAACTTCTACTGAACAGATAGTGGGCACAATGCGAGTACCAGCTAGAACAGATAAAGAATAGTCCTAAGCAAACATCTACTGCGCAAGGACAGAAATATAGAAGCTATGCAAATCACAAAACAATCACACAGTAGACAAAGGTTTTTAGGTGGTTCGGTCCTCCAGACCTACATCCACCCCACACTCAACCCGAGTGTGGATTACTGCTGACTCACAGCTTGAACCGCTGGGCCTCACAGCTTGCCTACAATCCGCTGAGCCTCATAGCTTGCTGTCCAGTGGAATCTTCCACTGTAACCGCTGGGGATTACAGCTTGACCCGTCCAGAGGCAGCACCTCTGCAAACGCTGACCAACAGCTTGAACACAAGAGTTTCGAAAACAAAACAAAAAGGCAAACAAATGAAAAGGAAATGTATCCCTGTAGGGAATGTAGCTCAAACAAGTGAGCAAACTCAGCGGGTTTTGAACCAACGATCTGAGGAACAAATCTCTCAACTCTTCACTCTCTCAACTCTCTTTCTTTTCTCTCTTTCTTTTTCTCTTCTACTGGATCGAAGGGCTCTCTGCACTCTGCTTTTCCTTCAAGGCTTCTGCATTCGATCAGTCTTTATCTGTGGATGAAGGCTTCCTTTTATAAGCAGTCATAGCAGGAGCAGCACTAGGCGCGTGTCTTCCACAGTTCCCGCCCAAGTGTTTTGGCCACGTGTCATCCTGTCAGCCCTTCCAGCCTCGGATCACGTGCCCTTCATTAGCTTCACGAACAGCACCTGTCAGACAGAGAATTATCAGTTTAATGTCGACACCTTGTATAGACTTCGTTCGATGCATCAAGCAGTGTATAGACTTTGTAATGCGAAGACAATGTATAGACTTTGCAGTGTGTAGAAGACTAAGGCTTTGTACAGACTTTGTGAAAGCAACGCTGAAGCAATGTATAGACTTCACGTTTATGTGCATGACAAAGCAATGTACAGACTTGACCGCTGCGAACACATGCTGTACATACTTTGATTGCATGCATGAGAAAGCAGTGTACACACTTGTTTTGAAGAACAATGCCCAAATGCAGTGTATGGACTTAGCGTGAATGCAATGCAGACACAAGAGTGTATAGACTTGATGAATGCGATGCAGACACATAGAGTGTATAGACTTGATGAACAATGCATTCTAGGCAGACCCTGTACAGACTTGAGAGACGATGCATGCATGATGTATAGACTTATCCAATGTACAGACTTAGCATGAGACGCTAAGTGAGACGGAGAGTGATGTACAGACTTGAAGGGTAATGCATGCAGACGATTGTACAGACTTCATGTTATGCATGAGACTCTAAGGAAGACGGATGATGTATAGACTTAGCCAGTCTTTAGCTCGATGTACAGACTTGCTCATTGTACATACTTCATGAACGATGTAGAGACTTGCCAAAGACAACTGGACGATATACAGACTTGAGCAAGGCAAAGTCTGTACAGACTTGAAAGTTCACAATGTATAAACTTTGGCAAAACAATGATGTGCAGACTTGCACAGTTCTAGGATGTATAGACCTTATATGAAAGCCCAATGTACAGACTTGCAGAACTGAACGTAGGTAAAGATCCCAATGTATAGACTTTGAAGTTCACTGATGGATGTACAGACTTCACCTCGAGCAAGCTACAGTGCAATGTATGGACTTGGAAGCATATGAACATGGCACTGTACAGACTTAGATGAATGAACAAGCCAATGTATAGACTTCAAGCTCATGCAAGCAAAGCCAATGTATAGACTTGGCGTTTGTGTGAGCATGCGATGTACAGACTTTGTGTTGTGAGCACAGGCTGTACATACTTGCTAACATGCATGAACAAATGGCATTGTATAGACTTTATGAGCGCTAGGCCAATGTAGAAGGCAACCGATGTATAGACTTTGCCAGACGGATGCACTGATGCAGTATCTGCACAGAAGAAGTAATGCACCGATGCAATGTATGCACAAAGTAGATATTGAACTGAAGCAATGGATGTATAGACTATATGGCATGCAACGCAGCAAGGCAGCAATGCATTGTATAGACTTCAGAACAAACATTGCACAAATGCCATGAATGTATAGACATGCGAGTCTGGGGGGGTCGACCCATCTAAGAGGGGGGTCGACCCATCTAAGTGCACTGATGCAATGTATGCTAAACACAATGACTGACTCACTGTAATGAATGCACCTGTGATACTCTCACTGTGTTGCTATCATTAAAACAACATAACATATACTTGTGCCTAAGGGGCACAACATTCTCCCCCTTTTTGATGATGGCAACAAAGTGATAGTGAGTCACCAACCAAATATTCTCCCCCTTTGACATGATCAAAAAGAAAGAAAACAAATGAGTGCAACATGCAGAATACATTGCATAATAGCTCAAACTCCCCCTGAATGAATAACTCCCCCCGAATTATTGCTCCCCCTTTGAGAAGGAATATGGACAGATGAAACAGATGATCAAAGGTAGGGAAGGAACATGAATAGAGTAAGGGGTCACTACACAACAGCTGAAGCAGTGGTTCAGAAAATGAACATGATTATAAACAACTGTTAAAGTATAAGTATTAGTAATATACAATCTTGACAAAAATTCAGGTTTAACAGTGATAAAGATAGAGTAAAGCAGCTGACCACTGAAAAAAGAGTTATAGACTCCATTTATAGTAATGAATCTAGGGCACATGGTTTTAATAGATAAGTCAGAAATAATACCCTTTATGATCAAACATGGAAGTTCAAGAAAGGCAACTTGAATATGTATTGAGAAAAACAATTTACACTCAATGACTTTTGTTTTTCAAAGGGTTACAGCAGTTTGTTTTTCACTTTTGATTTTTCAGGAACTGAGCTAAGTGAATAGACCAGTGGCATTTATGCTGTTGACATTAGGTGTACACCTTGATCAGAGGCAGGTACCCCCAGTTACTAGGCATAAATTACTAGATCTATTTCAGATCAAGGCCTACAAGGAACAATCTTCACTTTTGACATTAAGGGTACACCTTGATCAGAGGCCAGTACCCCCAGTTACTTGGTGAGGACTCCCCCTATAGATTTGACCCTATGAACAGAGGTAGTCTAAAGCACTTCATGACATATGAATTCTCCTACTTCTTTGGATGAGATCACAGTTTCTCAGTGTAATTCAGCCATTGCTCTGTCACTGTGTTCAGCTCTTTGCATTATTGATCTTATTTACTGCTGCCCTTATTTGTTTTAGAGTGATCGTTTAAAAAAAAATACACACTCTATTTACCTTTTCTAGGCATTTCCAGATTAACCCATTCAGGTAAAAAAAAAACCTTTTCTATTCTAACCATGAGACAAAGATTAAGAGCTATAAAAGTTTTCTTTTATCTCAAATTCTGAAGTGCAGACACTTAACTCTTTAGTTTATAAAGGTTAAACATTTAGTTCCTTTCAATTTGTAAGTGTAATTCTTATAAATGAACAATTGCAATAACCACAACTTAATGCACTAAACCAGAAGCAATGCTGTTGTTCAATGAAGGTTAGGGAAAAGATGGCAATTGTTAAACAGTGATAGCAATAGGCAATAAGGTCCAAGAGCATCTGATGTCAAAGATTATGAGTGAATTGAAAGGGGACAATGGGAAGTGAAGAGGATTCAAAGAATTGAACAGAACTCTCAGCTCCCCCTGACACCAAGATGCAAAAAAATGTGCTATGCAACAATTATACATAGAGCAAGTATGCAATCATTTCAAGTTTATGCACCCAAGTCATGAACATTTTTATCCTTTTTCAGATTTTTCAAAATGGATGATATGCAATACACTGCTCTATATGAAGACTAGACCCTTGGTACTTGGCGAAGAACTTGGTCTCAATGACCATCTCACACATAGTAAGAACCTCCAGACAGATTTCCCTGCCTTTTAGTAACTTACTATTTGATATACCAAGGTTATGCAAGGAGATATAGTGCAAAGCAGATTTCACAAATAGTCATGCAAATGATATATGCAGACATGTGACACATGCATCGACTTCATGCACTAAATGACCCATTCTAACACAGTGCAAGGTATGCATCGACTACAACAATGATTGTGCAGTGCATCTAGCATCCTATTGACATAGTGAAATCAGTGCAAGAGAAGAGCATCAGATATGTGCAGAGTAAATTCAGTAGCTGAGTCTGGAATGCAGACTGATCAGCTAAACAATAAGAGACATCAGAGATTAAACGAACAAATCAACATGAAATTCACATCTTTCATACTCACAAATTCAGATGATGGAATTTAAACACAGAGTTTTAGAACTGACCTGAAATAGTGCAATCATGGGGTTTTCATTCTTGAGTGCCTTGATTAACCCCTTTTATTTCTCCCACCAAGGCACACCTGCAAGTTAGCACACTATTTGGCATGGGCAGGTACCGAAACATTCTTGGGTCCTGCACTAACAGTCACATATCTAGCAGGTATGGTAGCCAATTTCTGTGCATGAAGGTCATCAATTCTCATCACATGGCAATCATTCATTGAAAGACCTATCTGACTACAGTAGTGGCATGATGCAGCAGTTCTGAAATTTATTTTGTGCACATTCCTATGAGCAGGAGTTCTATGTGTATATGCATGAAATTTTTTGTTAACAGAATTAAAATTCTGTTTACCAAAACCAGTCTGGTTTTGATATCCTGCCACCCAACATGTTGCAGCCCTGTGGCCAGATCTTCCACATTTGAAACATGCAAAGGATTTTTCTTTAAAAGCAGATTTGTTTCTATCAGCATCATAATGAGCAGGGAATTTACAGATTTAGAATTCAATCTATTTCCCTGAGCATGCCAGTAGTCCTTGACTGTATGGCCATGCTTTCCACATTCGAAGCACCAGTGTATTTTTTCTTAGAACCAAAATTTTTCCTTTCAAAAATATTTTTGTTTTCATGGAAATTAACAAATTCAGAATGAAATTTCTTCCCATGAATGTGCCAACATTGAGCAGCAATGTGGCCCAGTTTGTCACACTGAAAGCATTGAATGTTCTTCTTATGATTTGCATGATTTTTAACATGAACATTCCTATCATGCAGTTTTCTAGCATTGAGATCATCCTGTTTCTTTAATCTACAATTATGCATAAGATGACCTATCTCATGACAGTAAAAATATTTTATCCTTCTATTTTGATCATGAGAATGTTTCTTCGTTTTAGAATTCCTAACATGAATTCTATCAGATTTCAATTCATCCTTTCTCATGACAAAGTAAACATCCATCTCATGGCCAGATTTACCACAGTAGAAACATTTAACATTCTTTCTTTTAACATGAAGCAGTTTGGCCTGAGAAATTTCAGCATACAAATTTTTATTCTGTTTTGTTTTCTTTTGTTTTTCTATCTGATTAGCAGGCAGACATGAAGGAGAAGTTGAAGTGCTAGCTAACTCAGAGCTACGCACACAGGTTGTGTATAGTCTTTTTCTCACTTCTTGTTTACTCCTTCCATTAGCAATTTTCGAATTTTCTTCATTCTTGAAAGACTTAGATAGAGATTTGTTCAATTCAGTGATTTCATTTTTGAGAGAGGAAATGAGCATTTCAGAATCTGTGATCTTTTCATTAAGTAAGACATTAATGGCTTTGTAGCTATCAATCTCTTCTATTAATGTACTCACTCTCTCACATTCATTTTCAATTGAACACTTCCCTTTTTCCAGTATTAAAAACCTCTCAGACATGGCAGAATTTAGAAGCTTCAGCTCTTCATTTTCCTTTCTTATTTGTTCATTCTGAACTAGTTCATTAGTTAAGATTTGATCATTTTCCAATGAATTCAGCTTATCTTCTAGTTCAGAAATCTTGGCAGTAAGTTCATCATTTTCAATTTTCATTAAATTATTCAGCTCAGTGATTTTACTTTTCAAGGAAATTATGAGATTTTCTGAATCAACTTTCTCCTTCTCATAACCAGCCAGTTTTTCTTTTAACAAACCAATTTCATTTTCCAAATCAGCAGTGTGTATTACAAAACTCGCAGTCTCTTCTTCACTGCAATTGATACACTCTTTCAATATTTTATTTGCAGTTTTGTATTTCTCAATTTCTTCTTCTAGTTCAGAAATCTTATCTGTGAGTTTCTGATTCTTAATTTCCAACAAAGAAATTTGTTCCTCACTCATATTCAGATCAGCTAAGCACATATCATGAGATGTTTTCAGTCTTTGACAGTTTTCACAGGGAACATTAGAGTTAATCTGTTCACATCTCTTTTTCAACCTTCTATTCTCAGATTTTAAATTTTTACATCTATTAGACAGTTCCTCATTTATTTCCCATAATTCATCAATTGAAATCTCTTCGGACTCAGATTCAGAATTTACCTTGGATGAGACTTCCTCATCATCATTTCCCCGGTTTGCCATCATGCAGCTATCATCTTGTTCGCTATGAGCAGAAATGACTCTGTCATATATCTCCTTTCCAGAAGTGCACCTGAGAGCAAAAGGATATATATCAGTATTAATCGCAGCTCTCAAGATATTAAGAATTATGACATTGTCACGGTTCTTTATACTATCCTCTCTAGACCACTTGGTCTCATCATGAGGCAATTTGTGTGGGCCTTTAGATAGTAGCCTCCATAGTTTGGGATCAATGGAGTCTACGTACACACATAGGCCTCCTAGCCAACTATTTAAGTTAGAACCATCATAAACTAGAGGACGACCCATTTGGACAGATGGCAAACAGATTCAATGCGCAAAACAATCGACAAGAAATGCACCAAAATTAGATAAGCAAAGCAAGGCACAAGTCAATGAAACTAAACACCGAGCATGAGAAGCCCACTCTGAAACGCACCATGAACTAGCAGGATCCTCTGCAGATTGTTAGATTTATTAGATCAGAGACCCGCTCGGATACCAATTGTTGGGACGCTAAAGGGTGATCTAGAGGGGGGTGAATAGATCAAACACCCGATTAAAAATTACTGCAGCAGAAACAAATGCGGAATGAAAACTTCTACTGAACAGATAGTGGGCATAATGCGAGTACCAGCTAGAACAGATAAAGAACAGTCCTAAGCAAACATCTACTGTGCAAGGATAGAAATATAGAAGCTATGCAAACCACAAAACAATCACACAGTAGACAAAGGTTTTTAGGTGGTTCGGTCCTCCAGACCTACATCCACCCCACACTCAACCCGAGTGTGGATTATTGCTGACTCACAGCTTGAACCGCTGGGCCTCACAGCTTGCCTACAATCCGCTGAGCCTCACATCTTGCTGTCCAGTGGAATCCTCCACTGCAACCGCTGGGGATTACAGCTTGACCCGTCCAGAGGCAGCACCTCTGCAAACGCTGACCAACAGCTTGAACACAAGAGTTTCGAAAACAAAACAAAAAGGCAAACAAACGAAAAGGAAATGTATCCCTGCAGGGAATGTAGCTTAAACAAGTGAGCAAACTCAGATCGGGTTTTGAACCAACGATCTGAGGAATAAATCTCTCAACTCTTCACTCTCTCAACTCTCTTTCTTTTCTCTCTTTCTTTTTCTCTTCTGCTGGATCGAAGGGCTTTCTGTTCTCATGCTTTTCCTTCAAGGCTTCTGCATTCGATCAGTCTTTATCTGTGGACGAAGGCTTCCTTTTATAAGCAGTCACAGCAGGAGCAGCACTGGGCGCGTGTCTTCCACAGTTCCCGCCCAAGTGTTTTGGCCACGTGTCATCCTGTCAGCCCTTCTAGCCTCGGATCATGTGCCCTTCATTAGCTTCACGAACAACACCTGTCAGATAGAGAATTATCAGTTTAATGTCGACACCTTGTATAGACTTCGTTCGATACATCAAGCAGTGTATAGACTTTGTAATGTGAAGACAATGTATAGACTTTACAGTGTGTAGAAGACTAAGGCATTGTACAGACTTTGTGAAAGCAACGCTGAAGCAATGTATAGACTTCACGTTTATGTGCATGACAAAGCAATGTACAGACTTGACCGCTGCGAATACATGCTGCACATACTTTGATTGCATGCATGAGAAAGCAGTGTACACACTTGCTTTGTAGAATAATGCCCAAATGCAGTGTATGGACTTAGCATGAATGCAATGCAGACACAAGAGTGTATAGACTTGATGAATGCGATGCAGACACACAGAGTGTATAGACTTGATGAACAATGCATTCTAGGCAGACCCTGTACAGACTTGAGAGACGATGCATGCATGATGTATGGACTTGTCCAATGTACAGACTTAGCATGAGACGCTAAGTGAGATGGAGGACGATGTACAGACTTGAAGGGTAATGCATGCAGACGGTTGTACAGACTTCATGTTATGCATGAGACTCTAAGGAAGACTGATGATGTATAGACTTAGCCAGCCTTCAGCTCGATGTACAGACTTGCTCGTTGTACATACTTCATGAATGATGTAGAGACTTGCCAAAGACAACTGGACGATGTACAGACTTGAGCAAGGCAAAGTCTGTACAGACTTGAAAGTTCACAATGTACAGACCTTGGCAAAACAATGATGTACATACTTGCACAGTTCTAGGATGTATAGACCTTATGTGAAAGCCCAATGTACAGACTTGCAGAACTGAACGTATGTAAAGATTCCAATGTATAGACTTCGAAGTTCACTGATGGATGTACAGACTTCACCTCGAGCAAGCTACAGTGCAATGTATGGACTTGGAAGCATATAAACATGGCGCTGTACAGACTTAGATGAATGAACAAGCCAATGTATAGACTTCAAGCTCATGCAAGCAAAGCCAATGTATAGACTTGGCGTTTGTGTGAGCATGCGATGTACAGACTTTGTGTTGTGAACACAGGCTGTACATACTTGCTAACATGCCTGAACAAATGGCATTGTATAGACTTTATGAGCACTAGGCCAATGTAGAAGGCAACCGATGTATAGACTTTGCCAGACGGATGCACTGATGCAGTATATGCACAGAAGAAGCAATGCACCGATGCAATGTATGCACAAAGCAGATATTGAACTGAAGCAATTGATGTATAGACTATATGGCATGCAACATAGCAAGGCAGCAATGCAATGTATAGACTTCAGAACAAACGTTGCACAAATGCCATTAATGTATAGACATGCGAGTCTGGGGGGGTCGACCCATCTAAGAGGGGGGTCGACCCATCTAAGTGCACTGATGCAATGGATGCTAAACACAATGACTGACTCACTGTAATGAATGCACCTGTGATACTCTCACTGTGTTGCTATCATCAAAACAACATAGCATATGGTTGTGCCTAAGGGGCACAACAGAAGTCACAGAGATTGACAGTCTGTCACTCTCGACTCGACAGGAGTTCCTCCCACTAGTAGCACAGTCGGCAACGTCCCCTGACGTCTTACACCGCACCGCTGGTGTCCGCCTGCCACGCCTCGGGCGGAGGCAATGACACCGTACAAGTAACCACAAAGCAAGTGACCAGTTGTGTGCTGTGTCCCCTGTGGTTCTGATGTTTTGATGATGACAGATATTATACCTCATTATGTTTACATCCTTGGTGATATAATCCTGTTGCGTTATGAGAAACTATCAGAACAAGTTTAAGGATGACTCACAAGTCATGAAGTCAACCCAAGTCAAAGTCAAATCATGACAGGTAAGGTCAATGCTCAGATCAGGTAATGCTCTGTCTACTCTCAAATCTTTGATGATGGTTTAGCTGATATGCATAAACTGTTCTGTGCATGCATTTAAGTCTGTACAGCACACACACACATTGTCTTGCACACACACACAGTCTGCACATCAAGTTAGTACAGCCCCGGTTGCAAGACCAAGTCTGTACATCGTCTCCTGCATGCATTACTTCAAGTATCTACAGCCAGTGCATTGCTTCATATCAAGTCTAGACATTGTGCATTCCTTCATATCAAGTCTAGACATTGCATGCCACAAGTCTGCACATCCTATTTGCACTAAGTCTGTACATTGTCTGTGCTTTCACATGTCTGGTTGCATGAGTCATTGAAGTCTGTACATCGCTTGGCGCTCACCAAGTATGTACATCGCTTGGCGCTCGCCAAGTCTGTACATCGGCCTGGCGCTGGCAAAGTCTATACACTCATTTCCAATGGCTGTGCATCGTCTGCATATTTCACACTAAGTCCATACATCACTGCACATGACTTCTTCAAGTATGTACATGGTCTTGGCATATGCACACTTAAAGTCCATACATCCATCAGTTGATAGTTGGCCAAGTCTACACATTGTAAGACCAAGTCTGTCCACCCCTTCTGCATGCATCGTCTCATGCATCGTCTACATTGTCCAGCACATACACGTTCAAGGTCTGTACATCCGACCGTCTCATTCAGCGTCTCACGCATCTTTCAAGTCTATACATTGGCCATGTCTACACATCGTTTGCCTGGCTTCTTATTCAATGTCTACACATTCATGGCATATGTGCATCGTTTGTTCTGCAAGTCTATACATCGGCGGGCTTGCCAAGTCTGTACATCGCCTGGGGCTTGCTAAGTCTATTCATCGGTGGAGTCTGTACATCCACCGCTGAACCTTCCAAGTCTATACATTGTCCTGTAGCTAGCAAGCCATTCATCAAGTCTATACATTCCTTACCTTTACCTACGTTCAGAACACCAAGTCTATACATCAGTAAGGTCTGCACATGGTTGCCTTGAAGCTGCATCAAGTCTAGATATTGTCCTGTAGCTAGCACGAAGTAAAGTCTGTACATTGTCCCCATGTTCACATGCTTCAAAGTCTATACATCGTGGGCTTCGAGCATTCAAAGTCTGTACATTCTTCAAAGGGTAAGTCTATACATCGTTCGCTTAACTCCAGCCTATGCATTGCTAAGTCTATACATTGCCTTCCCTGCACGTGCTGCAAGTCCATACATTGTCTACCCTGCACACACATGTCCATACATTGCTGTGGGCATCAAAGTCTGTACAGTGTCTCACATTGGCAAAGTCTGTACATCGTTGGCCTGTGCATGCTTCGTCTTCTAAAGTCTATACATCCGTCACACTCCAGCCCTTGCATTGAAGTCTATTCATTACTGTATCATGCATTCTAAGTCCATACACCATGCTGTTGGGCATCGTTCATTACAGCAAGTTTGCACATTGTCTGCACGCTCTGAAAGTCTATACAGAATGTGTCTGCTTCAGTTCATAAGTCTACACATTGTAGCATGCACGAACAAACAAGTCTGTACACACTTCAGCACTCAAAGGCTGAACATTCTTCAGCAGAGTCTGTACACACTTCATCACTTAAAGTCTGAACATCCTTCAGTGAAGACTGTACACACTTCAGTGCATATGTGCATCTCCATCAAGTCGAAGTCCATACAATCCTTTCCAAGCATTCAAGTCTATACATTCTATCTTTCATAAAGTCTGTACATGCTTTAGCTGGGCATCATACAAAGTGTGTACACTTGCTTGGTGGCTTGTCTGAGCACTCATCGCCTATGTATATACTTTCTTATATGCATTCAGAACTTCACGCCATCAACTCTGTACATTGCATCGTTTGTTCATGCATTGTCTCAACAAGTCTGTACACTCGTCCATTGCTTCACTCGACCAACTCTGTACAGTCATGCACTGCCTTGCTTGCATGAATGAAGCATGTACAGGGTTTTACTGTCTTAAGTTGATACTCCCTTCGACTGACTGACAGGGACTCTTTGCAAAGGTTAATGATGCACGTGATCCAAGAATATAAGATGGCCCTGATCGTGACACGTGTACTGAAGCTTGCTGAAATGCTGACACGTGGAGGAACTCTCTGGGCGGGAATCATGAAGACCACACGCCCTAGCTATCATCTGATATATATATGAAGCCTCTTCCTCTGGAGAGGGTTGATCGAAGCAGAAGAGGAGATTGAGAAGCAGTAAGGAGCCTGCACGATCCAGAAGAAGAAAAACGACAGTGAGAAGAAAAGAGCAGAGAGGCAGAGTGTGAAAGAAGAAGAAGAGAAAGAAAAATAGTGTGAGAGAGCAGAAGAAGAAAAAGAAAAAGAGAAAGAGAGAGAGAGGGTTCGTGAATAAGAAGAAAGAGGATTCTTTTGAAGATCTGTTCACTGGCATTTGGATCAAATCCAAGTCAGACTTGCTCCTGCGAGAGGTACATTTTACATTGCGTTTCCAGCTTTCCGATTGCTGTATTTTCATTTCTTGTTTTCCTTTTATTTGATCAACTGTGCTTTCCGATTCTCTGGTTAGAGATCGGTGTTCCTCTTGTGGTCTCAAGAGAAGGGAGACTTGTCTCCAGTTTGCAAGTGACAGGTTGTCACTTGTGGGTTCCCCTCCAGTTTGGAGGAAGGGAGATTCGTCTCCGGTTCCGGTCTTGTGGGTTGCAAGTCCTGGTGTTCCCTCTGGGTTTCAGAAGAAGAGAGACCTCGGTCTCTGGTTTGCTAGTGATGGGTAGTCACTAGTGGTTCCCTCCAGTTTGGAGGAGGCGGGGAGGTTATTCCCCTGGTCAAGCTATTTGGCAGCAACTATTTGCAGACTAAGTCTGTTGTTCTAGCGTTAGCTAGTGGAAGCCTCACTCCGGTTTGGAGTAAGGGGTGGACGTAGGTCTTGGTGACCGAACCACCTAAAAGTCTTCTGTGCAGTGTGGTTGGGCTTGTGCGTTTGCTCCTTGTCTTCTACCTCCTTCACAGGTTGCCTTGAGCATTCTTATTTCTATCTGTGTTGCTTCTGCTAGTTGTTCGTTTAGGCGCGCCTTATATATATTTGCTCATTGGTTTAAAATTGAATTTAACTTGTTCTTCAGATTGTCTATTTTTCCTTGATAATGTTCTAGTCTTTTATTAAGCGAAAAGTTTTTAAGGGTGGGAATCATTCACCCCCCCCTCTGAATCCATCGGACCGATCCTATCAATTGGTATCAGAGCGGGTTGTCTGCATAGAAGGTCCAGCGACCTGCAGATTCGATCCTGCTGTCTTGGTGCTATCTTGCTTTTGGTGCATCATTATTCCTGTTGCATTTATCTGATCAGTTTTCATGGGTGATCCACCGGTTTTCAACGGCTCTAATTTTAATGTGTGGTTTGTCAGTCTGTGCAATTATGTTGATGCAGTTAATCCTGATCTGTGGAAGTTAATTTCACAAGGTCCTCACACATTACCAAAGAAAGTGTCCAAATGGACCAACAGCCACAGATCAGAGGATGGAGAAAATCAGAAAGTCTTCAATCTGATGAAAGCAGCCATTGACAGAGCCTTACACTCTTGTCTTTATGATTGCAGGTCAGCTAAAGACATCCTGGAGAAGCTGAAGCTAGCTCACAGGATAAATGAAGGCAGCTACATGATGGCTAACAGAAGTAATCAAAGTGGCAGCCAAAATGAAGAAGAGGATGATGATGAGGAGGTAAATCCTTTCGAGAATTTCTCTTTAGATGATTGGGAGAATGCATATGCTGAGTTGCTTGAATCTCATGAACAATTAAGAAAACAATACAAGAACTTGAAATAGAAAAGTGATTGGGGTAGTTCAAGTTCACCATGTGAAAATTGTTCAAACATGAAGCAATCTCATGATGCCTATTTGTCTGATATCCATATGCATAAAAATCAGAATGAAAAATTGATGAAGGAACTTGAATGTGTTTGCTCTGAACTAAGTAGGCTAAAATCTGAAAATGACTCTCTTAGAAAATCTGTTAAAGAAAATAAAAATCTTCACTCAAATTTAGAATGGCAGAAGGAGTTAATTGTTTCCCTAAAGGAAGAAAACAGAGAACTGTTAAACAAGATTTTGGAGTTTGAACAGATAGAGGAAGAGCTGAATAATGAAATGAGCTCAATGAAAATTGATAAAGGCTCTGTTGAAGAAATTGAAAATCTGAAATCAAAAAATGACAAATTAACCAAAGAGGTTGAAGGATTGAAGCAGTTGAACACTGCTATGTCAGAGAAACTTCTTCTCTTAGAAAAAGGAAAATCTGTTTACATTGAAGAATCTGAAAAATTGAGAAATATGGAACAAGAAGTTGAGGAATATAAAATTACAAACAAGGTGCTAAGCGAATGTGTAAATTGCAATGAACAAGAGATTGCCAGCTATGAAATACACATCGTTTCTTTGGAAAATGAAATTGAGGATTTAAATAATTCCTTGTCAAAATTTGTGGACGGAAAAGATAATCTGGACAAGATTCTAGAAACAAAGGTTAATTTTCAGAAGGAAGGGTTGGGCTATAACCCTTCAAACAAGAAGAGTTTTAAAAATAAAGTTCAAACTTCCTTTGTTTCCAACTCAACTTCTCACAGCCCTCAGAACCTTTTTGGTTATCAGTCAACTGCTCAAAAGAAAACAACAGAAAAACAAAAGGAAAAGATCCAACATGTTCATCTCCCCACTTTACATGTTTCACCCACACACTCACATGCATCTAAAAAGAAAATGAATTGTTATTACTGTCACAAGATTGGCCATCTGATGCATGAATGTAGATTAATGGAACTAGATGATTTGAATCCCAAGAAAATGCATGCTAGGGACCCTCATGTCAAGAAATTTCCTGTCACTAAGAAAAAGAGCATCTCATGTACCAACTGTGGAAAAATAGGACATGTTGCTGCACAATGCTGGTTAAGTTCTCATAGAAAAACCTTCTCTATCTGCTCTCATTGTGGAAAACATGGCCATACAGTCAAAGACTGTTGGCATAACCAGGGTAGGTATGTGAATTTCAAACATACTAAATTCTCTACAAATAGAAATGATTTTGGTAGGAATAAATATGTTTTTAAAGAAAAGATTCTTGCATGCTTTGAATGTGGAAAACTTGGCCACCGAGCTTCGGAATGCTGGTGGGCAGGTAATGGTAAACCAAAATTTCATGCAAGTAACAGAAATTTCCATGCCAATGCACATAAAATTCATGTTCATAATGATGTGCATAAAAAGAACCTAAAATCTGGTTCTTCATGCTACTACTGTGGAATATTTGGGCACTCCATGAATCATTGTGCTTTAATGATGAATCATGATAAATAGGCCCAAAGGTTGAGGAAAGCACCAATCAGAGGTGTTACTAACAATGTAGGACCCAAGAAGTCTTGGGTACCTAGAAACACAAAATGAGATCTGTGCTTTGCAGGTATGCCTTGGGGATGAGGAATAAAAGGGGGTCAAATAAACCAAGGCATCCAAAGTTTCGTAAAACCCCAACTCGGCTGTTTAAATGCTTGTACACCTGAATTTTCTTTTAGCTGAACACCATGCTTAATATGTCAATTAAGATCTCATGCATACATGTCCATAACTGCATCTGCCATTTACAATCTTTTCTGATCATGCACTTGCTAGGTGATCTGTGCATACATGAGATTAAAAGGTTGTCTGCATTTGATGCATACATATGCCAATTGCAGTTGGTTGATATTTGTTAAATTGCATTCTGAAAAATCTGAAAAGTTGAATTGAATAAATCTGTTGCTTGGACGATGTCTCATGCTTAAAAATGTTCACCTGCACATTTGACATGCACATGCATTTGCAATTGCATATATTACATGCTGTCAGCTCACTGCACTTGCATTTACTGGCTAGAAGTGTCGACACCTTGAGTGCTAGCTCATTCATACATTTAGGGGGAGCATTATTCATGTTCTTGAAATCACATAACTGTCTATCTTGCTCATGTCTATCAACTGAACTTCCCATTTTCAGTTTGAACTGCTATCTTGCTTAAATCCCTGTGATGAATGTGAAATGCAACACATTTCAGCTTCCTGCTTCAACTGTTATCAGCCATTTTTACTCACCCTATCCATTGGTATCTGTTGAATTGGCTGCTCCTTAAATTGATTCTGCCTTCCCTGAAAATTCAGAAAGACTTCTCTGTGCATATCTTGATCATAAATCTGAAAACAACTTAAAGAGGAATCTTCCATTATATAGGACTATGAATGTCTGATACTTTCAGCCGGTTGAAGATTCAGGTATGTCTTGTGTTTGTTTATGAACATATCTTGAAAATATCTGAGTTAGTCTTAATAAACTTTAACCAACATTTTATGTTGTGTATTTTAAACTCTTCTGAATTCTAAAAATTCTGAAATCATGAGATTCCTTGATTGATATGTATGAAAGTAGTATTATTTTTAAACATCTGAAAATCTGGAACATGTCTAAGGGTAAATCTTGTCAGAGAAATGACTTTGGTCACTGAGAAACCATGTCCAAAGGACTATGTCATGAGGTGCCATAGTTAACTCTGCTTAAGAATGATTGATAATCTGGCAGAGCAATGGCATGCACACTGAGAAATACATCTCACTCATCAAAAAAATGATTTGTAGTGTGTCATGACGTGTAAATGCTATCTCTGTTCCTATGAAGCATGACAGTTAGTCCTTCCAAGTGCTTAGGGATACTGGCGTCTAAACAACGTGTATCCTCTAGTTACAAGGGTGTACTAAACTCAAGTGCTCATGAAGAATGTTATAAAAAATTGTTGCTGATCTAGTGTATCATTTGAAAATGTGTGCAAAAGAAATATTCTATTGGAACCCTTGACAGAAACAAATGATTTCTTATGTGTTTAACTTCATTACTATTGATTGCATCTCTTAAAGGAATCTTTGAAATTGCGTGAGTAAGAAAGAAGAAGATTAAACAAGACTGTCAATATGAAAGCAAGGTTCACTTTTATTAAAACTGATTTCAGATATGAGTACAGAAAGCTTATGAACAAGCCTTGCATACATCATATTCTGATATGACTTGTCAATGAAGATCATTCATAAATCTCTATAATAGAAGAGTCTGAAATAACTGTTTAATCATATTTATGAAATTGATATCCCATTGAAAACCTTTCTCATTCATTCTGAATGCTTCCTTTCTCACATTGGAGACAATTATTTCAGACCTAAATGTTGACTTCTTTATGTCCTGAGCTTCATTCCAATCATTGTCCATCTAAGGGGGAGAATTCTTGCATGTCCCTGTGGTTCAATGTTCATTCAGGAGAATATCTTGTCAGGGGTAGTTTTTGATGACTGTAACTCAGCATTGCATAATAGCTCCTATATCATCTCCTTCAACAGTCAATGATCATTCCATTCTTTTTGATGTTGTCAAAGGGGGAGAACTTTTGTGACATAATTTGCATCTATCAACAGTTGCATCACATGGTGTTTTACATACTCATTATGTTTACATAATCATGAACTATCATATGGTATTTCATAACCATCATGATGAATCTATTGCAATGACTCATAATATTGTCATCATCAAAAAGGGGGAGATTGCTGTGTCCCCTGTGGTTCTGGAGTTTTGATGATGACAGATATTATGCCTCATTATGTTTATATCCTTGATGATATAATCCTGTTGCATTATGAGAAACTGTCAGAACAAGTTTAAGGATGACTCACAAGTCATAAAGTCAACCCAAGTCAAAGTCAAATCATGACAGGTAAGGTCAATGCTCAAATCAGGTAATGCTCTGTCTACTCTCAGATCTTTGATGATGTTTTAGCTGATATGCATAAACTGTTCTGTGCATGCATTTAAGTCTGTACAGCACACACACACATTATCTTGCACACACACATAGTCTGCACATCAAGTCAGTACAGCCCCTGGTCGCAAGACCAAGTCTGTACATCGTCTCATGCATGCATTACTTCAAGTATGTACAGCCAGTGCATTGCTTCATATCAAGTCTAGACATTGTGCATTCCTTCATATCAAGTCTAGACATTGCATGCCACAAGTCTACACATCCTATTTGCACTAAGTCTGTACAGTGTCTGTGCTTTCACGTGTCTAGTTGCATGAGTCATTGAAGTCTGTACATCGCTTGGCCCTCACCAAGTCTGTACATCGCTTGGCGCTCGCCAAGTCTGTACATCGGCCTGGCGCTGGCAAAGTCTGTACACTCATTTCCAATGGCTGTGCATCATCTGCATATTTCACACTAAGTCCATACATCACTGTACATGACTTCTTCAAGTATGTACATGGTCTTGTCATATGCACACTTAAAGTCCATACATCCATCAGTTGATAGTTGGCCAAGTCTACACATTGTAAGACCAAGTCTGTCCACCCCATCTGCATGCATCGTCTCATGCATCGTCTACATTGTCCAGCACACACACGTTCAAGGTCTATACATCCGACCGTCTCATTCAGCGTCTCACGCATCTTTCAAGTCTATACATTGGCCATGTCTACACATCGTTTGCCTGGCTTCTTATTCAATGTCTACACATTCATGGCATATGTGCATCGTTTGTTCTGCAAGTCTATACATAGGCCTGGGGCTTGCCAAGTCTGTACATCGCTTGGGGCTTGCTAAGTCTATTCATCGGTGGAGTCTGTACATCCACCGCTGAACCTTCCAAGTCTATATATTGTCCTATAGCTAGCAAGCCATTCATCAAGTCTATACATCGGTAAGGTCTGCACATGGTTTCCTTGAAGCTGCATCAAGTCTAGACATTGTCCTGTAGCTAGCACGAAGTAAAGTCTGTACATTGTCCCCGTGTTCACATGCTTCAAAGTCTATACATCGTGGGCTTCGAGCATTCAAAGTTTGTACATTCTTCAAGGGGTAAGTCTATACATCGTTCGCTTAACTCCAACCTATGCATCGCTAAGTCTATACATTGCCTGCCCTGCACATGCTGCAAGTCCATACATTGTCTACCCTGCACACACAAGTCCATACATTGCTGTGGGCATCAAAGTCTGTACAGTGTCTCACATTGGCAAAGTCTGTACATCGTTGGCCTGTGCATGCTTCATCTTCTAAAGTCTATACATCCGTCACACTCCAGCCCTTGCATTGAAGTCTATTCATTACTGTCTCATGCATTCTAAGTCCATACACCATGCTGTTGGGCATCGTTCATTACAGCAAGTTTGCACACTGTCTGCACGCTCTCAAAGTCTATACACCATGTGTCTGCTTCAGTTCATAAGTCTACACATTGTAGCATGCACGAACAAACAAGTCTGTACACACTTCAGCACTCAAAGGCTGAACATTCTTCAGCAGAGTCTGTACACACTTCATCACTTAAAGTCTGAACATCCTTCAGTGAAGACTGTACACACTTCAGTGCACATGTGCATCTCCTTCAAGTCGAAGTCTATACAATCCTTTCCAAGCATTCAAGTCTATACATTCTATCTTTCATAAAGTCTGTACATGCTTTAGCTGGGCATCATACAAAGTCTGTACACTCGCTTGGTGGCTTGTCTGAGCACTCATCGCCTATGTATATACTTTCTCATATGCATTCAGAACTTCACGCCATCAACTCTGTACATTGCATCGTTTGTTCATGCATTGTCTCAACAAGTCTGTACACTCGTCCATTGCTTCACTCGACCAACTCTGTACAGTCATGCACTGCCTTGCTTGCATGAATGAAGCCTGTACAGGGTTTTACTATCTTAAGATGATACTCCCTTCGACTGACTGACATGGACTCTTTGCAAAGGTTAATGATGCACGTGATCCAAGAATATAAGATGGCCCTGATCGTGACACGTGTACTGAAGCTTGTTGAAATGCTGACACGTGGAGGAACTCTCTGGGCGGGAATCATGAAGACCACACGCCCTAGCTATCATCTGATATATATATGAAGCCTCTTCCTCTGGAGAGGGTTGATCGAAGCAGAAGAGGAGATTGAGAAGCAGTAAGGAGCCTGCAGGATCCAGAAGAAGAAAAACGATAGTGAGAAGAAAAGAGCAGAGAGGCAGAGTGTGAAAGAAGAAGAAGAGAAAGAAAAATAGTGTGAGAGAGTAGAAGAAGAAAAAGAAAAAGAGAAAGAGAGAGAGAGGGTTCGTGAAGAAGAAGAAAAAGGATTCTTCTGAAGATCTGTTCACTGGCATTTGGATCAAATCCAAGCCAGACTTGCTCCTGCGAGAGCTACATTTTACATTTCGTTTCCAGCTTTCCGATTGCTGTATTTTCATTTCTTGTTTTCCTTTTATTTGATCAACTGTGCTTTCCGATTCTCTGGTTAGAGATCGGTGTTCCTCTTGTGGTCTCAAGAGAAGGGAGACTTGTCTCCCTTTTGCAAGTGACAGGTTGTCACTTGTGGGTTCCCCTCCGGTTTGGAGGAAGGGAGATTCATCTCTGGTTCTGGTCTTATGGTTTGCAAGTCCAGGTGTTCCCTCTGAGTTTCAGAGGAAGAGAGACCTCGGTCTCTGGTTTGCTAGTGACGGGGTAGTCACTAGTGGTTCCCTCCAGTTTGGAGGAAGAGGGGAGGTTGTTCCCCTAGTCAAGCTGTTTGGCAGCAACTGTTTGCAGACTGAGTCTGCTGTTCTAGCGTTAGCTAGTGGTAGCCTCACTCCGGTTTGGAGTGAGGGGTGGACGTAGGTCTTGGTGACCGAACCACCTAAAAGTCTTCTGTGCAGTGTGGTTGGGCTTGTGCGTTTGCTCCTTGTCTTCTACCTCCTTCACAGGTTGCCTTGAGCATTCTTGTTTCTATCTGTGCTGCTTCCGCTAGTTGTTCGTTTAGGCGCGCCTTATATATATTTGCTCATTAGTTTAAAAGAGATCTTAACTTGTTCTTCAGATTGTCTATTTTACCTTGATAATGTTCTAGTCTTTTATTGAGCGAAAAGTTTTTAAGGGTGGGATTCATTCACCCCCCCTCTGAATCCATCGCACCGATCCTACACTGGGGTCACGCTCGTCCGCGTGTGTCCAACCGCCCCCAACCACGTGTGCACACACAGACCATGCGTCCTAGGTCTGGCCTCTAACTGGTTTTCCCCTTGAGCCGGACTCTGGCTACAGACGAGGGGCCCGATGGAAACCAGTCTAAAAATCGTCTTCAGGGTAGCCTCTCCACTACTCCCTGGTGGGACCACTCGTGTGTAAGTAGGCTACGACTAGTGGAGGGTCACTGAAGGAGTAGACTCTCAAGTCAACGGAAAATAATGTCCGAATCCGAAGAAGTACGGGGACCGTCCCACGTACCAGCACCGTCACACGGTGACCACGGTCGGAGAAGAAACGGGACTCACAGTCCACGGGCCACGCACCCGGCCACGTAGAAATGCAGAAGCATGGTTCCCAAGGTAGCTCACAAGCCGCCACGTCGGTTCCCCATTCCAGGGAAAATGAGAAACCACCAGCCCCAGGCCGGATAACAGGACTCGTGGTCCAAGGCCAAACACATGGCCTACTCAGGAATCGTCTTCCAGGGAAAACTCACGACATGCGGAGGAAACCCCACCGCACACACACCGATACACGGTGACTCGATCAAGCGTAACATAAAAGCCCAGAACACAAGGAGTCACCTAGACTCTCAAACCCACGGGCACGCTAAATGAGGTAGCACGGTCCTCCCGACACCCCCAAAACATGGACACGAAACCCTCGGGGTGTCTGGGGCATCCAAGAGACCGCAGGTCGGCCACTAGGTCCCAACCGGGTCGACCAGGGACCTACACAACGCGAAACAATCGCGGCAAGCACGAAGAACCACTTTGGCATAACACAGTGCCTGGTGGTCTATCTTTGGGCCGTCACAGCTATAACGGTCCAAAGGTAGGCCGTCACAGCACTCTAATGGTCCAACTCAGAAGCGTTAGACGAAAAAGCAACGCTGCCTATGGCGCACCCGCCCTGGGGCGTCACAGCCTCTAACGGACCAAGCCTGGTGTGTTAGAAAATAGACCAAAACAGGTTGTAACGCACACCCCTCGGGGCATCACAACCCCTAACGGACCTACCTAGGTGCATTAGAAGAAGGGATACGTCAACTCTGACGCACCCAAGCAAGGGCATCACAAGGCTCTGACGGTCCACCCCTGGTGCGTTAGAGTCTCAGGACCCCAATCAGTCAAAATCATGAAACACGGATGTAACGGTCGAACCCAGGCGCGTCACACCCTCTGACGATTTATCGTAAGACCGTCAGAGCGATCGACGTGCTGACCATGAAGCTTGACCCTGTGACGCACCCTCCTTGGGGCGTCACGGCATGTAACGCACCCACCCTGGGGCGTCACAGCCTGTGACGGTCACTAGAAGGACCGTCACACCGTCCCTAGAGCGGGACGACAGGAAACCACCCAAAAATCATCCCACGCCCCCATACCTCCACGAAAGAGGGGGAAAACAAGGGGGAAGTCCCCAAATAGCGCCTAGCATGCATCTACGGCCTCGGATCAGCCCGAAACGCGATGAAACGGTAGATCAGCTCACGAGCCCTAAAACATGGATTTTTCCCAAAAATCTCCAAATACGCCCGCTCGGCTCACCGCGGCCTACAAAACTTGCGGGAAAGGAAGCTCACGAGCTGGGGGTCCATCTCCCTACCTCCACCGAAGATTTCGCGTGCCGTGGACGCCGATCCATGAAGAAAACGCCGTTGAAGCCTCACCGAGACACTAACTCACGGCCGAGCTTCACCGCGCCTCCACCGCCTCGATCCTCATCCGCATCCTCGCCCGCGCCGCCTCCACCTCACCCCCGCCTCGCTCTGTCGGCCACCGGAGAAGAGAGGGGAGAAACAGAGCGTGAAAGAAGAGAGAGGGAGGGAAGAGAGAAATAAGAGGGGAGAGAGAGAAAGGGTTAATATATATAGAAAAACCCCCAAAATTCCAAAAAATCAGAAAATTACGAAAAATTACCTCCGCGATCCACGGAAGGAGCACAACGCGTCGGTACAGTTCCGGAGTCGGAGAACACCACGGTTCGCCCTGCACAGAGTTTCGAAGGCGCATCAGGGAAAAACACGTGTAAAGCACAAAATACACTCCGAGACCCACGAAAATGATCCAAAAAATATCCAAAAAATCTGGGGCATTACAGCCCTCCCCCCTTAAAGAAATTTCATCCTTGAAATTAAGGACAAACGTGGGAACACAGGGGAAGAAAGCCTTAACCAACTGACAACGCCGTCAGAGCCCCCAGCACAGAAAACCTCGATTCTCACGGAAACACCGATCCTAAGGGACACAGCCAGACTAACACCACGAACGACACCTCTCTCCACATGCAGCACACACCGGCCTTTAGAGCAGGTACAACATAAAAGCACAAGTCTGGTATCACCTCAGTCACAATGAAAACCAATCATGGCACCGTTACCACCATCTCGCTCACCGAGGAGACACAGTCCTCGTCATGAGAAACAGCTACCGATCCATCCTATGGTCGACGGACCAAACACACATCAGCTTCATAGCCAGCTGACAGGTTGCACACCCTTCTCAAGGGAACAACCAATATAGAGCCTCTATCAGCTCACGCAGCCATCTAAACAGACCGCAACCAGAACATCGGCTCAGCACCAAGAATCACCTCACACATGGCAAGCTGAAAGCCAGACATATCACTGTGCCAACTCTGTCAGAAGGCAAACTTTGACAAAGCCCGATCCCATCTGGAAAGGCACATCACAGAAACAACCACCAAAGGTCTCACCTGCACACTGCCCTCGCCACTCACGATGCACAACCAACAGCATCTTTTGTCTGTGAGAAGACCACCCACTAATCGCCAGGTACACATCAACGGTAAACCTTCACCGGCCCAACAGACACGATCCAACTTATGACGGCCATCCGCTGACTCACACAGACAATCACCACATCTCAAGCTGAGCTGCACTCCTCTCGGACACCGCATCTGAACTCAATCATCACGCCAACTCGACCCTCTCAGGGAGCATGATAAAAGCAAATGACAAGATCCTAGCGTCTTTAGTCATCACCTCACTCGACTTAGGCTTACAGGGGAACCATCCCATGCTGGTCACCAAACCATGGATAACCATTGTGACACCAACGTCCCATCAAGGACCACCATTCCGATGCCAATCTCACTAAAAGGCCTCCACCCATAGGCGTCACTCTTCCGTCTTGTGTCATCACATCCCTCGACATCCGTCAGGCGACATCCTCAACAACCCCATCCGGGTCTAATATCGATGCCTGACACGGCTCCCATCACATGAACAGGGTACTCATGCGGTGCAATAGCCGACATATTTTCCTGACACTCCATCCTGCCAGTGCCAAGAACCACGATATCTCGAGCAACGGCACGGCAACAACACGTTCCACACAGAAGAATCAATCCTCCAATGCTCAATGCAAACTTACGAATCCACCTGTAGCAACCAACACTACGATCCCGAACCAGTGGGTTATGAGCCCACCATGCTTCCACGGCGCACTCTGATCCACTCGCACAGCCACAAATTCTCAGAAACACCGCCCAACCGGCACTCATACTTTCGAAAAAGTGCCAACACCCTCACACAACCAGAGAATTGGGCACAACTTCTCACAGGCAACCACCTGGCTAAGACAAGGAGCACGTCTCGCACGGACTTCATGGCACACAAGGCCAACCAATACGGACACATGATGCAAGACGGCAATCCTAGCCAAACACAATACTCTTCAGCCAAAGGAGAAACCAAATGCACTTCCGACCAACGGAAAACCCCATGCTTGACCTGACCCCAAACCTTACGCACGCTGAGAACAGCACCTTCCAATGCCGAGAAAACCATTATCTCGTCAAGTCAGCGCCTCCGACACACTCGATGAGCGTCACGTTGGACCACCATCACAGCATCTCTCGATGCACCATCACTACAATTCTTCAAACTGCAACACACCACACCAAGATCCGTAACACGAGCCATAATCGATGACCGTCAACGCTCATCCTCGAGTCCCGAATGCACCACGGAACCTTCACATCTCAAGCCAACTCTAGGGCGAACACAACCCATTCGTACACAAGAGCGTAGAAGTAAGAACTTACTAGGACACCACAGCCCAATCCTACCTCAAAATCCGTAGAATAACCGAGTCCGACACGTCATTTCTGACGCCACAGAGCACGACAAGAACACCCGGCTCGACGAAACGGCAGCTCACCGAGAAGATCCTCCGCTCACCTGAGCGCACCTCTCGATCAGAACACCCACTCTGCCACCTTAAACTACGACCTGAACACCTCAGGGGCTGGACAAACCTCATGCTGGAGTGGCCAAAACCGACATCAGCTCTATCAGAGCACGCTCATGGCCACTTAACCACGAACGATCCTCTCCAGCCACCTGACTATGCTGCAGATTCCTCGAATGCAGCACCGCGAGTTCACACCTGCCAGCAACCTCTGCCCAACGCAGCACAACCAGGGCCACCACCGATGACGGAGAAGACTCTCGACCTCAATCCTTAGACCCCATGCTAGCACGAAAGCCGCGGACATCAACCACCTTCACAGCGCCGCACAGCGCATTCAAGTGAGAAACTAGGCGAAAAATGAACACAAAACCCCTAAGCCAGCTGCCGACTGTACTGGACCTTATGGACTCTGATCACTGCAATATTTCAAATTCCCATGTATGACCACAACCACCGCTCTGATACCAGCAGTAACGACCCAAGATCCGGATACCGGGAAATACCCGATACCATTCGAATCCTGGCCCACCGCCCACGAGTCGGAGGACTCGGAAGGGCTAAAAGGAGTGTGGAGGCACAAAGAAATAGGAAGTAAAGTAGGATAATTCAACAATTAACAGAAATAAATAAACAACTACTACAACAACAGAGTCTAGTCCAACAGAAAGTACAGTCTAAAGCAGTAAAACATACCACATGCCGAGTGAACACTCGGCCCGGCGAGCTGGCAACTGAGAACCTCCGAACAGCACCCTCGAACCTCGAGGAAGAACCGCCACACCTGAAAAGATGGGATGAGTCTTCAAAATAGAGACTCAGAAGGGATCCCGTGGAACCCCAACCGGAAATAACAGCAGTAGCGGAAAGGAAAGCTACAACGACAGCAGGAACAGTGAACCGGTGGCCGGTCAAAAACTCGGTACTAAAGCTACTCCTACTGTACCGAAAAACACACCCCGATCTCACGGTCGGGGGCTACCGAACCACACTAGTATCACTTACCGAAGTAAAAACCCACGGCAACCATGCCGTAGAGGCCTGTCTCCCAGGACACGGCCAACCTGGACACGCTATCCAAGGTGCAACCCCGACCACCTGGTCGCGGACACCGCACCAACAAGACGCAACCTTGGTAAAGCTACTAGCACTAGTCTCACGGCACAAAAATTGACACACGCGTCACGGCCAAACAACCTAGACTTAACGGTCAACACGACCAAAAACCCAAAGGTCAAAGTCACAGAGATTGACAGTCTGTCACTCTCAACTCGACAGGAGTACCTCCCACTAGAAGTACAGTCGGTAGCGTCCCCTGACGTCTTACACCGCACCGCAGGTGTCCGCCTGCCACACCTCGAGCGGAGGCAAGGACACTGTACAAGTAACCACAAAGCAAGTGACTAGCTGTGGTCACGCTCGTCCGCGTGTGTCCAACCGCCCTCAACCACGTGTGCACACACAGACCATGCGTCCTAGGTCTGACCTCTAACTGGTTTTCCCCTTGAGCCGGACTCTAGCTACAGACGAGGGGCCCGATGGAAACCAGTCTAAAAATTATCTTCAGGGTAGCCTCTCCACCACTCCCTGGTGGGACCACTCGTGTGTAAGCAGGCTACGACTAGTGGAGGGTCCCTGAAGGAGTAGACTCTCAAGTCAACGGAAAATAACATCCGAATCTGACGAAGTACGGGGACCGTCCCACGTACCAGCACCATCGCACGTTGACCACGGTCGGAGAAGAAACGGGACTCACAGTCCACGAGCCACGCACCTGCCACGCAGAAACGTAGGAGTACGTTTCCCAAGGTAGCTCACAAGCCACCACGCCGGTTCCCCATTCCAGGGAAAATGAGAAACCTCCAGCCCCAAGCCGGATAACTGGACTCATGGTCCAAGGTCAAACACATGGCCCACTCAGGAATCATCTTCCAGGGAAAACTCACGACATGCGGGGGAAACCCCACCGCACACACACCGATACACGGTGACTCGATCAAGCGTAACATAAAAGCCCGGAACACGAGGAGTCACTCGGACTATCAAACCCACGGGCATGCTAAACGATGTAGCACGGTCCTCTCGACACCCCCAAAACCTGGACACGAAACCCTCGGGGTGTCTGGGGCATCCAAGAGACCACAGGTCGGCCACTGGGTCCCAACCGGGTCGACCAGGGACCTATACAATGCGAAACGATGGCGGCAAGCACGAAGAACCACTTCGGCATAACACAGTGCCTGGTGGTCTATCTTTGGGCCGTCACAGCTGTAACGGTCCAAAGGTAGGCCGTCACAGCACTCTAACGGTCCAACTCAGAAGCGTTAGATGAAAAAGCAATGTTGCCTGTGGGGCATCCACCCTGGGGCGTCACAGCCTCTAACGGACCAAGCCTGGTGCGTTAGAAAACAGACCAAAATAGGTTGTGACGCACACCCCTCGGGGTGTCACAACCCCTAACGGACCTACCTAGGTGCGTTAGAAGAAGGGATACGTCAACTCTGACACACCCAAGCAAGGGCGTCACAAGGCTCTGACGGTCCACCCCTGGTGCGTCAGAGTCTCAGGACCCCAATCAATCAAAATCATGAAACATGGATGTAACGGTCGAACCCAGGCGCGTCACACCCTCTAACGGTTTATCATAAGACCGTCAGAGCGACCGATGTCCTGACCATGAAACTTGACCCTGTGACGCACCCTCCTTGGGGCGTCACGGCATGTAAGGCACCCACCCTGGGGCGTCACAGCCTGTGACGGTCACTGGAAGGACCGTCACACCGTCCCGAGAGCGGGACGATAGGAAACGACCCAAAAATCATCCCACGCCCCCATACCTCCACGGGAGAGGGGGAAAACAAGGGGGAAGTCCCCAAATAGCGCCTAGCATGCATCTACGGCCTCGGATCGGCCCGAAACGCGCTGAAACGGTAGATCGGCTCACGTGCCCTAAAACATGGATTTTTCTCAAAAATCCCCAAATACGCTCGCTCGACTCACCGTGGCCTACAAAACTTGCGGGAAAAGAAGCTCACGAGCTGGGGGTCCATCTCCCTACCTCCACCGAAGATTTTGCGCGCCATGGACACCGATCCACGAAGAAAATGTCGTTGAAGCCTCGCCGGGACATGAACTAGCGGTCGAGCTTCACTGCACCTCCACCGCCTCGATCCTCACCCGTCCTCACCCATCCTCGCCGGCGCCGCCTCCATCTCATCCTTGCCTCACTCTATCGCCCACCGGAGAAGAGAGGGGAGAAAGTGAGCGTGAGAGAAGAGAGAGGGAGGGAAGAGAGAAATGAGAGGGGAGAGAGAGAAAGGGTTAATATATATAGAAAAACCCAAAAATTCTAGAAATTCAAAAAATTATGAAAAATTACCTTCGCAATCCACGGAAGGAGCACAACGCGTTAGTACAGTCCCAGAGTCAGAGAACGCCACAGTTCGTCCTGCACAGAGTTCCGAAGGCGCATCAGGGAAAAACGCTTGTAAAGTACAAAATACACTCCGAGACCCACGAAAATGATCCGAAAAATATCCAAAAATTCCGGGGCATTACACTCCCCCTAAATGTGACCACCATTCATTAAACAGTCTATTCAGACAATAAACCAGCCCTAGACGAATCAGATATGCTTGCAACCATCATAGTAAAGATAAGTAACTTGTGCATCATAAAGGAGTAAATAGCTCAAACCTAATTTGATTGAGGTCTGCATAGACCGAGCTCTCTCTTTAATGTTGAAAACCTGTCATTGCTTAAGAGTTTTGTGAAAATGTCTGCAATCTGATTTTCTAAGTCAACAAAATGGAGCTCAAAATGATTTTTGAGGACTTCATCCCTAATGAAATGATGCCTAATTTCTATATACTTAGTCCTTGAATGCATGAATGGATTTTTTGCAAGGTTTATTGCACTTGTGTTATCACGCAGAATGGGAACACATCCAAGATCTATTAAATTATCTTGGAGTTGGTGTTTGATCCACAGCACTTGGGTGCCACAGCTCCCCGCAGTAACATATTCTGCCTCTACAGTTGAGAGGGCAACCGAGTGCTGTTTCTTGGAGGCCCAAGAAACCAAACACCCATTGAGAAATTGGCAATAGCCACTAGTGCTCTTGCGGTCCAGTTTGCATCCAGTATAGTCTGCATCAGAATATGAAATGAGTGAAAGCTCACAGGATGCAGGATACCATAATCCCAGATCTTGAGTGCCAGTAAGGTATCTAAAGATACGCTTGACAGTAGTCAAGTGGGATTCTCTAGGACTAGACTGAAATCTAGCACAAAGGCAAACACTAAACTGAATGTCTGGTCTAGATGCAGTTAAATAGAGTAATGAACCGATCATACCTCTATACTTCTTTGCATCCACACGTGTACCTTGTTCATCTGCATCCAGTGAAGTGGCAGTCCCCATTGGAGTTCCTAATAGTTTGTAGTTGGTCAGATCAAATCTCTTCAGCAACTCCTTCACATATTTGACTTGGTTGATGAAACAGCCTTCATTGCTTTGATTTATCTGCAAGCCAAGAAAGAATTGAGCTCACCCATTAGACTCATTTCAAATTCATTGGTCATGAGTTTAGCAAACTCCTCACACATTTGAGATTTTGTGGACCCAAACACTATGTCATCCACATAAATTTGAACTAACAAGATATCCTTACCTTGTCTTTTGGTGAATAATGTTTGGTCTACATTACCTCTTGTATACCCTTGATCGGTAAGGACTGAGCTTAGTTTATCATATCAAGCTCTGGGTGCCTACTTCAAGCCATATAGAGCCATGTCCAACTTATAAATATGGTCTTTAAAATGTGAACATTCAAAACCAGGGGGTTGCTCTACATAAACGTCTTATTTAATTAAACCATTCAGAAAAGCACTTTTAACATCCATTTGCTGCAGTTTGATTTTATGAGAACATGAAAATGCAAGCAAAATTCGAATGGCCTCCATTCTGGCTACATGGGGAAAGGACTCTTCGAAATCTATGCCAAACTCTTGATTATACCCCTGAGCCATTAATTTGGCTTTGTTTCTTATTATCTTACCATCTTCACTTAGTTTATTCCTAAAGACCCATTTAGTACCTATGGCAGATTTTTCTTGGGGCCTAGGAACAAGATGTCACACATTGTTTCTTTCAAACTGGTTTAATTCATCATGCATGGAATTTTTTCAGTTGTCATCTTTTAAGGCCTCTACAATATTTTTAGGTTCGATTTGGGACATGAGAGCAAGTTGTTCAATTTCATCCATGATTCTAAAATGAGACCTAGTTTTAGTTCGATCATGCAGATTACCTAAGATGTTTTCTAAGGGATGGTCTTTTAACACTCTTAAATAAGCTTGAGTGTTACCTTCATCTGCATTAGTGACCAGAACATTACTTGACTTTCTTTGGTCTTCATTTTCTTGTGTCTCCTCGTGTGGAAGTTCTTCTGTTCTTTTTATGTTGAGAAATTCACCACCATCATCTTCCCTGCTGGTATTGTCATGATTAGTCTCATCAAAAGTGATGTGAGGGGCCTTTTCCACACATAGGGTCTTAAGATTATAGACTCTATAAGCTCTAGACCTATCTGAATACCCAAGAGATATCCCTTCTTCACACTTGGGCTCAAACTTGTCTAAAACTCTTTTATCATTGTTATGAACAAAACACTTTGACCCAAATACTTTCATGTGAAAGAGAGATGGCTTTTTACCTTTGAGTAGCTCATAAGGAGTCATTTTGGTGAGTGGCCTTACCATTGAGTAGTTGATGATATAACATGCAGTGTTTACCGATTCTGCCCAAAATCTCCTTGGTAGTTACTTTTCAGCAAGCATTGTGCGGGCCATCTCTATGAGAGTTCTATTCATTCTCTCGACCACCCCATTTTGTTTAGGGGGTCTTGGTGATGAAAATCTATGATTTATTCCTTCATTCCTGCACAGATTATCAAAATCAGCATTTTTGAATTCCCCACCATTGTATGAAAGTATGGTAGAAATTTTGAACTTATCATCTTGCTTTACTTGCATGAAGAGTGCCTGAAACTCATCAAATGCGTCATTTTTATGTGCAAGATAAAACACCCAAGTGAATCTAGTAAAGTCATATACTAAAACATAGCCATATCTTTTACCACTTAAGCTAGCTATTTTGGTTGGACCAAACAAGTCCATGTGAATTAGTTCAAGTGGTTTGGATGATAGGTTTTCAGTCCGGCTTTTAAATGACTTTCTAGTTTATTTTCCTTGAGCACATGCAGCACATATTTAAGAATTCAGTTTGAATTTAATTTCAGGCAAACCTTTAACGATTAAATGCTTCACCAATTTATGAAGGGTATTGTAGCTAGCATGACCTAGTCTACGATGCCACAAGCATGCTAATTCAGATTTAGGTGTAGCAAGACAAAGATTTATATGAGCTGGGTCATCTAAGTCGATCATGTACACATTGTTGACTCTTTTACCAGAAAACTTGGTTTCTTTTGAATTAGGGTGCAAGATCCTACATTCATTAGAGTCAAAGATAATAGTATGACCTTTGTCACAGAGCTGACTTATGCTCAGCAAGTTATACTCCAGACCATCAACAAGCAATACACTATCAATGGAGTTGGAGAGATTCTTACCAACTTTACTTGTACCAATGATCTTTCCTTTGTTGTTTCCTCCAAACGTTACATGTCCAGCTTCCTTTTCTACCAAGAGACAGAATTTGGTTCTGTCTCCAGTCATGTGTCTTGAGCAGCCGCTGTCAAGATACCAGCGATTGTGCACAGCTGCAAGACACTCCTGCACAAGGAATTAAGTGACAATGTTTGGAACCCACGGATAATTGGGTCCCAATAACTTCCTCATCTCTGTAAAGCAAGAAAACACAGACTTTGAAATCTAGACTTTCTTAACATTATTGTTTTTCTTGCTTTGCTAAAAGTTCTGGTTTTTCTTTTCTTCATTAATATTCCTTCTCTCTCTTTTAGCTTCTTGGGCTTTATGGGTTTTTGGAATGTTGGAAGAGGATTGTTTGTTGGACTATCTGTTCCCATTGGTTGGATTAGAGGTGTAGGAGGTGTCATAGTACCTAAGGTGTTTAGGTTGGGTAGACTTATGACTGTAGGGTTCATAACTACCCCAGACCCATGAAGGTGTCGACCTGTAGGAGGCGAAGTGCTGACCTCTTCCCTGTTCTGACCGTCTATATTGGTCTCTGGATGAGGGATGTGTCGACCTCCTATCTTGAAAGTGTCGACATGTCTCTCATTCTACCCATCTATAACGGTCTCTGTTTGAGAGAGGTGTCGGGTGCCTGTAAATAGAGTGTCAACCTATCAGTGTAAACCTAGGGAACTGATGGGTGGTTGACCATGAAGGTGTCGACCTGTCTTTAGGGTAATCCCGACGTGTCCTATTGTTGAAGTTCTTTCTACCCTTGGGATGTGCAAACTTGGACTTAGGTTGGTGTTGGCCTGCTGCGTGTTGTTGGTGGTGAGTCTTTTTGGCTTTGATAGGGTTGTTCTTTTTAGGCTCACCCATTTTCTCTTTTCCTTTGTCTCTAGCTTTTTCTTGGATTGGGTTAGGTATTGTTTTAGAAGTTGATGCTTTAGAAGATGAGACAAAGGTTGTTATTTTTAAGCCAAATGCCTTTTTCTTAGTTGGCTCATATCCTAGTCCTTCCCTGTTGAAGTTCATTTTTGTCCCAAGCAGAGCATTCAAGTTTTCACTACCATCAACAAATTTTTCTAAAGAATTCTGTTTGTCAGTTAAGTCTTTTAGAAGCTTTTCATTTTCTTTCAGAATTTGAGAGTTAACTTGATTGACAGCATCAACCTTTTCATTGCATAGGTTGTTGTAAAAGCTCTGCATCTTCATCTTCAGCTCATCAATTTCATCTCTTAAGCTTTCATTTTCATCTTCCAAATCCCTCATTTCTTTCCTTCCTTCTTCTAGATTTTCATTCAATTTTCTCAGATCCTCAATTTCAGTTTCTAGGGAAGTGATTTTTTCATTTGGGATTTGATCATGCATAATGGAGTCGATTTTCTTCTTTAGGGCTTTGTTTTCTTTTCTATACACTTCATACTTATCCATTAATACAAAGTAAGTCTCTTCCCAATCATCAGTAGTGAAATGTTCAAAAGGAGAGCTCACCTCACTATTCTTTTCTACATTGGCCATCAGGCAGAGATCATTTTTCTCTTCTTCAGAGGAGCTATCTTCTTTTTCTTCTTCGTTACTCCAGGTACAAACCATGGTCTGCTTCTTCTTGCCCTTCCACTTGGGCATTGTTCTCTTGGCTCCCTCTTGACACTCAGACTTGATGTGTCCGGGTTTCCTGCAAGAGTAGCAGACGAGTTTGTCAAACTTTTTATCATTTTTCGATTTTGGCCTGAAACCTCTCTTTACCTAAGGCTTCCACTTTGTGAAGCCTTTACCTTCCTTTCTTAGAAACTTCTTGAACTTTCTTGTTAACATAGTAACTTCATCCTCTTCAAAGTTGCTGCTTGAAGGTTCTTCATCATCAGAAAAGTCTTGGGTACTTGGACTTGCTTTAAGAGCTAGAGGCTTTTTCTTACTCACTTCAGCCTCTTTGTTCCTCAGATTCATCTCATAGGTCATCAGGGACCCTATGAGTTCTTCTACCTTGATGGTAGCCAAATCCTTTGGTTCTTCGACCACTGTGGCCTTTGTATGCCATGTAGGAGTGAGGGATCTTAGTATTTTTCTCACAATCTCATGCTCGGAGTAGGTCTTACCTAGCTCTGTTAAGCCATTCGTGAGCATGGTTAGCCTACCATACATGTCTGAAATATACTCATCAGATTTCATTCTAAATTTTTCATATTCAGACACCAGCATATTTGCTTTTGTTACACGTACCTGCTATGTCCCTTCATATATTACCTCAAGACGGTCCCACATTTCTTTTGCAGTTGCGCAAGTTGACACTCTTGAGAATTCTGTTGGATGAAGGGAGCACTGCATTATGTGCTTGGCACCCTAGTTCAGAGTGGATCTTCTTATCTGCTCCTTGGTCCATGTTTCTTCTTCTGGTTCGGGAGGCTGCTCGTATGGACCTTTGTTGATCACCCGCTAGATCTCATGATCCTGTGCTCTGATGAAGACTTGCATACAGTTTTTCCAGTAAGGATAGTTTGTTCTAGAGAAAAAGGGAGGTCTATTTATGGGATGCCCTTCAGGCATAAGACTCTTAGTCGCCATATCACCAGTTCTCTCAAGGTTGTTAGTCCACATACAAAGAGACTAGCTCTGATACCACGTGATGCGTGGTGATAGGTAAATCTAGAGGGGAGGGGTGAATAGATCAGCCCCTTCTTTGCAGAAATAAAAACTAGATAAAAATGAAGATCGGTAAAGATAGGAATGGTTGCTAGCTAATGAGCTAAATGCATGAGAGATGAACAATAACGTTCCTACCATGCATCTACCGTCAAGGCTCCAAAGAAGACAAGTCACAGAACACATGTTTTTAAGGTGGTTCAGTCTCTATCCAGAGACCTACGTACACCCCTCACACAACTCGGTGAGGCTTCACTAGTGCGATGCACTACCGCTGATTCACAACTTCCAACAGAGAGATAACCTCTCTCAATGTAACGCCCACGAATTTTCTAAAATTTTTTTAGATTTAAATAGAATTATTAAAATGAGCTATTAAACGAATTACTATTAATTAAGTCTCATTAAGTAAAGGACTTCTACTAATAAATAGATTAGGCCCATTTAATTGAACCCAAAGGACCTAAAACCCAAGCCCAAAAGAGTTGGCCCACATTCTGGAAGCTTAATTTCTAGAATTTCAGAATTTAAGTGGATAAATAGGATAAATAAATGGATAAGAGGGGGAAGAGTTTGAAATAGTTCAAACTCGGTGCCCAAGGTAATTGGCGGTCTATCGTAAGACCGCATAGGGATCGAAAACGGTCCATTATTAGACCATATACCAGAGTCCGATCACGAACAGCTAGATGGTGTGAAAAACTCCATTTTTCCAGACCAAATCCCTAGGAATTGATGCAATCTGTCAATTAGAAGACTTTAGAGGGTATCAGGATTGGATTGAAGACCTAATTAGGACTCTAAGTTTGATCAAATCCATGAAACCTAGCTAAAACCTATAAATAGACCCCAGAACCACCCTACAAGACCCTTAAATTTGGCTCATGTGGAACTAAGGTAAGGAGGTTTTATTTCAGATAGGTTCTTTAGAATCTTTTATTCACAATACTCAGGTCTAACTCCCCTCAAAATTTCGTTCTAGGAGATCAAGTCTACAAGGAGTTAGAGGCTTAGAAAGTTGCTAATCCTACACCAATAACCCAGGAATCTGTGCAACGGCCCAGTGAAGATCAGGGGAATAGAAGCCCTAAACGAGGTATTTAGAACTAGTAAGTTTAGAACTTTTTGTTCTCCTTTATGTCTTCTACCTACCCTCCAATTTTCACGTCCTTAGGTCAAGGGAATCAGGAGATACAGGGAGGTGAAGTTGCTAGTTTAGCACAGGACGTGCAGAACTAGGATTTACTTCCAGTCAGAAATTCCAAGTTTTGGGAGAAGATCAGAGGTAGGTTATCTCATGAAAGGCTTAAACTTTATGTCAGGAATAAAAGCCCTCTGGTTTCACTTGATTTCTTGCATTGTACACCGAGAATTTTATGATTTATTAGGGACTATGCATCTAGTATACTCCTCATGCACAATTCTTAGCCCTAATTGAAGTTAAAAGGAGAATTTTCTTGTTTATTACACAAACCCACGCATATTGTTGGCCTATACTCATTCTATCGTGCTGTGGGAGTTTATGCAGGTTGATTTCCAAGCATGATATGTCTTAGATTAATATTTTTATTAAGTTTTCTGTAACACAGGAAGAAACGGTCTTCCTGTAGATCGCCAGAAACCCTAGCGGTCGCACGATAGACCGTTTGGCCCTGTGAAACGGTCCTCCACTAGACCGTTTGAGTTTCTGATTTCTGTATTTAAGTTAACCAGAAACTTAATGCAGGATGGCCCTAATTAATGTATGATAAGACTAGTTAAGTAAGTTTTATTCCTGTTTCAAGTGCTATTATCATATATCTAGTTATGTTAACAGAACGTTCAAACAGATTTCATGATTCCTTATGCACTTAGGAATTATTTTTAAACATAAATTTATTTCATGCCAAACCATATACTCTTGTATTAAGTGCATATTTCAAATGTTAAGATGAACACGATTCACTCTTGATTTATCACTGTTATCTTCTCATCTCAGAGTCATTTTCTTAAGTACATGGCACATATCCCGGTATGTGGCCATTAGTTACACTCTTTGCACTTATGGGTACACCATCTTGGACTTGATAACCTCTCCATTGGATATTCCTTCCAACTTATTAGGAAATCTTTTTGCAAGGCCTCCGTAAGACTCTGCGAGCTTGGGATTCCCACTAGGATGCCGAGCTAGTTGTACCATTAAAACCCATTGTCTAGAAAAGCACTTACCGGTGTTTTAAGTATTCGGGACCGTAGCGGACCTCTGGACGACCGTCTGATTTCTATAAGCGGCCCTTCACTAGACCGCTATGGGATACTAAACGGCCATCCGCTAGACCGCTAAAGCTCCAGATGGGTTTACTGCAATTCAATGTCTTTATTATATGAAACGGTCCATGAAAAGGCCGCCAGGCGTACTAAACGGTCCAGTAATAGACCGCTTAGTTCCTGATTTAGTCTAACTGATGTGACACAACCTTGGGAGTGATAGCCACTAGACCGATGCACCTTGGACCTAGACTTACAAGCAATCAACCTTGAGCGGTGGACTCACTCTAGCGGACCGACTTGCATAGCGATCACGGTTGCTCATAGGCAAACCGGCGATGGTGGGAAGGGTCCGAGGTGGGACCTTGACGTTCCGGGGTAAGGCTAGCTTAGGATGGACCCCTAAGGGCCTGGGATGCCCAATTCTGTGGGCGGCCAGCATGCCAAGGGCGTGGGATGTAAGGGGTTGCTCTCGCCTCGCTCCGCGGTGGTCACTCGATGTATGGAAAGTGGGAACGGGCACTCCCTCACCGCTGACAAAGCTAAGAAGCAATACTAATGAAGCAAGGAATGCCAGCAAAGAGAAGTGACTAGAAGCTCACCTGATCGGCATGAATACACCGATCCCGGCCGGAGACGAGGGCGAGCGAGGAGGCGTGGGTACGCACCAGCACCTCGCGTCGGTGTCGCTTTGATCTGAAAATTAAAATGAATACACCACTATGCCTCACACAGGAGGGGGTTCTCGGGGTTAGGGTTAAGTGAATTATAACCAAACACTACTTCCACGTAGGGAGGGGCTGTAAGCCGGCCAGGCGGGGAGGGGGAGTGAAGCTAGAAGCCGATGTGCCGAGCTCTGTCGGTGGTGCCAGCTTCTGGAACAGCCAGACAGACAGTCGAATACGGCATCGCCACGGTCTCTACTGAGCTCAGAAAAGGTCGCAACTAGTGTCGAATCTTTTTGACTTGACCCAGGATGACGCCTGAATTTTCGTGGAATTTCCTGACGATGTCGCTGGCTGGGGCAGGGTCTGGAATAGGGCTGGACCGCTCTGGCTCTGGTTGCTCTCAGATTGCTACTGTTGGAAGACGAAGGCACCACGAGCACTCTCGGGGTCCGATTTATGCGGGACCAGAACTTCTGTGATTGTGGTCGAGTCTTATTCGAACGGAGACCAACGGGACCATCGTTGGAGGTCGGAGCTGACCGCGATGACTGGATCAGTGGAAGGAGGTCGGACCAAGTTCTGGGGAGCTGACCTTGCGCACCTCGGGGAGAAAAACTGGAATTCTTGACTCCGAGCTCCAAAAATGGTTCTGCTTCTTGGAGATGGCAGGGGACTTGCAGGAGAATCCCTCAGCCAAATGGCGCCTCAAGAAGCCTAGGGTGCTGGTCGTGGGAGCCTCTGAAAGTTGCTATTGGCTGTCTGCCTGGGAGGAAATGCACAATCTGACGAAGATGACTCCTCCGAGCAGCTCCAAAGTCGAACGATGACGATACCACCTCACCTACGAAGCAGCCTTGCTAAGCTTTCCAGCAGTATAAGATACACCACCTGAAGATGCCCGGTGAAGATGTGGCAGCCTCTGTAACTCGACCCTTGACTGCTGCCTGCGAACTGGGATGAACAGGGTGGTGATAGGTGATGGGAAATGGGGTGGATGGGTGTGGGGGCAACCCCTAGCTGTGAGGGGGTCTGGGAGGGGGCAAACCAAGGTGAGGGAGGGGGAGAATGGGGGCTGGAAGGGGGTCTAACAGGTGGAGGGAGGGAGAGCTGCGAATTTGGGTTGGGAAGGAGAGAGGGAAAGAGAGATCTCTCTCAAGGTTGGAATGTGGCTTAATGGGGGTTGTTAATGGGATCTTGGGGATGGGAAGGGTTGTGTTGGGGAAGGGAAGGGGTGCTTGGGGAGTGGAGAATTCTCCCTTGGGGAATGAGAGAGGTACTTGGGGAAGGGGAGTGGGTGGTTGGTTGTTGGAGGGTGGCTTGGAGAGTGGTGGATTCTATCTTGGGACTAGGGGGGAGTAATGAGGTGTTGTGGGAAGTTGTGGTGGCTCTTGAATGAGGGGAGGAGAGAGAAGAAATTTTGAATTTGGCGGTGGGGGAAGAGAGAGAGAGAGAGGGGCGACCCCCTTAGAGAGAGCGATATGAGAGAGAGAAATATATCAAGAGAGGGAGGGGAGATAAAATTCCAAAGGAATTTCAAATTTCATTGATCATCAAAGGTTACAAATGAGAGAGTGGGGTGGCCTATTTATAGGCACTGGACTTTTCACATGACCAAATTGACCTTGGACAATTGACACAATGACCAGATAGACCAGGGAGGGGTGCCCCTTGTCACGCCCCGAGCCTTTATTACAGCGGAAGACTAACTCGGGGAATCATGAACAGCCGGCATGGTAAGCCTCTTGCAAGCAAGAATGATCAGAGCGCAAGACAATCACACATAAAAATGCCATTGCACAATAATTTACTCAAACTCTACCTTTATTTCATTAATAATCAAAATACTTCAATACAATAACTTTTCAACCTTCATTAATCCATCAGACTCAAGGAAAAAGGAAATTATAAAGACTCAATCTAAACAATAGTGACTTTCCTAAGTCTTCACTCCCATTTTGATAAGACTTTCATTCGCTCTCAGACCCGCTACTTGTATAACTCGAATCTGAATTCGTATCACTTCCATCTCCTGAAAAGATTGGAAAATAGGTAATGAGCACACTTGTCCAGTAGGTATCTTCGCATCAACATGAAGGCACTATTAAAGTGATTAGCAATTTAGCTCTAAAGAATAAAGGAAAATCATGTGAATGTGATAAATCAAGGTAACAAGAGGATCAGGTAAGATAGAATGAACAAGTATGAATTCGCAAGAATGTATCAAGAACATGATATGGCCTTTCATGAACAAGAATGTATCGAGAATGTACTAGCAAACCACGTAATCATCACACAAACATCCTTTGCTTATGAGCAAGTATTTGGTGAATTTCTGTGAAATATCATGCAACAAGCAAGAAAGTCATGTACGTAAATATGTCGTGTCTTGTAGATTTTCATTTCACGTGCCGTGGATCTTCACTTATTTATAGAGAACGTACTCCCAGCGCAATACGACGCCAGTAGCATCATACCCGATAGTTTACAGTATGTTTCCGACAATCAGCCGAGGGGACTAGCATAGAGCCCTTGAACACAATCAGTGCTCGATCGCATCTTCAAGTATAAATCAAGCTACTTCCATGTTTCAGGTAATATAATATGGCCAGTAATATAACAAGTTCAATAAGTTTCAATGAATGAACGCTTCAATTTAAGAATGCGAGGGATCAAGAATGACTTAAAACAAGGTTATGCTCATGGAAAGAATTTGACAGCATAACAGTACATTCCTTATCTTCCATAATTTAAAATTAAATATCTTGAACAATATGACAAGTCCTAGGCCATCAATAATCCATCTAGGAACTTTGAAATATCAACCCTTAGGTCAAACCTCGGGTTAAAGTACTCAGGAATTGTGACGGTCAATTAATGGGCCGTTACATGAATGTGACGGTCTATAATTGGGTCGTTAGATCGGGCTGAATCCAGAAAGAATAAATTGGACTCAGTGAATGTGACGGTTGTATACTGGACTATTAGATGGGCCTGACGGTCGAGTAATAGGCCGTTACATAGTCAAAACCAGAAAACATCGATAGTGCATTCTAAAAAATTGGGCTTTAATGGTACAACCAACTCGGCGTCCTAGTGAGAATCCCAGGCTCGCGGAGAATTACGGAGGCCTTGAAACAAGATTTCCTAGTCCATTGTAAGGAATATCCAATAGAGAGATCCTCAAGTCCAAGAATATGTTCCTATAGTGCAAAAGTGTAAACTAATGGTCATATACCGGAATATATGCCATGTACTTAGAGAAATTGACTCTATAGACGGAAAGAATGTGTAACAATGTGAAACCATGATAAAACTCCATCAATACATCAGTTAAAATCATGTTTTTAATATAAAGCTATATAGTTTTGGCAAACGAAATTAACATGTACTTAAAATAACTCAAAGTGCTTTAGACATGCATGAATCAATTTATAAACTCAAAGTTCATGAAGATAGGTCAAAACTTAGATAACTAGGCTTATTTATAAGCTACTTTGATTGTTCTCAATTCTGTCCCAAATAGATAGAACACAGCACTATGGCGGTCTAAGACATGTGCGTCATATGGCTGTGACGGTTTATCGTGGAGCCGTCAGAGTGTTGTAACGCTCCGATCCTGGGCCGTCATAGATTACAAAAAAATTTAAATACAACAGGCAGTGTGACGGCTCATCGTAAGGCCGTCAGAGTCATGCGACAGTCTAACTATAATCCGTCAGAGCACTGCTGACAGTAAGTAAAAGATCTATGGTTTAAAACCTTTCATGCAAGAAGAATCAAATAAACAAGTACTCTAGTCATGACAGAACAAAGAATAGGCCATCTAGATGCATAGGTCGTAGTGGATGAACAAGAGAATATCTTTTATCTTTAAATTAGGCTAAGGACATGCATGTATGCATAGACCTACTAAAACATGAAATTCATGGTCTAAAGTGCATGGAATCAAGTAAAACCAGAGGGCTTTTATCCCTAACATGATATTCTTGCCGTTCATGAGATAACCCACCTCTTTACTGGACTTTCAACTTCCAATTTGGGACTGCAAGACACGCCCTAGTTCTTTCCTTCCAGTGAGTTTTCAGCAACTTCACGTCTCTCTAACTCCTCAATCTCTTGACCTAAGGATGTGAAATTTTGAGGGTAAGAAGGTGAAACTAAGGGGAACAAGAAGTTCTAAAGACACTTAGGCTAATTACCTCGATTTGGTATTCTAATCTCTTGATCTTCAGTAGACTTTCACTCAGATTCCTAGGTTGCTATGGTCGAACCAGCAACTTTGGAAGCTTCAAACTCCTTGTGTAGTTGATCTCCTAGCACGAAATTTTGAGGAAGATTAGTCCTATGTATTAACAACAAAAAGTCTTAAATAACTTACCCAAAATACTATCTCCTTACCTTAGTTCCACGCAAGCCAATGTAGGGGTCGTGCAGGTCAAAACTAGGGTCTATTTAAAGGTTCTAGCTAGGGTTTTGAGGATTAGATCGATTCTAGAGTCCTTAGATCGACTTTTGAGTGTCCTTAACACGTTTACTAGTCCTCCCATCTCGATCCTTAAGAGATAGACTAGCAAAAATCTAATCTTTTTGCTCTTTCTTCCATTCACGGAACTGACAGAGCGTGACGGTCGAATCTTGGTGTGTTACATGCCTGTGGCTGTCGCACGATAGATCGCTACAGCTACTGTGTGTAGAATTCAACTTCATTCAAACTCTTTTATTTATTTTATCCACATAATTATCTATAAAAAAGGATATTTATCCCTAAAATTCATGAGTAGCCTAAATAACCTTCTAGAATATGGGCCAAACTTAATCGGCTTGGTCCTTAAACCTTTTGGGCTTCAATTAAATAGGCTAGATTAATCGTTTACCATAATTGGGCCTAAATAATCAATTTAAGCTTTATAATTCCTAATAAATTCCAAAAAATTCTTATAATAATCCACAAATTATTTATATAGATTTTGGGGCACTACACCCTCCCCCACTTAGAAGAATTTGGTCCCCAAATTCATAGATTATATGGAGAGTGTACTTACAGTTAAATAATTTTAGGAATCTTTTCCGTATGGCTTCTTCCGTTTCCCAAGTTGCTTCGGACGGCCATGATTTCTTCCATTGAATTTTGACCATATGATTAGCTTTATTCCTTAGTTGACGCACTTCATATCCTTCTTCCATTCCAGAATCTTTATTGGTGTCTGCTCGTACGTCATGTCCTTCTGAATCTCCAGATTGTCGTAAGTGATGACATGGAAAGGATCAGGTACATACTTCTTGAGCATCGAGACGTGAAATACATTATGAACTTTGGATAATTGTGGAGGTAAAGCAATCCGATAAGCTACTTCACCAACTCTTTCCAGAATTTCAAAAGGACCAATAAATCTTGGAGTAATTTTTCCCTTAATACCAAATCTTCGAATACCTCGGCTTGGAGAAACTTTAAGAAATACATGATCTCCTACTTGAAACTCCAAGTCACGCCTTCGATTATCAGCATATGATTTTTGCCTATCTTGTGCCACCTGTAATCTTTCTTGAATGAGCTTAATTTTCTCTGAAGAATCCCTGATAATGTCGGGGCCTAGAATTTGCCTTTCCCCTATTTCATTCCAACGTATCGGTGATCTACAGCTTTTTCCATATAAAGCTTCAAAAGGTGCCATCTGTATGCTAGCCTAATAACTATTGGTATATGCAAATTCTACCAGAGATAAGTGATCGTGCCAACTTCCTCCAAAATCAATAGCACAAGCCCTGAGCATATCTTCTACTACCTGATTTGTTCTTTCAGTCTGACCATCAGTTTGTGGATGAAATGCCATGCTAAAGTTCAGTCTGGTCCCTAGTGAATGTTGTAGACCCTTCCAGAATTGCGATGTGAATCTAGGATCTCTATCAGATATGATAGTGACAGGGACACCATGTAGCTTGACAATTTCCTTCATGCATAAGGCTGCTAGAATATCCACAAACCATCGACTTTTGATTGGTATGAAATGTGCGGATTTTGTCAATCGGTCTATGATTAGCCAGATACCGTCGTGTCCACCTCTTGTCCTTGGTAAACCCATAATAAAATCCATTCCTATAATCTCTCATTTCCATGCTAGAATATCTAAGGGATGTAATTTACCTGCGGGTCTAAAATGTTCCGCCTTTACTTGTTGATAAGTGAGACAGCGAGACACGAAATCAGCTATTTCCCTCTTTATATTGGGCCACTAGAAATTTCTTTTGAGATCTTGATACATTTTTGTACCACCTGGATGAATGGTGTACTTAGATTTATGTGCTTCTTCTAGGATAAGTTTCTTCGTATCCTCATGATCTGGTACACACACTCGGCTCTTAAATAGTAATATTTCGTCATTGGAAATAGAAAAATCTGGCCTTTGTTCTATGTTGGCTTTAATCTCCAGTAATACGGGATCATCATTTTGCAGCTTGACCAGATCTTCTATCAATGCAGGTTGAGCTTGAATATTAGCTATGAAACAATCTTCTTCCTTCATGTCAATATCTAAGTTCAACTGAGCAAATTGAGGAATATGATTAGTCATACTAATCATAAGACTTGATAGCTTTCCCATTGGTTTTCTGCTGAGTGCATCTGCTACAGCATTAGCCTCGCCAGGATGATATTGAATAGTAAAATCAAAGTCTTTGAGATATTCTAACCATCTCCTCTGCCTCATATTTAACTCCTTTTGAGAGAATAAGTATTTCAAGCTTTTGTGGTCCGAGTAGACCGTGAATTTTTCTCCATAGAGATAATGACGCCAAATTTTTAAGGTGAAAATATCAGCTGCTAGTTCTAAGTCATGCACGGGATAATTTTCCTCGTGACGTTTCAATTGTCTTGAAGAATAACATATTACCTTTCCATTTTGCATGATGACGCACCCTAAGCCAATGCCAGACGCATCCGTATATACTTCGAATCCACTACCTTCCACCGGTACTGATAGAATAGGAGCTGTAGTAAGATGATTCTTAAGAGTTTAAAAACTCTTCTCACATTCCTCTAACCAGACAAAAGGATTTTCTTTTCTTGTGAGTCAAGTTAAAGGAACAATAATTTTTGAGAAGTCCTTAATGAATCTCCTATAATAACCAGCTAGACCCAGAAAGTTTCTTATTTTTGATACAGTCGTTGGCCGGCTCCAGTTTCTGACAGCTTCTACTTTAGAAGGATCCACAACGATACATTCTTTTGAAATAATGTGGCCTAAGAAGGAAACTTTCTTGAGCCAGAACTCACACTTGTTAAGCTTAGCATAAAGTTTATGTTCTCTAAGTGTTTGTAAAGCTATCCTCAGATGTCCTTCCTGTTCCTCTTTTGTCTTGGATTATACCAGGATGTCATCGATGAAGACGACGATGAAATGGTCCAGATATGGTTGGAAAACATTGTTCATAAGTTGCATAAATGCTGTTGGGGTATTTGTTAACCCGAACGGCATCACCACGAATTCGTAGTGGCCATAACGACTTCGAAAAGCCGATTTATAAATGTCTTCTTCTTTAATTCTAAGCTGATGTAACCTGATCTGAGGTCAATCTTAGAGAAATACTTTGCTCCTGAAAGCTGATCAAAGAGCTCATCAATACGTGGCAACGGATAGTTATTTTTGATTGTGAGGTGATTCAGTCACCGGTAGTCTATGCATAACCAGAAAGAGCCATCCTTCTTCTTGACGAATAGAACCAGCGCACCCCAGGGGGATGTGCTAGGTCTGATGAAACCCTTATCTAATAATTCATGCAACTGCCTCTTTAGTTCCTTAAGTTCCATGGGGGACATCCTGTAAGGGGCTATAGAAACAGGTGCTGCTCCAGGGATGAGTTCAATAGTGAAGTTTACTTCCCTCTCGGGTGGTAAGCTGGGTAATTCGGGTAGAAACACATCTGGGAACTCATTTACAATAGGAATGTCTGCTAGGATGATTTCCTTGGACTCGATAACAATGACAGAAGCAAGAAAAACTTCATATCCTTGCAAGATAAGTTTGCATGCGTGAAGAGAGGATATGATAGTGGGATGTTTCCTACACTTGATGCCAAGGAAAGAAAATCTTGGAAGACCGGGTTTTCGAAAGGATATAATCCTATTTCGGAAGTTAATATCAGCATCATGATTTATAAGCCAATCTACCCCTAAGATGGCATCATAACCTTTCATGTCAAGGCATACTAAGTTTACGGGGAGATTGTGGCCTTCTACTATTACCTCACTATTATGATAATACTCAGTAAGCTTTGTTCCAGAACCTAAGGGTGTAGTAATAGTAAGATCTGAAGGTAGGGGAACTGATGCAATTGGTAATATTTTTGTAAAAGTAGTGGAGATAAAAGAATGAGAGGCACCAATATCAAATAGCACAAATGCAAGACGGGAATAAATTTGAAGGGTACCTTCCATAAGCCCACCATCCCTGGGCGCTTCTTCTTCTAGAACAGTATTGAGACGAGCCTGCCTCTTACGTCCACCACCAGACGATTGATCCTTCATAAGGGGGCAATGTCACACCCCGGCGAGAAAAATCGAGGGCGCGAGCAGTTATTAGGCACTCGTGTCGATCAGAGCATGTACAAATTTAATTCTAAGACAAGAGATAAGAAGAAATTGATAATTTTATTCCATCAAAATAGAAGTTTACATCACTAATTTTTAAGCCATAAAGGCATGATACAATCTTCCAACTTTCATAATTCTAGTAAGAGTAACTATTGATCTACATAAATCCTAGGGAAAAGAAAAACACTCATTCACTCTTGTCCAATCCCTTGTTCATTTTCATTTCCTGCAATAATTAACCAAAACGTAGGGTGAGCAAAAAGCTCAGTAGGATTTTATATCCCTAAAGCGAGGCAATCTTTAAGTATTTAACACTTTAAACAATTTGTGTCAGGAAGTAGTTGACCATGAATTTCAAGTATGAAATTTTGTACAAGGAATTTCCAAGTAATTTCAAGATAACAAGATAATGTCAAGATCATGATAGTAGATAAGACGATGGTCATTTTCAGAAATATATCAAGAACTTTCATGATGAGACGATGGGTACTATCATTAAGACAATTCAAGAACTTTCATGATGAATTTTTAAGCAATATCGAAGTAGAGCAATCACTTGAACTTTAAACAATATAGAAGTAGAACAATCACTTCTACAAGGATATTTATGATGAATCTTTCAGCAATAACAATATAGAAGTAGAGCAATCACTTCTACCAACACTCAATAGGATTGGCCAAAGCACTAAGGGGAGATCACGATGATATGACAGCCCCTCATGGAATATCACTATTTGGCTACACACTTAGGGGTTCTCACGATAGTATGATTGCCCCTAACTATAATAGACCCTGTATTGGTGAATGCCAACACCTGATCATTATAATACTGGTTTATATTTAGACTTTGCCTCGCCCGTGGGATCAGATTAGAACCCCTTTATACACTAGCATTTAAATGTCATTTTATTGGGACCCATAGCCCCTGACATTTTTCTATATAATTCCACAATATGGCTAAAGAATTTCAAGAACAAGCTCATTTGTAAGTAAGTACAAATCTGGCAAAAATTGTGATAATTGCAAAGGAGAGTGGAAAACTCATTTTAGGCATCATATTTAACGACATTAGGTCGTAGAATTCAAGGATGACGGTAAACTAGGAAGGAAGTCAAGTAAATAGAATTATTTTAAATTTCATAGTCTAATCTGATGTGTATTTTTCATAATTAAATATTTTAGGTAGGAAGTATAATTTTCAAATTTTAAAATTCTAAATTTTGGTATTTACTATTTATTCATCAATGTACTAGTTATTTGATAAGAAAATAGAGCTTATGTACTAAAAATAAGTTTTACTTGCTGGAAATATTTTTTATGTGTCACTTTACCGTTGAGATGATAAAGTAGACTTTTCATGCTGGAATTAACTTTTTATCACACTGAAAATTTTTATTTAACATATTAATATGAATACTTAACATGCTAAGTAATCCTCGTACACTAACTTACTGATGAGGTGATAAACATAAGTTTACCATGCTATTTTCCTAAACTTTCTGATAACAAAATAAATTTTTCATGCTGAAAAATAATTTTTTCTACATTTATTTGCTAATTATTTATTGAGAAAATAGGTTTATCATGCTGAAAATAGTTTTTAAATAGCTTTAGGATGCTAAAATTAATTATAATATTTTAAGATAATCTTGACATACTGTAAATAATTTTATCATACTGAAAGTAATTTTTAGCATGTTGAAAATAATTTTTATGCATTTATTTACTAATTTCTTGATGCAAAACTTAGTTTTAAATAAACTTATCATGCTGAAAAATAATTTCCTATTTCAATATGCAGGAGGTAAATTTATCATACTAGAAATAATTTTTAACATGCTGGAACTAATTTTTATACATTACCTTACTAATAACATGATAAAAATAGATTTTTACATGCTGAAAAAAATAATTTTAAATAACTTTAATATGCTGAAAAATAGTCTTAACAAGATAAAAATAATTCTAACATGTTGGAATTAATTTTATCATGCTGGCAGTATTTTTAACATGCTATAAATATTTTTCATGCATTAATTTCCTACTTATTCGATCAGAAAATAAGTTTAATCATGCGAAAAGTAATTTTCATAACTCAATTTCTTATAATATGACAGAAATAAATGTTATCATGCTGATAATAATTTTTGAAACATCAATTTACTTATAAGCATACTTTTACATGCTTCAAATGAGTTTTATACCTAAATTTTCTAGTAATATAGACTTATCATCTTGTAAATAGTATTTAACACACTAAAAATACTTTTATTCTGTAAAAATAAATTTAACATGTTGAATTTACTATTTAAGATGCTGAAAGTATTTTTAACATGCTAATGCTTTACAATTAAGGTGGATTTCAAGTACTATAATCCCATTGTATGGTGGCTAAAGTTTAGTCCCATATTGGAAGTTAGAAAAACTTCCATGGCTTTATATGTTGGAGATCTCACTCTTGGGTCAGGACCTAAGGGGCATAGGATGTGAGCTCGAGTTGTGTGTGGAGCATAGGATGTGGGCTCGAGTTGTGTGTGGATATAGTACATAACTAGTAATATATTTATTTGTCCCGAGCCGAGCCGAGCCGAGGTGTGGTGTGGTGGGATTTGAAATTGATTTGTTTTTTCTCTCTCTGAACGCGCTAGCCTGGACTATTGCGATCAGAAGAACGCTAGCCAGTGCTAGCGCGATCATGTGTTTATTTTTTTTCAAAAGCGCGCTACCCTCGGGTAGCGCGTTCTGGAAAAATATATTTTTTTATTTTTTTATTTGACCCTTGAGGGCAGAAAAATACTCTGTATGAACGCGCTATGTCGGGACAGCGCGTTCAGAACGCGCTACTGAGGTATAGCACGTTCTGGACCTGATGAAAAAAATGGAAAGATGATAGAAAAATGAACAAGATGGCATACTTTAATTAGAGTTTAGCCTAAGAGACACCTACATTTAGACGGATCTAAAGAAATATCCCCAAATAATAAGAAACTCTTTTGATGGGGGCATCTCTCGCCCTTCACATTTTTCCACAGCTTCGATTGCTCGCCAGCATAGCTCCATTGTGTCCATCATATTTTTTTGAGTCGAGTCATGTAATTTTCATATTTTATTTGAGTCATGTCATTGTAATTTTCCTTTTATTTGAGTCATGTACCTAGGTTAATGAGTCATCTACTTAGGTTAAGTGTCATTAGGTTGATTAAGTTACATATTGGGCCCAATTCATTGGGCTAGGCCCAAGGGCACCCCCCTTCCCTTGGTTTATTGTCATTGTCCCAAAATCCAGGGACTTATTGTAAATTGTGAGATCCCTATAAATAGGACCCCACTCTCTCCATTTTCAGTTAATGAATGAATGAATATTTGAATTTTCTAGTGTCCAACTTAAATCTTCTTCTTTTGGTGAGAAGTCAATTGAATGGGTGAGAAGCCCCTATCCCCTCTCTCTCTCTACCTCTCTCTCTAGGAAGTCATTTTCTCTCTCCTCCACTTTCTCTCTCTAAAACCTGTGCCCCTTTCTCTCTCCTCCCCTCCTAACCACCTTTCTCTCTCTTCCCCCCCTCCAATAACTCATCCCCAACTCCCCACCACCCCACCTTAACTCCACCCCAGCCCCAAGGGAGATTCCACCACTCCCCACTCCACCCTCCAACCACCAACCACCCACTCCCTTTCCCCAAGCACCCTCTCATCTCCCAAGGGAGAATTTCCACTCCCCAAGCCCCCCCTTTACCTTCCCCACACACCCCTTCCCATCCCCAAGATCAAAAATTAATCCCACCCTTAAACCCATTTTCAAATACCCTTTCCCTCTCTCCCTTCCAACCAAATTCGCAGCTCCTCTCTCACCAACTGTAAACATCACCTTCCAGACTCCATTCTCCCCCTCCCACACCTTGGAACACCCCCTCCCACACACACCCATCCACCCCATTTCCCATCCCTTCTACCCCATTCCCCCACCACCTTTCACCACCTGCAATTCTCAGGTCGCATGCAGCAGAGCACCAACGACTTGCAGAGCCGACCACGACTTCATCCCGGCGTCCCTGAAGTTCCAAGTGGTACCGTTGGAAGCGTCTATCGGTCTTCTTCGCAACGGCAGCTGTCCCGTCCCATTCGAAGCTTGCTGCTGCCCGGGGGAGTAGTTCTCCCCAGACTACAGACCAGAGACTGCTAGCAGAGGCTCCCACAACCAGTAGCCTGAAGATCTAGAGGCGGGACTTGGCCGAGATCTCCCTCAACAAGTCGCCTTCCATCTCCAAGAAGCAGCTCCTCGATCGACCTCCGGAGCAGCCTTTTCTCAATTTTTCTCCCTCAGGTGTGCTCGTCTGTCCACTCTTGGATTGGTCCGACACCTGAGCACTGTTTGAGCTGATCAGGTCTACCCTGACATCATCTAGCGTCCCTGTGGGTCTCTGCTCGAAGAGGACCTGACAACAAAGCCGTCGACTTTAGCCAAGCCTGATTCAGAGCTCGAGAGCGCCCAGAGTGACTTCATCTTCCTGTTGTTGTGGTCCTGAAGCAGACAGAGCCAGAACCCTGCTTCCCTGTTTGTGCCTCTGCTCCGACCAGCACCGGCAACCTGATAAATCGAAAAAATTTGGACGAATTCCGGGGTCACCTATGAAGATTTTCTAGCTGGTTTTGTTGACATTGGAGCTCTGGAGTGGCCGCTGCGATAGCAACATCAACAGACTATCCTCTATTCCAGAGGGCGGGCTGAATTGACAACTTTCTATCATTTAGCTCCTAGTTCATTCCCCCCCCCCCCCCCGCTTGGCCGGCTGAGTGCCCCTCCCTACGTGGAGGTACACTTTGGTTCTAATCCAATTCCCCACCCCTAGTCCAACCCCCTTGCAAGGGGCGTAGTGCATGTAACTTGAATTTTCAGGTTGAAGCCTCATCGGCGCGGCGTGCGGGTGAGCCCACGCTTCCTCGCTCGCCCTCGTCCCCGACCGGGATCGGTGTCTTCACACCGGTCAGGTGAGCTTCAGATACCCCTTGCTGGTTTTATTCCTTTGCTGGTTTAGTATTGCTGCTAGTGCCGTCGGATGGTAAGGAGTGCCCGATCTCGAATTACTTATGTGTGAGTGACTACTGCCGACAAGTTGTGAGTGAGCCATTACATCCCACGCCCTTGGCGTGCTGGCCGCCCCCAAAGCTGGGCATCCCAGGGCCCTCAGGGGTTCAACCTTAGGCTAGCCAACCCCCGGAGTAGCGAGGTCCCGTCCTGGACCCTCACCACCATCACCGGATTGCCTACGGGCACGAGAGTGCGCGTAGCGGGTGAGTCCGCTCGAGTAAAGTCACCGGTCCGTGCTTTGCTTGCTTGCTAGGTCCAAGAGATTTTTGGTCTCGTGACTATCACCCCCAAGGTGGTGTCACATCAATTGGTATCAGAGCAAGTTTTAGACTTGTCTCTACTAAGTCTAGTCCTAGGTCGCACTTGCATTTAGAGTCACCCGGTGCATCAATCGTGCCCTCTAGCATGGCTACCTCTCTTTGGTCACATTCATCCCACTCGGCCCTACACAAGAGTCCAATCAACCATCCATTTGACATAATCTCTTTTGAGGATCTCCTCTTCAATGGATCATGCTCTAGTGCCTACCTAAAGTGGGAGGTTACCATGGAAAAAGACTTTGAGAGGACTATGGTTTATGGACCCGCAAGAGTCCGTGTTGCAAAGGGATGATTTCGGGGTCAAGCCAAGATGAAGTGGGAACACATAGAGGGATTAAGAAGGGTTAGGAGACAAGAGCCCATTTCTTCATGGGATGATATGAAGGAGGAACTTAGGAAGATCTACATCCCCAAATATTCCCACCCCTCCTACTCAAACACCCCTAGCCCGAGGAACACTATCACTCTTCCATCCCCACCCGGCCAACTTGAGACCACCCTTAGGTCTCCACCACCACTCCCAACAAATCACCTCTCAACCATCATCACTACACTTCGCCACCAAGCCCTCTCCCTTAAGACCCAAAAAGGCCTAGCCTCTACCTCTCCACCTAACCCAATGGGGGTCCCCGAACCCCAACCAAAACCCCCTTCCACAACCCTCAAAATCCAAACCAAATTGGCCCCCACTCCCACCCCTCCACAATCGGCCGATCCCAAGGGGAAGAGACCCCTAACCGACCCGATTTCCCCAATGACGGCCACCACCCCGCAACCCACAATCCCTCACCAAACCCATACCCTACAAGCCCCCTTGGTCCCCACCACTACCCCTCCATCGTCCCCTAAAAGGGATGCCCCCCCCAAAACCAATCAACCCAAGTCTCATCACCCAACCCACCTTCCACTCCCAACCCCAATCCTACCCCAACCTAGGCCTCCGCTACTTCCACTCCCAAACCCAACCCAAGTTCGACCTCGCTCACCACCCCGGGTGCACCATGCCCCAACCATCATCACCCCATCCCCAAAAGACCTTCCCATTCCCTTGAGAAAGGTGGTCACACCCACTCACATAGAAGTAGTTGCTAGTCCGGACCCTCTCCCCACCCATGAGGAAACCCAAGTTCACACCAATGGTGATAAAGAGCTTCAACCCTTTACCACTTCAAATTGTCCGAGTCTTCAAGAGCCACAAACTTCACAAATGGCACCATAATCATAGATGGGCCCCTAGCTAGATGGCTAAGGGAGAAACCAATTCACCCCATCACGTCCTATGTCTACCCTCTCATGGAGCTAAACCTCCCCATAGTACCCTTCTCCACCTATCACACCACCATCCAATCATCCTACCAAGTGAAAAATTTAGGGGATCTTCTTAAAGGCCTAGCATGGCAAATCGAGTTCACTAACATGTTGACCCCTATGGCCGAACAACCTAGGATCCTTGACCTCCTACACCTTTGTGTCGGGTCTATCACCTCAATGTGCACCATTGGTTGCTACATTAGCGATCTCCTTTATTCCTCCCCACACCCGATGAGCCCGACCTTATCCTCAAATTGGAGTCCCTCATATCGGACAGAAAGCCAAACCCTCCTCTCATGGCCAACCCACCCACTAAGAACTTCGGCCCAATCATTTCATTAGAGGAGGATGATCCTACACCATATTGTGAGGACCTTGAGGATGTTGAGATGAACTTAGAGCTTATTTCCCCTGGGTACACTTATGTTGATCCTTTTGACCCCTCCCAATGGGAACCCTGGAACCCATGTGATCCAACCACATCACTTATCACCCACTCCTTCCTACCCTCACCCACCATGTTGGGCCAAGCCCACCTCTCCCAAGTCCCGGGCGACACAAGGGTAGCTATGACCAAGGAAGATCTACACCTAAGGAACAAGGAGGTGCCTCTCCCCATGATGTCCACCTTCCTTGACCCCTTCGACCCTTTTGAATGGAAACTCCAATGCCAAACCATACCCCAACACATCAAAGTCATTTTCGGGTTAGGAAAACATGTGACTTGGCACCTCGAACCACTTGGCATGATTCATAAGTCGGGTACATTCATTCATATCACCCACATGTCAAGTCAGAAACATGAGTGGTCCATATTCGGATGTAATGGTCGGCCTTCATTCATCATGAGTCTTAAGCATGTTAGGAGCAATCATGGATGTCCGAGTCCTCCGGCACTCATCACACCCACGCATGAGAGGGACACCTATGAATGCCCTGGCCCTCCCACACCCTTCAAAGTCTCCATGGCATTACTGCATGATTGGTCTAAGTATGGTTGTCCTGGCCCCCCTTTGCATATCATACATCTCCCACTCACACCGCATCATAGTACTTGGCATGAGCATTTAAGCAAGCAACAAACAACGAGCAGTGAGAATTACAAGAAGCAGGCAAAACCTCACGAATGCCACTTTGAATTCCGTGATGGTAACTTGGCGATGGTGACTCTGGAGTGGCTCTACCCTAGGGTCACCTCCAACTTGAGGGCACGTGGACTTGGACCTTGCCTAGTTCTGAGTGGCCTTGGCAACCCAGCTTATGGGTTGGGCTTTCTAATGGGTTTTGGGATATACCCCACTTTTCACGTGGCGGATCTAGCACCCTCTAAGGGCACCGCGGTGGAACCCAGAGAGTATCTTGAGCCTACCCCCACCTTTGTGAGTGACACCCTCGGAGAGCCTCCACATATCAGCTTGAGAGTTCGACGTGTGCACACAGAGGTAATACTAGGCAAGCAGGGTAACATCGCCAGCAAGAGGGTGTCCCCGAGCCACCTTGAGAGGATGAAGAGACGTCGCCCGGCTAAGGATGCGAGGTTGAGTTTGGAGGTTGTGGCTCGCCCGGAGCTGCATTGGAGGACCTCTCCCCTGGCGGACCCATACTCGACGGAGTCGAGTTCTTCACACCTTGGGGGTATGATGGGGGCATCTCTCGCTCTTCACATTTTTCCACAGCTTCGATTGCTCGCCAGCATAGCTCCATTGTGTCCGTCATATTTTTCTGAGTCGAGTCATGTAATTTTCATATTTTATTTGAGTCAGGTCATTATAATTTTCCTTTTATTTGAGTCATGTACCTAGGTTAATGAGTCATCTACCTAGGTTAAGTGTCATTAGGTTGATTAAGTTGCATATTGGGCCCAATTCATTAGGCTAGGCCCAAGGGCACCCCCTTCCCTTGGTTTATTGTCATTGTCCCAAAATCCAGGGACTTATTGTAAATTGTGAGATCCCTATAAATAGGACCCCACTCTCTCCATTTTCAGTTAATGAATGAATGAATGAATGGATATTTGAATTTTCTAGTGTCCAACTTAAATCTTCTTCTTTTGGTGAGAAGCCAATTGAATGGGTGAGAAGCCCCTATCCCCCCCTCTCTCTCTACCTCTCTCTCTAGGAAGTCATTTTCTCTCTCCTCTACTTTCTCTCTCTAAAACCTGCGCCCCTTTCTCTCTCCTCCCCTCCCAACCACCTTTCTCTCTTCCCCCCCTCCAATAACTCATCCCCAACTCCCCACCACCCCACCTTAACTCCACCCCAGCCCCAAGAGAGATTCCACCACTCCTCACTCCACCCTCCAACCACCAACCACCCACTCCCTTTCCCCAAGCACCCTCTCATCTCCCAAGGGAGAATTCCCACTCCCCAAGCCCCCCCTTTACCTTCCCCACACACCCCTTCCCATCCCCAAGATCAGAAATTAATCCCACCCTTAAACCCATTTTCAAATACCCTTTCCCTCTCTCCCTTCCAACCAAATTCGCAGCTCCTCTCTCACCCACTGTAAACACCACCTTCCAGACTCCATTCTCCCCCTCCCACACCTTGGAACACCCCCTCCTAGACCCCCTCACAGCCAAGGGTTGCCCCCATACCCATCCACCCCATTTCCCATCCCTTCTACCCCATTCCCCCACCACCTTTCACCACCTGCAATTCTTAGGTCGCATGCAGCAGAGCACCAGCGATTTACAGAGCCGACCACGACTTCATATCGGCGTCCCTGAAGTTCCAAGTGGTACCGTTGGAAGCGTCTATTGGTCTTCTTTGCAACGGCGGCTGTCCCGTCCCATTCGGAGCTTGCTGCTGCCCGGGGGAGTAGTTCTCCCCAAACTGCGCGTCCACCTCCAGACTGCAGACCAGAGACTGCTAGCAGAGGCTCCCACGACTATTAGCCTAAAGATCTAGAGGCGAAAGTTGGCCGAGATCTCCCTCAACAAGTCGCCTTCCATCTCCAAGAAGCGGCTCCTCAATCGACTTCCGGAGCAGCCTTTTCTCAATTTTTCTCCCTCAAGTGTGCTGGTCTGTCCACTCCCGGACTGGTCCAACACAAAAGCACTGTTTGCGCTGCTCAGGTCTACCCCGACATCTTCTGGCATCCCCGTGGGTCTCTGCTTGAAGAGGACCCGACAACGAAGCCGTCGACTACGGCCAAGCCCGATTCAGAGCTCGGGAGCGCCAGGAGTGACTTCATCTTCCTGCTGTTGTGGTCCAGAAGCAGATAGAGCCAGAACCCTGCTTCCCTGTTTGTGCCTCTGCTCCGACCAGCACCGGCAACCTGATAAATCGGAAAAATTTGGATGAATTCCTGGGTCACCTACGAAGATTTTCTAGCTAGTTTCGTCGACATCGGAGCTCTGGAGTGGCCGCTGCGATAGCAACATCAACAGTCTATCCTCTGTTCCAGAGGGCGGGCTAAATCAACCACTTTCTATCATTTAGCTCCTAGTTAATTTTTCCCCCTCCCCGCATGGCCGGCTGAGCACCCCTCCCTGCGTGGAGGTACACTTTGGTTGTAATCCAATTCCCCACCCCTAGTCCAACCACCTTGCAAGGGGCGTAGTGCATGTAACATGAATTTTCAGGTTGAAGCCTCATCGGCGCGGCGTGCGGGTGAGCCCACACTTCCTCGCTCGCCCTCGTCTCCGACCGGGATCGGTGTCTTCACACCAGTCAGGTGAGCTTCAGTTACCCCTTACTGGTTTTATTCCTTTGCTGGTTTAGTATTGCTGCTAGTGCCGTCGGATGGTAAGGAGTGCCCGATCCTGAATTACTTATGTGTGAGTGACTACCGCAGGCAAGTTGTGAGTGAGCCATTACATCCCACGCCCTTGGCGCGCTGGCCGCCCCCAAAGGTGGGCATCCCAGGGCCCTTAGGGGTTCAACCTTAGGCTATCCAACCCCCGGAGCAGCGAGGTCCCGTCCTGGACCCTCACCACCATCACCGGATTGCCTACGGGCACGAGAGTGCGCTTAGCGGGCGAGTCCGCTCGAGTAAAGTCACCGGTTCGTGCTTTGCTTGCTTGCTAGGTCCAAGGGATTTTTGGTCTCGTGACTATCACCCCCAAGGTGGTGTCACATCATCTTTGATCTTCCAAATCTTCCTTCAAATCCTCGCCAATCTTCGCAGCAGCGTAACCTTAGCCTCCAGGGATGGTTTGAGGGTCGAATGGGGTTCTATTTATAGCCAAAACTTGGCCAAATTCATCAAGATTACTTGCCTAACAATGCCTAACTTTCCAACTCTGAATTAGAAGAAAATTCCAATTTTTCTTCTTAACCTAACCTCCTTTTGGTGTGAAATCAATGTAAAAACAGCTGGTCTAAGGTGGGCTGTTAGGTAAGGGTCAATTTTTTTGCCAAACTTTTAGAAATGGGGTTATTTTAATCCCTTAAATGGCATATTAAACATGTGTTACAAATTTAAGGTTAATGTAACCATTATTGAATCCTTTAACCATTAATTCAGCCCATTATGGATTATCCAATGGGCCAATTGTGATCCCAGTCCATTACATGGACTTTTATTGGGCTTGCAATGATTTATCTAAGGGTTAAAGCATTTAATTTCAATTTACCTTAAGTAAATTCAAGTAAATTCACTATTCTAGTTTAGAAAAATATAATTTAATTATTTCATGACAAATTTAATTGTATAATTTGTTTGAAAAAAATTATTTCTCATTTAAAATTAACGGGTTTCTACAGGCAATCTAGCATACGATGCTCCCTGCTTCTACAACGTCGACAAGCACCAAGGCGCTTCCAACATTCTTCAACCGAATGGCCGAACTTCTCGCAAAATGTGCAAGCCGCCATGACTTGCTCCTTCTCCTCCTTGACTTTCTTGTTCTTCTGGGAACTTCCACCGTTCCCGCTCCTGGATCTTTTCTTACTATCACGGCTTTTATGAGGTTCCGTGATGTTGAATTTTTCTTTCTTATAATACCGATCAGATCGTTGGCTGGACTCTTCTCATTTTCCTTTCAATTTCTCGACCTTTTCTAAGGTCCTCTCACATAAATATGCTCGCTGGACCATCTCTGCATAAGTACGGATGTTTTGGGTCCCGAGCTGCTGAATGAAACCGGGTCGTAACCTGTCCATAAATCGATTAGCCTTCAGTAAATCGGTGCTGATTAAATGCGGTGCATAGGGTGCTAGCCTGGAGAATTGAAGTTCATACTCCGCGACTGTCATCATTCCCTGACGAAGAGAGGCGAACTCCATAGCCTTTCTTTCTTTAACATGTTCAGAAAAGTACTTAGCTCGAAATAGAATAAGAAAATCGTCCCATGTATGAGGTGCATCTGCCGGAGGTGTAGGTACTGATTTCCACCATGTGCGTGCATCTTTATTGAGTTGAAATATTGCAAGACACACTTTTTTCTTGGTCCGTGCATTGGATAACATCGAAGATACGATTCATCTCATCTATCCAGTTTTCTGCCTCATCTGGGTTGGAAGAACCGTAGAAACGCGGAGGGTTTAAGCTCCAAAAATTACGATGTAAGTCACCAGCCCTCGCCCCTGCACCTGCCTGGGTGATGTTAGAGTTGGATGGACGCAGTCTATCTCCAAGAAGTATGGATCTAGAGGGGGGTGAATAGATCTACAGCCTAATTTAAAACCAGTTGTAGGTTCAAATGCGGAATAAAGGCAGATCTACTAAAACACTAAGTCGAGTGTCTAAACATAGCAACAACACACGTGATCTGTGAAGATAATCAAGAGATTCAGTAAGAACAAACTCATAAACACAATGCACACAAGATTTTAGGTGGTTCGGTCAATGACCTACATCCACCCCACACTCAACCGAGTATGGCTTACTGCTGCGCAACACAGCTTGCGTCCGCTGGGCAATACAGCTTGGCCTACAAACCGCTGAGCAACACAGTTTGCTGTCCAGTGGAATCCTCCACTGCCCGCTGAGCAACACAGCTTGCTGTCTAGAGGATACACCTCTGCAAACCGCTGAGCAACACAGCTTGCTGTCCAGAGGATACACCTCTGCAAACCGCTGGGGAAGTACAGCTTAACCCGTCCGAGACCAAGTCTCGCCAGCTGAGGATTACAGCTTTACCTGTCCAGTGGAAACCTCCACTGCATCCGCTGACATACAGCTTGAATAAGGGATAAAGTGGAAAACGAAAATAGAATGAAACAGCAATCGGAAAGCTGTAAATGAAGAACACAATATAGCTCTCAACAGAGCAGACTGGCCTGGATTTGATCCACGGTCCAGTGAAAAAATCTTCAGACTTCACTCTTCTTCTCTCAATCTCACTGTCTCTCTTTCTTTCTCTCTGTATCTTCTTTTCTCCTTTTCTTCTTCTATGCTTTTCTTCTCTCACAGTGGATCTCGGTGGCTACTGTTTCAGACTGGACGTATATGCTTCGCCAACTTCGATCATCTTCTTCAGAAGATGAAGACTGATATTTATAACAGCAGCAGCTGGATAAGGGCGCGTGGCTTCCACGTTTTCCCGCCCAAGGAATTCTCCAGATTCGAGATGCTTCCATCCACGTGGCAGCATCTGGTCACCTTGTCCTCCTAGGATCACGAGCCATGTCAGCAATCTCAGTAGAGAGTCCCTGTCAAACAGAGTATCGGATGATCAGGTTGAAGAACAACTCTGTATAGACTTATCAAAAGAACTTCGTTGTATAGACTTGACCAAAAACCTGAGACACTAACGAAGACACTGGACTGACACTAACTCGAAGACGAAAGACAAAACTGACATGAAGTGTGGTCACAAGGCGAGACAGACACGGGGTCTAGGAAAGACAACACGAGGACACAATACGGAAACGACACGAAGACAACTCGATGATACAAACACAGAAACAACAGAAACCGACACGAAGTGTGGTTTCAACATACGAAAGACACGAAGTCTAGGAAACACGACACGAAGACATGAGAGGGAAAACGACACGAAGTCATGAGAGGAAAAACGACACGAAGTCATGAGAACAGCACGAGGTGAAAACGACACGGGCTGACCACGACACGAAGACAGAAACAGAAATTGACACGGGTTGAAAACAACACGAAGACGAAAAACAGAAATTGACACGGAGTGTGGTCAAGCCGAGAAGGACACGAAGTCTAAAGATAAAAACAGCACGAAGACACAAATACTAAAACAACACGAAGACGAAGACAGACACGGCTATCACGACACGCGATGAAGCAGTGAAACCAGAAACAAAGGAAACGACTCGAGGAACAACAGTAAGTGACACGAAGACACAATAAAGGGAACGACACGAAGACACAACAAGGATACAACACGAAGACGTTGGATGCAACAGTGCAATGTATAGACTTTAAGTCCAATGCAAAAGGCTGTACAGACTTCATGAACAGTGCATGATTGTACTGGACGATGTATACACTTAGCCTATGCAGACCAGTCCGATGTATAGACTTTAAAGAAATACATGCTACAGTGCAATGTCTAGACTTGCTGTGTCTTCGCCAAATGCATGCTACATTCCACTCTATGGACTTAGAAGAATGATGCATGAGACGCTCAATGTATCGACCTTGAGCTTGCTATGCAGTGTATAGACTTAGAGCATAAGCGCCACGATGCAATGTATAGACATGCTATAAGATGCAGAATGAGACGCTGAAGTCTGTATAGACTTCACCAAGACACTGCATAACACTATGATGCACAATGTGTAGACTATGCATATAACAGAAGTCTAACACAAACAATATATCAGTCATACACGTGTATTCTCTATCTGATATACCAGTCACAGTCAAGTTGCTATCATCAAAACACAATGTCATCAAAACACTCATGTGTTGCTATCATCAAAACACAATAGCATTGCTATCATCAAATCATCATAGCACATGTCATCAAATCATCATAGCACATGCTTGTGCCTAGGGAGCACAACATTCTCCCCCTTTTTGATGATGGCAACACACTGTGACAGTGAGTCACACACAAAATTTTCTCCCCCTTTGACATGATCAAAAAGAGAAAGACAGTAAAAACACGAGTGCAACATGGCAATATGAATGCAAATACCCTTAGAACAAGAAACTCTCCCTGAAGATAGGACTCCCCTTGAATGAATTCTCCCCCTTTTAAGTGGGATATTGTGTTCAAGAAATCAGATATACAAAGGGAAAGATCAAGAACTCATCTGACTGGCATTCTGAACAAGTAGTTCAGGAATAAGCATTCTAAAGCACAGAGTCTTCATTCATATGAATTTAGAAACTACTTTCAGATAAAAGTCTGGTTTAAAGGTTATAAATTTTGAGTTCATGCACTACAATCAATGGATAAGTTGGCTGTGCATGATAAAACAATAAACCAGAATCATATTTACATGAAAGATTCAGTTTCAAAATATCCTACTTTCGTATACTCATTTAAAAGTTGTTATGAAATTCTAGGTCATGTATTGAAAATAAACAAATTGACATCCATGAATTTTCTTTTGAAGGAACAGCATTTTTCAGTAATGTTTCATTTAGGGCATTCAGGTACCAAAAGTCTTTTTGCATAAGGGTATACGTTTATCAGACGCCAATACCCCTAGATACTCAACATGATGGACCATCTGGCCTATGATCAACCTCAATAGAATTGATTGACACCTTTTTGTGTGAGGGTACACGTTTATTGGACGCCAGTTACCCCCAGGTACTCAGTGAAAATAACCTACTGTTTTGATCATTTTATACAGAGATAGCTGATATACTTCATGACATGAGTGTTGTCCACTTCTTTGATGGATCACTCAGTTTCTCAGTGATTTACCAGTCATTGCTATGCCAATGTTAATTTTCAATGATTTTTAATATTTTTCAATATCTTTCTTAGCTGTCCTTTATATGTTTCAGAATGACTTGTTTAAGGACAATACACATACTTAGCTTCTCTAACATGATTTCAGATGAGATTTCAGATTTCAGATATGATTAGCTTTGTTTGACATGAAATAAGAAAGGGGTTGAGAGTTTTATCAATTTTCAGCTTTCTTATTTACAGATTGCAATCTTTAAACTTCAATGATTATAAAGTTTAAACCATTAAGTCAGTCTTTAAGCAATTTAAAATTCTTATAAGAGAAGAAGTCTGTTTTCTATTGCTTAGAAATCAGAACTTACTAACAGATTGCCATAAGTCAGACTCAATCATTTAGAGTCAATGATGAAATGATTCAATAGAATTGATGACCACTCTGAATTTCTAACAGTACTCCCCCTGTCTATATGCATGTAATTTTGCTAATGAATGACAAGAATTAAATGAGAGAGAGCTTATGCATAGATCATGAATGTATGATATGCAAAGGCATGCAAAGACTCAACAAACTCCCCCTGAATATATGCAATGTCTTCTCTGAAAATTGAACAAGGGATTTTGAAATTCATGCTCATTCAGACTGCCCTATCAATGAATATAACCGATGGTACTAGGCGGAGAACCTGATCTCAATGACCATCTCACACATAGCAAGAGCCTCCAGGCAAATTTCCCTGCCCTTTAGTAGCTTACCATTTAATATACCACGGTTATGCAGAGAAAAGCAGTTCAAAGCAGTTTCAATATGCATGTGATTTTAGACACATTCATGACTAAATGATATGTAATGATGATCATAAAAAGTATGAGTGTCATGCATGATCATGAGTTTGTTGCAACATCGAGCATTCACAAAACCAGCAGAGAGTTTATTCATTAGAGAGCATCATTCGGGAGCAATCAACTTTTCAAGATAATTCAGTTTCTAGCATTCAGTGTACACAGTGCAATAACATGCAAAGAGAAAAGAATCATCAGTTTTTGTGCAGAATTTAAATTCAGTAGCTGAGTCTGGAATGCAGACTGATCAGCTAGACAAGATGAGAAAGTCAGGAATTAACTAATCAGATTGACATTACTTTCTCAATTCAATTCTGAAGAAAAGTCACTTACCTGCTTTACCTGACTGATTTATTTTTACCCTTAGTGTTCCATCAGATTGTTGACAAGGCCTCCAATCTCTTTTAGCTTTTGAATTTATGGCCTTATCTCCTGTCATATGCCTGAAGCAGCCACTATCCAAGTACCACAGATTTGTCCTTGGCTGCCAGACATACTTGCACACACAATCAAGTAGATGAGTTTGGAACCCAAGTCTGATTGGGCTCCAGAGAATATGGAATAGAAGTAAAGCAAGACAGCAGACTTTTTGGTATCCACATTTGTTTGAAAGGATTTTGTTCAGTGGATCCTACATATTTCTTTCTATTGTTGTTCCTTTTCTTTTTGTTATTTTTCTTCTTATTTACACAAGCATGATTATTGACAGTGTTGTTTCTTTGCCAGTGCCTTGGCCAGGGTGTGTTCACGAAGTTTTTGCCATAGTAGTTCTTGGGCTGACTGAAATAATGCATATTTCTAGGTGACCAGTTTCCATAACCACTAACCCAATTTCTAGTGTAAGGTCTATGATATTGTGTAGCCTGATATGCAAGACCTGCAAACCTTCCCGGAGTTCTAGTCCAACCTGACCTATTGAAATAGGTTGGCTGTGCATTGTAGTAAGTCTGAGCTCTGGGTTGATAGAAATAATTGGGTTGACTCCTGGCAGCATTCTGTCTCCCCTGTACTTTGGACCCTGCTGACCTATTCATGGGTGTGTATTTGGTCTTCTTCAGATGTGATGGTGATGGTGGAGACTTTGTGGCCTTGACATGGGGTTTATATGACTGTTTAGGTTGACCCCTAACCTGTGATTTAGCCTTGAGATTTTGCTTGTATGTGCTGGCTCTACTTGGCTCATTAACCTTTTGTTTGCCCTTTTCCTCAGCACTGGGCCTTTTCAGATTAGCAGTTTTGTTCATTGAAATAGTTGAGTTCATGCTAATTAGAGGTCCCTTTTCTTTTTGAGCAACAAATGAAATCGTTTTCATCCCAAATATTTTTGTTGCACTAGAATTAAATCCTAGGCCCTCTTTTCTAAAATTAGCCTTTGACCCTAACAAAGCATTTAAATTCTCTGTACCTTGGGTCATTTTCTCAATGGTCTTAAGCTTGTCCTCATTGTCCTTTTGAATATCTTCAACAGATTTCTTAAGTTCAGTATTTACAATTTGGACAGCTTCATATTTCTCATTCACCAGCTTCATCTCACTCTCATATTTTTGAATTTTCATTTTCCATTCATCAATTTCCTTTTCTAACCTCACATTCTCTTCCCTAGAAGTTTTTAACTCATTCTTGATTTCTTCTGATTCAGAACATGTGAGTTTGAGTTTATTATTTTCAGCTTCAATACATGCAATTTTATCAGACAATGAGGTATCATTTTGCATGAAATTGATTTTTCTTTTTAAATACCTATTTTCCCTTCTAATATCATCTGCTTGATCAGCTAGTTTATGATAGGCATCTATCCATTCAACGATAGTAAGATTATTAAATGGAGAAGTTACCTTATCTAAATCTTCCTCTCTGTCTTCAGAGCTAGTTGCCATGAGACAGCTGGGTTTTTCAGCTTCAACTTCACTGTCCGAAGTATTGCTGAGACAACCTTCATCCTCATCACTCCATGTGCTGATCATGGCTCTTCCTTTCGTGTTCTTTCTGTTTGATTTGTCCTTGTGCTTCTGGTTCTTCGAACAGTCAGATTTCAGATGGCCAGAGTTCCTGCATTGGTAACACACGTGAGTTCCATATTGATTTTCAGGTTTAGATTTATACCTTGTGTCCTGCAGGCCGCCACTATGGTTCCTTCGGTTGAATTGTCCTCCTTCTTTCCTGAGGAACCGCCTGAACTCTTTAGTCATCATAGCCATCTCAGTATGAGTTATGTCTTGTTCATTCAAGCTCTCCTCGGATGATGATCTGCTAGAGCTGGATCGGTTTGATTTGTTGGATTTGCTAGCACCAGCCTTCAGTGCGATCGGTTTCCTCTTTTCTTCAGCTTCATCTACCTTCGGCAGATTCATCTCATACGCCATTAGAGATCCAATTAGCTCATCTGCCCTTGTATTGTGCAGATCTCTTGACTCTTCCATGACGGTGGCCTTGGTGTGCCAGATTGAAGTCAAGGATCGCAAAATCTTCCTGACTACATCATACTCAGAATACTTCTTCCCGAATCCTCTGAGGCCATTAGTAATAGTTGTCAATCTAGCATACATCTCCTTGATGGTCTCGTTGGGTTTCATCTTGAAGGCTTCATATTCAGACACAAGTAAATTGGCTTTCGTCTCTCTAACCTGAGAAGTCCCTTCATGAATTGCTTCCAGTGCATCCCACATCTCCTTAGCTGAATTGTAGGCTGATACTCGAGAAAATTCAGTGGGATGCAGAGAACATTGGACTGCGTTGATTGCACTCCAGTTGAGCGTGGACCTTTTGATTTCCTCTTTGGTCCAGACTTCCTCATTCGGGGACAGCTCATAAGGTCCCTTGCTAACTACCTTCCAAAGCTCGTAATCCTTAGCCCTAAAAAAGACCTGCATACGGTTCTTCCAGTATGCGTAGTTGGATCCATCGAAGTATGGGGGCTTTGTAGTTGAGTGACCTTCAGCAATCATCCCTCGAACATCCATCTTGCCTTTCCTCTTCGGGCGATGAGTACCTGTAGAAGAGTTAGGCTCTGATACCAAGTGTTGGAGTTGGATGGACGCAGTCTATCTCCAAGAAGTATGGATCTAGAGGGGGGTGAATAGATCTACAGCCTAATTTAAAACCAGTTGTAGGTTCAAATGCGGAATAAAGGCAGATCTACTAAAACACTAAGTCGAGTGTCTAAACTTAGCAACAACACACGTGATCTGTGAAGATAATCAAGAGATTCAGTAAGAACAAACTCACAAACACAATGCACACAAGATTTTAGGTGGTTCGGTCAATGACCTACATCCACCCCACACTCAACCGAGTATGGCTTACTGCTGCGCAACACAGCTTGCGTCCGCTGGGCAATACAGCTTGGCCTACAAACCGCTGAGCAACACAGTTTGCTGTCTAGTGGAATCCTCCACTGCCCGCTGAGCAACACAGCTTGCTGTCCAGAGGATACACCTCTGCAAACCACTGAGCAACACAGCTTGTTGTCCAGAGGATACACCTCTGCAAACCGCTGGGAAAGTACAGCTTAACCCGTCCGAGACCAAGTCTCGCCAGCTGAGGATTACAGCTTTACCTGTCCAGTGGAAACCTCCACTGCATCCGCTGACATACAGCTTGAATAAGGGATAAAGTGGAAAACGAAAATAGAATGAAACAGCAATCGGAAAGCTGTAAATGAAGAACACAATATAGCTCTCAACAGAGCAGACTGGCCTGGATTTGATCCACGTTCCAGTGAACAAATCTTCAGACTTCACTCTTCTTCTCTCAATCTCACTGTCTCTCTTTCTTTCTCTCTTTCTTTCTCTCTGTATCTTCTTCTCTCCTTTTCTTCTTCTATGCTTTTCTTCTCTCACAGTGGATCTCGGTGGCTACTGTTTCAGACTGGACGTATATGCTTCGCCAACTTCGATCATCTTCTTCAGAAGATGAAGACTGATATTTATAACAGCAGTAGCTGGATAAGGGCGCGTGGCTTCCACGTTTTCCCGCCCAAGGAATTCTCCAGATTCGAGATGCTTCCATCCACGTGGCAGCATCTTGTCACCTTGTCCTCCTGGGATCACGAGCCATGTCAGCAATCTCAGTAGAGAGTCCCTGTCAAACAGAGTATCGGATGATCAGGTTGAAGAACAACTCTGTATAGACTTATCAAAAGAACTTCGTTGTATAGACTTGACCAAAAACCTGAGACACTAACGAAGACACTGGACTGACACTAACTCGAAGACGAAAGACAAAACTGACACGAAGTGTGGTCACAAGGCGAGACAGACACGGGATCTAGGAAAGACAACACGAGGACACAATACGGAAACGACACGAAGACAACTCGATGATACAAACACAGAAACAACAGAAACCGACACGAAGTGTGGTTTCAACATACTAAAGACACGAAGTCTAGGAAACACGACACGAAGACATGAGAGGGAAAATGACACGAAGTCATGAGAGGAAAAACGACACGAAGTCATGAGAGGGAAAACGACACGAAGTCATGAGAACAGCACGAGGTGAAAATGACACGGGCTGACCACGACACGAAGACAGAAACAGAAATTGACACGGGTTGAAAACAACACGAAGACGAAAAATAGAAATTGACACGGAGTGTGGTCAAGGCGAGAAGGACACGAAGTCTAAAGAGAAAAATAGCACGAAGACACAAATACTAAAACAACACGAAGACGAAGACAGACACGGCTATCACGACACGCGATGAAGCAGTGAAACCAGAAACAAAGGAAACGACTCGAGGAACAACAGTAAGTGACACGAAGACACAATAAAGGGAACGACACGAAGACACAATAAGGATACAACACGAAGACGTTGGATGCAACAGTGCAATGTATAGACTTTAAGTCCAATGCAAAAGGCTGTACAGACTTCATGAACAGTGCATGATTGTACTGGACGATGTATACACTTAGCCTATGCAGACCAGTCCGATGTATAGACTTTAAAGAAATACATGCTACAGTGCAATGTCTAGACTTGCTGTGCCTTCGCCAAATGCATGCTACAGTCCACTCTATGGACTTAGAAGAATGATGCATGAGACGCTCAATGTATCGACCTTGAGCTTGCTATGCAGTGTATAGACTTAGAGCATAAGCGCCACGATGCAATGTATAGACATGCTATAAGATGCAGAATGAGACGCTGAAGTCTGTATAGACTTCACCAAGACACTGCATAACACTATGATGCACAATGTGTAGACTATGCATATAACAGAAGTCTAACACAAACAATATATCAGTCATACACGTGTATTCTCTATCTGATATACCAGTCACAGTCAAGTTGCTATCATCAAAACACAATGTCATCAAAACACTCATGTGTTGCTATCATCAAAACACAACAGCATTGCTATCATCAAATCATCATAGCACATGTCATCAAATCCGAGGGGGCACAACAGGTGATGGGGACATCGAAGCAAGACCGCTCATATTATGTTTGCATGTATGTCCTTTTATATTTATATGTATACCCTTGTGTTATATGGGTACGTATTTGTAAGTCTTAGTGGGTTTCTATGCAAAATGCCAGTAGGACTTGCAAGGGGGGCCCCAGTCCTTCCCCATTGGTCCACTTAGGGCATGTGGGGCTGGTCAACCATCCTAGGTGGCCATCTAGAAGGTTTGAATGCTAATTAGACACATGGGAGACAAAGGAGTTAAAAGGTCAAGGGTAGGCCACCTACCCTCCTCCTTGGTCAAGGGGGCGCCCCCCCCCCTTTAGAATTAATTAGGATTTTCTTTTTTTTATTTTGTTTGAATCAAATGTGATGTCCCTTATGTGCCCCTCCATATCCTAGATCTGAGGGTATTCATGGTCTTTTTTCATTTATTATATAAGCCTTGTATTTCTATTATGTGAAAATTAATGAAGATAAAAAAAGCTTATGAAGCAAGAGAGCCATTTGCGCCCCCTCCCCTCTCTCCTCTGGTTCCCTCCCCCTCCTCCAGCTTTCTAGAGTGTACAACCTCTCTATCCCCTCTCCTCTATCTCTGATCTTCATCTCTGGTGCCGCCGCCGCCGTCGCCTCCGTTCGTGCTGCCATCGAGTCGCCGCGAAGCCATCTCCGAGGTGCTGTCCAAGGTTCTGTCCTGCTGAATAGAGGTCCACTACGAGAATTTCTTCTCTCCACCTCGAGATCTTCTGGAGCGAAAAATTTCAGAGTGTGTTCTTATCTTGATTCCCCATCTCCACAAAAAATTTCACGTCCAAAATCTTTCTTCTGTTATTTTTACATTTTCGGTCTTCAAGTCCTCCCAGATCTGTCAGCTTTCTGTTCACTGTGGCAGTAGGCCTGAGATCATCAACTTCGACCCTCTAAATGATTTTTACTTGAATCACCAAATTTACTAGAGGTTCTGTCCACCATCCCCTCCATCCACAAAGTTTCGTGAAATTTCTAAAGACCTCCACCTATTTTCTAAAAATCCCCTTCAGATCCAAAATAGTTCTGTCTTCATCAGTCCTGATCCGACCACAGTCCAGTATAAAATCCCCAGCAAATTCAATTCTCCACAAAACCTTTCACAAAAAATATTCTCGTCTTTCTTGTTCAATTCTCTACAACTTTTAAGAAGAGCTCAAGATCTGAATCGGAAGTCTCCTTTATAGTCAACGCTAGTTCTCAGTCTATTCTCAGTTTTCCTGATCAGATCTGAGACTGAGTACATCAAGCTTCAAAAATCGGCCATCCGAAATACAGCTCTGGTGAATTTTTCTGAGTCTTACAGGGTCGAAGGACTTCGACAGAGCTTTCCAACGATACCTCTTGTGCGTCGATCTGACGTCGGGAGTGATTGCAGCGATAGATCTCGCCGGGTCGCGCGCCTGAAAATAGAAACAACAGATCCGTGGGCACCTTTTCCGACCGGTGATGATCGGAGCCGCCCGGCCTCCGGTCGGCGAACCAGCGTGCCGCCATCCCAGGAAGCGCTTTCCCAGGCGTCCCCACTATAGTGGTGCCACCCCGGTCCCACACGGCCCCACCGACCAGTGCGTGGGCCCCACAACCAGCAGCATATGCCGTCCGAACCGTGCCGACGGGGTGATCAAGTGCAGCCCGTCAACTCGAGATCAGTCCTCCCGGACCCACTTGTGTAGCCCTTTACCTCCCTACGTGGAGTGGGCGATATTTCATTGCTGTAATTTAATTCATTACTATTACCGAGAGTTACCGAATTCGGCTGGAATCGTCTTCCCCACGCCGAGAGCTTGGAGGTATCGTAGTCACTCCTTGCTTGGCACTTTGCTTTATTTCATATATGCTTGTTTATGCCACTGCTAGAGAGCATGTTAGGTTAATCTAGCTCGCTATATATTGATATTTATCACTGCTGCGAGAGAGAGCGAGACCGTCCCGTGACCCGATCCGGGCACAAGAGAGAATTGACCACCCTAGCTCTTGCCGGTTTCTCAACCGCACACGTCCGACGCTTCCCTCGAAAAGGGACGATCACGAGCTTGTTTAGAGTCCGAGGGTCGCATACCCATTTGGAGTCGAGTCGCGTGTCCGTCCCACATCAATTTGGTATCAGAGCCAGGTTGAGTCTAGGGTGTTTAAAATAAAAAAAAGAGTGTCATTTACATCTAGTCATCGTCTAAGTCGGTCTAGGGTGCATTTGCATCGCTTTACTCGGTATATTAAAAGGTGTTGTCCGAACATTAGGCTACGCCTATCGGGAAGGCCGCACACTTGCGCGAGTGATCTTCGGATCGATTAACTCTGCCACGTGCCGAGTTTTGGTTGAGTCTAGGTGCATCATCCTTGTTTTAGTCCGTGTGTTTGCATGCCCACTCGTAGAGGTACACAGTACTCACCCCCACCACCACCTATGGCGGATCCCCGGGTCACTAGTCTCGATGCATCAGCTGTGGCCGAAATGTTCCACACCCTTATGGGACAAATGCAAGGATTGCATACACGTATCGATGGGTTAGGTACACAAATGGGTGAGTTGAGTACTCGAATGGATAGGATGGAAGGGTTGAGTACACGAGTGAATGGCCTAGGCACCCGCCTAGAAGAGAGGATGAAGACCTTAGAGGATAGGGCCGACGGGTCGAACCAGTCCGTTCAGGGATTGGTCGGGAGAGTTGCCGCACTAGAGAGAGACCCAGCCGAGGCACACCCAAGTGGCCCAGTCAAGGCACCCCTCCCACCTACACAAGGTCAATCGGAGCCGGTTCATCAACTCGCATTTCCAAGGGTTCAAGGGGTAGATGTTAGGAGGCGTGAAGTCCCCGAGGTGCATGACTATGAGTCCGATAATGAGCATCGGGGATATGGTCATGATCGTTGCCCTACACGGCGTACCCACGACCAAGATATGGATGAACGGGCCCTTAGGACCGTTCGGGCAGACCCTCCCACCTTTGACGGGTCCTTAGACCCGAAGGTCTATCTTGATTGGGAGGCTGGCATGGACCGATATTTTGAGTGGTTCGAGATGTCGGACCAACGGAAAGTCAAGTTCGCTAGGATGAAACTCTTAGGCCAAGCACAAACCTACTGGAGGAACATGGAGAACCTATTGTTTCATCGTCATGAGCCTCCGATCGATACTTGGACCGAGATGAGGGAAAAGCTTAGGAAGAAGTACCTCCCTACCTCCTACCGCCAGCGTCTCATAGAAAGCTGGCAAAGTCTCACCCAAGGAGACCGATCCGTCTCTGATTACATTGCCGAGTTTGATGAATACTATTTGCGATGTGATGCCATGGAAGAAGACTCCCTTACTGTCTCCTGATTTCGGCGTGGTCTACGACCGCACCTACGGTATGAGTTTCTCCGCCACAAGGTGGATAAGTTGGAGGATGCATACCAAGTTGCTCTCGAGATGGAGCAATTCGAGGGAGAGTTCGAGTCTATTCCATGGTGGGGCTCCGCTCCTTCCCGTAGTGCTGATTCACGTGGCTCCTTAGGTTCATACCCGAGGGGACCCATGGCTCATCCTCATGAGCCCGCCCGTTAGGAGCACTTCACTCCTAGACCTCGACCTCCCCCACCATGGGATCTACCTCCACCCCAACCATCGGCACCCATAGCCCGTCCTCTGGCACCGGCACCCCCACCACTGTTGCCCACGGCACCTACACCTCCACCCTTGTTGCCTACACCCTCTGTCCATCGGGAGGATAAGGGTAAGGCCCCTCTTATCGGAGAGAGTAGTAGGTCACGGCTGCAGTGTTTCCATTGTCATGGGTTTGGCCACATCGCCAGCCAATGTCCCACTCATGCCACACTAGCCCTAGGGGTTGAAGAGGCCTCACCTTTTGGGCTCGAGTTTGTTGACTATGAGGCCGATCCGGAACTCGCCGCTGAGCATGAAGCTCAGGAGCTTGCCGCAGCTCAGGATGCAGTCACTTAGTGGGGATGATGTTACCGCCTTAGTCTAGGGTCATGCATGAGTCAGTGTGTTTCTTCTTTGTGTGGTTTGTTTGTGTGGCTTGTTTGTGTGGTTTGCATACGTGTGTTAGTGCATGGTGAGTCTGCATGTGTCTTGTGCAAGCTCGTTGTCGGTCTCTTATGAGTGAGAGATGAGTGGACTCGCTCGATGAGTATGGGATCAGTTCTACATCAATGCCCCGGATCTAGTCACCTACAGGGACTCAGCAGTGATTCCTAGTAAGTCTTCAAGCCGCCTCCTTCCCCTTGAGAGTGACCCCACCCCGGAGTGTTCTAGCACTATCCCCTTCCCATAGCAGCATGCGCATATCGAGTATATACGGAATGAGCAGGTGATGATCACTTGGAGTGGAGCGTACCCGCATTACTTGGTACGGTGACGGATCCGCCGGAGCTACTCGAGCAGTCACCCCTTTACTCGATGGGGTCAAGTTCTTCCCACCCGGGGAGAATTGATGGGGACATCGAAGCAAGACCGCTCATATTATGTTTGCATTTATGTCCTTTTATATTTGTATGTATACCCTTGTGTTACATGGGTACGCAATTGTAATTCTTAGTGAGTTTATATGCAAAATGCCAATAGGACCTGCTAGGGGGGGCCCAGTCCTTCCCCATTGGTCCACCTAGGTCATGTGGGGCTGGTCAACCATCCTAGGTGGCCATCTAGAAGGTTTGAATGCTAATTAGACACATGGGAGACAAAGGAGTTAAAAGGTCAAGGGTAGGCCACCTACCCTCCCCCTTGGTCAAGGGGGCGCCCCCCCCTTTAGAATTAATTAGGATTTTCTTTTTTTTATTTTGTTTGAATCAAATGTGATGTCCCTTATGTGCCCCTCCAGATCCTAGATCTGAGGGTATTCATGGTCTTTTTCCATTTATTATATAAGCCTTGTATTTCTATTATGTGAAAATTAATGAAGAGAAAAAAAGCTTGTGAAGTAAGAGAGCCATTTGTGCCCCCTCCCCTCTCTCCTCTGGTTCCCTCCCCCTCCTCCAGCTTTCTAGAGTGTACAACCTCTCTATCCCCTCTCCTCTATCTCTGATCTTCATCTCTGGTGCCGCCGCCGCCGTTCGTGCCGCCATCGAGCCGGCACGAAGCCATCTCCAAGGTGCTGTCCAAGGTTCTGTCCTGCTGAACAGAGGTCCACTACGAGAATTTCTGCTCTCTACCTCGAGATCTTCTGGAGCGAAAAATTTCAGAGTGTGTTCTTATCTTGATTCCCCATCTCCAAAAACAATTTCACGTCCAAAATCGTTCTTCTGCTATTTTTACATTTTCGGTCTTCAAGTCCTCCCAGATCTGTCAGCTTTCTGTTCACTATGGCAGTAGGCCTGAGATCATCAACGTCGACCCTCTAAATGATTTTTACTTGAATCACCAAATTTACTAGAGGTTCTGTCCACTATCCCCTCCATCCACAAATTTTCGTGGAATTTCTAAAGACCTCCACCTATTTTCTAAAAATCTCCTTCAGATCCAAAATAGTTCTGTCTTCATCAGTCCTGATCCGACCACAGTCCAGTATAAAATCTCCAGAAAATTCAATTCTCCACAAAACCTTTCACAAAAACTATTCTCGTCTTCCTTGTTCAATTCTCTACAATGTTTAAGAAGGGATCAAGATCTGAATCGGAAGTCTCCTTTACGGTCAACGCTGGTTCTCAATCAGATCTCAGTTTTCCTGATCAGATCTGAGACTGAGTACAGCAAGCTTCAAAAATCGGCCATCCGAAATACAGCTCTGGTGAATTTTTCTGAGTCCCACAGGGTCGAAGGACTTCGACAGAGCTTTCCAACGATACCTCTTATGCGTCGATCTGACGTCGGGAGTGATCGCAGCGACAGATATCGCCGGGCCGCGCGCCTGAAAACAGAAACAACAGATCCGTGGGCACCTTTTCCGACCGGTGACGATCGGAGCCGCCCGCCCTCCGGCCGACGAACCAGCGCACCACCATCCTAGGAAGCGCTTCCCCAAACGTCCCCACTACAGTGGTGCCACCCCGGTCCCACATGGCCCCACCGACCAGCGCATGGGCCCCACAACCAGCAGCATACGCCGTCCGAACCGTGCCGACGGGGTGATCAAGTGCAGCCCGTCAACTCGAGATCGGTCCTCCCGGACCCACTTGTGTAGCCCTTTACCTCCCTGCGTGGAGTGGGCGATATTTCATTGCTGTAATTTAATTCATTACTGTTACCGGGAGTTACCGAATTCGGCCGGGATCATCTTCCCCACGCCGAAAGCGTGGAGGTATCGTATTCGCTCCTTGCTTGGCACTTTGCTTTATTTCATATATGCTTATTTTTGCCGCTGCTAGAGAGCATGTTAGGTTAATCTAGCTCGCTATATATTGATATTCATCGCTGCTACGAGAGAGAGCGAGACCGTCCCGTGACCCGATCCGGGCATAAGAGAGAATTGACCACCCTAGCTCTTGCCAGTTTCTCAACCGCGCACGTCCGACGCTTCCCTCGAAAAGGAAAGATCGTGAGCTTGTTTAGAGTCCGAGGGTCGTATACCCATTTGGAGTCCAGTCGCGTGTCTATCCCGCATCACTGGGCCATAGTTTGTAATGCCTGAGTAAGGCCGGCAACCGTTTGTTGGATGCCACCCTAATCTATGCGATGAGCCATTGTAATGATGAGGTACCTGAGAGAAATAACAATTTGTTAATTCTCATAGAATTAGAAAGAGATAAATCTTAAAACTAATTAATTATCTTATCCCGGGTTCTACCCAATTCTCGCATGGGTGAGGAAATTTCTTCCTTAGTTCATAGGTATGGGTCCTTAAGCCTTAGACTTATCGTATGACGTGACTCTTTTCCCTAAGTCCTGAGACTTAGGCTCTGATACCAACTTAACTGTCACGCCCCGAGCCTTTATTACAGCGGAAGACTAACTCGGGAAATTGTGAACAGCCGGCATGGTAAGCCTCTTGCAAGCAAGAATGATCAGAGCGCAAGACAATCACACATAAAAATGTCATTGCACAATAATTTACTCAAACTCCAACTTTATTTCATTAATAATTAAAATACTTCAATACAATAACTTTTCAACCTTCATTAATCTATCATACTCATTGAAAAAGGAAATTACAAAGACTCGATCTAAACAATAGTGACTTTCCTAAGTCTTCACTCTCATTTTGATAAGACTTTCATTCGCTCTCGGACCCACTACTTTTATAACTCGAATCTGAATTCATATCACTTCCATCTCCTGAAAAGATTAGAAAATAGGTAATGAGCACACTTGCCCAGTAGGTATCTTCGCATCAACATGAAGACACTATTAAAGTGATTAGCAATTAAGCTATAAAGAATAAGGTAAAATCATGCGAATGCGATAAATCAAGGTAACAAGAGGATCATGTAAGATATAATGAACAAGTATGAATTAGCAAGAGTGTATCAAGAACATGATATGGCCTTTCATGAACAAGAATGTATCGAGAATGTATTAGCAAATCACGTAATCATCACACAAACATCTTTTGCTTATGAGCAAGTATTTGGTGAATTTCTGTGGAATATCATGTAACAAGCAAGAAAGTCATGTACGTATATATGTCGTGTCTTGTGGATTTTCACTTCACGAGCCGTGGATCTTCAGTTATTTATAGAGAAAGTACTCACAGCGCAATGCGACACCAGTAGCATCATACCCCATGGTTTACAGTATGTTTCCGACAATCAGCCGAGGGGACTAGCATAGAGCCCTTGAACACAATCAGTGCTCGATCGCATCTTCAAGTATAAATCAAACTACTTCCATGTTTCAAGTAATAAAATATGGCAAGTAATATAACAAGTTCAATAAGTTTCAATGAATGAACGCTTCAATTTAAGAATGCGAGGGATCAAGAATGACTTAAAACAAGGTTATGCTCATGGAAACAATTTGACAGCATAATAGTACATTCTTTATCTTCCATAATTTAAAATTAAGTATCTTGAACAATATGACAAGTCCTAGGCCATCAATAATCCATCTAGGAACTTTGAAATATCAACCCTTAGGTCAAACCTCGGGTTAAAGTACTCAGGAATTGTGACGGTCAATTAATGGGCCGTTACATGAATGTGACGGTCTATAATTGGGCCGTTAGATCGGGCTGAATCCAGAAAGAATAAATTAGACTCAGTGAATGTGATGGTTGTATACTGGACCGTTAGATGGGCCTGACGGTCGAGTAATAGGCCGTTACATAGTCAAAACCAGAAAACATCGATAGTGCATTCTAAAAAATTGGGCTTTAATGGTACAACCAACTCGGCATCCTAGTGGGAATCCCAAGCTCGCGGAGAATTACGGAGGCCTTGAAACAAGATTTCCTAGTCTATTAGAAGGAATATCCAATATAGAGGTCCTCAAGTCTAAGAATATGTTCATATAGTGCAAAAGTGTAAACTAATGGTCATATATCGAAATATATCCCATGTACTTAGAGAAATTGACTCTATAGACGGAAGGAATGTGTAACAATGTGAAACCATGATAAAACTTCGTCAATACATCAGTTAAAATCATGTTTTTAATATAAAGCTGTATAGTTTTGGCAAACGAAATTAACATGTACTTAAAATAACTCAAAGTGCTTTAGACATGCATGAATCAATTTATAAACTCAAAGTTCATGAAGATAGGTCAAAACTTAGAAAATTAGGCTTATTTATAAGCTACTTTGACTGTTCTCAATTCTGTCCCAAATAGACAGAACACAGCACTCTGGCGGTCTAAGACAAGTGCGTCATATGGCTCTGACGGTTTATCGTGGAGACGTCAGAGTGTTGTAACGCTCTGATCCTGGGCCGTCAAAGATTATATAGAAATTTAAATACAACAGGTAGTGTGACGGCTCATCGTAAGGCCGTCAGAGTCATGCGACGATCTAACTATAATCCGTCAAAGCACTGCTGACAGTAAGTAAAAGATCTATGGTTTAAAACCTTTCATGCAAGAAGAATCAAATAAACAACTACTCTAGTCATGACAGAACGAAGAATAGGCCATCTAGATGCATAGGTCACAGTGGATGAACAAGAGAATATCTTTTATCTTTAAATTAGGCTAAGGACATGCATGTATGCATAGACCTACTAATACATGAAATTCATGGTCTATAGTGCATGGAATCAAGTAAAACCAGAGGGCTTTTATCCCTAACATGATATTCTTGCCATTCATGAGATAACCCACCTCTTTACTGGACTTTCAACTTCCAATTTGGGACTGCAAGACACGCCCTAGTTCTTTCCTTCCAGTGAGTTTTCAGCAACTTCACGTCTCTCTAACTCCTCAATCTCTTGACCTAAGGACGTGAAATTTTGAGGGTAAGAAGGTGAAACTAAGGGGAACAGAAAGTTCTAAAGACACTTAGGCTAATTACCTCGATTTGGTATTCTAATCTCCTGATCTTCAGTAGACTTTCGCTCAGATTCCTGGGTTGCTATGGTCGAACCAGCAACTTTGGAAGCTTCAAACTCCTTGTGTAGTTGATCTCCTAGCACGAAATTTTGAGGAAGATTAGTCCTATGTATTAACAACAAAAAGTACTAAATAACTTACCCGAAATACTATCTCCTTACCTTAGTTCCACGCAAGCTAATGTAGGGGTCGCGCAAGTTAAAACTAGGGTCTATTTATAGGTTCTAGCTAGGATTTTGAGGATTAGATCGATTCTAGAGTCCTTAGATCGACTTTTGAGTGTCCTTAACACGTTTACTAGTCCTCCCATCTTGATCCCTCCCTAAGAGATAGACTAGCAAAAATCTAATCTTTTTGCTCTTTCTTCCATTCACGGAACTGACAGAGCGTGACGGTCGAATCTTGGTGCGTTACATGCCTGTGGCGGTCGCACGATAGACCGCTACAGCTACTGTGCGTAGAATTCAACTTAATTCAAACTCTTTTATTTGTTTTATCCACATAATTACCTACAAAAAAGGATATTTATCCCTAAAATTCGTGAGTAGGCTAAATAACCTTCTAGAATATAGGCCAAACATAATGGGCTTGGTCCTTAAACCTTTTGGGCTTCAATTAAATAAGCTAGATTAATCGTTTACCATTATTGGGCCTAAATAATCAATTTAAGCTTTATAATTTCAAATAAATTCTAGAAAATTCTTAAAATAATCTAGAAATTATTTATATAGATTTTGGGGCGCTACACCCCTGCGCCTAGCCCATTGAATTGGGCTCAATAACCTATCAAACCAACCATATGACAACTAACTTAGGTAAATGACTCTCAAACCTAGGTACCAGACTTAAATAAAGAGAAAATTACATAGTTCATGACTTAAATAAAATATAAAAATTACATGACTAGACTCAGAAAAATATGACAAACACAATGGTGCATGCCGACGAATAATCTGAGCCTCGAAAATGTGGAGGGGCAAGGGATGTCCCCATCATACCCTCAGGGTGGGGAGAACTCGACCCCGTCGAGTATGGGTCCACCGGGGAAGTGGTACACCCAAGCAGCTCCAGGCAAACCACGATCTCCTGACTCGACCCCGCGTCCATAGCCAGGGGACGGCTCTTCAGCCTTTCAAGGTGGCTCGGACACACCCTCTTGTCGGCGATGCTTGCTATCCTAGTATTACCTCCGTGTGCTCATGTCGGACTCTCAAGCTGATTTGTGGGGGCACTCCGAGGGTGTCTCTCACAAGGGTAGGTATAGGCTCGAAACTCTCGATAGGTTCCACCGCGGTGCCCGCATAGGGTGCCGGGTCTGTCACGTGGGAAGTGGGTGAATCCCAAAATCCATCGGTAAGTCCAACCCATAAGCCAGGTTGCCAAAGCCACTCTAAACTCGGGAAGGTCCAAGTCCTCGTGCCCTCGATTTGGAGGTGACCCTAGGGTAGAGCCACTCCAATGTCACCATCACCAAGTTGCCTACTTGGAATCCCAAGTGGCGCTTACAGGCTATTACCCGCTCTTTGTGATCCTCACCGCTCGTTGCTAGATGTTTGCGTGAATGCATATGCCATGCACTACGATGCGGTGTGGGTGTGAAAAGTATGGTGTGCAAAGGTGGACTAGGGCAACCATATGTAGACCAATTATGCTTTGATGCTATGAAGACTGTGATGGACCTAGGTGGGCCGGGGCAGCCAAAGGTGGCCCTATCATGCATGGTCTTTATAGCAAAGGTTGGAGGACCAGGACATCCGTAGGTGAATCTATCATGGATGGTTGTAGCAAATGTCGGGAGATCCGTACATCTGTGCATGCCCCTAACATGTATAAGACTAATGACAAATGATGGAGGACCATTGCACCCAAATATGGACCAATCATGCATCCTACTTGACATGTGGGTGATATGAACGAGTGGACCCGACGTACTAATCATGCCAAGCGGTGTGATGTGCCAAGACATATGAATTCCTTTCCTAAAGATGACTTCCTTGTGTGGGGTGATGGGGTGGCCTTTGAGCTTCCACTCAAAAAGGTCGAAGGGATCTAGGAAGGTGGACATCTTAGAGAGAGGCTCCTCCTTAATACCTATGTGCATTTTACCTAAAGTCATGACTCCCACGGTGTAACTCGAGTCTTGGAAGGGGTGGGTTTGATCCATCATGGTGGGTTGGGGTAGGGAAAGGTCGGTGCTGGGTAAGGTGGTTGGGCCACATGGGTATATGTACTCCCATTGGAAGGGGTCAAAGGGATCATCATAAGGGCTACCTAGAGAGAGGAACTCCATGTCCCCAAGGTCCTCACAAGATGGTGAGTCATCCTCCTCCAAAGTAATTAGTCCAAGATCTCTAGTGAGTTGACCGTTTAAGGCATTTGGGATCTCAATGGGTGGGGAGTAGACCGGAGTGGGTTCTTCCGCCAAGGGGAGAAATAGGAGGATCTCAATTGTGCAATGCCCACTTGTGCAAATGGAGGTGATGGAGCCAATGGTGGGGTGGGCTAAGTTAATGGTGCTAGGCTCGGATGGTCCCATGGCAAGCAAGCCGGTCAAGTGGACTTGCCAATATAGGCAATCCACAAGGTCTCCCAAGTCTCCCGTGAAGTAGAAGGTTTGGAAAGTGACATGGGGAGGCCAGGTGGGAACAATTTGGGATTGATATCCCAATGGTGGTGAGATAGGGAGGGTGGGACTTTGCTTGAGCCATTGGAGTATGGACTCATCTATGGTGAGGGTGCCATGTGTGATGGTGCATGGCTTTTGAGGATCCGGACCATGAGGGGTGGGGGAAGATTGAGGCTCTTCTTCCTTATTGGTGGGAGCTTGGGCTTCCTCTATGGTGATAAGAGGGTCCAGATGGGCATAAATATTCCTAAGTTCATTTATCATCTCAACCCAAGAGTCGATGGGCTCTTGCCTTCCAACATCCCTTAAGCCTATAATATTTTTCCATTCATTCCAAGCTTGGCGCCAGAGCAAACTTTTGGCATAGTTGACTTGCATAGACCCTGACAGGGTGAACCTCCCAAAGTGATGTTCTATGGAGCTTTCCCATTCTAGATATAAACTAGGGTGGGATCCATCAAACACAAAGATGTCTATTGGGTCCAAGCGAGATGAGTAGGTCAAGTAGGAAGTGGTCTTGATGAACGGGTGATAAATGCAATGGCCCTAGGACAAGACTTAGTAGAGACAAGTCTAGAACTTGCTCTGATACCACTTGATGTGACACCACCTTGGGGGTGATAGCCACTAGACCGATGCACCTTGGACCTAGACTTACAAGCAATCAACCTTGAGCGGCGTACTCACTCTAGCGGATCGACTCGCATAGCGATCACGGTTGCTCATAGGCAAACCGGCGATGGTGGGAAGGGTCCGAGGTGGAACCTTGACATTCTGGGGTAAGGCTAGCTTAGGATGGACCCCTAAGGGCCTGGGACGCCCAATTCCGTGCTCGGCCAGCACACCAAGGGCGTGGGATGTAAGGGGTTGCTCTCGCCTCGCTCCGCGGTGGTCACTCGATGTATGGAAAGTGGGAACTGGCACTCCCTCATCGCCGACAGAGCTAAGAAGTAATACTAATTAAGCAAGGAATGCCAGCAAAGAGAAGTAACCAGAATCTCACCTGATCGGGGTGAATACACCGATCCCGTCCGGAGACGAGGGCGAGCGGGGAGGCGTGGGTACGCACCCGCAAGCCGCGTCGGTGTCGCTTTGATCTGAAAATTGAAATGAATACATCACTACGCCTCACATAGGAGGGGGTTCTCGGGGTGGGGGTTAAGTGAATTACAACCAAACACTACCTCCACGTAGGGAGGGGTTGTAAGTCGGCCAGGCGGGGAGGGGGAGTGAAGCTAGAAGCCGATGTGCCGAGCTCTGCCGGTGCTGCCAGCTTCTGGAACAGCCGGACTGACAGTCGAAGATGGCACCGCCACGGTCTCTACTCAGCTCAGAAAAGGTCACAACCAGTGCCGAATATTTCTGACTTGACCCAGGATGACGCCAGAATTTTCATGAAATTTCCTGAAGATGTCGCTGGCTGGGGCAGGGTCTGGAATAGGGCTGGACCGAACTGGCTCTAGTTGCTCTCAGATTGTTACTGCTGGAAGACGAAGGCACCACGAGCACTCCCGGGGTCCGATTGATGCGGGACCAGAACCTCTGCGATTGTGGTCGAGTCTTATTCGAACGGAGACCAATGAGACCGTCGTTGGAGGTTAGAGCTGACCGCGATGATTGGATCAGTGGAAGGAGGTTGGACCAGGTTCTGGGGAGCTGACCTTGCGCACCTCGGGGAGAAAAACTGGAATTCTTGACTCCGAGCTCCAAAAATTATTCTGCTTCTTGGAGATGGCAGGGGACTTGCAGGAGAATCCCTCAGCCAAATGGCGCCTCAGGAAGCTCAGGGTGCTGGTCGTGGGAGCCTCTGAAAGTCGCTGTTGGCTGTCTGCCTGGGAGGAAATGCATAGTCTGACAAAGATGACTCCTTTGAGCAGCTCCAAAGTCGAACGATGACGAGACCACCTCGCCTACAAAGCAGCCTCACCAAGCTTTCCAGCAGTATAAGGTACACCACCTGAAGATGCCCGGTGAAGACGTGGCAGCCTCTGTAACTCGACCCTTGACTGCTGCCTGCGAACTGGGATGAACAGGGTGGTGATAGGTGATGGGAAATGGGGTTGATGGGATGGGAAATGGGCTGGATGGGTGTGGGGGCAACCCTTAGCTGTGAGGGGGTCTGGGAGTGGGCAAACCAAGGTGAAGGAGTGGAAGAATGGGAGCTGGAAGGGGGTCTAGCAGGTGGAGGGAGGGAGAGCTACGAATTTGGATTGGGAAGGAGAAAGGGAAGGAGAGATCTCTCTCAAGGTTGGAATGTGGCTTAATGGGGGTTGTTAATTGGGGGGTCTTCGGGATGGGAAGGGTTGTGTTGGGGAAGGGAAGGGGTGCTTGGGGAGTGGGGAATTCTCCCTTGGGGAATGAGAGAGGTACTTGGGGAAGGGGAGTGGGTGGTTGGTGGTTGGAGGGTGGATTGGAGAGTGGTGGATTCTATCTTGGGACTAGGGGGGCGTAATGGGGTGTTGTGGGAAGTTGTGGTGGCTCTTGAATGAGGGGAGGAGAGAGAAGAAATTTTGAATTTGGGGGTGGGGGAAGAGAGAGAGAGAGAGAGGGGTGACCCCCTTAGAGAGAGAGAGATATAAGAGAGAGAAATATATCAAGAGAGGGAGGGGAGATAAAATTTCAAAGGAATTTCAAATTTCATTGATCATCAAAGGGTACAAATGAGAGAGTGGGGTGACCTATTTATAGGCACTAGACTTTTCACATGACCAAATTGACCTTGGACAATTGACACAATGACCAGACAGACCATGGAGGGGCGCCCCTGGGCCTAGCCCATTGAATTGGGCCAAATAACCTATCAAACCAACCATAAGACAACTAACTTAGGTAAATGACTCTCAAACCTAGTACTAGACTCAAATAAATGGAAAATTACATAGTTCATGACTTAAATAAAATATAAAAATTACATCACTAGACTCAGAAAAATATGACAAACACAATGGCGCATGCCGACGAACAATCCGAGCCTCGAAAATGTGGAGGGGCAAGGGATGCCCCCATCACTAACCCGAGGTTTGACCTTTGGGGTTGGTTTTCTTGAGTTTCTAGATGATCTTAGGATTGTCTGGAGTCTCAACCTAAATTAAGTAAGTCAATATTAAAGGTATAGAACGTAATGAAAGTACTGTTATGCTGCTGAATTTCTTCCGTAGCATGATGTCCATTTAAGTCATTCTTGAAATCTCTTGTTCTTAATCGAAGCATTCTTGCATTGGTTACCTTATCATGGAATTATTGTTGATATTGTACATTATTGTTATAATCATGGAAGTAGATTGATTTATACTTGAAGATACAGTCCTAGCACTGATTGTGTTCAAGGGCTCTATGCTAGTCCCCTCGGCTGATTGTCGAAAATATACTGTAAACCATGGGGTATGATGCTACTGGTGTCGCATTGCGCTGGGAGTACTTTCTTTATAAATAAGTGAAAATCCACGGGACATGAGTAAAGATCAACGTAAATTCACGAAGTACTTGCTACTAAGTGAAGAGTACTTTCTTGCTTGTTACATGACTTTCTAGTGCATAGCCTCCATGGTTATGAAAAGTACATTCTTGTTACATTCTTGTTCATGAAAAGGCCAAATTTACATTCTTGTTATATACTTGATCAATCGTATTCTCGTATCACGTCGTGATCATAACTTGTTAATTTGGTTTTATTCACATGTTTTAGCATATTTGCATGATTTATCTTACTCTCTAGAGTTAAAATGTTAATCACTTAAATTTGCCTTCATGTTGATACAATGATACCTACTGGGCAAGTGTGCTCATTACCTATTTCCTCAATATTTCAGGAAGTACAAGTGAATCAGATTCGGATTATATAAGTAATAGGTCCGAGAGTGATTGAAGGACATATGAACGAGAGAAGCCTTAGTTGTCAAGTGTCTAGTCAAGTCTTGTTGTAATTTTCTATTTTTCTTGAGTCTATGATGTAAGAATGTTAAGAGTCAAGGATCTTATGTACTCTGATATTATTATTATTATTATGGAATAAAGTGAAGTTTGGAAAAAATTTACTCGTTTAATTACGTTTATGTGATTATCTTGCGCTCTGATTATATTGCTTACTCGAGGCGTACTAGCTGACTATTCACGTTCCCAATTATTTCCGCTGCATAATCTTGGGGCGTGACACTCAACTCCGCTGCCACACAGCTTGTGGGTACACAACCCAAAACCCACAGATCGGTGAACACATCGTCTGTCTTCATACTCATAGGTAGGGAACAAAGTACGAGTATTTGTTTTGAAAAGAAAAACAAAACTGTGAAAGGAACAACCAGACAGAGTAAGGCTATGAAGTTCTATAGGAAAGAAAACTCTTGTCTGGGAGAGAATTGGATGACTCCTGGGTTCTCTTCTTCTTCTTCCCGGTTCTTTACCGTGACCTCAAGAGGAAACGATGATCTTGCTTCCAGCTCACAAGGACACCTGATGAAGCTTCAACAGATGATTTCTTCCTTCCTGTGAGACCTCCTGAGATGAAGAAGACCGTATGCTGCGTTGTCATCAAGCCAGCAGCACCATGGAAGAGAGATCTCGCGGAGCAAGCTTCTTTGTTGCTCTCTTCTACTCTCTGCAATGTGTTCTCTTCCTCCTCGTCTTCGTGTGTTTTTCAACCTCCAAGTCAACTCCCATCATATCTCCTCTAGGAGAGTGTGCTCAGACATCACAGTACACTGCCTAGTCTGCTTTCACCAAATCCCTGTACTTACGTTTCGTGTGTCCCATGTTTGTGGGTAGTTGGGGGACCAACTAGGTAGTTGAGGGGACCAACTCTACAAAAGGACAGCACCTAGAGGATCTTTCTGCCGCCAAAACGGATCCTCTGAACCTGTCGGCTTCCAGAACGGTTTTCCAAGAGCGATCAGATCCTTCACGTCCAGTGCCAGATCTGGAAACACGAACGCGACGGGATTCAGATCCATTCTGGGCGATCATGAAGGTGTAGACACTTCCAGTCAAGCTGTCAACACATCTCTCTTGAATCTTCAAAGAGCAAGGCTTCCAAGCTAGACAGGTCGAGACTTGCTTGCACGTGTCGAGACATCACGATTGAAGGAAGTAAGACTTTGCTCCTTGGAACTGAAGTGTCGACACTTTTCTCATAGGGTGTTGACACTTTGGTCATTCCATAGCCCAGACAGAAACGGCTTCACGATGGATTTGTTCTTGGGGTGTCGACACGTTGCTCATAGGTGTCGACACTTTGGTCAATCCAGAGCCCAGACAGAAATGGCTTCAACTTGGATTTGTTCTTGGGGTGTCGACACGTTGTAGGAGGTGTCGGCACTCTTAGAGTGTCTTTCCTGTACTTGTTCAGTCTAGAAGTTAAGCCAAACTTGTTAGATATTTCACAAAGATCTAATAATGATTTATGGTTTGTTATCATCAAAACCAGGGGACACAACACTTGTGATAGGTACGCGTTAGCCTATCTGTACTTCTGTATTTCTATTTTGAGTCTCTGTGTCTAGTGAGCCTCCACTAGTCATAGCCTGACGACACTTTCGTGTGTCGGCCCACCTTGGAGTGGTGGCGGGGTTCCTGGTATAGACGGTTTTTAGGCTGGTTGCCGTGGGCCACTTTGTCTTGCCGTTAGAGTCCGATGGGAGGGGAAAACTAGCTAGAGGCCTGGCTCAAGACATTGAGCTTGTGTGTGCACACATGGTCAGGGGCATTGGATCAGCGCCGATGGGTGTGTCTCTAACTAGTCACTCCTTACTGTTGTTCCTTGGTTACTTGTTCAGTATCTCAGTTACCGCGTTTGAGGCGAGTGGGAGATACCCGAGGCGCAGTGTAAGCCGTCTGTGGACGCATCTGGTCTTTCTTCTAGTAAAGAGGTGCTTCTGTCACATGACACATAGTTCTTGTGGCTCTTGTGGTTCTCGTGAACCGTGAGCCTTTCTGATTCTGTTGATACGTGGTTTTATGTCTTTTTGACACTGCGGTCTAGAGTGCTGGTAGAGAATTATCATGGTTCTACCCGTAGACAGTGTAGGAGGCACGACAGCGGAGTCGTGACCGTACATTGGGTCGTGTAGGTCTTAGTAGGGCCTTTGTCTATTTCCATAGGCCTTCACGATAGAGTTCGTGGTTTATCGATGGTTCGACAACTCTCGACTGTGTGAGATCGGGGTATGCTCTTCGGTTGCCCTTCGGAGTAGTTTAAGAGATCCGAGGTTCCATCAGTTGCCCTGTTTCTGTTCAGTACGGCTTTCCTCTGTTTACATTTTCTATTCCTACTCCTGCTACTGTTGTTCCTACTCCTACTTTTGTGATGGGGTCGTCACCATCCATCTCGGCACTCACGGCCCGTCTCCCCACCCCGAAGGCATCCGGCATGATCTAGTCATTTATTTTTGAGTCATATGTAATTTTATTTGAGTCAAATCATTGTAATTTTCCTTTTATTTCAGTCTAGTACCTAGGTTAAGCAGTCATTTACCTAAGTTATGTGTCATTAGGTTGTTTAAGTTGGTTAATGGGCCCATTCTAGTGGGCTAGGCCCAGGGGTGCTGTGGACGTCAAAAATGACGATGATGATCATACGACACTCGTGTCTACGCGTTCAAGCGCAAGTCGAAGATGAGAGGGCCAAACAAACCCATACCTCGCCCAACCAGGACGAGAACTCACTTGGTGGTTCGCCATCCATTAAGGAAGCCCCCGGGAAAAAGATACGGCCACAACTCTACGACCGGCCATGCCGAGAGCAGGCTCAAAGAAAAGGCGGGAACTCGGGCACGGCCCGGCATGCACCGAAAGTCACGCAAGGTATGGACCGAGCCCCAGAAGCTACGAACGGAATATTGCGGAGGCCATGCATCACAACTAAAACATTTCGAGAATGCCAACATTCATATAAACGGCCGCGACTTTGAAAAGAATCCGTTCGGTGCTTAAAACGGCGCGGAAGGGCCTTAAAGCGGCACGCCTTAAAACAGCGCGCCCCCTTGCTTAAACGGCGCGCCCCATTTTATGCTCTAATACGAGCTCCCTTTGCATTGCATTAAAATGGCGCCACCCCATGATTGGTTTAAAATGGCACCACCTCCTTGCTTTGGTTATCCGACGCGCTCATTTGAAGGAAATGCCCCCTTTATGCTAAAACGGCGCGCTCATTTTGAAGGCAACAAAAATGCTATTCCGGTGCGGTCACTATTCCCCCGCGCCGGATTAGGTGATTCAAACAAGTTATCCTCCTTCGAACGTCTATACGGCGCGCAACCAACCCATCCCGTCATAACTCCGATGCTCTGTTTTGCATCAGAGGACATTCAATGCTCAAAGCCGTGTCTCCTCCTTCGTTCGACAGCGAAGCGGCAGTGATGGCAGCAGCCCGCATCGACAGCAGCAGCAGCGGAAGATCTTCCGGCAAATCTGCAAATGTCCTGTCCTCGGATGAACAACAGTTTACGGCACCAACCACTGGATGCCACCGCAGATGAATGAAGTGGCGGGAGTTTTTCTTCCGTTCGAGCAAAGAAAGGGCAACCCGTTCTATATATACTCTGCCTGTTCCACGGAGAATCGCTCTCGAACCCCCCCGGAGGGCGGGGGAAAAAGAAGAAAAGGCCACCCGAAGAGAAGGAAACATCATCCATCCATGCCGGAGAGGTGACGGAAAGAGTGAAAGAGTGAGGGTGACAGCGAGAGGTGAGCTGGGGGGAGGGGAGGAGCTTGTGCTCCATCCCCTCTCCCCCACCGGTGTATCTCCTTCATCCCCCGTCGATGTATTCTCCCTCTTCTCCCTTGCAATGTTTCTCTTTTTTTTCTCTTGAGGATGAATGCAAAGAATGGGTTCTCTGAGCATGCGTAGCCTTCCACTGTTGTGATCTCTTCCCTTTCCTCTCGATCTTCTTATCATCCAGGGGCCTCGGAGGTCTGGCTCTCCGTGGCGCAACCTTTGGGGAACCCGTCCGTGGGATGAAGAGCTACAGCCTTCTATGGCGAACATCTAAATCATCGCCCGTGAGTCGTGGTCGCTCTCGTAGGCTCGCCCTTGAGCGTTCCACACTCACACTTGGGCTAACGGACCGCCGTGAGGCCGTTCCGCATTTTGAGAGTTTACCCGGGAGTAATCCGTGTGGTGGCTCTCGCTTCTCTCTGGCAAGTCCCGGTCCGGGGGAGGTGCTGCCCGATTTTTGCCAGGGGCTAAGAACACACAAGAACAAGTGAACAAATTGAGCCTCTGAAGAACAAACTGAGCTTTTAATCCAATGAACAGCAAACTCTATGAACTAAACCCCCCCGAACGAACACTTAAGCATCCATGCTAATTCACCTCAATAAATGACTAAAATGATTAAACCCCCTTTTTGTCAACTTAATCTTCCAAATGGATGAACAAACCAACCATCAAACTGGCTTGCAGGTGAAAGAAAAGAAAGACACAGTCAAAAGCAATGAACTAAACCCTCGGGAGAGGCTAATCCGACGCGGTTACTGTTCCCCCACGCCGTTTTAGCCCCTCTCACAAAAGCCCTCAGCTCCTTCTTTGAATCCAGAAACGGCGCGCTCCCCTGCTTACCTCCCTAAAACGGCACGCCCCCTCCCTTGCACATTCAATTACGACATTGCCAAATCTGGCACGCCCTCCACTAGCATCCTAATCCGGCGTGGCCTTAACCGGCGCGCCTTCCTCTTTGAGCCCAAATCTGGCGCGCCCCTCTTCTTGGCCTTGATCCGGCGTGCCCCCTCTCTTGGGTCCCTTATCTGACGCGCTCCTCCTCCATTGGCATCCTAATCCGGCGTGGACTTAACCGGCGCGCCCTCCTCATTGAACCCTTCAAACGGCGCGATTCCTGTGCACCTAACACCCTTAAAACGGCGCCCCCCACTTGTTCATTCCATACCCGGCGCGCCCACCCTATCCATCCTTATTCCGGCGCGCCTGCTTAATACAAAAGGGTAATAAACAAGCAAATAATAATAATAAAAGGTCAATCATGCTAATAAAAGAATAAAAGAAACTCTTAAGCAGGTCGATCCGCATGCGAGGCCACACGTTGACGAGTTTGGGCTTCACACTTAACAATTCACTCCTCCGGACTGGGTGCAAAGTGAAAATCAATGATGCCTTGTGGTATCGGACGTGGACCTCGGAACCCCCGACATGGTCATGATCTGAACACATCTCGAGCCAATAGTTCGTTAACTCGACCCGCTTCTCCCGAGATCTAATCCCGCAACCCCACATTAAACTTGTCGTGTCTACGCCATACATTTGCACGGTTTTATCGTCATCTTCGATGCTTCAAATGTTGACTCGCGTCCGAACAATGAATGGTCCGACCGTGACCAACATGCACGTATACCTTGGAACCTTCGTTTCCCCGGACTGTGTGTGAAGAGAAAAGCAATGACGCCCCATGGCATCAGACGTGGACCTCGGGAACCCTGTTATGGCCATAGTCCGAAACCATCTCGGGCCGATAGTTCATCAGCTTGACCTACCTCTATTGGGATCCAATCCCGCATCCACATTAAACTTGACGTACCCACGGCAGATATCCGTACAGCTTTGTCGTTATCTTCGATGCTTCAAATGTGGACTCTCATCCGAACAGTGTATGGTCCATTAGTGACCGACATATATACCGAGATCTAATCCCGCACTTGCATTAAACTTGCCGTACTCACGATAGATATTTATATGATTTGTCACAGTCTTTTACGCTACAAACACGGACCTTTGTCCGGACATAAAGTGGTCCATGAGTGACCGATAAAATCTGAATGGAACGAGACAGCTCTCATCCTCCGCGAACCCTACGTGTGGGAATATCAATAAGACCTTCGTGAGTCGCGTTTGGACCTCGGGTTCGTCCCAACCATGGTCATTGCCTGACCCACATCCTAGGCCTACAGCCAGCTATCTTTGTACACGTCTTCATTTTGGAATCTAGTCTCGGGACACTTTCCCGCTGCCCCTTGGCACCGGAAATATTAATGATGCCCACGCAAGCCTCGTTTGGACCGCGGGAGGTGCCCCCGGAATGGTCCTGACTCGATCTCACACCGGGCCAATAAACTCGCTGATTCCCAACCACTCTAACCGGGATTATACCGAATGTCTCCTATCCCTTGGATAATAAATTTGCCGTACCCCGGCATACATATGCTCTGGTTTACCCCGTGACGATCACGATTTTTTTGAAGCCGGACGCTCGTCCGAATATCAAAATGGTCCCTTGAGTGGCCAACATATTTTGAATGCTCGCTTCCCTAGACATCGGGCTTTCCGACTGATTCGAGACCGCTATCGGCTTTTTTCTCTCGATATAGTTTCCTGGCTATGAGGCCCTGATTCCCGGTGATTAATCAAGGGTGTTCCCCTCTCCGAGGGGATGTAAATGACGCCGTGACCTTTACGGTGCGGCGGGTTTTGGTCCCGACACGAACTATACAATCGTCTGATTAGTCAGATCGAGCGCACAATGAATCGTCACCTTGGTGACTGGCACACCCACGCACTTAATAAACGAATAAACCCACCAAATAAATCGACCTAAAGAAAACAAACAAATGAGCATGTCGAAAAGTGCGTCCACAAGTCTGGCACGCCCGGTGGGACTGAAACCACCCTTCATCTCTTCGCTGGGATTCGGGGCCTCATGGCCTCCTAATAAACGACGTATGCCTGCTTTGATGAATTACAGGTGTTATCTTTGCCAGCTCTATGGGGCGAAAAGCCAGACTAGGCGAAAGTGTTTTGTGGCCTCAGAGATGCTACTCCGAGGCATATGCAGCTTCCAGGAATCATGAAGGCCGCTAAAAAAAAAGAGAAGAGGAAAAGAAGAGAGGGAGGGGAAATCAAATCCCCTTTCCGCAAAAAAAAAGAAAAGAAGAAAAGAAGAAAAAAAAAGAGAAGAGAGAAGAAGAAAGAAGTAAAAGGGAAGAGAAAGAATCGGCGAGAGAGGGTTGTACGGCCATATCCGTCGAGACCCGTGCTGAACAAAGATTACCACTGTGGGATTGATGCGGTGGAGCGAACCACTCATCCCCTCCCTGAGGGAGTGAGCGCTCTCCTGTGCACCCGCCTTTGGTCTATTACACAAAAAAAAAGAAGAGAAGAAAAGAAAGGACAAAAAGAAAAAATTGGCAAACATCACCGACCAAAAGGACAAGAAGAAGGCCGGCATCCCACCCGACTCTAGGAGGGTCCAAGTCCATGGTGCAATGCCCTGGTCCATTCCACCTTCCTGCTGCCCCTATCTGGCATAAGACCGCCCCTCGAGTGACTGCTCGAAGATCCAACAAGCCGCAACTCTAGCGTGACGAACTCCTCCCCGCCGTAGGGAATTCTTTATAGCAATGAGGCCGAGCACGGCCACGAATCTAGAAGAGAGCATTCATCCACCCCGCCATAGGAGTGTAAGACACAAAAGAATAGACCCCGACTCAGGGGCATTTGAAGAAGCAACATACCCCTCCACGGGGGCATAGAAGCCTTAAAGAATGCACCCCAGCTTACTGGGATCTGAAGAAGAATTACACTCCACCTTGGGGGCATCAGAAGAAGCAATACACCCCACCTTGGGGGCATCAAAAGTAGCAATACACCCCACCTTGGGTGCACAAGAATCAAACATCCCCCAGTGTGTCGGGGTAGAAAAAGAAGAATCCACCCTACTCTGGGGCATGAGAAGAAAAAGATACACCCCGCTTAGGGGGCACATGAATATAATACACCCCGACTCGGGGACATGTGAGAAGAATCTACCCCGACTTGGGGGTATAAGAAGAAATAGTGTTACAACCCGCTCAGTGGCACATGAAGAGAATCCACCCCGACTCGGGGGCACATAAGGCAAAAGTTACATCCCGGCTTCGGGGGCACGTGAAAAGAATCTACCCCGGCTCAGGGGTATCCGAGGAAGAAATATACCCCGATATGGGGGCACATGAAGCATGCATCCACCCTGCCATGGGGGCATAAGAAGCAAAGACCATACCCCGCCATGGGGAATATGAAACAAGAATTCACCCTGGCCCGGGGGCACATAAAGAAAGCACACCCCGACTTAGGGGCATTTGAAGAAGAAACATACCCCGTCATGGGGGCGTATGGAAAAAGGAATACACCCCACCTTCGGGGCACAAGAAATGAAGAATACACCCCCGCTCTAGGGGCATTTGAAGAAGAAACATACGCCCCGCCTGGGGGCGTAGGAGCCATAAAAGAATACACCCCGGCTTAGGGGTATTTGAGGAAGAAATATACCCCGATATGGGGACATGGAAGCCATGAACAATTCACCCCAGCTTAGGGGTATTCAAAAAAAAATCTACCCTAGATTAGGGGCATTTGAGGCAAAAACTACACCCTGCCGCTGGGGCATGAGAAGCAAAGACTATACCCTGCCTGGGGGCACACAAAGAAAGAGACACACCCTGACTTAGGGGCTTCTAAAGAAGAAACGTACCCCGCCATGGGGGCATTAGAAGCAAAGACTCTACCCCGCCATGGGGGCATAAGAAGCACAAGAATTAACCCCCGCTCCGGGGCACGAGAGGCAAGGACTACACCCCATCGTGGGGGCATAAGAAGCAAAAGACTCTACCCCGCCCGGGGGCATAGAAGCTATAAAGAATACACCCCGGCCTAGGGGCACCTGAAGAAGCAACACACCCCACCGGGGGGCATAGAAGCCATAAAGAATACACCCCGCCTAAGGGCACAACAGCTATAAAAAATACACCCCGGCCTGGGGGCACGTGAAGAGAAATATACCCCGCCACGGGGGCATAGAAGCCAAAAGAATACACCCCTACCTAGGGGCACAAAAGCAAAGAGGCCTACCTCTCGACCTAGGGGGAAGATGAAGAAAAGCTACACTCCAACCTGGGAGCACGTTAAAAGAATACACCCCAGTCCGGGGGCATCAATGAGAAAGGAAGAGCAGAACAAAAAGAATAGTCATGAAGGGGACGTGGTCTTTGAATCCTCCTCTTCACAATAAAAAGAAGAGCAGAAAAGAAAAGAACAGTCATCAAGCATACGTGGTCTCTCCACTCACCTCCCCGCATAAAAGAAGAAGAGAAGAAAAGAAAGTAAGCCTTGAGGCAGACGTGGTCTTTCACCTTCTACCTCCAGCCATCCAACAAATAGACCCCTCTCGAAGTTGGCATCATGACCTTTCGTCCAAGCTGAAACCTTCCGCCGACGGGGCGTTAAACCGATAAAACCTTCCGCCGAAGGGGCGTTAAATCGACAAAACCTTCCGCCGACGGGGCGTTAAGTCGACTAAACCTTCTGCCGACGGGGCGTTAAACCTACTAAACCCTCCGCCGACGGGGCGTTAAACCGACTAAACCTTCCGCCGACGGGGCGTTAAACCGACTAAACCTTTCACCGACGGGGCGTTAAACCGACTAAACCTTTCGCCGACGGGGCGTTAAACCGACTAAACCTTCCGCCGACGGGGCGTTAAACTGACTAAACCTTTCACCGATGGGGCGTTAAACCGACTAAACCTTCCGCCGATGGGGCGTTAAACCGACTAAACCCTTCGCCGATGGGGCGTTAAACAGACTAAACCCTTCTCCGACGGGGCGTTAAACCGACTAAACCTTTCACCGACGGGGCGTTAAACTGACTAAACCTTTCACCGACGGGGCGTTAAATAGACTAAACCTTTCACCGACGGGGCGTTAAACCGACTAAACCTTCCGCCAACGGGGCGTTAAACCGACTAAACCTTTCGCCGACGGGGCGTTACACCGAAAAACCCTTCTGCCGACGGGGCGTTAAACCGACTAAACCTTCCGCCATCGGGGCGTTACACCGACAGATATTTTGCTATCGGGGCGTTACACCGACAGATATTCAGCCATCGGGGCTTCAAGCCGATAGCTATCCAATCATCAGCCCCTAAGCCGACAGCTACCCCATCATCGGCCCCTGAGCCGACAGCTACCCCATCATCGGCTCCTAGCCGATATCTTCCTAATAAAAAAAGGAGAATCAACGTGTCAATCCGGTTCGGTCCTTCCCCGACCGGAGAAATAAAAAATAACCCTTCCACTTTGGTTCGGATCCTTTCCCGGCCAGAGAATTGAAGAATCAACACATCCACTTTGGTTCGGATCCTTCCCCGGCCAGAGAATTAAGGAATCTACCCTTTCACTCTGGCTCGGATCCTTTCCCGGCCAGAGAATTAAAGAATCAACCTTTCACTTTGGTTCGGATCCTTCCCCGGCCAGAGAATCAAAGAATCAGCCTTTTCACTTTGGTTCGAATCCTTCCCCGGCCAGAGAATCAAAGAATCAACCTTTCACTTTGGTTCGGATCCTTCCCCAGCCAGAGAATCAAAGAATCAGCCTTTTCACTTTGGTTCGAATCCTTCCCCGGCATGAGAATCAAAGAGTCAACCTTCCACTTTGGTTCGGGTCCTTTCCCAGCCAGAGAATCAAAAAATAACCCTTTCACTTTGGTTCGGGTCCTTCCCTGGCCGGAGATTTAAAGAAACCCTTTCACCCTGGTTCGGATCTTTCCCCGACTAGAGAACAAAAAAAGGGACCCCTCTTTTCAGCTCTTGTAGCCTGCTTCTCAACTTCGGCTCTCGGAGCCCGCTTTCCCAATTTTGGCTCTTGCAGCCCGCTTCCCCAATTCCGGCTCCTGCAGCCAGCTCCCCTAATACCTTTACTACCACTACGCTTATACGTAACAACTATATGTTCTTACACAAAAAAAGAAAAAAAAAGAGACAAAAAATGCTTGGCTGCCCTGCTTGCATGCTTGCCTTTAATATAGAATAACGCACCTCCTTGGAATTTTCTAGGACCGTGTTTCCTTACTAAATAATATCACCTCGATTCTGGATGTACGTGTGTCGCGGTGCGCGCTCAAAGGGAACCCAATTATGGCGGGTGCACACGTCAAGGGGAAGAGTCATGGCTAAATTGCTGAGTCCAATTCACAAAATAAACCTGAGGCAACGCTCTCACACTTCACATTTAATGTGTGCAATGGTCTTCAACCATAGGGATTGCCCGACTTTCTTCTTAGCACTCTACGGAGATTTGAATTCCTGCACTTGCGTGAAAGGTAATCGTGAGGGAAAAGCTGTCTTCCCCCACTAAAAAAAAAGAAAAGAAAAATGATGCAAGAAAAAAGGAGAGAAATGTGAATCCGAGTAGCCGGGAATCCCCACTGAAATAGATGAGGAGACTCGCGCGAAATGGTGAAGCGAATTTCAATAAGGATGAAGCCTAATAGCCGGGAATCCCCATTGAGACACATGAGGAAACTCGCATCGAACGGTGAAATCCGTAATAGAATTATGATAAGGATGAATCCTAGAAGCCGGGAATCCCCATTGAGACACATGAGGAGACTCACGCCGAACGGTGAAATCTGCTACCAAAATAAACAGATGGGGGCTGTGCGAAGCTACCGAAATTGAGAGTCTGAAACCCATGTGTAGGCGCTAGAGTAACCCTCGAGTGTTGCTTAGAAAACCTGCATATTCCTATGTTTAGGGCCTTTTGCTCACATGTTTGCTCCTCCACTCCAGAGAGGATTGCCTCGGGTGAAATGCGTGAATTTAAGCAGTGCATGCAAGACATGCGATATCCTCTTGACGGACGCACCACCCCTTAGTCGTGCCTCGTGGCCCACACCACGTTTACGAATTACGGGCGAAATCCCTATCCCATCCCCTGTAGAGGGAGCTATCTTATTTATACTTATGTTATGCCTGCTGTCGAATGCCTGCATGCTTGAATAAAGAAATAAAGAAATAAAAAAGAGAAAAATAATAAACTCAATTTCGAATATTGCGGCCTGCTTTCCCAATTCTGGCTCGTACATCCCAATCTTGGCCCTCACGGCCTACTTCTCGTCTTTACGGCCTGCTCACCTCCCAACTTCGGCTTCTATAGCCCGCTTCCTCAATTGTAGCCTTCGCGGTCTACTTCTGCAACATCAACTCCGGCCCTCGTGGCCCACTTTCCCGGGTTCAGATTTCACAGCCGGTACTCCCGGCGCATTGAAGAACATCAAATCCTTTCACTTTGGTTCAGGCCTGTCGCCCAGCCAAAGAACAAACAGACCCCTTTCACTCTGGATCGGACTTTCCGTCCGACTAGAGAACAAAAAGATCCTTTCACTCTAGATCGTACCTTCCGTCCGATTAGAGAACAAAAAGATCCTTTCACTTTGGCTCGGACCTGCCGTCTAGTCGGAGAACAAAAAAGATTCTCTCCACTCTAGATCGGACCTTCCGTCCGGCTAGAGAAAAAAAGATCCTTTCACTTTGGCTCGGACCTGCCTTCCCGCCAGAGAACAAAAAGATTCTCTCCACTCTAGATCGGACCTTCTGTCCGACTATAGAACAAAAAGATCCTTTCACTCTAGATCGGACCTTCCGTCTGGCTAGAGAATAAAAAGATTCCTTTCACTTTGGTTTGGGCCTATCGCCCAGCCAGAGAACAAAAAGATTCTCCCCACTCTAGATCGGACCTTCCCTCCGGCTAGAGAACAAAAACATCCTTTCAGTTTGGCTCGGACCTGTCGTCCAGCCGCAGAACAAAAAGATTCTCTCCACTCTAGATCGGACCTTCTGCCCGGCTAGAGAACAAAAGATTCTCTCCACTCTAGATCAGACCTTCCGTCCAGCTAGAGAACAAAAAGATCCTTTCACTTTGGCTCGGACCTACCGTCCAGCTGGAGAATAAAAAGAATTCTCTCCACTCTGGCTCAGACCTTCCATCCAGCCAAGGGATTAAAAGGCCCTTCATACAGCTGGTACCCCCGGCGCATTAAAGAACGAAACAACCTTTCACCCTGGCCCGAGCCTGCCTTTCGGGTAAGGAATCATCCCCTTTTCCTTGCACTAACACTAGCCCGTGTCAGCAACTTGACCACCTCTCCGTCCCTTCGGGCGATGAATATCCTTTTCGGAATCAACAAACTCTTCTCTCCGTCCCTTAGGGTGACGAATATCCCTTTTGATTTGCACCTCCCATCCAGGCCATTGAATCAACAAGTTCTTCTCTCCGTCCCTCCGGATGATGAACACCCTTGTCGAATCAACAAACTCTCCTCCCCGTCCCTTTGGACGACGAATCCCTTTCAATTTGGACCCACCGTCCAGACCGTTAAAGGAATAAACCCTCCTCTCTGCCCTTGTGGCTCACCTCCTAATTGTTGGCTCCCACGCTGATAGCTTTCAATTATCGGCCCCTAAGCTGACAGCTTTCAATTATCGGCCCCTGAGCCGATAGCTTTCAATTATCGGCCCTTGAGCCGACAGCTTTCAATTATCGGCCCTTGAGCCGACAGCTTTCAATTAACGGCCCCTGAGCCGACAGCTTTTAATTATCGGCCCATGAACCGACAACTTTCAATTATCGGCCCCTGAGCCGACAGCTTTCAATTATCGGCCCCTGAGCCGACAGCTTTCAACTATCGGCCTCCGAGCCGACAGCTTTCAACTATCGGCCTCCGAGCTGATAGCTATCTCAATATCGGTGTTTGGCCGACAGCTATCTCATTATCGGCGTCAAGCCGACAGCTATCTGATTATCGATGTTTAGCCGACAGCTATGTCATTATCGGCGTCTAGCCGACAGCTCTTCACTATCGGCATCCACGTCGGCAGCTACCCAAAGTTTATCAAAAAGAAAAAAAACAAGAAGAGAAGAAGAAAAGGAAAAAAAAGAAGAAAAAAAAAGAAAGAAGAGAAAGAAAAAAAGAGAAGAAAAAAAAGAAAGAAAAAAAGAAAGAAAAAAAAGAAAGAAAAAGAAGAGAAGAAAAAAAAATCATCGAAGCCTCCGAGGGATGTCGACTCGTCGAGTCCCGCTGGAGATCAAAATATTTTACGTCCCACCGACAAACAAGCCTGTGGCCTGGACCTTTCGTTTGGTTCCATGAACAAAAAGACCCTTGCTTTGGCACTAACCCCGTGTCAATGAACAAACCACGTTGGTCTCCGACTCCCTGTCTGCATCGATGAACAAGCCTGTGGCCCGGACCTTTCGTCTGGTTCCATGAACAAAAAGACCCTGGCTTTGGCACTAACCCCGTGTCAATGAACAAACCACGTCGGTCCCCGACTCCCCGTCGGCATAGATGAATAAACCAGTGGCCTGGACCTTTCGTCTGGTTCCATGAGCAAAAGACCATTGCTTTGGCACTCACCCCTTGGCAATGAATAAACCACCTTAATATTACAATTCCCAGTCCCACTAACGAATAAACCCTTGGCTTGGACCTTCTGTCCAAGTCAATGAACAAAAGAACGCCTTTGCTTGGCTTGGACCTTCCGTCGAAGTCGATGAACAAAAGGAGTCTCCTTGCTTGGCTCGGACCTTCCGTCCAAGTCCATGAACAAAAAAGGACCTTCTTGCTTGGCTTGGACCTTCCGTCGAAGTCAATGAACAAAAAGAACCTCCTTGCTTGGCTTGGACCTTCCGTCCACATCGATGAACAAAAAGAACCTCCTTGCTTGGCTTGGACTTTCCGTCCAAGTCGATGAATAAAAAAGGGACCTCCTTTGCTTGGCTCGGACCTTCCGTCCAACTCCATGAACACAAAGAAACCCCTCCTTGCTTGGCTCGGACCATCCATCCCAGTCCATGAACAAAAAAAAGCGCATCCCCTTTCCTCGGCTCAGACCCTCCGTCCAAGTCGGTGAATGAACAACTTTCCTAAACCCAGCACGAGTCAACAACTCCGCCTTGGGATTGACCTCGTCTAAGTTGTTTTGGGCCTTTTGCCCGAGACGATGCATAGACCCTTCATTCTCGCTTCGGTATTCACCCCATGCCGATGACTAAACCCCCACTCTGACATCTCAGTCCGCGTGCATATGCGGTGAAGCGATCCCCTCATCCCTTCGCTGAAGGAGTGAGCGATTTCTCGTGAATTCGCACCGAACCAGCGTCCAACTGGCTCGGAAGAATAGATGTCCTGTCGAAGAGCTCTACACTCGCGGGCCCCACGCACTCGTCCCTCGTTTGCGCCACCCACGAGTGGCGGGCATTTGTGGACGTCAAAAATGACGATGATGATCATACGACACTCGCATCTACGCGTTCAAGCGCAAGTCAAAGATGAGAGAGCCGAACAAACCCATACCTCGCCCAACCAGGACAAGAACTCACTTGGTGGTTCGCCATCCGTTAAGGAAGCCCCCGGGCAAAAGATACGGCCACAACTCTACGACCGGCCCTGCCGAGAGCAGGCTCAAAGAAAATGCGGGAACTCGTGATGTGAAACGGTCTACCTAGGATGATAATGACCCTTAGACCTATGCATCCACAAGCATACAAGCTCTCAATTCGGCTCACCGTGCGACCTATCTCACGCGACGCACATGCGCTCCCGGTGGGTCCGAGTGATGCCGGCGAGGATCCGGGGTGGGACCCTAAGGTTTCCACCGGTTGGTGGGCTTATGGCTGACCCCTAATGGGCCTGGGATACCCAATTTATGGGCGGGCTAGCACGCTGGGGCGTGGGCTTGGGTGGCGCTCTCTCACTTGCCACGGTGGTGCGCTCGTGGTTTCACAAACAATCAAGTCCGGGCACTCAATTACCGCCAACGAGCTAAGGAAACGATACTAGCTAAGCAAAGTAAATGAGGACCAGGGGAGGGACCAGAAGCTCACCTGATCGGTGTGAAGACACCGATCCCGGTCGGAGACGATGGGCGCGCCGGGAGGCGTGGGTATGCACCCGAACGCCGCGGCGGGGTAGCTTGACCTGCTGGTTAGTTAATTACACAACTACGCCTCTCGCAGGAGGGGGGATCTCGGGGTGGGGGTTATGGAGTTTACACCAAACACTACCACCACGCAGGGTGGGGCCTTCAGCCGGCCAAGCGGGGTGGGGAAAATTGGTTAATTATCACACCGGCGGTCGATACCGAAACCTGTCCGGTTCTGGGATTCTGGACCAGCAGTCACTGATGTAGCCGTAGAACACTTTCTGGAATTTTGCCGGAGGCGCGGTCGGTGTCGTTGGCTTCGTAACAGAATAGGGGTGCGCCTCTAATTTTATGGATTTTCGTTCTGCACGAGCCGGGCTGCCACGATCGACCGAACGGGGTCCCTGTTCAGGACCTGCACAGGTTCAGCTTCTGAACAGCAGATTGCCGAGGACGCCACGAACGCTCCCGGGCTCTGTTTTGCAAACGGCCGGTGTCGATGGAAGCGTGGGGAAGTCTACTTTCCAACGGAGCTGGCCTCGCCACTGTCTGAAGTCCGTGTGGACAGGATGGTCCCGTTGAAGGGGGACAGGTCGGGGAAGACAGACAGGAGGCAGAACGAACGCCCGGCGGTATAAAAATGGTAACTTCCACTTACGGCGTTCAAACGATGCTCCGTCTTCGGCTTCTGAAAGCTGACAGGGGGAGGAAGAATTTTGATGAAGAGTTTGATGACCGATTCCTCCAGTCTTGGCCGCTGCACGAGGGTCGAACAGAGATGGCCTTCTGGTTGAGCCCCCAGTGCGCAGTCGCGGTAGAACGGAGCTAGCGGCCGGCCACGATCTTGGAACGGAGCGATTCCAACTCGCCTGCGGAGAAGACTCGTGGATGCACAAGTTTGCTGAAGCGCTTGGATGCCGAATACTCCTGGAACGGGTTGGAAAATGCTCTGCAAGTTGGGGCCAGAAACTGCCTGCGGGCTGGAATGGATTTGTGGAGGGGAGGCTAAGGTGGTGGTGGTGTATGTGGGTGGAGATGGAGGGGGGTGCGACCCTAGGAGGGAGGGGAAGGGGATGGACGACCTAGGGAGGTGAAGGGGTCCCTTGGAGAGGGGAAAGGGGTCTTGGGTGGAGGAATATGGCTTGGGAAGGGTGGGGAGTGGCCTTGGGAAGGTGAAAGGGTGCCTGGGAAGATGAAAGGGTGCCTAGGAGAAGGGGTTTCCACCTAGGGGTTGGAGGGGGAATTGAATGAGTGTATAGGGAAGGGGGAGGGGTCTTAAAGAAGGGTGATTAGGGAGGAGAGAGAGGGGATTTCGAAATTTAGAGAGAGAGAGGGAGAAGTAGTGAGAGAGAGAGAGAGAGAACTATAGAGAGAGGGAGAGAGAATACTTGAGGGTTTAATTTTTCAATTCATCAAAAGTTGTTACAAATGGGAGAGGGGGGGGTCCTTATATAGAGTTGGACCATTTGCACAAAACCCCCTAACAAAGTGCATAAATGCAAAAGACCAAGAGACAGGGGGGGGCGCCCATGGGCCAAGCCCACTAACTGGGCCCAATGTCCTCAACTAAGGGTCCAAATGACTCAAGACTTGGATAATTAACTCTAAGACCTAGATAATGGACTCAAATAAAGGAAAATTACACATGATATGACTCAAATAAAGAAACTACATAAGCAACAAATAAAGATAGCCATGAGGACCACATCTCCAAGGGGTCACGAAGTCGGAGTCGCCTCGTGCCATAGGGACTGCCGGGAGATGTCCTCATCAAATCCCCCGGGGTGGGGAGAACTCGACCCCGTCGAGTAGGGGTCCAATCGGCTCTCGTACTGCACCAGCAGGTCCGGGTCTAGGCGCATCAAGTCCTCTCGGCTTACCCAAGCATCCTCGGTCGGGGAACGGCCTTTCCACCTCACGAGGTAGCGCTGGTAGACCCTGTTCCTGGTAAGTGTGCTCTGCTCATCCAGTATCGCCTCCACTTGCTCAAGTCGGCCTCTCAATCGGGGTGGTAGTTTCGCTCCGGGAGGGTCACTCACAAGGGGGGGTAAAGGCTCGAGATCCTGACTGGGTTCCACCGTGGGGCCCTTATAGCGAACCAGATCCGCCACATTGAAAGTGGGGTGAACCCCAAAGCCCTTAGGTAAGTCGAGCTCATAAGCATTGGTACCAACCCGTCTTAGAACCCGAAAGGGTCCCAAACCCCGTGTCCTCAATTTGGAGGCGGGCCCTGGGAGGAGCCGCTCCGTTCTCACCATCACATGGTCTCCCACTTGGTATTCATAGTGACGACGATGAGCATCGGCCTGCCTTTTGTAAGCCTCATTGCTTTTGCCTATATGCTTGTGGATGTTTTCATGTATCTTTGTGGATGTTGACTCACTAGGAGATAATGGGGGTCCTGGACAACCAAAAGTGGACCTATCATGCAGTGGTGCTACACAGACTTTGGTAGACCTAGGAGGCTTATGCGTCTTGTCAAAGGGGGTGGGGATGGAAGACCCGGAAAACCCATAAAGGAACCTATCATGCCATGCCATGTAGACCCTAATAGACCTAGGTGGGCCAGGACAACCATAGATGGATCTATCATGCATGGTGGTGATAATTACCGGGGAACCCGAACTTCCTTGAATATTTCTCTCATGCCTAAGACTTGCGACGAACGAGGGTGGGCCATTACATCCGCACATAGACCACTCATACTTCTTACATGTCATGTGGGTGATTTGAATGAATGGACCCGACTCATGAATCATGTCAAGCGGTGTGGTGTGTCTAAACACATGCATTCCTTCCCAAATGGCACCCCTAATGTGTATGGCTTGGTGTGGGAGTTTCCTCTCATAGGGGTCAAATGGGTCTGGGAAAATAGAGTGGGCCTGGTCTATTAAGGTGGGTGAGGGTAGGAAAGGGTGGGTGGTGGGTAAGGGGGGTGGGTTGCATGGGGGTCTAGACTCCCATAGGAAGGGGTCAAAGGGGTCATGGTAAGGGTCCCCTAGGGAGAGGAACTCCAGGTCCTCATGTAGCGGTGAGTCATCCTTCTCTAAAGAAATAATTGGGCCGAAGTCTTTGGTGGGTGGATCAGCCAGGAAGGGATTGTTTGACACTCTACCCGAGATAAGCAATTCTAATTCATGGAGAGCAGCAGGCTCATCCGGTGTAGGGAGGATTAGAAGGAGGTCGCTAGTGTAGCAACCTACAGTGTAAGCTGTGGTGATGGATCCGACACATAGATGTAGGAGGTCAACGCTCCTAGGTTGGTCAGCCATTGTGGCCAACATGTCGGTCAACTCTATTTGCCATGCTAGGCCCTTAAGAAGGTCATCCCAACTCTCAACCTCATAGGAGGATTGGATAGTGGTGTGATAAGAGGAGAGAGGGACTATGGGGAGGTGTTGTTCCATGGGAGGGTAGGCATGGGCCATTATCTCTCTAATTGGGCTACCCATCAACCAGCTAACAAGGGTCTCTCCTAAAATAAGCTCGGTCCCATCTAGAGAGGGTGGTGTAGGGTGAAGGTTACCATGTGAGTTTTTTTCTTCAATTTGGACATGTGTGGTCTCCATGTTGGGAATTGGGTCCGGGGTGTTCACCACTTTGGGGTCGGGTATGGGTTCCTCCTCCAAAGAGGTGAGAGAGTATGTTCGGGGTGGGGTGGTGATGGTAGGTGCATGGCGCCCCCAAGGTGATGAGCAAGGTCGGAATTGGGTTGGGGTTGGAAGTGGAGGTAGTGGGAGTCTAGGTTGGGGTAGGTTTGTAGTTGGAAGTGGAAGGTGGGTTGGGTGAAGACAGTTGGATTGGTCGATCTTGGGTGGGGCATCCCTTATAGGGGATAATGGAGGGGTAGTAGTAGGGGCTACGGGGGTTTGGGGAGTATGGGTCTCATGGGGAATAGTGAGTTGCGGGGTGGTGACCGGTGCGGGCCTAGGTGGAGGGGTGGGCACGGGATCCACTTGGGTTTGAACGGTGAGGGTTATGGAAGTGAGTTTTAATTGGGGAAGGTTGGTGGGGATTGGGTTTTCCTGACTTGACTCTTGGCATTGTGCCTCAAATTCTTCCTCCCATTCAAGGGGAGCTTCATGAACTTCAATCACTTTCTCAACTCTTTGGGGTGGAGGGGTTTGGTAGGGATTTGTGGGTTGGAGGGTGGTGGTCTTTGGGGGCCTAGGTGGAGGGGTGGGTAGTTGGGACAGTTGGGTTCTAAGGGAGAGGAGTTGGTGGCGAAATGTGGAGAGGGGATCGGTTAGGGGTGGTGGGGGCGGAGTCCTATGGATGGTCTTAAGTTGGCCGGGTTGGGATTGAGTAGTGGTGGTGCTCCTCGGGCTAGGGGTGTGTGAGTAGGAAGAGTAGGAAGGTTTTGGAATGTAGATTTTCCTAAGTTCTCTCGTCATCTCTTCCCACGAGTGAATGGGCTCTTGCCTCTCAATCCTTCTTATGGCCTCTATGTGTTCCAATTCTATCTTGGCTTGACCCCGAATTTGTCCCTTGGCCCTACAAACTCTTGTGTGTCCGTATACCCGATTCCTCTCAAAGTTCCTTTCCATTGCAGCCTCCCACTTGAGGTAATCACTAGCATGAGACCCATCAAAGGTAACACCCTCATCTCGAATAATGTCCCAAAGTATTGGGTTGATCGGATCCCGGTAGTGGGCCGAGTGGGATGGGTATGTGGTAGCCATGATTCATGAACTAGATGACAATGCGCCCTAGGACTAGACTTAGTAGAGACAAGTCTAAAACTTGCTCTGATACCACTTGATGTGAAACGGTCTACCTAGGATGATAATGACCCTTAGACCTATGCATCCACAAGCATACAAGCTCTCAATTCGGCTCACCGTGCGACCTATCTCACGCGACGCACATGCGCTCCCGGTGGGTCCGAGTGATGCCGGCGAGGATCCGGGGTGGGACCCTAAGGTTTCCACCGGTTGGTGGGCTTATGGCTGACCCCTAATGGGCCTGGGATACCCAATTTATGGGCGGGCTAGCACGCTGGGGCGTGGGCTTGGGTGGCGCTCTCTCACTTGCCACGGTGGTGCGCTCGTGGTTTCACAAACAATCAAGTCCGGGCACTCAATTACCGCCAACGAGCTAAGGAAACGATACTAGCTAAGCAAAGTAAATGAGGACCAGGAGAGGGACCAGAAGCTCACCTGATCGGTGTGAAGACACCGATCCCGGTCGGAGACGATGGGCGCGCCGGGAGGCGTGGGTATGCACCCGAACGCCGCGGCGGGGTAGCTTGACCTGCTGGTTAGTTAATTACACAACTACGCCTCTCGCAGGAGGGGGGATCTCGGGGTGGGGGTTATGGAGTTTACACCAAACACTACCACCACGCAGGGTGGGGCCTTCAGCCGGCCAAGCGGGGTGGGGAAAATTGGTTAATTATCACACCGGCGGTCGATACCGAAACCTGTCCGGTTCTGGGATTCTGGACCAGCAGTCACTGATGTAGCCGTAGAACACTTTCTGGAATTTTGCCGGAGGCGCGGTCGGTGTCGTTGGCTTCGTAACAGAATAGGGGTGCGCCTCTAATTTTATGGATTTTCGTTCTGCACGAGCCGGGCTGCCACGATCGACCGAACGGGGTCCCTGTTCAGGACCTGCACAGGTTCAGCTTCTGAACAGCAGATTGCCGAGGACGCCACGAACGCTCCCGGGCTCTGTTTTGCAAACGGCCGGTGTCGATGGAAGCGTGGGGAAGTCTACTTTCCAACGGAGCTGGCCTCGCCACTGTCTGAAGTCCGTGTGGACAGGATGGTCCCGTTGAAGGGGGACAGGTCGGGGAAGACAGACAGGAGGCAGAACGAACGCCCGGCGGTATAAAAATGGTAACTTCCACTTACGGCGTTCAAACGATGCTCCGTCTTCGGCTTCTGAAAGCTGACAGGGGGAGGAATAATTTTGATGAAGAGTTTGATGACCGATTCCTCCAGTCTTGGCCGCTGCACGAGGGTCGAACAGAGATGGCCTTCTGGTTGAGCCCCCAGTGCGCAGTCGCGGTAGAACGGAGCTAGCGGCCGGCCACGATCTTGGAACGGAGCGATTCCAACTCGCCTGCGGAGAAGACTCGTGGATGCACAAGTTTGCTGAAGCGCTTGGATGCCGAATCCTCCTGGAACGGGTTGGAAAATGCTCTGCAAGTTGGGGCCAGAAACTGCCTGCGGGCTGGAATGGATTTGTGGAGGGGAGGCTAAGGTGGTGGTGGTGTATGTGGGTGGAGATGGAGGGGGGTGCGACCCTAGGAGGGAGGGGAAGGGGATGGACGACCTAGGGAGGTGAAGGGGTCCCTTGGAGAGGGGAAAGGGGTCTTGGGTGGAGGAATATGGCTTGGGAAGGGTGGGGAGTGGCCTTGGGAAGGTGAAAGGGTGCCTGGGAAGATGAAAGGGTGCCTAGGAGAAGGGGTTTCCACCTAGGGGTTGGAGGGGGAATTGAATGAGTGTATAGGGAAGGGGGAGGGGTCTTAAAGAAGGGTGATTAGGGAGGAGAGAGAGGGGATTTCGAAATTTAGAGAGAGAGAGGGAGAAGTAGTGAGAGAGAGAGAGAGAGAACTATAGAGAGAGGGAGAGAGAATACTTGAGGGTTTAATTTTTCAATTCATCAAAAGTTGTTACAAATGGGAGAGGGGGGGGTCCTTATATAGAGTTGGACCATTTGCACAAAACCCCCTAACAAAGTGCATAAATGCAAAAGACCAAGAGACAGGGGGGGGCGCCCATGGGCCAAGCCCACTAACTGGGCCCAATGTCCTCAACTAAGGGTCCAAATGACTCAAGACTTGGATAATTAACTCTAAGACCTAGATAATGGACTCAAATAAAGGAAAATTACACATGATATGACTCAAATAAAGAAACTACATAAGCAACAAATAAAGATAGCCATGAGGACCACATCTCCAAGGGGTCACGAAGTCGGAGTCGCCTCGTGCCATAGGGACTGCCGGGAGATGTCCTCATCAACTCGGGCACAGCCCGACATGCACCGAAAGTCACGCAAGGTATAGACCGAGCCCCAGAAGCTACGAACGAAACATTGCGGAGGCCATGCATCACAACTAAAACATTCCGGGAATGCCAACATTCATATAAACGGCCGTGACTTTGAAAAGAATCCGTTCGGTGCTTAAAACGGCGCGGAAGGGCCTTAAAGTGGCACGCCTTAAAATGGCGCACCCCCCTGCTTAAACGGCGCGCCCCATTTTATGCTCTAATACGAGCTCCCTTTGCATTGCATTAAAACGGCGCCACCCCATGATTGGTTTAAAACGGCACCACCTCCTTGCTTTGGTTATCCGGCGCACTCATTTGAAGGAAGTGCCCCCTTTATGCTAAAACGGCGTGCTCATTTTGAAGGCAACAAAAATGCTATTCCGGCGCGGTCACTATTCCCCCGCGCCGGATTAGGTGATTCAAACAAGTTATCCTCCTTCTAACGTCTATACGGCGCGCAACCAACCAATCCCGTCATAACTCCGATGCTCTGTTTCGCATCAGAGGACATTCAATGCTCAAAGCCGTGTCTCCTCCTTCGTTCGACAGTGAAGCGGCAGCGATGGCAGCAGCCCGCATCGACAGCAGCAGCAGCAGAAGATCTTCCGACAAATCTGCAAATGTCCTGTCCTCGGACGAACAACAGTTTACGGCACCAACCAGTAGATGCCACCACAGATGAATGAAGTGGCGTGTGTTTTTCTTCCGTTCGAGCAAAGAAAGGGAAACCCGTTCTATATATACTCCACCTGTTCCACGGAGCATCGCTCTCGAACCCCCCCAGAGGGCGGGGGAAGAAAGAAGAGAAGGCCACCCGAAGAGAAGGAAACTTCATCCATCCATGCCGAAGAGGTGAGGGAAAGAGTGAAAGAGTGAGAGTGAGGGTGAGAGCGAGAGGTGAGCTAGGGGGAGGGGAGGAGCTTGTGCTCCATCCCCTCTCCCCCACCGGTGTATCTCCTTCATCCCCCGTCGATGTATTCTCCCTCTTCTCCCTTGCAATGTTTCCCTTTTTTTTCCCTTGAAGATGAATGAAAAGAATGGGTTCTCTGAGCATGCGTAGCCTTCCACTGTTGTGATCTCTTCCCTTTCCTCTCGATCTTCTTATCATTCAAGGGCCTCGGAGGTCTGCCTCTCCGTGGCGTGACCTTTGGGGAACCCGTCTGTGGGATGAAGAGCTACAGCCTTCTATGGCGAACATCTAAATCATCGCCCGTGAGTCGTGGTCGCTCTCGTAGGCTGGCCCTCGAGCATTCCACACTCACACTTGGGCTAACGGACTGCCGTAAGGCCGTTTCGCATTTTGAGAGTTTACCCGGGAGTAATCCGTGTGGTGGCTCTCGCTTCTCTCTAGCAAGTCCCGGTCTGGGGGAGGTGCTGCCCGATTTTCTCCAGGGGCTAAGAACACACAAGAACAAGTGAACAAATTGAGCCTCTGAAGAAAAAACTGACCTTTTAATCCAATACACAGTAAACTCTATGAACTAAACCCCCCCGAACGAACACTTAAGCATCCATGCTAATTCACCTCAATAAACGACTAAAATGATTAAACCCCCTTTTCATCAACTTAATCTTCCAAATGGATGAACAAACTAACCATCAAACTGGCTTGTAAGTGAACGAAAAGGAAGACATAGTCAAAAGTAATGAACTAAACCCTCGGGAGAGGCTAATCCGGCGCGGTTACTGTTCCCCCGCGCCATTTTAGCCCCTCTCACAAAAGCCCTCAGCTCCTTATTTGAATCCAGAAACGGCGCGCTCCCCTACTTACCTCCCTAAAACGGCGTGCCCCCTCCCTTGCACATTCTATTACGGCATTGCCAAATCCGGCGCGCCCTCCACTAGCATCCTAATCGGCGTGGCCTTAACCGGCGCGCCCTCCTATTTGAGCCCAAATCTGGCGCGCCCCTGTTCTTGGCCTTGATCCGGCGTGCCCCTCCCTTGGGTCCCTTATCCGGCGCGGTCCTCCTCCATTGGCATCCTAATCCGGCGTGGCCTTAACTGGCGTGCCCTCCTCATTGAACCCTTCAAACGGCGCGATTCCTGTGCACCTAACACCCTTAAAACGGCGCCCCCCACTTGTTCATTCCATACCCGGCGCGCCCCCCCTATCCATCCTTAATCCGGCGCGCCTGCTTAATACAAAAGGGGAATAAATAAGCAAAAAATAATAATAAAAGGTCAATCATGCTAATAAAAGAATAAAAGAAACTGACCGCGCAGGTCGATCCGTGTGCGAGGCCGCACATTGGCGAGTTTGGGCTTCACACTTAACAATTCACTCCTCCGGACTGGGTGCAAAGAGAAAATCAATGATGCCTTGTGGTATCGGACGTGGACCTCGGAACCCCCGACATGGTCATGATACGAACACATCTCAGGCCAATAGTTCGTTAACTCAACCCGCTTCTCCCGAGATCTAATCCTACAACCCCACATTAAACTTGTCGTGTCTACGCCACACATTTGCACGGTTTTATCGTCGTCTTCGATGCTTCAAATGTGGACTCGCGTCCGAACAATGAATGGTCCGACCGTGACCGACATGCACGCATACCATGGAACCTTCATTTCCCCGGACTCTGTGTGAAGAGAAAAGTAATGACGCCCCATGGCATCGGACGTGGACCTCGGGAACCCCATTATGGCCATAGTCTGAAACCATCTCGGGCCGATAGTTCATCAGCTTGACCTACCTCTATCGGGATCCAATCCCGCATCCACATTAAACTTGACGTATCCATGGCAGATATCCGTATAGCTTTGTCGTTATCTTCGATGCTTCAAATGTGGACTCTCGTCCGAACAGTGTATGGTCCGTTAGTGACCGACATATATACCGAGATCTAAACCCGCACTTGCATTAAACTTGCCATACTCACGATAGATATTTGTATGGTTTGTCACCATCTTTTACGCTACAAACACGGACCTTTGTCTAGACATAAAGTGGTCCATGATTGACCGACAAAATCTGAATGGACTGAGATGGCTCTCGTCCTCCCCGAACCCTACGTGTGGGAATATCAATAAGACCTTCGTGAGTCACGTTTGGACCTTGGGTTTATCCCAACCATGGTCATTGCCTGACCCAAATCCTAGGCCTACAGTCAGCTATCTTTGTGCACATCTTCGTTTTGGAATCTAGTCCCGGGACACTTTTCCGCTGCCCCTTGGCACCGGAAATATTAACGACGCCCACGCAAGCCTCGTTTGGACAGCGGGAGGCGCCCCCGGAATGGTCCTGACTCGATCTAGCACTGGGCCAATAAACTCGCTGATTCCTGACCACTCTAACCGGGATTCAACTAAATGTCTCCTATCCCTTTGGACAATAAATTTGCCGTACCCCGGCATACATATGCTCTGGTTTACCCCGTGACGATCATGATTTTTTTGAAGCCGGACGCTCGTCCGAATATCAAAATGGTCCCTTGAGTGGCCAACATATTTTGAATGCTTGCTTCCCTAGACATCGGGCTTTCTGACTGATTCGAGACCACTATCGGTTTTTTTCTCTCGATATAGTTTCCTGGCTATGAGGCCCTGATTCCCGGTGATTAATCAAGGGTGTTCCCCTCTCCAAGGGGATGTAAATGACGCCGTGACCTTTATGGTGCGGCGGGTTTTGGTCCCAACAAGAACTACACAATCGTCTGATTAGTCAGATCGAGCGCACAATAAATCGTCACCTTGGTGACTGGCATGCCCACGCACTTAATAAATGAATAAACCCACCAAATAAACCGACCTAAAGAAAACAAACAAACGAGCGTGTCAAAAAGTGCGTCCACAGATGCCCCCTTTCCCCTTGGTTATTTGTCAGTGGTGCAAAAGCCAGGGACTTATTATAAATTGTGTGTTTCCTATAAATAGGACCCCCTTTCTCTCATTTGAACGGAATGAAAATCTGAGAATTTTAGTCCAATTTAATTGTTTTATTTCTTGTGGTGAGAAGCCATTAGATAGGGTGAGAAGCCCTAGGGTGAAAATCCCACCTACCCCCCTCCCCTCTCTCTCTCCCTTGGGCGCAATTGCCTCTTCACCTCCCCTCCCTGCCACATCATCTCCCATCACCCACTCCCCTTATGCCACATCACCACCCTTTCATCTCCCCAAGGTGTATTCATTACACCCCTTCACATCCCAAGACCCCATTAAATCATCCCATCAATTCCCTCCCCCTTTCTAGGTGACTCCTCCCTTTCCCAACACACCTCTCCCTCTCCCCCATGCAACCTCTCACTCTCCCAACGTAGAACACCCCTCCCCAAGCACCCTTTCCTCTCCCCTAGGCCAGCACTAACCCCACTCATTAACCAAAATTCAAATCCACCTCCCTCTCCCTCCCAACACCAAATTCGTAGCTCCCCCTCCCACCATCTACTAGACCCCCTTCCAGACCCCATTCTGCCCCTCCCACACCTTGGATCGCCCCCTCCCAGACCCCCTCACAGCCAGGGGTCGCCCCCACACACATCCACCCCATTTCCCCTCCCATCTACCCCACTCTCCATCACCTATCTCCACCCTGTCATGGTAGTTCGCTGGTAGCAGCCCAGGCACCTATTTGCAGAGCCTGCATCATCGTCTCCGCAAGGTTTCTGGTGGCAAACCTTATACCGTTGTAAGCGTCATCTAATATACTTCACAACGGAGGTGGTCCCGCCTTCGTCTGAGTTCGTGACTGCCCGGAGGAGTCTTCACCGCCAGACTGCACAATTCCTCCCTGGCAGACACCCAAATGTAGCTTGTAGAGGCTACCACGACCAGTACCTTGAAGATATTGGAGCGGCGTTTGGCTGAAGACTTTTTATACAAGTCCCCTTTCATAACCAAGAAGTAGGGCTCCGTTTGGATCTCAGGGCAGTAAGTTCCGAATTTCCTCCCTATGGTGCGCTGGGTTAGTCCCCTCTGGGATTGGCCTGATACCCTATCACTGTTTGGAGCCTCCTTGTCTGCTCTGACCTCCGCCGGCAGCCATGTGGGTCTCCGTTCAAAGATAACTTGACCACGAACCCAACAGTTTTGGTCTCGCCATCAACTGAGCACGGGAGTGGTCGTGACTGCCTCCCCTTCCAACAACAGTGGTCCAGACACTACAAGAAGCAGAGTGCAGCAGTCCTGATCCCGACCCTACCCCGGCCGTCGTCATCACCTGGAAATTCTCCAATAATTCTGACATCCTCCTGGGCCAACCCAGGAGGTTTTGGCACTAGTTTCATCAACAACGAAGTTTGGGAGAGCCTGTGGCAGCGCTGACAGTGTTTGCCTATCAAGCTGTTCCTGAGAGTTGGCAGAACCTGCGAACTTCATCCACTCGGCTTTTCTTAATTCCCTATCCCCACCTGGCCGGCTTACAGCCCATCCCTACGAGGAGGTAGTGTCTGTTTGTAATCTGAAATTAACCCACACCCCGAGATCCCCCTCCTGCGAGAGGCGTAGTGGTGTATCATTTAGAATTCTCAGTTGAAGCTTCACCGGCGCAGCGTGCGGCGAACCCACGCTTCCTCGCTCGCCCACATCTCCGACCGGAGTCAGTTTCTTCAAACTTGCTAGGTAAGCTCTCGGCCCCTGCTCCCATTTGTGCTTGTTCATTTAATATTCCTCAATTGCGCCGTCGGTTAAGGGAGAGAGCGCCCGGTCCCAAGGCTCCACCGCCTTTGTGCGACCACCGTGGATGTGAGTGAGTGAACCCGTACCCTTTGGCACATTACCGGCTCATTAAGTTGGGCAGTCGTACCCAAGGGGAGACTAACTTAAGCTGTTCTGGTCCTCTACCAGCAAGGGTCCCATCCCACATCCCTGACTCGGCATCTCTGAGTCACCCCAGGTTGAGTATGGGCGCCATACGAGTGCCCGTTTACATAGGCTTATTAGCCTTGTGGTTGTGCTTGCATACTTAGCTCCGAGGAGCATTGGCCTAGTGGCTACCACTCCCTAGGTCATTTCACATCATTTTGATGTTAGCTGTTTAGCACTGCTATTACAGTTGCTGTTTCGTGGTAGGGATCTGCAGGACCCCTCCTGAGCCAGTGAGACGTGGCTCACCCCTGACTTTTCAGGTGTAGCTGTTCTTCATCGTGCTTCGGAGGTGCAGTGCAGTGGTTCTTAGTTGTCAGCTTTTCCAATGTCGGGCTTCCCCCGACTTGAGAGTACGTTTCTCTTTCCTGTGGACTGTACCTTAGTTGGACTGGACTCTGTTGTAGCTTGCCATAGCTGTTGTAGCTTTAATTGTTTAATTGAAAATGTAAATTTATTCATGTTAATTTAATAGTCCTAATCATATTTGTATAATTATTTATTACTTTATCTTGAAGTTCAATGTACTCCACACACACCTTTCTTTCCCTTCGGAGCCTTGCAGCTCTTGGGAGGCCTCTCAAGATCCAAGTGGTATCAGGTTTACCCGGTATCCAGGTTCTGGGCCATCACACTGATGCTTCAAGGATCAGGATCGGGTGTGTTCTAATGCAGAATGGTGGGGTTGTCACATATGCCTCCAGGCAACTGAGGGAGCACGAGAAGAATTACCCTACGCATGACTTGGAGTTGGCCGCTGTTGTCCATGCATTGAATATCTGGAGACATTACTTGTATGGGGTCAAGTTTGAAGTCTTCATGGACCACAAGAGACTTAAGTATTTGTTTTCTCAGAAGGAGCTGAATTTGCGCCAGAGACGATGGGTCAAATTCTTGAAGGACTATGATTTTGAACTGCAATATCATCTCGGAAAGGCTAATGTAGTGGCTGATGCCCTTAGTCAGAAAAGGACTTTGATGCAGCAAAACTGGAAGATGATTGAGGATGCTGTGTGTTCCATGACATCAATTGAGCCTCAACTTTGCCAAGCGCTCGTTGCTCAGCTATGCCACAGGGCAACAGTTATGGGTCGAGTAATAGAAGCTCAACGGGATGAGCCTTAGTTACAAGGTATGACTGGTAAGGCTGGAGTTGCTTGAGATGAAGATGGTGTGGTCAGATTTCAACATAGAATTTGCATGCCTGATGTGGTCAAATTAAGGAATGAACTTATGGAGGAAGCTCACAAATCAAAGTTCTCCATTCATCCTAGTAGTAACAAGATGTATCAAGATTTGAAACGATCCTTTTGGTGGCCTGGTATGAAGAAGGATGTAGCGAAATTTGTGTCCATATGTTTTGATGTGACACAACCAAGGACTTAAGGCAAGCAAGCACATTCGCAATCTAAATGGGCCAATTTGGGCCGCCGCTCTCTCGTCGCTCACCCAAGCCCGGGGTAACTTGGCAATGCCAAGGTGAGATTGAGGGGTTGGGCTCTTGCTGGTAGAGGGCCAGCAAGGCCAAGACTTGATTCCCAATGGATGTGGAAGCCCAAGACAATGGGGCCGACCAAGTGCCAAAGGCACCGATTTCTCTCTATTCCCACGGTGATCACTTATAGCACAAGAGCTTAAGGATCGGGCTCTCATTCACGGCCAGCAGAGTTTATGAACTAATATTGAAAGAACAAGCACAAATTAGAGTAAAGTTTGGAGCACTTACTCGACCGGTTTGAAGAAACCGGTCCCGCTCGGAGACGAGGGCCAGCGGGGAAGCGTGGGTTCCCCACACGCCGCGCCGGGGTAGCTTGACCTGTTTAAGCTATTACAACACTACACCCCATGCAAGGGGGGGATCGTGGGGAAGGGAAGATGATAGTTACAATCAAAACTACCTCCACGCAGGGAGGGGCCTTCAGCCGGCCAAGCGGGGTGGGGAAAACTAGGGCTAAAACGATGATGAAGTGAATATGCTGAATCTGCCTTCTCTCGGTAATTGTGGACAGACAGTCGGTACTATGGCTGCAGAACGTGATCAAGAATTTTTCCGAGGGCGAGACGAGTGGAAAAATCTTTGTTACTGGAACTGGAGTGCCTCTGAATTTTTCCGAATTCTTCTGGGGTCGCTGCTGGCCTGGGCAGGATCTCAAACAGGGACACTGATTCTCGGACTGACAGCAACTGGTTACTAACAGCAGGAAGAAGAGGTTGCCTCGGCCGCTCCCGAACTCTGAATCAGGTGCTGCTAGAGCCGCTGGAACCGTGGATGAGTCTTCTTTGCAACAGAACTAACGGGAAAGCCGAAAGATGCCAGAGAAGATCAGGGGATCCAGAACAATGAGTGGGGGTCGGTGCAGACTGTGGGAAGCAGAGTCGCATGCCTGAGGACGAAAATTCGTAACTTCTGCTGCTGGATTTTGAACAGAGTTCCGCTTCTTGTTTATGAAAGTAGACAGGGATAGGAAGAACTTTTCAGAAGAGCTCGTGGCCTGATTCCTCCGGGGTTTGTCGTGGTGAAGCTTTCTCTCCGGATCAGGATCTCTGCAGAGCTAGCTCCTGGTTTCCAATAGCAGGTTACAGAGGATGCCCCGACAGTTCCCAAACTCGGAATTGAGCACCGTCAGAGTCTTTGGAACCGTGGACGAGTCCTCTTCGCAGAAAAACTGACGGGGAAGATAACTGATGTCGGAGAAGACTAGGGGATGCAGAAGAATGGTGACTGGTCGGTGCAGACTATGAGTAGCAGATCTGCGTAGCTGAGGGAGAAAAATGAGAACTCTGGATCACAAATGCCGAATGAAGTTCTGTTTCTTGATTCTGGAAGTAGACTGGGCGATGAAGATCTATGAAGAAGAACTTGTGGACTGATTCCTTTAGGGTTCATCGTGGCAGAGCGTCTAATCTGGCTCAGGTCCTCAGCCGAGGTAGAACTGCACAGTTGTGGGAGAATGGACCTCCTGGATGGCTCGGAGATCGGAAGAAGATGAAACCACTTCTGTTACGAAGGAGACTGGTAGACGCTTCCGACGATGGCTCTTGGGCCTTTAAACTCGTCCGGAGGAGGTCGTGGTGGCCGCTGCAAGTTGCTGGTTCATCTACAACCTCTAGACATCAAACTGCAACTTCGAAGTAGCCTCCAATGACCAAGAAAGAAGAAGGGGAAGGGGGTAGATCAGTGTGGGAGTGACCCCTGGTTGTAAGGGGGTCTTGGAGGGGGTGTTCTAAGGTGTGGGAGGTGGAGAATAAGGTCTGGAAGAGGGTCCAATAGATGGTGGTAGTGGGGGCTGCGACTTTGGTTGGAATGGAGAGAGGGAAAGGATATTCGAAAATAGGTTTAAGGGTGGGGTTAATTTTTTGGCTTGGGAATGGGGGGGTTGTGTTGGGGAAGGGAAGGGGTGCTTGGGGTAGTGGGAAGGGTGCTTGGGAAAGTGGGAGGGGTAGTTGTGGGTTGGATGGTGAGGAGAGGATTGGTGGAGGGGGTCTTGGGAAGGGGTGGAGTATTGATGAGGGTTGTGGGGAATGGGAAGAGGCTTAAATGGGGTAGGTGGGGAGTGGAGGTGGTTGGGAAGGGAGGAGAGAGAAGAAAATTCGAATTTGGGTGTTGAGGAGAGAGAAAGTGGAGTGAAAAAGAGAGATTAAGAGAGGGAAGGGTGGGGAATCTCTCCCCTAGGGTTTCTCACCCAAAAAATGGAATCTCTCCACTAGATAAGAAGTGTAAACTCTCAAAATGGTAAGTTTTTTCATTCATTGATTCATTAAGTTGAAATGGGGGGGAATGGGGTCCTATATATAGGAAACCCACATTTCTACAAAAGTCCCGGACAATTGACTCAATGACAAATAACCGAGGGGGTAGGGGAGAGCCCTTGGGCCAAGCCCAATGAATTGGGCCCAATAGCTAACTAGACAACCTAATGACACTCAAACTTAGGGAAATGAACACAAGACCTAGGAACATGACTCAAATAAAAGGGAAAATATATCAAATGACTCAAATAAAAATTACATAGGACTCAAAATTAAATGACTAGACCATGCCGGATGCAACCGGGGCGAGGAGACAAGCTGTGAACGTGGGCATGGGAGGTGATGTCCCCATCATACTCACGGGGTGTGGAGAACTCGACTCCCTCGAGTAAGTGTCCTTCCCTCCTTGGAGGGTGTAGAAGTGGTACTGCCCTCAAGTCTTTCGAACGAGACCGATCCATCCACCTGTCGAGATAGCGCTCGTATATCTTGCTCCTGGTGGTAGTGACCTGTTCATCCAATATTCGTTCAATGCGCTCACGCTGGGCTCTCTTGGCTGGTGGACTCTCCTCACGGGTGGGTGCTCTCTCAACGGAGGGAATAGGCTCAATATCCTCACTAGGTACCACCGTGGGTCCCTCGTATGGCACTAGGTCGGCGACACTGAATGTGGGACTTACCCCATATTTCTCGGGGAGATCTAACTCATAGGCATTTGCACCAATGCGCCTCAGGACCTGGAAGGGACCAGCCCCACGTGGCCTCGATTTGGAGATGGCTCCCGGGGAGAGCCTCTCCGTCCTTACCATCACAAAGTCACCCTCATGGAATTCTTGGTGACGTCGATGAGAGTCGGCTCGCCTTTTATAAGTCACATTCTTCTTGCTAATGTGCTTGCGGATCTCTTTATGCAATGTTGTGAATGTAGACATTCTAGGGGTGATGGGTGGACCTGGGCAACCAAAAGTAGACCTATCGTGTAATGATGCAGTGTAGACTTTGGTTAGCCTAGGTGGGCCGGGGCACCCGTAGGTGGCCCTATCATGCAAAGTGGTGTTAAATATCGGGGGACCCGGACATCCGTAGATGCCTTTGACATGCTTAAGACCCATGATGAATGAAGGTGGACCATTACATCCGAACATGGACCACTCATACTTTTTACTTGACATGTGGGTGATATGAATGAATGGACCCAACATAGTGTTCATGCCAAGTGGTGTGGTAAGCCTAGACACATGCATGTTTTTCCCAAGGGTGACTTCCATGTGTATAGGTGTGGGACAACCTTTGAACTCCCATTGGAAAGGATCGAATGGATCTAAGAAGGTGGTCATCATGGGGTGGAGCACAACCTTATTACCTAGGGATGTGTGGCCCAAGGTCATGGCTGCCAAGGTGTAACCCGGGTCTAGAATGGGGTGGATTGGGTCAAACATGGTGGGTTGGGTTAGGGAAAGGTGGGTGGTGGATAAGGTGGTTGGGTCACATAGGGGTCTAGGCTCCCATAGGAAGGGATCAAAGGGGTAGTGGAAAGGTCTTCCTAGAGGGTGGCACTCTATATCTTCAAGGTACCCAAACGGTGAGTCATCCTCCTCCAAGATAATTGGGCCAAGGTCTCTAGTGGGTTGGCCAATTAAAGCAATTGGAATCTTGATGGGTGGGAAGTGGGCCAAGATTGGTTTCTCATCCTTGGGGAGAAAGTGGAGGATTTCACTCGTATAATGGCCACTAGTGTAGATGGAGGTGATGGAACCGGTGGCGGGGTAAGCTAGGAAGGGTCCACTAGAGTAGATGGGGCTAGACTCCAATGGTCCTATGGCTAGCATATTGGTCAGGTAGACTTGCCATTGTAAACAGTCCACTAGGTCCCCTAAGCCTTCCACAAAGTAGGAGGTTTGAAGTGTGACATGGGAAGACCGGGTGGGCATAATTTGGACTTGATATGCCAAGGGTGAGAGGTAAGGTGGTGAGCTAGGAATGGTGGGGCCTTGCTTAGGCCATTGGAGTAAGGACTCATTCATGGTTAGGGTGTGCGGCTCATGAGGACCCGAACTAGGAGAGGTGGGTGGAAGTGGGGGGTCTAGGATGTTCTCTATGGTGGGAGGTGAATCCGGATTGGCATCCATCTCCACTTGGGTAGGAGTGTGGGCCACAAATTCCAAGGATAATGGGGTAGGATAGTCTATGGTGGGTGGAGTGATAATGGTCAGTGCATGGTACTCTCGGGGTGGTGAACATGGGTGGACTTGGGTTGGGCTTGGTCGGGGAAGTTCATGGGTGGGAGTTGGGTTCGGGGGTGAAAGATCGGTTGGTTGAAGAGGTTTGGGTTGGGGTGCGTAGATCTTTCTAAGATCGGCCCTCATTTCATCCCAAGATTCAATGGGTGCTTCCCCTTGTGGCTTCTCTCAAACCTATAATGTTCTCCCATTCTTTTCTAGCTTGGCGCCAAAGTAAACTCTTGGCATAGTTGACTTGGACAAGCCCTGACAGGGTAAACCTCCCAAAGTGTTGGTCTATGGACTTCTCCCATTCTAGATATATGCTAGGGCGGGATCCATCAAACACAAAGGCTTCTAATGGGCCTAAGAGTGGCGAATATGCCATGTATGAGGTAGTCATGATAGTGGACAAGGTGATGCGGGACGGGACCAAGGACACGACAAGCTCGCGATCGTCCCTTAACGAGGGAAGCGTCGGATGTGCGCGGTTGAGAAACCAGCTGTGAGCTAGGGTGGTCGGCTCTCACTTGTGCCCGGATCGGGTCACGGGACGGCTTCGCTCTCTCTCGCAGCAGTGATATTATAAATTGAAAGCGAGCTAGGTATCCCTACACATGCTCTCTAGCAGCGGCATATAAAGTATATAAAGAATTAAGCTAATGCCAAGTGTAAGGGTGAAGGCGATACCTCCACGCTCTCGGCGTGGCGAAGATGGGACCCGGCCGGAACTCGTACCCCCGGGAACTTAATACATTATGGTTACAGCAATGCAATTAAGCCCACTCCATGCAGGGAGGTAAAGGGCTACACAAGTGGGCCCGGGAGGACCAGTTTCGGGTTGACGGGCGGTTCCGGATGATGCTTCGGCTTCACGCGTACTCGTGTTAGTGGGGGGGCCCACGTATTGACCGGAGGGGTCGTGTGGGGCCTGATGACTCCTCTGTTGTGGAGACACCTGGAAAGCGTTCCCCTGGGATGGCGAGCTGCTGGAACGACCTCCGGACGCCGGGCGGCCCTCGGACGACGCTCGCTGGAAACTCGGCCACGAACCTGAAAGTTCTGTTTGTAGGCGCGCGACTCGGAGAAAACTGCTGCTGCGATCAGCCCCGTCGTCGGAATGCGATGAGATTAGCACCATTGGAAAGCTGACTCAGAATACTTCGACGTAGGGGTCTTCAAAAAAAATAATCAGATCTGTACTTCTGATTATTGAATTTACAATCTTGCTGAAATCTGGTCAGAACTGCAGGGGCAGGATCTATCTTCGATGAAGATCGACGTTGACCTGGGAGAAGACCTCCGAATCTGGAAATGACTTCTTCAGCAAAGTTGAAGGTCTCTGAGAGAGGAATCCGGGACTATTTTTGGTTTTTTGATTGGATAAGAAATGGATTTTCTGGGATGTTTTTACTAGACCTGGGTCGGATCTGGGAAACTGTGGGCAGACTGTTCTTGGGAACTTGGACGGTTTTTGTAAAATACTTGGAGGGTGAACCAAAAATTAAAAACATTCTTGGTGGTAGAGGGATGTGGACAGAACGCCAAGTAAATTTGGGCGTCCCAACAAAAATCAAAAGATGGTTCGAATGGGGTAGACTCAGAGCTGATGAATAGTGAACAGAACCAGGACAGATCTGGAACTTGGACTTGGACGAAAATCAAAAAATAGCTAAAGGATGAATTTTGAGGTGATTTATTTTGTGGGGATAAGGATTCTAGAGGGGAACCAACCCTGAAATTTTGAGCTTCAAAAGATGAAGGGAGTGATAGCAGCAATTCAGAGAAGAGGAACCTGTCCTGAGTGGACAGAACCACCGAAACCATTGGCAACGACGCGTCGGCGGCGAGACGATGGCGGCGGCGATCACCGGAGCTTCTTCAGATGAGAGAGGGGATCAAGGGGGAGGGGAATTACACTCTAGAAGGGGGCTGGAGGAACCAGAGAGAGGGAGGGGAGGGGCGCAAACTCCAAAGGGGGGGCAAATGCCTATTTTCTCTTCATTAATTCATTCAATATGAAAAATACAACCTTATATAGGATGCCAACCAAACTCAACCTCAACCCTTGGATCTAGGGGTTTGGATTGAAGGGCTGGGATACAATGTGAATCACACATTTAATACATTAGTTTAATCTAATTTGACCATTCTTATTCAACCTTGGACTAAATCTATTCAAACACCACCTACCAAGCCTAATATGGCCAAAAGAGGGGGCGCCCCCTTCATGGGCCTCTCTTGGGCCTAGGCTGGTCCAAGGCCAGCCAACCCAATCCACTAACTCATGTCTAGACTTGGGCCTTCCAAGTCTTGGTGGTCCATGAGAGAGAGTGGCCCAATTGGGCCATAAATGACTAATATGGTCCATAAGGGTAGCATTTGGTCCAATATGAACTAGGCTTTCTAATGGACTCTACTAATGGCAATCTAACCTTGGACTTGACATAACAAATGGCCCATTGGCTTGATATAAGCCTTACAAGGAGCCCAAAAGAAAGAAATTACACCATTACAACTTCATACAAGCCATAACACACAAATACACTTCACCCGTGTATGGAAATCGCCTTTGATGCCCCATCACAAGGGTGATGCATACAATGGCCCTAGGACAAGACTTAGTAGAGATAAGTCTAGAACTTGCTCTGATACCAATTGATGTGACACAACCAAGGACTTAAGGCAAGCAAGCACATTAGCAATCTAAATGGGCCAATTTGGGCCGCCGCTCTCTCGTCGCTCACCCAAGCCCGGGGTAACTTGGCAGTGCCAAGGTGAGGTTGAGGGGTTGGGCCCTTGCTGGTAGAGGGCTAGCAAGGCCAAGACTTGATTCCCAATGGATGTGGAAGCCCAAGACAATGGGGCCGACCAAGTGCCAAAGGCACCGGTTTCTCTCTTTTCCCACGGTGATCACTTATAGCACAAGAGCTTAAGGATCGGGCTCTCATTCAAGGCCAGCGAAGTTTATGAACTAATATTGAAAGAACAAGCATAAATTAGAGTAAAGTTTGGAGCACTTACTCGACCGGTTTGAAGAAACCGGTCCCACTCGGAGACGAGGGCGAGCGGGGAAGCGTGGGTTCCCCACACGCCGCGCTGCGGTAGCTTGACCTGTTTAAGCTATTACCACACTACACCCCATGCAAGGGGGGGATCGTGGGGAAGGGAAGATGATAGTTACAATCAAAACTATCTCCACACAGGGAGGGGCCTTCAGCCGGCCAAGCGGGGTGGGGAAAACTAGGGCTAAAACGATGATGAAGTGAATATGCTGAATCTACCTTCTCTCGGTAATTGTGGATAGATAGTTGGTACTGTGGCTGCAGAACGTGATCATGAATTTTTCCGAGAGCGAGACCAGTGGGAAAATCTTTGCTACTGGAACTGGAGTGCCTCTGAATTTTTCCGAATTCTTCTGGGGTCGCTGCTGGCCTGGGGAGGAGCTCGAACAGGGACGCTGATTCTCGGACTGACAGCAACTGGTTACTAACAGCAGGAAGAAGAGGTTGCCTCGGCCGCTCCCGAACTCCGAATCTGGTGCTGCCAGAGCCATTGGAACCGTGGACGAGTCTTATTTGTAACAGAACTGACGGGAAATTCGAAAGATGCCGGAGAAGATTAGGAGACCCAGAACAGTGAGTAGGGGTCGGTGCAGACTGTGGGAAGTAGAGTCGCACGCCTGAGGACAAAAATTCGTAAACTCTACTGCCGGATGCTGAACGGAGTTCCGCTTCTTGGTTCCGAAAGTAGATAGGGAGAGGAAGAACTTTTCAGAAGAGGTTGTGGCCTGATTCCTTCGGGGTTTGTCGTGGTGAAGCTTTCTCTCCGGATCAGGATCTCTGCAGAGCTAGCTCCTAGTTTCCAACAACAGGTTGCAGAGGATGCCCCGATAGGTCCCGAACTCGGAATCGAGCACCGTTAGAGTCGTTGGAACCGTGGATGAGTCCTCTTCGCAGAAAAACTGAAGGGGAAGCCAACCGATGTCAGAGAAGACTAAGGGATGCAGAATAATGGCGACTGGTCGGTGTAGACTATGAGTAGCAGATCTGTGTAGCTGAGGGAGAAAAATGATAACTCTGGATCACAAATGCCGAATGGAGTTCTGTTTCTTGATTCTGGAAGTAGACTGGGTGATGAAGATCAGTGAAGAGCAACTCGTGGACTGATTCCTTCGGGGTTCGTCATGGCAGAGCTTCTAATATGGCTCAGGTCCTCAGCCGAGGCAGAACTGCGCAGTTGTGGGAGAATGGACCTCCTGGACGGCTCGGAGATCGGAAGAAGATGAAACCACTTCTGTTACGAAGGAGACTGGTAGACGCTTCCGACGATGGCTCTTGGGTCTTCAAACTCGTCCAGAGGAGGTTGTGGTGGCCGCTGCAAGTTGCTGGTTCATCTGCAACCTCTGGACAGCAAACTGTAACTTTGAAGTAGCTTCCAATGACCAAGAAAGAAGAAGGGGAAGGGGGTAGATGAGTGTGGGAGTGACCCCTGGTTGTAAGGGGGTCTTGGAGGGGGTGTTCTAAGGTGTGGGAGGTGGAGAATAAGGTCTAGAAGAGGGTCCAATAGATGGTGGTAGTGGGGGCTGCGAATTTGGTTGGAATGGAGAGAGGGAAAGGATATTCGAAAATAGGTTTAAGGGTGGGGTTAATTTTTTGTCTTGGGAATGGGGGGGTTGTGTTGGGGAAGGGAAGGGGTGCTTGGGGTAGTGGGAAGGGTGCTTGGGAAAGTGGGAGGGGTAGTTGGGGGTTGGATGGTGAGGAGAGGATTGGTGGAGGGGGTCTTGGGAAGGGGTGGAGTATTGATGAGGGTTGTGGGGAATGGGAAGAGGCTTAAATGGGGTAGGTGGGGAGTGGAGGTGGTTGGGAATGAAGGAGAGAGAAGAAAATTCGAATTTGGGTGTTGAGGAGAGAGAAAGTGGAGTGAAAAAGAGAGATTAAGAGAGGGAAGGGCGGGGAATCTCTCCCCTAGGGTTTCTCACCCAAAAAATAGAATCTCTCCACTAGATAAGAAGTGTAAACTCTCAAAATGGCAAGTTTTTTCATTCATTGATTCATTAAGTTGAAATGGGGGGAATGGGGTCCTATATATAGGAAACCCCAATTTCTACAAAAGTCCCTGACAATTGACTCAATGACAAATAACTAAGGGGGTAGGGGAGAGCCCTTGGGCCAAGCCCAATGAATTGGGCCCAATAGCTAACTAGACAACTTAATGACACTCAAACTTAGGGAAATGAACACAAGACCTAGGAACATGACTCAAATATAAGGGAAAATATATCAAATGACTCAAATAAAAATTACATAGGACTCAAAATTAAATGACTAGACCATGCCGGATGCAATCGGGGCGAGGAGACAAGCTGTGAACGTGGGCATGGGAGGTGATGTCCCCATCATGTTTGGTTTGCCAGTAGGATAAAGCTGAAAACCAAAGACCATCCGAGTTGATGCAAAGGATCAAGATACCACAATGGAAATGGGAGGATATCACCATAGATTTTTTTACAGGCTTGCCCCGATCATCGAAGGGCAATGATTCTATTTGGGTGATTGTGGATCGGTTCTCGAAGACTGCACATTTTCTGGCCCTGAAGAAAAATCAATCGGTGGAGAGCTTGACACGTCTCTATATTGAGAACATCGTCAGATTGCATGGAGTTCCGAAGTCCATTATTTCAGATCCTTGCTTCACGTCGAGACTTTGGCAAGGATTGCAGAATGCTTTTGGGTCCCAGTTGAAGCTTAGTTCGGCATATCACCCCCAGACAGATGGTCAGTCCGAGAGGACTATTCACACTTTGGAGGATATGTGAGAGTCTATATTCTTGATTGGAGTCGAGATTGGGAGCGACATCTACCGTTGGTAGAATTTGCCTACAATAATAGTTGTCATGCAAGTATAGGCATGGCTCCATTTGAGGCTTTGTATGGGAGGCCATGTGGATCTCCTCTATGCTGGGAAGAGGTTGGTGATAGGTAGTTGATCGGGCCCAAAGTGGTGCAAGGTACATCTGAGAAGGTTCAACTAATCCGGCAAAGGTTGGAAGAAGCCCAAGATGGGCAGAAGAGCTATGCGGATAATAGAAGGAAGGATATGGACTTTGTAACAGGTGAGCATGTTTTCCTCAAAGTATCACAAATTAAGGGAGTAACAAGATTCGGCAAGCGAGGGAAGTTGCAGCCAAGATTCATTGGACCTTTTGAGATTCTGGACAAGGTAGGGAACGTGACATATCGGTTGGCTTTACCTCCATCCATGGTGGCCATTCATCCGGTGTTCCACGTATCCATGCTCTGTAAATATGTCCATGATCCGTCACACATCATCAGCTATGAAGATTTGGAGTTCCAACTGGATCTGTCATTCGAGGAGCAACCACTCAAGATTTTGGATCGCAAGGAGCAAGTCCTCAGATCAAAATCTATACCATTGGTGAAGGTCCTATGGAGGAATTTTTCTCATGAGGAGGCTTCGTGGGAGCTCAAAGAAGAGATGAAGGAGAAGTATTCCCATCTTTTCAATAATAAAGCATTTCTATTGTTTCAATTGATAAAATATTTGTTTAATGAATGAAATACTAATTTGCAACTAAATAAGTAAAATGAATAATGCATTAAATAAAAGTTTTCTGTAATTATAAATTTAAGAACTTGAGCAATTAAAATTTTGTAACTTAAGTTAATTATTGATTAAAACACTTCCTGCGTTATATCTATTCGAAAGAAAACAAGAAGAGCACGTGAATGCATATACACAAATACTGGAAGTTTAGGATAGGCTGTGACTCATGGTTTTCACTATTCACATTTTGGGTTTTATTGTTCACTCATTTTCATTTTTTTCGTCTAAAATTTTATTTCATGTTTTTCCATGATAAAATAAATGGTGGTGAGAAATGGGTAAAAAATTGTTTTTGTAAATCTTTTTTATATTGTTAGATTCGATTTTTCAAAGGGATGGATGAATAGTGCTCCTAGTTCCTACGACAGACGTTTCAACGTGGGATTTTTCTTTCCTTATTTCTCTCTCTCGTAATCGTGGATTTCCTTGAGCAATTAAGTGGGTCATTATCCCTTCCCTAAACACCGTAACCGCTAGAGGATTGGGTGGAACCCCAGCCCTTTTCATGGCAGTCTTTATTTTCTTTTTCTCTCACTGGCGTCGCGTTCCTACTATGCTCGGGGATGGTTCTGAAGAATCCAAAGAGGGAGCCCAGAGAAGCATAGCAGTGGGAGAGGGGATCATTCCTGCTCTTGAGTGGCTTTCCTCATTCCTCTGGTTTTCTGGTAGATCGTGGTTATCTCGAGATGGACATCGTCTTCTCGTCTGTAGCCGGAGGTGGAGGGTTTTCTCTAATCATTATTTCATTTGATTCAAGGCAAGATCTAGAGCCTCAAATCTTCCTTTTGTGCATGATATAATATCTTGAAATTTGGATTATGAATTGTGGTTTGAGTGTGAAATACGTTGTTTCCACTTCGATGAAGTTCGGTTTGATTTCTGGGTACTCAGACAATGGCGGAGATGTGTAGGACAGTGTCATTTTCTGGATGCAGGCCTAAGTCAACTTTTGGCCCTACAGAAGTTGACTTAGCCTGTGCGCCCTATCCAGTCCAATTCTGGATGCAGACAGAAGTCGACTTCTGGCCCTACAGAAGTCGACTTCTACCCTACATATGCTGTTCAGTGTGTTCTGGATGTTGGGGAAAGTAGATTTATGCTCCGTAAAAGTTGATCTTTCCTCTGTGCAATCATTTTGCTTCCCATTACTGACTGTTCCCTTGGATTTTCATCTACCCACTTGTGGGGATGGATTTTATTTATCTTATCCTTTTATTCGTTTTGCTTGTTTATTTGGTTCATTAACTAAGCGTGCCAGTCACTGTCGTGACAATTTATTGTGCGCTCGATCTGACTCAGTCAATCGATTGTGATATTCGTGTCAGGAACCGGAGTCCGTCATACCATAAAGGTTATGACGTTAATTACATCCTCTAAGAAAGAGGACAACCCTTGATTAATTGCCAAGAAAAGATGCCTTCGAGGGCAAAACAAGATAAGACTATGACGCGACTTCGCTAGCAGGATGCAAAATATGCATAGATAGCCATGCGGTGCAAGACGTGATGACGATGTGTGGCATAAATCCAGCAGCATATCCTCTTGTTTTGGACTATGCCAAAAGGGGAGTATAGGTCATCCATCCATGGAATGCCGGGATAGAAATAAAAAGAAAGATGGGCGTAGCCCGAGACCCAGGAGGATCTAAGTGTGACGAGACAATGTCCCCTGTCATGGTGTTTGTTGATATTCCCTTTAGAGACCATTGGAGGACATGCAGTGGCAGAACTCCAAGGGTCAGCAGGGTTAAAAGAAAACCTGGCGATCAAATGGCATCTAATGTGGGGGTAAAACCCCGTTAATTTAGCTCCGTTAGACTTGGATGAGGAATCATGATCCCCCATGATACGATGAGGACTGGCATGATGGCCACGGAGGTTAGGGTACCAGGTCTAGACTGGTTCTAGGCTCAGTAAAGTTGCTGAGAAGTTAGATGTTTGAGAGGTGGCTAGTATTAGGGTAAACCGACGCGGCTGGGGTCCCGGTGCGAAGACAAACTGGCACGACAGCGAACACAAAGGGGGATCAGCGTGGCAAGTGGTCTGCGCGACCATCATCTCGGCGCGCCTGTTACCCGGCGCGAAACTGGCACCGAGAGAGGGCTGCGTCGGGAGGTTGAGTGGCACCGACAAGGTGTTTCTTTAGATTTCAAGCGTTTTGATGGCTTTGTGAGATTGAGGGGGGGGGACCCTCTTATGTTCAGTGAGAATTTCATGGTGGTATTTAGGTAAAGTGGAAATTGAGGGTAGACTCATCCATGGAAGGTCTAGGGAGACCATGTGACTGTAATGGTTATATTCCCCTCGTACGGTCGGCAAAGGATCATGAGATGGTCTGCCTCAGATCTCTGCCACACAACCGGGGGTAGATTCATAGTTTCAGTGAAAGCGTCACACGATGCGATAAAGTAAGGATCGTGGATGAATTTTGGCAGCATCTCCCCTTATTTTGGACTGTGCCAAAAGAGGAATATATGTCATCCACCCACGGAATGCCGGGATGGAAGCCAAAGGAGAGCCGGGCGTAGCCCTGGATCCAAAAGGATCTCAATCCTATGGGACAGTGTCCACTTGTAGTGGGATTTATTAATATCCCCTAGGTAGCCAACGGAGAACATGCAATGGTAGAACTCCATGACTTGACGGGGCGGCAGAATGTAAGGGGATTAACCCCATTGATTTAGCTCCCGTGAGGGCTGAGTGAAGGATAGTGTTTCTCCTCAGAGTGATAGGGTCTTGTGACCAGGGATCACAGGGCTCAGAACTGTTGAGGGTATCGACACGAAGCTATCGGCATGGCTGGCTTCGGCACGAAGGATATAAAGGCTTCGGCGCGACAAGGAGAACAGGCCTCGGCGCGATGGAGAAAGTTCAACCGGCATGGGAAGCACTCGACGTGGGACTCGCGTCGAGAGAGGGTGGCACCGGGAGGTTTTTTTAGGATAGGGTTTCAAGGGGTTTCAGAGGGGTCAGGAGCTAAGGGTTTCAGAGAGTTTTTTGGGGGTTTTGAAGGGGGGTTTATTCAAGGCCTTTGAGGTGTTTTACCCAAGATTTTGGGGAATCTATTCAAAGGATCTTTGAGATGGTTCTAGGGGGGATGTCACGCCCCGAGCGTGAAAGATACTCGGATGCGTGACACGTCTATATAGATTGTGTCATTGAGCGATAAGAATTTTAACATACAAAATTTCAGAGTGCACAAATGACTAAAAATCTAATAAATTCCAATAGTCCAAGTGATGTTTATTTGATTAATCAAAGGAAATAAAGATAGTCGATGACAAATTTCTAAATTTAGAAAGCCAAACATTAGGCTACATGACTTAACACAAAGTTTATACCACTAACTGACATAACTGGGAATACAAGGTAAACTCAAATAAATTTAAAGACTCGACTAGCTAATGATAAATGGATGGCGTTCTAGCACTCTTCACTCGGCCTCAAACCCATTCTTGTCGCTATCCGAATCACTTGAAAATGTTAGGAAGTAACTGGATAAGCGAATCACTCAGTAGGAATTACATCTCAAATACGAGCAATCTTTACGTGATTTACAATTTGCATGTATTATCAGTATGGCTATGCATGATGTACGTATAATAAAAATCAGGTATACAGGTAAATCTAGGCATGATGAACAATAAGAGATCAAGAACTGTATAAAGAGAGTATAATAAGATTTCAAGTATTTGATAAGTAGTATTTCAAGAATTTACAGATGTAAATGCCACTTCGGGCAAGCAAGGATTCGTGTACAAGTATGAATGCAGGTATGAGAAGGAACTGATGCACAAGTATATCAAGTAAAAATTCAATTCAAGCAAGTATTGTCAAGTACGTATCAGTAGAATTGGCTATTATCAAGCAAGTATTTGCCCTTTCTCGGGCCACAAGTCAAGTATTGCCCATTTTGGGCCACACAAGTCAAGTAAGGAGAGAGAGAGTAGGGGTGGAGTGTCTCAAGTCAAGCAAGTACTCCGGTGCAATGCTAAACACCGTGGTCAATAAACTCCCATGGGCATAAGTACCTTCGGGTGCTCCTCCCAGGACCAGACCGGGCCCTATATGCACAGCATTTCATGTATTACCTTTGACATCCACTCTCATTTATAGCCAATATGGAATTTCAAGAATTTAGAAACGTAGTATTTCAGACGAGATTAACTAGTCATTTGGTTATTGAGGATTCTAGAGGTGGCCCCTACAGGCTCAAGAGGTGGGTCCCGTCGTGTAGCACTTTGCGCCGTACGGCCTCAAGAGATGGCTCCCACAACGTAGCACTTTGCCCTGCATGGCACTTAGCTCCTACACTCCTAAATGATAGTTTAAGAGATTCAAGATTTAACCATGTAGGGTATACACAAGTAGATTTTTAATTCATGGAACGGAATTTCAAGAACTCATCATACGCAGGAGTATGGATTAGGGTTGTGTTTGCACAATTTTAGAGACAAATCAAGATCAGAAGTTGTAATTATTGAGTTGGCATCTGAGGGTTTGCTAATCCTTCAAATTTTCAATTTTTTAAATATATATATATATATATATGGAATTGGCGCCCCTTTACCCAGTCTTCAATTAATTGAAGACTTGAGGGCCGTCTTCAATTAATTGAAGACTTGAGGGCCGTCTTCAATTCAGTAATTGAAGACTTGAGGGTCGTCTTCAATTCTGAAATTGAAGACTTAAGGGCCGTCTTCATTTCAGTAATTGAAGACTTGAGGTTCGTCATCAATTCTGAAATTGAAGACTTAAGGGCCATCTTCAATTTAGTGATTTTCACCTGGCTGATACGTTTTATGACTCAAATCACTGTTCATTTCGAAAAAGTTTCTCGAAATTCGAAAGTAAGGATATGAATACTTAGTATAATTCCTCGGGAGTCTAGAAACATGTTTAGATATAATTACTGAGTTTTGGTTTCACAGATATGAATTTTCTAATGTTATAACTTTAATTCCTCAAGAAACGGAATTGACGCCCTGTGAGCAGTCTTCAATTAATTGAAGACTTGAGGGCCATCTTCAATTCTGAAATTGAAGACTTAAGGGCCATCTTCAATTCTGAAATTGAAGACTTAAGGGCCGTCGTCAATTCAGTAATTGAAGACTTGAGGGCCGTCTTCAATTCTGAAATTGAAGACTTAAGGGCCGTCTTCAATTTAGTGATTTTCACCAGGCAGATACGTTTTGTGACTGAAATCACTGTTCATTTCGAAAAAGTTTCTCTGAATCAGAATCCGAAGACATGGTCAGATGGAGAAAAATCTCAGGGTCACAGAAGTATATTCTGTCAAAATTTTCAAGGTCTAGTTTATTAGTTATAGATTTTTGAATGCGTTGATTTACTGATTTTTGAAAATTACATAAAATTGAATTGACGACATGGTGCATGTCTTCAATTAATTGATGCCCTCTCGGGTAGTCTTCAATTTGGAAATTGGCGCCCTGGTCAGGGGCGCCAATTACAGTGAGGTGTCCACTATTCATCAGTGTGAAAAAGCTCTGAATCAGGAAGTAATGGCACGAATATGTTGAGAAAAATGTCAGGATTCCAGAAACATGTTCATGCAAAAAATTCATGCTTTAGTTTGGTAGTTATGGATTATTGAATGTGTTGAATTATCAATTACTGAAAATCTCAGAAATTGAATTGACGACACTGGGGTTGTCTTCATTTAAATGATGACTGTGTGAACAGTCTTCAATTTTGAAAATGGCGCCCTGGTCAGGGGCATCATTTACCAGAGGGCTGGGAGCCTCCGTGTCTTTAAACCATGAACATATTATGTTAACAGAGACTATATATTAAGATTTAAAACATGGTTATTAATACTGTAAAACTAGTGTGATAAAATATGTTAAAAAACTCGTGAAATCATGCTAATAACTAAATTCAAACTCATAAAAATCATGGTAACAGTATGTAATAAGCTATTAACATATGTATAATATGGTATTATTCTTGGTCATGGTAAATCTAGAATATATATATATATATATAGCATGGTTGACTAGTTGATCGAACTCTAAACATGCATCAATTAACTTATTTAGCTACTAGTTAGGCAAAGATTTGAGAACACCTACCTCTGTGAAGTGACAGGAGTTGACAGGAGAGGAAGAAGCAGCCCTTCCCTTCCTCTGTAACTCTTCGAAACTTGCTCCCGTATCTAGCGTTCGAACTAACCAAATAGGTGGAAAATAGAGTGTATTTTATAACCTTAGGGTCGACATGATGGGGGATAAGATCCAGAATTATAGAGTATTTAGTGGGTTTACAGCCTACACAGGCTGGAGGGATAGAATGATCGTGATAGTTGTCGGAAAGAAATGACGCCTAAGAGAGGGTCGTGTATTTCATAAGTTAAGATTTCCATGTTAAACTTCAAAGATTTTTATCTTTAAAAATTGATAGAATTTGTTTGTGAAATTTCAGGGATGAGACCCTTACATTTTTCTCTATTTTTACATATAAAGTTTTTTGAAAAATTTTTTTTAAATAAAAAGTGGCACTATTCACGTTTAGGAAATAACGACTTAACATATGTCGTTATTTTGAACGGAGATTTTTGTATTCACTCTACACTAATCAAAATTATCTATATACCCTTTCTCACTTTCTAAATTATGTTTATCCTTTAACACTTCATCTTTATACTCTTATTTCTTCAAAATAATGATATAATGTAAAAGTTGAAATATGAAAATTTCTAAATTATGAAAATATGAATTGGCATCTTGTAAAAGTGATGTTTATCCTTTAAAACACTATCTATATAACCTATTTCCTATTTCTTTGGAATAATGTAATATTAATTTCCTAAGTGATTGAAAATATAAATTGGCATTTCCTAAAATATAATTTGACATCTTCTAAAGCATCTATTGGTAATTAAATGTTTTAAATGGTTAATCAAATAGAATTAGAATATGAGTTCAATAATTATATATATATATATATATATATATATATATATATATATATTTCTATTTTAAAATTCTTGGGTGTTATACCATCCCCTACTTAAAAGAATTTGGTCCCCAAATTCAACTGTATAAGGATATTGTGGAAAGTATAAAATACTTACAGTTTAGATAAATTCTAGGTATCTTCTTTTCATAGATTCTTCAGTCTCCCAAGTTACTTCTTGTTCCGTGCATCGATTCCATTGGATTTTCACCATAGGGATCGTCTGGCTCCTTAGTACTCGCACTTCGCGATCGAGGATCCGCATCGACCTTTGCTCATAAGTAAGATCTCTTTGAATCACCAAATCAGCATGGTCGATGACGTGAGAAGGGTCGTGCACATATTTCTTCAGTATAGATAAATGAAATACATTATGCACTTCTGAGAATTGAGGAGGTAAAGCAATACGGTAGGCCACCTCGCCCACTCTTTCCAATACTTCGAATGGACCGATAAACCTCGGTGTAAGCTTGCCCTTAACACCGAATCTTCTAATACCTCGGCCAGGAGATACCTTGAGAAATACATGGTCACCAACTTGGAACTCCAAATCTCTCCTTCTATTATCAGCATAAGAATTTTGCCTGCACTGAGCTACCCTGAGTCTATCTCTGATAAGGTGTATCTTCTCAGTCGAATCTCTAACCATATCTGGGCCTAGAATTTGTCTTTCACCGACTTCTTCCCAGCATATTGGAGGACGATAACTCCTGCCATAAAGCGCCTCGAAAGGTGCCATTTGAATACTAGCTTGATAGGTGTTATTATAGGTAAATTAGGCTAGGGATAAGTGGTCGTGCCAGCTTCCGCCGAAATCTATAATACATGCCCTTAACATATCTTCAACAACCTGATTTATCCTTTCAGTCTGACCATCTGTCTGGGGATGAAAAGCAGTGCTGAAATTAAGTTTCATCCCCAGAGAGTGTTGTAGACCCTTCCAAAAATGAGAGGTGAAGCACGGGTCTCGGTCAGATACGATCGAGACGGGAACTCCATGCAATCTAACCATCTCCTTAATATACAGGGCAGCAAGTATGTCGACTGACCATCGACTTTTGATGGGTAAGAAATTGGCCGATTTAGTTATCCGGTCGATAATATACCCAAATTCCATCATATCCGCTCCTAGACTTGGGCAAACCCATGATAAAGTCCATGCCAATGTCTTCCCACTTCCACTTGGGAATATCCAGCGGATGTAGCTTTCCGGCGGGTTTTTGATGTTCCGCCTTCACTTGTTGGCATGTGAGGCAACGTGACACAAAGTCTGCTACCTCCCTTTTCATGTTAGGCCACCAGAAAGTTCTTTTCAAGTCTTGGTACATCTTAGTGGCTCCAGGGTGGATCGTGTACCTCGATCGATGAGCTTCTTCAAGAATCTTCTTCTTCAATTCGGGACAGTCGGGCACACATGTTCGTTCATGAAATAGTAATCTACCATCCGATGCCAACTTGAAATCCAGTCTCTCGTCCAGCTTGCTCTTTATCTCCACTAGTGAGGGATCTTCTTCCTGTAGCTTCTTGATTTCAGGTAGCAAATATGGATGTAGGCACATATGAGATAGAATAATACACATGTTCTTCTCATCTGTGCTGATATCAAGCTTAGAGAATTTCTCCAGCAGCTTCCATTCTTGTATCATGCAGTTGGCCAATATTGTTCTCGGCTTCCGACTAAGGGCATCAGCTACGGAATTACCCTTACCAGGATGATACTGTATAGTGAAGTCGAAATCCTTGAGATACTCGAGCCAACGCCTTTGTCGCATGTTCAGCTCCTTTTGGGAGGATAAGTACTTGAGGCTTTTATGATCGGAGTACACAGTGAATTGTTCTCCGTAGAGATAGTGCCTCCAGATCTTCAAAGCAAATACTACCGCGGCCAGTTCTAAGTCGTGAACCAGGTAGTTCTCTTCATGTTTCTTCAATTGTCGGGAAGAATATGCAATGACTCTCCCATTCTGCATCAATACACATCCGAGGCCAATACCCGAAGCATCGGTATATACCTCGTGTTTTTCTCCTTCAATTGGTAATGATAAGACTGGAGCAGTGGTCAAAAGATCCTTCAAAGCTTGGAAACTCTTTTCACAGTCTTCATTCCACTCATGAGGCACTTCCTTGCGGGTTAACCTGGTTAGAGGAATGGCAATCTTGGAGAAGTCCTTGATAAAACGCCGGTAGTAACCAGCTAGACCCAAGAAGCTTCGAATTTCTTTTGCATTTGTGGGTCGTTACCAGTTCTTCACGGCTTCAACCTTGGACGGGTCAATAGTAATTCCATTCTTCGAAATAATATGGCCTAAGAAGGATACTTCCTCGAGCTAGAACTCGTATTTGCTGAATTTGGCATATAGCTTGTTTTCCCTTAATATCTGTAGTGCCTTCTTGAGGTATTCTTCATGATCATCTTTGGTCTTGGAATAGATCAGAATATCATCAATAAAGATTACAATGACTTGGTCTAAATAGGGCCTGAATATGCTATTCATTAACTACATAAAAGCTGCGGGGGCATTTGTTAGTCCGAAAGGCAAAACAGTAAATTCGTAATACCCATACCTGCTTCGGAATGCAATTTTATGAATGTCTTCTTCTTTGATCTTCAATTGATGGTAACCAGAACGAAGATCAATCTTGGAGAAATATGAAGCTCCTGATAACTGATCGAACAGCTCGTCAATCCTTGGCAGTGGGTATTTGTTCTTGATTGTGAGATGATTTAGCTGTTGATAATCAATGCATAGTCTCATCGATCCATCCTTCTTTTTGACGAACAACATGCGTGCTCCCCAAGGGGAAGTACTCGGCCTGATGAAACCCTTTTTCAATAACTCCATTAGTTGTTCCTTTAGTTCCTTCAGCTCAATCGGGGACATTCTGTATGATGCCCTAGAAATAGGACCAGTACCAGGGACAAGGTCAATTGTGAACGACACTTCCCTTTTCGGCGGTAAGCCGGTTAAAACTTCTGGAAAAACATTGGAAAAATCCCGAATTACACGGATGTATTCAAGTTTAACGTTCTCGACTTCCGTGGCAGTCACGAATGCTATGAAAGCCATGCATCCCTTATTCATAAGTTTACTAGCTCGGAGTGCTGATATAAGAAGTGATTTACTCCGAGGGCTATTGTAAACTAGCTCTGGGAAATCCACGAAAGTTACCTTGTCATGCCGGCAATCTACAGTTGCTTGGTATGTGGATAGCCAGTCGGCACCTAGTATGACATCATAACCCTTCATATCTAGGCATATCAGGTCAGCAGGTAAATTGCTTCCCTTAATCATCACTTCACAGTTTGGATAGTGATAAGTGATATCAGACTCATTCCCAAGAGGTGTATATATGACCAAATCTAACAGTTCATGTTTCTTATAAAATGAGGCATCAAAGTTCTTGGAAACGAATGAATGAGTTGCTCCAGTATCGAATAAAACTTGAGCAGTTTTTGAACAAATAGTGAGAGTACCTTCCACAATTCCGCCTTCAGTGGGTTCCGTCTCTCGGAGAGATTGCAGACGACCTTGTTTCTTTACCGGACACTTCTCATCTTTGGAGTCTTGTTCCTTCATCAGTGAGCAGTCTAGGATTCGATGCTCTCGGCTCCCGCATCGAAGACAAGCTCCTAACTTCCTCCAGCATTCCTCGGTCTTATGGCCAGCTTTATCACAATACTTGAAAATTTCTTTTGACGGTGTGGTGGTGGAGAATGGCCTGTCATTCTTCTGGAATTTCTTTGCCTTGGAGGGCTCCCCTCCCATGAAGAACCGCTTCTTGTTGAATGATTGTTTGAATTTTCCCGGACTTGTGACGGGTTCCTTCTTATCTCTTCCTCGGATTCTCTCGGACAATTCGGTGGCATCTTCCAACAATTGGGCACGCCGAACTATCTCCAAATAGACTTGGATCTCCATCGGGGCAAGTTGTGTGATATAATGGGGCCGAAGCCCGTTGAGGAATCTTCTCACCTTCATCTTTTCTATACACACCAAGTGGGGTGCATACCTAGATAATCTAGAAAACTGGGCCTCATACTTGGCCACTTTCAAGCCCCGTTGTTTTAGAACGGTGAATTCCGCGGCCTTCTTTTCCTTGATATGATCAGAGAAGTACTTGTTGTTGAAATGCTCCGTGAATTCATCCCATGTGACATGGTATTCTGGCAGTGTTGCTTTTATGGAATCCCACCAGCCTCGAGCGTCCCGCTCTAGTTGGAATACGGCCAGTAAAACCTTCTCTTCGTCCGCGCATTGCATCACACGGAAGATTCATTCCATCTCCTTCAGCCAATTCTCGGTATCCTCGGGGTCGGACGAACCCGTGAACCTCGGTGGGTTCATGTTACGGAAACTTCGGTGGAGATCTCCCGCTCCACGGTTTGCTCCGCCTTGGGCCACTTGTTGTAGTGCCTGTGTGAGGCCTTGCACGGTGCGTTCAATCTCGCACCATTGTGCTCTTTCCGCAGCCATGATCCTACAAAGAGTTAGGTATGATAAAGATCGGGTTTACTTGTAAGGTCAAAAGTCATTATAAAACATAACACATGGCTCTATCCATCTCACCGGGTAAGGTATATCTATCCTTGGACTCAAGTTTTTACTTAGATTTCAATTTCAAACCTTTTATTTCTTCTAGTTCCCTAAGTTTAAAAACCTAGGCTCTGATACCACGAAGACTGTCACGTCCCGAGCGCGGAAGATACTCGGATGCGTGACGCGTCTATATAGATCGTGTCATTATAGCAATAAGAATTTTAACATACAAAATTTCGGAGTGCGCAAATGACTAAAAATATAATAAATTCCAATAGTCCAAGTGATGTTTATTTGATTAATCAAAGGAAATAAAGATAGTCCATGACAAATTTCTAAATTTAAAAGGCCAAACATTAGGCTACACAACTTAACACAAAGTTTATACCACTAACTGACATAATTGGGAATACAAGGTCAACTCAAATAAATTCAAAGACTCGACTAGCTAATGATAAATGGATGGCGTTCTAGCACTCTTCACTCGGCCTCAAACCCATTCTTGTCGCTATCCGAATCACTTGAAAATGTTAGGAAGCAACTGGATGAGCAAATCGCTCAGTAGGAATTACATATCAAATACGAGCAATCTTTACGTGATTTACAATTTGCATGTATTATCAGTATGGCTATGCATGATGTACGTATAATAAAAATCAGGTGTACTTATAAATCTAGGCATGATGAACAATAAGAGATCAAGAACTGTATAAAGAGAGTATAACAAGATTTCAAGTATTTGATAAGTAGTATTTTAAGAATTTACAGATGTAAATGCCACTTCGGGCAAGTAAGGATTCGTGTACAAGTATGAACGCAGGTATGAGAAGGAACTGATGTACAAGTATATCAAGTAAAAATTCAATTCAAGCAAGTATTTTCAAGTACGTATCAGTAGAATTGGCTATTATCAAGCAAGTATTTGCCCTTTCTTGGGCCACAAGTCAAGTATTGCCCATTTCGGGCCACGCAAGTCAAGTAAGGAGAGAGAGAGTAGGGGTGGAGTGTCTCAAGTCAAGCAAGTAATCCGGTGCAATGCTAAACACCGTGGTCAATAAACTCTCATGGGCACAAGTACCTTCGGGTGCTCCTCCCAAGACCAGACTGGGCCCTATATGCACAGCATTTCATGTATTACCTTTGACATCCACTCTCATTTATAGCCAATATGGAATTTCAAGAATTTAGAAACGTAGTATTTCAGATGAGATTAACTAGTCATTTGATTATTGAGGATTCTAGAGGTGGCCTTTACAGGCTCAAGAGGTGACTCCCGTCGTGTAGCACTTTACCTCGTACGGCCTCAAGAGGTGGCTCCCACAACGTAGCACTTTACCCTGCATGACACTTAGCTCCTACACTCCCAAATGATAGTTTTAGAGATTCAAGGTTTGACCATGTAGGGTATACACAAGTAGATTTTTTTTCATGGAACGGAATTTCAAGAACTCATCATACGCAGGAGTATGGATTAGGGTTGTGTTTGCACAATTTTAGAGACAAATCAAGATCAGAAGTTGTAATTACTGAGTTGGCATCTGAGGGTTTGCTAATCCTTCAAATTTTCAATTTTTTAAATAAATAAATAAATAAATAAATATATATATATATATATATATATATATATATATATATGGAATTGGCGCCCCTTTACCCAGTCTTCAATTAATTGAAGACTTGAGGGCCGTCTTCAATTCAGTAATTGAAGACTTGAGGGCCGTCTTCAATTCTAAAATTGAAGACTTAAGGGTCGTCTTCAATTCAGTAATTGAAGACTTGAGGTTCGTCATCAATTCTGAAATTGAAGACTTAAGGGCCGTCTTCAATTCTGAAATTGAAGACTTAAGGGTCGTCTTCAATTCATTGATTTTCACCTGGCTGATACGTTTTATGACTCAAATCACTGTTCATTTCAAAAAAGTTTCTCAAAATTCGAAAGTAAGGATATGAATACTTAGTATAATTCCTCGGGAGTCCAGAAACATGTTTAGATATAATTACTGAGTTTTGGTTTCACATATATGAATTTTCTAATGTTATAACTTTAATTCCTCAAGAAACGGAATTGACGCCCCTGTGAGCAGTCTTCAATTAATTGAAGACTTGAGGGCCGTCTTCAATTCTGAAATTGAAGACTTAAGGGCCGTCTTCAATTCAGTAATTGAAGATTTGAGGGCCGTCTTCAATTCTGAAGTTGAAGACTTAAGGGCCGTCTTCAATTCAGTGATTTTCACCTGGCAGATACGTTTTGTGACTCAAATCACTGTTCATTTTGAAAAAGTTTCTCTGAATCAGAATTCGAAGACATGGTCAGATGGAGAAAAATCTCAGGGTCACAGAAGTATATTCTGTCAAAATTTTCAAGGTCCAGTTTATTAGTTATAGATTTTTGAATGCGTTGATTTACTGATTTCTGGAAATTACAGAAAATTAAATTGATGACATGGTGCATGTCTTCAATTAATTGATGCCCTCTCGGGCAGTCTTCATTTTGGAAATTAGCGCCCTGGTCAGGGGCGCCAATTACAGTGAGGTGTCCACTATTCATCAGTGTGAAAAAGTTTCGAATCAGGAAGTAATGGCACGAATATGTTGAGAAAATGTCAGGATTCCAGAAACATGTTCATGCAAAAATTTCGTGCTTTAGTTTGGTAGTTATGGATTATTGAATGTGTTGAATTATCAATTACTGAAAATCTCAGAAATCGAATTGACGACACTAGGGGTGTCTTCATTTAAATGACGACTGTGCGAATAGTCTTCAATTTTGAAAATGGCGCCCTGGTAAGGGGCGCCATTTACCAGAGGGCTGGGAGCCTCCGTGTCTTTAAACCATGAACATATTATGTTAACAGAGACTATATATTAAGATTTAAAATATGGTTATTAATAGTGTAAAACTATTGTGATAAAATATGTTCAAAAACTCATGAAATCATGCTAATAACTAAGTTCAAACTCATATCTAGCCTTCGAACTAACCAAATAGGGGGAAAACATAGTGTATTTTATAACCTTAGGGTCGACATGATGGGGGACAAGATCCAGAATTATAGGGTATTTAGTGGGTTTACAGCCAACACAGGCTGGAGGGATAGAATGATCGTGATGTGAAACGACCTCGGGAGGGGGTGGCCTTCTTCAACCTTCTGCCCGTAGTCGCGCTATAGGAACATGGCGCCTTCATGAAGAAAGCGCTGGGACGATATGGCGCGTTCTCAGACCGCAGCCGGACGATGAACTTCGACCTTGGGGGGCTCGTGGATGACTTCGGGGGAGTGATTCATAAGGGGAGGGCACCAAGGAGGGTGGATATGACACGGGGGGGGGGGGGGATTCTAAACAACATGGGGGCCCTAAACATCGATTAAACTAACCTATTGCTAGCTAGGATAACTTGGAGAATGTGGGAACGGGGGTGGGCGACGAGGGAGAAAGGGGCATGGCAGGGCGAGCTAGGATCAGTAGGGTTTTGGCTGGGGCATCACACACGATCCCATCGTAGGACCGGAGCAACCAATCTCCGTCGTGGCCATAGCAACGTCGTTGGCGAGGGTGGAGGGCGTCGATCGTCGGTGGTGGAAGAACGGAGCCCGAATGGGGCCTCACACCCGGCCTCTTCTCAAAGCCGATGCACCCGGATCTTCGAACGGCCTCCGTGAAAGGGAAAAGGGGAGGATTAGAGGAAGAACATGGGCATCGCACCCGTAGAGGGGAGGAGGGAGGGGATTCCAAAGATTGGGGGGGAGAGATAGCCATGCTACACTTTCAATTCATTTTTTCATTATATGCATAATCAAACGAGATGGGGTACATATATAGGGGGAAGGGGAAGCTTAAACGACACTAAACATCAATTACAATAGTGGGAAATAGCGAACATTGAAGCCATTGCAAGTTCCAAGGGCTGGGTAGTTGGGGCGTCTGCAGTCGACCTTCTGCCTAAGATCGCGCTAGGTAAACCTAGCGCTTTCTTCAGGTCGCGCTACCTAAAGGTAGCGCGTTAATCTTCAGCCTAGTAGCTTCATCGATCGGCTTTGGCGGCAGCTAGCTTGATTTCCATCAAACCCCTCCACTTTGGAAGGTTCGTCCTCGAACCTAGAAGCTCAAGATCCCAGTCTGTGAGAACAGATTGGTTCCCTAAGCTCTCATACCATTTGATGTGAAACGACCTCGGGAGGGGGTGGCCTTCTTCAACCTTCTGCCCGTAGTCGTGCTATAGGAACATGGCGCCTTCATGAAGAAAGCGCTGGGACGATATGGCGCGTTCTCAGACCGCAGCCGGACGATGAACTTCGACCTTGGGGGGCTCGTGGATGACTTCGGGGGAGTGATTCACAAGGGGAGGGCACCAAGGAGGGTGGATATGACACGGGGGGGGGGGGATCCTAAACAACATGGGGGCCCTAAACATCGATTAAACTAACCTATTGCTAGCTAGGATAACTTGGAGAATGTGGGAACGGGGGTGGGCGACGAGGAAGAAAGGGGCATGGCAGGGCGAGCTAGGATCAGTAGGGTTTTGGCTGGGGCATCACACCCGATCCCATCGCAGGACCGGAGCAACCAATCTCCGTCGTGGCCATAGCAACGTCGTTGGCGAGGGTGGAGGGCATCGATCGTCGGTGGAGGAAGAACAGAGCCCGAATGGGGCCTCACACCCGGCCTCTTCTCAAAGCCGATGCACCCGGATCTTCGAACGGCCTCCGTGAAAGGGAAAAGGGGAGGATTAGAGGAAGAACGTGGGCATCGCACCCGTAGAGGGGAGGAGGGAGGGGATTCCAAAGATTGGGGGGGGAGAGATAGCCATGCTATACTTTCAATTCATTTTTTCATTCTATGTATAATCAAACGAGATGGGGTACATATATAGGGGGAAGGGGAAGCTTAAACGACACTAAACATCAATTACAACAGTGGGAAACAGCGAACATTGAAGCCATTGCAAGTTCCAAGGGCTGGGTAGTTGGGGCGTCTGCAGTCGACCTTCTGCCTAAGATCGCGCTAGGTAAACCTAGCGCTTTCTTCAGGTCGCGCTACCTAAAGGTAGCGCGTTAATCTTCAGCCCAGCAGCTTCATCGATCGGCTTTGGTGGCAGCTAGCTTGATTTCCATCAAACCCCTCCACTTTGGAAGGATCATCCTCGAACCTAGAAGCTCAAGATCCCAGTCTGTGAGAACAGATTGGTTCCCTAAGCTCTGATACCATTTGATGTGAAACGACCTCCGGAGGGGGTGGCCTTCTTCAACCTTCTGCCCGTAGTCGCGCTATAGGAACATGGCGCCTTCATGAAGAAAGCACTGGGACGATATGGCGCGTTCTCAGACCGCAGCCGGACGATGAACTTCGACCTTGGGGGGCTCGTGGATGACTTCGGGGGAGTGATTCACAAGGGGAGGGCACCAAGGAGGGTGGATATGACACGGGGGGGGATCCTAAACAACATGGGGGCCCTAAACATCGATTAAACTAACCTATTGCTAGCTAGGATAACTTGGAGAATGTGGGAACGGGGGTGGGCGACGAGGGAGAAAGGGGCATGGCAGGGCGAGCTAGGATCAGTAGGGTTTTGGCTGGGGCATCACACCCGATCCCATCGCAGGACCGGAGCAACCAATCTCCATCGTGGCCATAGCAACGTCGTTGGCGAGGGTGGAGGGCGTCGATCATCGGTGGAGGAAGAACAGAGCCCGAATGGGGCCTCACACCCGGCCTCTTATCAAAGCTGATGCACCCGGATCTTCGAACGGCCTCTGTGAAAGGGAAAAGTGGAGGATTAGAGGAAGAACGTGGGCATCGCACCCGTAGAGGGGAGGAGGGAGGGGATTCCAAAGATTGGGGGGGGAGAGATAGCCATGCTATACTTTCAATTCATTTTTTCATTCTATGCATAATCAAACGAGATGGGGTACATATATAGGGGGAAGGGGAAGCTTAACATCAATTACAATAGTGGGAAACAGCAAACATTGAAGCCATTGCAAGTTCCAAGGGCTGGGTAGTTGGGGTGTCTGCAGTCGACCTTCTGCCTAAGATCGCGCTAGGTAAACCTAGCGCTTTCTTCAGGTAGCGCTACCTAAAGGTAGCGCGTTAATCTTCAGCCCAGTAGCTTCATCGATCGGCTTTGATGGAAATCAAGCTAGCTGCCGCCAAAGCCGATCGATGAAGCTGCTGGGTTGAAGATTATATCCTAGCTAACTTGCCCCATCTCGTTGTGGCGGCAGCTAGCTTGATTTCCATCAAAGCCGATCGATGAAGCTGCTGGGCTGAAGATTAACGCGCTACCTTTAGGTAGCGCTACCTGAAGAAAGCGCTAGGTTTACCTAGCGCGATCTTAGGCAGAAGGTCGACTGCAGACGCCCCAACTACCCAGCCCTTGGAACTTGCAATGGCTTCAATGTTTGCTGTTTCCCACTGTTGTAATTGATGTTTAGTGTCGTTTAAGCTTCCCCTTCCCCCTATATATGTACCCCATCTTGTTTGATTATGCATAGAATGAAAATATGAATTGAAAGTATAGCATGGCTATCTCTCCCCCCCCAATCTTTGGAATCCCCTCCCTCCTCCCCTCTACGGGTGCGATGCCCACGTTCTTCCTCTAATCCTCCCCTTTTCCCTTTCACGGACGCCGTTCGAAGATCCGGGTGCATCAGCTTTGATAAGAGGCCGGGTGTGAGGCCCCATTCGGGCTCTGTTCTTCCTCCACCGACGATCGACGCCCTCCACCCTCGCCAACGACGTTGCTATGGCCACGACGGAGATTGGTTGCTCCGGTCCTGCGATGGGATCGGGTGTGATGCCCCAGCCAAAACCCTACTGATCCTAGCTCGCCCTGTCATGCCCCTTTCTCCCTCGTCGCCCACCCCCGTTCCCACATTCTCCAAGTTATCCTAGCTAGCAATAGGTTAGTTTAATCGATGTTTAGGGCCCCCATGTTGTTTAGGATCCCCCCCCGCCGTGTCATATCCACCCTCCTTGGTGCCCTCCCCTTGTGAATCACTCCCCCGAAGTCATCCACGAGCCCCCCAAGGTTGAAGTTCATCGTCCGGCTGTGGTCTGAGAACGCGCCATATCGTCCCAGCACTTTCTTCATGAAGGCGCCATGTTCCTATAGCGCGACTACGGGCAGAAGGTTGAAGAAGGCCACCCCCTCCCGAGGTCGTTTCACATCAGATCGTGATAGTTGTCGGAAAGAAATGACGCCTAAGAGAGGGTCATGTATTTCATAAGTTATGATTTTCATGTTAAACTTCAAATATTTTTATCTTTAAAAATTGATGGAATTTGTTTGTGAAATTTCAGGGGTGAGACCCTTACAGTTTTCTCTATTTTTACATATAATTTTTTTTAAAAATTCTTTTGAAATAAAAAGTGGCACTATTCACATCACTATTCACGTTTAGGAAATAACGACTTTACATATGTCATTATTTTGAACGGAGATTTTTGTATTCACTCTACACTAACCAAAATTATCTATATACCCTTTCTCACTTTCTAAATTATGTTTATCCTTTAACACTTCATCTATACACCCTTATTTCTTCAAAATAATGATATAATGTAAAAGTTGAAATATGAAAATTTCTAAATTATGAAAATATGAATTGACATCTTGTAAAAGTGATGTTTATCCTTTAAAACACTATCTATATAACCTATTTCGTATTTCTTTGGAATTGTGTAATATTAATTTCTTAAGTGATTGAAAATATAAATTGGCATTTCCTAAAATATAATTTGGCATCTTCTAAAGCATCTATTGGTAATTAAATGTTTTAAATGGTTAATCCAATGGAATTAGAATTAGAGTTCAATAATTAAATATATATATATATATAATTTTTTGTATATTTCTATTTTAAAATTCTCGGGTGTTATAGGCGATGAGGCTATTTCGGGGAGAAGGGGATCTTCACTCTAGGGCCTCACTAGGAGCAGGGTTATAGATGAAAACTCACGAGCTCTGACTCGAGCGTATCCCTCTTCGTTTCACAAATGAGAAGCCATGAGATGGACTGTCTCAGGCTCTCAATGTGGCAGTGAGGTTGGAAAGAAATACGATAGAAATGCACTTAGCAGATCTAGAAGACAGGTATACGATAGGATCTACTTCGTTTGCAGTAGCTATCGAATACGGCGAATCTCGGATACAGAGGGAAAAAGGAAAGAAAGGGCGAACTTCAGCCCCTTTTATTAACCATTTCATTCAAACGGAGTGCATACATTTAGCTCTGAAGAGAATCAAACTAAGGAAATTACACAGAGACTATATCCCTGACAGCAGGGTTACATTGGCATTCGATGCTATTGGAACAAAGATGCTCGGAAGCGGACCCAACAAAGAAAAGCATATTCAAATAAAAGATAGGGGAAGGGGAGAATATATCCCATCAGGGCACCCTGGAACCGATCCCACCTTGAACCTCCCCTCCGATCTTCTGACACTCCTTTCTCTCTTTCGGTCCCTCTATCTGTTCCCTCTTCTATCTTTTTTTCTTCTCTGTTCTGTGTGTCTCTCACTCTGTGCCTCTTCTCTCTTTTTTTTCTTATCTGTGCTATGTGTCTTTCACTCTGTGCCTCTTCTCAATTCAGCTTCGAAGGCAGCTGCTTTATAGAAGGATGACCCTTTTCTTTCGGCACGAGCTCCCCGGCGCGCCCCAGCATACGTCGTCTTGGCGCGCCTGGCTTCGTATTGGACTTGCCCCATTTGTTCGTAACTTGGCGCCGAAAGGGGCTCATCTAATGGGCTTCTTTTCGTTGTTCTGGTTGGTTTCTTGGTATATTCTTCTCGAGGCTTATTTAACACCTTGCGTTCACGCACATGTGTAAGGCAGTGTGAACCCCTTTTCATGAGAATCAGAATTATCTGAGGCTTCTCTTCAGCAGGCAGATGATTGCCTAGAATTTGTCATAATTCTATCAGCCTGACTATTTGAATGATAGTCATGCTGGGCAGCGGCCTAGCCAGAGGTGGCTTCAACCGAACATAGTGTTTAGGGGTAGTGAACCTCATCTATTCTGATTCTCAGAACTTTCAGGGATGGCACAGAGGCTGCACCCTTGATTTGGTCTTCAGAGCCCTAAGCTTGCTTTTGGCTTCTTCTTGTATATTTTAGGTGTCAACAAATGCCCCCCACCCGCAGGTGGCGTAAGCGAAGGATGAGTGGCACGGGACCTACGGGTGTATATTGCACCGTGCATTGTATTTTCTTCAGGCTTGCTCTTATTCATTGTGCATTTTCATAACTTTGAATCTTCATTCTGCTTGTATAACCCCAGTACTTGTGAATGTACTCGGACAGACACCAGCATTTTGGGTTTAATCTCCTGATTGTAGCTTCCCAGAGTGAGCAATCTGATGCCGTTGACAGCACGGTTATCTCGGCACAACACTTAAACAGCGTAGGCTCCATATCGGCACAGCACTGGTCTCGGCGCACCTCCTTCTTTGACGCTCTTGGCGCAATAATGCTCTCGATGCGGCCGATATCGGCGCGCCTTCTCTTCTGCTGTCGCTCCCGGTGCGGGTCGACGTCGGCGTGCCTTTTGTCGCATGCACTCTCGGTGCGGGGTGATCTCGGCGCGCCTCAGGGTTCGCACTCTATTTAGCGTCGAGAGGGAGGAGGATAGCTCATTTTCATATGAGCTCTCTCTCTCTTCACCTTCCACCTTCCACCGCGGCGGCGATTGGCATGAGGGCCCTCTCCCTCCCCATTCTTCTTTTTCATCGTGAGTTCCCCTTCTGTTGCTTCTCACATGGGACTACGTCCCTCTTCATTACGGAGTCACCCCCTCTTGGTGGGTGTTCTCCTATTTGACTTCTGGGCATACCCCGGATATGGGGAGGTGTTGTCAAAATTTTCTTGAAATTTTCTTTTCTATTTCTATCTTCACGTTGTCTTATTTTCTTTGATTTTTATCTACAGTTGCTGAAATGGCCGCCACTTCTAGCCGTGCTGCTTTCGGAACTGCTGATGTTGATGCTTCTTCCCAGAGCAGAGTATTCGGCCCTATTGTGACTTGAAGGAACATCGGACAGCTGGACCGAGGTCTTGGGCGGATCGCCATAGTTGACAAATCTTCCGACTCAGAAACAGACACAATGTCTACATCTCGCGTCCTGACCACTAAGGATGGGTTGGACTTCAATCGTGATGGCGACTATTGTTCAGACTTTTCGAAGGATCGCCATCTCGCACCATTCATCTGCACCTTCAATGTATCGGGAAAGAGATGTCATGTTGGCTCGGATGGTAGAACGGGCCATGTTGGTGGATAGAGACAGCTTGCAAGGCTCCGTATATCATGGAGACACCATCTATCTCCTGGGAGAGCGGCGTAAGTGGAACGCCATCTTGGGAGTAACTGAGCTGGAGGCTGTTGACACCTGAAATATAACAGAGAATAGAAACGAGACATAATGGAAGATTGAGTGAAAGATGAAGATCCCGGAAGTCCCTACAAGACTAGGATTACAGAAGATTTATCACTAAAGCTACCACCCGGCTGAAGTCCTCCCCGACCCAGCTGATGTTCGGTATTGTCATCCCCCTGATGACAATACTGATAAGAATTGCAGTCTAATTGACTGATGAAACTCCAGAGATATTCTGATATGACCTTCACCCGTTCTGGCGGATTCGAAGGACTGACAAATGAAAAGACAGATTAGGCGTCCCTGAAGCCTAGTGATAAAAAGAAGTAGAGCAATAAGAAAAGGAGTCGGGGGCCTAAATGGGCCATGGCACCGAAAGCCTTTCACCACGGCCCAAGACTGGCGCCGAGAAGCCTTTGCGCCGGGAAGCCTCCCTGGTTGACAAGAGCGCGCCGGGAAGTCGCTTTCTGCGCGTCGGGAAGGGCATGCCGAGAGGGGGGCTGCTGTGCCTATAAACCCCTCCCCCCCTTTGCTCATCACAAACAGAGAGACACAGAGATAGAGAGGCGAACAAAAAAGGAGAGAGATAGAAAAAACAGAAGAGACCCTACTGAAAAGAAAGAAGAAGAGAATAAGAAGAAGAAGCTCCAGGTGGGCTGCTCGGGGGAGGGAGAGGAGTCAATGCTCCACCCTCCCCCCCCCCCATGTTTGCTTTTATTTTGCTTTCCTCTGTATGTAATGGTATATGCCTTCATGCTTTAGCTATTCAGATGAGGTCGAGAGTTCTTTTCTTCCCTGCCTCTGTCCCTCCCCTTACCCGTTTCTCGGCTTTAGCCTTGCAGTCGATGTAAGTGGTGATAATGAGATGAAATGAAATTTAGTGGTTGCCGTGCTGGATATTAGGCAATCAAAGTTTTGCCCTCTGTCTTTCTATGAATGTATCTTTCATCTGAACGTCCAATATTCTAGACGTCTCAATTTTCAGAGTCATCCCCGTGAGTCTGTGCTTCAAAGAGGAATGAAGTCAGGGCCCCAATCCTTATCTAATGGGTTATTGGGTCCTGTTTCCCTCTCCCCTCCTGTCTCGATGGCAGATTCTTCGCAGGCATCTGAGTTTCTTGCGAGGCCCCCAAGCTGTTTAGGAATCGGAGACATCAATCTCTTGATTCCCTGAATTGCTGGCTATAGAAGATGTGTCCCGTCTGTAGACGAATGCAATCCCATGAGGTTCTGATAAGTGATGACCTTGACCCTTCGGTCCCTCAGCAAAACCCTAATGCCATGGCATCGAAGTCCACAGTCCAGACTGATTTGATCCCCAGATACGGTCCCAATCAAATCTGAATTCCAAAACAGGGCTGTCAGAGCTTCTCGGCGCCACTGGGCCTCGGCGGCAGCAACAGCCCTCGGCGCAATGGTGAGCGCGTCGGGAACCAGCGCGCTGAGAACCCCCTTGCCTGTTCATCTTCCTATGCCGAGATCCCCTCTTTGGCTAATCAATCCGCGCCGAGATCCTCCTTTCAGGTCGATACACTCATACCAGGAGCCTGTCTCCTCATCTGCTTTTCAGCCCTTGTCCAACCTGTTATATCGGCTGAGGGGGATATTCATGGTCGCCATATGTACCTCAGGGATGAGATTAACGGGAGGAAACCTCCCCTACATCATCTTAGATCAAATCCATTGATAACCCCATAACCTAAGGGGCCATACCACTGTATAAGCCCCGACGGTTCTTGAGGGGATAGCAAGCATTGCCATGGGCACCTACATCATCAGGGAGCCCAAGCCTTCTTTTCGGTTATCATCCCGTACCCGTGGATGACGGCCTATTTCCTTTGGCATGACCCAAAAGAAGGGGAAACGCTGCCGAAATTCTATCTGATAGGGTTAACCCCGGAAGGCCAAGGGAGTGTGATCGATACGCACCCCGCATGACTCTATCCATCGAGAAAATGAATATCATAGACCCTCCAACCGAGCAGGGAGTTCAATGGGGAAGATTCCCCGCTGTTTATCTGGATTCCATCCCGTCGCTATGTGGATGGCTTCCTATCCCTATTTGGCATGTCTATAAGCCCGGGGGATATGCCGCCCAATTCAATTCATCCAAGCTCGACACGTTAATCGTCTGCGGGCTCCCCTTTATATGCATGCCTGTTTAGGATGGGACAGAGCCAACAAAGCCCCAATCCTCACTGTGGATTTTCGGGCTTTGTTTTCCCCCTTTTCTCCCTCAACGCCATCGATGATTTAAACGTCGCGGAGTCCGTGATTTTCTCCTAATTTCTTAAGCCACCAGGGCCACTGCAGGGATCAGAAACCGTTATTTCTCGATCTCTTGGATGGTCGGCAATATGAATGGCATGAAGCCTGTTCCTGAGAGTTCGAAGGCCCTGTGATTCTGATCGCTCGAACCCCTTTCACCTATGATTCCTTGCTGTCAACTTGGTACACCCCTGGCTCTTTCCTCATTTTCCTCCTGAGTCCACCCCCCCAGGCCATGTCTGAATCCCGTGAAAAACCCCCAAAACAGGGTACCGTAAAACCCCATAAGCCCTCACGGCGCCCAAGCATCAATTCCTTCTCGGCGCCATACCCTCTCGGCGCCATCAATGGCTCCCGGTGCGGCACTCAGCGCGCCGGGAACCCTCAGGCCGAGAGCCTCTTCTTCCTCCCTTTGGCCTAGGCCGATAACCCCCTTCATGGCGCGCCGGGAGCTCCCTTCAGCAAGGGCCGAGAAGCCATGCCATATTCCTGAACCCTCACGTCGAGAACCCCTTTCTTCTTGGTCTGATCCTTGATCCCTATGTTGTACCCACCCGAGGAATATACAGAGAGCATTTGGCATCCCTCAGGAAATAAATCAATGGGGAGGACCTCCCCTACATTATTCTATCCCGATCCGGATTTCTTTATAACCTTATGGACCTAACGGGCCATGTCACTACATGTGCTCCGACGGGTTCCGAAGGAACATCAATCGATGCTATGGATGTGGGCGATGGCCCCGGGCCTGGTGCCCCTTCTTTTCCGACTTTCATCCCGGCATCCCGTGGATGATGGCTTATCTCCTCTTGGCATAACCCAAGATAAAGGGGATATGCTGCCAAAATTCATTCACGTCACCTTGAGTGATCCTGGTATTCTCTCCTAACCCCGCTGGCCCACGGAGTTCTGCCCTTGCATGTTCTCCGAGGGTCTTCCGAAGGGGGATATCAATAAGACATCGCGCCTGCACAGGGTGTGTCATGTCGCGCTGGTCCTTATCCAGATTCCGGGTTAGATATACCCGATCTTTTACGGATCCCATCCTGCCGCTGCATGGGTGGTTTCCTATCCCCATCTGGCATAGTCCAAGGTAATGGGGACATGCCGCCGGATTTACTCCGCATTTGATGTATCCTTGCTTCACTCAGGCCATTTAATGCCCTGCTGATGAACCAACCCTCTCTCTCGTTTGAGTCTTATTTTTGCCGCTACCTTCCTCCTATTTTTGACATTTAATCAAGGGTTGTCCTTCTTAGGAAGGGCGTAATTAATGTCATAGTCTTTATGGTATGACGGACTTCGGGTCCCGACTCGGACTTCACAATCGACTGATTAAAAGTCAGATCGAGCGCATAATAAAATTGTCACCCCGGTGACTGGCACGCCAATAAACCAATAAATAACAAATCCACGAAAGAAAAGCTAAAAAGCGCGTTCCACAAGTCTGGCACGCCCGGTGGGACCGAGTCTCCCTTCATCTCTACGCCAAAAATAGGAGGCCCAGCGGGCCCCCCTCAAATTTCTGATTCTGTGCGCTTTCCTTATTTTCAGGAAGCTACAATTACTACTGGAATCATGTCCGTATGCTTCGACCAACAACCGATCGATGTGCATGTCCGAGAGGGTTACCTGGCGGTACCGCTATCATTCGGGTCGATGCCCCCTGCTGTCGGGCTACCCAACTGCCTGGGCCTCGTCTTCACCGACCTTCTGCAGGTCGACAACAACGAGCAAGGCACTGCTGCAAGTGCCCCGATGAAGACTGCTGATAACAAGGGTAGCTTACCAGAGAGGACGACCTCGACAGCCGTCGCCTGCTATGTTCATCATGTTCAAAGGAGGGACACGGTCCCCGCTGCTGCCCAAATGAAGAAAAGAACTAACCGGAGGAGCCGGTATGCTGCTGCCGACCGTCGTCTTTCAAATTCTGGGAAGACGATGATGATGGGTGACATTAGGGTGAACCTCAACGGTCGCCGGAGAGAAGTCCGGTCGGACAGGATTGTCCCGACCGTCCAGATCGACAACAAGTTCCAAGTTCTGGCCACCAGGAGGGCCAACTGGGAAACTGATGAGAGGAAGCCGCTGGCGCCCAAGCCAGTAAGATATAAACAGGTCTGGCGACCAAAGAAGATTCAAAGCTGGGCCCCAACTCGAGATGAGGGGAAAGCTACCGAGGATGCTGTTGCCCGCTTCAGGGCAGGAAGCAGAAGAAGAGAAGGAAAAGACATAAGAGATGATGCTGCTGTTTACCCCAGGGCTTGGGGTAAGAAAGATGAGAAAGAAAATGAAGAAAGAAATCTGACCACTGTTCGCCCCAGGATGAGGGGCAGAAAATATGAGCAGAAGCAAGACCTCTCGGTCCCCCATCCCAGGGCTGGGGGCAGAAGGTGGCAAAGGAAGAACTATGATGCTGCTGCCAATTGCTGCCAGGATGGCGAAAAAGATTTGAGAAATAAGAAAGAATGAGAACAAGCGAACCAGTCGCTGCTGCCATTCCAAGAAGACCAAGAGCCTATGCCAGACATGCTGATATATTTAGATATTCCAAAGCCGAGCATCTGAATGCTCAGGTGGCGAGACTGGCTTATCAACAGAAGAGCCAGGAAAGATTGATGCTCCAACCAAAGCCACGAAGGCACAATCAAGAAGAGATGAAGCAAGTGGCTCAAGACTACTTCCACTACCTGGGGAACTCTGCCCTTGGTCAGCAAAGATTATCCCGTGCCCTGGGCACCGTGGATGAAGAAGAGGAAGAAACCCTTCAAGAAGTGATGCTCGGAGTCTCCTCCTCCGATTCCAATGATTATGGGGAAGGCCGCAGGGCCGGATATGGGAAAGAAGACCTGTGTGGGGAAGAACCTGAAGAAAGAATATCGGTCTTTGGCCGACTCAAATATCCCGACCAAGCAAAAAGAAAACTCTACAGGCAGAAGGGAAAGATGTAGATCTTCACCTGTAACATGGCTGGACTTGTCAGGAGGCAAGACATGCTACCAACTCAACCGGACGAGCTACTCAAGCTGGCAACCAGACCCGGGCCTGTCACAAGAAGAGGCCAGGCGGCAAAAGATAAAATGAAGACTAATGATGAAGCATGCAAGATCACCACTATGACAGTTAATGTGGTGACAACAGAAGAGGAAGACAATCCCTTCGTTGATGATGCTGAAGGGACTTCAGAAGATCTATAGATCTCGTCAACTCTGGATCCGATGATCCAGATGATGTTTAGAAGATATCAGCAAGAGATCAATGCTCTCAGAAGACAGTTAAATGAGAGGCATGAAGCTACACCGGTCTCTAAGAAAGCCGAGCCTGTGGGGCATACTTCCAGCTCAACAGAGACGGCTATCCCAGCTAATCCTCTCCTGGCTGATAAGGGCAAAGCACCGAGCCAACCTGTTCCACAGCAAACAGTAGCTCATCCCTCTGCGTCTCAGACACAGCCTACCGCGCCCACCTTGCGCGCCACTGTGATGACAACTCCTCATAGTCAGCAACAAGCTCACTTCTTCCCAGAAGACATAGATCCAGCCGTAGCCCACAAGCTGATGATTGAAAGAATTGTGGAGATGAAGCTATCTGAGAAGACTGGCGATGATGTTAGTACCTATGATGTGTACAAGGTGCCATATCCTCCCCAATATGCTGCTAAGAGACTACCTCCACGCGTCAGTAAGCCGCCTAAGTTTAAAAAATTTAATGGCCAGGGCTCCCCCAGAGAGCACATAGCTTACTACACCACAATCATGGGCGACCTGGCAGTCGACGAAGCTTATCTGCTTAAGTTCTTTGGCTCATCCCTTACTGGGTTAGCCTTTGAATGGTATTCAAGCCTGCCAGCTGGATCGGTGGTTGATTGGCCTGATATGCAGAGAAAATTCCGCGACAGATTTCATGTCACTGAAAGAGAAATCACAATAGCAGAGCTATATGCAACCAGGCAGAAGCAAGATGAAACTGCACTGGACTACATCAAAAGATGGAGGAACTTAGCCATGAGATGCAGAAGACCCCCTCATCAAGAAGATGCAGTGCAGATATGTTAACAGAGCCTCAGGAGAGAGGTGCTAGAAAAGATGATCGGTGTAGATGTCAGAACATTTGACCGATTAAACAATATAGTGGCGGAGGTTGAGACGTTCTTGTCCAAACGTCCAACCGCCAATGTTCCCAGTATGCTGAAAGTTAAATCTAATGATCGACGACCATCACATTCTGAGGCTAACACCGTCGATTTCAGAACCTTCGAGCAGCAGAAGGGGAAGAAGGGGGCAGATGAAGCTCCCCCGCCTGAGGGTGCAGCAGAAAGAAAAGACAAGGTCTCTCTAAGAGACAAGATGAAAAAGGCTTACTCTTTTCCCAAGGATAAGACGGTAGCACTATTTAACTTGGCATATAAGTTCAACAAGGTAACATTACCTGAACCGAAGAGACCCGAGGATGCGGCAAAGAAAGATGATCCGCTGTTCTGTCCATTTCACCGTGCGCTGGGGCACGCAATTGAGGACTGTTATGTCTTCAAAGATATCATGGAAGGAATGGTTAAAAAGGGTGAGCTGCAGCTGGGAGATTATCAGGTAAAGCCACCTGATCCACATGAGCCTCCGCCCTGGAGAATGGCCGCCAATATGATCTCAGTTTACCAGCAGCTGCCTAAGGAAGCCGTTGAGGAATGTACCAGGCATACCTATGAAGCTTGTTTCCTCACCCCACTGAAGGATCAGGAGGGATGGCAGACGAAACCCATAAAGAATAGAAGGAAAACTCCCGCAGCCAGTACCAGCGGGGTGATTATTCGAGGTGTCACACCAAGGCCTAAACTGCCTCCAGTAAAGCCAGTATGGCGCATAGCTGAGACCGGGCCAGTCATCCGGATCCCTACTCACAACCGGAGGAGACAAACTCCCCTACCCGCACATAAAGAAGTAAGTCCTGCAGCCAGGCGTCTACAGCAGTATATCAATGAGCTTGATGAATATGAGCAGAAAAAGCCCAAACACCTGCTGGTAAAAGACTGTATACTCTGGGAGCAGCTCGAAGAATTGAAAATTGAAGAGCAGCCAGAGGCAGAACAAAGAAAAGATGAAACTGAGCCCTTCTGGGGGCAGGAGCTGGCAAAGCCAAATTCCCAGAAGAAGAAGAGACGGCCCAAGTCCAAAAAGGGAAAGAAAGTCACGACAGTACAGTGTAACACTCTGTCAGTGCTCTTTTCCTTGCCCGGGGAGGATGATGAGGCTGAAGCATCAAATGCCCCGCTAGAAGCCAACCATGCTGAGGCCTCTACCTCAGCCGATAAAACACGTTCTGGGAAAAGATGGGGGCACCCACCACAAGCTAATCATAATATTATATTCAGAGGGGAGCAATCCTATCAAATCCCAGAACCAGTGGTACGAGGTGTCCAGGTTCCTCCCCCTGCCAGCTTGTACCAAGAGAAAGAAGAAGCTCCTTCATTCCTGGAATTCTTGTCTAGTTTGGAGAATGAGCAATTGGCTCACACTGCTCCAGCTAAAAGCAATAAATGCCAGCAGACTGCAGTTAGGAAGCAGAAGCAGCATGAAGAAAATGAAGGAAGTGACCCTCTAGCAAAGCCAGGGGCTGTTGCTACAGAAGAAGCCTCCCGGGAAACAGAGGAAGAGAATGAAACTGGGACTGGGCAGAAAAGGCCACATGCACCACATGAACCTCCAAGACCCCGATGGGCAGAAGAAATGAGACTGTCTAATGTCAGGGTGGGCAGCCGGATCATGAAAATGCTAAAGAAGCTCCCTACCAGATTCTCCATCTGGGAGATTCTCTCTCTGAGTGAAGAGGCTCGCCAAGCAATTGTTGATGCCCTGCAGTCGCCGGCACAATATGAAGCACTCTTGACAGAAGTGAATTCTGGGCCGTCGGTTACATTCACAGAAGATGACATGCTGATTCTGAATTCCTGTCATAACAGACCGATGTATATGAGGGGCTCCCTGAACTGTCAGCCACTGAACAGGATACTGATAGATCCCGGGGCTGCCGTGAACATTCTCCCATACCGCATCTACCAAAAATATTACTTTGATCTGTAGCTTACCAAGGTTAGAGACATGAAAATTGCGGGATTCAACCAGAAATGTGAGACGCCCCTTGGGGTGGCTGATTTTAACCTCACATTGGGAGATCTCACTACCGTGGTACGATTCTATGTAATCGACTCCAACACCACATATAAGGCCCTGCTGGGGAGACCGTGGCTGCATGAATATCAGATAGTGCCATCCACGCTACATCAATGCATTAAATACTGCCATGAAGGAAAAGAAGAGAGGGTGTTTGCGGATCTGCATCCCTTCGAAGTATTCGAGTGCCATATGCTCGATGCATCCTACTACACGGAGGTGTCGCAAAAGGATGAAGAGAAATAGGCTGCGGTCAGCCAGAAAAAGTTGGCGACGAAGGCAAGAAATTGGTCTCCACTGCCACCAAAGGGCTATATTAAAAAGCATGAGGTATTGCACATCTCTTATGCCGGTGACTTTGCTCGGATCACTCCTCCTAGAGTTCACCCGGATGATATCAATGAAGAAATGAAAGAAAAGTACACACAAGTGGAGGTGCCGCAGGGTTTATTCAAACCCATCGTCAACCTTGAGTACCAGACGGTGCTACCACTAAAGACTATGGAAGTCCCTCGCTTCTGCGAGCCTCCCACCATATTCTACACTGGGGAGTCAGTCGAGGAAGATGATCAAGACTGCATGGTCCCTGAAGAGGCTGCAAACCAGATGGTGCCAATTACAGGCTTAGATTATACTACCCGACGGGTTTCGCAGATGTTCTCTAAGATGCAGATGCCATCACTACAACCTACTGCCCAAAAGAAGGCGTTCCAGGAGCTATGGGACCCGCCTCGGGATAATAAAGAACTGAGGAAGATCACTCAGCACCCAGGATTGGGTTATACCCTTCAAGAATACTATGAAGTTGAGGTGGATGTCATATCTATCTCCTACCAGCATGAAGACCCTCTCGAGGTGGGATATGACAAGTACCCCTTAGAAGATGAAGAGATCATTTATCATCCATAATGAACAATGAAGCCCCAGACAGTCAGCCGGAGACGGGGATGTCTGATGAAGCAAAGAAAGATTGGTGCTGGGAAGACCTACCTTGCAAAGAAGATCTGTTCCATGCTGAAGCAAAGTTTGACACAGGAATCCCGGATGAGGATCAAGCAGCCAAAGAGCTCAGGGAATGCCGGGAGTTTGAGCGCATCCTAGAAGAAGTCCGGGCTCTACAGAATGATGATCTCTCAAGGGAGTCTGCATCATAAGAGCCTCTAAGGGCGGAGGACTCCGTCTTCGAGTTTCCTGCTGATCCGGTTACGTCCTCGGGGCATACTGAACAGAATACAGCAATATTGGCCGTATATGATGACCCAGCAACCGCTGATGACCAGTATGATGAAACAAAAAATCATGAAACTGAAGAAGATTATATCCCGGGAGGCTTCATTGACTTGCAAGAAGCCCCGCCCGAGGTCGAAGATGGAGGTCAGGCCACCGTCGATGAGCTTGTAGAAATAAATCTGGGAACCGCATGTCACGCCCCGAGCGCGGAAGATACTCGGATATACGCGACGAGTTTATATCAATCATGTCAATCAGAGTAGTAGTGTATTCGACACTAAAACAGAGATGCGTAAAATAGAAAGATAACCCAATCCTTTATTTCATAATGGATAGACTATTACAAATCCAATATTCTATTCAATTAAAAAGGAAAAGTACATAGTTGACTCAAGAAAATAGGAAAAAGACTAGATGACACTTGGAGAAGTTCTATCTCTTTCACTCTTGACCATTCCCATCCGATTGACTTCCCTCGTCGTCGGAATTACCTGAAAAGTAGGGAACACACGGAGTGAGCGAATGCTCAGTAGGAAATTATATCTCAAGCGCTAGCAAGGGGTTTAAATAATTACATCTTTCATGTATGTACTGTAGCTATGCATGCTCGTATAAAACGACAAGATAGAGAGAGAATTTATCAATAAGATAGCAAGATGAACTAGTCATGAGCTTTCAAGAAAAGATAACAAGATATTCAAGTAAGTACTTTTTAGCAAGTCATGTCAAGAACTTTGGCTATCATGTATCAAGCAAACAAATAATTACCCTTTTTCGGATCACGCAAGTCATGTCAAGTACGAGTCAAGTATAAGATTTGTGTGGAATATCCAATCAAGCTAGTCATGCACTCGGTATAATGCCAGATACCTTATCATTCAACTCCCATGGGCACAAGTACTTTCGGGTGCTCCTCCCAAGACCAGATCGGGCCCCATATGCACAGGCATTTATCATGTATATTTGACATCCACTCTTGTATATATATATATAGCCAATATGGAATTTCAACAATTTAAGCTTGTAGACACGTAGGATAACTTTGAGAGAATGGAGTCCAAAAATACGACATTGGACATAGATAGGCGATAACAACGGTTCAATCACGATGAACGATGAAACTAGGTGGAATTAGGTTCCCTTAACTCGGGTACCATGACAAGTATGGACATTCTTTATATAGAATTGAGGTCCACATGAACAGTACATCAAGGGCAAGATACCCTCATTCTTATTATAGAATTGAGGTCCACAAGAACATCAACAAATGGCATGATATCATCATCCCATTAAGAATTCTCATGATATACTCTTTGCATATCATAAGGGCCGGTATACCATGTTTCTTTATAGTGACATGGCATTCAATAGTGTAATGGGTTTTTAGGGTACAACCAGCTCAGTCGGCCTTGAGGGAATCCAAGGCTCGATGAGTCTTACGGAGGTCTCTATGACTAACTCGCTAGTCCAAAGGAACAGAATGTCCAATGGAGAGCTTGTATGTCAATGAGAGTTGAGGGTGATCGATAAAACATCATGAAACGTGGGACTATACTCACGGAGTGGAGATATAGTGCCGATATACATATATATAGATATATTGAAACCATCGGTTATCAGAAACAGGGTAAAAATATTTTTACAGGAAAATAACGACTTAAGTAAAGTCACTACTCAAGTAATTAACGCCTTCAGTAAGGGCGTTTATCTAATTTACATTTTTGCAAGATTTCAATATTTCAGTATTTTACCAAAAACGCGCCCTGGTAAGGGGCGTTTAATTACAATTTGACGACGTATACAATGGTCGTTCATTCTTTACTTCTATTTTTGCAGAATATATATTTTCAGTAATTTATCAAAAACACGCCCTGGACAGGGGCGTTACTTTTCAATTCACGCCCTGAACAGGGGCGTTAGTCAAGTGAGAGATGACCTATACATGGTCGTGTATTTCAAGATTTTATAATTTTTCAAGTATTGAAATTTCCAGAAAACGAGATATGGTCATGACAGGAAAATATCAGGATTAATGATCATGCACTGATTTATTTAGAATTGTATTCAAGTGAATATGGACTAATTAACATGGGTAATTAACGATTAATTAAATTGACGTTTGTGTACAAGGCGTCAAATCTTTTGAATTGACAACCTTGTCAGGGTCGTTTATTTAAATAGCGCCCTAATCTGGGTCGCGTATAAAATTAGCGCCCTTGGAAAGGGCGTTTCTTTCCAATAATAGAAACTTTTAAAACTCGTGAAAACTATATGCATGAACTAATATATATGGTTTAACATAGTTATTATGGTGATTTGGGCTACAGTGCTTGAGAAAACCTACCTTTTTGATGATTAACTGGCGAACTGATGAAGACACGGTACTCTGTTATCAACAGAGTAGGACGAAAGGGCAGAGGTCTTGGTGTAGATTATCGACAGGTTTTCTTTTCGGCACGATCAGGTGCAGACGTTCGCCGATGAAGAACCCACGTTCTTTAGTAGGTTAAGATGACTTTCCTACAGAGAACATATATATACGATCATTAGTATTATCTTCATAATACTTGACTGAAGGTGGAAGAAAGAAGAACTTACCCTTTGTTCTTCTCACGCTAATCTTCTTAACCTGTAAGAAGAGAAGAAGACGAAGAACCTGTTAATGTTCTTCATACCATCGTAAACAGAAAAAGAAGAAGAAAGAACCTTGGTTCTTCACATACCGTAGAATAGTCCGAACGCCAAATAGCGTTCTCGGTTCAAGCAGTAGGTTATTTATAGGATTTAGGTGAACCTAATAGAGTTAGTGTTCGATTGGAAGTAACACTTCCATGATAGAGTTATTACTACATTCGAACTCTTTCTCATAGTTATCAACTTACCCTGGATAGACTCCTGGGTCGAACGAAATTCGAACTGAATTAACGACCTAGGTCAGGGCGTCGAATTTAAATTGACGCCTTGTCAAGCGTCGTTACTTGTTGAAACGCGTCCACTCAAAGGACGTTACGCTAACTTGCCCTTTTTATTTATTTTGCTCGTTTGAAATTTGACACCTTATTATTTGGGCGTCCTTTCTTTAATTCACGCCTTAGGTGAGGGCGTTTTCTTGTAAAGTAGCGCCTTTATCTAAGGCGTTATTTTCATCAGGGTTTAATTATTTTTATTCCAAGCTCTTTCATTTATTTACTAAATCTTTTAATCTATTTTGATTTATTTATTCCTTTTAAATTTATCAGGGTTGCTACACCCTCCCCCACTTAAAAGGAATTTGGTCCCCAAATTCCATATCATATATTTACATTTGGAGAGTGTAGAGTATGTACCTTCTAAAATAAATCTGGAAATTGTTTCCTCATAGATTCCTCGGTCTCCCATGTAGCTTCATGTTCTGAATTCTTATTCCATTGTACTTTTAGCGTGGGAATAACCTTATTCCTTAGGGTTCGTACTTCTCGATCTAAGATCTTCATAGGCTTCTGCTCATATGTGAGATCCTTCTGGATCACTAGATCTCCATACTCAATAATATGTGATGGGTCATGTACATACTTCTTCAACATAGATATGTGGAACACATCATGTACTTCGGACAGTTGAGGTGGCAATGCGATGCGATAAGCAACCACGCCAACTCTTTCTAGAATTTCAAAAGGTCTGATAAATCTTGGTGTAAGATTGCCCTTAACACCAAATCTCCGTATTCCACGTCCAGGCGATATCTTGAGAAATACATGATCTCCAACTTGGAATTCAAGATCTCTTCGTCTCATATCGGAATAAGCTTTTTGTCTAGACTGAGCAACTTGTAGTCTTTCTTTGATCAATTGTATCTTCTCGGTAGTGTCCCTTACCATTTATGGACCTAACAGTTGTTTCTCTCCAACTTCGTTCCAGCATAAGGGTGATCGGCAACTCCTTCCGTATAAGGCTTCAAAAGGTGCCAGTTGTATACTTGCCTGGTAGCTATTATTGTATGCAAATTCAACCAGAGGTAAGTGATCATGCCAGTTTCCACCAAAATCAATAATGCATGCTCTTAGCATATCTTCGACTACTTGATTGGTTCTCTCGGTTTGACCATCCGTTTGAGGATGAAAGGCTGTACTAAAGTTAAGTCTCGTTCCCAACGAATGTTGTAGTCCTTTCCAAAAATGAGAAGTAAAACGGGGATCTCTGTCAGACACGATTGAAACAGGAATACCATGTAGTCTGACTATTTCCTTGATGTATAATGCAGCTAAGACATCAACTGACCATCGACTCTTGATTGGCAAGAAATGCGCTGATTTAGTCAATCGGTCAATGATAACCCATATTCCATCATGTCCTCTTTTTGATTTAGATAAACCCATGATAAAATCCATACCAATATCCTCCCACTTCCATTTAGGGATATCTAGAGGATGTAGTTTTCCAGCAGGCTTTTGGTGTTCCTCCTTGACTTGTTGGCATGTGAGACAGCGTGATACGTAGTCCGCTATTTCTCTTTTCATGTTGGGCCACCAAAAATTTCTTTTTACATTTTGGTACATTTTGGTAGATCCAGGATGAATCGTATACCTTGACCTATGAGCTTCATCTAAGACCTTCTTCTTCAATTCTGGGCAGTCCGGTATACAAGTTCTATTCTTAAACATTAATCTTCCATCAGAAGTTAATTGGAAATCCGATTGTCCTTCTAATCTGCCCTTGATTTCTACTAATGTAGGATCATTATTCTGAAGTGCTTGTATTTCAGACAATAAATCTGACTGTATGCTTACATGAGATAATGTGACACATCTAGGGTCCGTGTCCATGCTTATATTGAGTTCAGAGAATTGTTCCAGCAATTTCCATTCTTGAATCAGACAATTAGCTAATAGTGCTCTCGGCTTTCGACTAAGGGCATCTGCTACATGATTACCCTTTCTGGAATGATATTGTATATTGAAGTCGAAGTCCTTGAGATATTCCAGCCATCGTCTTTGCCTCATATTTAGTTCCTTATGTGAGAAAAGATATTTGAGACTCTTGTGATCGGAGTATACAGTAAACTGTACTCCATAAAGATAATGTCTCCATATTTTGAGTGCAAATACTACCGCGGCCAATTCTAAGTCATGGACAGGGTAGTTCTCTTCATGCTTCTTTAATTGACGAGAAGAGTAGGCTATAACCTTCCCTTGTTGCATTAGAACACACCTGAGGCCAATGCCAGAAGCATCAGTGTATACCTCGAACTTTTCTCCTTCAATTGGCAATGCTAAGATAGGATCTGTAGTAAGATGATCCTTGAGAGTTTGGAAACTTCTTTCACATTCCTCATCCCATTCATAACGAATCTCCTTGCGAGTTAACCTTGTAAGTGGCATGGCGATTTTAGAGAAATCCTTGATAAATCGCCTGTAATAGTCGGCAAGACCTAAGAAACTTCGGATCTCGCTAGCATTGGTCGGTCCTTCCCAGTTCCTTATAGCTTCAACCTTTGATGGGTCTACAGACAAACCATCCTTTGATATAACATGTCCGAGAAAAGTCACTTCTTCAAGCTAGAATTCACACTTGCTATGTTTTGCATATAATTGGTTTGTCCTCAATATTTGTAATGCAATCCTCAAATGTTCCTCATGCTCTTCCTTGGTCTTGGAATAAATCAATATATCATCAATAAAGACCACCACGAATTGATCCAAATAAGGCCTGAATATACTATTCATTAACTGCATAAAGGCAGCAAGGGCATTTGTTAGTCCGAAATGCATAACAACAAATTCATAATGGCCATATCTACTTCTGAATGCGGTTTTATGAATATCCTCGTCCTTGATTCTTAGTTGGTGATATCCGGACCTAAAATCAATTTTGGAAAAGTACATGGATCCTAAAATTTGATCAAACAATTCATCGATTCTCGACAGTGGATACTTGTTCTTGATAGTGAGATGATTCAACTGTCGATAGTCGATGCGTAATCTCATGGATCCGTCTTTCTTCTTTACAAATAGCACATGTGCTCCCCACGGGGAAGTACTTGGTCTAATGAATCCTTTCTTAATGAGTTCCATCAACTGTTCCTTTAACTCCTTGAGTTCAGCAGGTGACATCCTATAAGGTGCCTTTGAAATCGGACCAGCACCAGGGACTAAGTCAATGGTGAAGGCCACTTCTCTTTGCGGGGGTAATCTCGGCAAATCTTCCGGAAACACGTCCGGAAATTCTTGTACCACTGGAATGTCTTCTAGCTTAGCTTCCTTAGCTTCTTTAACTGTGACAAAGGCAAGGAAAGATGCACATCCTTTCCTGATGAGCTTGCTAGCTCGGAGAGCTGAAATAAGAGGGGATCTGCTCCGACCCTTGGGGCTAGTAAAGATTAGTTCTGGAAATTCCTTGAATGTAACCTTACTATTACGGTAATCAACCGTTGCCTGATACTTGGATAACCAATCTGCCCCTAGTATAACATCATACTCTTTTAGATCTAAACATATGAGATCAATAGGGAGATTTCTACCCTGAACCAATACTTCGCAGTTTTGGTAATGATGTGTAATATCAGTCTCATCATCCAGAGGAGTAGACAAAACTAATTTTATCCATTCCGGTTCTAGGGGTAATGGGTCAGCAAACTTCTTAGAAACAATAGAATGCGATGCACCAGTATCAATTAAGACATATGCATTCCTGGAACAAACTTTCAATGTACCTTCCACTAAGCTGCCTTCTTCTACTTGCTCGGTCTCCTTGATTGCATGAAGACGAGCATTCTTGGTTACCGGGCGTTTCCCAACATCTGCTTGATCGTTAAGTAATAGGCAATCGGGAATCCGATGCTCACGACTCCCACAACGGAGACATGCTCCTAGTTTCCTCCAGCATTCTTCTGCTCTATGACCCGCTTTATCACAATGTTTGCACACTGTATTTGGAGAGGTAGTGGTGATAGAGAAGGGCTTGGTCTTCTTGAACTGTTGGTCTTGTGAGGATGCTCCTCCATTGCTAGGCCTTTTCTTGAAGTTGGGTTTAAAGGAACCCGAACCTGTAACTTGTTCCTTCTTATCCTTTCCACAAATCCTATCAGACAGTTCCGCGACATCTTCTAATAGTTGAGCTCGGCGTACTATCTCCGAGTAGACTTGAATGTCCATCGGCGCCAGTTGAGTAATAGCCTAGGGCCTGAGCCCATTAAGAAACCTCCTAGCTTTCATTTTCTCGGTGCTAACTAGATGCTTAGCATACCGAGACAATCTAGAGAATTGGGCCTCATACTCGGCCACTGACAAAGATCGTTGCTTTAATGTAGAAAATTCTGCAGTCTTCTTTTCCTGAACTCGGTCCGAGAAATATTTTGCGTTGAAGTGTTCAACGAATTCCTCCCACGAAACCTGATCTTGATTTATAATAGCCTCTATTGATTCCCACTAGCATCTAGCATCCCTTTCTAACTGAAAAGTAGCTAATAAGACCTTATCTTGATCTGTGCATTGCATAACACGGAATATTCGTTATGTTTTCCTAATCCAGTGTTCAGCGTCATCTGGATCAGTAGAACCCGTGAACTTGGGCGGGTTCATGTTCTTGAAAGTCTGGTGGAGACTTCTTGCTCGTTGTCCACCTCCTAGTGTTACTTGCTGCAGCACTTGAGTCATGCCTTGTAGTGTACGCTGCATGTTGCGCCATTGAGCACGTTCGGCAGCCATTATCCTACAATTATAATAACTAGATTAATACGTGAATTGTATCTTAAAGACTAGCATTCTATGTTAACTTTAACCCTTGGTTCTACCCAATCTCACTGGTTAATGGTTTAACCTATCCTTGGACTTGGGTTTTCCTAGGAATTGAATACCCTAGGCTCTGATACCACAAAAACTGTCACGCCCTGAGCGCGGAAGATACTCGGATATGCGCGACGAGTTTATATCATTCATGTCAATCAGAGTAGTAGTGTATTCGACACCAAAACAGAGATGCGCAAAATAGAAAGATAACCCAATCCTTTATTTCATAATGGATAGACTATTACAAATCCAATACTCTATTCAATTAAAAAGGAAAAGTACATAGTTGACTCAAGAAAATAGGAAAAAGACTAGATGACACTTGGAGAAGTTCTATCTCTTTCACTCTTGACCATTCCCATCCGATTGACTTCCCTCGTCGTCGGAATTACCTGAAAAGTAGGGAACACACGGAGTGAGCGAACGCTCAGTAGGAAATTATATCTCAAGCGCTAGCAAGGGGTTTAAATAATTACATCTTTCATGTATGTACTGTAGCTATGCATGCTCATATAAAACGACAAGATAGAGAGAGAATTTATCAATAAGACAGCAAGATGAACTAGTCATGAGCTTTCAAGAAAAGATAACAAGATATTCAAGTAAGTACTTTTTAGCAAGTCATGTCAAGAACTTTGGCTATCATGTATCAAGCAAACAAATAATTACCCTTTTTCAGATCACGCAAGTCATGTCAAGTACGAGTCAAGTATAAGATTTGTGTGGAATATCCAATCAAGCTAGTCATGCACTCGGTATAATGCCAGATACCTTATCATTCAACTCCCATGGGCACAAGTACTTTCGGGTGCTCCTCCCAAGACCAGATCGGGCCCCATATGCACAGGCATTTATCATGTATATTTGACATCCACTCTTGTATATATATATATAGCCAATATGGAATTTCAACAATTTAAGCTTGTAGACACGTAGGATAACTTTGAGAGAATGGAGTCCAAAAATACGACATTGGACATAGATAGGCGATAACAACGGTTCAATCACGATGAACGATGAAACTAGGTGGAATTAGGTTCCCTTAACTCGGGTACCATGACAAGTATGGACATTCTTTATATAGAATTGAGGTCCACATGAACAGTACATCAAGGGCAAGATACCCTCATTCTTATTATAGAATTGAGGTCCACAAGAACATCAACAAATGGCATGATATCATCATCCCATTAAGAATTCTCATGATATACTCTTTGCATATCATAAGGGCCGGTATACCATGTTTCTTTATAGTGACATGGCATTCAATAGTGTAATGGGTTTTTAGGGTACAACCAGCTCAGTCGGCCTTGAGGGAATCCAAGGCTCGATGAGTCTTACGGAGGTCTCTATGACTAACTCGCTAGTCCAAAGGAACGGAATGTCCAATGGAGAGCTTGTATGTCAATGAGAGTTGAGGGTGATCGATAAAACATCATGAAACGTGGGACTATACTCACGGAGTGGAGATATAGTGCCGATATACATATATATAGATATATTGAAACCATCGGTTATCAGAAACAGGGTAAAAACATTTTTACAGGAAAATAACGACTTAAGTAAAGTCACTACTCAAGTAATTAACGCCTTCAGTAAGGGCGTTTATCTAATTTACATTTTTGCAAGATTTCAATATTTCAGTATTTTACCAAAAATGCGCCCTGGTAAGGGGCGTTTAATTACAATTTGACGACGTATACAATGGTCGTTCATTCTTTACTTCTATTTTTGCAGAATATATATTTTCAGTAATTTATCAAAAACACGCCCTGGACAGGGGCGTTACTTTTCAATTCACGCCCTGAACAGGGGCGTTAGTCAAGTGAGAGATGACCTATACAGGGTCGTGTATTTCAAGATTTTACAATTTTTCAAGTATTGAAATTTCCAGAAAACGAGATATGGTCATGACAGGAAAATATCAGGATTAATGATCATGCACTGATTTATTTAGAATTGTATTCAAGTGAATATGGACTAATTAACATGGGTAATTAACGATTAATTAAATTGACGTCTGTGTACAGGGCGTCAAATCTTTTGAATTGACGACCTTGTCAGGGTCGTTTATTTAAATAGCGCCCTAATCTGGGTCGCGTATAAAATTAGCGCCCTTGGAAAGGGCGTTTCTTTCCAACAATTGAAACTTTTAAAACTCGTGAAAACTATATGCATGAACTAATATATATGGTTTAACATAGTTATTATGGTGATTTGGGCTACAGTGCTTGAGAAAACCTACCTTTTTGATGATTAACTGGCGAACTGATGAAGACACGGTACTCTGTTATCAACAGAGTAGGACGAAAGGGCAGAGGTCTTGGTGTAGATTATCGACAGGTTTTCTTTTCGGCACGATCAGGTGCAGACGTTCGCCGATGAAGAACCCACGTTCTTTAGTAGGTTAAGATGACTTTCCTACAAAGAACATATATATACGATCATTAGTATTATCTTCATAATACTTGACTGAAGGTGGAAGAAAGAAGAACTTACCCTTTGTTCTTCTCACGCTAATCTTCTTAACCTGTAAGAAGAGAAGAAGACGAAGAACCTGTTAATGTTCTTCATACCATCGTAAACAGAAAAAGAAGAAAGAACCTTGGTTCTTCACATACCGTAGAATAGTCCGAACGCCAAATAGCGTTCTCGGTTCAAGCAGTAGGTTATTTATAGGATTTAGGTGAACCTAATAGAGTTAGTGTTCGATTGGAAGTAACACTTCCATGATAGAGTTATTACTACATTCGAACTCTTTCTCATAGTTATCAACTTACCCTGGATAGACTCCTGGGTCGAACGAAATTCGAACTGAATTAACGACCTAGGTCAGGGCGTCGAATTTAAATTGACGCCTTGTCAAGCGTCGTTACTTGTTGAAACGCGTCCACTCAAAGGACGTTACGCTAACTTACCCTTTTTATTTATTTTGCTCGTTTGAAATTTGACGCCTTATTATTTGGGCGTCCTTTCTTTAATTCACGCCTTAGGTGAGGGCGTTTTCTTATAAAGTAGCGCCTTTATCTAAGGCGTTATTTTCATCAGGGTTTAATTATTTTTATTCCAAGCTCTTTCGTTTATTTACTAAATCTTTTAATCTATTTTGATTTATTTATTCCTTTTAAATTTATCAGGGTTGCTACACCACAGATGAGCCAAGGCTGACATTCCTCAGTGCACTTCTGGAGCCAGCTGCCAGGGAACAGTACATACAGTTCTTGAAAGAATTCCGGGACTACTTTGCATGGACATATGATGAAATGCCGGGACTAAGTTCTGATGTGGCACATCATCGATTGGCAATAAACCCAGAGGCTAACCCTGTAAAGCAGCCTTCCAGGAGAATGCGTCCTGAACTGATAAATCAGATTAACAAAGAGGTTGACAAGCTGATTGATGTAGGCTTTGTCGAGGAAAACCAGTATACTACATGGCTGGCCAATATAGTGCCCGTAAAGAAGAAGAATGGGCAGATCAGAATATGTGTTGATTTCCGGGACCTTAATAAGGCTTGCCCGAAAGATGATTTCTCGGTGCCAATCACTGAGGTGATGATCGATGCAACTACTGGCCATGAGGCCCTATCATTTATGGATGGGTCATTCGGATACAACCAGATCTGGATTGCTGAAGAAGACAGAGTGCACACTGCATTCCGCACTCCGAAGGGGATATTTCACTACAAAAGGATGCCGTTCGGCCTCAAGAATGCCGGCGCTACCTACCAAAGAGCCATGACAAAGATCTTTGATGATTTGCTCTTCAAGAAAGTAGAGTGCTACATTGACGATCTGGTGGTGAAAACCAGCAGAAGAGAAGACCATTTGCAAGACCTGAGGATGGTGTTCCAGAGGTTGCGCAAATATGAGCTCAAAATGAACCCTATGAAATGCGCCTTCGGCGTGTCCAGTGGAAAATTCCTCGGGTTTATTGTCCGTCATAGGGGCATTGAAATTGACCCGTCCAAGATTAAAGCTATCCAGGAGCTCCCTCCACCAAGGAATCTGCACGAGTTGAGATCCCTGCAGGGGCGTCTGGCCTACATCCGACGATTTATATCAAATCTATCGGGAAGATGCCACCCCTTTCACAAGCTCATGATGAAAGATGTGCCGTTCCTCTGGGACGATGGCTGTCAGGAGGCCTTTGAGAAGCTGAAAGAATATCTCAAGACCCCTCCGGTACTGGGGGCACCAATTAAGGGCAGGCCCTTGATACTGTATATCGCAGCCACATACCGTTCCCTGGGGGCAATGCTGGCACAGATAAATGAAGAAGCCAAAGAACAAGCCTTATACTATCTGAGCAGGAGGCTGATTAGAACTGAAGAAAGTTATAGCTACATAGAAAAGACCTGCTTGGCACTGGTCTTTGCTGTCAAAAAGCTCTGACACTATATGTTATCACATGAAGTCAGATTGATATCTGCAGTAGATCCGCTCAAATATATATTGACTCAGCCAGTACTAAAGGGCCGGTTGGGCAAATGGGCAGCGATCCTGATGGAATTACCTATACACCCTAGAGGGCGATAAAAGGACAGGCCGTGGCTGATTTCTTCGCAGAACATCCTGTGCCAGAAAATGATATGCTAGGGACTGAATTACCCGATGATGAGACGCTCGAAGCCTGCCAGGCTCAGTCAGCTATGTGGCAGTTATTCTTTGATGGAGCATCCAGAACAGAGGCAGACTCCGATGGAAAGACCAGAATGCGGGCCGGAGCCGGTATTGTGCTGAGATCACCGGAAGGGGAGGTTGTGCATACTTCCTGTTCTATAAACAAGCCCTGCACCAATAATGAAGCCGAGTATGAAGCTCTGAAAATTGGACTCCATATCAGCCTCAACATGGGTATCCAAATGCTTCAGGTATTCGGGGATTCAATGTTGGTGATAAAGCAAATCCAAGGGGAGTTCGAAGTGCGAAAGCCAGAACTGAATCCCTACCACCAAAAGGCTGTGAGCCTCATGGCGAAATTCTATCATATTGAGCTCAAGCATGTGGGCCGTGGATATAATGCCCAGGCTGATGCACTGGCAAAGCTAGCCAGCTAACTAGCAGTCCCGCCAAATGAGACACTGAACATTGTTGTTATGAACCGGCGGCAAGTCCCTAGTATGCTAGAATGGTGCCCCGAAGAAGAAGAAGTCGCTACTGTTAGCACAGAACAGGCATCTGACTGGAGACAGCACTTGCTACAGTGGTTCCTGTACCAACAGCTACCGCAGAAAAGAGAAGAGAAGATGAAACTTTTGAGAATCAAAGATTCTTATGAATTCAGAAATGGGACTCTGTTCCGAATAATGGCAGATGCGCACAAGAAGATTCTACTCCGCTGCCTGTCCACTGAGGAAGCTTGGCAAGCGATGAAAGAAGTACATGCTGGGACAGCAGGTGCCCACCAGGCCGGTCCCAAGATGAAGATAGAGATCAAGAACCTGGGCTACTATTGGCCCACCATGTTTGAAGACTGCTGTAAATTTGCAAAGTCATGCCAGAAATATCAGGAGCATGCTACTGTGCCTAGAAGGCCGCCTACGACTCTGCACCCTACAGTCCCTAGCTGGCCGTTTGCGCAATGGGGAACTGATGTAGTCGGTCCACTGCCGACTTCCTCGGCTGGACATAAGTACATACTAGCCATAACAGATTACTTCTCCAGATGGACGGAGGCTGTAGCACTAAGAGAAGTCACTGGTGAGCTGGTCGCCAGATTCATCAAGCAGAACGTTATCTTCCGGTTCGGGATCCCCAGCCGAATAATATCTGACAATGGGAGTCACTTCAGAAATCAGAAGATCTATCGGCTTGCCGAAAAGTATAAGATCGAATGGAGGACTTCCACTCCTTACAATCCATAGGCAAACGGATTGGCAGAAGCTTTTAACAAGACTTTGTGCACCTTGCTGGCCAAAGTCGTCAGTTCCAATAAGAAGGACTGGGAAGAAAAAATGTATGAAGCTTTGTGGGCGTACCGCACCGTCTTCAAGACACCTACAGGGTGCTCACCATACTCATTGGTATACGGCTCGGAGGTAGTGGTTCCACTAGAGCTGGAAGTCCCATCACTCAGAGTGGCAGTCCAATATGACCTGGCCCGTGGCGAACAAACCAATGCTGAAAGAAGGTTAGAAGAATTGGCTGAATTGGAAGGGAAGCGCCTCCAAGCTCAGAAGAATATCCAAATGTATCAAGCCCGCATGGCCACTACATTCAACAAACTCGTAAAAGGATGAGAATTTAAGAAAGGTGACCTCGTCATGGTCAAGAAAAAAGAAGTCATGGCGTCCAACCCAAAAGGAAAGCTAAATGCTAATTGGGAGGGCCCTTATGTGATACAGAGGGTCTACGAAGGAGGGGCCTACATGGTTGTTAACCATCGAGGGAAAATCCGATCCTCGCCACTCAACGGTAGACACCTAAAGCTGTATCATGCTGCACAACCAACATTCCCTGAGTAATCGGACAAAGGCTACCCTTTCTTGGTCTAGCGGCACACCGCCCTAGCCAAGCTATCTTTTTCTTGGTTTAGCGGCACTCTGCCCTAACCGAGCTACCCTCTTTCCTTGGTTGAGCGGCACACCGCCCTGGCCAAGCTACCTTTTTCTTGGTTTAACGGCATTCCGCCCTAACCAAGCTGCCCTCTTCCTCAGTCTAGCGGCACTCCGCCCTAACCGAGCTACCCTCTTTTCTTGGTCTAGCGGCACTCTGCCCTGGCCAAGCTACTCTCCCTTGGTTTAGTGGCACTCTGCCCTAATCGAGCTACCCTCTTTCCTTGGTCGAGCGGCACACCGCCCTGGCCAAGCTACCTTTTTCTTGGTTTAACGGCATTCCGCCCTAACCAAGCTGCCCTCTTCCTCAGTCTAGCGGCACTCCGCCCTAACCGAGCTACCCTCTTTTCTTGGTCTAGCGGCACTCCCCCCTGGCCAAGCTACCTTTTCTTGGTTTAGCGGCACTCCGCCCTAGCCGAGCTACCCTCTTTCCTTGGTCTAGTGGCACACTGCCCTGGCCAAGCTACCTTTTTCTTGGTCTAGCGGCACTCCGCCCTAACCGAGCTACTCTCCCTTGGTTTAGCGGCACTCCGCCCTAACCGAGCTACTCTCCCTTGGTTTAGTGGCACTCTGCCCTAACCGAGCTACCCTCTTTCCTTGGTCTAGCGGCACACCGCCCTGGCCAAGCTACCTTTTTCTTGGTTTAACGGCATTCCGCCCTAACCAAGCTGCCCTCTTCCTCAGTCTAGCGGCACTCCGCCCTAACCAAACTACCTTTTTCTTGGTTTAGCGGCACTCCGCCCTAACCGAGCTACCCTCTTTTCTTAGTCTAGCGGCACTCCGCCCTGGCCAAGCTACTCTCCCTTGGTTTAGCGGCACTCCGCCCTAACCGAGCTACCCTCTTTTCTTGGTCTAGCGGCACACCGCCCTGGCCAAGCTGCCTTTTTCTTGGTTTAACGGCATTCCGCCCTAACCAAGCTGCCCTCTTCCTCAGTCTAGCGGCACTCCGCCCTAACCGAGCTACTCTTTCTTGGTCTAGCTGCATTCCGCCCTAACCAAGTTGCCCTCTTCCTTGGTCTAGCGGCACCCCTCCCTGGCCAAGCTACCTTTTTCTTGGTTTAGCGGCACTCCGCCCTAACCGAGCTACCCTCTTTTCTTGGTCTAGCGGCACACCGCCCTGGCCAAGCTACATTTTTCTTGGTTTAACGGCACTCCGCCCTAGCCGAGCTACCCTTCCTTGATCTAGCGGCACTCAACCCTAGCCAAGTCACCCCTTATCGTGATATAATGACATTCTGACTTGTCACTCTCTAAAAAAAAAAGAAAAAGAAAGAGAAGAGACAAAATGGGGTTAAAAATAGAGATACCCCACCAGGCTTGTTCAGGCGTTCTGGACAAGGGCAAAAATGGCCAAAACCCAGCTGTGGTGAAAACCCGAAAGGGCACTACAGGCAAAATCGGGTACCCCGCCACGTGAAAACCCGAAAGGGCGCGTGGACAAAGGCAAGAGGGGGCTGGCTCCGGTGAAAACCCGAAAGGGCACTTGGGTCAGTAATGTGGTAACCCCAAAGAAAGCCTCATCTCCCACCATAAACTCCTCGTCGATCGGCTGGCACCTTGTCCGATCAATGATTAAATCCACTCAGTATAGACCCTACGTCTATCCTGATTCGACCCTCATTCACCCTATCCAAAGTCCCACCATGGTGAAACTCACCGTTGATGGACCGGCACCCCGCCCGATCAATGATAAGACATGTCCAGTTTAGACCTTACGTCTATCCTGATGAAACCTATGAATTCCTTTGCATTGGTATAAACCCAATACCGATGATGAAACCCACCTTTGGTCGACGGGCTCGCTGCCCGATCGACAAAGAAACCGGTCCGGTTTAGACCTTACGTCTGTTCCGACTAGATCTGCATATCTCTTTACGTCCCGCCGTGATGAAACCCGCTGCCGATCGACTGGAACACTGCCCGATCAGCAATGAAACCTGTCCGGGCTAGACCCTACGTCTATCCCAATGAAACCTATGAAATCCTTGCATTGGTATAAACCCAATACCGATGATGAAACTCGCTGCCGATCGACTAGCACACTGCCCGATCAGCGATGAAACCTGTCCGGGCTAGTCCCTACGTCTATCCCGATGAAACCTATGAAATCCTTGCATTGATATGAACCCAACATCAATGATGAAACCTGCTATCAGTCGGCTGGTGCGCTGCCTGATCGACGCTAAAATCCATCCAGGGTGGACCTTCCGTCCGCTCTGACAAAACACGACACAACCCTTCAAATCAATTCAGACCCTCCGTCTGGATAGACCATGAAACTCTATTCCTTTGCATTAATGTCAACCCCACATTAACGATGAAACTCACATTTCCGGCGAACGGCTCCATGCCCGAGCTGCTATCAATTCAGACCTTTCGCCTGAATAGATCATGAAACCCTACTTCCCTTTGCATTGATGTCGACACCCACATCAATGATCATGTGTCCACAATAAACATATGGCGCCATGGTCCATAGGATGAAAGTTCTGGTCCCAGAAAAGACAATGAAAAAGGAAAAGAAAAAGAAAACAAAAAAAAATTACAAAAAATGGGGTTGAAAATAGAGATACTCCGCCAGACTTGTTCAGGCATTCTGGACAAGTGCAAAAATGGCCCAAAACCCAGCTGTGGTGAAAACCCAAAAGGGCACTGTAGGCAAAATCGGGTACCCCGCCACGTGAAAATCCGAAAGGACGCGTGGGCAAAAGCAAGAGGGGGCCGGCTCCGGTGAAAACCCGAAAGGGCGCTTGAGTCGGTAATGTGGTAATTCAGATGCTCCATGCCAACCGGCACGTTGCCTTCACCTACCCTTCACTGACAAGGCCTTCCATCGGTCATCTGGCTCTAAGCCTCACCGATGATAAAACCTTTCCGGGGTAGATCTTACGTTTATCCTGATGAAATCCACATACCCTCTTTTCACACATCCCACCGACAATAAAATCGGTCACCAGTCTGATAAAGCCTGGCCAGTTCAGACCTTACGTCTGCCCTGATCAAACTCCTAAACCATCCCTTGACCGATCGGCTCCTTGCCCGGTCAACGATAAAACCCTACCAGGATAGACCCTACGCCTATCCAGATGAAACCTACGTATTTCTTGGCAAAGTCCCACCCGCAATAAAACCTGTTGGGGTAGACCTTACGTCTATCCTGATAAAACTTATGAGATTCCTTCGCATCGATATAAACCCAATATCGATGATGAAACCAGCCGTTGATCGACCGGCACCTTGCCTGATCAATGATGAAACCCTGTCCAGTTTAGACCTTACGTCTATCCTGATGAAATTTATAAAATTCCTTTGCATCGATATAAACCCCATATCAATGATGAAACCAACCATTGGTCGATCGGCACCTTGCCCGACCAATGATGAAACCCTGTCCAGTTTAGACCTTACGTCTATCCTGATGAAACTTATGAAATTCCTTTGCATCGATATAAACCCAATATCGATGATGAAACCAGCCGTTGATCGACCGGCACCTTGCCCGATCAATGATGAAAACTTATCCAGTTCAGATTTTTCATCTGTCCTGATGAAAACCACATACCCTTTTCACGTCCCACCTGTGATCAAGTCTACCCAGTTTAGACCTTACGTCTATCTTGATGAAACTTATGATATTCCTTTGTGTCGATATAAACCCAATATTGACGATAAAATCCGTCACTGGTCGTTTGATACATTACCCCGACCAGCTTTGAAACCTGTCCGAGGTGAACCATCCATTTGTCCCAAACGATGTTCTAAACCTCTTTTATTCAGCTACCCCCAGGATTGGGTTTAGGCACCCTCCGGATACCGTCGCGCGGTGGAGCGAGTTCCCCATCCTTTCTCTGAAAGGGTGGATGCTCTCCTGCTAGGCACGGGCTATTCCTATACGGACCGTTGAAACCGCTGCCAAATCATCGTATATTGACGGTGCGATAAGTTAAGAACAAACCACATATGAGACTGGTATAAAGATTCCTTTTCATTGAATAAAAAAAGAGGGGAATACAAAAAGGGCCCTTGAGGGGGAATTGTATTACAAAAAGGGGGAAACAGATATTCACGGGCGCCGGAATATGTCTTCGAAGGCCAGAAGCCCTACATACGGGGCAGCCCCCAGCTCATGAAGTCGAGCCTCCTCCTCCTGCAGTCGAACAGACTCGTCCCGAAAGGATGCCACCTGCCCCTCCAATAGAGCTGCTTCTTCCTCGAGCTGCGGCCGGGAAGTTGTTATCTGCGACAGCTCAGCTCGGAGACCAGATAGTTCAGCCTCCAGAATGGTTATTCGGCTGCGTACGAACTGCTCCTGCTGCGTCAGAGACTGCAGTTGGCACTGTCGCTCCTGAAGAATAAAGTTCATTTTTTCTAGCTCAGATTTGCACTCCATCCTTTGCAACTTCAAAGCCGCCAGTCTGTCAGACATAATGTGTGCCAAGAAATCCCGGTGATGTACAAATTTCAACAACAACAGAACCCGCTGGGCCCATAGTTCTAGAGGACAACCCATTGCCTGTAAACCGGCGGTGAAACGCTCGGCTATCTCCTTCAATTGCGGATAAGTTAGTCCGGGCTGGGATTCCACTAGCTGGCGCAACATGTCCAGATGTTGCCAGACAAAACTCTCAGGTGAAGCAAAGCCAGGCAAGGGAAGTGGAGCCACTTCAAAGGTTACTTCACTGTCAATGTCTACCCATAGGGTGATATCTGGCTGAGAAGAAGAAGACGGGAGGTCTGCCGAAGGTGCCAACTGAGCTCTCTCCACAACCTCTGACGAAGCCGAGGGACCTTCCACCTCCATCTCCTCGAGGGTCACCATTTGAATGCTCGCGGGGGTGACTCCAGTAAGTGCCGGAGTGGTTGCTTCCTGGGTCTCTAATGCAATACCCGCACCTTCAACATCCTCTTTGCAGGGTACCTCCTCCTCAGATTCCGAAACTATGGAGATAGATTCCGGGGCAGTTATAGACAATAGTCCAGTTTCTGTAACGACTACCTCTCCTTCTTCCACCCCCGCTGCAACAGCCAGTTCCTTCAATGTCAAGGCTGCAGGGGTCACAGCCCGGAGAGGCAAGGGTTCACTCTCAATGATTGATGTTATGGGAATTGCCGATTCAGGCGCAATGGTCAGCACTGCGGTCGGTATAAAGGCGGAACCCCTAATTGGGTCCATCTCAGCTCTGAAATCCAGGACCTTGATGAGAGCCGGGCTTTCCCCCGAAGTCCTCAAGTCCAACAATGCTAAGTCCGTAGAGGACTGCAACCTCACTGACACAGAGCGGATTATCTCAGCAACGCCTGCCCAGGCTACTGTCGAAGCAGGAACAATGGCCAAGGCGTCAGACAGAGTGGCTTCAAAGGCTGCAGTCATCACCGGGCTGGCAACAGGGGATTCCTGTGAACAGATCAATACAGCATCAAGCAGCAGATAAAAAGGGGAAACAATGAGGAGAAGAAAAGAGACTCAGTTCTAATGTAATGTCAATGTCCTCAAAGGAGTGCAGAGGAGAAGAAAGTCCCGCTGCTGAAGCAACAAAAGGAGGAGTTATATCTGCCTCGGTATCCAAGCCGACGAACTCTTCTTGTAATTCCTCCTCAGAAGATAGCACCAGCAACTTGGAGGGGGTGAATAATGGAACAATGGCGGTGTATGCGAATGGGGCCTCTGATTTGGAAACACCCTCTGTCTCGCTCTCGCTGAAACCTGCTTCTTCTCCATCTGCCTCAGAAGCGGTTGCGGAGCTACTAGAAGAGATTTCTACACTATCCACGGGCGGGACCGCCATTTCTAACGTCTGCCTGGAAGAAGACCGTGTAACTATACGCCTCACAGGGACGAGGCCCCGTTTCGTCTGGGTCTTGTGACTCTCCTGTGGCTGAGTGATATCGCCAGCCTCTCCCGTAATTTCAGTCTCCTCCCCGACCGTCACTATAGAGAAAAGCTTGTGAGAGGGACAATGAAAAGTAATTGAAATATGCAAGAAAAGATGAAAAAGGCATGCTTACCCTCTGCCTCACTAGCCGGCGTGGGAGAAGGCAGCCTGGTCTCCACCACAGAAGATGCCACAACTGGCTCTTGGGCTGTGCAAAAGGGAGGGGTCAGATTCAAGGACTTCTTTGAAACCCAGCAAAAGAGGATGAAGAATGCAACTGCAGGCTATTGATGTTACCCTGAACCGATGTCTGAGCAGCCTCCCTTTGAGATTCGAACTCATCAAATGAGGGAATATCAGGGAGAGGGGTCCCAGTGTCCATCGCTACTGAAGCCGACTGCTGAGCATGAGCCTTCTTGGCCTTCCTGGCCTTCCCGACTACAGCCTTGACTGCAGAAACCTTTCTCTTCTTGCCAGGAGGCAGGGGAGTGGTAGTCGGTGCTGCTGCAGGGACTTCAAAATAAGTAGGCTTCTCAGCCTGCGCAATGATCTTTCTGTATAGCCCCTGTCGCTTTATATCTGGTCTGTCTGTTGAAGACGGCAGAGAAGCAATGAGGTCAGTGAATGCAGAGTTTAAATATTTAGCAGAAAGCAATACAGTCAGAAAAGAAAAGATCATACCTGCGGGGCCATCATAAAAGACAGAGAGCGGCCAGTACAGATAAGCTACCTCCTTGGAGCGGGAAGCAGCCTCCTTGATAAGCCAACAGACATCACCAAATGTCTGGCATTTCTCCACTAAAACTGCTAGATCACTATGACCACGTGAGTCAAGGCATCGAAATAAGTCGAGGTGGTCCATGCCCCAACCGTCGACATAATGAAAGGAGATGAACAGTGGCTTATTCAAGATGCCGGCTAGCGGGCTTTCCGCAGACAACCCATGTAAATTCAACAGAATGAACAGCCAAGACGTTTGCTTGTAGTACGTCTGAGTCCTGTCCTCCCTACGCACAAACGTCCTATATGGATGAAATCTATCTATCGGACCCCTCCAAGGGACTACTGCCGGGAGCAGCTCTTCGATAGGAAATGGGTATTGTTGCGCCTCCAAACGAGCGCCCCCTACACGGCACAGATGTTTCAAGCTCTGCATGAAAGTGTCCTCGTTGATAGCAGCAAAGACAAGAGCAGGCGGGTCGGAATTTTTTTCCTTCATAGCCCGACGCTGGGCCAGATAGTTCTCCGCCTCCCTCTGGTGCTGTGAATAAAGCCTTTTCAGGTGGGCCTCGGGGATGTCAAACATTGGCCCGGGCTGTTGTTTCAGAAAGGAACGCTCGGCCACGTCCCAGAATGCACCTCTACTATCCCTGTAAAAGCTGGTTCGAATGTTCCACCATTTGATGTATTCTGATGTTACCCGGGGGACACAGTTGGAAACAGTGGGAACTCTGAAAACTGTGCCATCCTGGCGATGATAGAAATCCCACCACAACCGGCCATCGCCGACAATGGTGGACCCATGCTTATCCCGGCTATCCAGGGGAAATTGAGCAACTGATGTAGGGATATGCTGGTCGTAACCAAAGTTCAGCCCAAAGCGAAATGGATAGTCTGGTTCTAGAAGAAGCAGGCCACCCTTTCTGAAAACTAAGACACTAGGCCGAATGGCCATGGCCCATCTGACCAGCTCCGACTCCAGGATAGACCGAGCAGTATTAACCCCTGAGACAGGATGGACATAGGTCTCTACCTCTTCCATCTTGCATTCTCTTTGAGAATGAACCAAAGGAGCTGAACCTGCTGCCAAGCTCCAGAAATGAATGCTACCAGGGGCATCCACCGGCACCTTTATCAGTTGGCCCCTTATTTTAAACAACTAGTCAGAGAAAAAGCCAGGTTCGGCATTGGCAAATTCAATCATTCTGGGCAACACTGTATCTGCCTGCAGAGTTCTAGGGGCCAATTCAAGAAATAGACTGCAGACCCAGGCATTGAAGAAATGGAAGGGGCCCACGGTCCTCAAAGAGCGGGGAGTCTGATGCTTGTACAGATCCCCCAAAGATTTATAGATTAAACACAAGGCCACTGGGCAGAACGACAGCCTCATTCCCCAGGCCATCTGACAGGCCGGGTATATAGCTTCTGCCCGAATGATTGTCTCGTCCCCTTGAGGGAGAGCGAAAGTGCACAACCAGAATGTGAAATAAGCCGCACAATGTGTGATAGGGTCCACCCCTGCTGGATTTGGACCACCTTTACCTACACGATGCAGTGAAGATGGCAACGCTGACTTATAGCGAGGGGCCCTTATCTGCTTGCTGGCCGTCGGACCCATGGAAGGGAAGTCTGCATATTTCAAGGGGCCGTCAAAGAAATACTGAATCCACTGCCCTATCCGAACCCTCAGCTTGCTGCCTTTCTCTCGGGGATGATAGCCTTTGGAGGACCCTCTACTGTACGCCAGACAGATGGAGCGATATGCCTTCATTAGATACCGGTATGAGAAGCCAAGGGAATACTTTCCTTCACCATCGGAACTATCCTTCTCAGAATCTGCCAAACAGACTTCTTCATACGGCTCGCCATCAATAGGTAGTCCAAAAAGCTGTGATAGACTCCAGAGGTCAAGAGATGTCTCACCCTCTGCTGTATAAAATATGTTGAATAAAGGGCAGAATACTTCAAACATTCCACAGCATAACCCTCTGCATATGGGATATCGAAATCTGGAAGCAAAGACACTGTGATATACCCTGGCTCTGATCAGCAGAGGGGCATATTCCTTCAGAACAAACTCAGTAAACTCCACTACTCCTACTCGAAATAGGTGGGCGTCAGTGATCTTGGTATCTCCAAACCAACCAGCGGCCAAATGATACTTGAACTGAACGGCCGAACAATTCAGCACAAAAGGCTCTTCGCGGTACCCCCACTTTACTGGTGCCAGGAAGAGACAGTAGCCGGGCTTCTCCCTATGAACTCGGCCACTGGCATTATCCCACCGAGCAGGTGTGAACTCCGGGGCCCGGGTCAACATTTTCTTTTCCGGCTCCAGCTCCGATATGCCAAGCACTGCATCCCAGTCACGCTTCTCCCCGGAAAGATATATAGCCTTCCCACGATACACTGAATCTTTCAGGCAGTCTCTCTCGACCAGAATTGCGGCTTCAACTGCACGAGCTATTCGATAGTCCTGCATTCCACCCACGGTGAAAGTCCGGATAAACGGCATCAAGTGCTTGTCCTTCGAGAAATCTGGTCGATAATCAGTGCCCCGTCTGAAACATGTTTCCATGACAGTAGAGTATACCCGGGATGTTGACACCTTGTCGGTTTCAGAATCGGACGATTCATCAACGGAAGCAATTTTGTCATATCTGAAGTCTAGACTGTGCACATTCAGCCAGTTTACTGTGGCCCGTCATATATCTGGCTGGGCTGACGAACTGGCCCCAACAGCTCCAGAGGATGTAGCAGCGGAGCCGGAAGCCATTGCAATATCTGCAGTCAGAAAAAGGAAATGTGAATTAAAAGTCCTAGAACAAGAGGCAGTCTTATAAAGATTGTGATATGAAGCCCTGTAAAGAAAATTTTCAGCAGCACCTCCCCTTGTTCGGGGCTTGCCCAAGAAGATTAGGGAGTCGCCAACCAAGAGGGGGCGATCCCGGAAGCAAAAGGGATTAAATCCCCAAAGAACGTCCTACCCGGGCGAAATCTAATGAGACGGGAAGAAAGCTGGACGGCCGAAGGGGAGGAACTCGCCGCCACCGCCGAGAAGGAAAAGAAACTGAAGAGAGAGAAGAGGCCGTATCAAATGAGAAGGAAGGAGGCTTTCGGCGCCTTAAATAGAAGCCCTAAGCAAAGAGGTTCTCGGCGCGGTCAAATGCGCTCCGAGAACCCCCCAGGCCGAGAGCCCCCTTCGGCCGAAAGGCGCGCCGAGAAAAGGCCGCCGAGAACCCCAGGCCGAGAGCCCCATTCGGCCAAAAGGCACGCCGAGAAGTGCTGGCGAGAGCCCCCCTTGCCGGGCACGCCGAGAAGCTCTCCGCCGAGAGTCCCTACCGATGATTGCGCCGAGAAGCTACAGGCCGAGAGAGCCGTGACGAGAACATCCAAAACAAAGAGATCGAAAGGGGTTGAAAGAAATTACAAGAAAAGGCAATGCAAAGAAGCTTCCAAGCTGCAAAATGAAAGATGATTAGCAGTCCCAAACTGAGAAATGGGTTCAGATGCTGAATTATGCACCTGCAGGCACCGTGTCATTTATTCTGCACTCTCGCTACCTGCAAGTGGGGGGCATTTGTTGACACCTGAAATATAACAGAGAATAGAAACGAGACATAATGGAAGATTGAGTGAAAGATGAAGATCCCGGAAGTCCCTGCAAGACTAGGATTAAGGAAGATTTATCACTGAAGCTACCACCCGGCTGAAGTCCTCCCCGACCAAGCTGATGTCCGGTATTGTCATCCCCCAGATGACAATACTGATAAGAATTGCAGTCTAATTGACTGATGAAACTCCAGAGATATTCTGATATGACCTTCACCCATTCTGGCGGATTCGAAGGACTGACAAATGAAAAGACAGATTAGGCGTCCCTGAAGCCTAGTGATAAAAAGAAGTAGAGCAATAAGAAAAGGAGTCGGGGGCCTAAATGGGCCATGGCGTTGAAAGCCCTTCACCACGGCCCAAGACTGGCGCCGAGAAGCCTTTGCGTCGGGAAGCCTCCCCGGTTGACAAGAGCGCGCCGGGAAGTCACTTTCTGCGCGCCGGGAAGGGCATGCTGAGAGGGGGGCTGCTGTGCCTATAAACCCCCCCCCTTTGCTCATCACAAACAGAGAGACACAGAGATAGAGAGGCGAACAAAAAAGAAGAGAGATAGAAAAAATAGAAGAGACCCTACTGAAAAGAAAGAAGAAGAGAAGAAGAAGCTCTAGGTGGGCTGCTCGGGGGAGGGAGAGGAGTCAATGCTCCACCCTCCCCCCCCCCCCCCCCATGTTTGCTTTTATTTTGCTTTCCTCTGTATGTAATGGTATATGCCTTCATGCTTTATCTATTCAGATGAGGTCGAGAGTTCTTTTCTTCCCTGCCTCTGTTCCTCCCCTTACCCGTTTCTCGGCTTTAGCCTTGCAGTCGATGTAAGTGGTGATAATGAGATGAAATGAAATTTAGTGGTTGCCATGCTCGATATTAGGCAATCAAAGTTTTGCCCTCTGTCTTTCTATGAATGTATCTTTCATCTGAACGTCCAATATTCTAGACGTCTCGGTTTTCAGAGTCATCCCCGTGAGTCTGTGCTTCAAAGAGGAATGAAGTCAGGGCCCCAATCCTTATCTAATGGGTTATTGGGTCCTGTTTCCCTCTCCCCTCCTGTCTCGATGGCAGATTCTTCGCAGGCATCTGAGTTTCTTGCGAGGCCCCCAAGCTGTTTAGGAATCGGAGACATCAATCTCTTGATTCCCTGAATTGCTGGCTATAGAAGATGTGTCCCGTCTGTAGACGAATGCAATCCCAGGAGGTTCTGATAAGTGATGACCTTGACCCTTCGGTCCCTCAGCAAAACCCTAATGCCATGACATCAAAGTCCACAGTCTAGACAGATTTGATTTCCAGATACGGTCCCAATCAAATCTGAATTCCAAAATAGGGCTGTCGGAGCTTCTCGGCGCCACTGGGCCTCGGCGGCAGCAACAGCCCTCAGCGCAATGGTGAGCGCGCCGGGAACCAGCGCGCCGAGAACCCCCTTGCCTGTTCATCTTCCTATGCCGAGATCCCCTCTTTGGCTAATCAATCCGCGTTGAGATCCTCCTTTCAGGTCGATACACTCACACCAGGAGCCTGTCTCCTCATCTGCTTTTCAGCCCTTGTCCAACCTGTTATATCGGCTGAGGGGGATATTCATGGTCGCCATATGTACCTCAGGGATGAGATTAATGGGAGGAAACCTCCCCTACATCATCTTAGATCAAATCCATTCATAACCCCATAACCTAAGGGGCCATACCACTGTATAAGCCCCGACGGTTCTTGAGGGGATAGCAAGCATTGCCATGGGCACCTACATCATCAGGGAGCCCAAGCCTTCTTTTCGGTTATCATCCCGTACCCGTGGATGACGGCCTATTTCCTTTGGCATGACCCGAAAGAAGGGGAAACGCTGCCGAAATTCTATCCGATAGGGTTAACCCCGGAAGGCCAAGGGAGTGTGATCGATACGCACCCCGCTTGACTCTATCCATCGGGAAAATGAATATCATAGACCCTCCAACCGAGCAGGGAGTTCAAAGGGGAAGATTCCCCGCTGTTTATCTGGATTCCATCCCGTCGCTATGTGGATGGCTTCCTATCCCTATTTGGCATGTCTATAAGCCCGGGGGATATGCCGCCCAATTCAATTCATCCAAGCTCGACACGTTAATCGTCTGCCGGCTCCCCTTTATATGCATGCCTGTTTAGGATGGGACAGAGCCAACAAAGCCCCAATCCTCACTGTGGATTTTTGGGCTTTGTTTTCCCCCCTTTCTCCCTCAACGCCATCGATGATTTAAACGTCGCGGAGTCCGTGATTTTCTCCAAATTTCTTAAGCCACCATGGCCACTGCAGGGATCAGAAACCGTTATTTCTCGATCTCTTGGATGGTCAGCAATATGAATGGCATGAAGCCTGTTCCTGAGAGTTCGAAGGCCCTGTGATTCTGATCTCTCGAACCCCTTTCACCTATGATTCCTTGCTGTCAACTTGGTACACCCCTGGCTCTTTCCTCATTTGCCTCCTGAGTCCACCCCCCCAGGCCATGTCTGAATCCCGTGAAAAACCCCCAAAACAGGGTACCGTAAAACCCCATAAGCCCTCACAGCGCCCAAGCATCAATTCCTTCTCGGCGCCATACCCTCTCGGTGCCATCAATGGCTCCCGGCGCGGCACTCAGCGCGCCGGGAACCCTCAGGCCGAGAGCCTCTTCTTCCTCCCTTTGGCCTAGGCCGATAACCCCCTTCATGGCGCGCCGAGAGCTCCCTTCAGCCCGCGCCGAGAAGCCATGCCATATTCCTGAACCCTCACGCCGAGAACCCCTTTCTTCTTGGTATGAACCTTGATCCCTATGTTGTACCCACCCGAGGAATATATAGAGAGCATTTGGCATCCCTCAGGAAATAAATCAATGGGGAGGACCTCCCCTACATTGTTCTGTCCCGATCCAGATTTTTTTATAACCTTATGGACCTAACGGGCCATGTCACTACATGTGCTCCAACGGGTTCCGAAGGAACATCAATTGATGCTATGGATGTGGGCGATGGCCTCGGGCCTGGTGCCCCTTCTTTTCCGGCTTTCATCCTGGCATCCCGTGGATGATGGCTTATCTCCTCTTGGCATAACCCAAGATAAAGGGGATATGCTGCCAAAATTCATTCACGTCACCTTGAGTGATCCTGGTATTCTCTCCTAACCCCGCTGGCCCACGGAGTTTTGCCCTTGCATGATCTCCGCGGGTCTTCTGAAGGGGGATATCAATAAGACATCGCGCCTGCACAGGGTGTGTCATGTCGCGTCGGTCCTTATCCGGATTCCGGGTTAGATATACCCGATCTTTTACGGATCCCATCCTGCCGCTGCATGGGTGGTTTCCTATCCCCATCTGGCATAGTCCAAGGTAATGGGGACATGCCGCCGGATTTACTCCGCATTTGATGTATCCTTGCTTCACTCAGGCCATTTAATGCCCTGCTGATGAACCAACCCTCTCTCTCATTTTAGTCTTATTTTTGCCGCTACCTTCCTCCTATTTTTGGCGTTTAATCAAGGGTTGTCCTTCTTAGGAAGGGCGTAATTAACGTCATAGCCTTTATGGTATGACGGACTTCGGGTCCCGACTTGGACTTCACAATCGACTGATTAAAAGTCAGATCGAGCGCATAATAAAATTGTCACCCCGGTGACTGGCACGCCAATAAACTAATAAATAACAAATCCACGAAAGAAAAGCTAAAAAGCGCGTTCCACAGAGGCGGAGCAGAAGATGCTGACGCGGGCTCCAGAATTCACACCGGCCAGGTGGGACACTGCTGCAGGTTGGGTCAACAGAGAGAAACCCGGCTACAGTTTATTCTGGGCGCCCATCAAGTGGGGCTACAGAGATGAGCCATTTGTTCTGAACTGCCAGGCTGTTCAATTCAAGTTTCAGTTGGCTGCTGGATGGTTCGCAGACACAAAAGTGACCGACGCTCATCTTTTTCGCGTGGGAGCGATAGAATTTACAGAATATGTTCTGAAGGAATATGCTCCTTTACTGGTCAGGGCCAGGGTGTATCATAGTGTATATGCATCCCGATTCAGATATCCTATTTCAAAAGGACTATGCTGCGGCATGTTTGAAGTGTTTTGCCCATAGTTTAATACTTTCTACACAATAGAGGGCGAAACTTCTTTGGACCTCTGGAGCTTGTCACAGCTGTCGGGTTTGCCGATTGATGGAGAGCCTTATGAAGAGGTCTGCCTTCATGACTTCATCAAGGACGAGACAGATGGTGAGGGTCAGTATTACTTCGGCTTCTCATATCGGTATTTGATGAAAGCATACCGCTCCCTCTGCCTGGCACTTAACAGGGGATCATCCAGGGGATATCAAACCTGGGAGAAGAGTAGCAAGCTGAGAGTCCGAGTAGGACACTGGATTTAGTATTTCTTTGGCAGCCCTCTGAAGTACAATGAGTTCCCTCATGTGGCTCCTATTGCGGTAAGCCCAGCAAGCCTCCCAAATTCAAGTCAGAGTTGCCTGCTTCACTTCGGCGGATCAGCCGTGGAGGACCGAATCCAACTGGGGCGGACCCCCTTACTCATTGTGCTACATATCACACCTTTTGGTTGTGCAATTTTGCTCTCCCGCAGGGAGATGAGACAATTATTATGCCGGAGGCAATATACCCGGCCTGTCAGATGGCTTGGGGCATGTGGCTCGCTCTATGTCCAGCAGCACTTTTCCTGATTTATAAATCTCTGGGAGACATTCATAGGCATCGGATCCCCCGCTCTTCCAGAACAGTGGGGCCATTTCATTTCTTCAACGCCTGGGTATGCAATTTGTTTCCAGAACTGGCTCCCAAGACCTTGCAGATAGTTACATTGTACCCTAGGATGCTGGAATTTGCAAGTGCTGAACCCGGCCTAGTGTCTCAGTAGCTTTTCTCGATCAGAGGTCGGCTGACAAGGGTTTTGATGGACTCAGCGGGGACCATTCATTTCTGGAATTTAGTAGCACATTCTGCCCCATTGGTGAACCGCCAACGTGAGTGCAAGCTCGAGGCAGTGGAGACTTTCACACATTTCATTTCGGGCAACATAGTGACCCGACCAATCCTGGAGCCTGAGCTCATTGACTGGGCTTTATCAATTCACCCCAGTGTCTTAGTGTTCAGAAAGGGGGTGTGATTCATCTAGAACCCTACTACCCTTTTAGATTTGGCTGAAATTTTGGCTATGATCAGCACATCCCGCCTTCTGCTGCTCAGTTTCTCTTGGACAACAGGTCAAAGCATAGCTCGGTTGTTGCAAGCGAGGGTCGCTCCTGGTGGGATTACTTCCACCGTCGGGATGCCAATGTCTTCAGAATGCCGATGCAGAACCGCGTACCCCGAGTCACTCCGGAATATGTGAAATGGTGGAATGCTCGAATCGGTTTTTACCACAATGCCATAACGACATGCTGGGATGTAGCCGAGCGCACCTTTCTAAGCCAGCAACCTGGGCCAGTTTTTGATATTGATGATGCCTATTTGAAGAGGCCGTTCTCCCAACATCCGAAGGAGGAAGATGTGTATATAGCATGCAGGAAAGCTATGAAAGAGGAAGCGGCTGAACAGCTGGTGCCTGTGCTTGCTGACATAGATGAAGATACTTTCACGCAGAATTTAGAACATCTATGCTAGATTGGTGATTCCCGCTTGGAGCTTCAGCAGTACCCATTTCCCATTGAGGAGCCACTCTCCAAGGTAGTTTCATGGAAGTGTGAGGTTGACCGCTTTTGCCCATACCGGGCATTTGTTAATAGAGAAGACAGAACGCCAACATACTATCAACATACGTCTTGGCTGTTCATCTTGATGAATGTCCATGGGCTGACCCTTGACAGTCCTGTAGCGAGTGTCCTGGACAAACCTTTGTTTGTATCTTTTCATTATGCCGACGGCTGGGGTTTCGACCACCTTGGCTTATATCATTGCTTAGCTTCCCATGGTCATGCAGACGTGGCTAACCTAGCCGAGAAGTGTAAGAAGATTGGCGACATCTGCTGGCTCGTTCGGGAGGTTGCATCCCGAAGCAAGGAGGTGGCTTATCAGTATTGGCCCCTCTCATCTTTTTACAACGGCCCGACAGGTAAAGTCTTCTTCAGTCGACATGTAGAGTAGCTTGTTGCTCTGTTCTTCTTATAACGGCATATGCCTCATTTGACAGATCGCCCAGATATAAAGCAGCAGGGACTTTACAGGAAGATCATCTCACAAGCCCAGAAGCCGGAATATTTTGATGCTCCCGCACCAGTGTCGACCACTACTTCGCTGCCACCTGTAAAAAAGAGTGCGGCCTCCGTGCTAAAAGTTACAATAGGCCGAGCGAAGAAAGCTCAAAAAACTTCCTCGAAGCAATCTTCGACTGATGCGGCTGAGGCTCCTTTGCCTAAAGTGCCATCATTTGAACAGTTTGCCGCTCAGAAGGAGGCCACTCAGCAAGCAGCTGAAGGTGACATTACTTTTTTTCGCGGTCTGTAGGAATGATTCTTTTCATGGCGTCTTCATTCTTTTGACACCTTTATCGGATTTCAGCTAAAGGAGCAGCTGGCACCACTACGAGTGCTGAGGAGGTCGCCTTGGAGACGGAGGATATGGGGTCTTCTGCCATGGCCACGGTAGGGGCAACTGGGACAGTTGAAACCATAGGGGAGAGTCTCTCCACCATTGATGAGGATGCCAGACTCCCTTCTCCCACGCCTGCCGATGAGGCCGAGGGTGAGCCAAGTGACTGCTATCTTTTCGACTCTTATCTTCTTAGTGATCTTCTTGCCCTGCCTTATGTATATCTTTGTGTTGTAGCGGCAAGAGTGGTGAATACTGTGGTTGAGACGCCTGCCGTGGATGCTCCTTTACAACATGAAGGACACAAGATTGCGTTAAAGAAAGGTGCCATCCCTTCGCGGCGTGTAATCACCCGCTCAGCGGCCCGTAAGGCGACAGAGGATGCGAGCCAACCCGAGATTAGCATAGAGATCTCCTCCAGCAGTTCTGCCACCCCTTTTGACGAAGAGGTTGATTATGCTTCTTCAGAAGGCGACGAACAAGCACCTGCGGTGGCCAGCAAAGGGGCAATGGAACCCTCCATGTTGTTGAGCATTCCTTTAATATTTAGTCCCCCAAGGTTGCTGGCACCATCATCTGAGGGAATGTTGCAGGAAGAATTTATCGGAATAGACATGGAGGTGGAGATAACTCCCCCTTTTGTTGCTTCATCTGTAGAGTTAGAGTCTTCTATACAGGCACATGAAGAGATGTATGTTATGGCCACAGTAAGTTCTGCCCACCCTTTCGCCGAGCTGCATAGCTTTTCATTCTTCTTTGCCATCTTGGTGCTTATTGAAACCTTGTTCCAGGAATCTAACACAGCCGATCGCCTTTTGGCATCATCTTCTGACGCCATCATTGTTCCATCGGGGGCTTTAGATATGTTGTCGCCTGTCGCCGCGTCTTCGTCAGAGGCAATTACTGTACTTCATCCTGTGCCAGTGAGAATACAATCGGCAGCTGAAGCATCGTCAATAGATCTGGGCTCACTAGGACAAAGTTCTGGTCTAGTGCCTGCAACAGAGCTGAGGGCTGAAGCCAATCCGTTGAGAGGTTCTGCCTTTGTTCCGGCGGCCATAATGACTGTTGCGCCCGACCCTGCAACTCCATCTGTGCCAGTAGTTGGGTCAGAGCCTCTGCCTCCTCCAGCACTTGTAGAAGAGAGCTCTTCAAAGATCCTGGGGGAGTATGAGTAGGCTGTTGTGGTGCCCGCTTCTTCAGCTTTGGTGGCTATCCCATCTTCTTCTTCCGAGCCCGACACCGGCTTATGGGCTTCCATAGACAAAGAGGTGACCTTAGGGGTGGCACCAGTAACTTCCCTCGGCTTTACTTCGTTAGAGGACTTTGTCTGGCAGCATTTAGGGATATTGCGTCAAGTCGTAGAATCTCAGCCGACATTGTCTTACCTCCAGCTGAAGGAAGTGGCTGAACGACTGACAGTTGGGCTGCAGGCACTAGGCTGTCCCTTGGATATCTGGACCCAGCGGGTGCTGTTCCTGCTGAAATTTGTAAACTGCCGAGACTTTCTCGGGAGGATAATGAATGACCGGCTGGTAGCGCTCAGATTGTAGAAAGCCGACCGTCAGACGGAGCTGGAGTCTCTGACTTCTGATCTTCATAGGAACAAGGCCCATGTTGAAGCTTCAGCTGCTCGTGCACAATTCCTACGTAGCCGACGGGAAGAGCTCCGGGCTGAATTAAATGCCGTCGAAGCCGAGATATCACTGCTGGAAGCTACATAAGTTCAGGGCATCGAGGAGACCACCTTGCTAGAGGGTCAAGTTGCATCTCTAGAGACTGAGATGACTCGCATTCAGGAGGAAGAAATGCAACTCCGTGAACTGGGAGTGGCTCCACATGTTGGGCTCATTGACTTTGAAGATATCTTCAGGCGATCTTAGCTTATCTGCCTTTTGTAATCCATCCCCCTTGAAGGGCCCCTATTGTATCCACTTCTCCCCTTTTGTCATGAAATACAAGTTTCTCTTGATGCTTTAGGTGTCCACCTTCACACTTGTACTCTGTCATATCTTGTGACAATTTTGGCGACCTGTATGGAAACATACCCGTATCTGTACCACAGGTGTTGGCACACAAAATATCACTCGCGGCGACCAAGCCTCAAAGATGAATGACACGGCCCACTGAAGCACAGAAGCTGATAAATATCAACATATTGAAGACTTCTCAAGCTGCCAGAGCCTCGAGTCACCCTGTATGAACATGGGGACTTCACCTTAGGAGAATCGAGATGAACTCACAACCAACCGACAGTGCGACCAAGCCTGCCCAATGAACCGGCATCGACTCCGTCGTGCCGCATACACTACACCCATTGTCCGACCAAGGACGACGGTCTACCCGGTGGCCACCCACCTCATGAAAGACTCTCCTGAGATGAAAGAAAGCCCTTGGCTCTTCAAAACGGAGGACCGAAGGCTCTGTCGACAGAAGATCCTGGCTACCCGGCACGGGTACGGCTTCTCGCCAAGTGGGGGCCGTTAGTGGCCGAATGATCGCTCAACATGGGCGGAACTATCCCGGGTGCCATCCCACCTGCCAAAAAGCTTCGAGCACAAAACAGACTAAGCCGGCATCACATATCATAGTGCCGAGAACCGTGTCAGCGAAAAACCCGCGTGATCAAACCAAAGTCATCTGAAGTTCTGAGATTGGCCATGCGTCGTCCTGAGAGCTTCGACAAGGCATCTTGTCGAGGTTTCGAAGAACGGTGGCGAGATAAATGTTCACGGTGATCCCCGGAACCATCCCCGAACTCATCGACTGACCCGAGACATGCGGGAGACGCTAATACAGCGTGCCCTAAACCGGCGCGCCCTCTTATCTGGCGCCCCTCTATTCCAGCGTGCGAAAGCTACAGAAGCCCCTTTACCTGGTGCCCTTCTATTCCGGTGCGTAGAAAGGCTACAGAAGGCCACTTCCCGGTGTGCCATTCCCACGCCGGATTAAGCCTCGAATGGTTCCTGTATAAAAGGGCATTCGAAGTGAAGAAGAGGGAGGAGGCGAAGAGGTTTTCGAAAGAAGAAAATCGAGAGATAAGAGAAAGGGTCTGAGAACCAATCGCCTGCGAGAGAGAGAGGGTTTCTTGCGAGTGAAGCAGGGTTCCTCTGAGCAACCTTCGCCGCCGTCTTCCATCCTCAGCCTGAAGCCCTCCGGAGACGGAGAAGAAGGAGGTGTCCCGATACTCTATTCTTGGAACAGGTGGGCGTCTCCATTTCTTATTTCTTCTCCGCCTTGTTTTCTCTCCGTCGAATGTAAGCGAGAGGGGTGAGGGATGGCGATGATATGAGCCAACCCCTCCCCCCTTCTTCGCCATCCCTCTTTATTTTCCTATTGCTCTTCTGTGAGCTCCCCTACAAGTAGAACGGTGGCCGTGCCGCGATGCCGGCACCGAACTAGTGACATATGTGTAGCTTCCTTCGCCGATGGGATGATGACATGCGTATATGAATATATTGGTGGATTGAATGCTCAACGCCTTGTTCTCTTCTTCCACTACTATTTCATTCGGTAGATATATATATTAGTGTCTTCCCGTGTATAGCTTTACGATTCCGGTTTGCCCCGATTCTGAACACGCCCTGGGATGCCATGGGCTACAAAGATAAGCCCTCCCTGGGTCCTCCGCGTCTGTGCCTGTGCACACGCTTCTCCCCATTTTGATACGAGATCCAACCTCGACCGTCCTCTCTCTTTGCATTTCTCAGTTGCTTAGAGGAGGCAGGTGCTGCTTCTGGAATAGTGGAGTCCGCCTCGTGACTACTGCGTTCCAGCCATTCGTGTATATGCGCATGTAGATAAATCATTCCCGCTATAGATATCAACTGCCTCTCTCTCCGTGGCTATTGTTTGCATTCTCTCCTGTGGATGGCAACCTAGTCTCGCGAGCATTAACATCTTAACCCTATAACGGGTAGGCTATCAATACCGAGAAGCCTCACTTCCTTGATTTGTGGTTTACGGTCACTAAACCATTCGAGTCCCGTTGGTTTCCTCTTAATCACCCGAGGAGGGGGATATTCCCCACTGCTTCACAGAGCTGCCAATCAGTCAAGGGAGCTCCACTTCTGAGTGATAGATGCTTCCCACAGGCCGAAAGGCTAATAACAATAGGGGCTTCAGCCCAACAATTTTAAACCCACAGTCTCCCAGGATTCTGTGGTGGCTAAGGGACGAACGCCCCTAGTAGGCTTGTCCTCGGGGCCTCTCTCCCTAATGCTCTCTTGCTAGTGGATGCAATGCACGTTGTAGGTCGCCCACCCCTTGTAGGCCAGTCCTCGGGGTGTTACTTCCGTCAATAGCTGCCCCGTCCCTTTGTTTCCTCCCACGGAGCTATGGTGCCCCTCGCAGGCTTGTCCTCGGGATATCCTGTCCGATTGGGGTTTTGCTGGCTGCCACCATGCAGACCGGCTATTTAGGGGCTTACTCCACAAGTGGGTATGGCCCCGTTTCTCCCCTCCAATCCTTCAAGGACAGGGGAGATGTTGCCCAATTTTTGGCAGAATCCTTCTAACTTATGAGTTTACTTATATCAAAATGGCTTCAATAAAACATTTATTCTGAGTATAAGGACCCCAGTGCTCGAGTATGAACCTCGCACTAGCTTATAACTTCGCCCTTGGGGGCTCTGGACTCCAATTAAACAAACAATCACCCTAATTGACCTCAAAACTCTCAACAGAGTCCTAATAAACTTAAATCATTTCAAAATTCATCAAAAATCAGCTAAAATGGCGCGGTCCTAATCCGGCGCGCCTTAATACGGCGCGGTACCCTCCCGCGCCGGAATAGCATTACACTCATGAAAACTTATTTTCAAATGGCACGTCCTCGGTGCGCCCTAAACCGGTGCGTCCCTAGCATGCTGCGCCGTATTAGCCGTGGCCATGGCCACGCCGTATTAAGACCATTTGCCTACGTTTGGCCGCGCCGTATTAAGACCGTTTACCTACGTTTGGCCGTGCCGGAAAATCTATTCCTATGCACGGTCAAGCCGGTTTGAAGCATTGTGATATTCTAATCAATCCCTCGCCCTCGGAGTGATCCTCGTCTCCAGCAGTCGAGATTAATGACCCCAATTAATAATAAATTAAATAAGAAAGGGCCTATTCCAGTCCGAGCTATCTTGATACCATGCTTTTGCTACCATGTCCGTTAGCATTTCACTTTTGTTATCATGTTTGTGTTATCATTTTTGTTCCCTCTTAGGGGAGGCTAATAATTTGACCGATCACTGATCATTATTATAACTCCACTGCCATGCTTAACATAATCATGAATATCATGTATGCATGCCTGTATGGACCCTCGGGTATATCAAATGGCACTGATGGAAGCCCGGGTTACGCCCGATCGGAAGTCTTTTCTATGCGCGATGGTGGTCTTCGGACCTACGTCCTCTGCCACGTACCCAGAGTCTCCAATTTAACGAACCATGCCTCTCTTGCATGATAGATAGAAACATCTCATATGACCTCATCACGCTCATGCCTTTGCATCTTCATTCCGGCCTCGACAGCCCACTATCTCGGTAATTAATCAAAGGTTTTCCCTCCTCGTGGGGGATGTAATTAACGCCATAGCCTTTATGGTGTGACAGACTGCTGGTCCTGACCGAATCTCACTCTCGCCCGACACGGGTCAGAATGAGCGCACAATAAACTCGTCACGTACGTGACTGGCACGCCTGCGCAGTCAATCAGTCAGTTAGTTACAGGTTAGTTAATTGGTTGATTGATGCGTAAATAAACCAAATAAGCCCATCAATAAAACATCTTTGTTAATAGTAAAAATAAACAAGGAAATCCCATGGGCAAACAGTCTGGCACACCCGGTGGGACTGCATGTTACCTTTCATCTCTTTGCCGAGATATGCGGGCTTCGAGGCCCTCCCAAATCCTACTGATCGTCGATTTGTCGGTCTTTACAAGCAAACAATGACGACAACAACTAGACTGACTGGCATCGGTTTCGGCCCGTCGATTGTTGCGGGTCATGCGCAAGGGTACGTGGCGGTGCCTACGGTGTTCGGCAGCTTCCCTGCTGCTGTCGGCTTCCCCAACTTCTTGGGGCTGGCCTTCGTAGACATGTTGGAGGTAGAACCCTCGGAGCCAGTCGAGGGAGCTGCAAAGAAGATGGAGCCTCTGAAGGCTCTATGCTGCAACGACTCGCCCAAGAGTCCCACTCTGGTCGCCAGCTGCCTGGTGCACCATGCCATCCGTGGGGTCCGCCCCGATGCTATCAGCAAGAACTTTGGAGGGCGTCAGCGCAAACAACTCCGGAGAGGTACTGCCATGGTTACCGGATCTCAGTCGTAATCTGGTAAATCCATGATGGTCGGTGGCATACGTGTCTTCCTTGACGGGCGCGACGCATGGATAGTCCCTGACCGAGTCGTCCCCGCCGTCCCCATCTACAACTCATACCAAGCCCTCGCTGGAAGAAGGGCGAAAAGAGAAGAAGCCGGCTGCTACGGCCGAGAGAAGTTGGCCCCCAGGCCAAGGAAGTTTAAATAGGTGTGGGTCCCCAAGAGGGTCCAACCTATCCACCAAGCTGCACCTGTCCGCCGCCGCCCTACTCGCGACGGAGCGGAAAGAAGGGAGGAAAGGGGCCTGGCCCCGAGAGAAGAAGAAGGGGTTGCGGACCCTCCGCGCCGTGAAAGTTTCCAGGCCTGCGCCCGCCAAGCCAACGTCCCTACTGTGGGATTAAGATTCCGGCAACCTCCTGACAGAGCTCGGCTAGCTTACATCCCTCCTGCGGGAGGTCGACAACTGTCCCCCGTGCTGCATCAAGAATAGGGTCGAGAAGAGATGACTAATTTGGTCAAGAACTATTTCCGAGGGCTAGGCAACCCCTCACTTGGTCAGTAGCGGCTGATGCAAGTAGCCGCAGCCAGTGAAGACTTCTGCCTACCAATGGCAGTTGAAGAAGATGAAAGAGAAAAGATGATGATGTCGTCAGTCGACGATAATGACTATGATGACTACTTTGAGATCAAAGCCGATAAAGCCACCCCTAGATGAGAGGAAACAAGAAGGACTTCTGTGTTCGAGAGGCTGACCTTCTCGGATCGGGCTAAGAGAAGGGTCCATCGACAGAGAAGAAGGATGCAAGTCTTCACCTGTAACATGGCCGGCATACTCGGCCGATACAGGGGACTTCCTGAAGACCCTCGCGAGTTGGCTCAATTGGCCGCAAGGCCGGGGCCGAATACTCGAAGAACAGAAGCCGCAAGGCAGCTCCTGGTGACAGCTAGAGGAAAACAACCCCTGGTCTCCCACCAGTGGGATGAGGAAGCTGCTATTCTAACCGCCAATGTGGTGATGGCGGAAGAAGAAGATGACGTCCTCCTCGACATCCTGCCCGAGGGTACGTCCGGGGAAGCAACAGAAGCCATTCCCAGCACGACAACTATGGACCCATCGGTCCTGATGCTACTTCAAAGATATCGGCAAGAGATAGACTTGCTGAAGAAACAACTGATGGAGAAGACTGAACAGTCATCAGCTTCCAAGCCACCTGAAGTCCAGGGTGAATCATCCTGGGGAGCAGATCGTCATGTTGACCCTCCGCCACTTTACACCTTGCCTCAGTCGTCAGAGCCTAGCATGGCGACAACTCAACAGCGGCCGCCACAGTCACAACCGTTGATGCCGCCGGTGCTCCCTCTGTTGTGCCCCTGGTTTTGATGATGACAACCATGAGATGTGTGTGTGTTGAGTTCAACAGAACTGATGAATTAACCCTTGATTCATTAACTCATGTATATACTCTATTCTTGAATGCAAGGAAGAAACAGGGTCTACGCAGAATGCTCAAGGCGTCCACGCAGCGATTTGAATAAAAGGACAGCGCCAACACAGGATGCTAATTGCGTCTACGCATCAGTACAAGAGGCAGAAGTATCAAATCACTGGCATAGCTCAGTGCGTCAACGCCACAATTCAGCAGTGTCGACGCAGCATTTCAAGTGGCAGAATCATTATTCACTGGAAGTACCCCAGTGCGTCAACGCTACAGCATGATAGCGTCGACGCAGTAGTTCATTCTGAGATAAAGATTGCTCTGGGTCAGTTCAGTGGGTCGACGCAGTGACCCCATACGTCAACGCATCCAGCTTTATACTCAAAGACATGTGGGGGCATTTCAAGGCTACGTCAACCTCATGGTCTCAATGGGTTGACGCCATCTGAACTATTTACGAGATTAGTTCGGTGGACCCCAGTCGTACGTGACGTCGAAGGCCACATCAGCCAAAAGTGCTTGCGATTTCGTTTTCCCTCGCGATTCCAGAAGCCTCTAGGAGAACAATCATTGGGCTAAACAGAAAATCTGGTTGGGGCCCACTGGATGAATATAACACGTGGATCTGGAAGTGAGCGCGGGAACTAGAATAGAAGAAGAAGATTTGGAAGAGCAGCAATTGAACTTGAGCGAGTCCCTTGAGAAGGATCGTGGAGTCCATCGTCTTCTTGTTGGTACCATGCTGCATCCACTGACGATCAGAGGAGATCCAGGGGCAGTGGATCAGTGCGAGTTCATCTACCCTTCAGAAGGAGAAGGCCAGCTAATCATTGAAACATCTTCCTCCAGACTTCTGAGTTTGAGCTTGAGATCCAGCAGCATCACAGATCTGGAGCTGTTCTTCCATCTCTGAGTGATTTCGTTTATTGCTTTTGTTTTCAGTTTGAACTCTATTATTGTATTTCTCCCTCGTACTAGTTTGAGTAGAGGGAGGGTATTTGATCCAGCAGATTGTGCTTGGATTAAGGGTATTTGGGTGTGTTTGCCTGTAAGCTATTTATCAGCGGTTGAGAGGATTTGTTCCTCTATCTAGCCAAGCTGTAGTGCTCAGCGGTGTTGAGGAGTTTATTCCTCGGTGTAGCTAAGCTGTAAGGCTCAGCAGGGATCCTCACTGGTTTTAGTGAGGGGTGGACGTAGGTCTCCACAGGGAGACCGAACCACCATAAAAATCAATGTTCACTTGTGGTTTGCCATTTTTCGCATAATCTGCTTGACGTTAGATGTTTGAGTAGGCTCGATTTGCATACATTTAGTTACTAATTTTCTGATTAGCATTCTGTTTTTGATAGCGAGCGTGATCTTGCATAAAATTTTCAAAGGGTCATCCTATTCACCCCCTCCCCCTCTAGTTTGACCATCCACTTAATCCAACACGTGGTATCAGAGCTTGGCTCTCTTATCAAGGGTCTCACAACCTAGAGAGCTTTAGTGGAATGGAAAACAATGGGCTCATGCCTGAAGGGTATGCAGTGAATAGGCCACCCTTCTTTGATGGCACTAACTATGCTTATTGGAAAAATCGGATGCAAGTATCTCTAAGAGCTCAGGACCATGAGATTTGGAGAGTCGTGAGCAAGGGACCCTATCAGTTAGAGGGAGATGAAGAACTGTGGGTGAAAGAGCAGATTCGGAAGTCCAACGTCAATTGGCAAGCTATGAACATCATGCAATGCTCATTGCATCCTAAGGAGTTTTCACGAGTGTCCTCATGTGCCAGTGCCAAGGAAATGTGGGACAGACTTCAAGTCATCTATGAGGGTACGTCAGAGGTAAGAGCGGCAAAAGCTAATAAGTTAATTTCTGAATATGAAGCTTTTATAATGAAGCCAGAGGAAAATATATCTGAAATGTATGCTAGACTAACCCTATTAGTGAATGGTCTTAAAGGTCTGGAAAAGATTTACATTGATTATGAACTGGTCAGGAAAATTATTAGATCCCTAACTCCAATTTGGCACACCAAGGCCACTGTTGTTGAGGAATCTAGGAACCTTCCTACCACTACCCCTGATGAGCTTATTAGATCACTGATGGCTTACGAGCTGAATTTCAAAAGAACTGGTGAGGATGTGAAAAAGAAGAAGCCACTTGCTTTGAAGGCTGGTCCTAGCAGCAAGGAGAGTTCAGATGACAGTCAGTCATCTACCTCAGATGATGACTCAGGTGAGGTAGCAATGCTCACCAAGAAATTCAGGAAGTTTCTAAGGAAGGAAGGTAAATTTAGAAACAATAGAAGACCAGAGGTAAGAAAGAGTTCAAAATTCAAATCAGAAAACTCTAGGAAATCTGACAAGGTTGTCTGTTACAAATGCAAGAAACAAGGTCATATTAAATCTGAATGTCCAGAGAATGTGAAGAAAGTCCAACCAAAATAGAAGAACAAGAAGCCAAAAGCTATGATGAGTACTTGGAGTGATGAGGAGAAAGATGAAGATGAAGAAGAGAGTACCTCTGAAGAAGAAAGTGATGTTAAGCTGTGCTTTATGGCTAAGGGCGATGATCAAGATGAGGTAACCTCCTCTTTTGAAAACTTTTCTTGCAGTGATTGGGAAGAAGCATTGAATGAATTGCTAGATAAGTATGATTATATGAGGAAAGAAAATAAATCACTGAAGAAGAAGAAAATTTTGACTAGTCAAGATAATTCCTTGAATGAGAAAATCATGTGCTTAGAAGCTGAAATTACTCATCTAAGAGAGTCTCTTGCTAAAAGTGATCTGTATAAAGATCAATTAATAGAGATGAAAAGAGAAAATGAATTTTTACTGAAAGTACATGATGACCTGAAACTCAGAATGCAAAAATTGGAGAGTGATGTAAAAATTACTGAAGAAAAATATGAAGCCATTCGAGGAGTAAATCTAGAACTCCAAGAAAACTTGAAGGGACTGGAAATTGAAAACTCAAATAAACAAGTCTCCCTTGAGAAATTTACATAAGGCAAAAACAACCTAGAAGTTGTTATGGGAATGAAAAGTAATTTTGGAAAAGAAGGACTTGGATGTAATCCAACTAAAAAGAAGAATCTAAGGATAAGGCTAAAAACCTTTGTTCCAGAACAGGGCACATCTGAGCAAAACCCAATGGCTGCAGTGAAGTCCCATGAGAAAAATCAAGAAGAAGTAAAACAGACAGATGAAACTAGAAAAGAAAAGGGCAAAGAGAACATGAATGTTACCTTAAATGCCAATCACCATAAGAATGTGCCTAAGCTCAGAAGTAAACCCTCAGGTCAGCCTAAAGACCCTAGTTCATCAACCCAGCATCAGACTTATAGAAATTTAGGGAGTCATAGGTCTGGTACAAGACATTTGCGTCAACGCACTGGGTACCCTGCGTCCACTCAACCCATGTCCCAGGGGTTCTACAGAAATAATGCTAGAACAAACCATTGGCCACGTCAACGCAGTGTCCATACTGTGTCAATGCATACACCCTTCCAGGATGGGTATTCTTTCGGAAATACTAGAGTGAGTCGATGCAGCCACTACAGTGCGTCAACGCATCCTATGCACCAGAACCCATATGATAGAAGGGTTAGATGGATGAGTCAACGCAGTCAGGTGAGAGGGTCTACGCAACAAACCTTCATTCCTTCAAGAGTTCAGTATTCTTCTAGAACTTCTCATCCTAGATTCCCTAGTGCTTCTTGGAGTCACAATAATCATTGGAATGGGAATAAGAATAAAAATTCACACTTCTCTAACAACAGAACTGATTCAAAAAGGTCATTCCAAAGGGTACCTCAACCCAATCAGAAAACTCTCAAACCTTTGAACTCCACATATCAAAAACCTCCAAAACAACAAATATGGATTCCTAAAAGCATGTTGTGTTATTTAACACAATCCTACGGTGTGATGGGACCCAAGTGTATTTGGGTTCCAAAATCTCTTGTTTGATGTGAATTGTAGGAGTGCCTTGCAGCTGTACACAACAGATGATATCTTGACAGCGGCTGCTCAAGGCATATGGCAGGAGATAAGGTAAAATTCTGTTTCTTGGTTGAGAAAGAAGGAGGGCATGTCACTTTTGGGGGCAACAATAAAGGTAAAATTATTGGAAAAGGTAAAGTTGGCAAAAATCTATTGAACACCATTGATGATGTGCTTCTTGTTGAAGGACTAGAATACAATCTTCTTAGTATAAGCCAACTGTGTGACAGGGGACACAAAGTTATGTTTGATTCTCATGCATGCACCATTCTTGAAATGCATTCTGAAAATGTTAAGTTCATTGGAAAAAGAATAAACAACATGTACATGGTAGACTTGGATGATCTTGCTCACAATAATCTCTATCTTGCCGTTAATAAAAGTGAGCTGGCTTGGCTATGGCATCGTAGACTAGGACATGCTAGCTATAGTGTCATGCATAAGTTAGCTAAATTCAACATGGTAAATGGTTTGCCTGATGTCTCATTTAAACATAATGACAAAGTTTGTGATGCATGCACTCAAGGTAAGCACACTAGGAAGTCATTTAAATCTAGAGTAGAAAACCAATCTTTTAGACCTCTTGAACTTATTCACATGGATCTGTTTGGACCCACCAGAACAGCAAGTTTAAGTGGGAATAGATATGGCTTTATTTTGGTAGATGACTTCTCTAGGTTTACTTGGGTGTTCTTTTTATCTCATAAAAATGATGCGTTTGAAGAATTTCAGGTATTTTTCAGGAAAGTTCAGCAGGATGGTAAGTATACTATTTCATCTATCCTGTCAGATCATGGAGGAGAGTTTGAAAATTCAGAATTTGATGACTTTTGCAGGGCAAAAGGAATATCACACAAATTTTCGTCACCAAGAACTCCTGAACAGAATAGAGTGGTGGAAAGAAGAAATAGAACTCTTGTGGAGATGGCTAGAACAATGCTGATCGAAGGACACCTTCCAAGGAAATTCTGGGCTGAGGTGGTAAACACCTCGTGCTACATTGTAAATCGTGCAATGGTAAGACCTCTGTCCAAAAAGACTCCATATGAGTTAATGAAAGGTAAGAAACCACCTGTTGAGTTTTTGGGTCAAAATGCTTTGTTCAAAATAATGACAAACGGGACTTGGATAAGTTTGAACCTAAGAGTGAACCAGCCATTTTTCTGGGATATTCTAATCACTCTAGGGCCTATAGAGTCCTAAATGTCAAAACTCAAAATGTAGAAGAATCTCCACATATTATCTTTGATGAAATGAATGTTAGATTTGAAAATGAACTATCATGCAGGGACAAAGATGATGGGGAGTTCCTTGAAGTAAAGGAAGAACAAGATCTTCAGGAGAAAGAGTCAAGGCCAGGTGAGAGTCTGGCAGAATCAAGCACTCAAGGTAATGCAGATGCTAATGAAGGTAATTCTCTAACCAATGTTAGAATGTTAAGAGATCATCCTTTATCAAGCATTATTGGTAATCTACATGACCCTACAAGAACTAGATCTCACTTTAGGATGATTGAGGAAATGGATAATTTGGCTCTTGTATCTCAAATTGAACCTAAAAATGTAAGTGAAGCCCTAAAAGATGAATGTTGGATAAATGTAATGCATGAAGAACTAAATCAATTCAAGAGAAATAAAGTGTGGCACCTTGTACTTAGACCCAATGAACATTCTGTAATTGGAACTAAGTGAGTGTTCAGAAATAAATAAAATGAAAATGGAATTGTGATAAGAAATAAAGCAAGACTGGTAGCACAAGGATATAACCAAGAATTCAGCATTGATTTTGAAGAATCCTTTGCTCCAGTAGCTAGATTAGAGGCCATTAGATTATTACTTGCATATGCTTGCTACCATGGAATAAAACTACAACAAATGGATGTAAAAAGTGCGTTTCTTAATGGTCTAATAAAAGAAGAGGTGTATGTTGAACAACCCCCTGGTTTTGAGTGCATATATAGTCCTAACCATGTTTACAGATTAGACAAAGTCTCTATGGGCTTAAACAAGCACCTCGAGCATGGTACGATCGACTCAACTCATACCTCACTGAAAAAGGATATTCAAGAGGTAAAGTGGACCAAACTTTATTCACCAAGGTAAGAAACAATGACATTGTTCTGGTTCAAATTTACGTTGATGATATAGTCTTTGGATCCACTAAACCAAGCATGTGTGAGGAATTTGCATAATTGATGACTACAGAATTTGAAATGAGTCTAATGGGTGAGCTGCAATTTTTTCTAGGACTTCAAATCACCCAAAGCAAAGAAGGATGCTTTATCAACCAGGCAAAGTATATATCTGAACTATTGAAGAAATATCAAATGGAGACTCTTAAAGCAATCAACACTCCCATGAGCACCAACACAACTCTGGATGCAGATCTGAAAGGTAAATCAATGGATGCCAAGACCTATCGAGGTATCATCAGATCACTCCTCTATCTTACTGCATCTAGGCCAGATATCTAATTTTGTGTATGCATGTGTGCTCGGTTTCAATCTGATCCAAGAGAATCCCACTTGAGCTCTGTTAAGCATATCTTTCGATACCTTGCCGGAACTCGAGATTTAGGGATTTGGTATCCTACATCTTGCACTCTTGAGTTAGTATCTTATTCTGATGCAGACTATGCTGGTTGCAAACTTGACAAGAAAAGCACAAGTGGCTATTGCCATTTTTTGGGAGGGTGTTTGGTTTCTTGGGCATCCAAGAAACAACACTCAGTGGCACTATCCACTGCAGAGGCAGAATATGTCGCTGCAGGGAGTTGTGGCACTCAAGTGTTATGGATCAAACACCAACTCCAAGATTATCAAATTGATCTTGGGTGCGTACCAATATTGTGTGATAACACAAGTGCCATTAACCTGGCAAAAAATCTAATTCAGCACTCTAGAACCAAACATATAGAAATTAGGCATCACTTCTTACGAGATGAAGTTAATAAAGGAAGCTTTAAATTGATTTTTGTAGAATCAGAACATCAAATTGCTGACATTTTTACCAAGCCTCTGAGTAATGAAAGATTTACTTGTCATAGGAGAGAGCTTGGACTATGTAATTTTCATCCTCTTGCCTAACTTGATTGCTTGATTTCTTCTTTGAAACATGATTGGTTAGCTCTGCCTAAGAATAAATTGACTACTTGCCTTGCTTGATTTGAAAGTGCCTGATTTCCAATAAGTCACAAATTTAGGGGGAGTTTAGTTTTTAAGTGTTCTTTTCTCTTTTGAAGAACACATGATAGATAAAAGGCCAGCATGTCAATCATTGCATCTTCATTCAAGCTTTCAGTCATGCATGAACTGAGGGGGAGCTTGTACTAGATTTTTCTTGCTGAGGAGAACAAGTTACCACCCTGAGATTAATATTTTGTGAACCTAAAGTGTGGCTCACTCAGTTGAGTGAACTGGCTTATTAGTGGAGAAGTCCGAGTTAACGCGGTAATGAGGCTGGGTCAACGCACTGATTGAAATTTTCTGGAAACAGTGATGGCAGTTCAGCTGATTGGTTGAGTGAGTTAACACTGTGACGAGGTTGAGTTGACGCACTCACAGAAACCTGGTGTAAACCGTTCTGGAGTCAGCTTGCTCACGTAAGAGGGGTTAACTCAGTACTGGAGATGAGTCAACACAATCTGGAAATTCTGCCTACTGAGGATTTTTTGGTGAGAAGAAGCTGTCACAATGTCTGCTATGCATCAAAGTCTGCTGCTGTGTGAATGTGTTCTGAAATGGCACTTCCAGTACCTTGGATTCTCTGAAGCCTGGAGCCTTGTCAACTTCTCATAAATTCGTTTCTTCCTCACATACTTCATCCATTCATCTTTTTAACTAGTTGTTGAAGAACTCATCAATCTTCAAGTATGAGGTAAGGTTCATGAGCTCTGGATTTGAATTAATGCCATTGATTCTGGGGGAGTTAAAATGATGATTCCTTTATGAAAGGTTTTGGTCTTCACCGACCGACTCTATATAAATTTAATGGCTGGAGACTTATAAATCTTATGATCCTTGAAGGTTACAAATCCTTGAATTTAAAAGTGCTTTGCATATGGAATAGCTAGAACTATTTAATAAAACTGTGAACTCTTTCACTCTAGAACCATGATGATCAAAAGTAAAGAGACCACTTTGTGCAAAATGAATTTAATCTCTGTATTGACCTTAAACTCAGAATAGGTTTAATAAGAGCTGAAGGAATAAACTCTCTATATATATATACATATATGAAATAAATTGCAGAGCAATGGCTAGTTCTCATTGAGAAACTGTCTCTATGCACCAAGGAAGTGTTAAGGAGCATGTCATGATGTGAGTTCCTATCTCTGTTCCCAAAGAAAAATAATTCGTTGCAGAGCAATGGTAAACTTTCACTGAGAAACTACCTACATGCACCAATGAAGTGCTGAGAGTCATGTCATTATGTGAATTGCCAACTCTGTTTCATTGGAGCAGAATAGTTAGGTATGCTGAATAATCGGGGACTCTGGTGTCTGATAAACATGTGTACCTGTGTCAATATGCTAGCTACACTTGACTGCTAATGAAAATTAAAAATAAAAATTAAAAAAATGTGAATAAATAGATATATATATATATATATGTGTGGTTGTTCTTAAGCTCACATAAAATCCTACCGAGTTCATCTTCAATACTCGTTAAATTCACTTCTATAAGGGTCTCTTGAAATTGAACAATCTAGGGGATAGTTTTGAGAAAGTTCCTGGTATGCAAACTGTTCTATCTTTATTCCATACACATACTCTTCTCGTTCATGGGCTTAGCTCAAACTCATAAGTTTGTCTTTCTCCACATCTTTAAATGAATTAGGGTATATTATCATATCTCTCATAAGGGAACTTGAATTTTATCTATTAAAAATCCCTGAATGCAAATCTCATCTTTCATATTTCAAAGTCTTTACAATGCCTCAATACTGTGTTTCCTAACTCAATATTTCCTTCATATTCCTTTTGGTGGCGTCGCCTCAGTCCTTCACTGCGTCAACACAGTCGCGTGGTCGCTCCATCAACCTAGTCCGGTTCATCCCGTTGAACCGGCTCTGTCTCTTTAAAACCCCTCAGCGTAAACGCTTCTATCTCCTCGCCTCTTTCAAAAACCCCTCAGCGTAAACGCTTCTGGCTCCTACCTCTTTGCTTCTCTCATCTCTTTCTTCCCACGGCACTTCTCTTCCCTGTCCCATGGCTCCTCCGAAAATAGGGACAAAGGACAAGAAGGGTCTAAAGAGAAGAGATCCCATCTTTGCTGAGGGCAAGATTGAACCTCGAACCAAATTTCAACTTGTTCAAGAGGAGACGCCGTCTCAGTCAGCTCCTCGGAAACGTAAAGGGAAAGAAAAGAGCTCGCCCGCAAAGACAAGGGCAGTGAAGCAGAAGGAGACTCACGATGTTCCCGTGGCAGATCCTCCAGAGGAGATACCGTCTCCTTCCGCTCCAAGGAAACGGAAAGGAAAAGAGATAGAGCTATCTCTTTGAAAATGCCGTCTCCATCCAAGCCCGCCAACCAAAAATAGAAAGCTATCTAAATCAAGGGCAGAGGAGCAGTCTACATCTTCAACTGCTGCGAAGGAGAAGCAAGGTGCGGACAGCTTTTATGCAAGGTCTTCTGATACCTCTCTCACCATCAATGTAGAAGAACCTCTGAAAGTCCTTATTCCACGATATATTGTTGCTACCGATGTTGAGATGCTTGAGGTTTTTCCGTAATTATTTCCCACTTTGGATTTTCAGGGTTGGTGGTCTTTTGTCACAAATCATAAGATATATTACCCCACCCTCGTTAGGGAATTTTACCAAAATTTGAAATATGAGCCTCAAATCCCTAAAGTTTCTTCAACAGTCAGAAATGTCCATTTTGAGTTAACAAATAAACTATTTGCTAGATCATGGAAAATTCCAATGGATGGGGTTCAGCTACACAATTTTCACTTTGATGAACATGAAGCTTATGCTCTTCTGACTTAACAGCCTAGTGATCCTACTATTGTTAAGCATACATATCTATCTAGTCTGAAAGCCAATCGGTTCCCTCCCTTCAACAGACTGCTACATCATATCTGCACATCCATCATTACACCCCAGAGCAGTGGTAGGGAACGAGTTACTGAGATGCAAAGATTTTTGCTATACTGTATGCTGAAACAGATCAAGATTTCATTGACTGATGTTATCATTCAGACCATGGGTACATGTCTGAAACAGTCTAGGACACTTCCATATGCTACCCCATTGACCGCAATTTTTAGAAAAGTTGGAGTGAACTTTGGAAATGAAAAGAAACTAAACATTCCCAGAAAGAATAGATACTCCTTATCATACATTCAGAAGTTCATGGGATTTAAAATTGTGAATGGACAGCCAGTCAGAGTACTGCCAAGTCAGAAGCATGCCTTTGCCTCTGGGACTCCTGTTGTAGAATTGAGAAAAACAGCACAAGAAAACCCAGAGGCCAGTCCAGCTAGAGTAGACAGACAAGAGGTTCGTCCTGCCAGAATAAACCAACAAGAACCCAGTCCTGTCCAAGCTGATATTGTCACAAATACTGCTCCAAATCTCCCAGCTGTCACTAGAGATATTATGATCATACATGGTCCTTTTCAGAAACCCTCTCCTCGAAGGGAACATGAATCTACCTACTTTCCTGAGGAAGAAATGCCAGATAATTTTCATCATGATGCTGGCATGCATGATCAGACTTCTGGTATCAATCCCACTTTGATTCAATTTCTGGAAATAAAATTCAAGAACATTGATTCTTCCATAATGCACCTGAGCTCAACTATGGAAATGAGGATTTCTCATCTTGAGCAAAAATCAGACAGCAGATGGGAACAGTTCAAGAAGACAAATTCAAGTCAGATAAAAGCTTCATAACTTCATGGAATCCCTCCTTCAGGTCTGTCAGAAAGCTGGGTCAGTAATGCACAATTTGAAAAGCTTGCATCAACAATTTCTGAACAGGCTACAGGCTGTACAGACATATAACCATAATGTCAAGGAAAACCAATCCAAGTTGAATTTGAAATATTCCACCCTGATTAACAAGAACAATGAGTTTAGTGAAAAGGTTAAAACCTTGTTTGAAAAGATTACATCTTTTGGTAAGGACCTTGCTAAACTGTTTGAACGATCCACTCTAGTGGGTGATGAGGTTATGGATGTCTTCCATATTCTAAAAGAAAACTTCCCACCCATAATTGAAGATCATCGTGATGTGTACTGCCCTACACCGACAGAAGCCTCCTCTTCTGCACCAGAATGGGGATCTCAGTAGAAAGCTCAAGTGGACTATCTGTTTGACATCTTACACAGTTGGTTTGACAGTGTCACTTCAAAAGTACAGGATTATCATAAGTCTATTCTGCAAAGAGATCATAATTTTTGGACAGACTAGATAGTTTGGCATCTTCTATAACTCAGCTTCAGCAACAACTGGACAATGTGTCTGCAACCATCCTTCAGTCACACTCTTCCTCACCTGCTCCCCTTCCTGATGATGTCAAAGGGGGAGAGACATGAACTCAAGTTGGAACCTGGAATTGCATTGCATCTGCATCAAATACGATTGAGTGAAATTTTCCTTCATTTACATATTTTGTGAAATGCTCGAATGAAATTGTCTGTGAGATTGCCCAACTTTTTGTTAGAAAAGTTCTTTTGTTCCTCTTATTGATGTTAAACCTTGGACTTAAATGAAATGAATGAAATGAACTGGTGTTCTGCTCTCTGAAGTGAATTACTTGTTTGATCTGAACAATGTATTTTTATGTAGATGTAATGGCATACACCTCATAGTTGCCATCATCAAAAAGGGGGAGATTGTTGTGCCCCTGGTTTTGATGATGACAACCATGAGATGTGTATGTGTTGAGTTCAACAGAACTGATGAATTAACCCTTGATTCATTAACGCATGTATATACTCTATTCTTGAATGCAAGGAAGAAACAGGGTCTACGCAGGATGCTCAAGGCGTCCACGCAGCGATTTGAATAAAAGGACAGCGCCAACGTAGGATGCTAATTGTGTCTGCGCATCAGTACAAGAGGCAGAAGTATCAAATCACTGGCATAGCTCAGTGCGTCAATGCCACAATTCAGTAGCGTCGATGCAGCAGTTCAAGTGGCAGAATCATTGTTCACTGGAAGTACCCCGGTGCGTCAACGCTACAGCATGATAGCGTCGACACAGTAGTTCATTCTGAGATAAAGATTGCTCTGGGTCAGTTCAGTGGGTCGACGCAGTGACTCCATGCGTCAACGCATCTAGCTTTATACTCAAAGACATGTGGGGGCATTTCAAGGCTGCGTCAACCTCATTGTCTCAATGGGCTGATGCCATCTGAACTATTTACGAGATTAGTTGGGTGGACCCCAGTCGTACGTGACGTCAAAGGCCACATCAGCCAAAAGTGCTTGCGATCTCATTTTCCCTCGTGATTCCAGAAGCCTCTAGGAGAAGAATCATTGGGATAACCAAAAAATCTGGTTGGGGCCCACTGGATGAATATAACACGTGGATCTGGAAGTGAGCGCGGGAACTAGAATAGAAGAAGAAGATTTGGAAGAGCAGCAGTTGAACTTGAGCGAGTCCCTTGAGAAGGATCATGGAGTCCATCGTCTTCTTGTTGGTACCGTGATGCATCCACTGACGATCAGAGGAGATCCAGGGGCAGTGGATCTGTGCGAGTTCATCTACCCTTCAGAAGTAGAAGGCCAGCTGATCGTTGAAACATCTTCCTCCAGACTTCTGAGTTTGAGCTTGAGATCCAGCAGCATCACAGATCTGGAGCTGTTCTTCCATCTCTGAGTGATTTCATTTTTTGCTTTTGTTTTCAGTTTGAACTATGTTATTGTATTTCTCCCTCATACTAGTTTGAGTAGAGGGAGGGTATTTGATCCAGCGGATTGTGCTTGGATTAAGGGTATTTGGGTGTGTTTTCTTGCAAGCTGTTTGTCAGCAGTTGAGAGGATTTGTTCCTCTGTCTAGCCAAGTTGTAGTGCTCAGCGGTGTTGAGGAGTTTATTCCTCGGTGTAGCTAAGCTATAAGGCTCAGCAGGGATCCTCACTGGTTTTAGTGAGGGGTGGACGTAGGTCTCCATAGGGAGACCGAACCACTATAAAAATCAGTGTTCACTTGTGGTTTGCCATTTTCCGCATAATCTGCTTGACGTTTGATGTTTGAGTAGGCTCGATCTGCACACAATTAGTTACTGATTTTCTGATTAGCATTTTATTTTTGATAGCGAGCGTGATCTTGCATAAAATTTTCAAAGGGTCAACCTATTCACCCCCTCCCCCTCTAGGTTGACCATCCACTTAATCCAACACCCTCAAGTGCACCAGGCACCCCCACTACTGCGTCCTCCACAGGCGACCACTCTGGTCACCCCGTACCTACAGTCGGCACACTTCTATCCAGACCCAGTCGACCCCACGGTCATGAACCGGATGATGGTGGAGAGGATGATTGAGCTGAAGCTCACAAAAAGAAGTGAAGGCGTCTACATCGTATTTGATGCCTATCGGGTGCCATACCCGTAACACCATGCTGCCAAGCGGCTTCCCCCAGGTATCAACAAGCCGCCCAAGTTTGACAAGTTCAACGGGAAGGGATCCCCGAAGGAACACGTCACATATTATATGACTGTCATGGGTGATCTGGCCACCGATGAATCATACTTGCTAAAGTTTTTTGGGTCCTCACTGACGGGGCTCGCATTTGAATGGTACTCCAGCCTCCCGACCGGGTCGATCAGCGACTGGTCGGATATGCAGAAGAAGTTCAGGGAAAGATTTCATGTTACGGAGAGGGAGGTTACAGTGACCGAACTGTTGCATCCCCTAGATGGTGTTTGGTTTCAATGATATCAAAACGATTGTGTTTGTGTGTGTATGTGGTTCATTGAGCAACATGTGTTATATCTTGAGTTGATGAGTTGATGGAGTTAATGTTCACTCTTGACAGTCATGTGAACACTTGGTTATATTTATGTTGGTTTGTAGGAATACAACTTCATGGCTCATACTTGGAATCTTAAGGAGTCCATCAATGAAGCTCTTCTTCTTAAAGGGAGTTAACTCTGTTCATGTTTGAAAGTTATATGAATGATTTGTATTTAAGGATCTCATGCCTTGAATATTTTGATTTGCAGGATCAAAATCTATGCTTCATGTTTGGAACTCAAAGGAGTGCGTCAATGAAGATCTTATTAAAAAAAGGGGGTTGCCTCTCTCATTGCATTGCAATGATTCTTCTACATTTCATTCATTTCATCTAATAGCTTTCAACGTCTTGGTTGGATATTTTCATTCATTTTCTTCATAATATTTTTGGGCTTGAAATATTCATACAAGACTTCATGAAAGTTGGTTCCATATTGCTCATGCATTGGATGAATGATTGGTCATGTGTACTTTGCTCTAAAAGCTTGAGTTAATGACTTCTATATGAAAGAATTGCATGAAGATGGCTTTTCTGGAGATGACTTCTTTTGGGTCTTAATCTATGAGATTGTGTTCACTGAACACACATTTCTAATTGACTGATAGTGACATATCATTCATAGAGTTATTGTGATTTTAATGTGTGCATGAATTTGTGAAACATGCTTGGAAGAATGCACATGCCCTGTACTCAAGAGAATTCATGAGAAAACATATTTGCATGATTGGTATATACTGATGTGTGAGATGCATGTGAAGACAATGTTCCTCGTGAAAATAAGGCTTCATAAATATTAGTTTTTGTCAACAAAAATGCCATTTGAATGAATGTGGTTCCATGATAATTATGCATGCTTTGCATTTGGCATACTTGTTAACACTTGTGTGATGAAGCATTTTATTGTTGAAGATTTTGGTCGCCTTGTGTTTGAATGTAGAGCTCCCTTGTAGAGATTGTTAATGCTTGATTCATTAGTTTGATTCTCAACTAACCTCTTGGTTTATCATATTTTTCAGGATGCAAAATCATTGTTGATCTTCATGGGATTATGGTAACATTTAATCAATTGTTTCCCTTTGGTTTGATGGAGGTTTTAGTTATTTTTTAAACTCAAACTATCTTACAGTATTCACTGTTTTCAATCAGACCTTTGGATCTCCCCTCTAAAAATTTTATGTTGTAGCTCTGGGAGTCCTCTTTTCAACGCTTCCAGTCTCGCTTCGATCGGAGTTCGGAGCTAGGAGAATTAATTCCTGCCGTCGAAGTGCGCAAAGCAATTTTTGTGTACCCTGCCTGAAAGGGTCGACCCCAGGGGTCGACCCCCACTGCAAGGGTCGACCCATGGGGTGGGTCGACCCCTGTAATCTTCGCTCATTTTTTGGCCCCGACAGCAACCTGGTTGCCGAGGGTCGACCCCAGGGGTCGACCCCCACTGCAAGGGTCGACCCCAAGGGTCGACCCCTGTAACAGAAGATGATGTTTTGTGTTTTCCAGCAACCTGTTGCCCGAGGGTCGACCCCAAGGGTCGACCCCTTCCGGACGGGACTTACGAAAGTGTTTTAAACTTATTGAAAACCCTATTAAACCATTCTAAAATATACCCTAATGGTTCCTAATCATGTTAGGGTGTTTTAAACTCATTTTAGAAGGGGTATATGGGTCATTTGGTCTGTCTCCTATATATATCAATGTGTTGCCTCGAATTTTAGTAGTGATGAACCCTAATGCACATTTGTTCATTCGTATAGGTGAAGAAAAGGGGAGAACGTGGTGGAGCTCTTGCAAGGAGGAGATCATCTACTTCCGTGAAGATCTAGAGATCGTGGAAGAAGAAGAAAAGGTGCGGATCGAAGAGAGGATCAAGAGGACGCAAGAAACGTCTTCATCCGGCTTCTCTCCAACTCGTGGTTCAAGGAACATCATCAACCGGCCTTGAAGAACAAAGGGGGATCACTTCTATATCTTCTATCAGTTCTTTGTGATATGTTCTATGATCTGTATTTTGGGTTTGAGCATGCTTGAATATTTGTGTTTATTTTCTGAACATTAGAGATATTTGTGTGTGTGACCGTTTGTGTATACGGTCGTGTTTGATCGCCTTCGTGCGATCGTGTTTGTGTCATTGTGCTGCGATTGTTGCAGCGTGTGTGTGTGTGTGTGTGTTGTGATCCGGTCGTCAGATCGTGTGTGTGTTGTGATCCGGTCGTCAGATCATGTGTGTGTTTGTGATCTGATCGTCGGATCGTGTGGGAGACTTCATCTTCGTATCCGTGTGTGTTTGGAGCGTCATCTCCGTGTTGGGGATTTTTCCCCGAGTGAAGCCTCACCGGGTTTGGTGAGGGGTGGACGTAGGGAGCCCGTCGTGGTCCCGAACCACCTTAAAAATCTCAGTGTCCTATGGTTTGCATTGTGGTTTGCCTTGTTATGTTTAATAGCTTAATGTGTTTATCCTAATCGTGTGTGAACGGTGAGATTGAGAGAATTCAATCATCTTGCTTGAGTGTAATCTTCAATCTCGTCAAGGTTGTTAATTCCGCTGTGCGCTTGTTTATGTTTTTAATCGGTCATAGTTTTTAGTAGTAGGATCTATTCACCCCCCCTCTAGATCCGTGTTCCTGCACTACGGGACCTAACACGAACTGTACTCGACAAAGCAAATGGTAGATGAGACAGTCCTTGACTATATTAAGAGGTGGAGGAACCTCGGAATGAGGTGCAAGCGACCCCCGCATCAGGAGGACGCTATGCAAATATGCAAATAGAACCTCAGGAGGGAGGTTCTAGAAAAGATGATCGGAATGGAAATATGGTCATTTGACCGACTAAACAATATCGTCGCCGAGGTGGAAGCCTTTCTGGCCAGACCTACTCCTGCATCAACTGCCGGCACAACCCAGAAGGGCAAGGCAGTGGAGCGGCGCCAGGCCCCTAAAGAAGCGAACGCCCTTGATATCAAGGCGTTCGAATAACAGAAAGATAAGGGTGAGAAGGCGGTCACCCTACAGCCAGTAAAAGCCCCAGATGGCAAAGAAGGTATGATGTGACACGACCCCTTGGACTTGAATTTGCAAGCAACCGGACCGAACGGCGATCTCTCACAAGCGGGTTCACCCACGTCGCGCACACCCGGGTCCGTAGGCGGACCGGCGATGATGGTGAGGGTCCGAAGTTGGACCTTGGGGTTCCAAGGGTATGGCTGGCTGGGGATGGACCCCAATAGGATAGGGATACCCAATTTCAAGGGTGGCCGGCACATCGAGGGCGTGGGATGTAGTGTCTCCCTCACAACTCACCCGCGGTGGCACTCGATTAGATGGAAAATTGGAACGAGCCCTCTCTCACTGCCGACGGCGCAACTAGATATAATACTAAACTAAGCAAAGGTAAGAAACCAGCAGAGGAGAGTGGTCCGAAGCTCACCCGATCGGTGTGAAGACACCGATCCCGGCCGGAGACGAGGGCGAGCGGGGGAGTGTAGGTTCCCCGCATACTGCGTCGGTGTAGCTTCCCCTGTTCAAATATTACATGCACTACTCCCCACGCAGGGTGGGATGGACTAGGGGTGGGGAAGTTTCAGATACAAACAAACACTACCTCCACACAGGGAGGGGCGTTAAGCTGGCCAGGCGGGGAGGGGAGGTTAACTAGCTTGTGCCAATTATTCTGCCCCGTCCTAAAATGATCGGATAGGGTGCTGATGTAGATGCTGCCACGCACTCTTCCGAACTCAGAATTCAAAAAAACTGGCGCCAAAACGTCGCTGACATACCCAGGAATGCCTGTGAATTTTTGGGGGTGGTCCCGTCATCGACACCGGCCGGGGCAGGCTCTGGATCTGGTCCTCTGCGCTCTGGTTCAGACTGGTTTCCAGGTGTAGCAGTAGATGGATGTAGTCGCCACGTCCGCTCCCGAAGTCCAAACGTGGTGGGACCAAAACGAGTACGACCGTGGACAAGTCTTCTTCGAGCAGCAGCTAGGGGGAGCACCAGAAAATGTTGGGGCAGAGAGGGAGAGCCTGTTGAGTGAGGAGGGGTTTGGTCAGGTCTTGAGCAGCCTGTTCAGCGCACCTGGGGGAGAAAATTCGGAACATGAAGCCCCGGACTCCAATCGAATCCCAGCCTGTGGGGTTGCGTGGGGAACTGGTAGTACTTCAACCCGGTCAAGCGGCGCGCCTTGGAAGGGAAAGGTGAGACCGTGGAAGCTTCTGCACTGCAGCTCTGCCTTCCAGCTAGGGCCACCTTGCGCAGTCGGGGGAGAACAGGTCCACCGGGCAGCAGGGATGTCGGATGCCGGCTAGACCACCTCAGCTGCGGAGCTATCTCGACGATATTTCCGACGATGTATGATACGCTTTTAGATGACACCGAACAACTCCGGAGCAGGCTCTGCAATTGGAGCTCCTACTGCTGCCTACGAACTGAGATGAATAGGGTGATGATAGGTGATGGGAGACGGAGTAGATGGGGTGGGAAATGGGGTGGATGGGTGTGGGGATGACACCTGACTATGTAGGGGTCTGTTAGGGGGTGATACAAGGTGTGGGAGGGGCAGAAAGGGGGCTGGGAGGTGGTCTAGCATGTGGAGGAAGGGGGAGCTACGAATTTGGGTTGGGAAGGAGAGAGGGAGGAGAGATCTCTCCTTTGGTTTGATGTGGGTTAATGGAGGGGTTAATGGTGGCCTAGGGAATGGGAAGGGTTGCCTTGGGGAGGGGAAGGGGTGGCTTGGGAAAAGGATTGGTTGCTTGGGGAAGAGGAAGGGTTGCTTGGGAGAATGGAGAGGTGCCTAGGAGAAGGGGATTCCACCTAGGGGTTGGAGAGGAATTAAATGGGAGGTATGGGGAAGGGGGAGGGGTCTTAATGAGAGGTGAATGGGGAGGAGAGAGAGTGAATTTCGAAATTGGGGGTGGGGAGGAGAGAGAATGGGGTTCGCCCCCTTTAGAGAGAGAGAGAGAGAAATAGAGTTAGAGAGAGAGAGCTAGAGAGAGAAGGAGGCACAATTCTTGTGGATAATTTTCACTTAATAATTCATTAGCTTCAAATGGTGGGATTGGGGTCCTATTTATAGGAATCCCACAATTTAACATAAGGCCCTGAGTTTTAGACTAGTGACAATAAACTAAGGGAGAAGGGGGCGCCCGTGGGCCTAGCCCACTTAATTGGGCCCAACTGACTCATTAACCACTCTAATGCCAATTAACCTAGGTAGATGACACCTTAACCTAGGGACTTGACTCAAATAAAAGGAAAATTACATAATAAGAAAATGAAAAATACATCATATGACTCGGAATAAAGTGGGTGATTACATAATAAGAAAATGAAAAATACATCATATGACGCGTTCACCACTTTGATGCGGAACGAAGTGGGGGTGGTCTTCTTCTTTCGGCTCAGAGTCGCGCTATAGCCTCCTAGCGCGTTCTTGATGAACGCGCTATATCGTCCCAGCGCGTTCTCAGACAGCAGCAGAATGAAGAACTTTGACTTTGGGGCACCCGTGGATGACTTCGGGGGAGTGAATCACAGGGGAGAAACACATTGGAAGGTGGGTAATACACGAGGGATCCTTAATAGACACATGAGGGACCCTAAACACAGATTAAACTAACCTAATACTAGCTATGATAACTTGGTGAAGGTGGATGCGGGGGTGGGCGACGAGGGAGAAAGGTGGTGTGGCAGAGCGTGCTAGGACCGTGAGGGAGCTTAGCTGGGGCCTCTCACCCGAACCCTTCGCGGGGACGGTGCAACCGTGCTCCATCTCGGCATTGGCAACATCATTGGCGGTGGTGGAGGGCGGCGATTGTCGGTGGAGGAAGAACGGAGCCCCAAATGGGGCCTCACACCCGACCCCGTCTCAAGGCCGGTGCACCTGGAACTTCGAACGTCCTCCATTGAAGGGGAAGTAGGGAGGATCAGAAGAAGAGCATGGGCATCGCACCCAGAGAGGGGAGGAGGGAGGGGATTCCAAAGATTTTGGGGAGATAGCCATGCTATACTCATAAACTCTCATAGATTCATTTCTTTCTATATTGCTTAATCGAATGAGATGGGGGTACATATATAGGGAAAGGGGAAGACAAAACGACGCAAGAACATTAATTGCATCCATGGAAAACAGCGAACATTGAAGACTTTGGGAGTTCCATGCGCCGAAAAGTTGGACCGTCTGCAGTCGAGTTTCTGGCTGAGATCGCGCTAGGGACACCTAGCGCCTTCTTCAGGTCGCGCTACCCAAAGGTAGCGCGTTCATCTTCGGCCCATCAGTTTGCACGATCTGCTTAGGCTTGGTAGCTTGCTTGATTTCCATCAAGGTACCTCGCTACGGGACAAGATGAAGAAAGCCTACTCCTTTCCGAAGGACAAAACCAGGATTTTGTTCGACTGGGTAACGGAGTATGGCGTGGTCACCCTGCCAGAGCCAAAGAGGCCGGAGGCCCTGAAGAGGAAGGACAGTCCAAGATTCTGCCCCTACTACCAGATGTTGGGGCATCCAATCAAAAACTACTATGTTTTCAAGGACATCATCGAAGGGATGGTGAAGAAAATTGAAATAGAATTGGGAGAGTACAAAGTGGACCCTCCTCAGCCATATGAAGCCCCTCTTAGAAGAGCAGGAGTCAACATGATCTCCTTATATCAGGCATTGCCCGAGGAGATCTCTAAAGCAAGTACGCGAAGCACTTATGAAACTCATTTCTTGGGGCCCGCAAAGGGACAACAGGGATGGTAGCAAGCCCCTGCAAAGCACAAAAGGAAGAAAGCACCCCGCCCGAAAGTGGGGGCACATATCCGTGGTGTTACACCACGACCCGCTCCACCGGTGGCAGCACCTGCATGGACCACTCCACCTGCAGCCATCAGGATACCTACACACAATCGGAGGAGACAAACTCCGCTGCCGGTGGTCAAGGAAACCAATCCTGGGGTCCGCCGACTACAAAACCTTATCAAAGGGCTAGACGAGTACGTGTAGCCTGAATTGAAGCCTTTGTTGGTGCGAGACCATGTCCCATGGCAAGAACTAGAGCAACTCTCACTCGAGCAAAAGGAGGAAGCTGAAGCAGCACCCGATAAAGAGGGCAGTCTGTTCTGGGGGCAGGCACCTGCTGAAGCAAGAAAGAGGAATAAACAAAAGAAGAAGAAAGGAAAGGCTGCTAATACTGATAAAGTGCAGGTTGTCTCCTACAATACTCTATCAGCACTCTTAAACTTGCCCGGAGAATAGGAAGAAGAGGAAATTTGCTTCACACCCCATGCTGCGGAAGGCAAGGCTGACGCCGCAACCGCTGCACATGCCACCCGATCAGGTCGGAAATGGGGGCACCAGCCGCTGCCCAACCACAACATCATATTCAGGGGAGAGCAACACTACAAGACACCTCCCTTGGAGGTCAAGGGGGTCCAGATCCCTCCTCTGCCAGGATTATATAACAAGAGTGGGGGCAAGACAGTCCCTTCATTCCTTGAATTTATGAAGATGTCTAAGGGGAAGCAGCCATGCCAGGAGGCTAACCCTGCGCCCGGGGATGTTCACCCGCAGCCAACACAATCTACCGAAGCTCCAAATACAGATGGAGCTTGCCCTGTAGCAGCTAATGAAGAGCGCCAAGGATCCGGTACTAGCCAGAAAGGCACCGAGTCCGAAGCAGATGAAGTAGGTCCATCAGGGACCGCAACTGAGGACTCTCTCAAGCCCAGGTGGGCTGAAGAGATGAAGCTTTCCAATGTCCGAGCTGGGAGCCGAATAATGAAGCTACACAAGAAGCTCCCTGCTTGATTTACAATCTGGGAGATCCTCTCTTTGAGTGAAGAGACTCGACAGGCGATCATCACTGCTCTGCAGACGCCTGCTCATTTTGAGACCTGCTTGGTGTTGACACCCATTTTTTGCCGATGAGTTGAGTCGTTCCTCTTACTCCCATTTGTTGATGCCTCAAGTTGTCCATCGCTCGTTGGGGCTATTTTCAGGCATGTTTTGTGCCAGTTTTATGGGTAGTCTCCCTCCCTGGCTAGGTTCGTTTCAATTCTGGGCTTAATGGGCCTTGTGATGCGGGACCGACTGACTCGCTAGCTAGCCTAGGACGCTAAAGAACGCGACCAGCACGCGCACGTGACAAGGCAAGCCGGTGTGACCGACTAACGTGAACTCCCTCCGGGTGGAGGCGTCTCTCAACATAACTCCGAACCACGGCCGTCCCAAGGAGGGAGGCGCGACGGGATCACAACGGGCGAGAAGCCGCTGGACGACACGGGATCTAGTCCGAGCTCGGTGCTCGACTAGGGCCAAGGGGAATGGGCGCTCTCGTCTCTCGAACCAGCAATGATAAGTAGAAACTAGCTAAGTCCTACACTCATGCGCGGCACAATCAACCGTATACGTGATAAGCAAGAACCACGAATGAGAGCGAGATGCGTACCTCCACGCCTAGGCGTGGGGAAGGGACCCCGGCCGAGACCAACCACCCCGAAACACGTGGGTAGACGGATACAAATACAAACACGGCCCACTCCTCGCAGGGAGGTAAAAGGCTACAATCACAAAGTCCATGGGGCGGCCGGTGCACGGGCTGACGGGCAGCAGCCGGTGATGAGAATGACGCCGGAAGCCGACCCTCGCACGATCGCTCGTCCCTGTAGTGGGTGGTGAGGTGGTCCACGTCACCACGAGACGCTGTAGGGATGTCGAGCCGGAAGGGGAATCCACGGGCTGCTGCTACGGCGCCGAAGGAAGTCGACCCGGCGAACGGCTGCTGACTGGTCGCAGTGACAGCCGGCGGAGCTGATGCTGGTACGTGGACGTCCGGACAGCGTTTGGGGCGGCGTCTTCTCTGGTGGATGGCTGACAGGGGCGGTCAACAAAGGACAGCCGCGGCCGAAGGGGTCCCGTGGGAGATCTGGGTGCAGAGAGCGCTGTAAACCGGGAGAAACAGTCTGCCTACGGAGTGGTCAGACCGGTGACCTTGGATGGGGCGACAAGGGCGCAGGGTTACAGAAAGAGTTCTGACCCGAGATGTTTACTGGAGGTGTGGTGGGATGTGAGGAGTCGAGCCACCAATTTGCAGGTCGATCCGTGGACGGTAGAGGGTACCTCCTTTGGAGGCCCGTTGCTGGCAGTCCCGCTCGGGTACTGTAGCGCAGGAATGCGCACTAAAAGTGTTCTTGAAGACAACTTTCAGCCCCGATGGAGTTTTGAGGCGAGACCAATTAGGTTGGATTCGTAACTGGGAGGGGAACAAATGTTAAGAAGGGAAGGGGATCAGAAAACAACGGGAAGGTGGCGTAAATGGGCGGACAAAAGGGCTCTGGTTCAGGCGGGACTGTCAGGGTGACAGCCAGCGCACCGAAAGTAGGTATGAAGGGAACTTTCGCTGTGAGTGGCGTTTTGAGACGAAACTGGTGGGGTTGGAACGGTGACAGGAAGGGGTACAAAAGTCGTGAAGACCTTAGAGAGAGACGCCGCCCGGAAGTAGACGCACCAGACCGTTCTTTGGACACCAAATCTGCTGTCAGCACAGGGACGCCCGGGGAAGAGGATGAAGATCCCGCGTGCGCCGTCGCTTCACCGAACTCGTCGCCGTGAATGTTGGAAGAAGAGGGCTGGCGTTGGGATCCTTGGAGGTGGTCTCCTACCCCTGGGCGTCGCACCCAAGGACTGGAGATGGGGAAGAGGGAGTCGCACCCTCAAGAAGAAGAAGAAGCAAGGGGTCGCCCCTTACACACAATGGGCACTCAATAAATGGCTCTCAAGATTCAAAATTTCATTAGCCTTTTCCAAAGAGAATACATGGGTTCTTATAGAGGGAGGGGGAATGGAGGGGTGCGCACCCCTCCTTGGAAGGGGAGGTGCGCCCATCTCCCTCCTTGATTCAAGGAGTGAATCAAGGGGGCCCCTTGATTCAAGGAGTGAATCAAGGGGGTGGGGAATGGAAATGGAAAGGGCGGCCCCCTCTCATGGGGAAGGTGGCGCAGCCACCAAGGGGGGAGGGTTGCGCCCTCCTCCACCCAAACCCTAACCCTAAAAGGCCTCTCTCCAAGACTAGGCCCATTAACCCATTTAAGACAAGAGTCATAGCCCAATACCCCAAATGTCTAGAAACATGTAGTAAACTAGATAAATTGTCCACGCAGGGACTAAAAAGGAAGGTAGGCCCAGCATGGCCTCTCACATGAAGAGCTCTAAACGATGCCATCGTCGCCCAGCCAAAGCGAGGCAGGTGTGCTCCGGGTGCTCCGTCGAGTGCTGCGGCGCGTGTCCTCACCACCTTGGTTTCGGTTAATCGAGCTTTTCTATGAGTTTCAAGCTCCCATGTACATGTACGGTTCATCCCTGGCCGCTCAATCAATGTGTGGTTGATAGTAGGTCATCCATAGATTTTGGTTAATTTTCTGAATTTCCATCGACAAGCATTCATGCGGTCTTCCCTTATCCGTTCAATACGATGGACGGACGGATAGTAGCCGTTCATCTCTTAGAGTCCTGCGTTTGGTGGTTTTCTCAGATAATTATCTAATTAATCTATTTATCATCGACAAGGCTAGAACGGTGGGTCTTTGGCCGCTCTACCTTTGAACGGTCTCATCTGAGCCATTCATCTATGAGAGTCCAATGGCGAAGATTTCGGTCAGATCGATGGATAGTTGGATAATATTTTCTATTTATTTGAATTTCCACCGACAGGGTTGGACGGCCAGGACATGGCCGCACATCCTGTTGAACGGTCTATCGTAAGACCGTTTATCCGTTCGATTCCTGAAGTTCAACAGATTTTCTCTCTCTATCCGTGGTTTTATTCCTAACTTCTCCTATCATTTTCTCCCCAGATGCTAAACCATTTTGAGTGCCGTTTCAACTGGATAAGAGATAATTTGATTATCTATGATTTTCCTTTGATAATCTCGACCTGAAAATGCTTCTAAACCCTAATTCCGAGCTAGGACTTTAGGTGCTCTATAAATAGACCCTAAAGGCTACCTTTGAAAGGGGGAGATTTTGATCGACGGCGAAGCCCTGCCGCAATCTTGAGCGACCTACGACTAGGGAGGGAGGCCTTCTACGTCCATATAGGCCTCCGGTCCAGGGAGTAACTTCTGTTTTGAGTCCTTTTACATTCTAGATTGTCTCTTTTTCTTCTCATTGCATATTTGTTTCTTCACATCTATTCTCCCACGTTTTCATTGCTTGCACTATCATTCATACACACCCTCCCACGTTTTTGACGCCCCCAGGGGTTTAAAACTCCCCAGGTATCCCCCACTTCACTTAGTTACGTCTATTTCCTTTCATGTTAGCATTTACTACACTCTATAGTTCTAACTTGGGTTTTTCTTTGTGTTTACACTCTGTTTCACAGGTCAACAATTCACTAACGCGAGGCCCATCCTTTCTGGCCGGCCGGAAAGGGTGGAGGTTGGACCCTTTTACAACTTCTGGCGTGGTGGCCTTGTGCTGTTCATAACCAGCCGTTCACGGAGACGTGCGATGTTACCTGGGCCGTTCTTCTTCATCTTGCGGTCGGGTCAGAGCCGTTCATCTGCCAGAAGTTCCTTATCCCTCATCCTCTGCAGTGCCCTTAGACGGTCTATAGTGTGGCCGCACATCCTTACAGGCGGTTCCTCATGAGCCGTGCATCCTCCCAGCGCTGCTCATAAGGCGAGTGTCTCCCTCTTTCCAAGGTACGGTGTGTCAATCACATTAGGCACCTTGGTGGCGATCACAGTTATTTACACTCTTCTGTTCTCCTTCTACTGTTCCTATTTATTTTATATATCGATTTAGTAGAAGGGGAGAGAAGACATCTTTTAAGCCAATGAAGAGTAAAAACAAACATGTCAACATCCCGTGTTTTGGCGATCACGGTGGGACACCTAGTGCCCATCGTGTTAGTGATTTGCTGACCTCTTCTTTTGCTGTGTTAGTCCTCTTGTCGAAGTGATTTCAAGTTGGTCTGGGCGCGGTCTCTGTCCTCTGGAGCATGTGCGGATCTCCAGGAGCCGTCCATCTCTTCAACGGCTGGAAGTGCACTGCTCTTCCCTATGAACAGCGCCATATCTTCTGCAAAGCCTACTGCGATAAGCAGTCCAATGTCATCCGTTCAAGTGTTACACGGTCGATTATTGGCCGTCCATCTTGCTGGCACATGTACTCCTCTGTCTTCTGATTATTGTCTTGGTTGCTGTTACACGGTTTATGCAGGCCCGTTCCAGTCATTAAGCGGCTGTCCATAGACCCCTCATCCGGGTACGCAGCTCACTTCTGTCACTGTTCATTTCCAACATTATCTGGTTTGCATGTTATTTTGTCGTTACTCCTTGCATTATACGATCGTCTACAGACCTTCTATCTCCCTGAGCGGTCTTGCAGAGACCGTCCTTGTCATGCTACAGTGCACCCGTGCTTCTCTTTCATTGCCACCTTATATGCTTTTCATGATACTTGGTGCCGATTACTGATCTCCCCCTGCTCCTATATCATTGTTGTATACTTGTTTTCACCTCTTACATATTTCATTTGATCATTGCTTGCTAGTTTCTAGGTTAGAATTTTACATGCACTCCGGTGCGCATAGGATTCATGCATTTCATTCATATTTAGTTGCATTCCTACCGAGGTAGAGTTTCCTCTCGTCTCCATACTGCTTGGAGCCGACTAGGGGACCTTGCCGAGGGCCTCCGTAAGTCCCCGTGAGCCGTGGATTCCCATACGGACGCCGGGTAGGTTGTACCATACCACCCCCCAGTCTAGGGTCTGCATTCATGACAGTTTCCCGTCCCCCACCCTATTTAGGTACCTTGTGGTTGAGTGAATTAACATTTTAATTAATCCACTAAGGTCCTAAAGATGAACTTATAAAATCTTTGTGCATCATTTACAACTTGGGTGGTTAATTGGTGGGTTCTTTTCTCATCTCTCCCCTCCATTACATGTTGCAGTGTCATCATTTGCATCTCTTTGTCAGATTAGGCTCATTAGGTCTAGTTCATCTTTGTGTGTCCCCATTTAGTTGCATTTGTCTTGGGGTCATTTCCCTCATTGTATTCATTTGAAATTCACTATATAAAGTCTCCATTCTCCCCATGGAGCACTTCTCCTCTGTACCTTATTCCTGCACCTCTCCATCTTCTTACCCCCGTGTGGATTCCTCTTCCCATGCGGGCCCATCTCCTTATTCCTCTATTGGACCCTATTCTTTTAACGGGCCTTCTTATCCCGCTCGTGCTGCTGCTAGTCCAATCAATTCTCATTCCCACCTTCGTAATTCTTCCAGGCCCATGTATTCCTCCATTCCCGGAGCGGGCTTTCCTTCTTCTTAGGCTGGTTCCCCTTATCCGGCCCATCATCATTATCCTGGTCTAAATTCATCATCTCTTGCTCAGGCTGGCCCATACCCTTCTCGGACTCTCCCTACCGAGGAGATGTTCACTCAGGCCCAACGCCAGCTTGATGAATTGCAACGCCGAATCAATCCTCAGACTTCTTTGGATATCCCATTTGCCTTTTAGGGTCTTCATCTTCCACCACGTTCACAGATTCCAGCTTATCGTCGCTACGGTGGAATTGGTGACCCCTATGTCCATTTGAAGGATTTCCTCTATGAGTCGGCCCAGTTCCAGCATGATCAACACTTGATGGCCTATTTGTTTGGCCTATCTTTAGAGGGCTCGGCCAAGGATTGGTTCTTCACATTACCGCAAGAGCAGCTGATGAACTTTCAAGCCATCCAAGCAAGATTTATTCAGCAATATCGAGACTAGGTGGGGCCTAGATATTCTGTGGTTGATCTAGCCCACGAGAAGAGGAAGCCCGACGAGGAATTCTCCACGTTTGCCGACCGCTGGCGTCACCTAGCCGCGCAAGTCCTGGGGCATATTCCGGAGGGCAAGTAGATCAAGATGGTTATTTCTAATGCAACGCCCGAGCTTAGATGTATCTTACCTCTGAACGATATCACATCCTGGCAACGACTTTACAGCCAAGCCCGCTTCATTAGCCGACAACTCCTAGTTTCCCTTGACCACGAGTCTCCTCCACCTTCGCCTTCCACATACCCCTTCTCTTCTCCATCCACCATGGGTCAACCCTCCACCTTATATCCCTCCACGGGTCGATCGTCCACTCCCACACACCCATATACCTCCATGTGCTCCACCGCATACCAACCCTCAACGAGTCAGCCCTCCCTATTTCATTTCCCCACACCTCTACACTTCTGGTCAAAGAAACGCTACACCCAGAGCGAGTGGATGCCGTCCATTACATTCCCACTCCCTCCACGCCGCCACATCATTCTAGCCCTCCGCCTTCACCTACGTAATCCCCCTTACCTACTCAACCTCCGCTACCATCCCCATTACCTTTTTATACCCCTCGGCATCCACCTTGCCCGAAGCGGGCTTCTCACTCTTTGTTGCCAGAATCTCTTACAAATGTTTTCAGGGCTTTGATGGCCACCCATGCGTTGTAGCTCCCTCCGGTTATGCCTTGCCGACCTGCAGTCGGGAATTTGCTCCATTTCTGTGAATTCCATCCTCAACAGGGGCATTTGATTGAGGACATGCCCCGAGTTCCGAGAACTTGTTTACAGTTTGGAAAATAAGAAGATGATTGATTGGGCTATCCTGCGCCAAGTTATTTCAGATCTCAGCAGCAAGCAGCAACAGCAGCAAGCCGTGCCACCTAGGCAACCATCTCCCCTTCAAGATCGGGGGCACCCTGGTGTTTCTTCAGTTAATAAGATACCTGCTCCGTTACTCACTTCTTCCTCCCTTATCCCATCTCCACCACCTTGACCTACCCTAGCCTCCGCTCGGGCAACCTCTCTTTCACCCTCCGTTTCCACCACCACACCTATTCCCAACGCCTCTGGACGTGTTGTAAAGATACGTCGGAGAGCGCACCACCTGCCACTTCCCCCACTACACCACTACCTTCCTCTCCTCCTTCTTCCCCACCCCTACCTTCACCTCCTTCCTCTTCACCTTCACCATCTCCATCAGCCACATCAGCCCCTTTGCCACCTTTATCGCCTTCGCCACCACTGCCGTCGCCTCTTCCACTTCCCCTTTCGCCATCATCCTCTGAGCCCGAGTGGGCCGACCCTAAATCCATACCTCCACTTTTGCCTTTACCTCTACCCATGCCCATCATCATCAGTATTTCTCCATCACTTGCACCATCGACACCCGCACCCTTCAAACCTCCTCCTTCTAACCTCCCTCTTCCACTTCCCACTTCGCGGAGCAGGTACACGCTACCTTTGGTGCCCCTCGGGTCTAGTCCTCAGGGAGATAAAGAGCTGAATCAGGTTTTGACTGCGCATTACAAGCTTCAAGATTTCATTTACCGCATGCCGGTCCGAGTGCTGGTCCCTGGCTATTCTAGAGACAATGAACCCGCACTTGCTATGACGACGGTTGCTCAGAAGAGTTCTTTAGCACTGGTGCCAGTTTCTTCAAAAGTAAGGCCGGTGGCAATTTCTTTGCGCACCGTAGAATTCACTGTTGATGTTGTTATTACCTCTCACCTGATTGCTATTCAGTGCACTAGCCCAGAAGAGTTTTCCGCCCGGATGGTGCTAAACCACGCGGCCACTAGAAGTCTAATCAGTTTAGCATTCAAGGGGCAATTGGCCGTGTCCTCAAGATTGGCCAGGGGCATTCTGCATTTTCTGTCTCATCTCCCTCTGTTTATTGATGAAGCGGCCACGCCAACGCCGCGCATCGCCCTCCTTCAGTTCAGTCCTCCGCTTCTAGCAAGGGAGTCATGCTTCATGCCCAACTGCCGAGTGAAGATGCCAGAGCTCCATGTGCTGGTGCCAAGAAACAAAACTCCATGGTTTTCTGATATTCATCATTTTAAGGAGTCACTTGCTCAAGAATGTCCGCATATTGCTAGCACCGGGTGTCTAGGGGCAACCACCCCGATGAAGCTGCATGTTCATGATCGGGCTAGGCCGTCAGCCAGGTGGGCCCGTTATCTGAAAAAGTATTGCAAGATAAGAAGCCCGAAGGCCCGAGTCCGCGTCGGGCGGAGTTGCTTCAAGAAGATTGCTGCTAAGAAGAGGCGACGGCATAAGTTCAAGGGCCTTCAGTTGCGCACTTGGGGGGTCCACTTCCTCCTCTCCTTCTTCCGTCCATTCATCTTTTCTTCTACTCGGTTCTTATCCGTGGGTGGTGTACCTTCCGCCACCTGACCATATTTCCATAATCTTCTCCTATTCTCACCATTCTAGGCCTCGACCTATGTCCCCCTCTTCCCCTAGTCCAGGGGCATCCTCTTGTAATTTTTCTCCCCGGGTACGCCCGGATTTCGCTTCTCATCCTTTTCCCCCGACCCTATTGGGGATTCCTTGTGCTCGTTACCCGACCTTGTCGGGTGGTTTTTCTGATCCTTCCCCGACTTTGTCGGGTGGTTTCCATTTCTTTTCCCCGACCTTGTCGGGTGTTCATGCATTTTCTTACCCGCCTCTGGCGGGTGATCACTACTCTTCTTCTCCGACTACGTCGGATGATCATTCTCCTTATTCCTTACCATCGCATAAATCTTTTCATTGTCAATCTGTTCTTTCTTCCTCACCCTTTCGGGGTCATTACCCTTTTTCGTGCTATTTTCGAGGCTTTAGCCCGCCTTGATCTCAGTTAATCCTTATTTATTCTGTATCTGGTTCCTTGTTATCAGGGCCTCAGTGCCTTAACGAGGGAGTTCTAGCCCTCGTCTCTCTTCCTTTTTATCCCTCCTTCGTCCAGTATGATGTCTGCCACTCCTCTGTGTCCAGGAATCTAATCTTTTGCTCCCCTTTCATCCCTTATCCTGGCAAGCAAGGAATGCAAAGCTACTCGTGCTCCTCAAAGCTTGTCTCCAATTTTTCTTCTGCTTCTCCCTCTTAGGCTGGGTTGTATCCCGGGTATGGCCTTAGTAGGGGCACCGTTCTTTAGAAGCGGTTGGTTGTGGTAAGCCACCCTCACATGCACGCCATGCTTAAAGGAAGCCTTTAATGAAAGGGGTAGGAACGGCGATCCCTGGCCAGTAGTTTGAGCCCGTCTTTAGGTGCTGCGGATTGCTATGTCAAAATCCAAAAAAATCAAATATTGTCAAAAATTCAAAAAAATCAAATACTTAAAAAAAATCAAATATCTTAAAAACTTAAGAAAATCAAATACTTCAAAAAAATCCAGAAAAATGAAATACTATTGAAAATCTAAAACAATCAAAAAAAGATAACAGAAATCCAAAAAAAAGTGTCTTTTTCATGCATTTGCATTTGTTTTAAGGATAGATACGTAATCCGTTCGCTAAGTGTGCAAGTTGCAAGTACTCAGGCATTCCTTGCTATATCTTTGTGCTCTGCCTCCTGTCCACATCTCTGATCTGTTCTTTCCTTCTTCGATCCACTCTCGGTCTGTTCTGAAGCTCATGTCCTTCCCAACTTTTATTTGCAATGATCATATCTTTATGAGAGGGCTTTACCTCATGATTATGAACCCGACGGTTCTACTTCATTCTGATCTTGGGTTTTGATTGAAGTGCGTATTTGTTCATGTCTTTTGTCCTGCCGTGTCCTTGTCTCGTGTCTATGTCCCACCGTATCGTCCCACACTTGTTGTTTTGTTCCTCACCACATGTTGTTAGTTATTTTGCACATGTTGATAGTCGTCCTTCCATGTTCCATGTGTTGTCCCAACCATGTGATCCGTCATGTTCTTATCCCAACCATGTGTTGTCCCGCCGATTGTTGTCTTATTACACCATGTTCATGCATACGTATTGTCTGTTTATGCCTTTGCCTATATGCTTGTTCGTCCTGTTGTGTTATTTTCCATTCGTTTGATCATCATGTTATGTCATGTTGTTTGTCGTTTAGTTAATCATTGTGTTATTTTTTCTATGTTTATACTCATTTGTCTTATTCATGAAAATCCAAAAAAAATCCGAAAATGAAAATCCAAAAACTTGCCGTTTCACCTGCACATGTAAGTCAGGTATGGCCTTCTATCCTTACATCCCTTACTGCATTATTATATGGTACTATGCTATATTATCTCGAGAACCAGTTGGTTATCTACGTGTTCCAGGATCTGTAGTTCCCCTTCAATAAAAATGATGATGATCTAGGTTCACGCATTTAATCTTCGGATAGGCCGTTAGGTTGAGAAAGCCTGGGGAGGATGGTTCTATCCTGCACGTTGTGGTTACGGGTGGTATCTTGACTCTTATTTTCCCAGCTTAGCAGTATTATTCTCGAGTATTTTATATTTTAATCTTTCTTTGCATTTGTCTTAACGATTTCTTTTATTGTAGCCCAGCATGCATCATACGCATCCTTTTGAGCATTCATGACCCATGGTTTGCCTAAAGAATGTCCCGCCAGTGATGGTTAGATGTGCGTTCAGTGTTTGAGTAAGAGGAACTAATTCCACTCTGAGTTGGAAGGTTCTCTTTGGTCAATTCGCTTGGTTTGGTTGATTAAGAGGTCCCCGTCTGGAGCTTTAGCCTGTTTCCTTTACTTTTTACTGCCTACTTTTGGCCTCCTCATTGGACCGCGGGATTGTGTCCCCCATGAGGTTGGTCTTATCGATTTGTTTCATTTCGTTTAGTTTAGTTCCTCCAGACAGGTGTCGCTTTTGGTTTTATCATTCCTTGCGTTTGGTTCAGATTTTTCCGGAAGATTCCTGTCGCTTGTTGGTTAAAACGGGTGTCATTTTACCTTAACGCCCGCTTTCCGGTCCACTCCGCTGCATTTCCGCTTCATCTCCACGTTCCATGCCACTTTCGCTTCACCTCCGCTCGCTCCCCTGCAAAGAGGACGTTTAAGGAGGGGCATCTGTTGACACCCGTTTTTTACCGATGAGTTGAGTCATTCCTCTTACTCCCATTTGTTGATGCCTCGAGTTGTCCATCGCTCGTTGGGGTTATTTTTCAGGCACGTTTTGGGCCAATTTTATGTGTAGTCTCCCTCCCTGGATAGGTTCGTTTCAATTCTGGGCTTAATGGGCCTTGGTTTCGGTTAATCGAGCTTTTCTATGAGTTTCAAGCGCCCATGTACATGTACGGTTCATCCCTGGCCGCTCAATCAATGTGGGGTTGATAGTAGGCCGTCCATATATTTTGGTTAATTTTTTGAATTTCCATCGACAAGCATTTATGCGGTCTTCCCCTAGCCGTTCAATACGATGGACGGACGGATAGTAGCCGCTCATCTCTCAAAGTCCTGCGTTTGGTGGTTTTCTCCGATAATTATCCAATTAATCTATTTATCACCGACAAGGCTAGAACGGTGGGTCTTTGGCCGCTCTACCTTTGAACAGTCTCATCTGAGCCGTTCATCTATGAGAGTCCAACGGAGAAGATTTCGGTCAGATCGATGGATAGTTGGATAATATTTTCTATTTATTTGAATTTCCACCGACAGGGTTGGACGGCCAAGACATGGCCGCACATCCCGTTGAACGGTCTATCATAAGACCCTTCATCCGTTCGATTCCTGAAGTTCAACAGATTTTCTCTCTCTATCCATGGTTTTATCCCTAACTTCTCCCGTCATTTTCTCTGCGGATGCTGAACCATTTTGAGTGCCGTTTCAACTGGATAAGTGATAATTTGATTATCTATGATTTCCCTTTGATAATCTCGACCTGAAAATGCTTCTAAATCCTAATTCCGAGCTAGGACTTTAGGTGCTCTATAAATAGACCCTAAAGGCTACCTTTGAAAGGGGGGAGATTTTGGTCGACGGCGAAGCCCTGCCGCATTTTTGAGCGACCTACGACCAGGGAGGGAGGCCTTCTACGTCCATATAGGCCTCCGGTCCAGAGAGTAACTTCTGTTTTAAGTCCTGTTGCATTATGGATAGTCTTGTTGTCTTCTCATTGCATATTTATTTCTACACATATATTCTCCCACGTTTTCATTGCTTGCACTATCATTCATACACACCCTCCCACGTTTTTGACGCCCCCAGGGGTTTAAAACTCCCCAGGTATCCCCCACTTCACTTAGTTACGTCTATTTCCTTTCATGTTAGCATTTACTACACTCTATAGTTCTAACTTGGGTTTTTCTTTGTGTTTACACTCTGTTTCGCAAGTCAACAATTCACTAATGCGAGGCCCATCCTTTCTGGTCGGTCGGAGAGGGTGGAGGTTGGACCCTTTTACAACTTCTGGCGTGGTGGCCTTGTGCGGTTCATAACCAGCCATTCACGGAGACGTGCGGTGTTACCTGGGCCGTTCTTCTTCATCTTGCGGTCGGGTCAGAGCCATTCAACTGCCAGAAGTTCCTTATCCCTCATCCTCTGCAGCGCCCTTAGACGGTCTATAGTGTGGCCACACATCCTTACAGGCGGTTCCTCATGAGCCGTACATCCTCCCAGTGTTGCTCATAAGGCGAGCGTCTCCCTCTTTCCAAGGTACGGTGTGTCAATCACATTAGGCACCTTGGTGGCGATCACAGTTATTTACACTCTTTTGTTCTCCTTCTACTGTTCCTATTTATTGTATATATCGATTTAGTAGAAGAGGAGAGAAGACGTCTTTTAAGCCAATGAGGAGTAAAAACAAAGATGTCAACACTTGGCTGAAGCAATGCCGGAAGCTAGCATGACCTTCACTGTAGAGGATATGCTGCTACCTACCATCAGCCACAACATGCCGCTGTATATGAAGGGGCACCTGAATGGAAGGGAGCTGAACAGGATTCTGGTTGATCCCGGTGCAGCGGTCAACATCTTGCCCTATAGAATATACGAGAGGCACCACTTCAACGTGCATCTCGAGAAAGTCAGGGATATGCGCATCGCTGGCTTCAATCAGAAATGTGAAGTGTCGATGGGGGTGGCAGAGTTCACACTCACCTTGGCAGATTTCACTACGACGGTGCAGTTCCATGTCATCGACTCCCGCACCTCGTACAAAGCACTGCTCGACCGCCCATGGCTGCATGAGAATATGGTGGTGCCCTCCACGCTCCACCAATGTATCAAATACAGTCTCCAGGGGAAGGAGGAGAGAATATTTGCTGACCTCCACCCGTTCGAGGTATTTGAATGTCACTTGGCGGACGCCAACCTATATGCGGGGCCTTCTCAGAAGACCTCTGAAGCTAAGACCCCTGCGGGGGCATCAAGAGGCGCATCCGACGACAATTGGTATCCACCACCGCCGCGTGGATATGTCAAGCCCAAGGTGGTCTCCCATATCACGGCATCCGGGGACATGGGCAGAATAGCACCTCCAGCATTATACGCCGAAGCTAATGAATTGCAGGTCGATCAGCAGCACAATTACATTGGAGTCCCAGACGGCCTCACCAAGCCGATTCTCGGCCTTGATAACCCCACTGTCGAGCCTTTCAAAACTTGGGAGGTGACACAGGAAGATGGACCCAACAGCTTGTTCTATACGGCTGAAGAGCATCCTACTCGGGAAGACACAGATTGCCGCCTCCCCGAAGATATAGACAATCCGTCAGTCCCCGTCAAAGGTCTGGCATTCACAACCATTCGGATGGCCAGGATGTTTCAAAAGTAGCACGTCCCCTCCGATCAGTCTCAAAAGTGCAAGGAAGCTTTCTAGAAAATTTGGTATCCCGCAAGTCTGGATAAGAAAATGAGACGCGTCTCTTAGCACCCGGGGTTGGGCTTCACCCTGGAAGAATATTCCTACAGTGGGCGATACGAGGTGGACACTATCTCCGCCTTCTACCCTGCTGAAGATAGCCCACCGGAGGCAACTTTTGATGAATACCCAGCGGGAGCTGAATATGCTAACCCGGCTCAGCCCGAAAATCAAGAAGCGGAGACCGTGATTCCGTGCCGATGCTGGGAACAGGTCAGTGCAGAAGAGACGACCCTTCATGTCGAATTTGATAAGGCTAGCAGCAGCGAAGCCGAAGATGTTGAAGAAATCGGGACCTCTCCCTCCAGCAGAGTCCTACTGACATTGACCTCGGCACATCTCATGCCAAGCGGGGAAGCCTCAGCCGACTCCGACCAAGAGGTATATGCTGCCAAGGAAGGGAATGCTACTTCTATTGAAGATACAACTGCCTCAGAAGGCGAGATCTCCTTACCCTCTACTACAAGGCTGGGATGCTATCCCAGCCCAACGACAAGCAGCCATCAGTCTGTCACGACTGCAACCCCAACTACAAGGGCTGAAGCTGCTCTCTCGCCCTTGGAGACTGCAACGACAGTGGATTTGCTGAAAGAGCAATATGCACGGCCGCTATTAAATGAAGCAGAGGACTTCCGAGAAGCTCTGATGATGTCCAATGAGGAAGTCGAGGTCCTCGACCCTGAAGATGGTATTCCAGATTTCATCGACCTCCAACCGGCACCTCCGGAGATAGAAGACGGAGGCCAAGCTACAGTCGACGAGCTGATAGAAGTCAACTTGGGAAGTGAGGAAGACCCTAGGCCTACCTTTCTCAGTGCCCAATTGTCGCCAGAAGAACGAGAGCTGTACATCCAACTGCTGCAAGAATACCGAGATTGCTTTGCCTGGACTTACAAAGAAATGCCAGGTCTGAGCCCTGTAGTTTCACAACATGAGCTGGCAATTAACCCTGAAGCCGAGCCGGCGAAGCAATCGCCACGGCGCATGAGGCCGAAGCTCATCACTCAAATTTGTGCTGAAGTCAACAAGCTTATTGACGTGATATTTGTCAAAGAAAATCAGTACACCACATGGCTGGCGAATATCGTCCCCGTGAAAAAGAAGAATGGATAGATCCGGATATGCGTTGACTTCTGAGATCTGAATAAAGCTTGGCCCAAGGATGACTTTCCGGTGCCAATAACGGAAGTCATGATTGATGCTACAACCGGCCATGAGGCCTTGTCATTTATGGACGGGTCATCCGACTACAATCAGATATGGATCACGGAGCATGACCGGGTCCACACCGCCTTCCGAACCCCTTAAGGCATCTATCACTATAAGAGGATGCCATTCGGACTAAAGAATGCTGGCGCAACTTATCAGCGCGTAATGACCAGAATATTTGATGAGTTGCTCTACCACAAGGTTGAGTGCTACATAGATGAACTGGTGGTCAAGACCAGAAGAACAGAACACCATCTGCAGGACCTCCGAATTATTTTTCAAAGGCTGAGGCAGCATGAATTGAAGATGAACCCTTTGAAATACGTGTTCGGAGTGTCGAGCGGGAAGTTCTTGGGTTTCATCGTCAGATACCAGAAAATCGAGATAGACCCCGCAAAGATCAGAGCAATTCAAGAACTGCCTGTGCCAAGGAACCTCTCTGAGCTGAGATCACTGCAGGGCCGCTTGGCTTATATCCGACGTTTCATTTCCAATTTGGCAGGGCGATGTCAGCCTTTCCACAAATTGATGATGAAGGATGTTCCCTTCTACTGGGATGAAGATTGCCAGACAACCTTTGACAAGCTGAAAGACTATCTAAAGACTCCTCCAGTGCTGGGTGCACCGGTGAAAGGATGGCCGCTGATATTATATATAGCCGCCACACACAACTCTCTGGGGGCAATGCTGGCCCAGGATAATGAAGAAGAGAAAGAACAAGCCCTCTACTACCTCAGTCGGAGACTGTTCAGGACTGAGGAGAAGTATACTTATATCAAGAAAACCTATCTGGCACTGGTCTTTGCGGTCAAGAAGCTTCGACACTATATGTTGTCGCATGAAATTTGCCTGGTATCCAAGGAGGACCCGCTGAAATATATTATGTCCCAGCCAGCACTCAAGGGTCGCTTAGGCAAATGGGCGGTCATCCTTATGGAGTTTGATATATCCTATGTGCCGCGAAAGGCTGTTAAAGGTCAAGCTATCGCAGACTTCTTTGCCGAGCACCCGGTACCAGAAGACTGTCTGCTGGAACCAGAACTTCCTGAAGATGAAAGCTTGGAAGCCGCTCAAATGCAGCCCTCTTTGTGGCAGTTATATTTTAATGGCGCCTCCAGAATTGATACCTCGGCCACTAGGTCAGCCAGGGTCAGAGCAGGAGCAGGCATAGTTCTGAAATCTCAAGAAGGAGAAGTTGTGCACACATCTTGCTTGATAAACAAGCCGTGCACGAACAATGAAGCAGAATATGAAGCCCTAATAATCGGGTTGCAGATCGCACTATCCATGGGGATTCAGATGCTGGAAGCATTTTGAGACTCCATGCTAGTTATAAAGCAACTGGAAGGAGAATTCGTCATCAGCTGGCAATTCGTCTGATGTCGAAATTTTACTTCATCAGTGTCAAGCATGTCAACCGAGGATAGAACACTCAGGTGGACGCCCTTGCTAAATTGGCCAGTTCTTTGGCAGTCCCGCCAGACACAAGCCTGAACATAATAGTGATCAACCACCGACAGGTCCCCAGTGCGATGGAGGTCTTGGCCGACGAACCAGAGAATGAGGTGGCAGCCGTTGAAGAGGTTCAACAACCCGATTGGCGAGAACATCTCTTATGGTGGTTTCAGCACCAGTAGCTCCCAAAAGAGAAAGAACAAAGAATGAAACTCCTGATGGTCAAGGACTCTTACGAGATGAGAAACGGAACCTTATTCCGAATAATGGCAGACGCCCGAAGAAGAGTTCTACTTCGTTGCTTGTCTTCAATAGAGGCTGGGCAGGTGATGCAAGAAGTCCATGCGGGTCTAGCTGGGGTGCATCAGGCCGACCCGAAAATGAAAACCGAGATAAAGAAGTTGCGTTACTATTAGCCCACCATATTTGATGACTGTTGCAAGTTTTCTAAGGCTTGTCAGAAATGTCAAGAGCACGCCAATGTGTCAAGAAGACCTCCAGTGCCACTACATCCTACCTTACCAAGCTGCCCATTTGCTCAGTGGGGCACGGACGTGGTAGGGCCACTGCCAGCATCTTCATCAGGGTGCAGATACATCTTAGCAGCTACAGACTACATCTCCCGATGGGCGGAAGCAGTTGCGCTAAGAGATGTGATGGGAGAACTGGTTGCAAGATTCTTCCGACAAAACATAATATTCCGATTCAGAATTCCCAGCCGAATTATCTCTGACAACGGCAACCATTTCAGAAACCAGAAGGTTTACCGGCTAGCTAACAAATATAAGATTGACTGGAGGACGTTGTCCCCCTACAACCCTCAAACCAATGGACTTGCAGAAGCCTTCAACAAGACACTATGCACATTGCTGGCAAAGACTGTCAGGTCCAATAAAAAGGACTGGGAAGAAAAGATGTATGAGGCGCTCTGGGCCTATCGTATCGTCTATAAAACCCCAACCAGCTGTTCGCCATTCTCCCTCTTGTATGGGTCCGAGGCTGTGGTGCCAATTGAATTAGAAGTCCCCTTGCTGCAAGTTGCCATCCAACATGGACTAGTCAGCGGTGAACAAACTAATGCAGAAAGAAGATTGGAAGAGCTCGCCGAGCTCGAAGGAAAGTGTCTCTGTGCGCAACAAAACATTCAACTCTACCAAGCTCGCATGGCCCGTGCTTTCGATAAGCTGGTCAAAGGTCGAGAATTCAAGAAAGGAGACCTGGTAATGGTTAAAAGAAGAGAAGTAATGGCCTCCAACCCCAAAGGGAAGTTGGTCGAAAACTGGGTCGGACCATATATTGTCCACCGAGTATATGAAGGGGGTGCATACATCCTGGTAGACCACAAAGGAGTTGTCTAGTTCTATCCCCTCAATGAAAAGCATATAAAGTTGTATCACATGGCGCAACCGACATTCCCTCAGTGATCGGAATACTCACCTTGGTTTAGTGGCGCTCCACCCTGACCGAACTACCTTCACCTTGGTCTAGTGGCACTCCGCCCTGACCGAGCCACCTTACCTTGGTCTAGTGGCACTCCGCCCTGACCGAGCTACGTCACCTTCGTCTAGTGGCACTCCGCCCTGACCGAGCTACCTCACCTTGGTCTAGTGGCGCTCCGCCCTGACCGAGCTACCTTCACCTTGGTCTAGTGGCACTCCGCCCTGACCGAGCCACCTTACCTTGCTCTAGTGGCACTCCGCCCTGACCAAGCTATGTCACCTTGGTCTAGTGGCACTCTGCCCTAACCGAGCTACATCACCTTGGTCAAGTGGCGCTCCGCCCTGACCGAGCTACCTTCACCTTGGTCTAGTGGCACTCCCCCTGACCGTGCTACCTTACCTTGGTCTAGTGGCACTCCACCCTAACCGAGCTACCTTCACCTTGGTCTAGTGGCACTCCGCCCTGACCGAGCTACCTTACCTTGGTCTAGTAGCACTCCGCCCAGACCGAGCTACCTCACCTTGGTCTAGTGGCGCTTTGCCCTGACCGAGCTACCTTCACCTTGGTCTAGTGGCACTGCGCCCTGACCGAGCTACTTTCACCTTGGTCTAGTGGCACTCCGCCCTGACTGAGCTACCTTACCTTGGTCTAGTGGCACTCCACCCTGACCGAGCTACCTCACCCCGGTCTAATGGCACTCCGCCCTGACCGAGCTACCTTACGTTGGTCAAGTGGCACTCCGCCTTGACCGAGCTACCTCACCCCGATCTAGTTCACTCCGCCCTGACCGAGCTACCTCACCCCGATCTAGTGGCACTCCGCCCTGACTGAGCTACCTTACCTTGGTTTAGTGGCACTCTGCCCTGACTGAGCTACCTCACCCCGGTCTAGTGGCACTCTGCCCTGACCGAGCTACCTTCACCTTGGTCTAGTGGCACTCCGCCCTGACCGAGCTACCTCACCCCGGTCTAGTGGCACTCCGCCCTGACCGAGCTACCTTTACCTTGGTCTAGTGGCACTCCGCCCTGACCGAGCTACCTCACCTCGGTCTAGTGGCACTCCGCCCTGACCGAGCTACCGTCACCTTAGTCTAGTGGCACTCCGCCCTGACCGAGCTACCTCACCCCGGTCTACTTGCACTCTGTCCTGATCGAACTATCCTTACCCCGATCTAGTGGCACTCTGCCATAATTGGGCTCGCATAATATCAACAACACTGCCATTACGGGCCCTAGGCCCGAATTGACTCAAATCTATCCTTTGCGTCAGCATTGTTTCCTTGCTAACGAATAAGCCCTTTTTCTCGGCATAAGACTTCGTGTCCTAGCCGACCCTTATACAACATTACCATTACAGGCCTTACGCCCAAATCGGCTCAGATCTATCCTTTGCGTCAGCATTGTTTCCTTGCTGACGAATAAGCCCTTTTTTCTCGGCGCAAGACTTCGTGTCCTAGCCGACCCTTCTACAACATTGCCGTTACGGGCCCTACGCCCGAATCGGCTCAAATCTATCTTTTGCGTCAGCATTGTTTCCTTCCTGACGAATAAGCCCTTTTTCTCGGTGCAAGACTTTGTGTCCTAGCCGACCCTTATACAACATTGCCAATGCGGGCCTTACGCTGAAACCGGCTCAGATCTATCCTTTGCGTTAGCATTACCTTCTTGTTGACGAATAAGCCCTTTTCTGGCGCAAGACCTCGTATCCTAGCCAACTCTCTCAGTATCCTCCTATTATATGAGCAAAAAAAAAAGTAAAAAAAAATGGGGTTAAAAATAGAGATACCTCGCCGGACTTGTTCTTGTATTCGGAACAAGGGCAAAAATGGCTATAGCCCGGCTGTGGCGAAAACCCAAAAGGGCGTAGCAGGCAAAATCGGGTACCCCGCTACGTGAAAACCCAGAAGGGCGCGTGGGCAAAAGCAAGAGGGGGCTGGCCTCGGCGAAAACTTGAAAGGGCGCTTAGGTCAGTAAAGTGGTAATCTAAAAAGTTCCTCTTTATTCTCCTCCTAATGAGACTCCCAAAGGACAACCATCAAGAGTTCCACGGGAGATCCCCTTTACCAAACCCATGTTCGACCCTCGTCATCATCGGCGAGATCGGTCGAACTCTACCCTTGACTCGGACCTTCCGTCATTGTCAATGAAGATACCCTTGCCTCGACGTGTAACCCATGTCGATGAACAAACCCATGTTCGACCCTCGTCATCATCGGCGAGATCGGTCGAACTCTACCCTTGACTCGGACCTTCCGTCCTTGTCAATGAAGATACCCTTGCTTCGATACGTAACCCACGTCGATGAACAAACCCATGTTCGACCCTCGTCATCATCGGCTAGATCGATCGAACTCTACCCTTGACTCGGAGCTTGCGTCCTTGTCAATGAAGATACCCTTGCCTCGACGTGTAACCCATGTCGATGAACAAACCCACGTTCGACCCTCGTCATCATCGGCGAGATCGGTCGAACTCTACCCTTAACTCGGACCTTTCGTCCTTGTTAATGAAAATACCCTTGCTTCGGCTTGTAACCCATGCCGATGAACAAACCTGTGCTCGACCCTTGTCATCATCGACAAGTCCGGTCGAACTTTACCTTTAACTCGGACCTTTCATCCCGGTTAAGAAGTATATAGTCTTTGCTTCGGCATTCAACCGATGTCGACGAACCGAACCAGGGCCCGACCCTTGTCATCATCGACAAGGCCGGTCGGCATTCTAGCAAGACAAGTTCTCCCATGTTCCGAATTCTCCGTGGAATAAAAAAAAGTAAAAATGGGGTTAAAAATAGAGATACCCTGCCAGACTTGTTCCTATATTCAGAACAAGGGCAAAAATTGCTATAGCCCGACTGTGACGAAAACCCGAAAGGGCGTCGCAGGCAAAATCGGGTACCCCGCCACGTGAAAACCCAGAAGGGCGCGTGGGCAAAAGCAAGAGGGGGCTGACTTCGGCGAAAACTCGAAAAGGCGCTTGAGTCGATAATGTGATAAAAAAATGAAATCAAAAAATGATGATGATGATGATGCAGTAACGTGGTTACCCTCGTTCATCATTCCACATCTATCTACCTTCTCGGCCCTTGTCACCATCGACAAGACCGGCTACCTTCTCGTACCTTGTCACCATCGGCAAGACCGGCCATCTTTTCGACCCTTGTCATCATCGACAAGATCGGTCGGTACCCCTTCCGGTCCTTGTCACCATCGGCAAGACCGTCTACCCTTCTTGGCCCTTATCACCATCGGCAAGACCGGCCATCTTTTCGACCCTTGTCACCATCTGCAAGATCGGTCGCTACCCTTCTCGGCCCTTGTCACCATCGGCAAGATCGGTCGCTACCCCTTCCGGTCCTTGTCACCATCGGTAAGACCGGCTACCCTTCTCGGCCCTTGTCACCATCGGCAAGACCGGCCATCTTTTCGGCCCTTGTCACCATCGGCAAGATCGGTCGCTACCCCTCTCGGCCCTTGTCACCATCGGCAAGACCGGCCATCTTTTCGACCCTTGTCACCATCGACAAGATCGGTCGCTACCCCTTCCGGTCCTTGTCACCATCGGCAAGATCGGCTACCCTTCTCGGCCCTTGTCACCATCGGCAAGACCGGCCATCTTTTCGACCCTTGTCACCATCGGTAAGATCAGTCGCTACCCCTTCCGGTCCTTGTCACCATCGGTAAGACCGGCTACCTTTTCGGCCCTTGTCACCATTGGCAAGACCGGCTACCTTTTCAGCCCCTGTCATCATCGACAGGATCGGTCAACATCCCCCTAACCTTGACCCTTCGTCCTTGTTAAGCAATTAACTTCTTTTGCTTCGACATATAACCTCTGTCGATGAATAAACCCTACCCTCAATTTCTGTCAGCGTTAATGAGTCCGGCTGACAAGCCGTCTGACCTTATTTCCCAGCCCTAAGGGGCCTCTACACTTTTTGGTCCTTCGAACTTTTGGCCTACGTTAGCCATTGCTTGGTCCCGATAATGGTCACGGTGCGGTGGAGCGAACACCTCACCCCTTTGCTGAAGGCGTGAGAGCTCTCCTGCCCGAGTGACTCACATACTCGGACTAGAATTGACTGGCGAGCGGAAAGGGGAAGGAAAAGAATAATGAAAGAATGGAGCCGTCATTTAACAGCAAATGAGGAGTTTTCATTCCTATGAAATAAAAAGATACATGTTACGCGGTGATGTGACACACCCTTGGACTTAAGCAAGCAAGCACATTCGCATTCAAATGGACCGATTTGGGCCACCGCTCTCCCGTCGCACACCCAAGCCCGGGGTGACTTGGCGATGCCAAGTGGAGGATGTGAGGGCTGGGCCCTTGCTGGTAGAGGGCCAGCAAGGCCAAGGTTTGATTCCCAAAGGATGTGGAGGCCCAATTCAATGGGGCCGACAAAGTGCCGAAGGCACCGGCTACACTCTTCCCCACGGTGATCACTCAAGGCAACGGGGCTTGAGGATCGAGCTCTCACTCTCACGGCCAGCGGAACTAAGAACTAATATTGAAAGGCAAGCACTAAATTGGAGTTAGGTTTGAGCACTTACTCGACCGGTTTGAAGAAACTGGTCCCGCTCGGAGACGAGGGCGAGCGGGGAGGCGAGTGGATCACCACACGCCGCGTCGGGGCAGCTTGACCTGTTCAAACAATTACAACACTACACCTCTCGCAGGAGGGGGACCTTGGGGTGGGGGTTAATTGATATTACAACTAAAACTACCTCCACACAGGGAGGGGCCTTCAGCCGGCCAAGCGGGGAGGGGAACTTGGACTAAAAGCAAGGAAAAGATGGCGAAGCCGAATCTGCCTGCTCTCTGCGATAGGGGATAGGCAGAAAGAGTTGGGGCCGCAGAATTTGATCTGAAATTTTTCTGATGACGGGACCAGTAAGGAACTCTTCGTAACTAGAACTGGAATGTCTCAAAATTTTGTTGATTTCTTTTGGCACCGATGCTGGTCTGGGTGGAGGCTCGAACAGGGTGGCAGCTTCTCGGACTGACAGCTTCAGGTTTCCAACAGCAGGAAGAAGAGGATGCCCTGACCGCTCCTGAACTTAGAATCAAGAACCGCCAGAGCTATTGGAACCGTTGACGAGTCCTCTTCCCAGCAAAACTGGCGGGGAAGCCAAATGATGTCGGAGAAGACCGGTGGACTCTGAACAAGGATGAGAGGTCGGTGAAGACTGTGGGGAAGCAGGACCGCGTACCCAGGGGAGAAAATTGATAACTCTTGCCCAAGGACGTCGATCGGGGTTCTGCTTCTTGATTCTGAAAGTAGATAGAACGAGGAAGAACTTTTCAGAAGGACTCTTGGCCTTATTCTTCCAAGGTTCGTCGTGGTAAAGCTTCTACTCCGGTTCAGGTACTCAGCAGGGGCAGCTCTGCGCAGTTGTGGGAGAACGGATCTCCTGGGTAGCACGGAGCTCGGATGGGGATGAAACCACCGCCGTTGCGAAGAAGACAGGCAGACGCTTCCGTGAGTACCACTTGGGCCTTCAGATTCGCAGGGAAGTGATCGTGGTGGCTGCTGAAAACTGCTGGTTCACCTGCATCTTCTGGACTGCAAGCTACAATTTTGACATAGCCTCCAATTGACCTAGAAAGAAAGAAGAAGAAGAGGAAGTATATGGTGAAGGGGGGGTGGGGAATGGTGGTGGGAAGGTGGGGGAGGTATGGAATGGTGCTAGAGGTAGTGGGGAGGTGGAGGAAGTAGGGGAGGGCGTAGGGCTCACCTGGAGAGAGGAGTATGGGGTGTGCAAATGGGTGGTGGAGAATAGACGGAGAGAGGGGCGACCTAGCCTAAAGGGGAGGAGAAAGGGGTGGCCAAAGCAAGTGGAGGGAAGGGGGATTTCGAAATTCAAAGGCCTAGGGAGGTGGAGGGGTGCTTGGGGTAGTGGGAAGGGTGCTTGGGAAAGTGGGAGGGGTAGTTGGGGGTTGGATGGTGAGGATAGGATTGGTGGAGGGGGTCTTGGGAAGGGGTGGAGTATTGATGAGGGTTGTGGGGAATGGGAAGAGGCTTAAATGGGGTAGGTGGGGAGTGGAGGTGGTTGGGAAGGGAAGAGAGAGAAAAATTTCAAATTTGGGTGTGGAGGAGAGAGAAAGGGGAGTGGAAGAGAGAGATTAAGAGAGGGATGTGTGGGATTCTCTCCCTAAGGCTTCTCACCTCACTAATGGATTCACTCCACAATAAATCTGAAGATAGAACCCACAAAATGGCAAATTTTCATTCATTGATTCATTAGTTCAAAATGAAGGGAATGGGGCCCTATATATAGGCAACCCACATTTTAAAATAAGACCCTAAGAATTGACTCAATGATAAATAACCGAGGGGGTAGGGGGGGTGCCCTTCGGCCAAGCCCAATGAATTGGGCCCAATAGCTAACTAAACAACATAATGACACACAAACTTAGGGAAATAAACACAAGACCTAGGGACATGACTCAAGTAAAATGAAAATTACATCAAATGACTCAAATAGAAAGCACAAAATGGATAATTGGACCTTTATAGAGAGTGGCTCGAACTCAAATGGCGCCGGTGTGTGAGGAAGACCCGAGCCAAAGGGAGCCACGGGTGATGCCACCATCAAATCCCCTGGGCTGCGAAGAGCTCGACTCCGTCGAGTAGGGGTCCATCCGGCTGTGATACTGCTCGAGAAGGTCGGGATCCAACTGCTGGAGATCCTCCCGACTCACCCATGAATCCTCCGAAGGAGGCCGATCCTTCCACCTAACGAGATAGCGCTCGTATACCTTGCTCCGCGTGGTAGTGACTTGTTCATCCAATATTTGTTCAATGCGTTCACACTGGGCTCTCTTGGTTGGTGGTCTCTCCTCACAGGTGGGTGCTCTCTCAAGGGAAGGAATAGGCTCAATCTCTTCACTGGGTACCACCGTGGGTCCCTTATATGGCACTAGGTCAGCGACATTGAATGTGGGACTTACCCCATATTCCTCGGGGAGATCTAACTCATAGGCATTTGCACCAATGAGCCTCAGGACCTGGAAGGGACCAGCCCCACGCGGCCTCAATTTGGAGATGGCTCCCGGGGAGAGCCTCTCCGTCCTCACCATCACAAAGTCACCCTCATGAAATTCTTGGTGACGCCGATGAGAGTCGGCCCGCCTCTTATAAGCCTCATTCTTTTTGCTTATGTGCTCGCGAATTTCAACATGCAATTCTCTAATATGCTGGGCAAATGATTCAGCTGAGATAGACACTCTAGCATGCTGGGGAAGGGGAATGAGATCTGAGGGTTTCCTTGGCTTGTACCCATGCACAACTTCAAATGGACTCATCCCTATAGACTTATTGACGGAGTTGTTATATGCAAACTCAGCTTGTGGTAGAATGAGATCCTAATTTCCCAGACGATCCTCAACAAGGCACCTAAGGAGGTTCCCTAGACTCTGATTGACAACTTCGATTTGGCCATCTGTTTAGGGGTGGTAGGCAGTGGAGAATTTGAGGAGGGTACCCATCATGTGCCAAAGAGTTTTCCAAAAGTAGCTAGTGAATTTGACATCCCTATCGGAGACTATGGTCTTAGGTAGCCCGTGGAGACGAACAACCTCATCAAAGAATAATCCGGCCACATGGGAGGCATCGGAGGTCTTGGAGCATGGGATGAAGTGGGCCATCTTGGAAAACCTATCAACTACCACATAGATCGAGTCATATTTTCTTTGAGTCTTGGGTAATCCTAGCACAAAGTCCATACTCAAGTCTTGCCATGGACGGTCGGGGATGGGAAGTGGGGTATATAGGCCCGTGTTTTGCTTCACCTGTTTGGCCGAAGCACATGTGCATCATTGACCCACTATTTCGCCTACATCTCTCCTGAGACTTGGCCAATAGAACTGTCCCTCAACTAGAGCAATGGTCTTGTGAACCCCAAAATGACCGGCTAGTCCTCCTGCTTGTAATTCCCAAACCAAGAAGTCACGGAGTGAGGTCCGTGGAATGCAAAGCTTCGGCCCCTTGAAGAGGAACCCATCCTCTAAAACAAATCCCTCATGTGCCTTGTTAGAAGGGGTGGTCAAGGTGGTATAGATGTGCCCGAAGTCGGGGTAGCCCGGGTACTCATCCTTGAGCCTATCAAATCCGGTCACTTCCACTTGGATAGTGGATAACAAGGAGACTCTCCTACTAAGGGCATCCGCTGCTCGGTTCTCACTCCCAGCTTTGTGTTTGATGACAAAAGTGTAGGATTGGATGAACTCAACCTATCGGGCATGTCGGGCATTCAGCTTTTGTTGAGAGTTGAGGTATTTGAGGGCCTCATGGTCGGAAAAGATGACAAATTCTTTGGGCAACAAGTAGTGCCTCCAATGTCGGAGGGACTGAACCACGGCATAGAACTCTTTGTCATAAGTGGAGTATCTTGTCCTAGCATCACATAGCTTCTCACTGAAGAAGGCTATCGGGTCTCCCTCTTGGCTAAGAATCCCTCCTATCCCTATCCCGGATGCATCACATGTGACTTCAAAGACTTTAGAGAAATTGGGTAGGCATAGGACCGGGGCTTGGGTCAACTTCTCCTTAAGTTCTTGGAAGGCTTTAGAGGCTGATTTCGTCTACACAAAAGTCCCTTTCTTGAGACAATCGGTGATAGGGCCAGTGATAGTGCTAAATCCACGAATAAACCTCCTATAGAATGTTGCCAATCCATGGAAACTTCGGACCTCATGAAGGGTGTGGGGTTCCAGCCAATCAAGAATAGCTTGGACCTTGTCGGGGTCCATGGAGACACCCTTGGTAGACACCACAAATCCTAGGAAGGTGATGGATGTGGTCATGAAGTGGCACTTTCCTAAGTTGGCAAATAGGCTCTCTTGTCGGAGGACGGTGCAAACTTGCCTAAGGTGGTCAAGGTGGGCCTCTTGGGATTGACTATAGATGAGTATGTCATCAAAGTAGACCACTAGAAAGATCCCAATGAAAGGCCTAAGGACCTCCGTCATAAGACGCATAAAAGTACTTGGGGCATTTGAAAGCCCAAAAGGCATGACTAACCATTCAAAGAGGCCATCTTTGGTCTTGAAAGCCGTTTTCCACTCATCCCCGGGCCTTATCCTAACTTGGTGATAGCCACTCTTAAGGTCAATTTTGGAGAAAATAGTGGCTCCAGCTAGCATATCAAGCATGTCATCAAGCCTAGGGATGGGGAACCTATACTTGACGGTGATCTTATTAATAGCCCGGCTATCCACACACATCCGCCAAGACCCATCCTTCTTGGGAGTTAGAAGGGCCGGGACGGCACATGGACTTTTGCTTATTCGGATGAAGCCCTTCCTAATGAGTTCCTCAATTTGCCTACGAAGTTCAGCATGCTCCGTGGGATTGAGGCGATAATGAGGAAGGTTTGGGAGGGTGGCTCCTGGAACTAAATCAATTGCGTGTTGTACATCACGCATGGGAGGGAGTTTGTCCGGCAGCTTGGCCGGGAACACATCATGAAATTCTTCTAGGAGATGTCAAATTTCTATAGGATGTGGGTTGGTGGGAGTGGGCGCTCCTAGGCAAATGATCACCGCACATAGTGGTACCCCTTGAACTATCTCCCTTTGAAGCTCTTTCCTAGTGATGAGATGAAGACCCTTGGTCAACCCCGAGGTCCCACTTTGTTTGGGAGTTTGGGTGAGGGATGGGATTGGAGGGGTGGAGTTCCCCGAGACTTGTGTGGTGGTGGGGTGGTGTCCTTGAGGGAGAGTGTCCCTCTTGGGCATGGGACGTGGTGGGGAGGGGTTAAGACAGATAGTCCTACCCTCATGTTCAAAAGTGCAGGTGTTGGTCCTACCCAAGATGGTGGCATTTACATCATAAAGCCAAGGTCTTCCTAGTAGGATGCTTCCCACTTTCATGGGGATGAGGTCACACCATATTTGTCCATGATATGAAGAGAAGGTGAGGGGCACAAGGCATTGGGTGTTGACCGGGATGGAGTTGTTGTTGATCCATGAGACCCGGTATGGATTTGGGTGGGGGTGATAACAAGCCCAAGGAGCTTAACGGTATCGGGGGATACGGCATTGACACAACTCCCACTATCCAAGATTACTTTTCTTACATGGCTCCCTATCTTGACAAAGGTGTGAAAGATTGAGGTTCGACGCCAATCCTCTTCTTGGGGTTTGGTGAGGGTGCATCTAATCACTCCTAGATGGGAGTTGGTAGGTGGCGTGGTGTGATCTAGACCTGATTCAAGGTATTGGGCCTCATACTCTTCTTCCCAATCTAGGGACACTTCATGGTCTTCAACAACACTCTCAAGTTCCCTTTAGGGTGGTGGAGCTTCTTACTCAATAAGTAAACTAGACAATCCATTGGATGGACATTGCCCCGCAAAGTGACTAAACCCTTAACACCTATAGCATTGTTGACGCCCGCTACCCGGAGTGGTTCCTACATTTGGGCCTTTGGGAATGTCTTCCCTCCGTGGTGGATGATGACTAGGGGTGGGCTTGTTTGGAGTGATGGTAGGAGGAGGGTTGTAAGGCCTTAATGGGGCATTCCCACTTGGGCTAGGGGCTTTCATGGGGGTGGCCGGAATGGGTCGTGGTCCCATATTTTTAGGATCGACCGGTCGGGAAGTAGCAAACCGAGGGATCCTAGAGAATCTTTCCACATCCCTAGCTACTTGGTAGGCTAGCTCAAGGTTGTGAACGTCCCTCATGAAAAGCTCTCTCTTGATGTGGCTTTGGAGCCCATTTCTAAAGCGGGACAAGGTGACGGCCGAGTCCTCATGAACTCCACACTTCAAAAGATAGGAGTCAAACTTCTCAATGTATTCAACCACGGTCTTCCCTTCTTGGGTGAGACTTTACCATTCATCTAAGAGCATTTGGTGGTAGGATTGGGGTAGGTATTTGTTTCTAAGTTGGTTCTTCATACCCTCCCAAGTATCAATAGGCTCTTCCCACCTAATCCTTCTTAGTCCCTCTTGGTTTAGCCAATAAGTTTTGGCTAATTTGGTGAGATGCATTTTAGCCAACCTTACCCTCCTTTGGTCGGACATAGGGTACCATTCAAAGTATTAGTCCATGGCAGTTTCCCATTCTAAGTAGACACTTGGTTCATGGGCACCATCAAAGTTTGGGGCCTCTACCTTAACCATCCTTAAGAGAGGGTCATCTGGGTCGTCCCGTGGACGCCTTTCATGAATTTGATGGTGACGGGGACTCTCATAGTCATGGTAGGGGTCAAAATCCAAGTCCTCCCTATGAATTTCAGCATGTGGATGATGGGCTCTTGGTCCATTGTTCCTTGGGTGGTACTCGTCCCTATGAGGCTCAACATGTGGGAGGTGGACCCTTGGGTCATTGTTCCTTGGGTGGAACTCATTCCTATGTAATTCACCATGTGGAGGATGGACTCTTGGTTCATTATTCCTTGGATGGGGGTCTTCCCTATGAGGGTCAACATGTGGAGGGTGGATTCTTGGCTCATTGTTCCATGGGTGGAACTCTTGCTCCTCTAGCCGAGCAAGTCGAGTAGAAAGGGACTCTAGTTGTGCAAGAATGTTCGTAAGGGCAGCATCTACCCGATTCATTGGGCCTTGGGGTTCCTCCCTAGGGGCATCTTGGTTGAGTTCGGGATTGGGATCCATGGGTGGAACCGAAGACGAAGGATCGGGTCGGTAAATGGCACCACTATGGGTGGGCATGCAAGATAAGGGGGAAATGAGGATGGACACACAATGCAAAGGCCCTAGGACTTAGACTTGATAGAGACAAGTCAATGACTTGGTCTGATACCAATTGATGTGACACACCCTTGGACTTAAGCAAGCAAGCACATTCGCATTCAGATGGACCGATTTGGGCCACCGCTCTCCCGTCGCTCACCCAAGCCCGGGGTGACTTGGCGATGCCAAGTGGAGGATGTGAGGGCTGGGCCCTTGCTGGTAGAGGGCCAGCAAGTCCAAGGTTTGATTCCCAAAGGATGTGGAGGCCCAATTCAATGGGGCCGACAAAGTGCCGAAGGCACCGGATACACTCTTCCCCACGGTGATCACTCAAGGCAACGGGGCTTGAGGATCAAGCTCTCACTCTCACGGCCAGCGGAACTAAGAACTAATATTGAAAGGCAAGCACTAAATTGGAGTTAGGTATGAGCAATTACTCGACCGGTTTGAAGAAACCGGTCCCGCTCGGAGACGAGGGCGAGCGGGGAGGCGAGTGGATCCCCACACGCCGCGTCGGGACAGCTTGACCTGTTCAAACAATTACAACACTACACCTCTCGCAGGAGGGGGACCTTGGGGTGGGGGTTAATTGATATTACAACTAAAACTACCTCTACACAAGGAGGGGCCTTCAGCCGGCCAAGCGGGGAGGGGAACTTGGACTAAAAGCAAGGAAAAAATGGCGAAGCCGAATCTGCCTGCTCTCTGCGATATGGGACAGGCAGACAGAGTTGGGGCCGTAAAATTTGATCTAGAATTTTGCTGATGACGGGACTAGTGGGGAACTCTTCGTAACTGGAACTGGAATGCCTCAAACTTTTTTTGATTTCTTCTGGCGCCGATGCTGGTCTGGGTGGAGGCTCGAACAGGGTGGCAGCTTCTCGGACTGACAGCTTCAGGTTTCCAACAGCAGTAAGAAGATGATGCCCTGACCGCTCCCGAACTCAGAATCAAGAACCGCCGGAGCTGTTGGAACCGTTGATGAGTCCTCTTCACAGCAGAACTGGCGGGGAAGCCAAACAATGCCAGATAAGACCAATGGACTCTGAACAAGGCTGAGAGGTCGGTGCAGAGTGTGGGGAAGCAGAACCGCGTACCCGGGGGAGAAAATTGATAACTCTTGCCCAAGGACGTCGATCGAGGTTCCGCTTCTTGATTATGAAAGTAGATAGGACGAGGAAGAACTTTGCAGAAGGACTCTTGGCCTGATTCGTCGGAGGTTCATCGTGGTAAAGCTTCTACTCCGGTTCAGGTACTCAGCAGGGGCAGCTCTACGCAGTTGTGGGAGAACGGATCTCCTGGGTAGCACGGAGCTCGGATGGGGATGAAACCACCGCCGTTGCGAAGAAGATAGGCAGACGCTTCCGTGAGTACCACTTAGGCCTTCAGATTCACAGGGAGGTGATCGTGGTGGCTGCTGAAAGCTGCTGGTTCACCTGCATCTTCTGGACTGCAAGCAGTAATTTTGACATAGCCTCCAATTGACCTAGAAAGAAGAAGAAGAGGAAGTATATGGTGAAGGGGGGGTGGGGAATGGTGGTGGGAAGGTGGGGGAGGTATGGAATGGTGCTAGAGGTAGTGGGGAGGTGGAGGAAGTAGGGGAGGGCGCAGGGCTCAGCTAGAGAGAGGAGTATGGGGTGTGCAAATGGGTGGTGGAGAATGGAGGGAGAGAGGGGCGACCTAGCCTAAAGGGGAGGAGAAAGGGGCGGCCAAAGCAAGTGGAGGGAAGGGGGATTTCGAAATTCAAAGGCCTAGGGAGGTGGAGGGGTGCTTGAGGTAGTGGGAAGGGTGCTTGGGAAAGTGGGAGGGGTAGTTGGGGGTTGGATGGTGAGGAGAGGATTGGTGGAGGGGGTCTTGGGAAGGGGTGAAGTATTGATGAGGGTTGTGGGGAATGGGAAGAGGCTTAAATGGGGTAGGTGGGGAGTGGAGGTGGTTGGGAAGGGAGGAGAGAGAAAAATTTTGAATTTGGGTGTGGAGGAGAGAGAACGGGGAGTGGAAGAGAGAGATTAAGAGAGGGATGGGTGGGATTCTCTCCCTAAGGCTTCTCACCTCACTAATGGATTCACTCCACAATAAATCTGAAGATAGAACTCACAAAATGACAAATTTTCATTCATTGATTCATTAGTTCAAAATGAAGGGAATGGTGCCCTATATATAGGCAACCCACATTTTACAATAAGACCCTGACAATTGACTCAATGACAAATAACTGAGGGGGTAGGGGGGTGCCCTTGGGCCAAGCCCAATGAATTGGGCCCAATAGCTAACTAAACAACATAATGACACACAAACTTAGGGAAATAAACACAAGACCTAGGGACATGACTCAAGTAAAATGAAAATTACATCAAATGACTCAAATAGAAAGCACAAAATGGATAATTGGACCTTTATAGAGAGAGGCCCGAACTCAAATGACGCCGGTGTGTGAGGAAGACCCGAGCCAAAGGGAGCCACGGGTGATGCCTCCATCACGCGGGGCATACCCCGGAATACATAAAGTCCATCAAGCTGGGAGGGGAATAGAGGACACTATGGCAGCGGGCGTCGGAAGATGTCCTCCAGCTCCGGAATACCCAAAGAAGGATGGCGGGTCAATTCTTGCAGCCGAGACTCGGCGTCCTCTAGCTGGGATAGTTTATCCTCGAGGAAAGTAGCTTGTCCCTCGGCCATTTCTACTTCCTCTATCTTCTGGACTTCCAGACGCTGTATTTCTTGAAGCTCAGCCTCTGCCCTTGAAAGTTCGGCCTGCAGCTCTGCTATCCGGGCCGTAAGGAAACTTCGGCGCTGCAAAAAGGCATTGGCATCATCCCTCATCTGTGCCGCGGTCCCTTTCAGAGAGACGAGAGTCGCTTGGCATTCAGCTCGCTCCAATGTTATGGCCGTCAGCTGGTTAGTTACCTCTCGGCCTAAGAACTCCCTTCTGTTCACATATTTCAGCAGCAGAATTACCCGTGGAGTCCAGTCGTCCATGGGGCAGCCTGTTGATACGTTTTGTTCTACTCTCTTCTTCTTTCTCTTCAATGCCGACTTGAAAGATCTCTTCTCCCCTCTTAATGAATCGATATGTAAAAATAAAATAGGAGAGTAGAAGGAGAACAGAAAAGAGTAAAGAACCGTGATGGCCACCAAGATGCCGTACGTGATGAACACACCGTGCCTTGGAAAGAGGGAGAGGTACTTGCCTGACCTGCAGCGCTGGGAAGATGAACGGCTCTTGGAGAACCGCCTATAGAATGCACGGTCTTACGATAGACCGTTTAAGGACGCTGCAGAAGATGCGGGATGAAGCGCTCCTGGAAGTTGAACGGCTCCTGAACGACCGCAGGAAGAAGAAGGACGGTCCACGTGGCACCGCACCTCTCCTTGAACGGCTAGTAGAGAACCGCGCAAGACCACCAAGCCAGAAGTCGTAAAGGGGTCCAACCTCCACCCTCTCCAGCCGGCCAGAGGGGATGGGCCTCATGCTAGGAATTGCTAACCTACAAAACAACGTGAAACACAAAAATAAAACCTAGATTAGAACTGGACAGCGTAGTAGATGTCAAAAAAATAAGGAGTGAACATTAATAAGTGGAAAGGGGGATACCTGGGGGATTTTAAACCCCTAGGGTGTCAAAAACGTGGGTGTGTGTATGCATGGCAATGAAGATGAAGAAGAACGTGGGGAGAAAAAGAGGAAAATAATGCATGCAATGACAAAGAGGACAAAACCAATCAAACACAAAAGACTCAAAACTAGACTACTCCATGAACCGGAGGCTTGTATGGACGTAGAAAGCCTCCCTCCTTGGTGCTAGGTCACTCAAGAATGCGGCAGGGCTTCGCCATCGACCAAAATCTCCCCCCTTTTCCAACCCGGCCTTTAGGGTCTATTTATAGAGCACCTAAAGTCCTAGCTCGAAACTAGGGTTTAGAGGCATTTTCAGGTCGAGATAATCAAAGGAAAATTGGAGATAAATAGATTATCTTTTATCCAGTCGAAACGGCACTAAAAATGGTTGATTATCTGCGGAGAAAATGATGGGAGAAGTTGGGGATAAAACCACGGACAAAAGGGATAAAATCTGTTGAAATTCATGAATCGAACGGATGAACGGTCTTACGATAGACCGCCCAACTGGATGTGCGGTCATGTCTTGGCCGTCCAACCCCGTCGGTGGAAATTTAAAATAAATAGAAAATAATCCAAATTATCCATCGAACTAACCGAAACCTTCGCCGTTGGACTCTCATAGATGAACGGCTCAGACGAGACCGTTCAAAGGTTGAGTGGCCAAGGACAAACCATTCTAGCCTTGTTGGTGATAAATAGATTAATTGGATAATTATCTGAGAAAACCCTCGAGCGCAAGACTCTGAGAGATGGGCGGCTACTATCAGTCCGTTCATTAAGTTGAACGGCCATAATAGGACCGCATAAATGCTTGTCGGCGGAAATTCAGAAAATCAACCAAAATACTCCAAAATAGATGGACGGTCCACAGTCAACCGCACATGTATTGAGCGGCCCGGGATGAACCGTACATGCTTGAAACTTATAGAAAAGCCCAATCAACCAAAACCAAGGTCCGTTCAGCCCTGAATCAACTTGGACCTAACCAAGGAGGGAGGCAACCCAAAGAACTAGCCCAAAGCGTGCCTGAAAATAGTCCCACGGGTGATGGACAACTCGAGGCATCAACAAATGGGAATAAGAGAAACGGCTCAACTTATCAGCATAAAACGGGTGTCAACAATTGCCCCTCCTTAACGTCCTCTTTGCAGGGGAGCGAGCGGAGGTGAAGCGAAAGTGACATGGAACATGGAGATGAAGCGAAAATGCAGCGGAGTGGATCGGAAAAGCGGGCGTTAAGGTAAAACGACTCCCATTTTTTTTACCAACAAGCGATAAGAATCTTCCGGAAAACTTTGAACCAAACGCAAGGAATGATAAAACCAAAAGTGACACCAGTCAGGAGGAACTAAACTAAATGAAATAAATCGACAAGACCAACCTCATGGGGGACACAATCCCGCGGTCCAATGAGGAGGCCAAAAGCAGGCAGTAAAAGTAAACGAAACAGGCTAAAGCTCCAGACGGGGACCTCTTAATCTACCAAACCAAGCGAATCGACCAAAGAGAACCTTCCAACTCAGAGTGGAATTAGTTCCTCTTACTCAAACCCTGAACACATAGCTAACCATCACTGACGGGACATTCTTCAAGCAAACCATGGGTCATGAAAGCTCAAAAAGATGCGTATGATGCATGCTGGGCTAAAATAAAAGAAATCGTTAAAACAAATGCGAAGAAAGATTAAAATATAAAATACTCAAGAATAATATTGCTAAGCTGGGAAAATCAGAGTCAAGATACTATCCGCAACCACGGCGTGTAGGATAGAACCATCCTCCCCGGGACATCCCAACGTAACGGCCTATCCGAAGATTAAACACGTGAACCTAGATCATCATCGTTTTTGTTGAAGGGGAATATCAGATCCTGGAACACGTATATAACCAACTGGTTCTCTAGATAATATATTATAGTACCATATAATAATGTAATAAGGGTGACAAGGATAAAAGGCCATACCTGACTTACCTGTGCAGGCGAAACAGTAAGCTTTTTGGATTTTCTTTTCGAATTTTTATGGATTTTTATGAATAAGACAAATGAGCCAAACATAGCAGAGATGACACAATGATTAACTGAACGACAAACAACATGACATAACATGATGAATAGAAACAACACAACAAGACGAACAAACACATAGGAAAAGGCATACACAGACAATACGTATGTATGAACACGGTGTGACAAGACAACAATCGGCGGGACAACAGAAGGTTGAGATAAGAACATGACGGATCACACTGTTGGGACAACACCTGGAACATGGAAGGACGACCGTCAACATGCGCAAAACAGCTAACAACTTGGGGTGAGGAACAAAACAACATGCGTGGGACAACACGGTGGGACATGGACATGAACAAAAACACGGCGGGACAAAAGACATAAACAAATACACCCGTCAATCAAAATCAAGATCAGAATGATGCAGAATCGCCAGGTTCATAATCGTGAGACAAAGCCCTCTCATTAAGATATGATCATTGCAGACAAAAGCTGAGAAGGACAAAAGCTTCAGAACAGATCGAGAGATAAGATTGAAGAAGGGAACAGATCAAAAATGTGGATAGGAAGCAGAGCAAAAAGATATAGCAAGGAATGCCTGAGTATTTGCAACCTGCACACTTAGCAAACAGATTATGTATCTGTCCTCAAGATAAAATATAAAAGACAAATATTTTTAGATTTTTCAATTTTCTTGATTTTTTTGGATTTTAAAAATATTTTAAAAAAAATTTGGACTTGAATAATATTTCATCATTTTTTTTGGATTTTTGACAATATCTCATTTATTTTTTTTAGACTTTTGACAATATCTCATTTTTTTAGATTTTTGATAATATCTCATTTTTTTTGTATTTTTGAATAGTAATCCGCAGCACCCAAAGACAGGCTCGAACTACGGGCCATGGATCGCCATTCCTCCCCTCTCATTAAAAACTTCCTTTGAGCAGGGTGTGCATGTGACGGTGGCTTACCACAACCAACTGCCTCTAAAGAATGGTGCCCCTACTAAGGCCATACCCGGGATACAACCCAGCCTAAGAGGGAGGAGTAGAAGAAAAAAATTGGAGACAAGCTTTATGCGGGATGGGAGACATCAGGACTCGAATTCCTTCTCGGGCACCACCCCTCAAAGAGTAGGTCTGTTGCGCCGGGGCTTTGTGTCTTTGGTTTTGAGACCCATATTTATCAGGCACGCATGCGACTGGGCTCATGACGTCCTGCGGGGAACTGTACTGCCACTCTTGCCATGCCTTTGATTCATAATTTTGCATATTTATTCGTCCATTTATTTTTGACAGCCCTTACTGGCTAGATAAAGAATGAAAGCTCATTTTTCAAGGGTCAAGACTACCCGTATTTGAGACCTCTCTCGTATTAGGGAGCGCCTAGGTTGGTCATCTTATCCATCAATCTCTTGCCCCTGCACTTGGTCGAGCAGAGAAGAGAAAATGACCTTTGTGCATACCCAAAGTATGGCTAAAGCAGTAACGGTGTGCCTTAGAGAGATCGGCTGTGGCTCGCCATGAAGTGTGTGAAAAAATCCATACTCAAAGGTCACCCTCAACAATCGGGGAAAGAAACTAGACTCCCAGCGTGGAGCTATCACCAGCCTAAGGAATGCTGCAGAAGCGAACTTATTTGACTAAGCCAACTAACTAAAGCCTAAGGCTACTCAACTATGTTTTAAAGAACCAACATTATAAGCGCGTGCAGAAATAACAAAGTAATAGCAATGATTACATGTTCTGGCATAAAATCAAAGATACCTTTGCAGATCCAAGGCGTGGAAACCGGCCTCCTGAAGCGATCTCGATCTTCGAGCTTTGAGGAGCGCGAACTTTATTTTCCTTGCTTGTCAGGATAAAGGATGAAAGGAGAGCAAAGGATTGGATTCCTCGACATAGAGGAGTGGCAGACATCATACTGGACAAAGAAGGGATAAAAAAGGAAGAGAGACGAGGGCTAGAACTCCCTCGTTAAGGCATAGAGACCCTGATAACAAGAAGCCAAATACAGAATAAATCAGATTAGCTGAGATCAAGGCGGACTAAAGCCTCGAAAACAGCATGAAAAAGGGCAAGAACCCTGAAAGGGTGAAGAAGAATGAGTAGAAAAATGGGAAAGAGAATCATCTGACATGATCGGAGAAAGAGAATGGTAGACATCCGACAGGGTCGGAGAAGAAGAATGAGGACCACCCGATAGAGTCGGGGAAGGAGAATCATAGACACCTGACAAGGTCGGGGAAGAAGAAGGAGAACCCAGGGATACCGGAGGAGAAGAACTGGGAGATGTCTCGAGATCGGGATGATAAGAGGGCATAGGCCGACGCCCAGAATTGTGAGAGGAGGGAAAATCCAGAGACTCTGGATGGGAAGAAGAGGAATGGGGGTTTGCGGACCCGGGAAGAGAGGAGAAGATGATAGTAGCAGGATCTGAAGTGGGAAGATACACCACCCAAGGGTGGAAACTCAGTAGAAGGAAGAATGAATGAAAAGAAGGGGAGGAAGAGGTGGACCCCTGAATGCACAATTGACGGCACTTGCACCTATGCCGCCGCCTCTTCTTAGCTGAAATTGGCTTGAAATGGACCTGCCTGGCCCGGGGTTGGACCTTCAGGCCTCTTCTCTTGCAATACTTTTTCAGATAACGGGCCCAGCTGGCAGACGGCCTGGCCCGACTGTGAACATGCAACTTCATCGGGGCAGCTGCCCCTAGACCCCCAGTGCTAACAATATGCAGACATTCTCAGGCAAACAGCTTCTCAATTGAATGAATATCATGAAGCCACGGAGTTTTGTCTCTTGGCACTAGAACATAGAGGTTCGGCAACTCCACTCGGCAATCATGCTTGAAGCAAAACTCCCGTACTAGAAGAGCAGGACAAAGCTGAGGGAGATCAATGCGCGGCGTTGACATGGCCGGCCTGCTAATAAATTGAGAGAAGTTGCACAGCAAGTGCAGAATGTCCTTGGAAAGTGCAGAAGATGCGGCCAATTGCCCCTTGAATAGGGAGTCCATCAGGCTCCGGGCGGCCGTATGTGTTAGCATAATCCGAGTAGAGAACCCCTCTCGGCCAGTGAACTGGACTGCAATCAAGCGAGGGGTAATAATAGCATTAATGATGAACTTCCTGGAGAGCAAATAGATTGCTACTGGCCTCGCCTTTGAAGAAGTTGGCACCAACACAAGGGAACTCTTCTTTGCAACCGTTCTCGTAGTAAATGTAGGCTCATTACCCCTAAAATGGCCAGGAACCAGGACTCGGACCGGCATGCGACATATGAAATCTTGAGGCTTGTAATGCATAATCAAAGCCTGGCTCGGCTCTTTATCTCCCTGGGGACTAGACCCGAGGGGCACCAAAGGTAGCATGTACCTGCTTCGCGAAGTGGGAAGTGGCAGAGGGAGGTTAGAAGGAGGAGGTTTAAAGGGCGCGGGTGGCGTTAGTGCAAGTGATGGAGAAATACTGATGATGATGGGCATGGGTGGAGGTAAAGGGAAAAGTGGAGGTATGGGTTTAGGGTCGGCCCGCTCGGACTCAGAGGATGATGGCGAAAGAAGTGGCATCGGTGAAGGTGACGGAACAGGGATTATTACAAGGGTAGGATATGAAGACAGTGGTGATGGTAATGGGGATAATGGAGAAGGTGATGATGGAGATGTGGCCAATGGAGGCGGCAAAGATAGGGGCGGAGAAGGTGGTGACAAAGGGGGTGATGGGGTTGATGGAGATGGTGAAGGGGAAGAGGATGGAGGTGAAGGTATGGGTGGGGAGGAAGAAGGAGAGGAAGGTAATGGCGTGGTGGAGAAAGTGGTGGGTTGTGGTGCTCTTCGGCGTATCTTTACAACACATCGAGAGGTGTTGGGGACATGAGTGGTGGTGGAAACAGAGGGCGGAAAAGAGGTTACCCGAGCGGAGGCTAGGGTAGGTAATGGTGGTGGAGGAGATGGGATGGAGGAAGAAGTGGGTAATAGAGCAGGTACCTTATCAACTGAAGAAACACCAGGGTGCCCCTGGTCTTGACGTGGAGACGGCTGCCTAGGCGGCACGGCTTGCTGCTGTTGCTGTTTGCTGCTGAGATCTGAAATAACTTGGCACATGATAGCCCAATCAATTATCTTCTTATCTTCCAAACTGTAAATGAGTTCCCGGAACTCGGGGCAACTCTCGATGCCCCTGTTGACGATGGAATTCACAGAACTGGAGCAAATTCCCGACCGCGGGTTGGCAAGGCATAACCGGAGGGAGCTGCAACGCATGGGTGGCCGCCAAAGCCCTGAAAATGTCTGTAAAAGACTCCGGCAATTGGGGGTGAGAAGCATGCTTCGGGCAAGGCGGATGCTGAGGGGTGTGAAAAGGTAGTGGGGATGGTAGCGGAGGTTGCGTAGGTAAGGGGGACTGCATAGGCAAAGGCGGAGGGTTAGAATGATGTGGAGGCGTGGAGAGAGTGGGAATGTAATGAACGACATCTACCCATTCTAGGTGTAGTGTTTCCTTGACTGGAGGTGGAGGGGTATGGTGAGATGAAATAGCGGAGGGCTGACTTATGGAGGGATGTAAGGTGGAGCACATGGAGATATAGGGGTGTGGGGGAGCGAAAGGCCGACTCGTGGAGGGATATGTAGTGGAGGGCTGACTTGCGGGCGGAGGGAAAGTGTATGTAGAAGGTGACGGTGGAGGAGGCTCATGGTTAAAGAAACTAAGAGTTGTTGGCTAACGAAGCGGGCTCGATTGTAGAGCTATTGCCAGGATGTGATATCGTTCCGGGCTAAGATGCACCTGAGCTCGGGCGTTGCATTAGAAATAACCATCTTGATCTGTTCACCTTCTGGAATATGCCCCGGGACTTGCGCTGCTAGGCGACGCCAGCGGTCGACAAACATGGAGAATTCCTCACCGGGCTTCATCTTCTCTTGGGCCAGATCAACTATAGAATATCTGGGCCCCACCTGATCCTAGTACTACTGAATAAATCTTGCTTGAACGGCTTGAAAATTCATCATCTGCTCTTGCGACAATGTGAAGAACCAATCCTTGGCCGAGCCCTCTAAAGATAGGCCAAACAAATAGGCCATCAAGCGTGCATCATGCTGGAACTGGGCCGACTCATAGAGGAAGTCCTTCAAATGTACGTAGGGGTCACCGACTCCACCATAGTGACGATAAGCTGGAATCTGTGAATGTGGTGGAAGTTGAAGACCTTGATAGGCAAGCGGAATATCCAAAGAAGTCTGAGGATTGATTCGGCGTTGCAATTCATCAAACTGGTGTTGGGCCTGAGTGAACATCTCCTCGGTAGGAAGAATCCGAGAAGGATATGAGCCAACCTGAGCAAGAGATGATGAATTTAGACCAGGGTAGTGATGATGGGCCGGATAAGGGGATCCAGCCTGAGAAGAAAGAAAGCCCGTTCCGGGAATGGAGGAATGCATGGGCCTAGAAGAATCACGTATGTAAGAATGAGGATTGATTGGGCTAACAGCGGCACGGGCGGGATAAGAAGGCCCGTTTAAAGAATAGGGTCCAACGGAGGAATAAGGAGACGGGCCCGCATGGGAAGAGGAATCCACACGGGGGTAAGAAAATGGAGAAGTATAGGAATAAGGTATAGGGGAGAAGTGCTCCATGGGGAGAATGGAGGCTTTGTACAGTGAATTTCAAATGAACATAAGGATGGGAATGAACCTAAGACAAATGCAGCTAAATGGAGACACACAAAGATGAACTAGACCAAATAAGCCTAATCTGACAAAAGGATGCAAATGATGACACTATGCAACATACAATGGAGAAGAGAGATGAGAAAAGAATCAACCAACAAATTCCAAGTGATGCGCGAAGATTTTTATAAGTTCTCTTTTAGTACCGTGGTGGATTAATTAAAAATATGGGTTCACTCAACCACAAGGTACCTAAACAGGGTGAGAATAGAGGACTGGAAGACTCTAAAGGACTCTCTCTCGCACGAATGCAGACCCTAGACTAGGGGGTAGCATGGTACAACCTGCCCGGCGTCCGTGTGGGAATCCACGGCTCAGGGGGACTTACGGAGGTCCTCGGCAAGGTCCCCTAGTCGGCTCCAAGGAGTATGGAGACGAGAGGAAACCCTACCTCAGTAGGAATGCGACTAACTATGAATGAAATGCATGAATCCTATGTGCACCGGAGTGCATGCAAGATCTAGCCTAGAAACTAACAAGCAATGACCAAAATAAACATGCGAGGGTGAAAGCAAGTAAGTAGCAACAACATGTAACCAGGGGAAGATCAATAAATGGCACTAAGGAGAATAAAGACAATATAGATATGGCAATCAAAGCAACCCCGGGTGCACTATGGCATCAGAAGGACAGTCTGTGGGAGACCGCACAACAAGATAGATGGTATGGGGTGGACCGTATAATCCAGGGAGTAACGACAGAATAACTGCAGAAATCAGAAAATGCTGGAAATGAAGGATGGCAGAGATGAGAAACGTACCAGGAAGAGCGGTCTGTGAACAGCCGCGTAAGCCATAGAACGGATTTCCATAAACCGTATACCTGCAACCAGACCAACCAGAAGCGTACCTGTGCCAGAGAGATGGACGGCCGTAGATAGGCCGTTCGGAAGTGTGGACGGTCGATAGGAAGTCGCCTATGACAGGACGCTTGCAGGAGAACTGGCACTGTAAATGGGGAGGAACGGTGGACGTGTAGCTGCACAGGGGATGAATAGCTCTGTGAGAACCGCTCACGTTCCAGAAGGCAGAAAATGCAACTTAACCTGCAATCACTCCAAAAGGAGACTAACACAACGAAAGAGGGGTCAGCAAATCACAAGCACGATGGGCACTAGGTGTCCCATCGTGATCGCCAAAAAATGGGCTGTTTATATGTTTTGTTCTACTCTCTTCTTCTTTCTCTTCAATGCTGGCTTGAAAGATCTCTTCTCTCCTTCTAATGAATCGATATGTAAAATTAAAATAGGAGAGTTCCCACTTTGCTATCCACGGTGGCCCAGATATCATTGCTCATCCCAGAAGACGATGATGGCATGATCTCCAGTGCACTTGCATGGGGAACAACTGCATTAACTGATATGGTAGCTGGGGTCTCGATGACGGTGACTTCCCTGCCAGCCCCTTGGGATGAGGCTACAATAGGGACATCAAGGGCCAAGGACATCTGCTCCTCGCCTCCAACTTGACTGACCCCCATATGGCCAGTTTCAGCAACAAGAGCCAGGGCCCCAGTAGTCCCGGCTTCCTCTTTAACGATCTCTTCCGCCTCTACCTCTGGGGGGCCACCCTTCTCTAAAGCCGACTGTCGTGCGACTTCCAATGGCCGGGAGTCCTCGACTGCCACCGACTCGTCAGCCCTCACAAATACTCCAGGTCCTGCTGGACCCGCTGCCGCTGCATAGTCCTTGGGATATCGCAGTGCGATAGGCCACAAGACTAGCGGGAAGGTTGCATGACCCGCACCTAGAGCCGGAGGGGTATCTGCACCGTTATGGTTGGCAGCACCACCTCAGTCTTCACCAGAAATATATATATCAGAGTGCTGAAAAGAAAAAGAAAGAAAGGGCAACAAGCGCCAATCACGGGGGGTTCCTCACCTCAGTCGGCACTAGGCTCAAATCTCCAAGGGCAACCTCTGCAGCCCCAGCCCCTTCACTTACAAGTGATCCTAACGGCCCAAGTCCACTCCATGACAGCCGGGGCGGGCTGAAAGTCAGGTGATCACTTTCATAAGCCGAAAATGCCCCGACATCCTTAGTCTCTGTGTCGACCGGTGGGAACTCCTCGTCACTAGAGCTACCACCGTAATCGACCTACTCAGAGGAAGAAGACTTCTCTGCTCTTTCTAGACGCTCCACCATCGGAGCAGGAACCTCACCAGGAGGAGCATCACCCTTAGTAGGGACTTCCTCCATGCACTCCGCATTAGGAGCAGTAGTTGATGCGATCTCAGGGGCAAGCTCACCCTGCTCCCCAGCAATAGCTTCCTCTGCACCCTCTGCTCTCGGAAGTAATGATGGTTGCGTATCAACTAAAATTTATGGCAAGAAATAGTCAAGCCGACTGAAGACATGAAGACTCACGGTGGTGTCGCGATTAAACTATAAATTACCTTCCATTTCCTATCTGGGCGTTGGAGATGGAAGATCTCTCTCTATGGGAGCAGTAAGGATTTCTTCTGCCCCTTCCCTAGCCACGACGCCTACCGTCGCCTCCAGCCCGACGATCGCAGCGACTGTGTCGGCAGCTATCAACACGGATTAGCCGAAGCAGCCAAAGTGAGCCAATGAATTCTGAAGAAATGAAGAGCTTACCTTCAGCTTCTGGCCCCTGCACGCGGGAAGCCTCGAACTCTTCAAAGGATACAACCGGAGGAAGAACGGCTGCTGGTTCCTTTTCTGCGGCCTTCCTCCGGCGTGCCCGTGTCACTCGGGTCATTGCCACCTTGGCCTTCCCAACGGCCTCCCTCAATTGGGATCGGGTCCGCTTTCTCGAATCGCCAGGAGGCAGTGGCATCGTGGTTGGGGCCGGCTCGGGAGCCTCAAAGTATGCTGGCTTCTGAGCTTTTATTATTAGCTCCCTAAAGTGCCGAGTCTCCTCCAAAGTGGGTCGGACTGCACATGCACGAAGGTGAGAATAATACATGACAATGAAGAAAAGAAGTTGGCCGACAGGCCTGAATAAAGAGATAGAACATACTTGCTGGTCCCGTGTAGAAGGGGAAGAGAGGCCAATAATACAACGAGGGCACTTTGTCTCTCGAAGATGCCTCGTGAATAAGCCAACATAAATCTCCTATTTTTTCACTCGACTCGGCCAACAGCGCCAGGTCCTCGTGGCCACGAGAAGACAGGTGATAATATAAGCTCAGGTGGTCCAGCCCCCATCTGTCAGCATACTTGAATGAGATATGAAGGGGCCATTCCAGAATGGCTTTGCTAGGACCACCCACTGAAAGACCATGTGATCGAAGGAGCGCAAATAGCCAAGGGGTGTTGTCATATAGAGCATCCCTCCTATCTTCCCTACGGATGAAAGTTCGATAGGGGTGCAGCCTGTCAACCTCGGGGCGCCAGTCAGCCACAACCGAGATGGGTTCCTCCACCGGCAGAGGGAGTTGCTGAAGAACCACCCTCTCGTTGCTTACTCGGCATAGACCCCAAAGCGTTTTCACATAGTCATCCTTGCTGATTGTGGGCAACTTCGGATCGACTTTGGTCCTGTGGCTTTTCATGGCTTTTTGGGCCTCCAGATAGGCCCTCACTTCCGTGTTGGTCCAAGAAATTAGCTTCTTCAAATAGGAGGGCTCAATATCAAGGGTTGGCTCCGGCTGGGAGTCCAGAAATCTATGCTCTGCTACGGCCCAACACTCTCGGCGGGAGCTCCTGTAGAACCCCGTCCGCGCGTTCCACCACTTGATATACTCAGGAGTAACACGGGGGAAGCGGGCAGGGGTTGGCACCCTGAAAGAAACATCTTCTCGGCGGTGGAAGAAGTCCCACCATATCCGGGCATCATCATTTGAAACTTGCCCGGCTTTGTGCCTATTAGGCAACGCAAATTGTGAAAAGGAATGTGGAATGTGTTGGTCATGGCCAAAGTTCTGGCTGAAGCGAAACGGATAATACGGCTCCAGCCACAAAATGCTGCTTTTTCAGAATACAAGGACGCTTGGCCTGATAGCCAGCGCCCAGTCAACCAACTCCTGCCCAAGGATGGGCCTTGTACACTTGGCCCCAGAGATTGGATGGATATACTCCTCTGTCTTAAAGAGCTTGCACTGCCTCGTCCTGTTCACCAGCGGGCTGGAGTGGGCAGCTAAGCTCCAGATGTGAAGGACCCCGGGTGAATCTGTGGGAATCCGGGCCAACTTGCCCCGAATGGCGAAGAGTTGCTCCGCTAGTGAGGATGACTTGACACTCGCGAACTCTATCATTCGCGGGATAAGATGAGTTGAATGTAACGCTCGAAGGGCAGCCTCCGGAAAAAGGGTACAAACCCAAGCATTGAAGAAGTGTAACGGACCAACCGTCTGTAGATTCCTGGGAAGACTCGTCTTGTGCAGGTCTCCCAGCATTTTGTAAGTAAGGCACAAAGCCACTGGGCAAAGGGACAGCTTAGTACCCCAATCCATGAGACAGGCGGGATAGATAGCCTCTGCTCTAATCACACTCTCATCGCCTTGTAGGAAAGCGAAGGAACAGATCCAATAAACCAGGTACGCAGCGCAGTGTGTGACGGCGTCGACACCAGTGGGGTTTGGGTCCTCCCTCTGCCCTCCTCTTGAAGATAATGATGATGCGGCCTGTCGTCAGACTCTCTTCTTCCTTTTCGGAGCCATCGGCGCTATTGGGGGGAAGTCCTCGTACTTCTTCTTCCCGCCAAAGAAAAATTGGAGCCAGGTGCCCATCCGTACCCTCCGCTTCTCGCCCAACTTCCGAGCTTCCCTCGTGTCATGTGACGAGTGGTAAAGTGTGCGGTACGCCTTCATCAGATAGCGATAAGTGTGGCCCGCCAGATACCAACCCTCACCGTCGGTCTGATCCTTCAGCCAGTGAGGCTAGCAGACTTCCTCGTACGGCTCTCCGTCGATGGGTAGACCGCTAAGCTGTGAGAGGCTCCATAAATCCAGAGAAGTTTCTCCTTCCGAGGTATAAAAAGTGTTGTACTCGGGGCAGAATACTTCGATCATGCCACAGCATAAGCCTCGGGAGATGGGGTAGCGGTATCTTGAGGCGTACATGCTGTGATAGACGCCAGCCCTGGTCATGAGGGGAGCGTAGTGTTGCAGCACAGAATCCGTGAACTCCACTGCTCCAGGTCTGAATGCATGGGTGTCGGTGGCTCTCAGCTCGGCAAACCACCCCACGGATATTTGATGCTTAAAACGGACCGCTAGGCAGTCCTGCAGAAAAGATTCTTCTCTATACCCCCATTTCAACAGGGCAAGAAACAAGCCAAAGATCGGCTTCTCCCGGTCCACCCTGCCTGCGGAATCATTCCACCGAGCGGGTACAAATTCAGGGGCCCTGGTCAGCAGCCCATCTTCTGGAGCCAGATCTTGCAGTCCAAGCATGACACTCCATTTTCTGACTTCGCCGGGAAGATAAATAGGCCTTCCCCGCACTACACAGTCTGTTAGACTATCCCTATCCACTAACAAGGCCTGCTCAGCTTTGTAGACGAGTAACAGGTCTCTCTTTCCCTGAAGGTTGAAGCGCCGGAGGAAGGACATCTGATGTTTGTCCTTGGGGTGATCCCGCCTGACAGTGCTTTCCCGGTCATAATGAAAAGAATCACCTTCAAGGATGAGGAGACGGCTGGTGTCCACCATATCGGTCTCTGAATCCGAGGACTCTACAACTACAACAAGCTGATCGTGCCCCCGATCAAGGGAATGGACGTTCTCCCACGTCACCACGGCACGAGAGGCGGAAGAGGAAGAACTAGATGCCATGTTAGCTACAAAGAAGCACATAAAACAATAAACAAAGTCAGAAAATAGTTGATCAAGACAAATTTCTGACAAAATTTTGGCAGAGTCTCCATAGCACGGGAGATTGCCAAAGAAAAGTGGGAACACGTCCACTAAGGGAACGGCCCCTAAAAGCATCCATCGGCATTACACCGAGGCCAAACGGGACACCCAGGGGAGTAGCTCTGAGGGCAAGCCCTACTAGGAGCCTCCCGGGGCCCAAAAGATGAGTTCAAAACCCAAATAAACAAACGCTCCACTCACCACTAAGAAAGCTCGCCCACGCCCTCAGCTCGCTCGGCGCCGCGAGAGGAGAAGGAAGGGAGGAGAGAGAAAGCTACAGTGCAAATGAGGAGAGATGAAGAAAAAATCAAGGATGGAAAAAATATATAGGGGAGGGCCTCCCCCTTGCTAATCCGGCGTGCTATTTAGTGCGCCGAATTAGCATCCTTCAAACAAAAGGCGCGCCAGTTTAAGGCGCGCCGGATTAGCTTATCTCAAATGCCCGGGGCCATGCCGGATTAACAGGCAAATACCCAAGGGTGCGCCAGATTAGCGTCTAAGGCCAAGGGGTGCGCCGGATTAATCCCGCGTCGTATTAACAGTCAAACGGCACCGGATTAGCATCCGTGCTGGATTAAGGGCCGTCCCAAGCTTCCGTCAATTGAAGAGGAGATCATTCCGGGCGAAGCTCATCCGTCGGCCTTGCTACACTCGTGCCACGCTCGCAACACCCACGGCTGGGGGGCATTTGTTGGCACTCAAAATATCACTCGCGACGACCAAGCCTCAAAGACGAATGACACGGCCCACTGAAGCACAGAAGCCGATAAATATCAACATATTGAAGACTTCACAAGCTGCCAGAGCCTCAAGTCACCATGTATGAACATGGGGACTTCACCTCAGGAGAATCGGGATGAACTCACAACCAACTGGCAGTGCGACCAAGCCTGCCTAATGAACCGGCATCGACTCCGTCGTGCCGCATACACTACACCCGTTGTCCGACCAAGGACGATGGTCTACCCGGTGGCCACCCACCTCATGAAAGACTCTCCTAAGATGAAAGAATGCCCTTGGCTCTTCAAAACGGAGGACCGAAGGCTTTGTCGGTAGAAGATCCTGGCTACCCGGCAAGGGTACGGCTTCTCGCCAAGTGGGGCCCGTTAGTGGCCGAATGATCACTCGACATGGGCGGAACTATCCCGGGTGTCATCCCACCCTCCAAGAAACTTCGAGCACAAAATAGACTGAGCCGACATCGCATATCATAGTGCCGAGAACCGTGTCAGTGAAAAACCCGCGTGATCAAACCAAAGTCATCTGAAGTTCCGAGAATAGCCATACGTCGTCTTGAGAGCTTCGACAAGGCATCTCGTTGAGGTTTCGAAGAACGGTGGTGAGATAAATATTCACGGTGATCCCCGGAACCATCCTCGGACTCATCGGCTGACCCGCGACGTGCGGGAGACGCTAATACGGCGCGCCCTCTTATCCGGCGCCCCTCTATTCCGGCGCGCGAAAGCTGCAGAAGCCCCTTTACCCGGTGACCTTCTATTCCGGCGCGCAGAAAGGCTTCAGAAGGCCACTTCCCGACGCACCATTCCCATGCCGGATTAAGCCTCGAATGGTTCCTGTATAAAAGGGCATTCGAAGTGAAGAAGAGGGAGGAGGCGAAGAGGTTTTCGAAAGAAGAAAATCAAAAGATAAGAGAAAGGGTCTGAGAACGAATCACTTGCAAGAGAGAGAGGGTTTCTTGCGAGTGAAGTAGGGTTCCTCTGAGCACCCTTCGCCATCATCTTCCATCCTCAGCCTGAAGCCCTCCGGAGCTGGAGAAGAAGGAGGTGTCCCGATACTCTGTTCTTGGAACAGGTGGGCATCTGCATTTCTTGTTTCTTCTCCGCCTTGTTTTCTCTCCGTTGAATGTAAGCGAGAGGGGTGAGGGATGGCGATGATATGAGCCAACCTCTCCCCCCTTGTTCGCCATCCCTCTTTATTTTCCTATTGCTCTTCTATGAGCTCCCTTACAAGTAGAACGGTGGCCGTGCCGCGATGCCGGCACCGAACTCGTGACATATGTGTAGCTTCCTTCGCCGATGGGATGATGGCATGCATATATGAATATATTGGTGGATTGAATGCTCAACGCCTTGTTATCTTCTTCCACTGCTATTTCATTCGGTAGATATATATATTAGTGTCTTCCCATGTATAGCTTTACGATTCCGGTTTCCCCCGATTCCGAGCACGCCCTGGGATGCCATGGGCTACAAAGATAACCCCTCCCTGGGTCCGCCGCGCCTGTGCCTGTGCACACGCTTCTCCCCGTTTTGATACGAGATCCAACCTCGACCTTCCTCCCTCTTTGCATTTCTCCGTTGCTCAAAGGAGGCAGATGCTGCTTCTGGAATAGTGGAGTCTATCTCGTGACTACTGCGTTCCAGCCATTCGTGTATATGCACATGTAGATAGATCATTCCCGCTATAGATATCAACTGCCTCTCTCTCTGTGGCTGCTGTTTGCATTCTCTCCTGTGGATGGCAACCCAGTCTCGCGAGCATTAACATCTTAACCCTGTAACGGGTAGGCTATCAATACCGAGAAGCCTCACTTCCTTCATTTGTGGTTTACGGCCACTAAACCATTCGAGTCCCGTTGGTTTCCTCCTAATCACCCGGGGAGGGGGATATTCCCCACTGCTTCACAGAGCTGCCAATCAGTCAAGGGAGCTCCACTTCTGAGTGATGGATGCTTCCCACGGGCTGAAAGGCTGATAACAACAGGGGCTTTAGCCCAACAATGTTAAACCCACAGTCTCCCAGGATTCTATGGTGGCTAAGGGACGAACGCCCCTAGTAGGCTTGTCCTCGGGGCCTCTCTCCCTAATGATCTCTTGCTAGTGGATGCAGTGCACGCTATAGGTCGCCCACCCCTCGTAGGCCAGTCCTCGGGGTGTTGCTTCCATCAATAGCTGCCTCGTCCCTCTATTTCCTCCCACGGAGCTATGGTGACCCTCGCAGGCTTGTCCTCGTGATATCCTGTCCGATTGGGGTTTTGCTGGCTGCCACCATGCAGACCAGCTGTTTAGGGGCTTACTCCACAAGTGGGTATGACCCCGTTTCTCCCCTGCAATCCTTCAAGGACGGGGGAGATGCTGCCCAATTTTCGGTAGAATCCTTCTAACTTATGAGTTTACTTATATCAAAATGGCTTCAATAAAACATTTGTTCTGAGTATAAGGACCCCAGTACTCGAGTATGAACCTCGCACTAGCTTATAACTTCGCCCTTGGGGGCTCTGGACTCCAATTAAACAAACAATCACCCTAATTGACCTCAAAACTCTCAATAGAGTCCTAATAAACTTAAATCATTTCAAAATTCATCAAAAATCAGCTAAAACGGCGCGGTCATAATTTGGCGCGCCTTAATACGACGCGGTACCCTCCCCCCCCCCCCCCCGCGTCGGAATAACGTTACACTCATGAAAACTTATTTTCAAACGGCACGTCCCCGGCGCGCCCTAAACCGGTGCGCCCCAAGCATACCGCGCCGTATTAGCCGTGGCCATGGCCGTGCCGTATTAAGACCATTTGCCTACATTAGGCCGCGCCGTATTAAGATCGTTTACCTACGTTTGGCCATGTCGGGAAATCTATTCCTACGCACGACCGCGCCAGTTTGAAGCATTGTGATATTCTAATCAATCCCTCACCCTCGGAGTGATCCTCGTCTCCCGCAGTCGAGATTAATGACCCTAATTAATAATAAATTAAATAAGAAAGCGGCTATTCCAGTCTGAGCTGTCTTGCTACCACGCTTTTGCTACCATGTTCGTTAGCGTTTCGCTTTCGTTATCATGTTTGTGTTATCATTTTCGTTCCCTCTTAGGGGAGGCTAATAATTTGACCGATCACTGATCATTATTATAACTCCACTGCCATGCTTAACATAATCATGAATATCATGTGTGCATGCCTGTATGGACCCTCGGGTATATCAAATGGCACTGATGGAAGCCCGGGTTACACCCGATCGGAAGTCTTTGCTATGCGCGATGGTGGTCTTCGGACCTACGTCCTTGTAGACACTCCATTCCTGACGTCTCCTGCGAAAGTCTCATATTACTATACGACGCCCCGCGACGGCTTACGCATTTCAAATCTCTTAAGTGCTTCCTTTTCTTGGGTCTTTTCCTGCCTTTTTTGGCATCCGGAATCGTCTCGTCACGGCATTCGGACGGCATCAACACCAGTCGGACGCATCAGAGGTTCCGAAACCAGGAAGGGTGTCTGTCGGGCGGCCGCCAACGCCTGAACTGAGGAGCCGAGTGGGTCTTTATGGGGGCGTCCAGGCCCCTGGACGCCCCCATTCTTTTAATTTATTTTTCAAAGCCCAGAACCAAATAAAAAATAATATATTAATGGAGGCGTCCAGGCCCCTGGACGCCTCCATAAAAACAAATATAAAAAATAAAAAATGCCAGCTTTAGCATAAAAATAAAAAAAAATATAAAATACATTTTCTTGGAGGCGTCCAGGACCCTGGACGCCTCCATCAACTCCCTCACGGGCGCCGCCCACCGAACGACGATTTGTCGCCTGCGAAAAAATCCAAATTGTGGAGACGTCCAGGCAGCTGGACGCGCCCATTTCAAAATCATGAGGTGCCGCTCACAAAACCATGCGTTGTGCCAAACTGCGTGCGACCGTCGGTGGGGTTCGGTGGACCTGTTTGAGGCGTCCGGGGCCCTGGACGCCTTCACAAAAATATTCCAAAAAATAAATAAAAATAGAATAAAATATTAGTTCAGCCCTGATGGAGGTGTCCAGGGTCCTGGACGCCTCCACCCTCCGGAGCCCTATAAATAGAGGCCCACCCCCCCCCTCAGTTCTGAGGGAGCTTCTAAGAGATCCGATAGGCTGCCGGAGCCCAGAGGCTACCGGAGTAATTTCTAACTCGTGGGGTCTTTGTAGGTGGAGGTTCTGCCGGCTTCTCGGGTGGCCAGGCTCGCGAGAGGAAGGCTATCTTCGTCCACCGCGCTTCCACGTCGTCCCTACGCTACCGGAGCTCCGCCGGATCTCACCTTCGGCTCATCCAATAAGCCTTTTCTTCCCCTTTTTCTCCATAGTTCTTTACATTCATCATACTGCATCCTCTATCTCCCTACATAAGGGCGCCGTCTCTTGCATACTTCTTGCATTCATCATCGCATTTTCCTCCTACTAGAGTCCGAGAGGGGTTTAAAACCACACCAACCAGGTGTGTGTCGGGTCACGATCTCGTTACTTTTATTGCAAAGAATTGTTACTACACTGCCATTTTCTAAATCCGTTTGTTTATTGTCTACTGTTTTGCAAGGGTACCCAAGGAAAGCCCTCTCCGTCGGCCGGCAGAAGGGGGAGGAAGAAGCAACCCGCCATCTCCCGCTCTTGAGGTAGGCGCGATCACTTTCTTTATTTTGGGGTCTTTTGGCCCCTGGCGATCACATCTTGTTCTCGAGGCCGTGGTGAGTCACTTCCGCAATGGCCGTTTAAATTCCCATTCTTATATTCTCTTTATATTCTGTTGTATTCTGCTCATATTCTCGAGGCCGTGGCGAGTCACTTCCCCAATGGCCGTTTAAATTTCTGTTCGTATATGTTATATTCTTATCTATTCATATTCTCGAGGCCGCGGCGAGTCACTTCCCCAATGGCCGTTTAAATTCTCGTTCTTATATATTATATTCTTATCTATTCATGTTCTCGAGGCCGCGGCGAGTCACTTCCCCAATGGCCATTTAAATTCCCACTCTTTATATTCTCCTTATATTCTGTTATATTCTTATCTGCTCATATTCTCAAGGCCGCGGCGAGTCACTTCCCCAATGGCCGTTTCAATTCTTGCTATTTAATTTCTACACCATTCCCATCCCCCCGAGGTCGTGGCGAGTCACTTCCCGCTATGGCCGTTTAACCCCCATATCTTGCTATATTACATTTGTCCCGCTCGCCCCGTCGGAGCAATCTCCCGTGGTGGCCCCTTCTCTCTTCTCTTATTTCTGTGTTGCAGCAAACAAAAGAGGAGCCCGCGCGCTCTGCGTCCTCTTCGCACCCCAAACCGCGTGACGTCGCTCACATATTGGCGATCACGGTGGGACGTCTACTGCTTCCTTTCGGCTACCCTTGCAAGTTCGGCACCATCCGTGCCTCTCCACCTTGGCGCCCGCGCGCGCCCCTGTTGTGCTCACGGCAGCACTGTCAGTTGTGATTGGTTGTTTGTTTATTATATGTCTATTATTTCTGTTATTTTCCCACTCCATATCTCTGTCAGCATTTCATTGCATACATCCATCCCTCTTTTCTATCCTTTTTTTTATTTTTTTTTAGGATCACCCTTTCCCGGTGAAGGAAGGACTCTCCGTTTGGGAATTCCTCTTAACGGACTAGAATCTCCTACACTGGGACCTCCGTAAGTCCCCGACATCGAAAAATCTCCTCTTCGTTCACTGGGCTGGTTGTACCATTGAAGTTCCCCGGAGTTAGTCATTTCATTCGTGGTGAGACGAGAGACCCTAGCTGACACGGCGGTGAAACAAAAATAAACTAGGGTCCCTATTTTGTGTGAACTTCGGATCTCGCTAAAAACATAAAAAAATCATCAAAATCAAAACACAAAAAAAGGCGTAAAGGCATCCACTTGTTTGATAATCTCTGCTACCTGCTTGCTAGTGTATGTTTTTGCGTTCTGGGAAAACTGTGAGCATGGCTCACGAGTCTTTTGAGGAGAACCACCCTAGTCGTGGTTTCTCAACCGACCCGCGAGTCTATGCTATGGACTCGGGTCCTTCTCATGAGCCCTCGCATGAGGTGCAGGTTATTGCCGGGGACACGTCCCCACCATAGGATATCTCTTCCTTACTGGGCGTCCTCGCCAACATGGAGCTTACCTCTGAACAGCTCCAGGCCTTCCAGGCCATTCTGAAGGGGAAATCTGTTTCCCCCACGCCCCAGGAATCAACTCCGGCCATCGCACCTCTCCAAGAGTCCGTGCAGGCCATTCCATCTCCTTCATTGGCACAAGCCATCCAGTCTCCCTCGCTTCAAGGACAAGCGAGCCAACAACCACCCTCATTCCAGTTCCCATCACAATCTCAAACTCCCATTGTTCCCCACACACCGCTTCAGCCAGGGCCAACTGTCGGCGGTCCGACAGCTCCCTCTCATTCCAGGTTCCCCCCTCAAGTCTCCGGGAGACAGTTTCTCCCCCAGTGGCAAGTGCCACCTTCACCTCCAGAGGAGCTCGCCCAATCGCTCCTCAATAGATTCAATCGCATGGACGAGCAGTTTCAAAATTTGAGAAGGATGGTGGACGTGAAAGCCACCCCGGAGGTTGCTTTGCCAATCCTTCCCGTCATTCATCTTCCTCCCTCCGAAATGCCCACGTACCGCAGATGCAATGGTACCGGCAACCCCTTCATTCACCTCAAGGATTTCATGTATGAATCCTCCTATTGGCAAAACGATCAGAGGTCCCTGGCATACCTCTTTCGGAGATCATTGGATGGTCCCGCGCTTGAGTGGTTCTATTCCTTGGAACCCCGCGAGGCCGAGAATTTTGAAATAGTCCAGAGAAGGTTCTTGCAGAAATATAGGGATAGGGTCGGTCCCTCACTCTCCATTACCGACCTAGTGGCCGAAAAGATGAAGCCCGACGAAGATTTTGTCCGCTATGCTGATAGATGGAGGTCTCTGGCGGAAAGAATAAGGGATACCCTCTCCGAGCCCGAACAAGTGAAGATGATTGTGTCTAATGCAACCCCACAGTTCAGACACGTCCTGGCCATGAATAAACTTACTACAATGGAGGAACTCTATGAAAGGGCACGGTACATCCAAACCCAGTTAAAAGACTCCCCCATTATGAACATGTTTGAGTCACCGAAGCCCAAAGTGGTCAGAAAGACAGGCGCTGGTGTCCCGGGCGGAGCCACAGAAGGGGTCGTGACAAATGAGCAAGTGGGTGCGGTCAACAATGCCAACTATGCAGTCAACCCAAGGCCTCCACAAATGCCCCGACTTCCCCTCCAACCAGGTCCTTTCCCTCTTCGTCCTCCACCCCAAAATAATCCACCCCAGGATAATATGCCTCCATTACGTCAACCCCAGCAATAACAACCACAACCTTAGTAACAACAACCACCACTTCAGTACAACCAAGTTCCACCCCCGGGGAACTATGGTCCCCAACAGCAACAAAGGAGGCCGCTCGGTCCCAAGAGAGCCTACTATCCACCATTGCCAGAAACCTTAGCAGACATTTTTAATCCCCTCATGACATCAAACCAACTCGCCCTACCCACAGAAAGGCCCGTGTGGCCCCCAAATGTTGATACCTCCAAATACTGCGTCTACCACAGGCAACCGGGACACACAGTAGATTACTGCTTCCATTTTAAAGATTACATCCACGATATGAATGATGAACATCAAATAGATTGGGAAGAAATGAGACGATATGTCGCCGCTCTTAAGGCTAGGAGACCTCCTCATAGGCCACAGCAGCAGTTACAACAACAGCAGCAGCAGCAACCACAACAACAACAACAGCCTCAGCAGGCCCCACAACAACAACCCGACATGGGCATAATCCAGAATCCATTACCGGAGCACCAACAGCCCAATCATCAGGTTAACCCCATCTCCTCCTTCCCGGAAGTCGGGAGAGAGCAGGTGTGGCACCAGGAAAGTACCTCCATTCTTTCTACTGCCAATCCTATCATCACGCAACACCCTAGCCTTGCCCGGGTAGCACCTCTCTCTCATCAACCCGCGTCAGTATCACCTTCACCATTTCCACTACCATTACGCCCTCTCATCCGTACCCCGATCCCCTATCAACCGACACTCTCCACTACGCCTTCACACCCTCTCATCTTCTCCCACTCCCCCACTTTACCATCCACCTCTACCACATTTACCCCTACGCCTTCTAAACCCCTTATCATCCATCAACCATACATAACCCCGTCTTTCTCCACCATATCACCACTAATGCCTTCAAAACCACTCATTACCCATCACCCACCTCAAAATCATTGCCCACTTCAAGCCCTACGCACTTCTACTTCGTCTCCACCTCCACCTTCCAGACCCCTTATCCTTCATAATCCGTGCGATATCCCCTCTACCTCCACCATGCCTCCACCTAACAAACCCCTCATCAGAATCCCTGCTCCCGTCATCACCCCTGCTTCATCAACCATTCCTCCACCACTACCCCTCAAACCTCTGTTAAAACCCATTGCTACCCCCACAGAGGTACAAAAGCCGCAGGCAATGGTGCTCCGGAGTGGAAGGATTTTCCACAGGGTTTTCCCCCACAACAGTCAGAATCCTGAGCAATCTCAGCCAGAGAAGGATGATGGAGAACAACCAGAAAGAGCTATCCCTGGAACACAGTATGATCTATTGAAACACTTGGACAAGACACCTGCTCGGATCTCTATCCTGGAGCTACTTCAAAGATCCACATCCCACCAGGCGGCCTTGATGGAATATCTTCAAAAAGTCAGGGTTAATGAAGACCTCCCCGTGGAGAAGATTTCGACCGTCCTGACCCCAACGGATACACAACCGGCCATCATGTTCCACAACTACGAGCTCGCTCCCAAGGAAGCTCGAAAATATGCACTGTGCATTTCAATAAAAATTAATGGGGTATCCATAAACCCGTGTCTTGTGGACACGGGTGCGTCCATAAATGTGATCTCCATGGACACCCTTCAGTTGTGTGGGGTCAACGAGGAACAAATAAGACCTTCCTCGATCACGGTCACGGCTTATGACAATAGCAAAAGGCCACCGCAGGGGATGATTATTCTGAAGCCAGAACTAGACCCCATGTCAATTCCCACAGAATTCCATGTCCTCGACATGGACCCCACATTCAAGGCTATAATGGGTTGCCCTTACATCGAAGCCATGGACGCTGTGCCTTCCACCAACCATCAGTGCCTGAAGTTTCCTTACAATGGGTGGATTATTAAAGTGGTCAGTACACCTGTCCTTCACACAGTGGATGCTATCAACACCTCTCTGCCCTCTGTGTGGCCATCTCATCGGCCCATATTGTCATTGCTGGACGTGCGTGATCTATCTCACGTTCCACTAGCACCAAAGAAGCCGATCAGGGCAACCACAACATCATATCTCCCTTTTCACTCCAAAGGGTGGGAGATTATGAGGAACATTGGCTACCAACAGGGTAAAGGTCTGGGCGCACAGTTATAGGGTAGGCTCAAACCGCCAAAGGAAATTAGGCCGAACCGCAGGTTCGGCCTAGGCTTCAAAGGACCGTTCAAGGCGGATTGGAAGCCCCTCACATGGACTCTATCAAACCACTTCAACAGAGGGCCCGTTGTTCAAATGGGAGATCACCCACGAGAAGCATATGGGGGATCACATGCTGTATATTTGGCTGAAAAATATCCGAGGATCACCAAAAGACGCAAGATCAAAGATCCGAAATGCGAGTGGAACAAATGGTTCGACATACGGGACATTTCCGTTGCACTGGAAAGGATGTTCTCGTCTCCGCAGCTTGAAGGACCACCATTGATCTCCGGAATACCAGAGAATATTACCACTCTTGCCAAGGTTCCAAACTATCATCGTCCTCGCCAGAAGGACCCTGTCATCAACGGACCTTCATCCGTCCTCAACATTGCCGTCAACGGCTCATTAGCCGCCATCTTCTCCATCCACTCGTCTCAGCCTTTGCTGTTATCTTCTTCCTGGGCCAAACAGTTGTCTGATGATCTTCCCAGGTCCCCTTCTTTGCTTACATACCTACGCGGGCTTCTCAACCCGTGCCAGGTCTTCAACCATGATCTGCTCTATGAGCCTCACAATCCTCTAGCCATAACCACTTTTCTCTCTCCTCCAATCTCTTTTCACTGCTTTGTCATTAAAAATGAAAATGAAAAAAAAATGTCAATTTTCAAACTCCTCAACAACACATCTTCGTTGAGGAAACCTCTTACATCTCCCACGAGTGCGTCCCGCCCTGCGGACCACCCGTCCAAGGTCCGATGAGCGACCTTTTCTACCCCTCCTCTGAGGGGTCTTCTCCTGTACATTCTACACCATCCTCTTCGTCTTCCTCTTCTTTTGTAAATATTGTCAGTCAATCTAGGAATGATAGGTCAAGGGTGATACCTAGGAAGAAATCCAAGGGTAGGCAGATCCCTCGTCGATTCCTTCTAGATTTAGCCGCCAGGTGTCAGACCCTTCTTGCCATCCTCCAGTTGTTAGAAAATCCCATCCAGCTATCGGAAATAGAATGTGAGGGCGACTGTGCATTTGATGAAGGGTATGGAGTCTACGAGATCACGGATGAAGAATGCCCCACTGAAGATGAGGGTGAAGAATATGAGGATGCGGCGGGCGCATACGCTAGTGGAATGAGGAGATTTGACGAGCCGTCAACCGCCGTAGAAGAATCCACCAAGGAAGTCAACTTGGGAACTGAGGAAAACCCCAGGATCATCCTCATAAGTGACAACCTACCACCCTCTGAAGAAGAGGCATTAATTGAGGTTCTCAAGGAATATAAGGACACGTTCGCATGGAGCTACGAGAATTTGCCGGGTCTGGATTCAACCTTGGTCGAACACCGTTTAACCCTAAAACCAGGGTCCGTCTCGGTAAAACAAAGGTTAAGGCGTTTCCACCTTCAAATGGCTTTGAAAATGAAAGAAGAGGTCGATAAGCTCCACAAACCCAGGTTCATTAGAGTCGTTCTTTATCCTCAATGGGTGGCGAACATTGTCCCGGTCATGAAAAAAGATGGGAAAGTCAGGATTTGTATCGACTTCCGGGACCTTAACCGCGCGTGTCCAAAAGATGATTTTCTCTTACCTCACATTGATGTGTTGATTGATAACACGGCAGGCTACGAAACCCTCTCATTCATGGATGGATTTTCAGGATACAATCAAATTCGTTTGGCAGAAGAGGATCAGGAAAAGACGTCATTCACTACCCCTTTGGGAACATATTGTTACGTGGTCATGCCGTTTGGGTTAAAGAATGCTGGAGTTACTTACCAGAGAGCTATGATGCCATATTTCATGACATGATGCACATATATCTGGAAGTGTATGTGGATGACTTATTGGTGAAATCAAGGACCAGGATGGAACATCCAGAAGTTTTGGCTAAGGTCTTGCAGAGGTCAAGGGAGTTCCAATTGAAAATGAACCCGAAAAAGTGTGCGTTTGGTGTATCATCGGGTAAATTGCTGGGGTTCATTGTGAGTAAAAGAGGGATTGAGATAGATCCTGACAAAGCCAAGGCTATCAGGGATATGCCGCCTCCCAAGAATTTGAGGGAAGTCCGAGGTTTAATCGGAAGGTTACAATTTATTCGTCGGTTTGTGTCCCAACATTCACAAAGGTGTAGACCTCTCTACGAGTTGACCAAGCCAGGAGTAGAATTCCACTGGAATTCTAAATGTCAGAAAGCTTTTGAAGGGTTGAAGGAATATCTGGCTAGTCCACCCGTTCTCATTCCACCTAAACCAGAAAAACCTCTGATCCTTTACGTCTCAATCTTGGATGACTCTGTGGGAGCCGTCCTCGCACAAGCTGATGAAGAAGGCAAGGAACGGGCAACCTATTACTTGTCCAAACTTCTCAATCCCTGTGAGCAGAAGTACACCATCATGGAGAAAACCTGTGCTACCCTCGTTTGGGTAGTGCAGAAATTGAAGCACTACTTCTTGGCTCATGAGGTCCATTTGATTGCTCGAATGAATCCTATCAAATTCCTTCTGGAGAAATCCGTCCTTACGGATAGGCTAGCACGCTGCCAAAGTTTTCTCTCTCAGTTCGACATCACCTACATCCAGCAAAAGGCGATTAAAGGCTATGCCATAGCCGAGCATCTCGCTCACCATCCTCTTCCCAAGTTCGATCCCGTCCAATCAGAGTTTCCAGATGAGGAACTAATGTCCGTCAACCAATCAGAGGAGCCAATGTGGACGCTATATTTTGATGGAGCTCTGAATTCTTAAGGGAGAGGAATCGACATCGCCCTCCTGTCGCCTGAAGGCCTCACATTCCCATTGGCATACCAGCTCAAATTTCCAATCACCAACAATATAGCCGAATATGAAGCCCTTCTAGCTGGCCTAGAACTCGTCCATTCTTTTCGTATCACTGAGTTACGAGTCGTAGGTGATAGTCAACTCATCCTTCGCCAGGTGCTCACTAAAAATCGCACTCGCGATCCCAAACTCAAGCCATACCAAGAACTCACTGCTGCCTTTGCCAAACTGTTCACAAAACTGATCTTTGTTCATGTCCCTCGTCATCAGAATATTCTCGCCGATGCCCTCGCCTCGTTGGCATCATCCATAAGGTTCCCTCTAGGAAGATGGTTTAAGTCCATTTCCATCTACAAACTTCACGCCCCTGCAATTGATGATGCTTCCTACGTAAATATCAAAGACAGGATAGCAAGAAAGATCCTGCAGGAAGATATCCTTGAGAAGAGGGAGATCATGTTGGTAGAGGCCGAAGAAGAACTGGCTGATGAAGAGAAACCATGGTTCTATGAAATCGTCAAATACTGCCAAGATCAGTCTTATCCTGAAGGGGCCACCATAGAGGACAAGAAAGCCATAAGAAGGGTGGCTCAGAAATATACATTGGTTGGAGGTCTACTCTATAGGAGGAGTCTTACTGGTATTCTGTTAAGATGTCTTGGTGACGATGAGGTTTAGAAATGTGTAGAGGAGACGCACTCGGGTGTGTGCGGTGGCCACGTGAATAGTCAGATGCTCGCCAAGAAGATCATTCGGCAAGGCTTTTATTGGCCCACTATGGAAGAGGATTGTGCTGTCTATGTCCGTAGGTGTGTCAAGTGTCAACTTCACGCCGATAAAATCCATTCACCATCTTCCTCACTTCATCCAATATCCTCCCCATGGCCTTTCTCCATGTGGGCATTCGACATCATTGGTCCCCTAGGTGATCCCAATTCCCTCACCAAGCAGAAATCTTTCATCCTTACTGCGACGGAATACTTCACCAAATGGGCCGAAGCTGAAGCTTACGCGGAAATCAAGGCGTCAACAGTCTGCAAGTTCATCATGAAAAACATCCTCGCTAGATTCGGCGTCCCAAGCACAATCGTCACCGATAATGGGCCACAGTTCATTTCTCAGGACCTACAGGACCTCTGCAAAAGGTACGCAATTACATTGCATCATTCATCGCCTTATTACCCACAAGGTAATGGCCAAGCGGAGGCCACCAATAAAACATTGCTCAAAATCATCAAAAAAACCTGCGAGTCTAGTAAGTTTTCAGACTGGCCAGAAAAATTTATCGAAGCCCTATGGGCCTATCGCACTTTAATCCGTACCCCCACCGGGCAGACTCCATTTGCCCTTACTTATGATATGAAAGCGGTAGTCCCGTACGAGACTCTGATCCCTTCTCTCAGGGTACAATTGGACGAGGAATTTCCCCTCGACGATCGTCGTAATTCACTCCTCGCCCAGTTGGAACTCTTGGATGAGAAGCGGCTGGCCGCTCCCGAACACGCGCGTGTGTATCAAAATAGACTCGCTCGCTTTTACCAAAAGAAAGTCGTTGAGAGAAAATTCAAAGTCGGTGAGATGGTCATAAAAAGAATTTTTGTCAAACCTGGAGGGCCGCGTTCTAAGCTCCAACCCTATTGGGAAGGACCATTTGTAATTCAAGCCGTGTACCCTGGCAACGCCTACAAGCTAATCAACGCCGAAGGGACCGAGTTATCCCACCCTTGGAATGGGTTTTATCTTAAGAAATACTAACCTTAGCACAAAACAAAAAAAATGATTAAAAGATAAAAACATCGAAAACAAAGAAATATTGAAAACCACTAAAAATATGGAAAATTCAAAATGTCGATGCCTGGCAGTCACCATGTAGTTAAGTCCCTGCATCTAACCTTCATGTTAGGATATGGCACATTAAGGCTTGGTAGGCATCGGGTCTTGATTTGCCAGAACTGTGGAGATCCCTGTCCGGCCACGTCGGCCTATGCTCGCTCGGAGGAAGCTAACATGTGCTCACGTATGTATTTTATTCAAAAAAGTCGGTAGCATCACCTACGGTGGGGCCCCATCCAGAAGATCTCCGGAAGCTGTAATCTTTATTCTTTTCTCTTCGACCAAATGAGATAGTCGGCGCCCTTAAAACGCTGAGCATGAGAAACCGAAACTCAAACCCCAAAAGCAAGAGTAGGATCCATTTCCTCGAGCATCGATCAGAGCACGAGAAGAGGGCAGTGTCCCCGCAGGCATACGAAAAGGGAGCCCACAAACGTCAAACGACTATATCTCCCTCACAAAAAGAAATACAAAATCAAAATCAAGAGAAAAGCCTGGTCGTGACCGTGCCTGTTGCGATAAACGGAACCCCTCAAAGCAAAAGTCTGAATCCACAAAAGGGGCCGTGGAATGTAAATGCTCGAGATTTGGTCCGAAGTTGTCTGAACGGAAAGAGTTAATGGACCCTTATTCGCTCGCTGGGTTAACGGTTTTGCCGATCCTCTCAGGAGGTTTATCCCCCACGCTCTTCCTTCTTCCTCTAAAGATGAAGGTTCGATGGAGTTTCTGAAGGGTGAAAACTGCCCAGGGTCTGCGACCTTATTTTAATATACACATATGGTTACCTACTTTGAAAAGCAAAAGCTATCGCTGCGACGGAGTCTCCGTGTTTCTGGCTGGTCAAGACCCCTGTTTACCGCCTTGATGTCTTCTTGTTTAACCTCGGGCTTAGGCCAGTGTAAGCGCGTCACCTATGGGTGCGACGGCGTCTGATTCCGGGTCAGCGTCGCGCGGTTGGTCGTTAGGGTTCCAGGGTGTTCCATCATATACCATCTAGAGTTGTGAGGAAACAGACCCGGGTCGGGCAAATCATTTATCTCGAACACCTTTTGGGTGAATCCCTGTGGTCGGAAGCGACTGGGAGCCTAAGCATGGCATGACGGTATTGTCATCAGGGTAAGTCTTAGCCGGCGGGATCATCATTCGAGGGGTCTAGAGGCCCAAATCAACCTATATGTGCACTTAGGATACCTGGGAGGTTAGTAAAAAACCCCTGTCTCACGTAGGTTAGGTGCCATTTGGGTGCTTGCCAGGCGTTAGCAAGAAAAAAAATTGAAATGATAAAAACAACAAAAAATAGAAAAGAGAAAATGCACATATTTACAAACAAAAAATCTTTTTTATGATAAAACAAAAAAAAGCCAAATATAAAAAAAAGAAAACAAATCAATTTTGCATGATTGCATTTGCGTGCAACATCTCACTTTTAATACCGCTTGCATTCGTGTGCTTGCTTGTCGCATTTATCATCACCGCATCTTTCCCTTGCCTTCGTTAAATAAAGGCTTGGCCCCTTGACCAGTTATCAAGGACAGTCACAGTGACCATTTGCTTATTGAGCAAGGGGCCAAGTCAGAACAGACATTCTGATTTGTTTGTTTCAGTGATGTGTGCAGGGATTCAGGCAACAGAAGCAAAGGTAAAAACCAAACAAACCGAACCTTGTATTTTATTCCAAAAGTAAAAAAAATTATATCAAGTTCCGCCCTCTCTCTCTGCATTACTCGTCCCACTACTCTCCGGGTAAAACGCTCTCAAAGGCGCTACCCAACTACGAAAAGCGGTACTCCTACCGCTCTGTACTCCCCTTCCTATTCCCACACCCCGACATTGATCCACGGAAGCAGCAGAGAAGCTACCAACACGAAAGTCACGCTCTCGTGCTCTTCGGTAGCGCTCCTCACCATCTCTCAGCCACTGTTCAGCAAGACCAAGGCTGATTCAGAGTTCGAATAGTTGGGCCTCCATGGCCCTTCGTTCCTCCCTTTCAGTCAATCTGTTGGCTCTTTCTCTCTCTGCGTCTCTTTCTCTCTCTGCCCGTTCTCTCTCACGGTCTTCCCTCTCCAACTGAAGAGTGATCCTCAGTTCCACGGCATCCCTAGAGGAGTCGTCATCAGGATGATGCCGCAGTTCCCTCTCCAGTTCTGCTATCTTAGCCTCCCTCTGCGCAGCTTGGGCAAGCACTTCTTTCGTCTCCTTTTCCTGCCAAGTGTACCATCTCAGATACACGATAAGGTGTAAACAAAGAGAACTCAACATCGAAACTTTTACCTGTATACAAAGCATCCCTTCTGCCTCCGCAGCACGCTGCGTGGCGTGAGCAAGTTGCTCATGAAGCAAGTCGAGTTCTGAGGTGGGAATCCACAAGCTGGAAGAGGCACCACCTACTCCCATCGCTGGGGAAGCCGCGCCAATCTGGGCATGCTACGACCGTGTGAATTAGCAGCCAACATCTGGAATCTGGGGTTTTAATTAGGAACGCATTGTACACCTACCAAGGCACTCGTAGCTCCGCGGGCATCGCCCAACTGTTGCTCCATATCTGCCAAGCGAGTTCGTAAATTCACTATCATGGCATCCCGGACATCCTGCAGCCTTACGAGTCAGCATTTTTACCAGAAAACCAAGAAAAGGAGAAAGAAGAAAAGAGAAAAGGGGAAATCTACCTCCACAAGTCCCCGGGGTTGAAACCGCTCTGCGTACCTTGTCTTGTATAGACGCAGGTAATCCTCGCTATCCCGTGCCTGCGATTCTATAATCGTGCCACCCCGTTGCCAGTCTTCATACTGTTCAAGGAACCGCACGCGCCAGTCAATGCAGGTCGCCGATCCTCGCGTCTCTCTCCCAACGCGAGGTGGCGCAGCAGAATCCACCCATTCTTGAGCCAGTCCCAAAGTCCTCATAACCAATCATAGCCGAAGCGGCTCGATTTCATTCAGGCAGTGCATCCACAATTCCCGTCCGAATCGAACACGACTTGCTAGAACTTACGGCTGGTCGGCATCGACCATGTCTGAGTAGGCTCTCCAGTTTACCATCGCTGCAGGGAACTCCTGTAGCTCCCGCCTTAGCACCATCAGTTGGTAAGTTAGGGGTGCCACACTCATGATGGGTTCCCACCGCCTGGCTAGTGGCACCATCGCGGGTCGCCAATGCCGAGCTCTCCCCATGGGGAGGTAATAATAGCTCCACAGCTGCTCGGTGCAGGTCATCATTACTTTGCAAAAACAAGAAAAAAATACAAAACAAGCAAAACCAAAAATACCTGGATGAATGGTGTGAAACCACTCACAGCCATCTCACGATCCGCTTTTTGAAATAGGCCTGCAAACAAGTGTGCCAGCATGGCAGCTCCCCAGGCATAGTATCCTACTCTTTCAAGGTCTGACAGCAGCTCCAGGAAGCGACATTGGATACCGTCCCCTTTCGAGCTCAGTACCAATCTCCCCAAAAAGAAGAGGAGAAATCTTCTCAAATCTATGTTGCATCTTTCCCAGTTGCCGAAATCTGTGCAGTACACGACACGGCATCCTATTTCCATCCTTTCCATGAACTCTTCTGAGGATTCATCGTCCCGCCGACGAGTGTCGGTGAGCCCTAACGCATCCATGAGGGACGCCCTAGCTACCGACCTATTTTTCTGACCATCTAGGTCCAAACCTAGTAGCTTCCGAGCACCTTCTCGGTAATCCGCATAAGTGACCCCGGTCACTGCCTCGCCCTCCACCTTCAGGTTTGTGATCCAGATCACGTCCTCCAAGCTGGGCACCATGTGCCCCCAGGGCATCAGGAATGCCCGACTCACTGGGTCCCATCTCTCACACAAGGCTTGGATCAGGACCAGGTCGAGCTGGATCGGCTCGATCCGAAGAAAGGTGCCAAAACCCATCACGTCTAGCCTGGCCTTCTGAAAATCTGGGAGACCTCGGTATGCTGCCACTACTAACTCCAATGAGATCTGTGATTTCATCACACTCTACAGGGAATGGAGAGGAGGTTTGGTCAGAAAGAAAGGAAGAAAAAAGAATGAAAAAAAGGGCAAGAAAGCTCAGCTTACGAGTTGTGATTGGGCCCTTTTGATGAAGTGCCCTTCGAGGTCCGAAAGCCTCCTGGAACTACTACCACTGGATCTGCTTCTCTTCGAGGAGTGGGAAGATTCGCCCTCCATCCAACTCTCGGAATTTTGTACTCCTCCTCTCCCGTGAGAACTTGTGCTACTCGAGTTAGCTCTCGATATACCTGGGAGGATAAAAGGGACAAGAATTTATAGAAATGGAAGGAGTGTGGGCCAAGATTGCCTCCATCACCTTTTAATGATAGCCCTCGCAATGAGGCACCTGCCATCGGTCCCGTGTGTCACTTCACCGCTCGCACAGGGTGATTGATTGGATGAAGAATATGACGACTAGCACCCTATGTTGTCTAGGGATACCCTATCATGTTTTGAAGGACGTCCGCAAAATTTGACGCAACATCCGGGAGAAGGAACTAGGGCCGTCATTATTGACTTCGACGACAGATTCCTGTGGAAAATGGTCACAACAAGACGCGATTCTCTGCTTGAGGTGGAGTCTCGGCAGACCCATCACATGGGAATAGTGCAAAGGAGAGGAAGTGTAGGGAAGAAGAAATGCACAAGAGAACAAACGAGCAGCAGAAAATCAAATCACTCCATTCATAATTCTACATAAGCTGTCATAAACACTACAATCATAGAGAGGTGGCGGGTCCACTAGCTTACCAACTCTTGCCATTATCTTCATGCTCGTCCCTCTAGGCGTCCCTCTCCTCTCCCCTGAGGTGAGGGTCCCTCAGAAGCCTCCGGGATCCCCGTATAGTAGCACCCGTCTCGCCTCGTGGCGTCGGCTCCACAGCAATGACTCGCTGCTCCTCCCCTGGCGTGGCAAAGAAGCCACTAGCGGCAAAGTGACCAGACTGGCGCAGTCGCTCCCCGAACTCTCGTGCTCTCTCGTAGCGCGTCTCCATCCCTCCTAGTCTCTGCACGACAGCCTGAAGGCCCAGCTGGAGCTCCCTCACTTGGGCCTCCAAGGCCCTCCTCTCGGTCTGATCTCGCTGTCGCTCGGACCTTCTCTCGGCTTTCTCTCTCTCTGCCTCTCTCCTCATAATCTGTAGAAGAACCCTTAACTCCAGGATGTCTAGAGAAGGTCTCTCCTCACCGCGATGTCGCAGCTCTGCTACAGTGGCCACCCAGGCATCACGCTCCTCTTCCGCCAGGGCAGCCCGAGCCACCGCACCGGCAAGTTGCTCCCGGAGGGAGGCAATCTCAAGAAAAGGGGCCGAGGAACTGGAAGATGTGCCGCCAGCCACTCCCACCATCGCTGTCTGCTGGGCACGCTGGAATGAACAAACAATAGTAGTCAGCTAAGCTCCACATTTAAAAATAAAAAAATGCAGCACTTAGCTTACCAGGAGTGACAGTTCCTGTTGAGTGGCGGCCAGCTGCCGCCTGACCTCGGCTAATTGGGCACGCGACCCGTCGACCTCGCGCGTATCCCCGGCTTGCGGAAGCCCCGCATAACTCTCTCTCTGCCGCCGCAGGAAGTCGACACTATCCTGCACCAGTACGCTCCCTTGCTGCCCAGGGAGACGTATGCGTCAATCTTCAAGCTTCGCCTTGCCGCGACTCTCCTTCCTGACGCGGCTCGGCTCGTCTGCACTCGCCCACTCATCGGCCAGGCCCAGGGTCCTCGCCAAGTCCTGCACCAAGAAAGAAGGGCCTCGCATCATAACAAAGAACGCGTCCCCTGTCTAGGACACATCCATCATTTGAGTGCAACACTCGCCGAACCCTTTCCCCCCTCGCGCGGCTCGCTTCAAAACTTAAAATGGATCAAAAGAGGAAGAGATCGGAGGACCTACCAGACCGTGTTCACCTCCCTCCGCGACATCGGGCCCCTCGGGTCCCTCGGGGGCCCGAAGCGGCCCTTCCTCCTCCATGGACGCCGTTCCGTGTTCTTGCGTGTCCCTCCTCGGGTGAGGAGTTCCTCGTCCCTCTCCACCTTCACCATGGTCGGGCCCACCGAACTCCATCGATCAAACGAGGAGGAAGATGAAAAAGGGGGCAAGCGAGTTTCGGCGGAAGGCGGGCTCGTTTGCGGGTAAGGCACGGGAGAAGAAAGGCCATCCGACGCTTTAAATTTGAATTCAAGGATTAAGACACATCCTCGCGCCTGGACGCGCCCAAAAAGGGAGAAAGGACCATAATCCCCCTGTGCAAAGTAGTTCCCTTCTGTCCAGGGCAAAAGTCTCGTGAAGCGTAAACAACGTGGTGCAAAAGAAAGTGCGGGAAAGAAAAGGGCACGCCACATGAAATCCATTTCATATAATAGTCAAAGTACATCATACAGTGAGAAGGGTGACGTGTACAAGCAACTCTCTAACTCTCGCTGCCACCCTCCTGGTCATCTCTCTCCTCCCTCCTCTGCTGGGGATCCCTAGGGGGCCTCTGCGAACCCTGAGAAGCCGTGCTCGCCTCGCCCTGCGGTGGCACTCCAGCCTCGAAGGCGCGACGACGCTCCTCGGCCGAAGAAACCAGATAGCTGCCCATGGAAAAAGAACCAGACTGACGAAGTCGTGCCCCGTGTTCCTTCGCCCTCTGGTATCGCTCCTCGCTCTCCCGAAGCCTCCCCTCCGCCGTGCCGAGACTCAATCGGAGCTCCAGCAGCCGGGCCTCCAGAGCCCTCCTCTCATCCCAGTCTCGCATTCCCTCCACCCTCCTGTCCTCCCTCTCTCTCTCCCTCTCTTCTCTCTCTCTCACCGCCTCCCTCCTCGACAGCTCGAGGGTGATCCGCAGATCCAGCACGTCACGAGGGAGCTCCTCAGCCTCCCGTCGACGCTCCTCCTCCAGCTCCACAATCCGGGCGTCACGCTCCGCCACCCGAGCGTCGCGCTCCTGCTCGGCACGAACAGCACGCGCCAGGGCCTCTCAGATCTCGGCCACCTATCAAATTATGCGTGCATCGTAAGAGAGAGGTGAAGGATGAAAGAGTGACTAGAAGAGGGTCAGGGCCAAGTAGGCACTCACTCGAGCCTCGCGGTCACGCTCGGCCTCCTCAGCTCGAGCCACCGCATACGCCAGCTGCTCCTGAAGGGCAGAGATCTCCGGGGGAGGATCCCGCGAACTGGAACCCGCTCCACCGGCCATCCCGGCTGCCGCCCTCTGGTGGGCCCGCTGAAACACAGAGCAAACGACAGTTAGAGGCCAAGTATCAAAAATCCAGGTCACAAAAAAATGCATCCCATAAACTCACCAGGATCTCCAACTCCTATCGGATGGCCACCAACTGCCGCCTGGCGTCCGCCAACTGGGCCCGCAGGTCGGCGATCATGTTGTCACGAGCATCCTGCATTGCACATAAGTTAGTGCCACATGCATATACATATAGAAGGGTGAAGCATTTTCATTTCACTTACCCCTGCCATACCACCAAGGAAGAGGCGGTCCCCGTGCGTAGCCCGGTACCGTCTCAGGTAATCAATACTGTCCTGTACATGGGACACCACTGGGACCCCGCCCTGCTGCCAGTCCTGGTACTGTGCTGGGAAGCGCGTATGCCAGTCCACTATCTTCGCCTTCCCCTTGGTCTTCCGCCCGATGCGGGCCGGCTCATCTACATCAACCCACTCCTGGGCTAGCCCCAACGTCCTCATAACCAGCCTCAGCCGAAGCGGCTAGAACTCGTTCAGGCAATGGACCCACACGTCCGGCCTAAAACGAGGAAGACCCGCTACAACCCAAGGCTGGCCAGCGTCGCCCATGCCCAGGTAGGGTCTCCACACCACCTGCATCACCATACATGCATGATATTAGTTGCCATTCAGTCACATAAGAAAACACAAAAAATCATACACATCATACCATGGCCTCAGGATACTCGCTCAGCTCCCGACGAAGTGACGCCAGCTGGTAGCTGTGTGGTGCCGCTACCACGACCGGCCTCCACTGTCGCGCTAGAGGAACGGCTCTCCTGTTCCCCTGCCTGGCCCTCCCCATCGGGAAGTAGTAATAACTCCACACCTGCATCCATCATACATCATTAGCACGAGTAATTGCATATTTAACTACGGTAAAATGCATAAATAAATTGTGTACCTGGACAAAAGGTGCGAAACCGCTGACTGTCGTCTGCCTCTCTGAAGTCTGGGAGAGATCGGTAATCAAATGGGCAAGCAGAGCCGCTCCCCACGCGTAGTGCCCCACTCTGTCAAGGTCCGCCCGGATCCCGAGGAAACGGCAGTGGATGCCATCCCCCTTCGTCCCCAGCAGAAGGCGGCCCAAGAAGAAGAAAAGAAACCTCCGGAGGTCTAGGTCCACCAGCTCCCGCTCGCTCGGGTCCTGGGTGAAAGCTGCACGGGCATCTCCCTCCAGTCGTGCCAGAAACTCCGCTCCAGTCTCGCTAACCCGCTGGCGCGGGTTGATGAATCCGAGTGCCTCCATAATCTCCACTCGGCCAACTACCCTACTGTCTCTATCAGTCACGCTTGTCTCTAACCACAGCAGGTCCAGGGCACTCTCTCGGTAGTCGGGGTAGGTGACTCCACTCACCGCCTCTCCGTCCACCCGTAGCCCTGTGATCCGAGCCACGTCCTCCAGTGACGGCACCATGTGCCCCCAGGGCATCAGAAACGCCCGGCTTGGCACGTGCCACCGCTCCCTCAATGCCTGGATAAGAGGAAGGTCGAGCCGAAAGGGCTCGATCCTAAGGAAAGCTCCAAAGCCCATAGCGTCCACACGCGCCCTCTGAAAGTCTGGCAGCCCACGGTATGCCGCCACCACTAGGGACCAGCTGATCCGGCCCTTCATCACGCCCTGCACACCACAAAACCAACAAAAGAACACATCAGCATCATGGATAGTAATAAACAATAACATTGTATATGCTACTTAGTTATTTTATTTTTATTTTTTTAAAAAAAGTATTTTTGTTTTTTTGGAGGCGTCCAACTCCTAGGACGCCTCCTTTTTATTTTCTTCATTTTATTTTTTAGAAAAACCCCAAATAAAAAACAAAAATAAATAAAAAAAATAGATATATTATTTTGGAGGCGTCCTACGTTCTGGACGCCTCCTTATTTTTAAATCCTATTTTATTATTTTATGTAAATGAATAAATAAATAAAAAGAAAAAAGAAAATTTGGAGGCGTCCAGGCCCCTGGACGCCTCCATCCCTCACTCACCGGTCCTCACCGCATGGCCTCTCATCCGCCTATCCAGCCTATTAAACCAATAGATTGAAGTTCCGAAGAGCTTATCGGGTCGTGATCATCCTCTCCCGCGTCGCCAGCATCCATTGCAGCCTCCACGGCCAAAGGAGGAGCCTCCTCCTCCGCGGCAATCTCCTCCACATCAGTAGCCTCCTCGGCATCGTCCCTCAGCCTCCTCGGACGACGAGCCCGTCGTTTGCGCTTCTCTCCACCCTGGCTCGGGCCTCCTTGCTCCATTGGGACTAAGAATGGGTCGTCTGGATTGACTGGGTCGTTTGAATGAACAGTAAATGAGCAAAGGGGGGGAGGCCCCCCCCCATATATATAGAATCCACTTTATTTGGGGCGTCCAGGCGCCTGGACGCCCCCCCTTTTTTTATTTTTTTCAAAATTAAAAAACATAGGGGCGTCCAGGCGCCTGGACGCCCCCAAAACAAAAAAAAAACTAAAAAAATTATAAATAAAAAATTAGGGGCGTCCAGGCCCCTGGACTCCCCCATAATAAAAAAAAAATTTAAAAAAATATAATAAAAGAAAAAAAAGAGATAAGAGTATGTATATAATCCAAACAAAAGAAAAAACACAAAGAAAAAGAAAAACCACAAAAAAGATAATAATAATTAAGGGGACGGGGGTCCAAAACATCCATGCCAGATTTTATTCCATCAGAGAAGCAGAATAGGCTACATCAGGGGTTTAGGCGCCTTAGGCCTTAACTTCCCCAGTTCGGTCACATAAGCTCTCCACAGCTCGCATTCTTCCCCCACATGCGCTAAGGCCTTTCCCGCAACACTCATCTTCCAGGGTGCTTTGACGACCTTCGCTTCCTTCGCATCTGCTTCAGTACCCAACTCTCTCTTCTTCAAAGGAACGATGACAGTCGGTAGTGGGAACGAATGGCGTGGAATGCCGACCTGGAGGCAGCATCGATGCGCGTTATAAAGGATAAACTCGGTCGCGCCGATCAGTTGAAGATCAACTTCGGGAGAAGGCCTCATGAGGAGATCAAGCGAAAGCAAACATGCCGGTGCGCAAGTGAAGAAGCTTTGTGTCATGATGCGGAAGTGGGACCGCCAGTCTTCACGTTTCTTCAGTCACGGAACACGGTTCACTACAGTGCCACCAAAGCCTAACACGTCGGCTATGTAATGAAGCGGGCTTTGTTGGAAGAGCTTCGAAGCGGTTGGCATTCCCTCACGGTGATCAAACTTGAAATGCAAATCCAGCCAGCAATTCAGGACAAGTGCGCTACCAAAAGGAGGCTTACCCAGGCTCAAGGCAGTAAGGCCATTATATAGGTAGGCAAGGACAGCGGGTCCCACCCTCTTTCCACGCCAGATCCCGCAGATAGCACTCAGTTGGTCTTCCTCCACCATGTTGTCAGTATAAGGAAACAAGAGAGCACCCGCCAGACAAATGGTGAACCCTTTCATGATTCCCTCCAAATAGTCATCGTCTGGTAACCCTCTCAGGGCCTCCATGACCCATTACGCGAGCTTTTGCAAATCAATTCCCTTTTGAGTACGAACCTTTTGGGCTACGTCGGGCGGCAAGAAACTTCCAAGGACGCTTTCGGAAGTCCCCCGTGTCAGCATCTGCATAGCCTTCACCTTCCCGTCACTCTTGAATTTCTTCAATCCAAGCAGAAGTTCCACCTCCTCGAGGAGGATGGTCACCTCTTAGGTTGGGAAGATAAAAGTGTGGGTCTGGGGATGCCAGATCTCCACTAGTGCGCCCATAGCCGCCCAGTCCATACGAATCTTCTCATAGTGTTTGGCGTGAATAAGGAGCCCCTGTAGATGCCACTTCGAGAGTATGGCCCTCATGCCGATGGAGATGTTGGAAGTTAGCTTTGAAAGCCATGGCAGTTTGGAAAACTTCCTCGGACCTAGGAAGAGTGGATATAGCTGGAAGAGAAAAGAAAGAAGAAGAAATGAAGGAAGTAAGAAGAAGGTTTACGTGGAGAAATTTGAAAAGAATCAGCTTACCATATACGACATGATCGTCCCACTCAAATGACCCTCGAGATCGGAGAGTCGCCTGATCTCGCTGCTAGGCCTGCTCCTCTTCATAACGCGGGAAGACTCTCCTTCCATCCTGAAATCTCTAGATTCTCCCCTCTTTCCTCTCCTGAGCTTCCAAAACCCACCTTGATGCTTTTGAATGAACTAGCCTAAGGGGAGTTCTTATAGGAAGGATAGGGCGCTATAGGACGGAACATGTCACATCAACGGTCAATGTCAGGATTTTGGCTAGATCTCCTTTCCATTGTGGTGCGATTCTGTTGCGATTCTGTTACTTTCCGGTGTTATTAATCCGTGCTGGCCTGTGCAGGTTTTTACTAATGGACGTCTTTGTCCTATTTCCTGTCCCACCTTTCACTGGTTGGTCCCACCATGTCATGCATCGTAGTATATGATACCTACGCTACTAGAACATGTCAAGGACCTTGCGGCCCGAGCAAATCTGGGATTTGAGTTCCCCTTGAACAAAAACAGTGATGATCCCGGAAGAATTTGGGTTGTACGGATAGGCTGTTAACTTGTGGTAGCATGGGAACGACGGTTCCATTCAGTGGGTTGGTGCGCAGATAAACGGGCCCCAGCCCAGTGTCGGCTCACCGGATCGGTATCCTGACCCGCTCTTAACAAGTTGACAATATTACCCTTGGCTATTTTCTATTTTAGTTTGTTTTAAATTTTTCTTTAAGCCCAGCATGCATTCATATAGGACTTTGATTTATTGCGGAAGATTATTCAAGTGATTCGATTGCGAAAGCCGCTGTGCTTCAATTCTTACAAATATGAGATATTCCACTCCGAATAAAATACTAAATTTCCTTGAAACGGCCTTACGCTGCTCTTCCAAAGGAGACCCTTGTTTGGACAGACCCTCAGATATTCCTTTACTTTTTACCTTGTTTGACCCACCTTGGCCGCAGCACTTCCACATTGGCTGGTAATCGCTCCCCAAAGGTGAAACCTCCGGTTTATGACCCAGGTACTTCCACACCGAGAAGTTGGTCTCTTTTTCATGCCTGAGCGCACATCTCACCCTCCCTTATTTGATCTCCGTCCAAGCAATTGTCAAGATTTGAAAGACCTTCTTCAAAGGTTGCCTCATTGAAACTCCAGGAAAAATTCCAGACAGTAACGTCAAAAGCGTGTCTCATCACACCTTGGCATCAACTTATCAGTCCGCTCCCACTTCATTTCACTCCACTTTGATACCATTTCACTACATGTCGCTCCCTTGTAAAGCAGACGCCAAGGCGGGGCAGCTGTAGACACGCCATTCCTGACGCCTCCTGCGAAAGTCTCATATTACTATACGACGCCCCGCGACGGCTTACGCATTTCAAATCTCTTAAGTGCTTCCTTGTCTTGGGTCTTTTCCTGCCTTTTTCGGCATCCGGAATCGTCTCGTCACGGCATTCGGACGGCATCAACACCAGTCGGACGCATCAGAGGTTCCGAAACCAGGAAGGGTGTCTGCCGGGCGGGCGCCAACGCCTGAACTGAGGAGCCGGGTGGGTCTTTATGGGGGCGTCCAGGCCCCTGGACGCCCCCATTCTTTTAATTTATTTTTCAAAGCCCAGAACCAAATAAAAAATAATATATTAATGGAGGTGTCCAGGCCCCTGACGCCTCCATAAAAAAAAATAAAAAATATAAAATGCCAGCTTTGGCATAAAAACAAAACAAAATATAAAATACATTTTCTTGGAGGCGTCCAGGACCCTGGACGCCTCCATCAACTCCCTCACGGGCGCCGCCCATCGAACGACGGTTTGTCGCGTGCGAAAAAATCCAAATTATGGAGACGTCCAGGCAGCTGGACGCGCCCATTTCAAAATCACGAGGCGCCGCTCACAAAACCACGCATTGTGCCAAACAGCGTGCGGCCGTCGGTGGGGTTCGGTGGACCTGTTTGAGGTGTCCGGGGCCCTGGACGCCTCCACAAAAATATTCCTAAAAAATAAATAAAAATAGAATAAAATATTAGTTCGGCCCTGATGGAGGTGTCCAAGGTCCTGGACGCCTCCACCCTCCGGAGCCCTATAAATAGAGGCCCACCCCCCTCAGTTCTGAGGGAGCTTCTAAGAGATCCGATAGGCTGCCGGAGCCCAGAGGCTACCGGAGTCATTTCTAACCCGTGGGGTCTTTTGTAGGTGGAGGTTCTGTCGGCTTCTTGGGTGGCCAGGCTCGAGAGAGGAAGGCTATCTTCATCCACCGCGCTTCCACGTCGTCCCTACGCTGCCGGAGCTCCGCCGGATCTCACCTTCGGCTCATCCAATAAGCCTTTTCTTCCCCTTTTTCTCCATAGTTCTTTACATTCATCATATTGCATCCTCTATCTTCCTACATAAGGGCGCCGTCTCTTGCATACTTCTTGCATTCATCATCGCATTTTCCTCCTACTCGAGTCTGAGAGGGGTTTAAAACCACACCAACCAGGTGTGTGTCAGGTCACGATCTCGTTACTTTTATTGCAAGGAATTGTTACTACACTGCCATTTTCTAATTCCGTTCGTTTATTGTCTACTGTTTTACAAGGGTACCCAAGGAAAGCCCTCTCCGTCGGCCGACCGAAGGGGGAGGAAGAAGCAACCCGCCATCTCCCGCTCTTGAGGTAGGCGCGATCACTTTCTTTATTTTGGGGTCTTTTGGCCCCTGGCGATCACATCTTGTTCTCGAGGCCGCGGCGAGTCACTTCCCCAATGGCCGTTTAAATTCCCGTTCTTATATTCTCTTTATATTCTGTTGTATTCTGCTCATATTCTCGAGGCCGCGGCGAGTCACTTCCCCAATAGCCGTTTAAATTCCCGTTCTTATATGTTATATTCTTATCTATTCATATTCTCGAGGCCACGGCTAGTCACTTCCCCAATGGCCGTTTAAATTCCCGTTCTTATATATTATATTCTTATCTATTCATATTCTTGAGGCCGCGGCGAGTCACTTCCCCAATGGCCGTTTAAATTCCCGCTCTTTATATTCTCCTTATATTCTGTTATATTCTTATCTGCTCATATTCTCGAGGCCGCGGCGAGTCACTTCCCCAATGGCCGTTTCAATTCTTGCTATTTAATTTCTGCACCATTCCCGTCCCCCCGAGGTCACGGTGAGTCACTTCCCGCTATGGCCGTTTAACCCTCATATCTTGCTATATTACATTTGTCCCGCTCGCCCCGCCGGAGCAATCTCCCGTGGTGGCCCCTTCTCTCTTCTCTTATTTCTGTGTTGCAGCAAATAAAAGAGGAGCCCGCGCACTCCGCGTCCTCTTCGCACCCCGAACCGCGTGACGTCACTCACAGTCCTCTGTCTCGTACCCAGGGTCTCCAATTTAACGAACCATGCCTCTCTTGCATGATAGATAGAAACATCTCATATGACCTCGTCACACTCATGCCTTCGCATCTTCATTCCGGCCTCGACAGCCCACTATCTCGATAATTAATCAAAGGTTTTCCCTACTCGTGGGGGATGTAATTAACGCCATAGCCTTTATGGTGTGGCGGACTGCTGGTCCCGACCGAATCTCACTCAATCAGTCAGTTAATTACCGGTTAGTTAATTGGTTGATTGATGCGTAAATAAACCAAATAAGCCCAGTAATAAAACATCTTTGTTAATACCAAAAATAAAAAAGGAAATCCCATGGGAAAACAGCAGGAGAGCGTCCACCCTTTCAAGGAAAGGATGGGGGCCTCGCTCCACCGCGTGCCGGGATTCCAGAGGTTGCCAAATCGGTACAAATGTAAGTCTCGTTGGCCAGAAATGTCGCAAATACGACTGCTGGCTGATGTATGCGTATGAAGGATTCACATGTCTCATTGAAAAGGACGGAAGGTCCATCTTAGACAGGTTATAATATTGATCACGGTGAGGTGCCGTGTGATCATAAAAAGACTTCATTATCGGCATTGGGTTTATGCCGATGCAAGGAGATGGGTGTGCTTTATCAGAATAGACGAAAGGTCTACTCTGGTTGGATTTCATTACCGGCGGGACAACTGATGGGAGTGTCACCAACAGGTAAAGCATATGTTTTCATGCTAACCACATTACCGACCCAAGCGCCCTTTCAGGTTTTCACCGGAGCCAGCCCCCTCTTGTTTTTACCCACGCGCCATTTCGGGTTTTCACGTGGCGGGGTACCCGATTTTGCCCGTGACGCCCTTTCGGGTTTTCGTCACAGTCGGGTTATGGCCATTTTTTCCCTTACTCAGAATATCCGAGTAAGTCTGGCGAGGCACCTGTATTTTAAGCCTCAATTCTCGGGGTAAAGTCGGGCTTGAGGAGACACTGGCCGATCTTGCCGACGATGACAAGGGCCATGAGGGAGTTGACCGATCTTACCGATGGTGACAAGGGCCAGAGGTAGGTCGACCGGTCTAGCCGATGATGACAAGGGTCGCAAGGAGGCTGACCGATCTTGCCGATGGTGACAAGGGTCAGAAGTAGGTCGACCGGTCTTGCCGATGATGACAAGGGTCGCAAGGAGGCTGACAGATCTTGCCGATGGTGACAAGGGCCAGAAGTAGGTTGATCGATCTTGCTGATGATGACAAGGGTCAGAAGGAGGCTGACTGATCTTTTCGATGGTGACAAGGGTCAGAAGGAGGCTAACCGATCTTGCCGATGGTGACAAGGGTCAGAAGTAGGTCAACCGGTCTTGCCGATGATGACAAGGGCCGTAAGGAGGCTGACCGATCTTACCGATGGTGACAAGGGCCAGAAGTAGGTCGACCGATATTGCCGATGATGACAAGGGTCAGAAGTAAGTTGACCGATCTTGTCAATGATGACAAGGGTCACAAGGAGGCTAACCGGTCTTGCCGATGGTGACAAGGGTCATAAGTAGGTCGACCGGTCTTACCGATGATGACAAGGGTCGCAAGGAGGCTGACCGATCTTGCCAATGGTGACAAGGGCCAAAAGTAGGTTGACCGGTCTTACCGATGATGACAAGGGTCAGAAGGAGGCTGACCAATCTTGCTGATGGTTACAAGGGTCAGAAAGAGGTAAGTTGGGAACTTTAAAACGTCACTTTATTGACTTAAGCGCCCTTTCGGGTTTTCACCGAAGTCAGCCCCCTCTTGCTTTTGCCGACGCGTTCTCTCGGGTTTTCACGTGGCGGGGTACCCGATTTTGCCTGTGGCGCCCTTTTAGGTTTTCGCCACAGTCGGGTGATAGCCATTTTTGCCCTTGTCCTTGTTTAGGAACAAGGCCGGCGGGGCACCTCTATTTTAAGCCCCATTTTTATCATTATTTTATCATCATTTTTTTTGAACCCATATGAGAGGAGGATGTTGAGAGAGTCGAGGCCTTGTGTCGGGAAAAGACTTATTCGTTAGCAAGAAGGTAATGCTAGCGCAAAGGACAAATTTGTGCCGATTCAGGTGTAGGGCCCGTAATGGTAACACTGTATAAGGGTCGGCTAGGACACGAAGTCTTGTGCCGGGAGAGGGGTTTATTTGTCAGCAAGAAGGTAATGCTGGCGCAAAGGACAGATTTGAGCCGATTCGGGCGTAAGGCCCGGAATGGCAATGCTGTATAAGGGTCATCTAGGACACGAAGTCTTGCACTGAGAAAGAGGGATTTATTTGTCAGCAAGAAAGCAATGCTAATGCAAAGGATAGATTTGTGCTGATTCGGGCGTAAGGCCCGGATTGGCGATGTTATTTATTATATGCGAGCTCGGCCAGGGCAGAGTGCCACTAGACTGAGGTGTGGGTAGCTCGATCAGGGTGGAGTGCCACTAGACCAAGATAAGGGTGGCTCGGTCAGAGCAGAGTGCCTATAGACCAAGATATAAGTAGCTCAGCCAGGGCGGAGTGCCACCAGACCAAAGTGAAGGTAGCTCGGTCCGGGCGGAGTGCCACTAGACCAAGGTGGAGGTAGCTTGATCAAGGTGGAGTGCCACTAGACCAAGGTGGAGGTAGCTCGATCTGGGCGGAGTGCCACTAGACCAAGGTAAAGGGGTAGCTCGATCAGGATGGAGTGCCACTAGACCAAGGGGAAGGTAGCTCGGTCCGGGCGGAGTGCCACTAGACCAAGGTAAAGGGGTAGCTCGATCAGGGCGGAGTGCCACTAGACCAATGTGGAGGTAGCTCTATCCGGGCGGAGTGCCACTAGACCAAGGTAAAGGTAACTCGGTCAGGACAGAGTGCCACTAGACCAAGGTGGATAGAGCTCAGCCAGGGCGGAGTGCCACTAGACTAAGGGTGGGTAGAGCTCGGCCAGAGTGGGATGCCACTAGACCAAGGATGGGTAGAGCTCGGCCAGGGCAGAATGCCACTAGACCAGGGTAGGTGAAACTTAGCTAGGGCAGAGCGCCACTAGACTAAGGCAGATGAAACTTAGCTAGGGCCGAGTGCCACTAGACTAAGGCAGATGAAACTTAACTAGGGCAAGGTGCCACTAGACTAAGGCAGATGAAACTTAGCTAGGGCAGGGCACCACTAGACTAAGGCAGATGAAACTTAGCTAGGGCAGGGTGCCACTAGACTAAGGTAGGTAAAACTTAGCTAGGGCAGAGTGCCACTAGACTAAGGCCGGTAGAGCTCGGCCAGGGCGGAATGCCACTAGACCAAGGATGGACATAAGTCACTCTGGGAATGCTCGTTGAACCGTGTGATATAGCTTCAGGTGTTTCCCATTAAGGGAGGAGAACTAGATGACTCCTTTGTGATCCACAAGGACATACGCACCCCCTTCATATACTCGGTAGACGACATACGGTCTGGCCCAGTTTTCAACCAACTTCCCCTTGGGGTTGGAGGCCATCACTTCTCTTCTTTTAACCATTACCAGGTCACCCTTTTTGAATTCCCGTCCTTTGACCAACTTTTCAAATGCACGGGCCATGCGAGCTTGATAGAGTTGGATATTTTGTTGCGCCCGGAGACGCTTTCCTTCGAGCTCGACGAGCTCCTCCAGTCTTCTTTCTACGTTGGTCTGCTCGCTGCTTACCAATCTGTGCTGGATGGCAATTCACAACGAGGGGACCTCTAACTCAATTGGCACCACAGCCTCCTACCCGTATACGAGGGAGTAGGGTGAGTAGCTTGTCGGGGTCTTGTAGACTGTACGGTAAGCCTAGAGTGCTTTGTACATTCTTTCTTCCCAATCTTTTTTATTAGCCTTGACAGTCTTTGCTAGTAGAGTGCATATCGTCTTGTTGAAGGCTTTTGCAAGTCCATTGGCTTGAGGGTAGTAGGGAGATGATGCCCTTCAGTCGATCTTGTATTTATCGGCTAGTCAGTACACCTTCTGATTCTTGAAGTGACTGCCATTGTCAGAGATGATTCGGCTGGGAACTCCAAACCGGAATATTATATTTTGTCGAAAGAATCTGGCGACCAGCTCTCCCGTCACTTCTCTCAATGCTACTACCTCTGCCCACCTGGAGAAGTAGTCTGTAGCTGCTAAGATATGTTTGCATCCGGATGAAGATGCTGGTAGTGGTCCCACCACGTCCGTACCCCATTGAGCAAACGACCAGCTTGGGATGGTAGGATGCAGTGGCACATGTGGCCTTCTTGACACAGTGCCATGTTCCTGACACTTTTGATAGGCTTTGGCGAACTTGCAGCAGTCGTCAAACATAGAGGGCCAATAGTAGCCCAACTTCTTTATTTGAATTTTCATTTTCGGACTGACCTGGTGTGCCCCGGCTGACCCAGCATGGACTTCTTGCATTACCTGCCCGGCTTCCCCTGGGGATAAGCAGTGAAGTATAATCTTCCTTTGGGCATCCACCATTATTCGGAACAACATTCCATTCCTCATTTCATAAGAGTCTTTGACTCTAAGGAGCTTCATTCTTTGTTCTTTCTCCTTCAGGAGTTGCTGGTGTTGAAACCAATGCAGGACATGCTCCCGCCAGTCGGACTGTTGGATTGCTTCTACAGTTGCCACTTCATTTGCTAGTTCATTGGCTAGAGCTTCTGTCACACTGGGGACCTACCACCGGTTGATTACTGTTATATTCAGGCTTGTATCAGGCGGGACCGCCAAAGAACTGGCCAGCTTTGCGAGGGCGTCAGCTTGAGCATTCTGTCCTCGGTTGATGTGCTTGATGTTAATGAAATAGAATCTTGTCATCAGGCGGAGAGCCAGATGGTAATAAGGAATGAGTTCTTGCTTCCGTACATCGAACTCCCCTTCCAACTATTTTATAACCAGCATGGAGTCCCCAAATGCTTCTAGCATCTGAATTCCCATGGATAGAGCAATCTGTAGCCCGATTATGAGGGCTTCATATTCTGCTTCATTGTTTGTGCAAGGCTTATTTATTGAACATGATGTATGTATGACTTCTCCTTCTGGAGATTCCAGAACTATGCTTGCCCCTGCCTGGACCTTGGCTGATCCAGTTGCTGAGGTGTCAATTCTGGAGGTGCCGTCAAAATACAGCTGCCATAGAGAGGGCCGCACTTGGACGACCTCTAAGGTTTCATCTTCAGGAAGCTCTGGTTCCAGGGGGCAGTCTTCAGGTACTGGATGCTCAGCAAAGAAGTCTACGATAGCTTGGCCCTTGATGGCCCTTTGCGGTACATAGGAGCTATCATACTCCATAAGAATCACCGCCCATTTGCCTAGGCGGCCTTTGAGGGCTGGTTGGGACATGATATATTTAAGCGGATCCTCTTTGGAAATCAACTTAACTTCATGCGACAGCATATAGGGTCGGAGTTTCTTGACTGCGAAGACCAGTGCCAGGAAGATCTTCTCAACATAAGTGTACCTCTCCTCAATTGTGACCATTCTTCGACTGAGGTAATAGAGGGCTTGTTCTTTTCCTTCTTCATTATTCTGGGCCGGAGTTGCATGTGGCTGCTATATAGAGAATTAGCGGCCGTCCTTTCACCGGTGTACCCAGCACTGGAAGAGTCTTTAGATAGTCTTTCAGCATGTCAAAGGCCGTCTGGCATTCTTCATCCCAGTAGAAGGGAACATCTTTCATCATTAGCTTATGGAAGGGGTGGCATCGCCCCGACAAGTTGGATATGAAACGCCGGATGTATGCCAGGTGGCCTTGAAAAGATCTTAGCTCGGAGAGGTTCCTTGGAGAGGGTAACTCATGAATTGCCTTGATCTTTGCGGGGTCTATTTCAATTCCCCGGTATCTGACAATGAAACCCAAGAACTTTTCGCTCGATACTCCGAACGCACACTTCATAGGGTTCATCTTTAATTCATACTGCCTCAGCCTCTGGAAAATAACTCGGAGGTCTTGCAGATGGTCTTCTTTCTTTCTGGTCTTGACTACCAGGTCATCTATGTAGCACTCGACCTTATGGTAGAGCAGCTCATCGAATATTCTGGTCATTGCCCGCTGATAAGTTGCACCGGCGTTCTTTAATCCGAACGGCATTCTCTTGTAGTGATAAATGCCTTTGGGAGTTCGGAAGGCAGTGTGGACCCGGTCATGTTCCGCGATCCATATCTGGTTGTAACCGGATGACCCATCCATGAATGATAGGGCTTCATGACCAGTTGTTGCATCTATCATGACCTCCGTTATTGGCACTGGGAAGTCATCTTTGGGGCATGCTTTATTCAGATCTGAGAAGTCAACACATATCCGAATCAGTCCATTCTTCTTCTTCACGGGCATGATGTTGGCTAGCCACGTGGTATATTAATTTTCCTCGATGAAACCCACATCAATGAGCTTGTCGACTTCCTTACATATTTGAGTGATGAGCTCTGGCCTCATGTGTCGCGGCGGCTGCTTCACCGGTTCGGCCTCAGGGCTTATGGTTAGCTCATGCTGTGAGACTACGGGGCTCAGTCTTGGCATTTCCTTGTAGGTCCATGCAAAGCAATCCTGATATTCCTGTAGCAGCTGGATATATAGCCTCTGCTCTTTAGTAGATAACTTGGCACTGAGGAAGGTTGGCCTGGGGTCATCTTCATCTCCCAAGTTGACTTCTATCAGTTCATCGATTGTGGCTTGGCCTCCGTCTTCTATCTCCGGGGGTGCAGGCTGGAGGTCGACGAAGTCTAGTATGTCATCTTCGAGGTCAAGGACCTCTATCTCTTCATCTTGCCTTATCTGAGCTTCGTCAGGAACCTCTGGTTCGACTGGTAGCGGCTACATGAATTGCTCCGCCAACAAGTCCACCTCAATAGTAGTTTTGAGGGGTGAGTTGACTACCTCTTCCCTTGCTGAGGGGGTTGCAGTCGCTAGGGACTGGTGATTGTTTGTCATTAAGTCAGAGTAGCACTGTAGCTCCATGGTGTAGGGTGAGCAGGTCTCATCCCCTTGGATCACCATATCTTCAGTGGAGGTAGCTATTTCTTTTCTAGCAACACCTATCTCTTGCTCAGGCTTGGGAGAAGCTTCCCTGACTGGTTCAAGAAGTGCCGACATCATCAACAGAGGAGGGCTACTGGAGGGAGGCAGCCCCGTTTCTTCAACATCTTCAGCTTCACTACTGCTAGCTGCATCAAATTTGGCTTGAAGAACTGCTTCTTCAGGGTAGACCTGCTCCCAACATTGGCAAGAGAACATGGCCTCTGATAGACTTCCCGGTTGAGCTGGTTTAGTGTACTCAGCTTCGGCTGGGGGTTCATCGAAAACTGGCCCCAGTGAGTTATCCTCAGTTGGGTAGAAAGCAGAAATGGTATCCACTTCATAGCGTCCGCTGTAATAATAATCCTCGAGGGTGAAGCCCAACCCTGGGTGCTGAGAGACACGTCTCATTTCTTTATCCAGGCTCGGGGGATACCATAGCTTCTGGATTGCTTCTTTCTTCTTGCGAGGCTTGCCAGAGGGTATGTGCTACTTCTGGAACATCTTGGCCATTCGACTCGTTACAAATGTCAACCCCTGTATGGGAACTGACGGGTCTTCTATATCTCCAAGCAGATGACAATCCGTATCCTCCTGTGTAGGGTGCTCCTCAGCTGTGTAGAATAGGCTGCTGGGACCATCTACCTGCCCTACCTCCCAAGCTTTGAAAGGCTCGACAGTGGCATTATTGAGGCCGAGAATTGGCTTGGTAAGGCCCTCCGAGATCCCAATGTGGTCGTGTTGCTGGTCGACCCTGACTTCATTAGCTTCGGGGTAGATGGCGGGAGGTCCTATCCGGCCCACATTCCCGGTGACAGTGATGTGTGAGACCGTCTTGGGATTAACATATCCACACGGCGGCGGAGGGAACCATTCAGCTCCGGAGGTGCTTTTCGTTGTGCTGGAAGGGGTCTTGGCTCCAGGGGCCTTCTGCGACCATTTTGTATATAGAGGGGCATCCGCCAAGTGGCACTCGAACACTTCGAACGGGTGGAGATCAGCAAATACTCTTTCCTCCTTTCCCTCCAAGTTGTATTTGATGCACTGGTGGAGCGTAGAGGGCACCACCATGTTCTCATGTAGCCAAGGACGGCCAAGCAGTTCCTTGTATGAGGTGCGAGAATCGATGACATGAAACTACACCCTCATGACAAAGTCCGCTAGAGTGAGTGTGAATTCTGCTACTCCTAGTGACACTTCACACTTTTGATTGAAGCCAGCAATATGCATATCCCTGACTTTTTGGAGACGCACGTTGAAATAGTGCCTCTCATATATCCTGTAGGGCAGGATGTTGACAGCCGCCCCGGGGTCCACCATGATTCTGTTCAACTCCCTACCATTTAGATGTCCCCTCATATACAGAGGTCTATTGTGGCTGGTAGTGGGGAGCAACATATCCTCCTGAGTGAAGGTCATGCTGGCTTCCGGTAGTGCCTCAGCTAGGCAAGCTTCGTATTGAGCAGGCGTCTGCAGAGCAGTAATAATCATCTGTTGGGTCTCTTCACTCAGAGAGAGGATTTCCCATATAGTGAATCTTGCCGGGAGCTTTTTCAATAGCTTGACCACCCGACTTCCTGCTCGGACATTGGATAGCTTCATTTCTTCTGCCCACTTGGGTTTGGAAGAGTCTTGGACTGTGTCCCCTAATGGGCCTGCTTCATCGGACTCGGAGGCCACACCATTCTGCTTGGGGTCGTCTCCTTGCTGTCCTTCACTGGCCGCTGCCGGGCGAGCTTCTGCTTCCTCTGGTAATTCGACAGATTGTTGGAGTTGCGGGTATATACCCCCAGGTGCTGGTTCGACCTCCTGGCATAGTTGCTTCCCCTTTGACATCTTCACAAATTTTAGGAAGGAAGGAGCGGCAATGCTGCCCCCACTCTGGTTGTATAGGCCTGACGGAGGAGGGATTTGGACTCCCCGAACCTCCGGAGGGGGTATTTTATAGGGTTGCTCCCCCCTAAAGATAATGCTGTGGTTGGCGGGCGGTTGACGCCCCCACCTTCGGTCTGACTGGGTTGCATGTGCAGTAGTCGCGGCTTCGGCCTGACTTTCCTTGGAGGCGGGTGTGAAGCATATCTCTTCTTCATCCTCCTCACCAGGCAAATTGAGCAGAGCAGAGAGGGTGTTGCAGGAAAGGATTATACCCTTTGTAGCCTTGCTGGCCCTTCTCTTCTTTCTTTGTCTTCTTTTCTTTTCTTCGGCTGGCGCTTGCCCCCAGAACAGGCTACCATCCCTGTTTGATGCTTTGTAAGCTTCCTCTTCCTACTTTAGTGAAAGCTGTTCTAGCTCTTGCCACGGGACATGATCCCGTACTAGCAGAGGTTCTAGCTCAGGCTGTACATATTCATCTAACCTATTTATGTAGTCCTGTAGCCGCCGGGCTTCTGGACTAATTTCCTTTACTGTCGGTAACGGAGTCTGCCTCCTCCGGTTGTGGGTAGGTATTCTGATGACTGCAGGTGGGTTAGTCTACACAGGTGTTACCACTAGCGGAGGGGGTCGTGGTATGATGCCACGAATATGTGCCCCCGCTGTTGGGCGAGACATGCCCTTCTTTTGGCTCTTGCAGGGACTTGCTGCCATCCCTCTTGTTCTTTTATTGGGGCCAGAAAGTAGGCCTCATAGGTGTGCTGAGTATTGGCTTCTGCGGTCTCCTCAGGCAGTGCTTGATATAGAGAGACCATGTTGACATCGGCTCTTCTTAGAGGTGCCTCATGTGGTTGTGGAGGGTCAACCTTGTACTCCCCCAGCTCTATCTCTTCTTTCTTTATTATGCCTTCGATAATATCCTTGAAAACATAACAGTCTTCAATCGGATGCCCCAACATCTGGTGGTAGGGGCAAAATCTTGGGCTATCTCTTCTCCTCAGGTCCTCCGGCCTCTTTGGCTCATGCAGGGTGACCTTATCATACTGGGTAACCCAGTCAAACAAGATGCTGGTCTTCTCCGTCGAGAAAGAGTAGGCCTTCTTCATCTTGTCCCGGAGTGACGGGCCTTCTTTGCCATCCTCGGTCTTAGCAGGCTGAGGAGCAGCCGCCTTCTTACCTTTGTCTTTTTGTTGTTCAAACGCTTTGATATCAAGGGCGTTTGCTTCTTTAGGTGCCTGGTGCCGCTCTGCTGCCTTGCCTTTCTGTGCAGTGGGAATACTCGATGTCGGGGCAGGTTTTGCCAGGAAGGCTTCTACCTCGGCCACAATATTATTCAGGCGGTCGAACGACCGAACTTCCATGCCTATCATCTTTTCCAGGACCTCTCTCCTGAGGTTCTGCTTACAGATTTGTACAGCGTCCTCCTGGTGCGAGGGCCGCTTGCATCTCATTCCGAGGTTCCTCCACCTCTTGATGTAGTCAAGGGTCGTTTCATCTGCCCTCTATTTTGTTGAATAGAGTTCAGCCACTGTGACCTCCCTTTCTGTGACATGAAATCTTTCCCTGAACTTCCTCTACATGTCCGACCAGTCGCTGATCGACCCGGTCGGAAGGCTGGAGTACCATTCAAATGCGAGCCCTGTGAGTGAGGACCCGAAAAACTTTAGTAGATATGACTCGTCGGTGGCCAGGTCACCCATGACGGTCATGTAGTAGGCGACATGTTCCTTTGGGGATCCCTTCCCGTTGAACTTGTCAAATTTTGGTGGTTTGTTGATCCCAGGAGGGAGCCGCTTGGCAGAATGATGCGGTGGGTATGGAACCCTATATGCATCGAATGCGACATAGTCGCCTTCATCCCTTTCAGCGAGCTTCAGCTCGATCATCCTTTCCACCATCATCTTGCTCATGACAGTCGGATCAACCGGTTCTGGGTAGAAGTGTGCCAGTTGCAAGTAGGGGGTGACCAGGGTGATCGACTATGGCGGAGGACGCAACAGTGGAGGTGTCTGGTGCACCTGTGGTAGTACCGGCGACATCAGCAGCTGTGATGGGCGCTGTTGAGTTGTCGCCAAGCTTGGTTCCGCCTGCTGAGGTGAGGTGTACAGTGGTGGGAAGTCATTTTAGTTGACGGCTCCCTGTGATGACTCGGCCTGCATATCATGCTACTTGGATGCCGAAGACTGCTCTGTCTTCTCCATTAATTGCTTTTTTAGCAGTTCTATCTCCTGGCGTTACCTTTGCAGTATCATCAGTACGTCCGGATCTATAGATGCAGTCCTGGGGATAGCCTCTGTCATCTCGCCAGATGCACCCTCAGGTAGGATGTCAAGCAAGACATCTTATTCTTCTCCTGCCATCACCACATTTGCGGTGAGAATGATGGCCTTGTCATCTTACTGGAGGTGGGCTAGGGTTTGCTTCCCCTTGGTTGCCACCAACTTTTCCTTTGCGGCTTCCGCCCTTTGAGTACTCCGCCCCGGTCTTCCGGCCAGACGGGCCAACTCCTGAGGCTCCTCGGGCAATCTTCCATAATGGCCAGATATCTCAGCCATGTTGCAGGTGAAAATCTGCATCCTTCGTCTCTGTCTGCGAACCCTCCTTTTGACATTTTTCGGGAAGGTGAGCCTTTCAAACACAAAGACTCTTCTCCTTTCCCCTTGGCGGGGAGTAGATTCATCAGCTTGAACATCAAAGCCGTCTTCATGCCCATTGTCATCGATCGATGATGTCATTCTTCTATCTTCTTCCTCTTCCACTGCCATTGATGGGCAGTGATCTTCTTCAGGCACGGCTGCTTACAACAGCCGTAGTTGGCCCAAGGAGGGGTTGCCCAATCCCCTAAAATAGCTTCTGACCATATTGGTCATTTCTTGTTGCCCTCGGCCCGGATGCAGGGTCGGGGATAGTTGTCGACCTCCCATTGGAGGGATGTAAGCAAGCCGAGATCTTTCGACAGTCTGTTGGAATCTTCTTCTTGCAACAGGGATGTTGGCTTGTCGGGCGCAGGCCCTAAAGCTTTCATAGTGTGGAGGATCCACGACCGTCTCTTCCTTCTTCGGGGCAAGGCCCCTCTTCTTGTTCTCTTCTGCTCCGGTGAATTTGCAGCGGTATTGGACTGGAGCATCTTGGTAGATAGGTTGGACCTTTTTGGGGACCCAAACCTATTTGAATCTTCTTGGCTCAGGAGCCAACCTTTTTTGGCTATGGCGGCCGGCTTCTTCCTCCTCAGCTCTTCTTCCAGAAAGAGCCTGGTAGGAGTTGTAGACTGGTATGGCAGGGATCACCCGGTCCGGGCTCACTCGAGCCTTACGCCCATCCAGAAAGACGCGGAGACCACCGACCAGCATAGACTTGCCAGACATGGGGAGATGTCCGGTCATAGCAGCATCAGCCTTCCTTCGGGGGTTCCGGTGTCGACGCTTCCAGAAATTCTTGGCAGGAACGGGGTGAGCCCCAGGAGCTATATGATGAACCATGCAGCTGGCGACTTGAATCGGGCTCGTAGGCGAGCCAGTACAGCGTCGAGCCTCCGGGTCCTCGACCTTCTCAGCAATCTTCTTCTCTGTGGACTCTGAGGACTCCGTCTGCAGCATGTCAGCAAAGGCCAACCCCAAGAAGTTGGGGAAGCCTACAGCTGGTGGGAAGGAGCCGAAAATCGTGGGCACCACCAGGTGCCCGTGTTCAGCGTGGCCAGCGATGATCGCGGGACTAAAGTCAAGGCATGTGAGTCCCAATGACGTCATCGTTCACCTGAGATAGATAGACAAACAATCTGTATTCTTGGGGGAAGCCCCCGAAGGTATCCTCTCTTGGTAAAGAGATGAAGGGAGACTCAGGTCCCATCGGGCGTGCCAGACTTGTGGGGATGGATTTTATTTATCCTATCCTTTTATTCATTTTGCTTGTTTATTTGGTTCATTAACTAAGCGTGTCAGTCACTGTCGTGACAATTTATTGTGCGCTCGATCTGACTTAGTCAGTCGATTGTAATATTTGTGTCAGGACCCAGAGTCTGTCATACCATAAAGGTTATGACGTTAATTACATCCTCTAAGAAAGAGGACAACCCTTGATTAATTGCCAAGAAAAGATGCCTTTGAGGGCAAAACAAGATAAGACTATGACGCTAACTTTGCTAGCAGGATGCAAAATATGCATAGATAGCCATGCGGTGCAAGACGTGATGACGATGTGCGGCATAAATCCAGTAGCATATCCCCTTGTTTTGAACTATGCCAAAAGGGGAGTATAGGTCATCCATCCATGGAATGCCGGGATAGAAACCAAAAGAAAGATGGGCGTAGCCCGAGACCCAGGAGGATCTAAGTGTGATGAGACAATGTCCACTATCATGGTATTTGTTGATATTCCCTTTAGAGACCATTGGAGGACATGCAGTGGCAGAACTCCAAGGGTCAGCAGGGTTAACAGAAAACCTGGCGGTCAAATGGCATATAATGTGGGGGTAAAACCCCGTTAATTTAGCTCCATTAGACTTGGATGAGGAATCATGATCCCCCATGATACGATGAGGACTGGCATGATGGCCACAGAGGTTAGGGTACCAGGTCTAGACTGGTTCTAGGCTCAGTAAAGTTGCTGAGAAGTTAGATGTTTGAGTGGTGGATAGTATTAGGGTGAACCGGTGCGGCTGGGGTCCCGACGCGAAGATAAACCAGCGCGACAGCGAACACAAAGGGGGATCGGCGTGGCAAGTGGTCGGCGCGACCGTCATCTCGACGTGCCTGTTACCCGGAGCGGAACTAGCGCCGAGAGAGGGCTACGCCGGGAGGTTGAGTGGCACCGACAAGGTGTTTCTTTAGATTTCAGGCATTTTGAAGGCTTTATGAGATTGAGGGGGGGGACCCTCTTATGTTCAGTGAGAATTTCATGGTGGTATTTGGGTAAAGTGGAAATTGAGGGTAGACTCATCCATGGACGGTCTAGGGAGACCATGTGAGTGTAATGGTTATATTCCCCTCGTACGGTGGGCAAAGGATCATGAGATGGTCTGCCTCAGATCTCTGCCACACAGCTGGGGGTAGATTCATAGTTTCAGTGAAAGCGTCACACGATGCGATAAAGTAAGGATCGTGGATAAATTATGGCAGCATCTCCCCTTATTTTGGACTGTGCCAAAAGGAGAATATAGGTCATCCACCCACGGAATGCCGGGATGGAAGCCAAAGTAGAGTCAGGCGTAGCCCTGGATCCAAAATGATCTCAATCCTATGGGAAAGTGTCCACTTGTAGTGGGATTTATTAATATCCCCTAGGTAGCCAACGGAGAACATGCAATGGCAGAACTCCATGACTTGATGGGGTGACAGAATGTAAGGGGATTAACCCCATTGATTTAGCTCCCGTGAGGGCTGAGTGAAGGATTGTGTTTCTCCTCAGAGTGATAGGGTCTTGTGACCAGGGATCACAGGGCTCAGAACTATTGAGGGTATTGGCACGAAGCTATTGGCATGGCTGGCTTCGGCACGAAGGATATAAAGGCTTCTGCGCGACAAGGAGAATAGCCCTCGGCGCGATGGAGAAAGTTCAACCGGCGCGGGACTCGCGCCGAGAGAGGGTAGCGCCGGGAGGTTTTTTTAGGATAGGGTTTCAAGGGGTTTCAAAGGGGTCAAGAGTTAAGGGTTTCAGAGAGTTTTTTTGGGGTTTTAAAGGGGGTTTTATTCAAGGCCTTTGAGGTGTTTTACCCAAGGTTTTGGGGAATCTATTCAAAGGATCTTTGAGATGGTTCTAGGGGGGATGACGCTATTTTGGGGAGAAGGGGATCTTCACTCTGGGGCCTCACTGGGAGCAGGGTTACTGATGAAAACTCACGAGCTCTGACTCGAGTGTATCCCCTTTCATTTCACAAATGAGAAGCCATGAGATGGACTGTCTCAGGCTCTCAATGTGGCTGTGAGGTTGGAAAGAAATATAGTAGAAACACACTTAGCAGATCTAGAAGACGGGTATACGATAGGATCTACTTCGTTTGCAGTAGCTATCGAATATGGCGAATCTCGGATACAGAGGGAAAAAGGGAAAGAAAGGGTGAACTTCAGCCCCTTTTATTAACCATTTCATTCAAACGAAGTGCATACATTTAGCTATGAAGAGAATCAAACTAAGGAAATTACACACAGACTATATCCCTGACAGTAGGGTTACATTGGCATTCGATGCTACTGGAACAAAGATGCTCGGAAGCGGACCCAACAAAGAAAAGCATATTCAAATAAAAGATAGGTGAAGGGGGGAATATAGCACCTCAGGGCACCCTAGAACCGATCCCACCTTGAACCTCCCCTCCGATCTTTCGAGACTCCTTTCTCTCTTTCGGTCCCTCTATCTGTTCCCTTTTCTCTCTTTTTTTCTTCTCTGTGTTGTGTGTCTCTCACTCTGTGGCTCTTCTCTATTCAGCTTCGAAGGTAGCTGCTTTATAGAAGGATGACCCTTTGCTTTCGGCATGAGCTCCCCGGCGCGCCCCAGTATACATCGTCTTGACGCGCCTGGCTTCGTATTGGACTTGGCCCATTTGTTCGTAACTTGGCGCCAAAAGGGCTCATCTAATGGGTTTCTTTTCATTATTCTGGTGGGTTTCTTGGTATATTCTTCTAGAGGCTTGTTTAACACCTTGCGTTCACGCACATGTGTGAGGCAGTGTGAACCCCTTTTCATGAGAATCAGAATTATCTGAGGCTTCTCTTCAGCAGGCAGATGATTGCCTGGAATTTGTCATAATTCTATCAGCTTGACTATTTGAATGATAGTCATGCTGGGTAGCGGCCTAGCCAGAGGTGGCTTCAACCGAACATAGTGTTTAGGGGTAGTGAACCTCGTCTATTCTGATTCTCAGAACTTTCAGGGATGGCACAGAGGCTGCATCCTTGATTTGGTCTTCAGAGCCCTAAGCTTGCTTTTGGCTTCTTCTTGTATATTTTAGGTGTCAACACCACTATATTACATGCTAAAATTGTGTAAACTAGTAGGGTTACTTAAATGATATGTTCTCATCATATAGTGACTACACAAGTTCATATTCATTGCATCTTTCATGCACTGTTGCATATTCTGAAAGTTCATTTGCTATCCTTCAATGCTGTCCTTGTATTGCATATTATTCCTTGTCATTTTTTTTAAATTCAAAGGTAAATTTATTAATAGAAAAGGTAGTTTACAATATCCACTAGGGCATACCCCTGAAGAAACAAAAGATGAATGATGAGTCAAAACTCTAATATTGGGAATTCCCAGCCTATCCAGTCGACACACACCCCGAACAGAGGGTGACAACAACCTAAAATTATCAAAAAAGAAAGAATAAGAATTGCATTGACATGCAAGGTTTGCAAGGCCATCAGCAGCTTGATTTCCTTGTCCGAAGATGTGGAAAACTCCAACGTTCAGATTTCGAATGAGGGTGTTCAATTCCTTTATAAAAGGCAGCAGTCTCCATGGGCATGAATATTCATCTTTTACAATCTTAACCAACGTTTCAGAATCAGATTCCACTGAATGCAAATTTATACCTTTAGAGGAAGCATATCACAAACCATCAAGCATTGCCTGTGCCTCTGCTACCAAACTGAAGCCTTGGCCATAAGAATGACTAAATGCCAAGATGATAGAACCCTTATGATCCCTGATCAAGCCACCACCACCTCCATGACCCGAATTGCCCTTACTAGCACCATCAACATGAAGTTTGAATCTACCAATAGGTGGCAACGACCACTTCACAACAATGGGCATCAATCTTTTGGTCAATAATGGAACAAAGGATGTAGGACGCATAGTGCTTTGAATAGATAGATCTCCGCTTGAATAACAAACTGGAAAAGTAGTGCATTTGACCAAATGAATGATTTTATAGTAGACAGACTTTGGAGCACCTGATTTTCCTTCATATTTCCTCCTATTCCTCTCACACCAAACCTCCCATAACCAAAGATAAACAATGAGCAAGGTAACCATCCCTGTGAATGTTGATAATCGAGTTGCCTGAATCACCTGTCATAAAAATGATCGACACGAATTGCATCTTTCTGGGTCAACCGGACAACAATGCTTAATGAAAGACCATACTGATAGAGACAAGTCGCTATGCAGGAGAAGATGAGTTTTAGATTCCATGTATGGGCTTTGACAACAGGAGCATCGAGAACAGAGTGAAATACCACATTTCTGTACATTATTGTCCGTGGGCAAGATACCATGAACAAATTTCCATAGGAAAACTAAAACTTTCGGTGGCACAAAAGTTGTCCATAGATCTTTATGTGGAAAAGATGAATAAGCAATGGACCGCTGATTCCTCAAAGACTTGATAGAAAAATTGCCAGTCGAATTCAAGCACCAAATGCATTTATCAATAGAAGAGATCCTCTTGGAGATGCAGAATTCCACACTTTGAACAATATCCGTCGGCAAAGCCTGACGAAAAACACTCCAATTAGGATTATTTTTATCACAAAGTGCGTTAACAGTCAGATTTTTATCAATAATTTGCGTTCACAAATTTTTTGGGATCAATTCCAACGAAGGCCTATCACCAGTCCATATGTCCTTCTAGAAAGAAATAATCCCATGACCAATAAAGAATCTGCCATGCTTCATGATTTGTTCCTTGGCAAATAGCCAATCCTTTCTACTAGTTCCTTTACATTTCATGAAATCAACCTCAGAGAGATGACGATTTGCAAAATGCTTTGCTTTAAAAAAACTCTCCCACAGGGAACTCTGAGATGTTAAAGCATTCCAAAGCATCTTAACCTTAAACGCCTTTTGTGTATCACACAAAGAGTGCACACCAAGTCCTCCAAGCTCAGCAGGTTTGCATATGCTACTCCAACATTTCCAATGTTTCTTTGACTTTCCTCCAAAGGAGCCCCATAGAAAATTTACAAAAACTCTATCAAGGAGCTTATGAAATGCCACAGGGACTGCACAACAAGATAAGATATGCAAGGGAATAGAGGAAAGAATATGTTTTATCAAACACAGCCACCCAGCCGAAAATAGAAGAGCTGTACTCCAACCTTGAATTTTGGACTAGATTTTGGCGAGGAGTGGAGTGAAGAAAGAGACTTTAGCTCTCCAAGGGAAAAGAGGCACACCAAGATACCGAAAGGGGAAGCTCTTATGCACAATACCAGTAATTGACAAGAGTCGTTGTTTACGAGACAAAGATGTTGTAATACCCTGATTTTTCAAGAAATTAATTAGAAATTCCTTAATAAATAGAATAAGCTAAATTTTGACTATTTTATAAAAATCCAAAAAAATTATATTCTTGTAGAGGATAACACGTGTAACAAACTTATCTTCTGTGACAAACCCAAATAAAATCTGTAAATAGGTCGAATTAGTGGATTAAGCCCAAAATAAACACTTAGTTAACCATACCTTGTAACGCTAAATTCGAGCCCAATACTCCATCAAATGAGCCCAAACCAGTGGCAAATGAAAGGCCAGGATGAGAAGATCATTTCCCCTCTCTTATTTTCCTGAAACCCTAACCCTATGAGATGCAATCGGCGGAGATTGGATCGCGTCAACAATTACGGCGACGTTCACATTAACCCAACTTGCGTGGACGAATACTCCGCGCACAAAAACCTCTAGAAGGCGTGTGGCCTTTAAAAATGAAGCTCTCTAACCCTAGAATCGTTTAGAACCAGTGGCAGCTGCAGAGGAGTTGGATCGAGGGAGATTTCCGGTGATTAAGGGCTGCGTGTACAAGCGCCTCGGGTTTTCTTTCTCCTTCTTTCTTCATCCGATTCAGGTAAGTGATAGCAAGCCAAACCCTACAAATAATATATAGTTGGAAGCATCATCGTGTCAGCTTTTCATTGATGTAGAAAGTTCAAAATTTTATCAAGTGTTCTGTGAGAATTTCTCGTTTTAGTAGAAGCATGTCACATCTAGGGTTATAGCTGTTCCCTTTCGATTAAGTAGTAATTTCAGGCTACAAACATAAAATTGATTCATGCATCTTGTAGAGTTTTTTGTTCTCTTTCTGTTGGTAGTAAAAACCCCAAATTTCATGCTTTATATCATGCGAATTCCATGTTTTAGTCTAACCCTAGAAACCCCACCGGCGTCGGGCAAGGCAGAAGGGGCAGCGACCTGTCTGGACTTGTGCGGCCACACGATAGACCGCACAACCAAGACAGGTGGCCTGTTGTTGGCCATTTAAAGGTTTCTATCTCTGATCATTTCCCTGGAACGTGCGGCCGAATCTTAACCGCATGTCTGTCCTGCAGCCAGTTCCAGACCGTACATCCTTCCCAACGGCACCCTACCGACCGTCCATCTCCTGCAGGCCTTCGGACCTGAGGGGGCATGAGCGGCTTGTCTGTGACCGTATATGGAGATGCAAGGTCCAGGACCGACCGCAAATCTATAACAGAACGGATTAATTATCATTACAGCATGTTATGTTAGTGCTAAGTTGCATGTTAGCAACACACCTAATAAACTGTAATTCATGACAGTAAATAATTCTTGCTGATTTATTTAATTTGAGCTTGATCTTGATTCATCTTTCCAATAAATGTCAATCTTAATTATGAATCATTTATAATTGAAATGGCTATTAGGTTTATACTTGTTATAACCTTATACCTGAACCGTTGATCTTGAACCATTATTATCCCCTAGAATTGAACTTGGACTCAATCGAACTACTGTGATATGAGTCATAGTCCGAATTGGACTAACAGAGACATGCACGGCCATTAGTGGACCGCATATCTCCCTAAACGGTGCTGTGGCGACCATTCATCCCTAGCTAATGCCAATTAGTTTTGGCCGATTATCCTTGATCCATCTTCGGCCAATTCCTGATTTGATCAGCCCAGTAGACCCTAGGCCGACCAACAGACAGTGGGCTGGACTCTGGTTCAGTTCCACCCTGCCTATGGCAGCCCGGGAGCCCACTTGGGTGAAGTTCTAGATTATTGTTAGGCCCTATGTTGTGCAGACAGTAATGGACCGTACATCTTACAGGTGGCCCTTAATGGACCGTTCAATTAGTGAGCGGCTCTATCAGGACCGCATATCCTGTCCTCGATTTTATAAACTTCTGGCCTTGTGCGGCCCAATACTTACCGTTCATGCTGAAGAGCGGCCCTTAACCAGCCGTTCAACCCAGCCCAGTTCCTATTTAGTGCGGCCCTGAGTCGACCGCACAAGTGCTTGAGCGGTCTAGTAGTGACCGTATATCATCCAACGACTAGTTTCCTCCGTGTTTTATGGTTTTGAATCCAAGAACATGATGGTTCTTGATAACTTGAATTCCTGGACAGAAATTCTGGACAGTATCTCTTCAACTTAGCCTTGGGATGTTCCGAGGTAAGTTTGTACTTGATTGTAATTGGCCATTGTAACTTGATTAAAGTCTAGACAACTTGGGATCTTGGATCCATTAAATCAATGCCAACGCATCATAGGGGCCCGGTCTGGTCCTGGGGAGAGCGCCCGAAAAGTACTTGTGCCCATGGGAGTTTGCAATGACATGGTGAGGCATTGCACCGAGTGCATGACTAGCGTGATATCTTTGACAACGATCTCTTAATCTCTTACTTGAATCGTGTTCGACTTTGTTATATTCTAACTTGTTGGCCAATTTCCTATTATTTATATTGTTCATAAACTTAAAATTCTTGTAGTATATCATCCTGCCATATTGTTATTCCGTTTCATTCTTTAGCACTTTCTTTATGTTGTTTCATCCGATCATCATTTCTTTTCTTTCTGTTTCCTATAAACATGTAATTAATTGGTTAATTACTTACACTTGCCTGTTGTTACCTACTGAGCGTTCGCTCATATAGTTATTTTCCCCTTTCCAGGCAGCTCAGGTGAAGATTCACAGATGGATGGGAATGGGCCAGAGTGATGACTTGGAGTGTATCAGTTGATAGATATGTTGAGATTGATATAGTTGTTTGACATCTAGCTATGCCGTAGAGCTTGTGTTAGTTATTGTAACGGAGTCAAGTAGAGGTTATGCTTGATTATGTTTAAGTCAGTTTGATGGTTATTGTAATTGATTTGGAGTTATTTCTGTTCGTGACGTTATGTTAATTCTTAGCTTAGCATGTTATCATTACTAGCGTTTTCTACTGCCAGTCCCGATATTCCGCGTCGGGGCGTGACAGTTTGGTGGTATCAGAGCCTAGGGTTTCTAATATTCCTACGTTCTCTAAGTTCTAGGATCCTAAGTGATATCATAGGACTTATAGCCTTGTTATAGGTCTAAGGACCCAACCTGGTGAGATTTGGGTAGAAGACTGGGGTTGAGTTAATAATCTAATTACAAGATTATCCATTCTTAATTGAACCTAACATAACATATTCCACGTGTAGACTTTTGCAATGGCAGGAAAACACGTGGAATGGAGGAACTTGCAGCGTACGGTTCAAGGACTTACTCAGGCCTTGCAACAAGTGGCCCAAGGAGGAGCTGCAAACCATGGCACTGGCGACCTCTATCGGAACTTTCGTGGGATGAATCCCCCGCGATTTGGTGGCTCGACTGACCCTGATGAAGCCGAGCACTGGCTTGAAGAGATAGTGATAATTTTTAAAGTGATGCAATGTAGCAATCAAAAACGTGTCCTCTTGTCGACCTTTCAACTTGAACGTGATGCGAGGACATGGTGGGACACAGTGAAGGCTACCCTTGGTGATAGACAAGTCACATGGGAAGAGTTCGAGAAATTCTTCAATGGTAAATATTTTTCTGATAGAGTGCAAGAGAAGAAGAAGGCTGAGTTTGCTGCTTTGAAGCAACAAAATCCATCAGTAACTGAATATAAAGCTCAGTTCTCTCGGTTATCTCGTTATGCTACTCACTTGATATCTACCGAGAAGATGAAGGCTAAGCGCTTTTTTAATGGGCTGAAGCTGCAGTATATCAACTAGTTGGCACCGATGGAAATTCAAACTTATTCCAAGATGGTGAGAAAGGCTCAAGTATTGGAAGATACTTTAGAAATGACAGAGAGAATATGTGGAAATAATGTTAAGAAAGAACAACACCATACTAGTTCTGGGAGTATCAAGCCCGATCATGGCGGGAATAGGCCCATTAGCGGGTTTGGTTCATGGAATGGCAAGATGCTGAAGATTAAAGACAAGAAGCCTGGCCCTATTGCTCCATTCAAGGGTGTATGCAAGTATTGTGACCGTCCAGGTCACAAGATGGAGGAGTGCTGGTGCAAGCTGGGTGCCTGTTTACGTTGTGGCAGTAGGGACCACCGTATTCCCAAGTGTCCTCTTTTATCTGAGCAAGCTACCTCGGTGAAACCGCAAGGAATCAAGAAGCAGCAAGGCAAGCTCCAGGCTCTACAAGAAGACGAGGCAGGATCCGCCGAGGAGGGTGGACTCGTCTAAGGTACTCTTATTATACATGATAAATCAGCTTTTGTTCTTTTTGATACTGGTGCCACTCATTCTTTTATTTCTCAGATATTTGTGAAGTCTTTAGCTGTGAAGCCAGTTTTGATGAATTCTCTGTTAGAGATTTCATCCCCTATTGGTTCCGGATCAGCAATTAAGTATTTATATCCTTCCAGTAAGGTCATGATCAATGAACAAAACCTGCCAGCTGATTTAGTTTGTATGGACATGAAGGATTATGATGTAATCCTAGGAGCAGATTGGTTGGCTAACTATGAGGCCAATGTTCAATGCAGATCTAGTTCTGTGTCTTTCACTGGACACCCTGGACTTTCTTTTATAAGAATTAGACACCATAAGTCTGTTCTACTTATTTCGGCTCTTCGAGCTGATAAGCTGATGAAGAGAGGATGTAAGGCTTTTCTAGCCTTTGTTTTTGTGACCCCTGAGCAGAAGATTGAGATTGAGGACTTTTCTGTCGTCCGAGATTTTCCAGATGTCTTTCCTGAGGAACTGCCAGGACTTCCTCCTGAAAGGAAAGTTATGTTTTCTGTTGATCTAATTCCTGGTGCCACTCCTATTTCCAAAGCTCCTTATCGTATGTCTCCTGCGGAGCTAAGAAAACTAACGCAACAGTTAATGGAATTGCTTGAGAAAGGGTTCATTCGTCCAAGTACTTCCCCGTGGGGAGCCCCTGTATTATTCGTCCGGAAGAAGGATGGTTCGATGAGGTTGTGCATCGATTATCGGCAATTGAACCAATTGACTATCAAGAATAAATATCCATTGCCAAGGATTGATGAGTTATTTGATCAGATACCAGGAGCTCAGTATTTTTCTAAGAATGACCTTCGATCTGGATATCATCAATTACGAATTAAGGAAGAGGTGATGTGACACGCCCTTGGACTTAAGCAAGCAAGCACATTCACATTCAAATGGACCGATTTGGGCCACCGCTCTCCCGTCGCTCACCCAAGCCCGGGGTGACTTGGCGATGCCAAGTGGAGGATGTGACGGTTGGGCCCTTGCTGGTAGAGGGCCAGCAAGGCCAAGATTTGATTCCCAAAGGATGTGGAGGCCCAAATCAATGAGGCCAACAAAGTGCCGAAGGCACCGGCTACACTCTTCCCCACGGTGATCACTCAAGGCAACGTGCTTGAGGATCGAGCTCTCACTCTCACAGCCAGCGGAGCTAAGAACTAATATTGAAAGGCAAGCGCTAAATTGGAGTTAGGTTTGAGCACTTACTCGACCGGTTTGAAGAAACCGGTCCCGCTCGGAGACGAGGGCGAGCGGGGAGGCGAGTAGATCCCCACACGCCCCGTCGGGGCAGCTTGACCTGTTCAAACGATTACAATGCTACACCTCTCGCAGGAGGGGGACCTTGGGGTGGGGGTTAATTGATATTACAACTAAAACTACCTCCACACAGGGAGGGACCTTCAGCCGGCCAAGCGGGGAGGGGAACTTGGACTAAATGTATTGAAAAGATGGCGAAGCCGAATCTGCCTGCTCTCTGCGATAGGGGACTGATAGACAGAGTTGAGGCCGCAGAACTTGATCAGGAATTTTTCCATTGACGGGACCAGTGGGGAACTCTTTGTAGTTGGAACTGGAATGCCTCCAAATTTTGTTGATTTCTTCTGACTTAGATGCTGGTCTGGGTGGAGGCACGAACAGGGTGGCAGCTTCTCGGACTGACAGCTTCAGGATTCCAATAGCAGGAAGAAGAGGATGCCCCGACCGCTCCCGAACTCAGAATCAAGTACCGTTGGAGCTGTTGGAACCATTGACAAGTCCTTTTCGCAGCAGAACTGACGGGGAAGCCAAACGATGTCGGAGAAGACCAGTGGACTCTAAACAATGATGAGAGGTCGGTGCAGACTGTGGGGAAGCAGAACAGTGTACCCGGTGGAGAAAATTGATAACTCTTGCCCACGGACGTCGATCGGAGTTATGCTTCTTGATTCTGAAAGTAGACAGGACGAGGAAGAACTTTTCAGAAGAACTCTTGGACTGATTCTTCTAAGGTTCATCGTGGTAAAGCTTATACTCCGGTTCAGGTACTCAGCAGGGGCAGCTCTGCGCAGTTGTGGGAGAACGGATCTCCCGGGCAGCACACAGCTCGGATGGGGATGAAACCACCGCCGTTGCGAAGAAGACCAGCAGACGCTTTCGTGGATATCACTTGGGCCTTCAGATTCGCAAGGAGATGATCGTGGTGGCTGCTGCAAGCTGCTGGTTCACCTGCATCTTCTGGACTGCAAGCTGCAATTTTGACATAGCCTCCAATTGACCTAGAAAGAAGAAGAAGAGGAAGTATATGGTGAAAGGGGGGGGGAATGGTGGGGGGGAGGTGGGGGAGGTATGGAATGGTGCCAGAGGTAGAGGGGAGGTGGAGGAAGAAGGGGAGGGCGCAAGGCTCAGCTAGAGAGGGGAGGATGGGGTGTGCAAATAGGTGGAGGAGAATGGGGGAGAGAGGGGCGACCTAGTCTAAAGGGGAGGAGAAGGGGGTGGCCAAAGCAAGTGGAGGGAAGGTCATTTCAAATTCAAAATGGCCTTGGAAATTGGGAGATTGTGTGGGGAAGAGGGGTGAGTGTGTTGGAATGGGGAAGATAGTGTTGGAATGGGAGAGATCTTCCTTGGGAAGGGGTGGATGTGGTGGGAAGTTGTGGAAGGGCATTGAATGCACCTAGGGAAGGGAATGGGGGGTGAGGTGGCTGGTGAGGTGGAGGAGAGAGGGGGAGGTCGCAGCCCCCCCTTGGGGTAGTGAGAGAAAGAGAAAGAGAGAGAGGAAGTGGGTGGGGAGTCTCTCCCCTAGGGCTTCTCACCACTATTGGATTCTCTCCACTATAACTAAATAGTTTGAACACTCAATTGGAAATCTTGGCATTGATTCATTAGTTTCAAATGAAGGGAATGGGGCCCTATATATAGGCAACCCATATTTTACAATAAGACCCTGACAAAAGGCTCAATGACAAATAACCGAGGGGGTAGGGGGGTGCTCTTGGGCCAAGCCCAATGAATTGGGCCCAATAGCTAACTAAACAACATAATGACACTCAAACTTAGGAAAATAAACACAAGACCTAGGGACATGACTCAAGTAAAATGAAAATTACATCAAATGACTCAAATAGAAAGCACAAAAAGGATAATTGGGCCTTTATAGAGAGAGGCCCGAACTCAAATGAGTCAAAGGGAGTCACGGGTGATGCCTCCATCAAGAGGATATCTATAAAATAGCCTTCCGCAGCAGGTATGGGCATTTCGAATTTGTAGTAATACCTTTTGGGCTAACGAATGCACATGCAGCTTTCATGCAGTTGATGAACGATGTGTTTCGACCCTATCTTGATCAATGGGTCGTGGTGTTCATTGATGACATCTTGATTTATTCTAAGAGTGAGGAGGAGCATGCTAAATATTTGAGGATGGCATTGTAACTATTGAGAGATCATCAGTTATATGCCAAGTTTAGTAAGTGTGATTTCTGGCCGCAAGAGGTGTCCTTTCTAGGGCATATCATCACAAAAGAAGGTGTTTCTGTTGATCCTTCAAAGGTAGAGGCAGTAAAGAATTGAGATAAGCCTACTAATGTGATTGAAGTGAGGAGTTTCCTAGGCTTAGCAGGTTACCACCGAAGGTTTATTCAAGATTTCTCCAAAATTACGGTACCTCTGACAAGATTAACCCGCAAGGAGGTCAAATTTGATTAGTCAGAAGATTACGAGCGAAGCTTTCAGACCTTGAAGGAATGTTTGACTACTGCACCTGTTTTGGCTTTACCTTCTGGAGAAGGAGGTTTTGTTGTATACACTGATGCTTCAGGTATTGGTTTAGGGTGTGTACTCATGCAGCACGGGAAAGTGATAGCCTATTCTTCTAGGCAGTTGAGGAAGCATGAAGAGAATTATCATGTTCATGATTTGGAGCTAGCAGCAGTGGTGTTCGCCTTGAAAGTATGGAGGCACTACTTGTACGGGGAGGCATTTACGGTGTTTTCAGATCATAAGAGTTTGAAATACTTGTTTTCTCAGAAGGAACTCAATATGAGGCAGCGAAGATGGCTGGAGTATTTGAAGGACTTCGATTTTTCCATTGAGTATCATCCTGGAAAAGGTAATGTTGTGGCAGATGCCTTAAGCCGCAAGCCTATAGCTAAGTTGTCAAGCCTCAGGTTACAATTGTAACACCCCAGAATTTTTATAAATTATTCTTGGAATATTTAAATAATTTCAGGAATTTATAAAGGCCTAAATAAATTAATAAATAGAATATTAGATCAATAAGTCATTGTAAGGCCCAATTAGGTTAAATAATTAACCTAGCGTATTTAAAGATAATCCAAAAGGTTAATGGACCAAGCCCATTAAGTTTGGCACATATTCTAGAAGGTTAATTGACTTATTCACGTATTTTAAATATAAATACTATTTCTATAGATAATTATAAGGATAAATGAACAAGAGAGTTTTATTTAATTGAAACTCTGTATACGTTTGGTGTAACCGTCTATCGGGCGACCGCTACAAGCATGTAACGCACCAGTCTGGATGTGTTACACTCTAACAGTTCCATGAAAGAAAGAACGAGCAAAAAGATTAGAACTTTGGGATCTTATCTACAAGAGATCGACTTGGGAGAGGTTATAACATTACTAAGGACTCTTAGGGATTAGGTTCTGGCAAATTAAGGACTCTATAATCAATCTAATCTTCAACACCCTATAAATAGGACCTAGTTCTGAACTGAGTGACCCTTACTTTTGACTCGTGAAGAATCAAGGTAAGGAGATATAATTTCAGGTAAGTTCTTTAGAAGATTTTGTTTAGTATACTTTAGACTAATAGTTCTCCAAATTTCGTGCTAGGAGATCAAGCAACCAAGGAGATTGAAGCTTTCAAAGTTGCTGGTTCGACCATAGTAACCTAAGAATCAGAGCTTAAGGCCACTAAAGATCAGGGAATTAGGACGTCTAAACAAGGTAATTAGAGTTCAGTTATTTAGAACTTTTTGTTCACCTTAGTTTTATCTTCTTATGCTCAAAATTTCACGTCCTTAGGTCAAGAGGCTGAGGAGCTAGGGCAGCGTGAAGTTGCTGAAGAGTCACAAAAATAGAGGAACTAGGGCGGTCCTTGAAAGCCCAAATTAGAAGTTTAAAGCCTAGTTAAGCTGTAGGTTATCTCATGATTGGTAAAAACGTCTTGTTAGGGATAAAAGCCCTCTGATTGTGTTTGATTTCATGCATTATAGACTATGAATTTCATGTTTTAGTGGGTTCATGCATACATACATATTCTTAGCCCTAATCAAAGATCAAAGATGTTATCTTGTTAATTCACTGCAACCTATGCATCTAGATGACCTGTACTTCGTTTGTCATGATTAGGGTAGTAAATCTTTTTAAAACATAATATGGTTTCAAATCATAGTCTTTTTTTTAGCAGGGACTCTAACGCATCATACTAGGACCGTTATACGACTTTAACGGTCTTACGATAAGCCGTCACAACCCCTGTTGTATTTAAAGTTTCTCAGTTGTCTCTGACGCACCATAACAGGAGCGTTACAATACTGTAACGGTCCTACGATAAACCGTCACAGCCTTGTGACGTGCCCATACTAGACCGTCAGAGTGCGGTTTACTGTCAAACCGAGATAGGACTGAGGACAGCCAAACTTACTTATGAATAAGCCCAGTTATCTAAGTTTTAAACCTTATTTTCATGACTTTGAGTTTCTTAATTGATTCATGATAGGAAATTGTATGATTAAAGCATTTTGAGTTATTTTAGGTTATGCTAATTTCATTGGCTAAACTCTATAGTTTTGTATCTAAATCATGATTTTTCCAAAGATGTATTGACAGGATTTCATCTTGGTTTCACATTGTTACACATTCTTTTCTATCTATAGAGTCATTTCTCTATGTACATGGCATATATTCAGGTATATGTCCATTAGTTACACTTTGCACTATATGAACACTATTCTTGGACATGAGGACCTCTCTATTGGATATTCCTTCCAATGGACTAGAAAATCTTGTTGCAAGGCCTCCGTAATTCTCTGCGAGCCTGGGATTCCCACTAGGACGCCGAGTTGGTTGTATCATAAAAACCCAAGTGATTAGATGACACTATCGATGTTTCTGGTTATCAGTAGTGTAACGGACCTATATTGGACCGTCAGGCATATGTAACGGCCCAATATACAACCGTCATAGTTAACTGAGTCTAATTACAGTTTCTGGATTTAGTCGTTCTCACGCATCAACTGTAGACCGTCACATCATGTAACGGCTCAGTACACGACCGTCATACTGCTTGAATATTTTAACCAAGGTTTGACCAAGGGTTGATATTCTAAGGTTTCTAGATGGACTCTTGATGATCTAGAACTTATCATATTGATCAAGAAACCTAATATAATAAATGGAAGATAAAGAATGTGACGTTGATGTTGCCGATTTATTTCCCTAAGCATAACATAGTATAAGTCATTCTTGATTTCTCATAATTCTCATTAAAGCATTCATTTATTGAATTGTTGTTATCAAGAGCTTGTTGGAATTGTACATTCTTGGTCATACTTTATTGTTACATGCGTGGAAAAAGTTTGATTTATACTCGAAGATGCGATCGAGTACTGATTGTGTTCAAGGGCTCTATGCTAGTCCCCTCGACTGATTATCGGGAAAATACTATTATAAACCATGGGGTATGATGCTACTGGTGTCGCATTGCGCTGGGAGTACTTTCTTTATAAATAAGTGAAAATCCACAACATAATACAGCATGATTGATACTTGACTTTCTTGATATTCCACGAAAATTCACGAAGTACTTGCTCGTAAGCAAAAGATACTGGAAGTGATGATTATGTGGCTTGCTAGTATATTCTCGACCATATCATGCTTTACTAGTTCATACTTGTTCTCATTCTATCTTCATGATCATCGCGTTACTTTGATTTAATCACGTGTTTGATCGCATTCGCATGATTTTACCTTATTCCTCTAGAGCGAAAACGTTAATTACTTTAATGATACCTTCATGTTGATGTGAAGATACCTACTGGGTAAGTGTGCTTATTACCTATTTCCATTCTTTTGCAAGAAATGAAAGTGATTCGAATTCGGATTCGGGTTATACAAGTAGCGGGTCCGAGAGCGAATGAAAGTATTGTCAAAGATGAGAGTGAAGACTTAGAAAAGTCTATATTGTTTAGATTGAGTCTATGTAATTTTCCTATTTCTTGAGTCTGATAGATTGGAATAAGTTGAATTAGTGGTTATATTTGAATACTTGATTATTATGAAATAAAGTTGAAGTTGAGTAAATATTGTGCAATTATATTTATGTGTGTGATTGTCTTACGCTCTGATCATTCTCACTTGAAAGAGGCTTACCATGCCAGCTGTTCGCGTTTCTCGAGCGAGTCTTCCACTGTCATAAAGGCTCGGGGCGTGACAATTAAGTTAGTATCAGAGCCTAAGTCTCAGGACTTAGGAAGAAGAGTCATGTCATAGGATAAGTCCAAGGTTTAAGGACCCATACCTATGAACTAAGGAAGAATTTTCCACACCCATGTGAGAGTTGGGTAGAACCTGGGATAAGATAGTTAATTAGTTTTAAGATTGATTTTTCCATCCAATTCCACGAGAAATAACAAGTTGTTATTTCCTCTCAGGTACCCTATTATTGTCATGGCTCATCGCGTAAATTGGGATGGCATGCAACAAACAGTTGCTGGCCACACTCAGGCATTACAAACCATGGTGCAAGCTGGCGCAAAAGCAAGGGCTGGTAATCTGCGTTTCTATGGTTCTTCTAATCCTGACGAGGCAGAGAACTGGATAGACAAAATGAACCGTATCTTTGATGTTATCCAATGCACAGATCAGGAGAAGGTGCGTCTCGCAACCTTTCAACTCAACAAAGATGCTCACACATGGTGGAAGTCGGTCCCGGTACCTCCGGCCGATGCACCTCATACATGGGATGGTTTTCTTACCCTATTCCGTGCCAAGTACTTTTCTGAGCACGTAAAGGAACGAAAGGCTATGGAGTTCGCCGCTCTTCGGCAAGGAATGATGACGGTTGCCGATTATGAACTGCAATTCTCAAGGCTTGCACCTTACGCACCGCATCTTATCAGCACCAATTTATTGAAGGCTAATCGGTTCATGGACGGGTTACGACCCGATTTCATTCAGCAGCTCGGGACCCAAAACATCCGTACTTATGCGGAAATGGTTCAACAAGCATATTTGTGTGAAAGGACCTTGGAGAAGGTCGAGAAATTAAAAGGGAAAGGAGAGGAGTCTAGCCGACGCTCAGATCGGCGTTATAAGAAAGAAAAGTTCAGCATCACGGAGCCTTACAAGAGCCATTATAGTAAGAAAAGATCCAAGAATGGGAATGGTGGAAGTTCCCATAAGCAAAAGAAAGTCAAGGAGGAGAAGGAGCAGGTCGCCACGGCTTGCACATTTTGTGAAAAATTTGGCCATTCGGCTGAGGAATGTTGGAAGCACCTTGGCGCTTGTTTACGTTGTGAAAGTACGGAGCATCGCATGCCAGATTGCCCCCTGTGGATGCCAAAAAAATGACGATGACGATCACATGGCATTCGCGTCCGCACGCGAGTCGAAGACGAGAGGGCCAAACAGACCCATACCTCGCCCGGTCAGAACGAGAACGTGCCTGGTGGTCCGCCATTCGTTACGGAAGCCCCCGAGCGGAAGATATGACTATAATTCTATGACCGGCCATGCCGAGAGTCGAATCAAAGAAAAGTCGGGAACTCCGGCACAGTCTCGGCATATGCCGAAAGTCACGCAAAGCCTCGGACCGAGCCCTAGAAGCTACGAACGGGACATTGCGGAGGCCATGTATCACAACTAAAACATTCCGGGAGTGCCAACGTTCATATAAACGGCCGCGACTTCGAAAAGAATCTGTTTGGTGCTTAAAACGGCGCGGAAGGGCCTTAAAGCGGCACGCCTTAAAACGGCGCCCCCCCCCTTGCTTAAACGGCGCGCCCCCATTTCATGCTCTAATACGAGCTCCCTTTGCTTTGCATTAAGACGGCGCCACCCCATGATTGGTTTAAAACGGCGCCACCCCATTGCTTCGGTTATCCGGCGCGCACCTGTTGAAGGGGCCATTCCCCTTTGATGCTTAAAACGGCGCTGCACTTGCCTAAAAGCTAAACCGGCGTGCCAATTGCACTTGGGTTTAAACTGGTGCGGGCACTGTTCCACCGTGCCGTTTTAACCTCATTCTATCCCATCTCTGGAACAATACTCTGTTCGGTATAAATGTGATGCGCAGGGGACATTCAATGCCCGACGTTCTGTCTCCGCCTCCGTTCGACAGTACAGGAACGACAGCGGCAGAGCAACCCCTGCAAACCTGCGACCATCTCATCCTCGGATGAACAACAGTGTACGGCGCGAACCGGCATCGTCCAGCGCATCGAGTCAACTCCCAACGTCATTGCAGACGAGGTGGAAGTGGCAGGAATGCTCCCAGGCTGGCCATTCTATAAAATGGGGGCATCATTGTAAAGAAAAGGAGCTCTCAAGAGTGTCTCGGCTGTGTGCAGGAAGAGAAGAAAGAAGGGAGGGGAGGGATCTTCTGAGCAAAGGAGAGCCCGCCCGAGGAGTGTATCAAGCCCGTCCTCACGTCGGGAAGGTGAAGAGAGAGGAGAGTGAGAGGTGAGCGGGATGAAAGAGCGATCTGTATTCTCCTTTTCCTTCTCGTCAATATCTTCCTCCCCCTCCCTCTCGCGATGTATTCTATTTTCTTCTCAGGATGAATTCCCTCTGTTAAGAAATCTCTTCTCCCGTTGTGTGGATGAATAAAAGAAGAAAAGTCCCCTTTTTTTGTTACAACTTTAGCGACTCCCACCTCAGTCTATGCTCCTTTTGCTCATTCTCCGATCATCCTGGGCCCTTGAGAGCTGCCCTCCCATGGCATGACCCTCAAAGGTACCCACCGCCGGATGAACATCTATGGCCCTTGTGGCAAACACTTGTCCCGTTTGCAAGGTTCTTCGCCCGTAAGCCGTGGTCGTTCTTGTAGGCTGGCCCTCGAACGTTCCATACTCACATTTGGGTTCGGACCGCCGTGAGACCACTCCGATTTTTGAGAGTCTACCCCGGAGCAATCCGATTGGTGACTTTCCTTTATCTCTGGAAAGTCTCGGTCCAGGGGAGGTGCTGCCCGATTTTCGCCAAGGCTAAGCACGCCCAACAACAAGTGAACGAGTTGAACTAATGAAGAACAAAATGAGGCCTCTGTGAGCAAACTGCTTGAGTAAAATGCTTAGACGTTCATGTTGTTTCACCTTAATGAACGATTAAAACTCTTAAAACCTCCTCATTACCAGCTTAATCTATCAACAAAACGAGCAAATCAACCCTTGAATCAACCTACGGGTGAAAGAAAAAGAAAATGCAGTAAACAGAGCTTTGAAACAACACCATATAGCTATCCCGGCGCGAGTTAAAACGGCGTGGCCACTGTTCCACTGCGCCGCTTCAACCCTCCTCACAAAATCCCACCATCTCTTTCTTTAAATGCTAAAACGCCCCCCCCCCCCCCCTTGCCCTCCATATCCGGCGCGCCCCTCTCCCCATGCATGGCCTTAATACGGCATGCCACCCTCCATCTTGCCCTTAAAACGGTGCACCCCGTGTTCAACTCTTAAAACGGCGCCCCTATACCCGGCGCGCCCCCCCTTGTCTATCCTGTAAAGCCCCAAATCCGGCGCGCCCATCTCCATCTTGTTGCCCCAAATCTGGCGTGCCTAAAAGAGAAAGAAACTGATTAACCAAAAGAAAATACCTGAAGCTAATGAATAAAACTAATCAAAAGTTTCCTCCTCGCTACAATCCAAATTTTGTTCCGGGGGCGCTGCCCCCAGAAACCCCCCCAGGGGGCGCTGCCCCCTTGACCCCCGCAACCTGACCGGGCAGGTCGAACCCCGCGACCTGACCGCATGGTTGATCCGCGTGCGAGGGCGCACGTTGGCGAGCTCGGGCTCCACACCGACCAATCCGCTTCCCCGGATTGTGTTTAAAGAGAAAAGTGATGATGCCCCTTGGTATCGGACGTGGACCTCGGAACCCCCGACATGGTCATGATTCGGGCACCTCTTGGGCCGATAGTTCATCGGCTTGACCCACTTCTTCCGGGATCCGATCCCGCATCCACATTAAACTTGCCGTACCTACGGCAGACATCCGTACGGTCTTGTCTTCGTCTTCGACGCTACTGATGCGGACTTCCGTCCGAGCACGAAATGGTCCGTGAGTGACCAACATATACGTATCTATGAACATTTTACGTCCCAATTTGGGTTTGTTTAAACATGATCCGAGATCGTTGTTCTCGCTTTGTCAACATGAATTTCAGGCCGTAGGGCCCTTACTCCCGGCAATCAATCAAGGGTGTTCCCCCGTATGGGGGATGTAAATAACGTCGTGGCCTTTATGGCACGGCGGGTTTTGGTCCCGACCCGAACCACACAATCGTCTGACTAGTCAGATCGAGCGCACCATGGGCTTCCGTGAAGCCCGAATAAATTGTCACTTTGTGACTGGCACGCCCACGCACTTAATAAACCCAATGAACAAATAAATAACGATTTTAAATAAAAAGTGCGTCCACAAGTTTGGCACACCCGGTGGGACTTAAAATCACCCTTCATCTTTTTGCCGGGACTAAGGGCCCTACGGCCCCTTTCTTGTAATACTAATTGTATGGTTTGCAAATGCAGGGTTGCATTTCGAACACCATGATGGCCCCCACGTTCGGTCAACAGGCCGTCGAGAGCCATGTTTGGAGCGGCTACTTGGTCGTCCCCCTCAGCTTTGGGAGCTTCCCTCCCGTGGTCGGATTCCCCAACTTCCTCGGGGTAGCCTTCACGAACCTGCTAGACGTGGAAGCGTCTGACAGGACTGAAAGCAACGCTCCCATCCAGGGGGCCGCCAAAGCTACTGTCGGCCGATCAATGGCCGAGACTTCCAAGACCATCCCGACTTGGACGCTGAGCTGCAACATGCACCACGTGCACCAAACTGTCGGCCCTTCTCACCCAGGGTCGGCCTCTCACCAGAGGAGGCTCCGGAGGAACCACGTCACGACATCACCCCGAGGCCGGTTCTCCAGCACCGGCAAGTCTGCTGTCATCGGGACTTTCCGAGTGCATCTTACCGGACAATGTTCCGAGGTGATCCCGGATCGCATTGTACCTGCTGTACCAGTGTGCAACTCTTTTCAGGCACTGGAGAAGATGAAGGGCAAGATGACACCCGCCACTCCGGCCCCGGCGCCGCGGCATCAGTCAGCCTCCAGGCCCACCAAAGCTAAGCAAGTTTGGGTTCCTAAGGGGGCCCGATTCACCTCACCAGCCCAGGCGAGGCCCAGCACCTTCCGCCCGGCAAGGGCACGATAAGGAGACCGGGTCAAGACATCGGCCCCTGTCTGCCAGCCGGCACTGGCCATACCTACACCACCGGAGAACATCCGCCGTCGACACTACCGACGTCGCTCTGAGGCTGCCCGTGCGGAGACTGCAACCCACATGCTCGTTGCTATTAATGGGGCAACATCACCAGTGTCTCACCCTGACCAGGATTGGGAAGGAGTGCAGCAAGCCATGAGGAACTACTTGCGGGGCCCGGGGAGCACTCCCCTGAGTCGCAAGGGATTACTAGAGGCAGTAGCCTCCCCCGTTGAAGAAGAAGAGACCCGGCCGAGTCAAGAAACTGCTCTGAGGAGCGCTATCAGCCCCCGCCAAGGGAAGAAGTGAAGCCACGGAGATCGGTCTTTGATAGATTGGTCTTTCCGGGTAGGCCATCGAGAAGAACAACAAGAAGAGGCAGAGACCTAAGAGTTTATACCTGCAACATGGCAAGGGTATCTGGCCGGTACGGGGCTCTACCAACCGAGCCCGAAGAAGTGGCCAGGCTTGACACAAGGCCAATACCTCTTACCATAAGAGGGAAAGCGGAAGCTGAGAAGACACAAGTCCACACTAGAGAAGCTGACTATGAGGGACCCTCAATGGCGTTGGCTGCCAATGTTATTACAGAAGGCACTGCGGGAGGACCATCCACTTCATCCGAAGAGGCGCCAATCGAAGAAGGAGGAGGCACCCCTAGCCTTTCCATGAACGACCCCGCGGTATTGCACATGATGCAGCAATATCAGCGGGAGATCGAATTGTTAAAGAAACAACTGACTGAAAGAGTCGCTCAGCCCTCAACATCCGGGCAGACTGAGGCATTGCCAGAGACCCCTGGGGGCAACGGTCAGGCCTCAGAATCTTCTCCACAGGCGACGATGTCTCCTTCAATACCTACCTACACTGGCGGCGTACCCCTACATCAGCCACAGCATATCACACCGGCCCCGCCACCGTACTTGCCATTCCAGGGGCCCACTATTGCACCTCAGGCGATAGTGTTAACAACGCCGCTGGCACAACCGGCCAATTTCTATCCAAACCCGGTTGACCCGGCAATAGTAAGTAGACTGATGCTCGAACAAATGATAGATATGAAGTTGGCAGAGAGGAGCGATGGTGATCACACACCATTCGACGCATACCGGGTACCTTACCCGGCACACTATGCTGCCAAGAGGCTACCGATCGGCATCACCAAGCCGCCGAAGTTTGAGAAATTTAATGGGCAAGGGTCTCCTAAGGAGCACATTGCCTATTACGTGAATCTTATGGGGGATCTAGCTGCGGATGAAGCTTATCTCTTCAAGTTCTTTGGCTCGACACTTACCGGGCTCGCTTTCGAGTGGTACTCGAGCTTGCCCGCCGGGTCCATTGCCGACTGGCCTGATATGTAGAAGAAATTCAAGGAAAGATTCTACATATCTGAGCGGGAGGTAACCGTGGTAGAGCTTTACGCCACGAGACAGAGAAATGATGAGTCGGCACTCGACTACATAAAGAGATGGAGGAACCTCAGCATGAGGTGCAAGCATCCCCCGCATCAGGAGGACGCAATGCAGATCTGTAAACAGAATCTGCAAAAGGAGGTCCTTGAGAGGATGATCGGTGTTGAGGTAAGGTCATTCGACCGTCTGAACAACATAGTGGCAGAGATCGAAGCATTCCTTGCTCGATACTTTTCTGCTCCAGCTGCATCAACTCAGAGGGTCAGGCAGGCCGAGAGGAGGCCAACACCGCCAGAAGTTCATACACTAGACTTCGAAGCTTTCGAGAAATAGAAAGAGAAAGCCAAAGGGATGGCCGACCCTCCTCCGCCTAGGTCCACTGAACGGCGGGAAGGTCCCTCCCTGCGGGAGAAGATGAGGAACAAATTGTACTCCTTTCCTCGAGACAAGGCCCGAGTCCTGTTTGAATGGGCCACTAGGTACAACAAGATCACATTACCAGATCCAAAGAGGCCTGGTGACTTGAAGAAGAAGGATGATCCTCGCTTTTGCACATACCATCAGATGCTTGGGCATACCATTGAGGATTGTTACATCTTCAAGGATGTCATTGAGTCCTTGACCAAGAAGGGAGAGCTAGACATGGGGGAGCTCAGAGTGGATCCTCCGCAGCCGCACGAGATGCCGAACCTCGGCACCACTGTCAACATGGTATCTTTATACCAACAGCTGCCTTGAGAATGGGCGGAGGCCAATACACAGGCCACTTATCAAGCCTTCATCATGGCGCCAGCTCATGATCAAGGAGGTTGGCAAGCCGCGCCAACGAAGAACAGAAGAAGAAGACAATCTCCTCGGCCCACACCAGAGGTTCACATAAGGGGTGTTACACCCCGACCACCACCGCCACCGGTGACACCTGTTTGGCACGACGCAGTCCCCCGGCTAGTCATGAGGCGCCCTACTCACATCAAGAAGAAACACATCCCAATGCGGGTGCACAAAGAAACCAGTCCTACGGTGGAAAGACTCCAGGCCATTATTGATGGGCTTGAATATTATGAACAGCCCGAAATTCAGCCTGTGGAGTTGAAGGAGTATGTCCCTTGGGAGGAGTTTGAGTCACTCGAACAAGCCCCAAAAGCAGGAGCCGAGATGAAGGAAGAGCCTCCCTTGTGGGGTGAGCTTCCCCAAGAGCAGTTGCCAGCCACTGAAGAGAAGAAGAAAAAGAAGAAGAGAAGACCGAGAAATAGGAAGAAGAGTGGGGTTATCCTTTCTTGCAACACCCTCTCAGCATTATTTGACACAGCCCTCTCCCTGAGAGAGGAAGAGCAAGAAGTGCCCGTCGAGCCATCAGAGGTGAATCAGGCTGAAGCATCCACCTCCCAACATGCCACCAGGTCGGGAAGGAAGTGGGGACGTCCTCCTCAGGCTGACCACAACATCCTGCTCAGGGGAGAACAACCGTATCACATCCCCGAGCCTAGGGTCCAAGGCATGGAGATTCCCCCTCCCTTAGGTCTCTACCCCAGAGAACCGGTCGACCAGGCCGCCCCTTCATTTATTGAATTTCTTACGACTCAGAGGGGAAAGCAGCCATGCCCCCGCGAGTCCCAGCAGACCAAAGAGACGGGTAGCCCCTCGGCCCCGTTGGTACTGACTCCTCCTCGGCCAAGGGAAGAACCCGACAACACCCCGAACCTTGCCGAGTTCATGCAAGAAAAGGAAGTGACCCAGCAGGCTCCGCAAGCTCAAGCAGCACCCGACCCAGCGGAAGAGGCACCCGTCGAGCCAGTTCCCCTGGTTCAAGGCGGAGGCAGGCGCAGTAGAGCCGAAGAGATGAAGTTGCTCAAGGTCCGAGCTGGCAACAGGATAGCCAAACACCTGAAGAAGATCCCAGCCAGGTTTACCATCTGGGAGATTTTATCCCTAGATGAAGAAACACGGCAAGCCGTCATTGCTGCGCTCCAGACGCCAGCATATGTTGAAGCCTGCCTTGCAGAGATGTCACCTGAAGTAGCTGTGGCCTTCACGGAAGAGGATATGCTTCTACCCACCTGTAGTCATAACAGACTGCTCTACATGAAGGGGCAGCTGAATGGGCACCCCATCAACAGAGTCCTGATCGACCCGGGAGCAGCAGTGAACATACTCCCCTATCGGGTGTATGAGAAACATTACTTTGACGTACACTTGGTCGAGGTCAGGAACGTCAATATTGCTGGCTTCAACCAGAACTGCGAGGTCCCTATGGGGGTCGCAGAGTTCAACCTCTCCCTCGGTGACTTCACCACCAAGGTCCAGTTCCATGTGATCAACTCTAGCACCTCTTACAAGGCGTTGCTCGGTAGACCTTGGCTGCACCAAAATTGCGTGGTACCATCCACTCTGCACCAATGCATCAAGTACCCCGGCAACGGGAAAGAAGAGAGAATCTTCACCGACCTCCATCCTTTCGAAGTGTTCGAATGTCACTGGTCAGACGCTAATCTCTATTTGGAAAAGCCAAAGCAAGCCTCCCAAGCCACTCAGGACAAGGGAAAGAAGAAGGCAGGCCCTGACAGCTGGTTCCCTCCACCACTGCCTGGCTATGTGGTTCCCCCTCAGGTGTCATTCATTTCTGAAGCAGAAGGGGTATTCCGGGCTACCTCTCTTCCCATCTACCCTACACCGGGAACACCATACCTTGAAGACTTGCTGGAAGACGTCAGGGTCCCGCCCGGGATCATCAAGCCTCTCGCAGAAGCTGATTGCCAGTTGGTTGAACCTGTCATGCCCCGATGCGGAATCTCGGGACGTACGGTTAGGGGCAAGCGAGCAATAATTCCGAACCATTGCAAACCATTGCACAAAAGGTTGGAAAGGATAATAATCAGAGTTTTATTGATAATAAAGTTGAGTACACTGGGTAGAACAACTACATCCAAATAATAAGCAAAATACTAGAACAATCTCTCACTAATACTAAGGGTACAAACTGACTTAATAAACTAAAAGTATCTCTCGATATCACTCCAGTCCATTCCCGACAAGTTCATCACCTGGAAAGAGGGGAAAAGTAGGAGTGAGCTAAACGCGCTCAGTAGATAACCACAAACAGATTTACGTAATTAACCATTGATTTCCAATTTATATGAAATGCAGTAAATAAAGAATGACGATACGATAAAAGAAACAATGTAAAAGATATCTTGCAAAGTCAAGAAATATAACAATTTACCAAGTAATGAACAAGTAAAGTAACAGTAGAGAATTTGGCCAGCAAGTATGTTACACATGTAACCAAGTAAATACGCACGAGTCAAGTAACAAGAGTTTGTCATAGACGTAACATGTCAAGTCAAGTATTCGGGTGCAATGTCTCACCCTGTCATAAACATCCCAATGGGCTCAATATCTTTTCGGGCGCTCTCCCCAGGACCAGACCGGGCCCTTATGATGCGTTGGCATTTCATTTCAATTGGATCACCGATCCCCCGTCTAGACATAGTCAATTATGGCCAATATAATCAGATGAATTTCTGTCGGGTACAAGATGTAAAGGATGACACTTGCCTCCTTTGATTCAAGAGTATAACCACGATGAAAAACTCAAAACAAGGTAGGCGTACGGCAAACACCGGGCCGTACTCACATGAGTAACGAGTCACGGGGCCAAGAATGAACGGTTGACAGTAAGCCGTTCGAGAGAGAGAAGTAAGTTCCGAAGAACGAATATACGAACCATTCGGGTCGTATTTTAAGAAATACAGTTCAAGAGAATCCGTATTAAGCATAACGATAATATCTAATTATAAGATAATTTATGCAAAATAGTCACCGGGTTGCCAATAACAATTAAACCAACCAATTTCAGTTTAATGTCCATTGATCAATTCCGGGCTCAAATATGACCGAAGATTATCCAAGGGTAATCGGTCAATTAATCAAGTTAAAACAATAGTCATGATGTAACCGTAATTTACCACGGTAAAAATGTTCTACGGTAAAAAAGTAAAGTTTACCGGATGGAGTGTCCGGCTAATTGGTCAAAGACTTGCCATAAGTCGGCCAGTAATTTTCTGGTTTACAGTAATTTACAGAAATTACCTATGGTAAAGTTTAGCTATTTACCATACTTATTCAATTTATCCAAAGTTACAAGTGAATTTAAATGATTTTCACTTTAAACAATTTATCAAAATAGATATTGCAAATAACAGAAATTTACTCATGTCATTATCTGTTATTTATATGGATTGTCAATTTTTACTAATTAACATTGTTAAATGGGTCAAAATAGCAAAAAAATCAGTTTTCTGGAAGTTAAACGGATGACAGTGGGCCGTTAAACCTACTGGCTGTAAAACGGTTATCATTGGGCCGTTTTATACAAGGCGGGCGGTTCTAATTGGGCCGTTTGTATAAGTCGGGCGGGTAGTTCTGAACCGTCTAAGAGATAAAGCGGTCCGGTTGGAACCGTTAATCCCTGTAACACGGGAATAGCGAAACAGAAGCATAAATCCGGCGTTTAAGGCTTCAATTCATGCATTTGAGTACGTAAATAAATGGAAAAGCATGGTTTCTACAAGCTAACATGATGCCCTTTCATTCCATTTATCAAATTCAAGGTTTGTGCCATGGTTACCTACCTTAACCGATGAAATAAGGAAAGATGAATGGGTAAGAAGATGAACAGTAGACTTGCAGAGCTTCTTCACAGCAGCAAGAACCATTTTGTGTTTAAGAAATGTTTAAGGGGGGCTTCCTCTACTTATAGGTTTGGAAGAGGAGTATTTAATCTTCACACACGGTTTGGTCAGAGCCGCAAAATCCTTTGCATTGTTGACAACGTGTTTCTGCCAACCAAAACACGGTTTCACGTGTTTCTCAAGGTAAGGTTAGCCTAATCTAAGCCTAATCCAAAAGATTAAGGAATGGTTAACTAAGACCTCAATTTAATGTTACTAAATGATTTTTAATGAATTGGACCCAAAAGACAAAATTACTAATCAAGACATGCTCTTTCATAATATGATTTTTATGGAATTTTATCACGAGGTTTATTGTTAATCTCCCAATCTTAAGATTAAAATAATAATTTAACCCAATGTTCAACGGTTTAGTCGATAGAGAGAGTTTCTGATTTTTACCGATGAAACTTCAGAAGACAAAGTTGCTAAGAAAAATACCCTCTATCAGATGTGATTTTTACAGATTTTTCTAAGGTAGTTGTATTTTCGTATGAATAGTGTTTTCCGCGTTTTTAAGTCAGGCTTAAATCACTGATTAAGCCATGTAAATGATTTTATTAGGGTCAAGTACAGAAGACCAAAGTGTTTACCATGGTCTTTACTAATTAACTACCATTTTTCGGAATTTTTATATGATAGTCAAAATTTTTACTATTTACTATTTACCACAGTCACTATTCAACATTTACTATTTACGAAATTTAATATTTGTACAGAAACTCGAGGTCTTACACCCTCCCCCACTTAAAGAATTTGGTCCTCCAAATTCACTGGACCAAAATATAATAGCTTACCTATAATAGATCGGGATAACGCTTCCGTATGGCGTCCTCGGATTCCCATGTAGCTTCCTCTATTCCACGCTGACTCCATTGGATTTTAACCATCGGTATGGAACGATTTCGAAGTTGTTGCTCTTTCCGATCCAGAACCTTCACTGGTCTTTCTTCATAAGATAGATCCTTCTTAAATTCAAAGTCCACATGTTGAATGATGTGACTAGGGTCGTACACGTATTTCCGAAGCATAGATACATGGAATACGTTATATACACCAGATAATTGAGGAGGTAAGGCCAATCTATAGGCGACTTCACACACTCGATCAAGGATCTCAAATGGACCAATATACCTTGGGCTTAACTTGCCATGAATACCGAATCGACGAATACCTCTTGAAGGAGAGACTTTTAAGAACACATGCTCGCCAATTTGAAATTCCAAATCTCTTCTTCTATTATCAGCATAGCTCTTTTGCCTCGATTGAGCCACAAGTAACCGGTCTCGGATAATACGAATATTTTGTGATGACTCCGAGATAAGATCCGGTCCAAGCCATTGCTTCTCGCCAACCTCATCCCAACATAATGGAGAACGACAGCTCCTTCTATACAAAGTCTCGAAAGGTGTCATCTGTATGCTGGATTGATAACTATTATTGTAGGCGAACTCTATCAATGCTAAATGATCGCTCCAACTTCCACCGAAGTCGATCATACAAGCTCTCAACATATCTTCCACTATTTGATTAGTTCTCTCGGTCTGTCCATCTGTTTGCGGATGAAATGCAGTGCTAAAATTCAGACGGGTACCAAGAGATTCTTGCAATCCTTTCCAAAAATGAGAAGTAAATCTCGGATCTCTATCAGATATAATGTTGACTGGGATACCATGAAGCCTAACCACTTCCTTTAAATATAATGCTGCCAGCACATCAACTGTCCACTTGGACTTAATAGATAAGAAATGTGCGGATTTAGTCAGTCGATCCACAATTACCCATATAGCATCATAACCACCTCGAGTCTTAGGAAAACCCATAATGAAATCCATGCCAATACTCTCCCACTTCCATTGGGGTATATCAAGTGGTTTCAATTTACCTGCCGGTCTGAAATGCTCGGCCTTTACTTGTTGACAAACAAGACATGTACTCACGAAATTTGCAATTTCCCTTTTCATGTTCGGCCACCAAAATGACCTTTTCAAATCCTTGAACATCTTAGTGCCTCCCGGATGGATAGTATATTTGGATCTATGGGCTTCTTCAAGAATCCGATTCTTTATATTAGACTCATTCGGTACACAAGTTCTACCTTGAAATAATAATCTTCCATCATCGGCTATCGAGAAATCAGGTCTGCTACTCAAGCTTTCCTTAATCTCGACTAGCTCGGGATCAATATCTTGCAATAACTTGATTTCTACCAACAATTCGGGCTTCAGTTGCAACTGGGAAATCAATATCCGGTCATTATCAATATTGATATCCAGACTAGCCATTTGCTCCAGTAATTTCCATTCTTGTAACATAAGACTAGATATCTTAGCCACAGGCTTCCGACTTAAAGCATCAGCAACCACATTGCCTTTGCCCGGGTGATACTTAATAGAAAAGTCGAAATCCTTTATATACTCCAACCATCTTCTTTGTCTCATGTTCAATTCCTTTTGAGAAAATAAGTATTTCAGACTTTTGTGATCCGAAAATACCGTAAATGATTCACCATATAAGTAGTGCCTCCAAATCTTCAAAGCAAATACCACGGCTGCCAATTCCAAATCATGAAATTAACTTCATGCTTTCTTAGCTACCTAGAAGAATAGGCAATCACCTTGCCGTGCTGCATAAGCACACAGCCTAAGCCAATACCAGAAGCATCAGTGTAAACCACGAAACCACCCTCACCAGAAGGTAAGGTTAAAATAGGGGCAATAGTCAGACAATCCTTCAGAGTCTGAAAACTCCGTTGGCATTCAATTGACCACTCAAACTTAATCTCTTTGCGGGTTAACTTTGTCAGAGGTACCACAATCTTAGAGAAATCTTGAATAAACCTTCGATAGTAACCAGCCAGGCCAAGAAAACTCCTCACTTCAGTAACACTGGTAGGTTGTTCCCAATTCTTTACTGCTTCCACCTTCGATGGATCTACATAAATACCATCCTTGGTAATAATATGTCCTAGAAAAGACACCTCTTGTAACCAGAAATCACACTTGCTCAACTTAGCATATAATTGGTGATCTCTCAATAATTGCAAAGCCATCCTCAGATGCTCGGCATGTTCTCTTTCACTCTTGGAATATATCAAAATATCATCTATGAGTACCACAACCCATTGATCAAGGTAGGGTCGGAACACACTGTTCATTAACTGCATGAAAGCTGCCGGTGCATTCGTTAACCCAAAAGGCATAACGACAAACTCATAATGGCCATACCGGCTACGGAAAGCTGATTTATAAATATCCTCTTCTTTAATCCGTAACTGGTGATATCCAGATCGAAGATCGATCTTAGAAAAATAAGAAGCTCCAGTAATCTGGTCAAATAACTCATCAATCCTTGGCAAAGGATACTTGTTCTTGACAGTCAACTGGTTAAGTTGCCGATAATCGATGCATAATCTCATCGAACCATCTTTCTTCCGAACAAACAATACAGGAGCTCCCCAAGGGGAAACACTCGGGCGAATAAAACCCTTCTCGAGTAATTCCAACAATTGCTGCTTCAATTCCCATAATTCCGCAGGAGACATGCGATAAGGGGCTTTAGAAACAGGAGACGATCCAGGAATAAGATCAATAGAGAATGTAACTTCACGCTGAGGCGGAAGTCCTGGTAACTCCTCTGGAAATACGTTCGAAAATTCTCGGACAATAGAAATGTCCTTAATCTCGATCTGCTGTTCAGAGGACGCATGAACAAAAGCCAGAAAAGCTTCGCATCCACGCCTCAATAACTTATCAGCACGAAGAGTCGAGATAAGAGAGATAGAACTAGGGTGTTTCACTCCCTTGAAGGATAATCCGGGGTGTCTAGAAAAAGACACGGAACAAGAACTACAATGAACATTGGCCTCATACCGAGCCAACCAATCCGCTCCTAGGATTACATCGTAATCCTTCATGTCCATACAAATCAAATCAGCTGGAAAATTCTGATCATTCACCATAACCTTACTAGAAGGATAGTAATGCTGAATTGCCGATTTAGAACCAATAGGGGTTGATATTTCTAACGGAGAACTCAACAAAATAGGTGCCATAGCTAAAGATTTAGCAAATCTCCGTGAAATAAAAGAATGTGTTGCACCAGTATCAATTAGAACAAAAGCTGGCAAGTCGAATATAACAAGAGTACCTTCGACGAGTCCACCCTCCTCGGCGATATCTTTTTCCTTTGCATGGAGAGCCTGGAGCCTGCCTTGAGGCTTCTTGAAATTCAGAGGTTTTGCCGGGATAGCTTGTTTCGATAATAAAGGACAGTTGGGTATACGGTGCTCTTTGCTTCCACACCGCAGACATGCACCTAGCTTGCGCCAACAATCTTCCATCTTGTGACCAGGACGATCACAATATCGGCATACGCCCTTGAATGGAATCATAGAATCAGGTTTCTTGTCTTCTTGTCGCGGCATTTTGCCTTTCCACGAACCAGAACCAGAACTTGAACCAAAACTAGTAAAGGGTCTTTTCTTGCTCGGGTCAGTGCCAAATCCAGGTTTAACATTCTTGAGTGCCTTCGGTTGCTCTTTCTTGTTACCTTGACCACGAATCCTTTCAGTCATTTCCAAAGTATCTTCTAATATTTGTGCCTTTCTTACCATCTCAGAATATGTAGAAATTTTCAGTGGTGCAAGTTGATTGATATAATGAAGTCGAAGACCATTGAGGAAATGCTTCGCCTTCATTCTCTCAGTCGAAATAAGATGTCTTGCATAACGAGAGAGTCGTGAAAACTGAGCCTTATATTCTGATACCGATAAACTTCGCTGTTTTAAAGCTGCGAATTCTGCTCCCTTCTTTTCTTGCACGCGGTCAGAAAAATATTTATCATTGAAATATTCCTCGAATTCCTCCCACGAGACTTGTTGATCTCCGAGAGTCGGCTTAACAGACTCCCACCAAGCACGTGCATCACGTTCCAGTTGAAAAACGGATAAAAGAACACGTTCTTGGTCAGTGCATTGCATGACCTCAAAAATTCTTGCCATCTCGTCGAGCCAATTCTCGGCTTCATCGGGATCAGTTGAACCAGCGAATCTAGGCGGGTTCATTCCTCGGAAATTCCGATATAAATCACCAGTGCCATGAGCTGCGCCATGAGGTGCCGCTCCAGCTCCAGCTCCTGCCTGAGCCAGTGCATTCAAGGCTTGCGTAAGTCCTTGAACTGTACGCTGTAAATTCCTCATCTCAGCACGATTGGCTGCCATTTCTAGTTAAGTGCCTATATAAAATAGTTACTCGGATTATTTATGAGAGAAGAACTTCTTAGATGAGAAGAGAAGAACTAGATAAGAAGAACATGATTATGGTTAAATAACTTAACCCAAATTTCTACCCAATTCTCACAAGGTTGTTTTCTTAAGCCTATAACCAATAAACCTATAACATTAAAGTGAAATACCTAGGACAAATTGACCTAGGCTCTGATACCAACTAAACTATCACGCCCCGATGCGGAATCTCGGGACATACGGTTAGGGGCAAGCGAGCAATAATTCCGAACCATTGCAAACCATTGCACAAAAGGTTGGAAAGGATAATAATCAGAGTTTTATTGATAATAAAGTTGAGTACATTGGGTAGAACAACTACATCCAAATAATAAGCAACATACTAGAACAATCTCTCACTAATACTAAGGGTACAAACTGACTCAATAAACTAAAACTATCTCTCGATATCACTCCAGTCCATTCCCGACAAGTTCATCACCTGGAAAGAGGGGAAAAGTAGGAGTGAGCTAAACGCGCTCAGTAGATAACCACAAACAGATTTACGTAATTAACCATTGATTTCCATTTTATATGAAATGCAGTAAATAAAGAATGACGACACGATAAAAGAAACAATGTAAAAGATATCTTGCAAAGTCAAGAAATATAACAATTTACCAAGTAATGAACAAGTAAAGTAACAGTAGAGAATTTGGCCAGCAAGTATGTTACACATGTAACCAAGTAAATACGCACGAGTCAAGTAACAAGAGTTTGTCATAGACGTAACATGTCAAGTCAAGTATTCGGGTGCAATGCCTCACCCTGTCATAAACATCCCAATGGGCTCAATATCTTTTCGGGCGCTCTCCCCAGGACCAGACCGGGCCCTTATGATGCGTTGGCATTTCATTTCAATTGGATCACCGATCCCCCGTCTAGACATAGTCAATTATGGCCAATATAATCAGATGAATTTCTGTCGGGTACAAGATGTAAAGGACGACACTTGCCTCCTTTGATTCAAGAGTATAACCACGATGAAAAACTCAAAACAAGGTAGTCGTACGGCAAACACCGGGCCGTACTCACATGAGTAACGAGTCACGGAGCCAAGAATGAACGGTTGACAGTAAGCCGTTCGAGAGAGAGAAGTAAGTTCCGAAGAACGAATATACGAACCATTCGGGTCGTATTTTAAGAAATACGGTTCAAGAGAATCCGTATTAAGCATAACGATAATATCTAATTATAAGATAATTTATGCAAAATAGTCACCGGGTTGCCAATAACAATTAAACCAACCAATTTCAGTTTAATGTCCATTGATCAATTCCGGGCTCAAATATGACCGAAGATTATCCAAGGGTAATCGGTCAATTAATCAAGTTAAAACAATAGTCATGATGTAACCGTAATTTACCACGGTAAAAATGTTCTACGGTAAAAATATAAAGTTTACCGGATGGAGTGTCCGGCTAATTGGTCAAAGACTTGCCATAAGTCGGCCAGTAATTTTCTGGTTTACAGTAATTTACAAAAATTACCTATGGTAAAGTTTAGCTATTTACCATACTTATTCAATTTATCCAAAGTTACAAGTGAATTTCAATGATTTTCACTTTAAACAATTTATCAAAATAGATATTGCAAATAACAGAAATTTACTCATGTCATTATCTGTTATTTATGTGGATTGTCAATTTTTACTAATTAACATTGTTAAATGGGTCAAAATAGCAAAAAAATCAGTTTTCTGGAAGTTAAACGGATGACAGTGGGCCGTTAAACCTACTGGCTGTAAAACGGTTATCATTGGGCCGTTTTATACAAGGCGGGCGGTTCTAATTGGGCCGTTTGTATAAGTCGGGCGGGCAGTTCTGAACCGTCTAAGAGATAAAGCGGTCCGGTTGGAACCGTTAATCCCTGTAACACGGGAATAGCGAAACAAAAGCATAAATCCGGCGTTTAAGGCTTCAATTCATGCATTTGAGTACGTAAATAAATGGAAAAGCATGGTTTCTACAAGCTAACATGATGCCTTTTCATTCCATTTATCAAATTCAAGGTTTGTGCCATGGTTACCTACCTTAACCGATGAAATAAGGAAAGATGAATGGGGAAGAAGATGAACAGTAGACTTGCAGAGCTTCTTCACAGCAGCAGGAACCCTTTTGTGTTTAAGAAATGTTTAAGGGGGGCTTCCTCTACTTATAGGTTTGGAAGAAGAGTGTTTAATCTTCACACACGGTTTGGTCAGAGCCGCAAAATCCTTTGCATTGTTGACAACGTGTTTCTGCTAACCAAAACACGGTTTCACGTGTTTCTCAAGGTAAGGTTAGCCTAATCTAAGCCTAATCCAAAAGATTAAGGAATGGTTAACTAAGACCTCAATATAATGTTACTAAATGATTTTTAATGAATTGGACCCAAAAGACAAAATTACCAATCAAGACATGCTCTTTCATAATATGATTTTTATGGAATTTTATCACGAGGTTTATTGTTAATCTCCCAATCTTAAGATTAAAATAATAATTTAACCCAATGTTCAACGGTTTAGTCGATAGAGAGAGTTTCTGATTTTTACCGATGAAACTTCAGAAGACAAAGTTGCTAAGAAAAATACCCTCTATCAGATGTGATTTTTACAGATTTTTCTAAGGTAGTTGTATTTTCGTATGAATAGTGTTTTCCGCATTTTTAAGTCAGTCTTAAATCACTGATTAAGCCATGTAAATGATTTTATTAGGGTCAAGTACAGAAGACCAAAGTGTTTACCATGCTCTTTACTAATTAACTACCATTTTTCAGAATTTTTATATGATTGTCAAAATTTTTACTATTTACTATTTACCACAGTCACTATTCAACATTTACTATTTACGAAATTTAATATTTGTACAGAAACTCGGGGTCTTACAGAACCATTAAGGACCTTCGAGGTGCCCAACCCCGGGGGTCTACCTACCATCTTTTATGTGGCCAAGGAGCACCCGGTCAAGGGGGATGATGATTGTAGACTCCCCGATGAGCTGCACGACCCACTCGTCCCAATCACGGGACTTCCTGACACAGCCGGTCGTGTGGTCAAAATGACCAGAAAGCAAGGGATCCCCTCTTGCCAGCTCTCCAGTCGGAAAGAAATGTTCAAGAAAATGTGGAACCCACCAAACTTGGACCGGAGGTTGTTGCAAATCACCCGGCATCCAGGGTTGGGCTTTTCACTAGAAGATTCCTATGAAGCCGATGTGATATCAGTCTCGGCTCCAGGCAGCAATAGCCACGCAGGCAATGCAGGCCCATGGCAGGTTGAAGGCCGCCAGCACCTTATGCCTTTGGTCAACGAAGATCAAGATGAAGAAATATTCCTATGGAATCCACCTCCATATAGGAGCAAAGGGAAGGTCCCGTCCTCCTCTGAGGGACCAACCTCGAATAACTACAGCAACGGGGTGCCATTGCCCTCGTCTGACATTGATGCAAAGGACGGGGAAGCAAGTCAAACTCCTAGCCTCTCTCGGTGCGACTCTGCCCTTTTTGACCTGTGTTGTCAACAACAGCGGGAAATTAAGATGTTGAAGGCTCGATTTGCCAAAGCGACTGCACTCGTGTCTGATTTAATCAGGAGCATCTTTCGCCAACAGAACATCGACACGCGCCAGTCCCCAAATAGAGTCCCGAATGCCCCCGTGCACCTAAGAAAGGAGGCAAGGGATATAGCTGTTCCCCCAGTCAGAGTATCGACCGAGCGAAATCCTACACTGCAGGAGAGGATGCAAAGGCCCTACTCTTTCCCGAGGAATAAGACCAGAGGAATATTTGATTGGGCCTGCTACTACGGCAAGGTCTCCCTCCCGAGGTCTAAGAGGCCGCAGGATGCTCCCATAAGTGGCGACCCCCTATTTTGCCTTTATCACCAACTACTAGGCCACTCTATCGAAGACTGTTACGTCTTCAAGGACATTGCTCAAGAACTGATTGAGAGAGATGAGCTTAGAAAGGGAGATTATGTGGTGGCTCTGCCGCGCCCCCATGTGGCAGGCAGCCACGAAAGAAGTGTTTACATGGTGTCAGTTCAGCACCAGATTTTTGAAGATATAGCTGAGAATGAACTACCCCAGCCGTCGGCAGTGGAACAGTCCCCAGTGTGGCAATCAATCACCTTGGCTCCTGCAGGAGCCGTCTATGATAGTTACCAAGAAGATCCCGGAGAAGTCCTTTACTTCTCCGCGCAGGAGAACCCATCGGAGCCGCACACAACAGGCCTGGAAGAGGGGGAAACAAGCAAAGCCTCATTACCTAACGAGGCGGGGCAAGAAGACGCCTATGGTGTCCTTGAAGCAGAAGATGGCGAAGATAAGGATTTCATCGACCTACTACCAGCGCCGCCGGAAATTGAATATGGCGGCCAAGCCACAGTAGATGAGCTCCTTGAAATTAACCTGGGCACGGAAAGCGACCCCAGGCCAACCTTCCTAAGTGCCCTTTTACCTCCACAGGAAAGGGAACAATATATCAAGTTGTTGCAAGAATTCCGAGACTGTTTTGCTTGGAACTACAAAGAGATGCCCGGCTTAAGCCCTGGTGTGACCCAACATATTCTGGCTATTGATCCCAAGGTGGAGCCGGTGACTAAATCCCCCAGGGGTATGAGGACGGAGCTGATAAAATAGATTTGTAAAGAAGTCGACAAGCTCCTAGATGTCGATTTTGTAGCTAAAAATCAATACACTACTTGGTTGGCGAATATTGTGCCAGTGAAGAAGAAGAATGGACAGATCATGATCTACGTGGACTTCCGCGACCTGAATAAAGCTTGCCCAAAAGATGACTTCCCGGTGCCCGTCACCGAAGTGATGATTGATGCAACTACTGGCCATGAGGCCTTGTCCTTCATGGATGGATCATCTGGCTATAATCAAATATGGATAGCTGAACATGACCGAATTCACACGGTCTTCTGGTCACCTAAAGGGATATTCCACTACAAAAGGATGCCCTTCGGCCTCAAGAACGGGCGCCACTTACCAGCGGGCGGTGACCAAGATATTCGATGAACTGCTATATAGCAAAGTCGAATGCTACATCGATGATCTGGTCGTCAAGACAAAGAAAAGGGGGGATCACCTGAATGACCTTAGAGTCATCTTCGAGAGACTCCGGTAGTACGAGCTGAAAATGAACCCAATGAAGTGTGCCTTCGGCGTCTCCAGTGGAAAGTTTCTCGGCTTCATTGTCCGATATAGGGGGATCGAGATCGACCCCTTTAAAATAAAAGCCATTCAGGAGCTACCTTTTCCGAAGAATCTGGGAGAGTTAAGATCCCCACAAGGCCGGCTGGCTTACATCCGAAGATTTATCTCCAATTTGTCAGGGCGCTGTCAGCCATTCCACAAATTAATGATGAAGAATGCACCTTTCAACTGGAACCAGGAATGCCAGAAGGCCTTCGATCGGCTTAAGGATTACTTAAAGACCCCGCCTGTGCTGGGGGCACCTGTCAAGGGGAGGCCAGTTATTCTATATATAGCTGCCACCGAATGTTCAATGGGGGCAATGCTCGCCCAGAACAATGATGAGGGGAAGGAGTAAGCTCTTTATTACCTTAGCTGAAGACTAATGGGGGCAGAAGCAAAATACACCCCAATTGAGAAGGTTTGTCTCGCCTTGGTCTTCGCAGTCAAGAAGCTAAAGCATTACATGCTCTCGCATGAAGTGAGCCTGATTTCTAAGGCCGACCCAGTCAAGCATATTCTCTCCCAGCCAGTTCTGAAGGGACGTCTCGGCAAGTGGGTAGTACTATTAATGGAATTCGACATCACCTATGTGCCGCAGAAGGCCGTTAAGGTTCAAGCCATGGCTGATTTCTTTGCAGCGCACCCTGTGCTTGAAGATTCTCCACTGGCCACAGAGTTGCCTGAAGATGAAACACTGGAAGTGGACCAAGTCCGATAGATCGCCTGGCAGCTGCACTTTGACGGAGCTTCGAGAATAGAAACAACCTCGTCAGGGCACATAAAAGTATGGGCTAGGGCCGGCATCGTCCTTAAATCCCCTAAGGGAGAAGTATTGCATACATCCTGCTCCATTAACAAGCCCTGCACAAATAACGAGGTAGAGTATGAAGCTCTGATCATCGGTCTCCAAGTTGCTTTGCAAATGGAGATTAAAATGCTATAGGTGTTTGGCGATTCATTATTGGTCATCAAGCAAGTCCAAGGACAGTTTGACGTACGAAAACCCGAACTACTCCCTTACCACGCTAAGGCGAAATGGCTCATGCAGCAGTTCTACGTCATTGAGATAGGCCACGTCGCCAGGGGAGAAAATGCACAAGCCGATGCACTGGCGAACTTGGCAAGTTCATTAGCAGTCCCGCCAGATGGATCCCTCTGCATCCGGGTGGTGAATCAACGCCAAGTGCCTAGCATGATAGAGGAGCCAGAGGAAGAAGAACTTGAGGTCGTCACAGTGGCAGCCATCAGCCCACCCGACTGGAGAGACCCCCTTTTACAGTGGTTTAAATACCAGCAACTACCCAGGTAGAGAGAAGAGAAGATCAAGCTGATCAGAACAAAATATTCTTACGAGGTCCGAAACGGTATCCTATTCCGAATTATGGCAGATGCCAAGCGAAAAGTGCTCCTACGATGCCTGTTGTGGATGCACTTTTTATTACGTCTTAGTTTATTCATTTATCGGGTTCGTTTATCTATTTGTTGGTTTTATTAAGTGCGTGGGCGTGCCAGTCACAAAGTGACGATTTGTTTGGGCTCCGGAGAGCCCATGGTGCACTCGATCTGACTCAATCAGGCAATTGTGTGGTTCGGGTCGGGACTGAGACCCGTTGTGCCATAAAGGTCACAACGTCATTTACATCCCCTCGGAGAGGGGAATACCCTTGATTAATTGCCAGAAATAAGGGCTCCACGGTCGAAAGAAATACTAATTAACGCAAGAAGGAAACACCCGTCGGGTTATGCGGTGAGCCCGAGGTGGGGGCATGAATGCTCGGGTCATGTCGGTCACTGATGGACCATTTCATGTTTGGACACAAGTTCACATGGAAAACGAGACGATAACCCCGGGGGACGAATCCGTACAAATGTTTGCCGAGGGATGGCAATTTTAATACAGGGAGGCAAATCAGATCCCGACGAGGGAGGGGACCCTGATGAATTATCGGCCCGAGGTAAGGCCGGGCGGTCACCATGACAAGAGAGAGAACTCCCGGGAGTGATTTCCGGCCTACAGGAGCACCATTAATATCCCCGGATTCGGAATCCAGGAAGGAGAGACTGCTTCCACATTATCGTATTCGTGATGATTATCGATGCTTGTTATTGCCATTTATTTGTTGACACTACCCTTTCTTTGTTATTATTTTCCCTTGTTGTCATCTTGGTTGGAACCACCCCTTTTATCTCATTATTATTGTTACTGTTCATTGTTCCTTTATCATATAGCCCCTCCCCTTTTTATTGCATACCTGTGTGTATTCGTAGGGGAGATGATGGAGACTAGGGTGTACCGCTGAGAGATGAATGGTGTGTGCGGTTCAAAGTGTAAAGAAGGGTGTACCGCTGGGGAGCGTACCGCTGGAAGAATGAAGATGGGCGTACCGCTGAAGGGTAAAGGGTGGAGCGTACCACTGGGGGACTGAGAGCGTACCGCTGGAAGACTGTGGAGCGCACCGCCGGGGGACTGGGAGCGTACCGCTGGAAGGGCTGGAGGAGAGGGTGCGTGAACAAGCCACGAGGGCTGTACAGACTTGCATGTTATGCAACGGACGATGTATAGACTTGACAAGCGGTACAGTGAACGTATAGACTTAGCAGCGAGATGCACACGATGTATAGACTTGCTCAATGATGCACACACATAGCGGCGATGTATGGACTTTGCAAGACGATGAATGAGACGGTGCAATGTATAGACTTGGAAATGCTTTGAAGTGCATGATGCACTGTACAGACTTGAGACGAAGGCATGCTGTGATGTGTAGACTTGAAGAGCATTCGGCAGCCAATGTATAGACTTACACACTTGAACAGACTAGCCAGCATATGGACTTGATGAGCATGCAGCACACAATGTGCAGACTTCGTGCGATGCATGAAGAAGCAATGTATAGACTTAGACAGACTTCGCTAGCGTGGAATGTGCAGACTTCATGTAATGGAACGTACAGACTTTGGAATGGAATGTGCAGACTTGGTGCATGAAGCAAGCCAATGAGGAATGTATAGACTTTCACAATGTATGGACTTACCGAAGGAGTGATGCGTGAGCAGACAATCAACGTATAGACTTAGCCAAGACAACTAGACGATGTACAGACTTGAGCAAAGCGAGGTCTGTACAGACTTGAGAGTTCACAACATATGGACTTATGAGTGCAACGTAGGTAGAGCTGCCAATGTATAGACTTATAAGTGTGTGCGACCAGATAGTGTGCAGACTTCATGCATACGCTGTACAGACTTCAATTCAAATGATGCAATGCATGAACAAGAAGACGATGTACAGACTTTGAGCGTGAATGATGCAGCGATGTATAGACTTGATGGAACGCTGGGAGGATGCGTACCGCTCAGACAGCAAGGGGGGCGTACCGCTGGGAAAGGAATTGGGGGAGTGCGCCGTAGAGGGCCAAAGGGGAGCGTACCGTTGGAGGATAGAAGATGTGCTGCTGAAGGTAAAGGAGAGTGTACCGCTGGGAAAAGTGGCAAACGAAACCAGGCAGAGTGTGCCGCTAAAGGGGTGGCCAGGACTCAAGAGTGGATTCCTTGTTCAGCTCAGAATGAAGCATCTTAGATGGTTAAGCTTTCAGTTTCCTGTCATGAGATTGAGTCCCAAGTCATATTTTAGCAATACAGTGCTCGAAGTCTTGTTCAGTTTAGTTCTTTGAATCTTGCATAGTCCTTTTAATTGATTTGAGTGTTTTTACTGTTGCTCATTCCATCTGTTTGCTACTTCTTTTAATCTTTTTAGATGTATTGCTATTCCTGGCAAAAATTCGGCAGCACCTCCCCTTGACCTGGGAGGTAAAGGAGTAACAAGGAACATGCCCATGGGGGTGGCATGAACCAACAGTTGAAGGGGGTGACTGAGCAGCCGCCTTTATGGAAACTTCGGAAAACTTGGAGAAAACATCGAACGAGGAACCAGTAGACTGATGCAAACTGTGAGTACACCGGGAAGTGACAATCAATGCGTGCCGCTGGGCGCAGCCAGGAGCGTGCCACTGGCAGTAGGAGGGAGGGGCGTACCGCTGGCAAGAAAAGAGAGGGTGTGCCGCTGGGCGGCCAAGGAAGGTGTACCGCCAAACGGCCGAATGGGAGAAGTGTACCGCTGGGGGCCCTGAGTGGTAGAATGACTGGGAGCTTGAGGGTGTGTGGGCATACCATTGGTCCCGAAGGAGGGCAAAGGAGGATGTTCTGGGTGTTGAGTGACTCCAATGTGTTAAAGAGAATGGGCTCGTAGAGACCCGTATGGCAAGGTCAAGAGTTGTTATGCAATGGAAAGCGGTTGAAGAGGGAGGAGGCTGGCCAGACCCTGTCAAGCCAGGAACGAACCCTATTGACTACACGGACCAGCGCCACGGGAAATCAGGTAGAACAGGGAGCTGAGAGGTTGGGGGAAGAGAATATAAAACCACAAGAGCCTGGTGAGGAGGGGACAACAAACGCAGTAAGGAGCAAAACCGAACATTATTTCATTCATGGAGGATTCAAGATAACAAAGATCATGGCCTGAAAACCACACACCGTACAATGCATCCCTACACAAAAGGGGCGAAGAAAACTAAGAACAGGAAAGAAAAGAAAGTTGGGGAGAGGGTTGGAACGAGGAAGGGTAGGAATTCCCTTTCCTCCATTCCTCCCCCCTCTGCTACATGCAACGCTCCTCTCTCTTTTTCCTATATTTCTTCTACCTTCTTCTTCTCTTCTTCTTCGCTTCGAACGGGCCTCTTCGCACGAGGATCCTCTCTTCTTTCTCTGTCTTCCTTCCTCTAGCAAAAATCCCTCCTTTCTTTTCTGTCTGTGGGGGGGCTTTTATATGCGGACGGTTGACGAGGTCGCCTCATGATGGCACTGCCATCCGAGGTTGACTTCGATATCTTCCTCGTCAGGCGAAGATCTCCCCTCCTCCAGCCAGAAGGTGACACGGAGACAAGCGCTAGCTGGCTTTGAAGTGGCTGGACTACGCGCCAATGGGTCTGCCTATTAACCGTTGTATCTTTTGCCGGTGCGTGCCATCGGGAGGCTTTCAGCGCTGTACCGCTGGGGAAATGGCGCAGGGCGTTGAGGGCAAGGAGGCCTGTGCCGCTGGGAAGCTTGAGGCCGTGCCGCTGGGAGATAGGCTTGGTGAGTGAGTGTATAGACTTCGTGGGCATGGACTCTGTACAGACTTGAGCGTTCACAATGTATAGACTTTGGCAAAGCAAAGGCTGTACAGACTTCAACTCAGCTGTAATGTATAGACTTGCAGGGGCCTGCGTCAAAAGCGGCGTACAGACTTCATCAATGTATAGACTTTGGCAGAGCAAAGGCTATACAGACTTCAACTCAGCTGCAACATATAGACTTGCAGGGGCCGATGTATAGACTTGGAAGCTCAGCCGGCGGATGTACAGACTTCACCAATGTATGGACTTGGAAGTTGAACTAGTGAATGTATGGACGTGCCACATGAGTGTATAGACTTCGCATTTGCCTGAACTCTGTACAGACTTCAAACATGAGCGCAAAGACTGCATGGTCATGGACTCTGTACAGACTTCACACTGTGAGCATGCATGAGCCTGTACAGACTTCAGACATGAGTGTATAGACTTCGTCTGACGGATGTATGGACTTGGTGAAACCCCGAATGAAGTGTGCCGCTGGAGGGCTAGATGGCCGTGCCGCTGGAGGGCCATATGGCCGTGCCGCTGAAAGGCTGAGGGGCCGTGCCGCTGGGGCTTATGGCCGTGCCACTGAAGGGCCTCAGGCCCGTGCCGCTGGAGGGCCTTTGCTTTTGCTTAAGTAGCTTGAAGCCGTGCATTCTTTGGGATATTTCTTCACCGTCAAGGGCCCGAGGGAGGGTCCCTAGCAGTGTGTTAATTCAAGAGGACATCCGGTGACTTCTCGGTCTCTTAATGCGCCCGTGCGAATGTGGGGATTTGCAGGGCGGTAGTATCTTCCCGGAGCCCTGGATGGCCAGTCTCTCCGAGTCTTCTTCCTTTGACTTTGACATTAATGCGGAGCTTAGCGGGACATATGGGCGTGCAATTTTATGCGTCCACAAATGCCCCCCACCCGAGGGCAGTGCGGGCGAAGGATGAGCCAGACGGTGCTCGCGGGTGTGTCTGGGGAATTAACGTACATTATTGGACGTACGTTCATAAGACACGTGATGCAGACATCATGATCTCTATCGTATATTTATTGTATTGCTATATATGTATTACGTTATTATAATTATTGTTATTATATTATATATATATTTTTATTCTCTCCCTTTTTCTTCTCTCTTTCTTTTTCTCTCTCTTTTTTTTATTCTCTCTTTCATTCGTTTGTTCCCCCTTTTTTCTCTTTTTTTCCTTTTTTTTTCTTCTCCCTTTTTCTCCTTTTTCTTCGACGACTATAAAAGGGGGAGGGCGAGTTCGAAACTGCCCCCCTCTACTTCTTTTTTCAAACTTTCTCTCTCCCTCTCTCTCCCTTCGTCTCTTCGGTCACCACCGCCACCGTCGCTCCCCCTTCTTCTACCTCCCTCTTCTCTGTCTATTCTCCCTTGCCGTCAGACGCCGCTGCCGCTCACCGCCGTCGTCAGTGCTTGGGGTGAGGAGGCCACCGCGCCCTTCCCCCTTCCCCTTCTTTCTTCTTCTTCTTCCTCCCTCCCTTCTTCTTCTTTCACTCGGGGAACGACGGAGCCCTAGGCTCCCATCTTCCTCTTCCTCCTTTCTCTTCTTCTTCTTCTTCTCTTCCTCTTTCCTTCTTTCTCTCTTCTTTTCCTTTGTCACTTCTTCGTCTGCTCTTCGGCGTGGGGTAGAGGTGGGCACGGCGTCGGTGTGTACCACTGACGTGGGCGCGGGGCATGCCGCTGGGCGTTGGCATGGGTGTGCCGCTGAGTGAGGATCAGGAGGGTGTGCCGCTATGGCGGCCAGGGAGTGTGCCGCTGAGGGGAGGCTGAGGGCGTGCCGCCAGTGTGCGTGGTCTGGGAGTGTGCCGCTGGGGCCACTGAGGGCGTGCCGCCAGGGGGTGGGCCGCTAGGGCCACTGAGGGCGTGCCGCCAGGGGGTGTGCCGCTAGGAAGAGGCACAGGGAGTGTGCCGCTGGGGCCACTGAGGGCGTGCCTCCAGGGGGTGTGCCGCTGGGAAGAGGCACAGGGAGTGTGCCGCTGGGGCCACTGAGGGCGTGCCTGTTGTGCCCATGTTGTTTTGATGATGGTTTTAATGGTGGTTTTTATGACTGGCCTTTGAGGTGAGTTATTCACTGTGAGTCATCTTGCTGTGTGAGTCTTCATGCTAGCATTCACTTTCTGATCATAATGTAGTTCTTCATGCTCTCTGATATGGCATTGCATATTTGATTATGTTCAGTCATGTTACTGTTGCTCTTTAGACTGCAGTTTGATACTGCAGCGTCGACCCATCGAACTGCAGCGTCGACGCTGCCAAGGCACTTCAGAGGTAGCAGTAAGAAATATTTGATCTGTTGCGTCCACGCTGCTTGGGCAATGCATTAACGCTTGGTGCCTCTTTAACTTTGCTGCATTTATTCATTGGTCTGGTCTGTAGTGCGTCGACCCCTTGTGCTGATGGGTCGACCCCTCAGTTCATTCATTTGAAGTCTATACATTGGCTCGTTCACTTTTTCAAAGTCTGTACATTGTTGCCTTGAAGCCGTTCAAAGTCTATTCAACGCCCAAGCCTGTACAGCCATCAGTGAACCCTCCAAGTCTATACATTGGCGATTGGGCATCCAAGTCTGTACATTGGCTTTCAAGCGTTTCAACTCTATACATTGCTGCTTTGACCAACTCTGTACATCCGGTTGCCTGACTTCTGTTTCAAAGTCTACACATTCATTGTTAAGGCAAGTCTATACATTGGTTCAGGGTCTTCAAGTACATACAGAGTCTTCATCTTCTGAAGTCTGTACGTTCGTTTTGGGAAGTCACTACATTCATTCATCTGAAGCTTCTTCAAGTCTATACAACGCTGCTTTGTCAAAGCCTGCACATCGCAGCTATGTTGAAGTCTGTACAGCCAGTCTCTTGACAAAGTCTGTACAGTGTCTCATATTGGAACCAAGTCTGTACATCGGCTTCGCACCTGCAAGTCTGTACATTGGCGTCATTACATAAAGTCTATACACTACACTCATGCATTGTCCTTTACGGTAAAGTATATACACTGTCCATGTGCTAATTGTTCAAAAGTATATACACTCCTTTTCGTCGAAATGCGTCAACGCAGCATGCTGAGAGCGTCGACACAGCACGCCCATCAGCTGAAGACTTGATCACTGGATCACCGATGCGTCAACGCAGTAGGCTGATGGAGTCAACGCAGCAGACTTGAGTTTTGCTGGTCGAATGTCTTTCAAGGCTGCGTCAACCCTTTGGAGCAAGTGTGTTGACGCCACCTTAACTCTAGTTGCTGAGCGTACTGATGAAGGGCACGTGATCCGAGGTGCCTGGCTCGTGATCCAAGGACGGACGAGATACCAGGATGCTACCACGTGGTCTGAATTTTTAGGGCGAGAGCTGTGGAATCCACACTCGCGCTAGCTGCTGCGGCTATATATATATACGAGTCTTCATCCTCTGTAGAAGACTGATCGAAGAAGAAGCCTGGAGAGCAGAAAGCCTTTCGATCCAAAAAAAGAAAAGAAGAAGAAAAAGAGTTGAAGAGTAGAAGGAGAGAACAGCGTGAGAGAAAAGGGGAGCAGAAGAGAAAGAAAGAGAGATAGAGAGAGAGATAGTGTTCGTGAGAAGTGAGAAGAAAGAGAGAAGAAAGAGAAGCAGAAAGAAGAGGAAGAAAAGAAGAGGAGGAGAGAGTCTATTGCAGATCAGTTCAGTCTGTTCATGGATCAAATCCAGAACGACTATGCTTATTGAGAGCCACATCTCTTGTGTTTCATTTCCAGCTTTTGTTGATGCGTTTTTTATGTTTCTGTATTTTTTCTTTTGTTTCTTTGGTTAGTCTTGTTCTTCCGATTGCCCTGCTGGGGATCGGGTTCCTTTTGTGGATTCAGGAGAAGGGAGACTTGTCTCCGGTTCTGGACTTGTGGCTTGCAAGTCTAGGGGTCCCTCGGTTGGAGGAAGAGAGGTCTTCGACCTCTGGTTTGCTGGTGACTGGAAGTCACTGGTTGGGTCCCTCCTGGTCTGGAGGAAGAGAGGTCTTCGACCTCTGGTTTTCAAGTGACTGGGAGTCACTTGGGGTGTCCCTCCGGTTGGGAGGAAGAGGGGAGTTTGTTCCCCTGGTCAAGCTGTGTGTCAACACCTGTTGCAGACTGAGTCTGCTTGGTTCTAGCATTGGCTAGTGAAGCCTCACTCCGGTTGGGAGTGAGGGGTGGATGTAGGTCTGGAGGAGCGAACCACCTTAAAATTATTTGTGCAGTGGTTTGCCTTGCGTTAGCTCCATATCTTCTACCTCCCATTCACAGGTTGTACATGCTTGGCTAGTTGCATTATCTGGAGAGTTATTTTTGAGCATTGTATTCTGCTAAGTGTGTTTGGGTTGTTTAGCTCTCCCTTTGTTTCTGGTTGTTCAGGTGGCTGCATTGGTGCAGTCCAACTGTTTGTTCATTTGTTGCCTCATCATTTCATCTTGGAAAGCTCATTAGTCTTTATTCCGCATATCTGAGCTTTAGAGTTTTAATTTGGGCTATATTTTCTAGATGGATACATTCACCCCCCCCCCTCTGTATCCGGGCCTAGCACCCTAACAGTTGGTATCAGAGCGGTGTCTGCATACAAGGTCCAGCGACCTGCAGATTCGATCTCTGGTTTTCGGTACTAATTTATTTTTAGTGCATCAATATTCCTGTTGCATTATTCTGTTGTGCTCTCATGGCTCATCCTCCACTATTCAGTAGTTCAAATATTAAATTCTGGCTATATCGTATGCACAAGCATGTTAACTCTATTAATCCACAATTGTGGAAGGTTATCTCTCACAGTCCACATGAACTTCCTAAGGATAAGTCCAAGTGGACTCATGTTCACAAGTTGAAAAATGATGATAATGTGAGAGCTCTAAATTTAATGAAGGCTGTAATCGGTTCTGATGATTTTTCCTCTTTCTCAGGTTGTAGCTCGGCAAAGGAAATATTGGATGAATTGCTTTGCATCCACAATGGAAAGGAAGAAGAATGTCTCATGGCAAGAAGGAGTGATCAATCAGATGAGTCCTCATCCCAGGTAAACTCTGAGACCGAGGATATTAGTCATGATGATTTAGTTGCCATGCATGAGCATCTATTGAAAAAATATGAAAGAATTAAGTCAGAAAAGAGAAAATTAAGAAAAGAGAAAAATGCTGAAATCACAAGTCTAAAGGCTGAAAATGAAAATTTAAAATCTGAATTGAAATTGAAAGAAGAATTTGAAAACAAGTTGATTGAAGAAAATTCTCATCTAAAAGATCAAAATAAAAGGCTAATGGTTCTTAATACTCTCTTTTCTGAAAAATGGTTGTCATTTGAAAAAGAAAAATCTGCTGATAAGGAAATTCAATTTGAGAATGAATTGAAACAGGAACTAGAAATTGTGAAAAATCTGAATGACACCATGAAGAAACAAATTCTCACCTGTGAAGAAGATCTAACAAACTCTGAACTACTCATCTCTTCTCTTAGGAATGAAATTTTGAATTTGAATAAGTCTCTGCCTGATTCTGCTAATCAAGAGAAGCAGAATGTTGTATCCACAGATAATTGCATGAAGAAGGGCAGCAGTTCTCAAGTTAAGCAGGGAATGAGGAATAAACTTCATACAACCTTCGTGCGTAGCTCAAACATAGCTAGCACCTCCACCTCATCGCCTAAACAAGTTGCTGATCAAAAAAATAAGAAAACAAAACAGAAAATAAATAAAAAGAATAATCAACATATTGAGAAAGTTCAAGGTGACAAGAAATCTCATGCTAAGTATGTTAATTGCTTCTACTGTGGGAAATTTGGTCACTTCATGTACAATTGTCTTGTGCTCAACAAGGATGATCTAAATGTTATAAAATACATGGTAGGAAGCTTCATGTTAAGAAACCTTCTTTTGTTCAAAAGAAAAGAATCCATTGCTTCTATTGTCATAAAATTGGTCATGTTATGCATGAATGTAACTCAATGAAACAAGATGACAAGGAAGCTAAGAGATCTCATGCGAGAAGTCATGATCTTCTGAATGAGAAAATTTACTGTTGTCACTGTGGCAAATCGGGCCACATTGCAGCCCAATGTTGGCATGCTCAGGGAAGGAAGTTTAACAATAAATCTGGTAAATTCCCTGTCAATAGAAATATTTCTGATATAAATGAATTTATTTTTGAAAGGAAAACACTTGCATGTTTTGAATGTGGGAAGCCAGGCCATAGAGCTGCTGACTGTTGGCTGGCTTATGTTGGTAAACAGAATCTTAATTCTGTTAACAGAAAATTTCATGCAAATGCACATAGAACTCATGCTAATCAGAATGTGCATAAAACAAATCTGAAATCTGCTCCCTCTTGCTATTATTGTGGTATATTAGGTCATTCAATGAATAATTGCCATCTGATAAGATCTGATGACCTAAATGCTAAAAGGTTGTTTAGAACACCTACCAAAGGTGTCACTATTAACCATGCAGGACCCAAGACTATTTGGGTACCTGCCCATGCAAAATAGTGTGCTAACTTGTAGGTGTGCCTTGGAAGCTGAAGAATAAAAAGGGGGAAATAAATCAAGGCACCCAAGTTGATAAAACCCCATTCAGGTAAATTTCTTAAATCTGTTCAAATTAAAATTATGGTTGAGCTGAGAAGTCATAGCTTCATGCATACATGTTTTATTTTAATTGGTTTGATTCTTGCGTTGATCTTTGTGGGCTTTCTTGTTTGTACTGAGAGCTGTGTGCATATATGAGAATGGCATAAACATGCACATGACATACAATCATTGAAAATCTGATGCATATAGGACTGTTTATATTGCATTGTCATGCATGACCACTTGGTATATATATGGAAAGCTACTAAAGGGCAGAGGAAATCTGTCTGGAGGTTATTACTATGTGTGAGATGGTCTTTTAGGCCAAGTTCTCCGCCAAGTACCAAGGGTCAACTTTGCATATCAGAGAATGTCTGCATCCTCATGTGAATATATTGCTTCTTGCCCCTGCATACATGAAGTTAAGTGCATTGCATTTCCTTAGATTGAAAATGCCAAAAAGATTATCTAAATGCATGTTGTCAGGGGGAGTCAATGCATTGCATATAGGTTGTCAAATGCATACTCTTGTGAGAATTCATTGCATACCCCTCATCATTGATCTTAGTAGACAAACCTTGATAATATCGGAAATCATTGAGCCTCGAAAACTCTCCTATCAATTGGTAACATTTGGCTTCAGAAATCTATCAGTCTGTCATGAAGATTTCAATGGGACTATCTCAATCATAAATCTGAAAAATTCTTGAACTAGAAATCTTCTATTATACGTTTTTATGAATGACTGAAATAACTCATGTGGTTTAAGTTTAATGTATTCAATGAGTTTGGCTTTAAAATCTCTTAAAAATATCTGAAGCATGTTTAATAAACCTTAACCATCTGTTTCATGCTGTGTCTTGTAAAATCTTCTGAAATCTACATTATTGAATACATGACTTTATTTGGTTAAGTACATGAAATTGTTATTGATTTGAAACAAATGAATTTTTCTGAAATGTCTAAAGGGTATTTTCTGTCAGAGCAATGACCTTGGTCACTGAGTAACACATGTCCAAAGGACTGTGTCATGGGGTACCATAGTTAACTCTGATTAAAAATAATTGAATTTCAGGCAGAGCAATGGCATGCACACTGAGAAATACAACTCACTCATCAAGAAATAATTTGCAGTGTGTCATGATGTGTAAATGCTATCTCGGTTCATATAAGCATGACAGTTAGTCACACTAAGTGCTTAGAGACATTGGCCTCTGATCAAGGTATATCCTCTAGTTACAAGGTGTGCACTGAACTAGAGTGCTCATAAAATTCTGTAGCATGAAAAATTGTTGAATGAATTGAAATTTCTGAATATTGATGCTAAAATCAAATTGCTACAACCCTAGACAAAATCATATGACTTCATAATTGCTTGATTTCAATACTGATGCATGTAATTCCGAAAGAAGTCAAGAAATTTGATTGTGTAAGAGAAAGGGAATTTTATCAAGATAAATATGAGGGCTTGGTTCATTTTTATTAAAACATGGTTTTAGATATCCATACAGAATTTTATTGATAAACTCTACATACATCATGTTTAAACCATACTGTTCATTAAAGCTCATTCATAAGCCCTTATAATGGAAGACTTTGAAAAACTTATGTTTTAGATTTATGAGATTGATATCTCTCTGAAAATCTGACAGAATTTTCTGAGATTGGAGCTTCTTTAAAAATCTGCTAATTGAACCTCCTCTGGTCATTGACATGAACTTCTCCTTGTTTGCCCCTGTGGTCTCCTTCTCATTCATTTCTAAGGTTCCATTTATTGAGGGGGAGCGTCCTTGTCATATGCATCATGCTGCATAAAAGGAGAAGAATTGTGCTCTTGCATTCATATCTCTGATATCTGCATCTACATTCATACCCCTTCCCGTGGTTTATATACCAAAGGGGGAGATTGTTTGCCAAAGAGGGAGAATATCATTCAATCATTGCATGCAGGTTCCTTTTGATCATCTCTAACTCATGCTATTGCTGACACTCTTAAAGGGGGAGAATCATGTTCTTGCAAGGGGGAGAAATTGACTGAATTTTTATACATGCTTTAATTTCTCAAACTATTTTCTTTTTCATGAAGTCAAAGGGGGAGAATAGTTTGAGTCATCAGACTGACTCACTGTGTAGTGTTGCCATCATCAAAAAGGGGGAGATTGTTGTGCCCATGTGGTTTTGATGATGGTTTTAATGGTGATTTTGATGATTGGCCTTTGAGGTGAGTTATTCACTGTGAGTCGTCTTGCTGTGTGAGTCTTCATGCTAGCATTCACTTTCTGATCATAATGCAGTTCTTCATGCTCTCTGATATGGCATTGCATATTTGATTATGTTCAGTCATGTTACTGTTGCTCTTTAGACTGCAGTTTGATACTGCAGCGTCGACCCATCGAACTGCAGCGTCGACGCTGCCAAGGCACTTCAGATGTAGCAGTAAGAAATATTTGATCTGCTACATCCACGCTACTTGGGCAATGCGTTAACGCTTGGTGCCTCTTTAACTTTGCTGCATTTATTCATTGGTCTGGTCTGTAGTGCGTCGACCCCTTGTGCTGATGGGTCGACCCCTCAGTTCATTCATTTGAAGTCTATACATTGGCTCGTTCACTTTTTCAAAGTCTGTACATTGTTGCCTTGAAGCCGTTCCAAGTCTATACAACGCCCAAGTCTGTACAGCCATCAGTGAACCCTCCAAGTCTATACATTGGCGATTGGGCATCCAAGTCTGTACATTGGCCTTCAAGCGTTTCAACTCTATACATTGCTGCTTTGACCAACTCTGTACATCTGGTTGCCTGACTTCTGTTTCAAAGTCTACACATTCATTGTTAAGGCAAGTCTATACATTGGCTCAGGGTCTTCAAGTCCATACAGAGTCTTCATCTTCTGAAGTCTGTACGTTCATTTTGGGATGTCTCTACATTCATTCATCTGAAGCTTCTTCAAGTCTGTACAACGCTGCTTTGTCAAAGCCTGTACATCGTAGCTATGTTGAAGTCTGTACAGTCAGTCTCTTGACAAAGTCTATACAGTGTCTCATATTGGAACCAAGTCTGTACATCAGCTTCGCACCTGCAAGTCTGTACATTGGCGTCATTACACCAAGTCTATACACTGCACTCATGCATTGTCCTTTACGGTAAAGTATATACACTGTCCATGTGCTAATTGTTCAAAAGTATATACACTCCTTTTCGTCCAAATGCGTCAACGCAGCATGCTGAGAGCGTCGACGCAGCACGCCCATCTGCTGAAGACTTGATCACTGGATCACCGATGCGTCAACACAGTAGGCTGATGGAGTCAACGCATCAGACTTGAGTTTTGTGGTCGAATGTCTTTGAAGGCTGCGTCAACCCTTTGGAGCAAGTGTGTTGACGCCACCTCAACTCCAGTTGCTGAGCGTACTGATGAAGAGAAGAAGGAGAGAACAGCGTGAGAGAAAAGGAGAGCAGAAGAGAAAGAAAGAGAGATAGAGAGAGAGATAGTATTCGTGAGAAGTGAGAAGAAAGAGGGAAGAAAGAGAAGCAGAAAGAAGAGGAAGAAAAGAAGAGGAGGAGAGAGTCTATTGCAGATCAGTTCAGTCTATTCGCGGATCAAATCCAGAACGACTATGCTCATTGAGAGCCACATCTCTTGTGTTTCATTTCCAACTTTTGTTGCTGTGTTTTTTATGTTTCTGTATTTTTTCTTTTGTTTCTTTGGTTAGTCTTGTTCTTCCGATTGCCCTGCTGGGGATTGGGTTCCTCTTGTGGATTCAGGAGAAGGGAGACTTGTCTCCGATTCTGGGCTTGTGGCTTGCAAGTCCAGGTGTCCCTCCGGTTGGAGGAAGAGAGGTCTTCGACCTCTGGTTTGCTGGTGACTGGAAGTCACTGGTGGGGTCCCTCCTGGTCTGGAGGAAGAGAGGTCTTCGACATCTGGTTTCCAAGTGACTGAGAGTCACTTGGGGTGTCCCTCCGGTTGGGAGGAAGAGGGGAGTTTGTTCCCCTGGTCAAGCTGTGTGTCAACACCTGTTGCAGACTGAGTCTGCTTGGTTCTAGCATTGGCTAGTGAAGCCTCACTCCGGTTGGGAGTGAGGGGTGGATGTAGGTCTGGAGGACCAAACCACCTTAAAATTATTTGTGCAGTGGTTTGCCTTGCGTTAGCTCCATATCTTCTACCTCCCATTCACAGGTTGTACATGCTTGGCTAGTTGCATTATCTAGAGAGTTATTTTTGAGCATTGTATTCTGCTAAGTGTGTTTGGGTTGTTTAGCTCTGCCTTCATTTCTGGTTGTTCAGGTGGCTGCATTGGTGCAGTCCAACTGTTTGTTCATTTGTTGCCTTATCATTTCATCTTGGAAAGCTCATTAGTCTTTATTCCACATATCTGAGCTTTAGAGTTTTAATTTGGGCTATATTTTTTAGAGGGATACATTCACCCCCCCCTCTGTATCCGGGCCTAGCACCCTAACAGTGCCACCAGGGGGTGTGCCGCTGGGAAGAGGCACAGGGTGTGCCGCCCGGGGATGTGGCCTGGGCGTACCGCTGATGAGAGGAAAGAAGACTTCTTCAACCGGAGGACCTCCGGTGTCGCCCTTAGGCACACTGTGACTTTGTTGGGGTCGTCACTCCTTGTAGGCATGCAGCCGTGTTTTCCCTTACGCCTCCGACCTAGGGGAAACTATGCCAAAATTTCGTCAGAAATTATTGGGATTCTTTTAATTCAACTGTACTGTAGCCCCCTTTGCAATTCCCTTTCTTTTTCTTTACTTATGCCTTGTTCTGACTTGCGGTATCTTGCCCCTCGCAGAGAAATGGTTGCCCCGAGAGATTCCGCTGTTTCCGGCGCCGAGCACGTTCCCCCACCTCCGGTGCCAGCAGTCACTTGGTTCAACGTAGAAGACTTGGACAGGGAGCACACCGAGATAGCGGCGCTGGCCGGATCATCGGGCTCAGACACTGAGACAATGGATTACCGCAGGCTTACCCGGGTTGACGGCGTCATGACTTTTGACCGTGCTACGGGGGAGTATCGGAAGGACTTCCCGAAGCACAAGCATCTCGTTCGCTTCCTGAAGCACCTCTGTCACCAGGAGAGGCGGAACTTTCGGGTTGTCAAAGAGGCTGAGCGGACGATTCTGCAGTCCCGGGACAGCCTATTTTATAGTGTTTTGAGGAGCATCCCGATGTACTTAGTGGGAGAATCTCGGGAGTGGAAGCCCATCTTGGGGCTCGAAGCCGTGCTGCCTGCAGAGGACAAACTAGTGCGGGCGCCTCAGTTCACCCCTTCTCGGTGGGACACATCTGCCGGGCGGGTTCAAAGTGAGCATCCCCGGTTCGGTCTATTCCTGGCTCCGTTGAAGTGGGGATACAGAGAGGAACATTTTCTGCTAGACTGCTTGGCCATCCGATTCAAGCATGAACTGGCTCTGGGCTGGTTCGGGGAGCTGAAGCTCAAAGACGCGCACAACTTCCGGGAAGGGGCCGTGGAATTCACAGAGTACGTGTTATTCAACTATGCCCCGATCCTCATCCGGGCTGGCGTCTACCACAGTGTGTATGCCTCCCGGTACAGTTACCCTATTTCCAGGGGTCTTTGCTATGGGATGATCGAGGTTTTCAACGCAGAGACCAACACTTTTTACACTACAGAGGGCGAGACTTCGTTAGATCTATGGAGTCTTAGTCAGCTCAGTGGCTTGCCTATTGACGGGGAGCCCTTTGAAGAATTCTGCCCCCGGATATGATCAAGGATGAAACCAACGGGGATGGCTACTATTCTCTCGGCTATTCATATCGGTACCTTATGAAGGCGTACCGGGAATCGTATCAGTTGTCGCACGGCGGGAGGCAACCCCCCCGAGGGGACCGGAAAAGGGTCCGCATGGTCCTCTGGGTGCAGTATTTCTATGATGGGCTGAAGCAGTATGAGGAGTTCCCACACATTGGCACTGCTGCCGGCCGGAAGAAACGCGCCAAGTCAAAGGTTGACATGAAGATCCCTTCTCGAGGGCGCTGCGGCGGGCCGAACCCGATGGGAGTCGACCCATTGACGCATTGCGCGGCGTATCTGACGTACTGGCTGTGCTCGTTCGCCATGCCCCACGGGGATGAGACCGTCATTCGCCCAGACGCCATTTACCCAGCCTGTCAGATGGCCTGGGGTATCAAGCTGTCTTTGTGCCCGGCCACGCTGTGTCTGATATACAAAGCGCTCAGGGACATCAGTCATCAACAGTTCCCGCGTCAAGCATGGTATGTGTGTGATGCGGGACGAGACACGGACACGACAAGCTCGCGATCGTCCCTTAACGAGGGAAGCGTCGGACGTGCGCGGTTGAGAAACCGGTAAGAGCTAGGGTGGTCGGCTCTCTCTTTTGTGCCCGGATCGGGTCACGGGACCGTAACGCTATCTCTCGCAGCAGCGCTGATATAAATAGAAAGCGATCTAATTACCCTATCATGCTCTCTAGCAGTGGCATAAACAAGCATATATGAAATTAAGCAAAATGCCAAGTAAGGGAGCGATGGCGATACCTCAACGCGCTCGGCGTGGGGAAGACGGACCCGGTCGAAAACTCGTACTCCTGGGAAACTTAACACACAATAATTACAGCAATGGGAACAGGCCCACTCCACGTAGGGAGGTAAAGGGCTATACAAATGGGCCCGGGAGGACCGAATTCGGGTTGACGGGCAGCTTCGGGTGTTGATTCGGCTACACGCGTGTTCACGACCGTGGGGCCCATGTGCTATCCGGAGGGGCCGTGTGGGACCCGGTGGTACCGCTGTAGTGGAGACACTTGGAGAAGTGCTCCCCGGGCTGGCGGCACGCTGGTTCGCCGGCCGGAGGCCGGGCGGCTCCGTTCGGCACCGGTCGGAAAAACCGACCTGAAATCTGCCGGTTCTGTATTTCAGCGCGCGCTCCGGCGAGAACTGACACTGCGATCAGCACCGGTGTCGGAATGCGACGAGATTAGAGCCGTTGGAAAGCTGCTTCGAAGTACTACAACCTAGTGGCCTTCATAAAAATTCACCAGATTTGTACTTTGTGTTGGCGAATTTTATATGCTGCTGTTGTACAGTAACTGAAGACTCAGATCTGCAGAGGACTTTCCTGTTGATTGCCTTTGACCGTGAAGTAGATGTCCGAATTTGAAGATCTGTTCTTCAGTAAGGTTGTCAAAAATCAAACAAGGAAACCAGGACTATTTTTGGAGTTGGATTTCGAGGTGGTGGTGATTTGTTCTGATTTTTGAAGTGGAGGGTGGTCGGATCTGGGATCTGACTAGAAACACTGTATCAGAGGAAGAACACGAATTTCTAAAAATATCTAGAAGGCTGATAAAAACTTAAGAAAATTTGTGGAGGTAGCGGGTGATGGAAAGAACTCTCAGTAAAATTGGGAGGGTTTGGATAAATCAAAAAGATGGTTGGAGGGGAAGAACTCAGAGGTTCTGTCACTGTAGACAAAAACCTGGCAGATCTGGGATGACAGGTTGGACGAAAATGTAAAAATAGTAAACGAAGGAATTTTGGCATGGACATTTAGGTGGATCTTGGAACGCAAGGGATGAACATACCATAAAACATTTAGATCAATCCGAGCTCGTGGCTGAGACAGACAATTCGTGGAAGCTGTTGTGGTCGGACAAAGACAGAACTGCAGAGGCGGCTCGATGGCGGCACGAACGCCGGCGACGGCGGCACGGACGATCACCGGAGGTTGAGAGAGGATGATAGAAGGTAGAAACACTCTAGATCTGGGGTTGGGGAGGGAAGAACAGCAGGGGAGGAGAGAGGGGCGCACCAAGCTCCTTGCTTACACACAAAAATTCTGATTTTTCCTTAAATTTCACATGAAAATACAAGCTTATATATGGTTTACATCAAATGCAATGTGGACCCTTGGATCTAGGGAAGGGGATTGAAGGGCTAGGATTGCATGCCACAAACACAAAAAAAAGAATATAATATGCAAGGGGGGATGCGCCCTATTGACCAAGGGGTAGAAGTTGAATGGGTGGTTGAATGGTAGGTGGCCTACCTTGGACAAAATGGGCCACTTGTCTACCCATGTGGCATATGACTAGTCCAACCTTTTAGATGTCCACCTAGGATGGTTGACTAGCCCCACAAGATGACATGGACCAATGGGAAAGGGCTGAGGGACCCCTTGCTGGTCCTACTGACAAATTACAAAGAAACCCAAACAATCCGTGGGAATGACACATTGGCTTACAAAGCCGTACAATTGCGTACATACTTTCCCAAGGATATAAACATAAACTAAAAGGACATAAATGTAAAAGAAAAAGTACATGCTCGGCGTCGATTCCCATCAACTCTCCCCGGGTGGGAGGAACTCGACCCCGTCGAGTAGGGGTATGGATGCTCGAGTACTCCGGCGGATCCGTCACCGTGCCAAGTAACGCGGGTACGCTCCACTCCAAGTGATCGTCACCTGCTCATTCCATATATACTCGATATGCGCGGACTGCTATGGGTTGAAGGTGGACACTCCGGGTGGGGCACTCTCAAAAGGAAGGAAACAGCTCGAAGACTCACTAGGAATCACCGCTGAGTCCCTATAGGTGACTGATCCGGGTATAGATGTAGAATCGACCCCATACTCATCAAGTTTGTCCACTCGCCTCTTACTCATAAGAGACCGACAACGAGCTTGCACAAGACTCATGCAGACTTACCATGCAATACACACAACAATCGACTCGAAACACACCACACAAACAAACCACACAAGAAAACACACTGACTCATGCACGACTCGAGACTAAGGTGGTAGCATCGAGCCCACTAGGTGGCGGCATCCTGGGCGGCAGGAGAGCTGTCCCACTCTTCCCCCCCCAAGGCATAGTACTCATCGGCTAGTGCCTCATCGGCCACGTAATTGACACACTCAAGCTCGGGAGGTGCAGACTCTCCAATACCTATGGCTAGGGTGGCGCGAGCGGGGCACTCGCTGGCAATGTGGCCATACCCGTGACAGTGGAAACACTGCACTCTCGACCGACTACTCTCTCCTATAAAATGGGCCTTACCTTTATCATCCCGTCGGGTAGGGGGTGTAGGCAGCAATGGGGGAGATGTAGGTGCCTTGGACAATAGTGGAGGGGGTGCCAGTGCCAGAGGACGGGCTATAGGAGCCGGGGGACGGGCAACGGGTGCCGGTGGTTGGGGTGGAAATAGATCCCGGGGTGGAGGAGGGTGATGTCTAGGAGCGAAGTGCTCCTGACGGGCGGGCTCCTGAGGACGAGCCATGGGTCCACTCGGGTATGAACCTAAGGAGCCACGGGAATCACTACGGGGAGGAGCGGGGCTCCACCGGGGAATAGACTCAAACTCACCCTCGAATTGCTCCATTTCGAGAGCAACTTGATATGCATCCTCTAGCTTGTTCACCTTGCGGCGGAGAAGCTCATACCGTAGGTGCGGGCGTAGACCACGCCGAAACCGAGAGACGGTAAGGGAATCCTCCTCCGTGACATCACATCGCAAGTAGTATTCATCAAACTCGGTGATGTAATTCGAGACAGACCGGTCTCCTTGGGTGAGGCTTTGCCACCTCTCTATAAGACGCTGGCGGTAGGAGGTAGGGAGGTACTTCTTCCTAAGTTTCTCCCTCATCTCGGTCCATGTATCGATTGGAGGTTCATGACGATGAAACAATAGATTCTCCATGTTCCTCCAATATGTTTGGGCTTGGCCCAAAAGTTTCATCCTGGCAAACTTGACCTTCCTTTGGTCCGACATCTCGAACCACTCAAAATATCGATCCATGCCAGCCTCCCAATCAAGATAGACCTTTGGGTCTAAGGACCCGTCAAAGGTGGGAGGGTCGGCCCGAACAGTCCGAAGGGCCCGTTCATCCATATCTTGGTCGTGGGTACGCCGTATAGGATGACGATCATGACCATATCCCCGATGCTCATTCTCGGACTCATAGTCATGCACTTCGGGGACTTCGTGCCTCCTATTAGCTACCCCGTGACCCCTTGGAGTCGCGGGTCGCTGACCCAGCTCCGGTTGACCTTGTGTAGGTGGGACGGGTGCTTGGACTGGAGCAATCGGATGTGTCTCGGCTGGTCCTTTCTCTAGTGCGGTGACTTTCCCGATCAATCCCTGAACGGACTAACTTGACCCGGCGGCCCTATCCTCTACGGCTTTCATCCTCTCTTCTAGGCGGGTGCCTAGACCGTTCACTCGGGTACTCACTCCTTCCATCCTATCCATTCGGGTACTTAAATCACCCATTTGCGTGTCAAACCCATCAAGACGTGTATGCAATCCTTGCACTTGTCCCATAAGATTTTAGAACATTTCGAGCACAGCTGACGCATCGAGACTAGTGGCTCGGGGATCCGCCATAGGTGGGGGTGGGGGTGAGTACTGAGTACCCCTACGAGTGGGCATGCAAACACACCGACTAGATGACGCCGACTAAAGCAAACACACTAATGCAAAATGATGCGCCTAGACTTAAACCAATATCCGGTACGGGGCAGAGGTAATCGACCCGAGGGTCACTCGCGCAAGTGTGCGGCCTTCCCGATAGGCGTAGCCTAACGTTCGGACAACACCTTTTGATATACCGAATTATCGGGATGAAATGCAATTTAAAACACTCTTTTTTTTTGTTTTAGAAATATGATGATCCTAGACTCGACTTAACCCGACTAATGACTAGACGTAAATGACACCTTTTTTTTTTGGACACCCTAGACTCAACTCGCTCTGATACCAAATTGATGCGGGATGAGACACGGACACGACATGCTCGCGATTGTCCCTTAACGAGGGAAGCGTCGGACGTGCGCGATTGAGAAACCAGCAAGAGCTAGGGTGGTTGGCTCTCTCTTTCGTGCCCGGATCGGGTCACGGGACGGTAACGCTCTCTCTCGCAGCAGCGGTGATATAAATAGAAAGCGAGCTAATTACCCTATCATGCTCTCTAGCAGCGGCATAAACAAGCATATATGAAATTAATTAAAATGCCAAGTAAGGGAGCGAAGGCGATACCTCCACGCGCTCGGCGTGGGGAAGACGGACCCGGCCGAAAACTCGTACTCCCGGGAAACTTAACACACAATGATTACAGCAATGGGAACATGCCCACTCCACGCAGGGAGGTAAAGGGCTATACAAATGGGCCCGGGAGGACCGAATTCGGGTTGACGGGCAGCTTCGGGTGTTGATTCGGCTACACGCGTGTTCACGACCGTAGGGCCCACGTGCTGTCCGGAGGGGCCGTGTGGGACCCGGTGGTACCGCTATAGTGGAGACACTTGGATAAGCGCTCCCCGGGCTGGCGGCACGCTGGTTCGCCGGCCGGAGGTCGGGCGGCTCCGTTCGGGACCGGTCGGAAAAACCGATCTGAAATCTGCCGGTTCTGTATTTCAGCGCGCGCTCCGGCGAGAACTGACGCTGGGATCAGCACCGGTGTCGGAATGCGACGAGATCAGAGCCGTTGGAAAGCTGCTTCGAAGTACTACAACCTAGTGGCTTCATAAAAATTCACCAGATTTTTACTTTGTGTTGGCGAATTTTATATGCTACTGTTGTACAGTAACCGAAGACTCAGATCTGCAGAGGACTTTCCTGGTGATTGCCTTTGACCGTGAAGTACATGTCCGAATTTGAAGATGTGTTCTTCAGCAAGGTTGTAGAAAATCAAACAAGGAAACCAGGACTATTTTGGGAGTTAGATTTGGAGGTGGTGGTGATTTGTTCTGATTTTTAAAGTGGAGGGTGGTCGGATCTGAGATCTGACTAAAAACACTGTATCAGAGGAAGAACACGAATTTCTAAAAATAGCTAGAAGGCTGATAAAAAATTAAACAAATTTGTGGAGGTAGCGGGTGATGGAAAGCACTCCCAGTAAAATTGAGAGGGTTTGGATAAATCAAAAAGATGGTCGGAGGGGAAGAACTCAGAGGTTCTGTCACTATAGACAGAAACCTGGCAGATCTAGGATGACAGGTTGGACGAAAATGTAAAAATAGTAAACGAAGGAACTGTGGCGTGGAAATGTAGGTGGATCTTGGAATGCAAGGGATGAACACACCATAAAAAATTCAGATCAATCCGAGCTCGTGGCTGAGACAGACAATTCGTGGAAGCTATTGTGGTCGGACAAAGACAGAACTGCAGAGGCGGCTCGATGGCGGCACGAACGGCGGCGGCGGCGGCACAGACGATCACCGGAGGTTGAGAGAGGATGATAGAAGGTAGAAACACTCTAGATCTGGGGTTGGGGAGGGAAGAACAGTAGGGGAGGAGAGAGGGGCGCACCAAGCTCCTTGCTTACACACAAAAATTCTGATTTTTCCTTGAATTTCATATGAAAATACAAGCTTATATATGGTTTACATCAAATGCAATGTGGACCCTTGGATCAAGGGAAGGGGATTGAAGGGCTAGGATTGCATGCCACAAACACAAAAAAAAGAATATAATATGCAAGGGGGGGTGCACCCTATTGACCAAGGGGTAGAAGTTGAATGGGTGGTTGAATGGTAGGTGGCCTACCTTGGACAAAATGGGCCACTTGTCTACCCATGTGGCATATGACTAGTCCAACCTTCTAGATGTCCACCTAGGATGGTTGACTAGCCCCACAAGATGACATGGACCAATGGGAAAGGGCTGAGGGCCCCCTTGCTGGTCCTACTGACAAATTACAAAGAAACCCAAACAATCCGTGGGAATGACGCATTGGCTTACAAAGCCGTACAATTGCGTACATACTTTCCCAAGGATATAAACACAAACTAAAAGGACATAAATGCAAAAGAAAAAGTACATACTCGGCGTCGAATGCCATCAGTGTGCCCACTGCATTTTTTCAATGCGTGGGTTTGTTCTTTATTCTCAGAATTCGCCCCGCGCACCATCCAAGGCTGGGGATTGGCTCCACGGATGTTGGAGTTCACGAGCGTGGCATCAAGCTCGATGTCCATGCGACTGTACGACATTCGAGGTAAGTTGACGATGGTGCCCCTTGATGCCGCGGGAACCATCCACTTTTGGACCCTGGCCGCTCACTCAAGTCCATTAGTAAACAGTAACCGAGAGTGCCGAGACGACCAAGTGGAGAAATATGTGCACCCGATCAGTCAGGAGAACGTGGTTCGCCCGCTATTGGAGCCAAAACTCAGGGCCTGGGTGCTGTCCATCCGTCCAAGTGTGCTGGCCTTCGGCAAAGGGGACAGTTTGCTGTTGGAGCCATATTATCCTTTTCGCTTCGGCAGGAATTTTAGATATGACCAGCATATCCCGTCACACAATGCTCGTTTTGAATTACCGGTGCGAAGTTTCCGGGGGAGTCCTACTGCCGAGGCTGCCCGAACCTGGTGGGATTTCTTTCATCAGGCAGACACTGCCAGCTTCAGGGTGCCAGCCCCAGGTCGGGTTCCATGGGTGACTCTCGAATATGTGAAGTGGTGGAACGCCCGGATAGCTTTTTACCGACTATGCCGGACCGACTGCTGGGACGGGGCCGAGAGGAGATTTCTGAGCCGACAGCCAGTGCCGGTACTGGATATTGACCCGGAGCACCTACTCCGATTGAGGCGTGGCAAGGAACAGGAAGTTGCCGCCTACATGGTTGCACGCAAGGCAGCTCGTGAGACCAAGCCAGCGCCGCAGGCCAAACTGCCTCCTGTGGCAAAGGACGATTTCAAGAAGACCTTGCGAGACCTCTGCCACATCGGGAGTGACCACCTGGAATTGATCAACTATCTATTCCCGATGGAGGAAGAAGGCACCTCGGCGAGGATCTGGCGACCGGAGAGGGACGCACTTTGTCCCTATCTCACATTTGTGAGGAGGGAGGAACGGAACCCAGAAAATTACAAGGACACCACGTGGCTCTATGTTCTCCTCCGAGTGCACGGGTTGAAGATTGAAGATCCAGTAGTGGTCATCTTGGGCAGGCGCCTCCACATCGCCTATTACTATGCCGAGGGATGGGGGATGGACCATTTCAACCTCTTCTGTCACCTGGCCGCCAAGAAGCATGCAGACCTAGCCGCCCTCTCAGATCACTGCCAAAAAATTGAAGACGTATGTTGGCTGGTCCGGGAGGCGGCCCGTCGGGACAAGGAGCCGTCCCTCAATTATTGGCCGATAACGCTGGGACTGTACACTGGCCCACATGGTGCTTAGTGTTCTCTTCCTTCCCTTGTGTTCGTCATTGCTGACCTCTCTTGAATATTGGACGTTGATCGGGTCCCTTGTTTTCCTTTTTTTTGACAGATCACCCCGACAACACTCAAATGGCGATGTATCGCAACCTTCTGTGGTAGGCGGGCAAGCCGGCTTACTTTGAGGAAGTGCCAGTGGCTCCGACCACGACTCCCCTGCCTCCGCCTGCGAAGAGGCCCCGGGCGAAGTCGCCCGTGAAGAAGGCTGTGGATGCTGCTAAGGCGGCTGGGCGGCAGGAGGCCAAACGCAGAAAGATAGAGGCCGCCAAAGCCACGCCGACCGCTCTGCCGGCACCCATAATATCCTCATTCAAGGAGTTCGAAGCTACTTGGGCCGAGCCGAGTCGGCCTGCAGGTTGGGTCCCTTCCGCTCTTCGAAGCTCTTCTGGGTTTATTGAGATATTAAGAGGGACGCTCCTTGTGACACCCGTGTCCTTTTGATTCAGCTGTCGTAAAGAGGCCCGCGCCTGTACCCATCCCAGGCGTGGGTGAAGCTGTGACCCACGAGGCCATAGAATCCGTCGGAGAGACCTTCTTCGCCCCCGCTCCTACCGCCGAAGTCGAAGGAGGTATAGCACTTTCTTGGCCGGTCATTTGATCAACTTCTCCGTTCCTCAAAATTCTATGGGCCTGACCGAATCTGGATTTTGCCTTGCTTATGTAGGAGCTGATGTGGCGGTCCCAGAACCAGAGGCGGCCCCGGAGGCATCCCGATTCGGGTAGATATATCGGAAGAAGGGGCGGCGGTCAAGGAAGGCGCGACTGCCAACCCCGAATTTTGAGGCGGGGGCTGCCTTGCCAGTAAAGGAGGTGCCCACCAGCCCTAGATCTTCGTCAGGCGAGAAGGTAGACTACGGCTACTCTTCCGACGAAGTACTTTCAACTGAGGGTGTCCCCGGGGAACCCCTACTTCAAGTTCCTACCTGGAAAGCCCCGGTACTGTCTATGTCTCTTAGCCTGGTGAAGCAGGCACCCGTAAGTGCGAACATGTTAATTCAGGTTTTCTTTCTTTAGGCCCTCGGCTAATCTTCTTGATCTTATTGTTTTTGGCTTTCAAAGGGACAGTCCCTGTCAGAAGATGCAGAGATCCAAGTTCCTGGGGCGGGAGCTATCAGGCGAGAGACAGCTGCTGCGGCTTTGGACGAATTGGCGTCCCTGGCCGAGGCTGTGCGGGGAGAGGAGGTCTTGGTGAGCTCCGGTGTTGCCGTTTCGACCGCCAAGGTCTCATTTCGGGAAGAAACGGTAGTGGCTGTGAGTGCATAGTTTCCTCTTCTTTCTTCCTGAGCTCTCCCTCGGAGTTATTGATTTATTCGAGGCAATACAGGCTCGTGCTTCTGAAGGAGCCGTGGAGACCTCTACCCCAGCCACCGGAGCCCTAGATGAGGGAGAGATAGCATCATAGGTCGAAGTGTAAGTGCCGGTGGTACCTGAAGCTGAGACTCGAGAGGAGACAATTTCTGAAGTTACTACCCAGGGGGAGGTCACGCCGGAGAGCAGCATAGTGCCGGCGGGCGAGGTAAGCAAGGGAATACGTTGGGCTTTCTTGAAGATTCAATGATTTATTCCACTTGGCAAGTGGATAACTTCTCTTCACATGGCCCGGTGACGACAACGCCCCACGGAGCACGCGCGCCTCGGGCTCGTAAAACCGTCCCCAGGTGGAGCTCATCTTTCCGCGTGCATGCGGCTAAAAGGCTGAAGATGCTTCTGGGGCCGGATGCGGGGTCCTTGACGTCTCTTCTACAGATGGGAGCCGTCCCGCATTTGGTGATCCCACTGCCACCGATCCCGACGCTGGTGATACCCGAGGAAGCTCGGCTTCTAGGGAAGATATTGGCGATCCTCCACAAGCATTCGGAGGAATTCCAGGCAGGGGGAGATGAAGACTTCCTGGGAGCGACACTGGACCTACCCGCCATAGAGACTTTGCCAGCCGAGGTGGTGGAGGCCGAAACAACTTTGTCTGCCGGGGCCCTGGTTATGGTGGAGGAGGCGGCACTGTCGGGTTCGGCACCTTCCCGGTCCACGGAGCTGGAGCGGCCGCTTGTCATGGCGGTGCTAGACGCCTCCGTTGTGGTCCCTCCCTCACCTATGGTGGTGGCTGGCCAGGGGTCGACCTCGGAGCCCGCGAGCTCCCTCCTTTCGGCGCTGGCCCTTCCGGGTAGCTCGGCCGTGGTCGACGCGGAGCTGTGGGCGGTCGTGGATAGCGAAGTTAGCTTCGACCCACCATCCGTTCCTCCTATCGGCCACGTGAGTTCGGATCTGCCAGCTCGGCAGACCCTGATGGTATTGCGCTCCATGGTTGTCGCCGATCCAACGCTCACCTATAGAGATGCCAGGGCCATCGTGGAGTAGCTGACCAAAGCACTGCAGATGATGGGCTGCCCGCTCGAAGAATGGTCGCGACGCGTTCTCTTATTGTTGAAGTACGTGAACCGTCATGCATTCCTCGAGACGCAAGCCCCGACTGAGCTCACAGCTATCGGTGCCCAGAGGGACGAATATCTGGAGGCACTGGCTGTTTGGAGAGAAAGCTGGGAGCAACATCAAGGAGCCTTGGATAGGTACAATGTCGACATTGACGCCTTGGGGAACCGGATAGAGAAACTCCGGGGCTGGCTTACCCAGGCGGAGTCTGACCTGCTCAAGGCAGAGACGGGTAAGGCCCAGGAGGCTGAAGAGTTGGTCGTTGCCGAGGCAGCCGTGGCCTCTGTGACGACAGAATTGGAACGCCTCGAGGCGCAGGAGGGCCGTCTGCGTGAGATGATAAGCTTCCCTTGCGTCGGGATCCTCCCTTTTGAGGACATCTTCCGAGGGCTAGAATAGCCGCCGATTCCCCTTCCATTCCTTTCTTTGCATGTAACACCGGGGTATGCCCCGAAGCCGATGTAAATTTTCTGAAAAGAATACAATGCAATTATTCCATGTGTCTATGGTATGCGTGTGGTGTCGGGCGATTTCTTCCCTCCTTTTCTCTTTTCTTGCTATGTGATGGAACGCAAGTTCACGCTAATAGTTTATTCGGGGAGAGCCTGGTGAGATTCGCATATGAGCATAGGAGAGTGCTCGCCCTTTCCAGAGGAGGGATGAGGGGACCACTCCACCATGTCCATAAAGCGACTCAGTCGAATGATGTCGCCGGTACGTTTAACCCAAGTAGGTTGATCCGACCTTGGAGAGGCGGAGAGAAGAGTTTGTTCATCCGGCGACCCGGACGGGAGGTATTGGTCAGAAGGGGTTGTTCGTCGCCCGAAGGGACAGAGAGAAGAGTTTGTTCGTTCAATGACCCCGATGGGAGGTCTTGGTCAAAAGAGGGTTGTTCATCTATGCCGACAGAGTGCCGATGACAGGTGTGGTTTATTTGTCTCGGGGTGTGTTCGTTGGTACGGGTGAGTGCCAACGCAAGGAGGAGGGTTGATTCCCCGATCCCAGGCGAAAGGTCCGGTTGGGGTATTCTTCGTCAGTGCCGACAGAATGTCAAGGGCTGACAAGACTGATTCGTTTATTGGAATATTCATCGGTACGGGTGAGTGCCAACGCAAGGAGATGGGTTGATGTCCCAATCTCGGACGAAAGGTCCGGGTGGGGTATTTTTCGTCAGTGCCGACAGAATGTCAAGGGCTGACAGGGTTGATTCGTTTATTAGAATATTTGTCGGTACGGGTGAGTGCCAACGCAAGGAGGCGGGTTGATTCTCCAATCTCGGACGAAAGGTCCGGGTGGGGTATTTTTCGTCAGTGCCGACAAAATGTCAAGGGCTGGCAGGGTTGATTCGTTTATTGGAATATTCGTCGGCACGGGTGAGTGCCAACGCAAGGAGATGGGTTGATTCCCTAATCTCAGACGAAAGGTCCGGGTGGGGTATTTTTCATCAGTGCCGACAGAATGTCAAGGGCTGACGTGGTTGATTCGTTTATTGGAATATTCGCCGGTACGGGTGAGTGCCGACGCAAGGAGATGGGTTGATTCCCCAATCTCGGACGAGAGGTCAGGGTGGGGTATTTTTCGTCAGTGCCGACAGAATGTCAAGGGCTGACATGGTTGATTCGTTTATTGTAATATTCGCCGGTATGGGTGAGTGCCGACGCAAGGAGATGGGTTGATTCCCCAATCTCGGACGAGAGGTCCGGGTGGGGTATTTTTCGTCAGTGCCGACAGAATGTCAAGGGCTGATAGGGTTGATTCGTTTATTGGAAGGGGCTGAATCCTCCTCTTCTTTTCTTTCTTTTTTTCTCTTTCCTTTTCTTTTCTTTCTTTTCTTTCCTCTTTTTTTCTTCTCCTTTTTCCCTTTTCCTTCCTTCTTTTCTTTTCTTTTCTCTTTTTTTTGTTTTCTTCTCTTCCCTCTTTTTCTCTTCTTCTTCCTTTTTTTTTCTTCTTTCTTTTTTTTGGTATGCGCGCATTCCCTTTGGTCGCTTCTCTTGTGATTCGTAACAGGCGACAAGCAAACCATTCAAGCAATTGAAAGCAAATCCGCCCGCCGTGGGGTGGGGAAATGTATTATTCATTGAATGGAAGAATTGGAGTGTGATACAATCTTAGATACCTACCATTAAGGGGTGGAAACTGGACCTCCCCCCGATGATCGACTATCACATATGCCCCGCCTTCATAAACCTTTTGGATTACATAGGGTCCAAGCCAATTTTCATTCAGCTTGCCCTTGGGGTTGGAAGCCATGACTTCCCTCCTTTTGCCCATAACGAGGTCATTATGGGAATCGACGCCGAGCATGTACATTTACTTTTGCATTTATGTCCTTTTACTTTGTGTTTATATCCTTGGGAAAGTATATGCGCAATTGTACGGCTTTATAAGCCAACGCGTCATTCCCACGGATTGTGTGGGTTTCTATGTAATTTGTCAGTAGGACCATCAAGGGGGGCCTCAGCTCTCTCCCATTGGTCCATGTCACCTTGTGGGGCTGGTCAACTATCCTAGGTGGACATCTAGAAGGTTGGACTAGTCATATGCCACATGGGTAGACAAGGAGGTAAGAATTTCCATGGTAGGCTACCTACCATGTCAAACTTGTCCCCCTTGCCATTCTTGGTCAATAGGCCCCCCCCCTTGTATATTATATTTATTTTTTTGTGTTTGTGGCATGCAATCTAGGCCATCCATCTCACATCCCTAAATCCAAGGGTTGAGGTTAGATTTGGTTGGAAGCATATAAAACCATGTATTTTCATGTGAAAATTAGTGAAAAAATCAGAAATTTTGTTAAATAGGCCCCCTTGCCATTCTTGGTCAATAGGCCTCCCCCCCTTGTATATTATATTTATTTTTTTGTGTTTGTGGCATGCAATCTAGGCCATCCATCTCACATCCCTAGATCCAAGGGTTGAGGTTAGATTTGGTTGGAAGCATATAAAACCATGTATTTTCATGTGAAAATTAGTGAAAAAATCAGAAATTTTGTTAAATGCCAAGAAGGCTCTTGCGCCCCCTTCCTCTCTCCCCCTGGTTTCCTCTCCTCAAACCCCCCATTCTAGAGTGTTTCAATCTTCTATCTCCCCCTCTCAACCTCTGATCTTCATCTGTGCCGCCGCCGCCGCCGTTCGTGCCGCCTTCGAGCCGCCGCGAATCCGTCTTCGGTTTTCTGTCCTACTGGACAGAGGTGTCTTCACGAAAATGCTGCTACCAGCCACGGCCTCTTCGTAGTTTGTAATTTTTATGATGTGTTCCTATCTTCCATCCCATCATCCAAAAAACAATTCAGGTCGAAAATCCTTCGTTTGATATTTTTTCAATTTCGGTCTTCAATCACTCCCAGATCTGTCCTGTCTCTGTCTACAGTGATAGTTGCTCTGAGTTTCCCATCTTCGACCTTCTTTTTGATTTTGTTTGGGGCTCCCAATTTTATTGGGTGTTCTGTCCATCATCCCCTACATCCACTATTTTTCTTGATTTTTGATCCACCCTCTATCCATTTTTTACAATTCGTGTTATATCTCTGCTACAGTGTTTTCAGCTAATTCGTAGATCCGACCACCTTCCAGTTCAAAAATCATAACAAATCACAGACACCTCTAAACCATTCATAAAAAATAGTTCCGGTTTCCTCGCTTGATTTCCTACAACGTTTATGAAGGACATAACTTCATATTAGGACGTTCACATATTGGTCAAAGGCAACTCTCAGGAAAGTTCCCTGCTAGTCTTAGAGTTCAGACACTATACAATAGCAACATTCAAAATTCGTCAATCCGAAGTACAGGCATTTTTAGTTTTTTGTACTCCCATAGGGTTGAAGCCCTTTGAAGCAGCTTTCCAACGGCACTAGTTTTGTCGCATTCCAACGTCGGGGCTGATCGCATCGTCCGTTCTTGCTGGAGCGCACGTCGAAAAATAGAACCGGCAGATCCGTGGCCGGTCATTCCGATCGGTGCCGAACGGAGCAGCCTGGCCTCCGGCCGGCAAACCAGCGTGCCACCAGCCCAGGGAATGCGTCCCCAAGCGTCTCCACTACAGAGGTGCCACCGGGTCCCATACGGCCCCTCCGGACAGCACGTGGGCCCCACCGTCACTAGTTCGGGTGTTGCCGAATCAACGCGAGAAGCCGCCCGTCAACCCGAATTCGGTCCTCCCGGACCCCATTGTGTAGCCCTTTACCTCCCTGCGTGGAGTGGGTAGCGACTTGTATTACTGTAATATTGTGTAGTATTGTTCCGGGAGTACGAGTTTCGGCCGGGACCGTCTTCCCCACGCCGAGCGCGTGGAGGTATCGTATTCGCTCCTTGCTTCGCATTTCACTTATTTTCATATATGCTTTATATGCCGCTGCTAGAGAGCATGTTTTAGGACCTAGCTTGCTATATATTTTCATATCACCGCTGCTGCGAGAGAGAGTGTGACCATCCCGTGACCCGATCCAGGCACACGAGAGAGCCGACCACCCTAGCTCACTATCGGTTTCTCAACCGTGCACATCCGACGCTTCCCTCGTTAAGGGACAATCGTGAGCTTGTCGTGTCCGTGGTCTCGTCCCGCATCAGGTCACCCTTCTTGAATTCACGCTCTTTGACGAGCTTGTCGAAAGCATGAGCTATTCAGGCTTGATAGATCTGGATGTTTTGCTGGGCGTGAAGCCGCTTCCCCTCCAGGTCGGAGAGCTCTTCGAGCCTTCGCTCGACATTTGTTTGCTCTTCATGGACTAGCCCATGTTGGATTGCGACCCGAAGGGAGGGTATTTCCAACTCAATGGGGATGAGTGCCTCTGAGCCATACACTAAAGAGAAGGGTGAACAACCCGTCGGAGTTTTGTATACAGTTCGATACGCCCACAGGGCCTCATACATTTTCTCTTCCAAGTCCCTCTTGTTAGAACTAACAATTTTGGACAGGAGAGTACAAAGAGTCTTGTTGAAAGCTTTAGCCAAACCATTGGCTTGTGGGTTGTAGGGGGTTGACATTCTCCAGTCGATCTTGTACTTCTCAGCCAGCCGGTAGACTTTCTCGTTGCAGAAGTGACTTCCATTGTCTGAGATGATTTGGTTTGGCGTACCAAACCGGAATATGATGTTGCGCCGGACGAATCTGGCGACGATCTCACCAGTCACTTCTCTCAATGCAACGGCTTCTGCCCAACGGGAGATGTAATCAGTTGTCGCCAAAATGTATTTGAACCCGGCGGATGACGTGGGTAGTGGGCCCACGACGTCTGTTCCCCACTGGGCGAACGGCCAGCTGGGCAATGTCGGATGTAGCGGCACAGGCGGCCTCCTGGGTACTGTGGCATGCTCCTGGCATTTCAAACAAGACTTGGCGTACTTGCAGCAGTCATCAAACATGGTTGGCCAGTAGTAGCCAAGCTTCTTTATTTCAATTTTTATCTTTGGTCCCGCCTGGTGTACACCTGCTGTTCCGACGTGGACTTCTTTCATGACCCTCCAAGCTTATTCCGTGGATAGGCACCGCAGGAGTACTTTCCGTTTGGCATCCGCCATAATTCGGAATAGGATCCCGTTTCGGACCTCATAAGAGTCCTTTGTTCTGATCAGCATGATCTTTTCTTCTCTCTTCTTGGGCAATTGTTGGTATTTAAACCATTTCAAGAGGGAATCCCTCCAGTCCGGTAGGCCGACAGCTTCTGCTGCAGTGACCTCCAGTTCTTCTTCTTCTTGCTCTTCTATCATGCTAGGCACCTGGTGCTGATTCACCACCCGGATGCTAAGAGATCCATCAGGCGGGACTGCTAATGAGCTTGCCAATTTTGCCAGTGCGTCGGCTTGTGCATTTTCTCCCCGGGCAACACGGCCTATCTCAATAAGGTAGAATTGCTCCATGAGCCACTTCGCTTTAGCATGGTAAGGCAGCAGCTCAGGCTTTCGGACATCAAACTACCCCTGGACTTGCTTGACGACTAGTAACGAATCGCCAAACACTTGCAGCATTCTAATCTCTATCTGCAGCGCAACTTGGAGACCAATAATCAGAGCTTTATACTCCGCCTCATTATTTGTGCAGGGTTTATTGATGGAGCAAGATGTATGCAATACTTCTCCCTCGGGGGATTTGAGGATAATGCCGGCCCCTGCCCGTACTTTTGTATGTCCGGACGGGGCCGTTTCTGTTCTCGAAGCTCCATCGAAGTGCAGCTGCCAAGCGATCTATTGGACTTGGTCCACCTCCAGTGTTTCATCTACGGGCAGCTCTGTAGCCAATGGGGAATCTTCAGGCACAGGATGTGCTGCAAAGAATTCGGCCACGGCTTGACCCTTAACGGCCTTCTACAGCACGTAGGTGATATCAAATTCCATTAGCAGCACGACCCACTTGCCGAGTCGTCCCTTCAGGACTGGCTGAGAGATAATGTGTTTAACTGGATCGGCCTTGGAGATCAGGCTCACTTCATGGGAGAGCATGTAATGTCTCAGCTTCTTGACTGCGAAGACCAGGGCAAGACAGATCTTCTCGATCGGGGTGTATTTTGCTTCTGCCCCCACTAGCCTCCGGATGAGATAATAGAGGGCCTGCTACTTCCCCTCATCATTATTCTGAGCGAGCATTACCCCCAGGGAGCATTCGGTGGCGGCTATGTATAGAATAAGCGGCCTCCCCTTAACAGGTGCCCCCAGCACAGGCGGGGTCCTTAAGTAGCCCTTCAGCTGATCGAAGGCCTTTTGGCATTCCTGGTTCCAGTTAAAAGGTGCATTCTTCATCATCAATATGTGGAATGGCTGACAGCGCCCCGACAAATTGGAAATAAATCTTCGGATGTAGGCCAGCCGGCCCTGCAGGGATCTTAGCTCTCCCAGATCCTTCGGAGGAGACAGCTCCTGGATGGCTTTTATTTTGAAAGGGTCAATCTCGATCCCTCTATATCGGATAATGAAGCCGAGGAACTTCCCGCTGGAGACGTCGAAGGCACACTTTATCGGGTTCATCTTCAGCTCGTACTGTCGGAGCCTCTCGAAGATGACTCTAAGGTCCTTTAGGTGATCTTCCCTTTTCTTTGTCTTGACGACCAAGTCGTCAATGTTGCATTCGACTTTGTTGTACAGCAGCTCGTCGAATATTTTGGTCATCGCCCGCTGGTAGGTGGCGCCGGCATTTTTGAGGCCGAAGGGCATTCTTTTGTAATGGAATATTCCTTTGGGCGACCGGAAGGCCGTATGAATTCAGGCGTGTTCGGCTATCCAGATTTGGTTATAGCCGGATGATCCGTCCATGAAGGACAAGGCCTCGTGGGCAGTGGTTGCATCAATCATGACTTCAGTGATGGGCATCGGGAAATCATCTTTTGGGCATGCTTTATTCAGGTCGCGGAAGTCCACGCAGATCCTGATTTGTCCATTCTTCTTCTTCACCGGCACAATGTTGGCCAGCCAGGTAGTATACTGATTCTCAGCTACGAAATCGACATCTATGAGCTTGTCGACTTCTTTACAAATTTGGTGTATCAGTTCCGGTCTCATGCGCCGGGGAGACTGCTTCACCGGCTCAACCTTGGGGTCGATGGCAAGAACATGTTGAGTCACTCCAGGACTCAGGCCGGGCATCTCCTTATAATTCCAGGCAAAATAGTCCCGGAACTCTCGCAGCAACTTGATATACTGTTCCCTCTCCTGTAGAGGAAGAAGGGCACTTAGAAAGGTCGGCCTGGGGTTGCCTTCCGTGCCCAGGTTAATCTCAATAAGTTCATCTACTATGGCCTGACTGCCATCTTCAATTTCTGGCGGTGCTGGCAATAAGTCGACGAAATCTTGATCTTCGCCGTCTTCTGCTTCAAGGACACGATAGATGTCACCCTGCTCCGCCTCATTGGGCAATGAGGCTTTGCTAATATCCCCCTGTTCCAGGCTTGCAGGTTGTGGCTCTGGGGGGTCCTCCTGTGCGGGGAGACAAAGAATCTCTCCGGGGTCTTCCTGGTAATCATCATAGATGGCTCCAGCCGGGACCGAAGTAATTGATTGCCACACCGGGGGCCGGTACTCTGCCGGTGACCGGGGTTGCCCATTCTCCACTGCCTCTTCAAAAATCTGGTGCTGGACCGACACCATGCAGATATTTCTTTCGGGGTTGCCTGTCGCATGAGGGCGTGGTGGAGCTACCACGTAAACTCCCATTCCGAGCTCATCTTTCTCAATTAAGTCCTGAGCAATGTCCTTGATGACGTAGCAGTCTTCTATGGAGTGACCCAGTATTTGGTGCTACGGACAGAACAAAGGGTCACCCCTTCTGCGAGCATCTTGCGGCCTCTTGGGCCTTGGGAGGGTAACCTTGCCATAGTAGCAAGCCCATTCGAAGATCCCTCGGGTTTTACTCCTCGGGAAGGAGTAGGGCCTCTGCATTCTCTCTTGTAATGTGGGATTCTAGTCAACCGACCATCTGAGTGGGGAAACAGTTGCGCCTCTGGCCTGCTTTCTCCAGTGCGTAGGGATGTTCGAGATGGCCCCCGGGGGCAGGTGCATGCTGATACTCTGCTGGCGGAAGATGCCCCCAATCAAGTCAGATATGAGTCCGGTCACTTCGGCCAACCGAGCCTTCAGCATCTCGATTTCTCGCTGCTGTTGATAACACAGGGTAAACAGGGCGGAGTCGCCCCGAGGGAGGCCCGGAGTTCAACTTGCTTCTTTGCCTTTTGCATCAGCGTCCGACGAAGGCAATGACGGCCCGTCACTGGAATTGTTCGGGGCCGGTCCCTCAGAGGAGGACGGGGCCTTTCCCTTGTTCTTGTAGGGAGGCGGCTTCCATAAGAATACCTCCTCGTCCTGATCTTCACCGACTGAAGGCTTAAGGTACTGCCGACCTTGCACTTCCTGTGGGCCTTGGGCGCCTGTGAGGCTGCTGCCGTTCGGAGTTGAGACCAATATAACGTCGGCTTCGTAGGAATCCTCTAATGAGAAACCTAATCCCGGGTGCCGGGTGATTTGCAACAACCTCTGGTCCAGGTTTGGTGGGTTCCACATCTTCACGAACATGTCCTTCCGACTGGAGAGCTGGCGAAAGGGGACCCCTTGTTTCCTGGTCATTCTGGCTACACGACCAGTCATGTCGGACAGTCCCGTGATCGGGACGAGTGGGTCATGCAGTTCGTCGGGGAGTTTACAATCATCGTCCCCTCTGATCGGGTGTTCATTAGCCACATAGAAAATGGTGGACCGTCCTCTGGGGTTAGGCACCTCAAAGGTCCTCAATGGTTCCCCCACTTGGCAGTCAGCTTCTGCGAGAGGCTTGGTGATCCCGAACGGGACCCTGATGTCCTCCAGCAAGTCTTTGAGGTCCGACAACCCCGGCGCGGGGTAGATGGAAAGGGGAGTTGCTTTGACTACTCCTTCCGCCCCAGAAACAAATGATACTTGACGGGGAGCTACGTAGCCTGGCGGTGGTGGAGGGAACCAGCTTTCAGGCTCCGCCTTCTTCTTTCCCTTGTCCAAGGTGACTTAGGGAGTTTGCTTCGGCTTCTCTAGATACAAATTGGCGTCTGAGAGATGGCATTCGAACACCTCAAAAGGGTGGAGGTCAGCAAAGATTCTCTCCTCCTTCCCGTCGCCGGGGTACTTGATGCATTGATGCAGAGTAGACGGCACTACCCTATTCTGGTGCAGCCAAGGCCGGCCGAGCACTGCTTTGTAGGAGGTACTGGAGTTAATCACATGAAACTGGACCTTAGTCGTGAAATCACCGAGAGAGAGGTTAAACTCGGCAATCCTCATGGGGACCTCGCACTTCTAGTTGAAGCCAGCAATCGTAACATTCTTGACCTCGACCAAGTGTACATCAAAGTAATGTTTCTGGTATATCTTGTAGGGGAGTATGTTCACCGCCGCCCCAGGTGATAGGATCGGTGCGATGGATTCAGAGGGGGGGTGAATGAATCCCACCCTTAAAAACTTTTCGCTCAATAAAATACTAGAACACTATCAAGGCAAATAGACAATCTGAAGAACAAGTTAAGTTCTCTTTTAAACCACTGAGAAAATATATAAGGCGCGCCTAAACAGGCAACTAGAGGAAGCAGCATAGATAGAAACGAGAATGCTAAGGCAACCCGTGAAGGAGGTAGAAGACAAGGAGCAAAACACAACCACACTGCACAGAGGATTTTTAGGTGGTTCGGTCACCAAGACCTACGTCCACCCCTCACTCCCAACCGGAGTGAGGCTTCCACTAGCAACGCTAGAACAGCAGACTCAGTCTGCAAACACTTGCTGCCAAACAACTTGACCAGGGGAACAACCTCCCCTCTTCCTCCAGACTGGAGGGACACCCCAAGTGACTCCCAGCCACATGGAACCAGAGACTAGGTCTCTCTTCCTCTAGACCAGGAGGGAACACCTGGACTTGCAACCCACAAGACCAGAACCGGAGATGAATCTCCCTTCCTCCAAACCGGAGGGGAACCCACAAGTGACAACCTGTCACTTGCAGACCGGAGACAAGTCTCCCATCTCTTGAGACCACAAGAGGAACACCGATCTCTAACCAGAGAATCGGAAAGCACATTTGATCAAATAAAAGGAAAACTAAGAAATGAAAATACAGCACTCGGAAAGCTGAAAACGCAATGTAAAATGTAGCTCTCGCAGGAGCAACTGGATTGGATCTGATCCAAAGTCCAGTGAACAGATCTTCAACAAAATCCTCTTTCTTCTTCTCCACGAACTCTCTCTCTTTCTCTTCTTCTTCTTCTGCTTTCACACTCTGCCTCTCTGCTCTTTTTCTTCTTCTTCTTCTTCTGCACACGGCCTCTCTGCTGCTCTCACTTTCCTCTATCACTCTCTTGATCAGCCCTCTTCTATCTGTCTGCTGCGGATGAAGAAACTTCACATATATATATCAGCAGCAACTAGGGCGTGTGCCCCCTTTATCCATAGGACACCTCGGATCACGTGCCAGGTGCCAACCTCAGATCACGTGCCCATTCATCAGCCTGTACAATGACAGAGTTACTTCAGTCGATCAGCAAAGAGTGTATAGACTTAATGAAGTAATGCATGAGCGTGTACAGACTTTAGATGCAGCATTTATGCAAGTATGTACAATGTGAGAATGTGTAGACTTGAAGCCCTTCAAGCGACCTCAGTGTACAGACTTGCAGAATGATGCATTAACATAACAGAGTGGAATGTGTAGACTTCTGTGTAAAGCATGAAGCAATCGAATGTGTAGACATTAGAAGCAGCAGTTAAGCAAGTGTGTACAATGTGAGAGTGTGTAGACTTGAAGCCCTTCAAGCGACCTCAGTGTACAGACTTGCATGGGTAAGATGCATGAACAAGCCATAGCCAGTGTATAGACATAACCGATGCATGAATAGTGCGCTGATGTATTGGCTTGGAGAACTAATGCATGAACAGTGCATCGATGTATAGACTTGGAGAGACGAGCGAGTGTATAGACTTGATGAACGCGTGCATGGGAAGGCAGTGTACAGACTTGAGAAGAACGATGCATGAACAAGCCTAACAAGTGTATAGACTTTGATGTAAAGGCTTGAGTTACACAAGCAGTGTATAGACTTCACGATGCACACCCATATCCAATGTATAGACTTACCCCTTGAAGATGTACATACTTTGAAGACTTCGAAGCCCCACGATGTATAGACTTTGAAGCATGTGAACATGGGGACAATGTACAGACTTCACTTCGTGCTAGCTACAGTACAATGTCTAAACTTGATGCAGCTTCAAAGCATAATGTGTAGACTTGATATGAAGGAATGCAAATGACTCTGTACAGACTTGGATGCTTGTGTATGCATGAGGGCAATGTACAGACTATGCATATGCACACTAGCGAGTGAATAGACTTGGCTACGGCATCAAAGTATGCACAACGTAAAAGACGCCTTCTTCCTAGGCGTTTGATTCAAAAGTGACGCCACTTGTGGTGCTCGTCAAATTCCAAGTTCATCTGAATGTATAGACTTCCTTCGGCACAAAGGCAACTTAACGATGTACAGACTTCATGATATGAACGTAGGTAAAGATGACAATGTATAGACTTTGGAAAATGTAGACTGGGCAATGTACAGACTTGGTTCGTGCAAGCTACAGTGCAATGTTTAGACTTGATGCAATGCAGAGGCTGTATAGACTTACTCATGAACAATGCACAGTCGGATGTATATACTTGAGATGAATGCATGAACAGTCCGATGTACAGACTTGCCAAATGGAGTGATGCATGAACAGTCCAATGTACGGACTTGCCAAATGGAGTGATGCATGAACAGTCCAATGTACAGACTTTGAGCACAAACACAACAATGCAATGTATAGACTTCAACTAGACAAGCTACAGTGCAATGTATGGACTTGATGAACGATGCAAGAAGCTCTGTACAGACATGATGCAAACTGGATGTGCAGACTTTGTAGCATGCAATGTATAGACTTCAACTAAGCGTGAAGCACAGACATTGTATAGACTCTGCGAGCAAGAGGCAATGCTGACTGATGTATAAACTTGCTAAGTGATGCACATGTGACGATGAACATACGATGTATAGACTTGTGAATTCATGAATAAGCTATCAAACCAGTGTGCAGTGCAGACTCTGCATGTAGTGTACTGACTGTATGCTCAATGCAATCGTGCTGACTCTGTTACATGAATGCATCAACTAGATGTCAGACAGATATAATGTGTGCACACAGTGTATATAATGGAATGTCATTCACAAGCACACATTCACAAATACATGAACACATATGAATGCACTTAAATGCATCAACAAGGTCTTTCATGCACACATGCATATGGTGACTTATAGTGTTTGTTATCATCAAAACCACAGGGGAACAACAATCTCCCCCTTTTTAATGATGGCAACACTATGAGTCACACTGACTCAAGTCAAAAATATTCTCCCCCTTTGACTTCAGCAAAAAGACATTAGTTAGAGAGAGGAAAATTAAGCAGATATGAAACGATTGATGTAAGATTTCTCCCTTTAACTACATGAAAGCACATTCTTCCCCAAAGAGCAATATGACTCATTCCAATTTCTCCCACTTTGTTTAAAAAAAAAATCATGGAAGAAGTATGAATGCAGAGATGCAGATGCAATAAGAAATGCAAGAACTCCCCCTAAAAATATGAATGCAAGACAATTCTCCCCCTTTTAAGAATTTTCAAGAAAGCTCCCCCTCAATAAATGGAACCTTATGAAATGAATGAGAAGGAGACCACAGGGGCAATCAAGGACAAGTTCAGGTCATGATGAATCAAGGACAGTGAGTAAAGAATTTCCAATAGGCTCCAATCATAAGAACTTCAACAAGATTTTCAAGGAGATATCAATCTCATAAATCCAAAACATAAGTTTTCAAAGTCTTCCATTATAAGGGCTTATGAATGAATTTTATTGATCAGCAGGGTTTAAACATGATGTATGCTAAGTTTGTCAATAAAATTCTATATTTATATCTAAAGTCACGGTTTAATAAAAATGAACCAAGCCCTCATATATATATCTTGATTAATCTCCCTTTCTCTTACACAATCAAAACTATTGACTTCTTTCGGAATTACATGCACTAGTATTGAGATCAAGCAATTATGAAGTCATATGATTTTGTCTAGGGTTGTAGTAATTTGATTTTTACATCAATATTCAAATATAGCAATTTGTTCAAAAAATTTTTATGCTACACATTTTACGAGCACTCTAGTTCAGTGTACACCTTGTAACTAGAGGATATACGTTGATCAAACGCCAATATCCCTAAACACTTAGTATAACTAACAGTCATGCTTTATATAAACAGAGGTAACATTTACACTTCATGACATATCTCAACTCATTTTTTGATGAGTGAGATGTATTTCTCAGTGTGCATGCCAGTGCTCTACCTGATTAACACTCATTCTTAAGCAGAGTTAACTATGGCACCTCATGACACAGTCCTTTGGACATGTGTTTCTCAGTGACCAAAGTCATTGCTCTGACAGAATTTATCCTTTAGACATTTCAGAAAAACTCATTTGCTTCAAATCAATAATAATTTCATGTACTTAACCAAATAAAGCCATGTATTCAATAATGCAGATTTCAGAAGATTTTACAAGACATAGTATGAAACATATGGTTAAAGTTTATTAAATATGATTCAGATATTTTTAAGAGATTTTAAAGTCAAACTCAATGAATACATTAAACTTAAACCACCTGAGTTATTTCAGACATTCATAACAACGTATAATAGAAGATTCCTAGTTCAAGTGTCTTTCAGATTTATGATCGAGATAGCCCCATTGAAATCTTCATGAAAGACTGATAGAATTCAGATACCAAATGATAGAAGAGATTTTGAAGCCCTGTGTTTTCAAAAATTTGATCCAGGTTTGTCAACAAAATCAATAAGGAAGGATATGCAATGAATTCTGACAAGTGTATGCATTTGACAACCTGCATGCAATGCATTGACTCCCCCTCACAATATGCATTCAGTCAATTTTTTGGCATTTTCAATGTAATGAAATGCAATGCAATTAACTACATGTATGCAAAGACATGCAAAGACTCAACATTGAATGCTATGCAAAGACATGCAATTAACTACCCCTGAAAACATGCAATGTTTGCCATGAGAACTGACCATATGTCTTCGAGACTCATGCACATTCAGACTGCCCTATCAAGCAATATGACCCATGGTACTAGGCGGAGAGCCTGGTCTAAAAAACCATCTCACACACAGTAAGAGCCTCCAGACAGATTTCCCTGCCTTTTAGTAGCTTACTATTTGATATACCATAGTGGTCAATCATGATAATTCAACATGGAGTCCTATAAGCAATCCAGATTTTTAGTGAGCTATGCAATAGGCAGGTTTCAAACAACATTCATATGCAGTTCAGATTTTAAGAAATTGCAAGTTTATTCTCATTTGAATATCTAAATAGCCAATTCATATGAGCATTGAGAGACATGAATACTCATAGTGTCCAAAAGATGACAAATATGCAAGAACACATCATACAAGATATGCAATGAATTTTATTATGCAAGAAGAAGATTCAAACAGAGTTGTGCAGATAGCACATGCAGCTATGTATGCTTAACAGATTATGCAAACATCTAAACCAGAAATTTCAGGTGGCAAGGTTTAAAGAGTTCACGTAACTGACCTGAAAACTGTAGACCCGGGGTTTTTCATTCTTGAATGCCTTGGTTTATTACCCCTCTTGTTTTCTCAGTCCCAAGGCACACCTGCAAAATAATGTTTATTTTGCACAAACAGGTACCCAAGAGGTCTTGGGTCCTGAATTAACAGTAACATTTCTAGCAGGTTTTCTCAACAATTTTCGTGCATGAAGGTCATCAGATTTCATCAAATAGCAATTATACATTGAATGACCTATTTGACCACAGTAATGACATGATGCAGCAGATTTCAAATTCTTTTTATGCAAATTACTGTTGCCATGGAATTTATTGGCAGAGAGAAAATTCTGTTTACTATTATGATAGCAAGATGCAGCAGATTTCAGATTTGATTTATGCACATTCTTATTAGCATGAATTCTATGTGCATATGCATGAAAATTTTTGTTAACAGAATTGAAATTCTGTTTACCAGAATAAGCTAGCCTACACTCAGCAGCTTTATGGCCTGGCTTCCCACATTCAAAACATGCAAGAGTTTTCCTTTCAAAAATAAATCCATTTCTACCAGAAGTGTTTCTATTGACAGGGAATTTACCAGATTTATAGTTAGACTCCCTTCCCTGAGCATGCCAACATTGGGCTGCAATGTGGCCCATCTTGCCTCAGTGAAAGCATGAATTAGAATTTCTCTTACCAGCATTCAGCCAGCATTCAATGGCCCTGTGGCCTATCTTTCCACAGTTGAAATATGCAGAATATTTTCTATTTACAGCAAATTTATTCCTATCAACATCATTATGGTTTGCAGGGAATTTAGCATGATGTGAAAGAGATATTTTCTTACCATTTGCAAACCAGCATTGTGTAATGTTGTGTCCTAGTTTGCCACAGTGCAGACATTCAGTTTTATTTTTCTGAGGTGAAGGATTTTTATCATGAAATCTCCTAGCATTCATATCATCCTTCTCCATCAATTTACACTCATGCATCAAATGACCGAATCTATGACAGTAATGACAGATCATTTTCTTTTTAGATGCATGTGAGTGTGTGTGAGGACTGTGATCAACATGCACTGATGAACCTTTTTTATTTATTTTCTGTTTCCAGTCCTTTTCTGATTTTTATCCTGTTTTTCGATTTTCTTAGCCTTGTACTGAGGTGTAGATGAGGTAGAAAGCTTTTCATGTTCAGAAGATTTAACCAAAACAGTTTTCAGGTTGGTTCCATCAACCTTCCTCATGACTGGATTGTAACCCAGTCCCTCTTTCTTACAATTAACATTTGTTCCCAGCATTTTCTGAACAATGGGCTGTTTATCTTTTGATGTTGAGGCTACATTTGAAGCATTTACAAATGATGTCATAACTTTATTCTGAAAGGCCTTTTTATTTAGATTATTGTAGCTCAACCCTTCCTTTTTGACATTGACTTTTACACCGAGTAGCTTGTCTAGGTTTTTTTGCCCACTCACAAACTTAGACAGAGAACTCTTCAAATCTTGAATTTCATTTTCGAGAGATGCAACGTTTATTTCATAACTTGCAATCTCTTGTTCACTGCAATTGACAACTTCATTCAAGACTTTGTTAGCTATTTTGTATTTTTCAATTTCCTTTCTCAGCTCATCTACTTCTTCAGTTTCATTTGTACAGATCATTTTTCCTTTCTCCAATGTAAGAAGTCTTCCAGACATGCCATTGTTTAACAGCTTCAATTTCTCAATTTCTTCTTTAAGCTTATCATTTTGAACCAATTCATTTATTAGAAGCTGATCTTATGAATTGACTTCATACTTTCTTCTATTTTTAATTTCCTTCATTTCTCTTTGCTGTTTCTCATCCTTTTTCTGTAACTCCATGTTTACAGATTTTATGGCTTCAAATTTCTCAATCAGCAAATCATTCTCTCGTTTAAGTTTCTCTAATTTTTCTTCATTTTCTTTGGAGAATTTTCTGAGGGAGTCATTCTCACTTTTCAGCTTGTTTAGATCAGATTTAACACATTCAAAATCTTTCAGCAAATCCTTACTCTGAACAAAATCATAACAAGTTAGGCTAAGCTTCTTCTCAAGTTCAGAGATTTCTTTTACATGATCTTGATTCTCAATTTTCAGCAATGAAATTTGTTTCTTCAACATTTGAATATCAGACATACAAGCATCATGAACATTTTTCAGTTCAGCACAATTTTTACATGGAGAATTCAAACTGTCTGATCTACTATTCTTCTTCAAATGTTTGTATTATTTTCTTAAATGTTCATGAGATTCAAGCAACTCAGCATATGCATTCTCCCAATCATCTAAAGAAAAATTCTCGAAGGGATTTACCTCTTCATCATCATCTTCTTCATTTTGGCTGCCACTTTGATTGCTTCTGTTAGCCATCATGCAGCTGTCTTCACTTCTCTTCTGAGCTCGCTTCAGCATATCTAGGATGTCTTTAGCAGAGCTGCAATCATGAAAGCAGGAATGTAAAGCCTTATCAGTAGCTGCCTTCATTAGATTCATAGCTATCTGATTCTCTTCATACATTGATTTGTGACTGTCAGTCCATTTGGACTTTTTCTTTGGTAATTTATGAGGACCGTGTGAAATTAACTTCCACAGATCAGGATTAACTGATATAGCATAATTTTTCAGACTGACAAACCATACATTAAAATTGGAACCGTTGAAAACTGGTGGATCACCCATGGAAACAGATCAGATTTAATTCAATAGGAATGATGATGCACCAAAAGCAAATTGGCACCGAAGACTGTAAGATCGGATCTGCAGGTCGTTGGACCTTCTATGCAGACACCCCTCTTATACCAATTGATAGGATCGGTGCGATGGATTCAGAGGGGGGGTGAATGAATCCCACCCTTAAAAACTTTTCGCTCAATAACATACTAGAACACTATCAAGGCAAATAGACAATCTGAAGAACAAGTTAAGTTCTCTTTTAAACCACTGAGCAAATATATAAGGCACGCCTAAACAAGCAACTAGCGGAAGCAGCACAGATAGAAACGAGAATGCTAAGGCAACCTGTGAAGGATGTAGAAGACAAGGAGCCAAACACAACCACACTGCACATAGGATTTTTTAGGTGGTTCGGTTACCAAGACCTACGTCCACCCCTCACTCCCAACCGGAGTGAGGCTTCCACTAGCAACGCTAGAACAGCAGACTCAGTCTGCAAACACTTGCTGCAAAACAGCTTGACCAGGGGAACAACCTCCCCTCTTTCTCCAGACCGGAGGGACACCCCAAGTGACTCCCAGCCACTTGGAACCAGAGACTAGGTCTCTCTTCCTCCAGACCAGGAGGGAACACCTGGACTTGCAACCCACAAGGCCAGAACCGGAGATGAATCTCCCTTCCTCTAAACCGGAGGGGAACCCACAAGTGACAACCTGTCACTTGCAGACCGGAGACAAGTCTCCCTTCTCTTGAGACCACAAGAGGAACACCGATCTCTAACTAGAGAATTGGAAAGCACAATTGATCAAATAAAAGGAAAACTAAGAAATGAAAATACAGCACTCGGAAAGCTGAAAACGTAATGTAAAATGTAGCTCTCGCAAGAGCAACTGGATTGGATCTGATCCAAAGTCCAGTGAACAGATCTTCAATAAAATCTTCTTTCTTCTTCTCCACGAACTCTCTCTCTTTCTCTTCTTCTTCTTCTTCTGCTTTCACACTCTGCCTCTCTGCTCTTTTTCTTCTTCTTCTTCTTCTGCACACAGCCTCTCTACTGCTCTCACTTTCTTCTATCACTCTCTTGATCAGCCCTCTTCTATCTGTCTGCTGCGGATGAAGAAACTTCACATATATATATCAGCAGCAACTAGGGCGTGTGCCCCCTTTATCCATAGGACACCTCGGATCACGTGCCAGGTGCCAACCTCAGATCACGTGCCCATTCATCAGCCTGTACAATGACAGAGTTACTTCAGTCGATCAGCAAAGAGTGTATAGACTTAATGAAGTAATGCATGAGCGTGTACAGACTTTAGATGCAGAATTTATGCAAGAATGTACAATGTGAGAATGTGTAGACTTGAAGCCCTTCAAGCGACCTCAGTGTACAGACTTGCAGAATGATGCATTAACATAACAGAGTGGAATGTGTAGACTTCTGTGTAAAGCATGAAGCAATCGAATGTGTAGACTTTAGAAGCAGCAGTTAAGCAAGTGTGTACAATGTGAGAGTGTGTAGACTTGAAGCCCTTCAAGCGACCTCAGTGTACAGACTTGCGTGGGTAAGATGCATGAACAAGCCATAGCCAGTGTATAGACTTAACTGATGCATGAATAGTGCGCCGATGTATAGGCTTGGAGAACTAATGCATGAACAGTGCGCCGATGTATAGACTTGGAGAGACGAGCGAGTGAATAGACTTCACTTCGTGCTAGCTACAGTACAATGTCTCAACTTGATGCAGCTTCAAAGCACAATGTGCAGACTTGATATGAAGGAATGCAAATGACTCTGTACAGACTTGGATGCTTGTGTATGCATGAGGGCAATGTACAGACTATGCATATGCACACTAGCGAGTGAATAGACTTGGCTACGGCATCAAAGTATGCACAACGTAAAAGACGCCTTCGTCCTAGGCGTTTGATTCAAAAGTGACGCCACTTATGGTGGTCGTCAAATTCCAAGTTCATCTGAATGTATAGACTTCCTTCGGCACAAAGGCAACTTAACGATGTACAGACTTCATGATATGAACGTAGGTAAAGATGACAATGTATAGACTTTGGAAAATGCAGACTGGGCAATGTACAGACTTGGTTCGTGCATGCTACAGTGCAATGTTTAGACTTGATGCAATGCAGAGGCTATATAGACTTACTCATGAACAATGCACAGTCGGATGTATATACTTGAGATGAATGCATGAACAGTCCGATGTACAGACTTGCCAAATGGAGTGATGCATGAACAGTCCAATGTATAGACTTGCCAAATGGAGTGATGCATGAACAGTCCAATGTACAGACTTTGAGCACAAACACAACAATGCAATGTACAGACTTCAACTAGACAAGCTACAGTGCAATGTATGGACTTGATGAACAATGCAAGAAGCTCTGTACAGACATGATGCAAACTGGATGTGCAGACTTTGTAGCATGCAATGTATAGACTTCAACTAAGCGTGAAGCACATACACTGTATAGACTCTACGAGCAAGAGGCAATGCTGACTGATGTATGGACTTGCTAAGTGATGCACATGTGACGATGAACATACGATGTATAGACTTGTGAATTCATGAACAAGCTATCAAACCAGTGTGCAGTGCAGACTCTGCATGCAGTGTACTGACTATATGCTCAATGCAATCGTGCTGACTCTGTTACATGAATGCATCAACTAGATGTCAGACAGATATAATGTGTGCACACAGTGTATATAATGGAATGTCATTCACAAGCACACATTCACAAATACATGAACACATATGAATGCACTTAAATGAATCAACAAGGTCTTTCATGCACACATGCATATGGTGACTTATAGTGTTTGCTATCATCAAAACCACAGGGGCACAACACCAGGGTTAATTAATACCCTATTCATGGGGTGCTCATTCAGCTGCCCCTTCATGTTGAGTGGCCTGTTGTGACTGTAGGTAGGCTGGAGCATATCTTGTTCTGTAAAGGCCACAGCTACCTCGGGTGACATCTCTGCAAGGCAAGCTTCCACATAAGCTGGCGTCTGGAGTGCCGTGATGACGGCCCGCCGTGTCTCTTCATCCAGAGATCGAATCTCCCAGACGGTAAACTTGGCTGGGATCTTCTTCAAGTGCTTGACTATTCTGTTGCCGGCTCGAACCTCAAGCAACTACTGCTATGCCTGCCCCCAGTCGGGGCCTGGGGAGCTGGCTCAGGGGGCGCCTCCTCCGCCGGGTCAGGCATTACTTGGGCTTGCGGGGCCTGTTGGGTTTCTACCTTCTCTTGCATGAACTCGGTGAGGCTCGGGATGTTGTCAGGCTCTTCCCTTGACAGAGGAGGAGTTGCCACGAGTGGGGCCGAGAGGCTACTTGCTTCTCTGACCTGTCGAGACTCTCGGGGGCATGACTGCCTTCCCCCTTGAGTCATGAGAAACTCAATAAATGAAGGGGTATTCTGGCCGACCGGCTCTCCGGCCGACCGGCTCTCTGGGGTAGAGACCCGAGGGAGGGGGAATCTCCATGCCCTGGATCCTAGGTTCAGGGATATGATATGGTTGTTCTCCCCTGAGCAGTATGTTATGGTTGGCCTGAGGAGGGTGTCCCCATTTCCTTCCCAGCCTGGTGGCATGCTGGGAGGTGGATGCCTCGGCCTGGTTCACTTTTGATGGCTCAATGGGCGTCTCTTGCTCTTCCTCTCCCAGAGAGAGGGCAGTGTCAAACAACGCCGATATGGTGTTGCAGGAGAGAACGACCCCGCTCTTCTTCTTGTTTCCGGGCCTTTGCTTCTTCCTTTTCTTCTTTTCTTCAGTGTCTGGCAACTGGCCTTGGGGAGGCTCACCCCACAAGAGGAGCTCTTCCCTTGCCTCGGCTTCTGTTTCTGGGGCCAGTTCGAGTGACTCGAACTCCCTCCAGGGGACATATTCCTTCAGCTCCACAGGCCGGATTTCGGGCTGCTCATAATCTTCAAGCCCATCAATAATGGCCTGGAGTCTTTCCACTGCAGGACTGGTCTCTTTGTGCACCCGCATCGGGGTATGCTTCTTCCTATTGTTAGTGAAGCGCCGCACGACTAGCCGGGGGGCTGTATCATGCCAAACAGGCGTCACTGGTGGTGGGACTGGTCGAGGTGCGACTCCCCTTACATGAACCTCCGGCGTGGGCTGGGGGGCTTGCCTTCTTCTTCTATTCCTCATCGGCGCAGCCTACCAACCTCCTTGGTCTTGAGCTGGTGCCATGACAAAGGCTTAATATGTTGCAGTTGTACTGGCCTCTGCCCATTCCTCAGGTAGCTGCTGGTAAAGACAGATCATGTTGACAGAAGTGTCGAGGTTTGGCATCTCATGCGGCTGCGGAGGATCCACCTTGTGCTCCCCCATGTCCAGCTCCCCCTTCTTAATCAAGGATTCAATGACATCCTTGAAGATATAACACTCCTCGATAGTATGCCCCAGCATCTGGTGGTACGGGCAGAAACGACGATCATCCTTTCTTTTTATGTCGCCATGCCTCTTTGGTTCTGGCAATGTAATTTTATTGTACCTGGTGGCCCATTCAAACAAGATCCAGGACTTATCTCGAGAAAAAGAATACAACTTATCCCTCATTTTCTTCCGTAGGGAAGGACCTTCCCGCCGTTCAGTAGCCCTGGCTGGAGGTGGGTTGGCCGTCTCCTTGGCCTTCTCTATCTATTTCTCAAAAGCTTGAAAGTCTAATGTGTGGACTTCTGGCGGCATCGGCTTCTTCTCGGCTTGTCTGGCCCTTTGACTTGATGCAGTGGGAGTGGAAGAGTATCGAGCAAGGAATGCCTCGATCTCCGCCACTATATTATTTGAGCGGTCAAATGACTTTATTTCCGCACCGATCATTCTCTCAAGGATTTCTTTCTTCAGGTTCTGTTTACAAATTTGCACCGCGTCCTCCTGATGCGGGGGACGCCTGCATCTCATGTTGAGGTTCCTCCACCTCTTTATGTAGTCGAGTGCCGACTCATCACTTCTTTGCCTCATAGCGTAGAGTTCTACCACGGTGACCTCCCGTTCAGCTATGTAGAACCTTTCTTTAAATTTCTTCTGCATGTCAGGCCAGTCTACAATGGACCCGGCGAGCAGGCTCGAGTACCATTCGAAAGCAAGCCCGGTAAGTGTTGAGCCAAAGAATTTGAGGAGATAGGCTTCATCCGCAGCTAAATCCCCCATAATATTCACGTAGTAGGCGATGTGCTCCCTGGGAGACCCTTGTCCATTAAACTTTTCAAATTTCGGCAGCTTTGTGATGCCGGCCGGGAGCTTCCTTGCAGCATAGTGTGTCGGATAAGGTACCCGATACACATCAAAGGGCATGCAATCACTATCGCCCCTTTCTGCCAGCTTCATGTCTATCATCTGTTCCAACATAAGTTTGTTCACCGTCGCCGGGTCCACCGGGTTCTGGTAGAAATGAGCTGGTTGCGCTAGTGGCGTTGTTAACACTGTCGCATGAGGCGCAATGGTGGATCCCTTGAACGGTAGGTTCGGCGGCGGGGCCGGAGTTATGTGCTGTGGCTGGTGCAGGGGTATGCCCCCGGTGTAGCCGGGGATCGGTGGAGACACCGTCGCCTGTGGGGAAGCTTCCGAGGCCTGACCATTACCCCCAGGGGTCTCTAGTAGTGCTTCGGTCTGCCCGGATGTTGAGGGCTGAGCAGCTCTGTCGGTCAACTACTTTCTCAGCAACTCGATCTCTCTTTGATATTGCTGCATCATGAGTAATACAGCAGGGTCACTCACTGAGAGGCTAGGGGTGCCCCCTCTCTCTTCGGCTGGCGCCTCTTCGGATGAAGTGGATGGTCCTCCCGTGGTGCCTTCAGTAATGACATTGGCGGCCAGGGCTGTCGACGACTCCCCGTAGTCAGTTCCTCCAGTGTGAGCTTGTGTCTTTTCAGTTGCTGCCTTCCCTCTTCTGGTGAGAGGTCCCGGCCTTGCCACATGTCTGGCCATTTCTCCAGGCTCGGTCGGTAAGGCCCCGTACCGGCCGGACACTCCTGCCATATTGCAAGTGTAGACCCTTAGGTCTCTGACTTTTCTTGTTGCTCTTCTTGATGGCCTGCCTGGGAAGACCAATCTATCAAAGACACCCCCGCGGCCTCACCTCTTCCTTCGGTGGGGACTGATAGCGCTCCTCAGAGCAGTTCCTCGACTCGTCACTAGGCATGGGTCGGGTTTCTTCTTCTTCAAATGCAGAGGCCACTGCTCCCAGCAATCTATGATGACCCAGGGGAGTGCTCCCCGGGCCCCGCAGATAGTTTCTCATGGCCTGCTCCACTCCTTCCCAGTCTTGATCTGGAGGAGAAGTGGGTGGTGCTGCCCTATTGACAGCAACGGGCATGTGGATTGCAGACTCCGCATGGGCAGCCTGATAGTGACGTCGGTGGCGTCGACGGCGGGTGTTATCCGGCGGAGCCAGTGTGGCTGATGCCAGCTGGTGGACGGGGGCCGATGCCTTGACCCGGTCTGCTTGTTGAGCCCTTGCCAGGCGAAGGGTGCCGGGCCTTGCTTGGGTTGGTGAAGTAACCCGGGCTGCCTTGGGAACCCATGCCTACTTGCCCTTGGTCGGCCTAGGGGCCGGTTGGTGCTGTGGAACTGTAGCTAGAGATACGAGCGTCATCATGCCCTTCATCTTCCCCAGTGGCTGGAAGGAGTTACGCACTGGAACGGCGGGTATGATGCGATCCGGGATCACTTCGGAGCGCCGCCCGGAAAGAGGCACCCGTAAAGTTCCGATGACAGTAGACTTGCCGGTGCTGGAGACCCGGCCTCGGGGTGATGTGGTTGCATGGCTCCTCTGGAGCCTTCTTTGATGGGAAGTCGAGCCTGGGCGAGATGGGTCGGCAGTTTCGTGCACATGGTGCACGTTGCAGCCCAATGTCTTCACAGGGGCAGCCTTGGGAGGTTCGGCCATTGGTCGGCCGATAGCAGCTTTGGTGGCCCCCTCGATGGAGGCGTCGTCCTTGATCCCATCAGATGCCTCCACGTCCAACAGCTGAGTGAAGGCCACTCCCAAAAAGTTGGGGAAGCCAACCGAGGGAGGGAAGCTCCCGAAGGTGAGAGGGACGGCCATGTAGCCGTTCCGCACGTGACTCTCGACGGGTTGGTGGCCGAAAGTGAGTGCCATCAGGACGTCCGTAACGCAACCTGCATTCGCAAATTAGGGAATCAGTATTACAAGAAGGTGGCAGTGGAGCCCTTGGTTCCGGCAAAGAGATGAAGGGTGATCCTGTCCCACCGGGCGTGCCAGACTTGTGGACGCACTTTTTATTACGTCTTAGTTTATTCATTTATCGGGTTCGTTTATCTATTTGTTGGTTTTATTAAGTGCGTGGGTGTGCCAGTCACAAAGTGACGATTTGTTTGGGCTCCGGAGAGCCCATGGTGCGCTCGATCTGACTCAGTCAGGTGATTGTGTGGTTCGGGTCGAGACTGAGACCCGTTGTGCCATAAACGTCACAACGTCATTTACATCCCCTCGGAGAGGGGAATACCCTTGATTAATTGCCAGAAATAAGGGCTCGACGGTCGAAAGAAATACTGATTAACGCAGGAAGGAAACACCCGTCAGGTTATGCGGTGAGCCCGAGGTGGGGGCATGAATGCCCGGGTCATGTCGGTCACTGATGGACCATTTCATGTTTGGACACAAGTTCACACGGAAAACGAGACGATAACCCCGGGGGACGAACCCTTACAAATGTTTGCCGAGGGACGGCAATTTTAATACAGGGAGGCAAATCAGATCCCTACGAGGGAGGGGACCCTGATGAATTATCGGCCCGAGGTAAGGCCGGGCGGTCACCATGACAAGAGAGAGAACTCCCGGGAGTGAATTTCGGCCTATAGGAGCACCATTAATATCCCCGGATTCGGAATCCAGGAAGGAGAGACTGCTGCCACATTATCGTATTCGCGATGATTGTCGATGCTTGTTATTACCATTTATTTGTTGACACTACCCTTTCTTTGTTATTATTTTCCCTTGTTGTCATCTTGGTTCGAACCACCCCTTTTATCTCATTATTATTATTACTGTTCATTGTTCCTTTATTATTTAGCCCCCTCCCCTTTTTATTGCATACCTGTGTGTATTCGTAGGGGAGATGATGGAGACTAGGGTGTACCGCTGAGAGATGAATGGTGTGTGCGGTTCAAAGTGTAAAGAAGGGTGTACCGCTGGGGAGCGTACCGCTGGAAGAATGAAGATGGGCGTACCGCTGAAGGGTAAAGGGTGGAGCGCACCGCTGGGGGACTGAGAGCGTACCACTGGAAGACTGTGGAGCGCATCGCCGGGGGACTGGGAGCGTACCGTTGGAAGGGCTGGAGGAGACGGTGCGCGAACAAGCCACGAGGGCTGTACAGACTTGCGTGTTATGCAACGGACGATGTATAGACTTGACAAGCGGTACAGTGAACGTATAGACTTAGCAGCGAGATGCACACGATGTATAGACTTGCTCAATGATGCACACACATAGCGGCGATGTATGGACTTTGCAAGACGATGAATGAGACGGTGCAGTGCATAGACTTGGAAATGCTTTGAAGCGCATGATGCACTGTACAGACTTGAGACGAAGGCATGCTGCGATGTGTAAACTTGAAGAGCGTTTGGCAGCCAATGTATAGACTTACACACTTGAACAGACTAGCCAGTGTTTGGACTTGATGAGCATGCAGCACACAATGTGCAGACTTCGTGCGATGCATGAAGAAGCAATGTATAGACTTAGACAGACTTCGCTAGCGTGGAATGTGCAGACTTCATGCAATGCAACGTACAGACTTTAGAAAGGAATGTGCAGACTTGGTGCATGAAGCAAGCCAATGAGGAATGTATAGACTTTCACAATGTATGGACTTGCCGAAGGAGTGATGCGTAAGCAGACAATCAACGTATAGACTTAGCCAAGACAACTAGATGATGTACAGACTTGACCAAAGCGAGGTCTGTACAGACTTGAGAGTTCACAACATATGGACTTATGAGTGCAACATAGGTAGAGCTACCAATGTATAGACTTATAAGTGTGTGCGACCAGATAGTGTCTTCATGCATAGGCTGTACAGACTTCAATTCAAATGATGCAATGCATGAACAAGAAGATGATGTACAGACTTTGAGCGTGAATGATGTAGCGATGTATAGACTTGATGGAACACTGGGAGGATGCGTACCGCTCAGACAGCAAGGGGGGGCGTACCGCTGCGAAAGGAATTGGGGGAGTGCGCCGCTAGAGGGACAAAGGGGAGCGTACCGTTGGAGGATAGAAGATGTGCTGCTGAAGGTAAAGGAGAGTGTACCACTGGGAAAAGTGGCAAACAAAACCAGGCAGAGTGTGCCGCTAAAGGGGTGGCCAGGACTCAAGAGAGGGTTCCTTGTTCAGCACAGAATGAAGCATCTTAGATGGTTAAGCTTTCAGTTTCCTATCATGAGATTGAGTCCCAAGTCATATTTTAGCAATACAGTGCTCGAAGTCTTGTTCAGTTCAGTTCCTTGAATCTTGCATAGTCCTTTTAATTGATTTGAGTGTTTTTACTGTTGCTCATTCCATCTGTTTGCTGCTTCTTTTCATCTTTTTAGATTTATTGTTATTCCTGGCAAAAATTCGGCAGCACCTCCCCTTGACCCGGGAGGTAAAGGAGTAACAAGGAACATGCCCACGGGGGTGGCATGAACCAACAGTTGAGGGGGGTGCCTGAGCAGCCGCCTTTAGGGAAACTTTGGAAAACTCGGAGAAAACATCGAACGAGGAACCAGTAGACTGATGCAAACTGTGAGTACACGGGGAAGTGACAATCAATGTGTGCCGCTGGGCGCAGCCATGAGCGTGCTGCTGGCAGTAGGAGGGAGGGGCGTACCACTGGCAAGAAAAGAGAGGGTGTGCCGCTGGGCGGCCAATGAAGGTGTACCGCCAAACGGCCGAATGGGAGATGCGTACCGCTGGGGGCCCTGAGTGGTAGAATGACTGGGAGCTTGAGGGTGTGTGGGCATACCACTGGTCCCGAAGGAGGGCAAAGGAGGATGGTCTGGGTGTTGAGTGACTCCAATGTGTTAAAGAGAATGGGCTCACAGAGACCCGTATGGCAAGGTCAAGAGTTGTTACGCAATGGAAAGCGGTTGAAGAGGGAGGAGGCTGGCCAGACCCTGTCAAGCCAGGAACGAACCCTATTGACGGCACGGACCAGCGCCACGGGAAATCAGGTAGAACAGGGAGCTGAGAGGTTGGGGGAAGAGAATGTAAAACCACAAGAGCCTGGTGAGGAGGGGACAACAAACGTAGTAAGGAGCAAAATCGAACATTATTTCATTCATGGAGGATTCAAGATAACAAAGATCATGGCCTGAAAATCACACATCATACAATGCATCCCTAAACAAAAGGGGCGAAGAAAACTAAGAACAGGAAAGAAAAGAAAGTTGGGGAGAGGGTTGGAACAAGGAAGGGCAGGAATTCCGTTTCCTCCATTCCTCCCCCCTCTGCTACATGCAACGCTCCTCTCTCTTTTTCCTATATTTCTTCTACCTTCTTCTTCTCTTCTTCTTCGCTTCGAACAGGCCTCTTCGCACGAGGATCCTCTCTTCTTTCTCTGTCTTCCTTCCTCTAGCAAAAATCCCTCCTTTCTTTTCTATCTGTGGGGGGCCTTTTATATGCGGACGGTTGACGAGGTCACCTCATGATGGCACTGCCATCCGAGGTTGACTTCGGTATCTTCCTCGTCAGGCGAAGATCTCCCCTCCTCCAGCCAGAAGGTGACACGGAGACAAGCGCTAGCTGGCTTTGAAGTGGCTGGACTGCGCACCAATGGGTCTGCCTATTGACCATTGTATCTTTTGCCAGTGCGTGCCATCGGGAGGCTTTCAGCGCTGTACCGCTGGGGAAATGGTGCAGGGCGTTGAGGGCAAGGAGGCCCGTGCCGCTGGGAAGCTTGAGGCCGTGCCGCTGGGAGACAGGCTTGGTGAGTGAGTGTATAGACTTTGTGGGCATGGACTCTGTACAGACTTGAGCGTTCACAATGTATAGACTTTGGCAAAGCAAAGGCTGTACAGACTTCAACTCAGTTGCAATGTATAGACTTGTAGGGGCCTGCGTCAAAAGCGGTGTACAGACTTCATCAATGTATAGACTTTGGCAGAGCAAAGGCTGTATAGACTTCAACTCAGCTGCAACGTATAGACTTGCAGGGGCTGATGTATAGACTTGGAAGCTCAACCGGCGGATGTACAGACTTCACCAATGTATGGACTTGGAAGCTGAACTGGTGAATGTACGGACTTGCCACATGAGTGTATAGACTTCGCGTTTGCCTGAACTCTGTACAAACTTCAAACATGAGCGCATAGACTTCGTGGTCATGGACTATGTACAAACTTCACACTGTGAGCATGCATGAGCCTGTACAGACTTCAGACATGAGTGTATAGACTTCATCTGACGGATGTATGGACTTGGTGAAACCCCGAATGAAGTGTGCCGCTAGAGGGCTAGATGGTCGTGCAGCTGGAGGGCCATATGACCGTGCCGCTGAAAGGCTGAAGGGCTGTGCCGCTAGGGCTTATGGCCGTGCCGCTGAAGGGCCTCAGGCCTGTGCCGCTGGAGGGCCTTTGCTTTTGCTTAAGTAGCTTGAAGCCATGCATTCTTTGGGATATTTCTTCACCGTCAAGGGCCCGAGGGAGGGTCCCTAGTAGTGTGTTAATTCAGGAGGACATCCTGTGACTTCTCGGTCTCTTAATGCGCCCGTGCGAATGCGGGGATTTGTCGGGCGGTAGTATCTTCCCGGAGCCCTGGATGGCCAGTCTCTCCGGGTCTTCTTCCTTTGACTTTGACATTAATGCGGAGCTTAGCGGGACATATGGGCGTGCAATTTTATGCGTCCACACCTGTCCGCAGAAGAAGCTTGGAAGGTCATGAAAGAGGTTCACGCCGGAACAGCTGGTGCACATCAGGCAGGACCAAAAATGAAAATTGAAATAAAGAAGCTCGGCTACTATTGGCCGACAATGTTCGACGACTGCTGCAAGTACGCCAAGTCTTGTCAGAAATGCCAAGAGCATGCGACGGTGCCTAGAAGACCACCCGTGCCGCAGCATCCAACACTGCCCAGCTGGCCTTTCGCCCAATGGAGAATAGACGTCGTGGGTCCACTACCCACATCATCCGCTGGGTGCAAATACATCTTGGCCCCAACTGATTATTTCTCCCGCTGGGCAGAGGCTATTGCTTTGAAAGAAGTGACCGGGGAAATCGTTGCCAGATTTGTCCGTCGCAACATCATATTCCGGTTTGGCACTCCGAATCGAATCATCTCAGACAATGGAAGTCACTTCCGCAACCAGAAAGTCTACCGGCTGGCAGAAAAGTACAAGATTGACTGGAGGACATCAACCCCTTATAACCCACATGCCAATGGCGTGGCTGAGGCTTTCAATAAAACTCTTTGTACTCTCCTGTCCAAAATTGTTAGTTCTAACAAGAGAGATTGGGAAGAGAAAATGTACGAGGCCCTGTGGGCGTACCGAACTGTGTACAAAACTCCAACGGGTTGTTCACCCTTTTCCTTGGTGTATGGCTCAGAGGCAATTGTCCCCATCGAGTTGGAAATACCCTCCCTTCGGGTCGCAATCCAGCACGGGTTGGTCCAGGAAGAATAGACAAATGTCGAGCGAAGGCTCGAAGAGCTCTCCAACTTGGAGGGAAAGAGGCTTCGGGCCCAGCAGAACATCCAGGTCTATCAGGCCCGAATAGCGCGTGCCTTTGACAAGCTCGTCAAGGAGCGTGAATTCAAAAAGGGTGACCTCGTCATGGTCAAGAGAAGAGAAGTCATGGCTTCCAATCCCAAGGGCAAGCTAAATGAGAATTGGCTTGGACCCTATGTAGTCCGGAAAGTCTACGAGGGCGGAGCATATGTAATCGTCAACCATCAGGGGGAGGTTCAGTTTCCGCCCCTCAACGGTAGACATTTGAGGTTGTACCACGCTCCAATTCCCACATTCAATGAATGAAACATTTCTCCGACCCGCCCCCGGCGAATTTGCGTTACTATTGCCCAGAGGGTTTGGGCACTATTTATCTTGCATTTCAAAAAAAGAAAAAAAAAGAAAAAAGAAGAAGAAGAAGAACAAAAAGGAAAAGAAAAAAAAGGGAAAAGGGGGAGGGAGGAATAAGTCTCCCTTCATTAATATTCACTCTTATCTTCGAGAATATTTCAATAAACAAACCAAACACGTCGGTCTCTGATTCCCTGTCGGCATCGACGAATAAACCTGTGGTCCATACCTTTCGTCTGGTTCCATGAACAAAAACACCCTTGCTTTGGCACTAACCCCGTGTCAATGAATAAACCATGTCGGTCTCCGATTCCCTGTCGACATTGACGAATAAACCTGTGGCCCGGACCTCTCGTCTGGTTCCATGAACAAAAAGACTCTTGCTTTGACACTAACCCTGTGTCAATGAATAAGCCACGTCGGTCTCCGATTCCCTGTCGGCATCGACGAATAAACCAGTGTCCCAGACCTTTCGTCTGGCTCCATGAACAAAAAGACCCTTGCTTTGGCACTAACCCCGTGTCAATGAATAAGCCATGTCAGTCCCCGACTCCTCGCCGGCATCGATAAACAAACCTGTGGCCCGGACCTTTCGTCTGGTTCCATGAACAAAAAAGACCCTTGCTTTGACACTAGCCCCGTGTTAATGAACAAACCACCCCAGTATTGCAATCTCCAGTCCCACCGATGAACAAACCCTTGGCTTGGACCTTCCGTTCAAGTCGATGAACAAAAAGAACGCCTTTGCTTGGCTCGGACCTTATGTCCAAGTCGATGAACAAAAGAACCTCCTTGCTTGGCTTGGACCTTCCGTCCGAGTCGATGAACAAAAAGAACGCCTTTGCTTGGCTCGGACCTTCCGTCCAAGTCGATGAACAAAAAGAACCTCCTTGCTTGGCTTGGACCTTCTGTTCAAGTCGATGAACAAAAAGAAAGCCTTTGCTTGGCTCGGACCTTCCGTCCAAGTCGATGAACAAAAAGAACCTCCTTGCTTGGCTTGGACCTTCCGTTCAAGTCGATGAACAAAAAGAACGCCTTTGCTCGGCTCGAACCTTTCGTCCAAGTCGATGAACAAAAAGAACCTCCTTGCTTGGCTCAGACCTTCCATCCCAGTCCATGAACAAAAATGCGCATCCCCATTGCTCAGTTCAGACCCTCCGTCTGAGTCAGTGAATGAACAACTTTCCTAAACCCAACACGAGTCAACAACTCCCCCTTTGGGATTGGCCTCATCGAAGTCGTTTTGGGCCTTTTGCCCTGGACGACACATAATCCCTTCCCTCTTGCTTCGGTATTCAGCCGTGCCGATGACCAAACCTCCACTCAGATATGTCGGTCCATGTGCATATGCGGTGAAGCGATCCCCTCATCCCTTCGCTGAAGGAGTGAGCGCTTTCTCGCGAATTAGCACCGGACCAGCATGCCACCAGCCAGGAAGAACAAACATCTTGTCGAAGAGCTCTACACTCGCCGGACCCATGCACTCGTCCCTCGCTTGCGCCACCCGCGAGTGGGGGGCATTTGTGGACGCCAAAAAAATGACGGTGACGATCATATGGCATTCGCGTCCGTACGCGAGTCGAAGACGAGAGGGCCAAACAGACCCATACCTCGCCCGGTCAGGACGAGAACGTGCCTGGTGGTCCGCCATTCGTTATGGAAGCCCCTGGGCGGAAGATACGACCACAATTCTATGACCGGCCATGCCGAGAGTCGAATCAAAGAAAAGCTGGGAACTCCGACACAGTCTCGGCATATGCCGAAAGTCACGCAAAGCCTCAGACCGAGCCCCAGAAGCTACGAACGGGACATTGCGGAGGCCATGTATCACAACTAAAATATTCCGGGAGTGCCAACGTTCATATAAACGGCCGCGACTTCGAAAAGAATCCGTTTGGTGCTTAAAACGGCGCGGAAGGGCCTTAAAGGGACACACCTTAAAACGGCGCCCCCCCCTTGCTTAAACGGTGCGCCCCCATTTCATGCTCTAATACGAGCTCCCTTTGCATTGCATTAAGACGGCACCACCCCATGATTGGTTTAAAACGGTGCCACCTCCTTGCTTTGGTTATCCGACGCGCACCTGTTGAAGGGGCCATTCCCCTTTGATGCTTAAAACGGCGCTGCACTTGCCTAAAAGCTAAACTGGCGCGCCAATTGCACTTGGGTTTAAACCAGTGCGGGCACTGTTCCACCGTGCCATTTTAACCTCATTCTATCCCATCTCTGGCACGATACTCTGTTCGGTATAAATGTGATGCGCAGGGGACATTCAATGCCCGACATTCTGTCTCCGCCTCCATTCGACAGCACAGGAGCGACAGCGGCGGAGCAACCCCTGCAAACCTACGACCATCTCATCCTCGGACGAACAATAGTGTACGGCGCGAACCGGCATCGTCCAGCGCATCGAGTCAACTCCCAACGTCGTTGCGGACGAGGTGGAAGTGGCAGGAACGCTCCCAGGCTGGCCATTCTATAAAATGGGGGCATCATTGTGAAGAAAAGGAGCTCTCGAGAGTGTCTCGACTGTGTGCAGGAAGAGAAGAAAGAAGGGAGGGGAGGGAGCTTCTGAGCGAAGGAGAGCCCACCCGAGGAGTGTATCAAGCCCGTCCTCACGTCGGGAAGGTGAAGAGAGGGGAGAGTGAGAGGTGAGCGGGACGAAAGAGCGATCTGTATTCTCCTTTTCCTTCTCGTCAATATCTTCCTCCCCCTCCCTCTCGCGATGTATTCTATTTTCTTCTCAGGATGAATTCCATCTGTTAAGAAATCTCTTCTCCCGTTGTCTGGATGAATAAAAGAAGAAAAGTCCCCTTTTTTTGTTACAACTTTAGCGACTCCCACCTCAGTCTCTGCTCCTTTTTCTCATTCTCCGATCATCTTGGGCCCTTGAGAGCTGCCCTCCCATGGCATGACCCTCAAAGGTACCCACCGCCGGATGAACATCTATGGCCCTTGTGGCAAACACTTGTCCCGTTTGGAAGGTTCTTCGCCCATGAGCCGTGGTCGTTCTTGTAGGCTGGCCCTCGAACATTCCATACTCACATTTGGGTTCGGACCGCCGTGAGGCCACTCCGATTTTTGAGAGTCTACCCCGGAGCAATCCGATTGGTGACTTTCCTTTATCTCTGGCAAGTCCCGGTCCAGGGGAGGTGCTACCCGATTTTCGCCAAGGCTAAGCACTCCCAACAACAAGTGAATGAGTTGAACTAATGAAGAACAAAATGAGGCCTCTGTGAGCAAACTGCTTGAGTAAAACGCTTAGACGTTCATGTTGTTTCCCCTTAATAAATGATTAAAACTCTTAAAACCTCCTCATTACCAGCTTCATCTATCAACAGAACGAGCAAATCAACCCTTGAATCAACCTACGGGTGAAAGAAAAAGAAAACGCAGTAAACAGAGCTTCGAAACAACACCATATAGCTATCCCGGTGCGAGTTAAAATGGCACGGCCACTGTTCCACTGCGCCGCTTCAACCCACCTCACAAAATCCCCCCATCTCTTTCTTTAAATGCTAAAACGGCGCCCCCCCCCCCTTGCCCTCCATATCTGGCGCGCCCCTTTCCCCTTGCATGGCCTTAATACGGCGTGCCACCCTCCATCTTGCCCTTAAAACGGTGCGCCCCGTGTTCAACTCTTAAAACGGTGCCCATATACCCGGCGCGCCCCCCCTTGTCTATCCTGTAAAGCCCCAAATCCGGTGCGCCCATCTCCATCTTGTTGCCCCAAATCCGGCGTGCCTAAAAGAGAAAGAAACTGATTAACCAAAAGAAAATACCTGAAGCTAATGAATAAAACTAATCAAAAGTTTCCTCCTCGCTACAATCCAAATTTTGTTCCGGGGGCGCTGCCCCCAGAAACCCCCCTAGGGGGCGGTCCCCCTTGACCCCCGCGACCTGACCGGGCAGGTCGAACCTCGCGACCTGACCGCGCGGTTGATCAGCGTGCGAGGGCGCACATTGGCGAGCTCGGGCTCCACACCGACCAATCCGCTTCCCCGGACTGTGTTTAAAGAGAAAAGCGATGATGCCCCTTGGTATTGGACGTGGACCTCGGAACCCCCGACATGGCCGATAGTTCATCAGCTTGACCCACTTCTTCCGGGATCCGATTCTGCATCCACATTAAACTTGCCGTACCTACGGCAGACATCCGTACGGTCTTGTCTTCGTGTTCGACGCTACTGATGCGGACTTCCGTCCGAGCACGAAATGGTCCGTGAGTGACCAACATATACATATCTATGAACATTTTACGTCCCAACGTCGGTTTGTTTAAACGTGATCCGAGATCGTTGTTCTCGCTTTGTCACCATGAATTTCAGGCCGTAGGGCCCTTACTCCCAGCAATCAATCAAGGGTGTTCCCCCGTATGGGGGATGTAAATAACGCCGTGGACTTTATGGCACGGCGGGTTTTGGTCCTGACCCGAACCACACAATCGTCTGACTAGTCAGTTCGAGCGCACCATGGGCTTCCGTGAAGCCCAAATAAATTGTCACTTTGTGACTGGCACGCCCACGCACTTAATAAACCCAATGAACAAATAAACAACGATTTTAAATAAAAAGTGCGAGAGACCAATCGTCTGGTGGAGGACGTAGGAGGCAGGCTCGCCTCAATGCTGTTCTAGAAGAAGAGGAAGCACCCAGGGATGGTGGGCTTATGGAAGGTACTCTTCAAATTTGTTCTCGTCCTGCATTTGTGCTATTTGACACTGGTGCCTCTCATTCTTTTATTTCCACTACTTTTGCAAAAATATTATCACTTGCATTAGTCCCCTTACCTTCAGATCTCGCTATTTCCACACCCTTAGGTTCTGGAACAAAGCTTACCGACTATTATCCTGATAGCGAAGTGATAGTAGAAGGTTACAATCTCCCCGCAAACTTAGTATGCCTTGACATGAAAGGTTATGATGCCATTTTAGGGGTAGATTGGCTTGTAGATCATGATGCTTATATCAATTGCCGAAATATGATTATATCCTTTCGAAAGCCCGGTCTTCCGAGATTCTCTTTTCTTGGCATCAAGTACAAGAAGCATCCTACTATCATATCTTCTCTTCACGCTTGCAAAGTAATCTCGCAAGGAAGTGAAGCTTTTCTTGCTTCTGTCATTGTTACCGAATCCAAGGAGATTATCTTAGCAGACATTCCTATTCTAAATGAGTTCCCCGATGTGTTCCCGTCCGAATTACCCAGTTTACCGCCCGAAAGGGAAGTGAACTTCACTATTAAACTCATCCTAGGAGCAGCACCTGTATCTATAGCCCCTTACAGGATGTCCCCCACAGAACTCAAGGAATTAAAAACGCAGTTGTAGGACTTACTAGACAAAGGCTTCATCAGACGTAGCACATCCCCTTGGGGTGCGCCGGTTCTATTTGTCAAGAAAAAGGATAGTTCTCTTAGGCTATGCATCAATTTCCAGCGACTGAATCAACTCACAATTAAAAATAAGTATCCATTGCCGCGTATTGATGAGCTCTTCGATCAACTTTCAGGAGCAGAATATTTATCTAAGATAGACCTCAGATCATGTTATCATCAGCTTAGAATTAAAGAAGAAGACATTTATAAAACGGCTTTTCGAAGTCGTTATGGCCACTATGAATTTGTGGTAATGCCATTCGGATTAACAAATGCCCCGACAGCATTCATACAACTTATGAATAGTGTTTTCCACCCATATCTGGACCAGTTTATCATCGTCTTCATTCATGATATCTTGATATACTCCAAGACAAAGGAGGAACATGAAGAACATTTGAAAATAACTTTGCAAACACTTAGAGAACATAAACTCTATGCCAAGCTAAATAAATGCAAATTTTGGCTCAAGGAAGTTTCATTCCTAGGCCACATTATTTCAAAAGAAGGTATCGCTGTGGATCCTTCTAAGGTAGAAGCTATCAAGAATTGGAGCCGGCCAACGACCGTATCGAAAGTACGAAGTTTTCTGGGTCTAGCTGGTTATTATAGAAGATTCATTAAAGATTTTTCAAAGATTGCAGTTCCTTTAACTAGACTGACAAGAAAAGAAAATCTTTTTATCTGGTCAGAGGAATGTGAGAAGAGTTTTCAAACTCTTAAGAATCATCTTACTACAGCTCCTATTCTATCACTACTAATGGAAGGTGGTGGATTCGAAGTATATACGGATGCATCTGGTATTGGCTTAGGGTGTGTCCTCATGCAAAATGGAAAAGTGATCTATTATTCTTCTAGACAATTGAAACGTCACGAGGAAAATTATCCTGTACATGATTTGGAATTAGCAGCTGTCATATTTACCTTGAAAATTTGGCGTCATTATCTCTATGGAGAAAAGTTTACGGTCTACTCAGATCACAAAAGTTTGAAATACTTATTTACTCAAAAAGAGCTAAATATGAGGCAGAGAAGATGGTTGGAATATCTCAAAGATTTTGATTTTTCTATTCAATATCATCATGGCAAGGCTAATGCTGTTGCGGATGCACTCAGCAGAGAACCAATGGGTATGCTATCCAGTCTTATGATTAGTATGACTAATCTTATTCCTCAATTTGCTCAGTTGAACTTAGATATTGACAGCGAGCTCAACCTACCATTATAGAGGATCTAGTCAAGTTGCAAAATGATGATCCTATATTTCTAGAAATTAAGGCTAATATTGAACAACGGCCGGATTTCTCTATTACGGAGGATGGAAGATTGCTATTTAAGGGCCGAGTGTGTGTACCGGATCATGAGGATACAAAGAAATTGATTCTAGAAGAAGCTCATAATTCCAAGTACACCATTCATCCAGGTGGTACAAAAATGTATCAAGATCTTAAAAGAAATTTCTGGTGGCCCAACATGAAGAGAAAAATAGCTGATTTCGTATCTCGTTGTCTCACTTGTCAACAAGGAAAGGTAGAGCATTTTAGACCCATAGGTAAACTGCATCCCTTGAACATTCCCGAATGGAAATGAGAGAGTATAGGGATGGATTTCATTATGGGGTTACCTAAGACAAGAGGTGGACACGATGGTATATGGGTAATCATAGACCGATTAACTAAATCTACACATTTCCTATAAATCAAAAGTCGATGGTCTGTGGATATCCTGACAGCATTATACATAAGGGAAATTGTTAAATTACATGGTGTCCCTGTCACTATTATATCTGATAGAGATCCTCGATTCACATCATAATTTTGGAAAGGTCTACAACAGTCACTAGGGACTAGATTGAATTTCAGCACAGCCTTTCATCCACAAACTGATGGTCAGACAGAAAGAACAAATTAGGTGGTAGAAGACATGCTTAGGGCTTGTGTTATTGATTTTGGAGGTAGTTGGCATGATCACTTACCTCTGGTAGAATTTGTTTATAACAACAGTTATCAGGCCAGCATACAAATGGCACCTTTTGAAGCTTTATACAGAAAAAGTCGTCAATCACCAATATGTTGGAGTGAAATAGGGGAAAGACGATTCCTAGGCCCCGATATTATCAGAGATTCTACAGAGAAAATCAAGCTCATTCAAGAGAGAATGAAGATGGCCCAAGATAGGCAAAAAATCTTATGCTGATAATCGAAGGCGCGACTTGGAATTTCAAGTAGGAGACCATGTGTATCTCAAGGTTTCTCCAGGTCGTGATATTCGGAGATTTGGTATTAAGGGCAAACTAACTCCAAGATTCATTGGTCTGTTTGAAATTCTTGAAAGGGTCGGTGAAGTAGCTTATAGACTGGCTTTACCTCCACAATTAGCAGGAGTTCATGACATGTTTCACGTCTCTATGCTGAAGAAGTATGTATATGATCCTAACCATATTATCACTTATGACAATCTGAAGATTCAGAAGGATATGACGTACGAGCAAACGCCAATAAAGATTCTGGAACGGGAAGTGCATCAACTAAGAAATAAAGTTATTCCTATGGTCAAGATTCAATGGAAGAAAATATGGCCATATCAAGCAACATGGGAAACTGAAGCAGCCATGCGGAGAAGATTTCCAGAATTATTCAACTGTAAGTACACTCTCCATAATCTATGTATTAAATTTGGGGATCAAATTCTCTTAAGTGGGGGAGGGTGTAAGACCCCAGAATTTTTATAAATTATTCTTGGAATATTTAATTAATTTCAGGAATTTATAAAGGCCTAAAAAATTAATAAATAAAATATTAGATCAATAAGTCATTATAAGGCCCAATTAGGTTAAATAATTAACCTAGCCAATTTAAAGATAATCCAAAAGGTTAATGGACCAAGCTCATTAAGTTTGGCCCATGTTCTAGAAGGTTAATTGACTTATTCACGTATTTTAAAGATAAATACTATTTTTATAGATAATTATAAGGATAAATGAACAAGAGAGTTTTCTTTAATTGAAACTCTGTATACGTTTGGTGTAACGGTCTATCGGGCGACCGCTACAAGCATGTAACGCACCAGTCTGGATGCGTTACACTTTGACAGTTCCGTGAAAGAAAGAACGAGCAAAAAGATTAGAACTTTGGGATCTTATCTACAAGAGATCGACTTGGGAGAGCTTATAACATTACTAAGGACTCTTAGGGATTAGGTTCTGGCAAACTAAGGACTCTATAATCAATCTAATCTTCAAAACCCTATAAATAGGACCTAGTTCTGAACTGAGCGACCTTTACTTTTGGCTCGTGAAGAATCAAGGTAAGGTGATATAATTTCAGGTAAGTTCTTTATAAGATTTTGTTTAGTATACTTTAGACTAATAGTTCTCCAAATTTCGTGCTAGGAGATCAAGCAACCAAGAAGATTGAAGCTTCCAAAGTTGCTGGTTCGACCATAGTAACCTAGGAATCAGAGCTAAAGGCTACTGAAGATCAGGGAATTAGGACGTCTAAACAAGGTAATTAGAGTTTGGTTATTTAGAACTTTTAATTCACCTTAGTTTCATCTTCTTACCCTCAAAATTTTATGTCCTTAGGTCAAGAGGCTGAGAAGCTAGGGCAGCGTGAAGTTGCTGAAGAGTCACAAAAAGAGAGGAACTAGGGCGGTCCTTGAAAGCTCACATTAGAAGTTTAAAGCCTAGTTAAGCGGTAGGTTATCTCATGATTGGCAAAAACGTCTTGTTAGGGATAAAAGCCCTCTGATTGTGTTTGATTTCATGCATTATAGACTATGAATTTCATGTTTTAGTGGGTTCATGCATACATACATATTCTTAGCCCTAATCAAAGATCAAAGATGTTATCTTGTTAATTCACTGCAACCTATGCATCTAGATGACTTGTACTTCGTTTGTCATGATTAGGGTAGTAAATCTTTTCAAAACATAATATGGTTTCAAATCATAGTCTTTTTTTTTAGCAGGGACTCTGACACATCATACTAGGACCGTCAGACGACTTTAACGGTCTTACGATAAGCCGTCACAACCCCTGTTGTATTTAAAGTTTCTCAGTTGTCTCTGACGCACCATAACAAGAGCGTTACAATACTGTAACGGTCCTACGATAAACAGTCACAGCCCTGTGACACGCCCATACTAGACCGTCAGAGTGGGGTTTACTGTCAAACCGAGATAGGACTGAGGACATCCAAACTTACTTATGAATAAGCCTAGTTATCTAAGTTTTAAACCTTATTTTCATGACTTTGAGTTTCTTAATTTATTCATGATAAGAAATTGTATGATTAAAGCATTTTGAGTTATTTTAGGTTATGCTAATTTCATTGGCTAAACTCTATAGTTTTGTATCTAAATCATGATTTTTCGAAAGATGTATTGACAGGATTTCATCTTGGTTTCACATTGTTACACATTCTTTTCTATCTATAGAGTCATTTCTTTAAGTACATGGCATATATTCAGGTATATGTCCATTAGTTACACTTTGTAGTATAGGAACACTATTCTTGGACATGAGGACCTCTCTATTAGATATTCCTTCTAATGGACTAGGAAATCTTGTTGCAAGGCCTCCGTAATTCTCCGCGAGCCTGGGATTCCCACTAGGACGCCGAGTTGGTTGTATCATAAAAACCCAAGTGATTAGATGACACTATCGATGTTTCTGATTATCAGTAGTGTAACAGACCTATATTGGACCGTCTGGCATATGTAACGGCCCAATATACATTGTCACAGTTAACTGAGTCCAATTATTATTTCTGGATTTAGTCGTTCTCACGCATCAACTCTAGACCGTCACATCATGTAACGGCCCAGTACACGACTGTCACATTGCTTGAATATTTTAACTAAGGTTTGACCAAGGGTTGATATTCCAAGGTTTCTAGATGGACTCTTGATGATCTAGAACTTATCATATTGATCAAGAAACCTAATATAATAAATGGAAGATAAAGAATGTGCCGTTATGCTGCCGATTTATTTCCCTAAGCATAACATAGTATAAGTCATTCTTGATTTCTCATAATTCTCATTAAAGCATTCATTTATTGAATTATTGTTATCAAGAGCTTGTTGGAATTGTACATTCTTGGCCATACTTTATTGTTACATGCGTGGAAAAAGCTTGATTTATACTCGAAGATGCGATGGAGCATTGATTGTGTTCAAGGGCTCTATACTAGTCCCCTCGGCTGATTGTCGGGAACATACTATTATAAACCATGGGGTATGATGCTACTGGCGTCGCATTACGCTAGGAGTACTTTATTTATAAATAAGTGAAAATCCACAACATAATACAGCATGATTGATACTTGACTTTCTTGATATTCCACGGAAATTCATGAAGTACTTGCTCGTAAGCAAAAGATACTGGAAGTGATGATTATGTGGCTTGCTAGTACATTCTCGGCTATATCATGCTTTACTAGTTCATACTTGTTCTCATTCTATCTTCATGATCATCGTGTTACTTTGATTTAATCGCGTGTTTGATCGCATTCGCATGATTTTACCTTATTCCTCTAGAGCAAAAACGTTAATTACTTTAATGATGCCTTCATGTTGATGCAAAGATACCTACTGGGAAAGTGTGCTCATTACCTATTTCCATTCTTTTTCAGGAAATGAAAGTGATTCGAATTCAGATCCGGGTTATACAAGTAGCGGGTCCGAAAGCGAATGAAAGTATTGTCAAAGATGAGAGTGAAGACTTAGGAAAGTCTATATTGTTTAAATTGAGTCTATGTAATTTTCCTATTTCTTGAGTCTGATAGATTGGAATAAGTTGAATTAGTGGTTGTATTTGAATACTTGATTATTATGAAATAAAGTTGAAGTTGAGTAAATATTGTGCAATTATATTTATGTATGTGATTGTCTTGCGCTCTGATCATTCTTGCTTGCAAGAGGCTTACCATGCCGGCTGTTCACGATTCTCGAGCGAGTTTTCCGCTGTCATAAAGGCTCGGGGCGTGACAACAATAATGGAGATTGCTGGAGCAGTCAGCTAGTTTAGATCTTAATGTTGACAAGGATCGGGTTATGATTGCTCAGATTCAACTTAAGCCTGAATTATTGATGGAAATCAAGTCTCTGCAAGATGATGACCCCGAGTTAGTAGAGATCAAGGGAAGCTTGAGTAACAGACCTGACTTCATGATGGCTGATGATGGAAGATTGTTATTTCAGGGAAGAACTTGTGTACCTGATGTAGCTGAGGTAAAGAGTAAGATCCTTGAGGAAGCTCATAGATCCAGATACACCATTCATCCTGGAGGTACTAAGATGTTTAAGGATTTGAAAAGATCTTTTTGGTGATCGAATATGAAAAGGGAAGTTGCGGACTTCGTAAGTAGATGTTTGGTTTGTCAGTAAGTCAAGGCCGAGCATTTCAGACTAGCAGGGAAATTGAAACCCCTTGATATATCCCAATGGAAGTGGGAGAGCATTGGCATAGATTTCATTATGGGTCTACCTAGGACTCGTGGTGGATTTGATGCAATATGGGTGATTGTCAACAGATTAACAAAATCTGCTCATTTCTTATCTGTTAAGTCTAAATGGACAGTTGATGTCTTGACTGCTCTGTATATGAAGGAAGTGGTAAGACTACATGGTATACCAGTCAGCATTGTGTCTGATAGAGACCCCAGGTTCACTTCTCATTTTTGGAAAAGATTGCAAGAGTCCTTGGGAACTCGTCTGAATTTCAGTACTGCTTTCCATTCATAAACAGATGGACAAACTGAAAGGACCAATCGGATAGTAAAAGATATGCTTAGAGCCTACATTGATGGGAATCGACGCCGAGCATTAACTTTTATTTTTACATTTGAGTCCTTTTATTTACTTTTATATCCTTGAGAAAGTATATGTACAATTGTAAGGCTTTGTAAGCCAATGTGTCATTCCCTAGGATTGTGTGAGTTTTTGTGCAAATGTGTAGTAGGTCCACTTAGGGGGCCCCCTCCCCTTCCCCATTGGTCCACCTCATCCATGTGGGGCTGGTCAACCATCCTAGGTGACCATCTAGAAGGTTTGAATGCTAATTGACCACATGGGAGACAAAGGGGTTAAAATTTCAAAGGTTGGCCACCTACCTTACCTACCTAGTCAAAGGAGTGCTCCATTCATATGTAATTTGTTTTTTTTGAGTTTTGACCACACGGGGGAAGAAAATGACTTATTTCCCATGAAATTCCCAGCCCCTCACCCCTTGCCATTTTCTATATAAGCCTATGTATAGTGTCATTAGAGATTAATGAAGAAATGAAGAGAAAATTGTTGGAAAATCAAGAGTGTTCTTGAGCCCCTCCTCTCTCCCTCTAATTTCTCTCCTCCAACCTCCAGTTCTAGAGTGATTTCTATCTTCTATCCCCTCCCCTCTATCTCCGGTGATCATCTGTGCCGCCGCCGCCGCCGTTCGTGCCGCCTTCGAGCCGCCGCGAAACCGTTCTCGGTGTTCTATCCTGCTAGATAGAGGTCTCTTCCAGAAATTCCTGCTATCAGCCACGGCGTCTTCGTGGATTGAACTTTTTATGGTGTGTTCCTACTTATAGCCCCTCCTCCACAAAAAATTCCAGGTCCAAAATCCATCGTTTGTTATTTTTACATTTTCTGTCTTTAATCATTCCCAGATCTGTACTGTCTCTGTCTATATTGACAGCAGCCCTGTGTTTCCCACCTCCGGCCATCATTTTGATTTTTCCAAATCCTCCTAATTTTATTGGGAGTTCTGTCCATCACCCCCTACCTTCACAAATTTTCTTAATTTTGTATCAGCCCTCTATATATTTTTAGAAATTCGTGTTCTTCCTGTGATACAGTGTTTTTAGTCAGATCCCAGATCCGACCACCCTCCACTTCCAAAATCAGAACAAATCACCACCACCTCCAAATCCAAATCCAAAAATAGTCATGATTTTCTTGTTCGATTTCCTATAACCTTGCGGAAGAACACATCTTCAAATTCGGATGTCTACTTCACGGTCAAAGGCAATCAACAGGAAAGTCCTCTACAGATCTGAGTCTTCGGTTACTGTACAACAGCAGCATATAAAATTTGCCAACACAATGAATTTTTTTGAAGGCCACTAGATTGCAGTACTTTGAAGCAGCTTTCCAACGGCTCTGATCTCGTCGCATTCCGACACCGGTGCTGATCGCATTGTCCGTTCTCGCCGGAGCGCGTGCTGAAATACAGAACCGGCAGATTTCCGATCGGTTTTTCCGACCGGTGCCGAACGGAGCCGCCCGGCCTCCGGCCGGCGAACCAGCGTCCCGCCAGCCCGGGGAGCACTTCTCCAAGTGTCTCCACTACAACGGTACCACCGGGTCCCACACGGCCCCTCCGGACAGCACGTGGGCCCCACGGTCGTGAACACGCGTGTAGCCGAATCAACACACGAAGTTGCCCGTCAACCCAAATTCAGTCCTCCCGGGCCCATTTGTATAGCCCTTTACCTCCCTGCGTGGAGTGGGCATGTTCCCATTGCTGTAATCATTGTGTGTTAAGTTTCCCGGGAGTACGAGTTTTCGACCGGGTCCGTCTTCCCCATGCCGAGCGCGTGGAGGTATCGCATTCGCTCCCTTACTTGGCATTTTACTTAATTTCATATATGCTTGTTTATGCCGCTGCTAGAGAGCATGATAGGGTAATTAGCTCGCTTTCTATTTATATCACCGCTGCTGCGAGAGAGAGCATTACCGTCCCGTGACACGATCCGAGCACAAGTGAGAGCCGACCACCCTAGCTCACTGCCGGTTTCTCAACCGCGCACGTCCGACGCTTCCCTCGTTAAGGGGCGATCGCGAGCTTGTCGTGTTCGTGTCTCGTCCCGCATCAATTTGGTATCAGAGCGAGGTTGAGTCTAGGGTGTCAATAAAAAAAGTGTCATTTAGGTCTAGTCATTAGTCATTGTCTAAGTCGTGTTTAGGATCATCATTATTTTAAACCCAAAAAAAAGTGTCTTTTTACATTTGCATCCCTTTACTCTGTATATCAAAAGGTGTTATCCGAACGTTAGGCTACGCCTATCGGGAAGGCCACACACTTGCGTGAGTGATCTTCGGATCAGCTATCTCCGCCACGTACCGAGTCTTGGTCGTCATGTCTAGAGTTGTAGTCCATTGTCTAGTTGGTTCATCTACTAGTGTCGACATGCCACCCACTAGTCTCTAATCCCCATGGATTCCCAAACACCCTGATGGTGGAGATACTATCTCAAATGGAAGGACCACCCGAACCACCCCACGAGGCCCGAAACCCGGGACTTCTACGGGTCCGATGACCCGAGTGTCTACTTAGAATGGGAAGCCATTATGGACGATTACTTCGAGGTGTACATTATGTACGGGCCCATGCAAGTTGATGTTGCCAAAAGGTGACTTTTTGGTGAAGCCGCCGCAACTTGGAGGAACATCAAATATTGGAGGGAGGATAGGAATCTCAGGCCCATCGAGTCATGGTGGGAAATGAAGAGAGCGCTTAGGAGGGCCTACGTTCCCCGCCCACCTACCTCCAACCACGGAGGTCATACCACTCTCTAACTCACCCACAACCAAGTGGGCCACACCGCTACCCAATCCCACCCCTTCACCGCCATCCAAGCCCAACAAAGCGACCCCAATCTAGTGGCCCGCCCAAGCACCTCCAACCAACCTCCCCTTGGCACCCCCATCCCAACCCACTCAAGTACCTCCAACCGAGTGGAAGCCCCGCTTATAGTCGAGCCTAGGACCACACCTAGCTCGAGGGACGAGGAGCGAGTCCACCCCAAGGTCCCTACCCCAACCCGCTCCTTTGAGGAATGCAAGAAAATGATTTCAGATTTGTTGGAAAGGATAAGTGCTTCTTCACCTCTCGTAGGTGCTCCATCACCACCCACTCCTTCCGAGCTCTATTTGGAACCTTCTTCTTTGGAACCACCAAGGCCCGAGCCACCCGTATTTCTAACGGGTACGCTCTTCATAGCCGAGCCGCTTCTTAGTTGGCTCAAGGATGGCTTGGTCCCACCTCCCTTCCCATCAATGGACCCCACACTACCACTAGTGTCAAGCAACTCATTTCATACCACCTTCCGGTCTCGTCACTATGTGGACACATTGGACGACCTTCTTAAAGGGTTAGACCGGCAGTTGACCTTTACACATTTATTGGCCCGAGGCTTCGACCAACCCGCTAGTCTTAGCTTCACCCATACGGCCTATGGGTCCATTACCTCCGAGTGCACCGTGGGTTGTATCACCACGGAGGTTCTTCTACTTCTCCCGCTACCGGATGAGCCCGACTTCATGACTTTGCTTCCAAGGGAGGAGTCCTATTTCTTATACACGGTACCATCTACCATGACGGAGGAAGGTGACCACCCGCACCTTCAAGAATTTCATGATTGGGACCATGTCATGTTGGAACCCACTTCATGGGGTCACACCTTCTTCGACCCTTTTGACCCCTTCACTAGTGAACCTCCCGAGTTTTCATACTCATTACCCTTCTTCCACGGAGTTCACTATCCCACCTTTTCCACTCGGGCCAAGCAAACTCCACATAGCCATAGGTCCGAACCATCATTCGGGGGTAAGGAAGACTTTGGTTTCCCCGATCCCTCTAAACCACCCGCACCTCTCGGACTTCCCGCATCCAAGCCCAATGTCCATGATTGGTGCATCGTAGTATGTCTAGGAGTTCCCCATGACGTCAACCTCCGGTTACGTCAAATGCATGCATGGCACACATTCGGGTGTCCTGGTCCGCCGTCATCCATGTACGGGTCGGACTAACATTAGGTGTGTCTAGGGTCATAGGTGAGTCGGTGTGCTTTTCTTTGTGTGTTGTTTGTTTATCTGCATGTGTCTTTGTGCAAGCTCGTTGTCGTTCTCTTATGAGTAAGAGGCGAGTGGACTCATTCAATGAGTATGGGATCGGTTCTACATCTATACCCGGATCAGTCACCTATAGGGACTCAGCGGTGATTCCTAGTGAGTCTTCGAGCTGTTTTCTTCCCTTTTGAGAGTGCCCCTTCGGAGTGACCACCTTTAGCCCATAGCAGCTTGTGCATATCGAGTATATATGGAATGAGCAAGTGACGGTCACTTGGAGTGGAGCATACCCGCGCTACTTGGCACGGTGACAGATCCGCCGGAGTACTCGAGCATCCATACCCCTACTCGACGGGGTCGAGTTCCTCCCACCCGGGGAGAGTTGATGGGAATCGACGCCGAGCATTAACTTTTATTTTTACATTTGAGTCCTTTTATTTACTTTTATATCCTTGGGAAAGTATATGTACAATTGTAAGGCTTTGTAAGCCAATGTGTCATTCCCTAGGATTATGTGGGTTTTTGTGCAAATGTGTAGTAGGTCCAGTTAGGGGGCCCCCTTCCCTTCCCCATTGGTCCACCTCATCCATGTGGGGCTGGTCAACCATCCTAGGTGGCCATCTAGAAGGTTTGAATGCTAATTGATCACATGGGAGACAAAGGGGTTAAAATTTCAAAGGTTGGCCACCTACCTTACCTACCTAGTCAAAGGAGTGCTCCATTCATATGTAATTTTTTTTTTTTGAGTTTTGACCATATGGGGGAAGAAAATGACTTATTTCCCACGAAATTCCCAGCCCCCACCCCTTGCCATTTTCTATATAAGCCTATGTATAGTGTCATTAGAGATTAATGAAGAAATGAAGAGAAAATTGTTGGAAAATCAAGAGTGTTCTTGAGCCCCTCCTCTCTCCCTCTGGTTTCTCTCCTCCAACCTCCAGTTCTAGAGTGATTTCTATATTCTATCCCCTCCCCTCTATCTCCGGTGATCATCTGTGCCGCCGCCGCCGCCGTTCGTGCCGCCTTCGAGCCACCGCGAAACCGTTCTCGGTGTTCTGTCCTGCTGGACAGAGATCTCTTCCAGAAATTCCTGCTATCAGCCACGGTGTCTTCGTGGATTGAAATTTTTATGGTGTGTTCCTACCTTATATCCCCTCCTCCACAAAACATTCCAGGTCCAAAATCCATCGTTTTTTATTTTTATATTTTCTATCTATAATCATTCCCAGATCTGTCCTGTCTCTATCTACAGTGACAGCAACCCTGTGTTTCCCACCTCCGGCCATCTTTTTGATTTTTCCAAACCCTCACAATTTTACTGGGAGTTCTGTCCATCACCCCCTACCTCCACACATTTTTTTAATTTTTTATCAGCCTCTATATATTTTTAGAAATTCGTGTTCTTCCTGTGATACAGTGTTTTTAGTCAGATCCCAAATCCGACCACCCTCCACTTACAAAATCAGAACAAATCACCACCACCTCCAAATCCAAATCCAAAAATAGTCATGGTTTCCTTGTTCGAGTTCCTATAACCTTGCTGAAGAACACATCTTTAAATTCGGATGTCTACTTCACGGTCAAAGGTAATCAACAGGAAAGTCCTCTGCAGATCTGAGTCTTCGGTTACTGTACAACAGCAGCATATAAAATTCGCCAACACAAAGTACAAATCTGGTGAATTTTTTTAAAGACCACTAGATTGCAGTAATTCGAAGCATCTTTCCAACAGCTCTGATCTCGTCGCATTCCGACACCGGTACTGATCGCAGCGTCCGTTCTCGCCGGAGCGCGCGCTGAAATACAGAACCGGCAGATTTTCGATCGGTTTTTTCGACTGGTGCTGAACGGAGCCGCCCGGCCTCCGGCCGGCGAACCAGCGTGCCGCCAGCCCGGGGAGCGCTTCTCCAAGTGTCTCCACTACAGCGGTACCACCGGGTCCCACACGGCCCCTCAGGACAGCACGTGGGCCCCACGGTCGTGAACACGCGTGTAGCCGAATCAACACACGAAGCTGCCCGTCAACCCGAATTCGGTCCTCCCGGGCCCATTTGTATAGCCCTTTACCTCCCTGCGTGGAGTGGGCATGTTCCCATTGCTGTAATCATTGTGTGTTAAGTTTCCCATGAGTACGAGTTTTCGGCCGGGTCCGTCTTCCCCACGCCGAGCGCGTGGAGGTATCGCATTCGCTCCCTTACTTGGCATTTTGCTTAATTTCATATATGCTTGTTTATGCCGCTGCTAGAGAGCATGATAGGGTAATTAGCTCGCTTTCTATTTATATCACCGCTGCTGCGAGAGAGAGCGTTACCGTCCCGTGACCCGATCCGGGCACAAGTGAGAGCCGACCACCCTAGCTCACTGCCGGTTTCTCAACCGCGCACGTCCGACGCTTCCCTCGTTAAGGGGCGATCGCGAGCTTGTCGTGTCCGTGTCTCGTCCCGCATCATACATGATTGACTTTGGAGGTAGTTGGAGTGATCACTTGGCATTGGTTGAATTCGCCTACAACAACAGTTACCAAGCCAGCATTCAGATGGCTCCATTTGAAGCTTTGTATGGTAGAAGCTGTCGATCCCCGTTATGTTGGGACGAGGTAGGTGAGAAGCAATGGTTTGGACCAGATCTCATTTTCGAATCGTCCAAGAACATCCGTATTATCAGAGATCGGTTGCAAGTAGCATAATCAAGACAGAAGAGTTATGCCGACACCAGGAGGAGAGCTTTGGAATTTCAGGTTGGTTAGCATGTGTTTTTAAAGGTTTCTCCTATGAGAGGAATTCAAAGGTTTGGTATTCAGAGCAAATTGAGTCCAAGATACATTGGTCCATTTGAGATTCTGGAAAGAGTGGGGGAGGTTGCTTACCGTGTGGCACTACCACCTCAGTTATCTAGAGTACACAATATTTTCCATGTGTCTATGTTACAGAAATATATGTATGATCCCACTCACATTATTCATCATATGGACTTTGAATTGAAGGAAGATCTGACTTATGAAGAAAGACCGATCAAGATTTTGGATCGGAAGCAACAACAACTCAGGAATCGTTCCATACCGATGGTTAAAGTGCAGTGGAGTCGGCGTGGAACTGAAGAAGCTACTTGGGAGTCAGAAGATACTATGCGGAGGCAGTACCCTGACTTAATCTAGGTGAACTGTCTCACTCCCTCTTTTTATTATTAAGTGCATTGAATTTGGAGGACCAAATTCCTTAAGTGGGGGAGGGTGTAATACCCCGATTTTTCAAGAAATTAATTATAAATTCCTTAATAAATAGAATAAGCTAAATTTTGACCATTTTATAAAAATCCAAAAAATATATATTCTTGTAGAGGATAACATGTTTAACAAACTTATCTTCTGTGACCAACCCAAATAAAATCTGTAAATAGGTCGAATTAGTGGATTAAGCCCTAAATAAACACTTAGTTAACCATACCTTGTAACGCTAAATTCGAGCCCAATACTCCATCAAATGAGCCCAAACCAGTGGCAAATGAAAGACCAGGATGTGAGGATCATTTCCCCTGTCTTATTTTCCCGAAACCCTAACCCTAGGAGATGCAATCGGTGGAGATTGGATCGCGTCAACAATTGCGGCGGCATTCACACTAACCCAACTTGCGTGGATGAATACTCCGCGCATAGAAACCTCTAGAAGGCGTGTGACCTATTAAAATGAAGCTCTATAACCCTAGAATCGTTTAGAACCAGTGGCGGCTGCAGAGGAGTTGGATCGAGGGAGATCTACGGCGATTAGGGGCTGCATGTACAAGCGCCTCGGGTTTTCTTTCTCCTTCTTTCTTCATCCGATTCAGGTAGGTGATAGCAAGCCAAACCCTACAAATAATATATGGTTGGAAGCATCATCGTGTCAGCTTTTCATTGATGTAGAAAGTCTTAAATTTTATCAAGTGTTCTGCGAGAATTTCTGGTTTTAGTAGAAGCATGTCACATCTAGGGTTATAGCTGTTCCCTTTCGATTAAGTAGTAATTTCAGGTTGTAAACATAAAATTGATTCATGCATCTTGTAGAGTTTTTCGTGCTCTTTCTGCTGGTAGTAAAAGCCCCAAATTTCATACTTTATATCATGTGAATTCCATGTTTTAGTCTAACCCTAGAAACCTCGCCAGAGTCGGGCAAGGCAGAAGGGGTAGCGACCTGTCTGGACTTGTGCGGCCACACGATAAACCGTACAACCAAGACAGGCGGCCTGTTATTGGCCATTTAAAGGTTTCTATCTCTGATCGTTTCCCTGGAACGTGCGACCGGATCCTAACCGCATGTCTGTCCTGCGGCCAGTTCCAGACCGCACATCCTTCTCAGCAGCACCCTACCGACCGTCCATCTCCTGTAGGCCTTCAGACCTGAGGGGGCATGAGCGGCCTGTCCGTGACCGTACATGGAGATGTAAGGTCCAGGACCGACCGCACATCTATAATAGAACGGATTAATAGTCATTATAGCATGTTATGTTAGTGGTAAATGGCATGTTAGCAACACACCTAATAAACTGTAATTCATGATAGTAAATAATTCTTGCTAATTTATTTAATTTGAGCTTGATTTTGATCCATCTTTCCAATAAATGTCAATCTTAATTGTGAATCATTTATAATTGAAATGGCTATTAGGTTTATACTTGTTATAACCTTTTACCTGAACCATTAATCTTTAACCATTATTATCCCCTAGAATTGAACTTGGACTCAATCGAACTGCTGTGATATGAGTCATAGTCCGAATTGGACTAACAGAGACATGCGCGGCCGTTAGTGGATCGCATATCTCCCTGAACGGTGCTGTGGCGACCGTTCATCCCTACCTAATGCCAATTAGTTTTGGCCGATTATCCTTGATCCATCTTCGGCCAATTCCTGATTTGATCAGCCCAGTAGACCCTAGGCCGACCAGCAGACAGTGGGCTGGACTCTGGTTCAGTTCCACCCTGCCTATGGCAGCCCGGGAGCCCACTTGGGCGAAGTTCTAGATTATTGTTAGGCCCTGTGTTGTGCGGACAGTAGTGGACCGTACATCTTACAGGTGGCCCTTAATGGACCGTTCAATTAGTGAGCGGCTCTGTCAGGACCGCATATCCTGTCCTCGATTTATAAACTTCTGGCCTTGTGCGGCCCAATACTTACCGTTCATGTTGAAGAGCGGCCCTTAACTAGCCGTTCAAGCCAGCCCAGTTCCTGTTTAGTGCGGCCCTGAGTCAACCGCACAAGTGCTTGAGCGGTCTAGTAGTGACCGTATATCATCCAGAGACTAGTTTCCTCCGTGTTTTATGGTTTTGAATCCAAGAACATGATGGTTCTTGATAACTTGAATTCCTGGACAGAAATTCTGGACAGTATCTCTTCAACTTAGCCTTCGGATGTTCCGAGGTAAGTTTGTACTTGATTGTAATTGGCCATTGTAACTTGATTAAAGTCTAGACAACTTGAGATCTTGGATCCATTAAATCAATGCCAACGCATCATAGGGGCCCGGTCTGGTCCCGGGGAGAGCGCCCAAAAAGTACTTGTGCCCATGGGAGTTTGTAATGACATCGTGAGACATTGCACCGAGTGCATGACTAGCGTGATGTCTATGACATCGATCTCTTAATCTCTTACTTGAGTCGTGTTCGACTTGGTTACATTCTTGCTTGTTAGCCAATTTCCTACAATTTCCTGTTATTTATATTATTCATAAACTTAAAATTCTTGTAGTATATCATATTGCCATATTGTTATCCCGTTTCATTCTTTAGCACTTTCTTTATGTTGTTTCATCCGATCGTCATTTCTTTTCTTTCCATTTCCTATAAACATGTAATTAATTGGTTAATTACTTACACTTGTCTGTTGTTACCTACTGAGCGTTCACTCATATAGTTGTTTCCCCCTTTCCAGGCAGCTCAGGTGAAGATTCACAAATGGATGAGAATGGGCCAAAGTGATGACTTGGAGTGTATCAGTTGATAGATATGTTGAGATTGTTATAGTTGTTTTACATCTAGCTATGCCTTAGAGCTTGTGTTAGTTATTGTAACGGAGTCAAGTAGAGGTTATGCTTGATTATGTTTTAGTCGGTTTGATTGTTATTGTAATTGATTTGGAGTTATTTCTGTTCGTGACGTTATGTTAATTCTTAGCGTAGCATGTTATCATTACTAGCGTTTTCTACTGCCAGTCCCGATATTCCGCGTCGGGGCGTGACAGATGCCCTACTATGAATGTAGTAAGAACTCTTGGATATGTTAATGAGCTGACCTGATGAAACTTCATAAAGACCATAGGCAACTTCAAGTCTGAAAGACAGAGTCCACTCACTGACTGGCTTCTCCCACGAAGGCTTTCCTCTCAAATACTTGGGTATTCCACTAATTTCTAGCAGATAAAAAAAGTTCTTTTTCTCTAGTATTCTTGCCACGATAAACAAGAAACTTCAAGGTTGGAGAGCGAGCTTGCTATCCTAGGGTGGTCACTTAATTCTTATAAAACATGTCTTGACCTCTATTCCAATTTATACTCTGGCCAGCATTCCAGTCCACGAGGGCATTCATAAAATGATTGACATGGCACTCACAATTTTTTTCTGGGGTTCCACTCCGAAGGGACACAAAAGGCATTGGAAATCCTGGAACTCCATCTCCAAGCTGGTGAGGGAAGGTGGCCTGGGTGTCCTCTCACTCCGGACTATGCAATTGGCGATGTGTGTTAAGATGCTTTGGAGGGCATTGCATACCACTTCACTGTGGGCCACTTATTTAAAAGCCAAGCACCTTAGAGGGCAGCATCTTACAGCACCAAATCTTTCATCCATTATAGGACCTACTCATCAGATCTGGCACAGGGCTAAAGTGCTCGTTCTACAGCAAAGTAGGGTGATTATTGGGAATGGCTCGACTAGCTTTTGGCATGACACTTAGATAGGTGATTGGCCTTTAGCCTCATTTATCCCTGAGAATATCAGGTGTAACCTTCATTTCAATCTGATTTCTGTCAGAGAAGGCATCTCCAGACCAACGTTGGAACAGCAAAGATTGCTTGCGGATTTTGTTCCTAGCCCTGTCACTAGCAAAATTTCAGAAATGTCCCTGGAAACTTATCACCATCGTTCGAGAATCAAAACTTTGTGCGTCAACGCACAACTTACCCATGTGCTTAGAGAAGGCAATCACTCCGCTGATCGCCTCGCCAATTTTGCTTGTCATTCTCGTTGTAATTCTTTTTTCTCCAACTGGCAGTCTTTACCCTGGGATGTCCGGGGAGCTGCCAAAATGGATAAGCTAGGGATTCCTAGCATTCGTTTGTAATTTCATTTATTCTATGAAATAAAGCAGGTGGTGGCTCCTTGCCACCTCCCACGCCTTTTTATCAAGAAACTTCATAAAGATGTAAGAACTCCATAAGATTTTTCAAGGAAAATTTGCTCCCATTGGCAAAGATCAAGGTATCATCTGCAAACAATAGGTGTAAAACTTTCTGGCAACCACGTGGGACAGAAAAGTAACCCACCTTACTTGACTGGAATAGATTAGATAGACCTCTGCTTAGAGCTTCTTCAGCCAGAATATAAAGAGATGGAGTAATTGGATCACCCTGTCTAAGTCCTCTTGATGACTTGAAAAAACCAACAAGATTTCCATTAAACAAAATGGAAGACCAAGAATTATAGACAAGCCTAAAGATCATATCGAGGAAAAGTTCTGAAAAACCAAAATTTCTCAGAATAGCCATCAAGAAGTCCCATTCCAGTCTATCATATGCCTTAGCCATATCAAGCTTAAATACCACATTTTCCCCTCTCGCCTTCCTACCAATGTCATTGATGATCTCTTTTGCCAGGAGAATATTCTCTCCAATAAAGTGGCCTTTAACAAAATCTCCTTGTTCCACAGAATCATGAATGGCAAGAGCACATATAATCTATCATTCAAGATTCGAGATATAATCTTAAAAGAGAAAATACACAGACTGATCGGCCTGAAGTCCTTGAAGGACTCAGGTTTCAAAACCTTGGGAATAAGAGCAATAACAGATGCAAACATTTCCCGAGGAAAATCATAGCCCAAGAAAAATTCTCTGATGGCATTGCAGACTTCATTCTTAATGAAAGACCAACAAGACTGATAAAAATGACCAGTAAATCCATCAGGACTAGGCGCGCTATCCGGAGACATGGAGAATATAGTATTCCTAATTTCCTCCTCATTTGGAATAGCACAAAGAAGATCATTATTCTGAGTAGATAGAAGAGAAGGAATGACCTGCAAAAGATGCTCAGAAATGAAATGAGGCTGAGCAGTAAAAGCATCCTCAAAATGGTGAACTGCCATGATTTTAAGTTGGTCCTCATTATCCACAGTAACTCCATTGTCATCCTTTAAGCAAGTGATAATGTTGCAATTTCTTTTGCTAAGCACAGTAGCATGGAAATATTTGGAATTTCGATCACTATCATTCAGCCATTGAATGTGAGATTTTTGTCTCCAAAAACATTCTTCTTGGACATATAAACATTCCATGTCATTGTGAACCCCATATGCTATGAGACAAATTGTAGACCATAGGGACATTACTGCCATAGAAATGCGTGGAGCCAAACCATAGAAATGCCCCTATGGGGAAGCTTAATATGTTTTTGACCCCGAGGGCATGGGAGGTGAAATCTTGGAGGTGGACAAGTTCCACTGGTTAAGGTGGGGAAGATTTTCCTCCGATTCTTCACAGTTAACCAAGACCTTATCGCCACTGCCTAGGTGATTTGGTATCTGTTTCTGACCTTCTAGTGGTGGTTTGGGCACTGTGTCTGGGTCCTCTGTTCAGTTTAGAACTTCCGATAATTGTGATTAGATTGTACCTACTATTTGGCTCTGTTATATGTTATTTGGCATGTGTTATCCATTCTATTTAGTTCTAAACTGACCTCTGAAATTGACTTATAAGTTCTAATACATGTTCCTTTTCAAGCCATGTACATATGCATACATATTCCATTAAGTTCTGATTTCTGACTCCTTTCAGGCTATACATAGATGCATGTTGCCTCTATGATTCTATATTGATTTTGCTAAGACTTGGCATACAGATTCTGTTCAAATTCTGCTATGCATTTTCTCACTGCATGACTGAGTATAGTCTAGTGCATTATCACATACCTTTTTCATAATTGCATATCAATCGGTTCACGCCATTGTTGTATGTTTTCAGTTTTTCTGAAACCATGTGCTTGTTTCGGCAACCTGCTAAGCGTTAAGAACTTGTGCCGGTTAGAAACTGGCCAAGTATGTTATGCTTGTATAAGTAGTATGTTTTGAGCTTCTGAATCTTGCTAAGTCTATTCATAGACTTACACTTGATAACCTTTCAGGAGACTCTGTTGGCGAGGACGAGGATTTAGCGCCAAGTGAGTCCGAGCCGGAAGTCCAAGCGTGACTGTTGTTTAGCTTTCTTTTTTTGTTCGAGGTGGCTTGAAAAAAAATAAGGGGCTTGAATATATGAATTATGGATGGTTATTGTATCAATAAGCTAGAGTTAAATTTCTATTGGACTATTGTGATATTGATATTTGCCCTTAGCTGATGTAATTAACTTCTTCTTCCGCTGTAAATTTTGCTCTTTTATTCATGTAAACCTCAACCCATCTCCATTCTGTTGGGTGGTTCCCACTGTGGAGTTGCCTCCTATATCCGATGAGAGTGATATACTGGACCGAGTATAGGGTGGGGCGCTACATGAAGTGTTTGACATGCAAAGCAGGAATTAAGTGCACACGCAAGCACACAATGCAGTGGTATTTTATTTTATTTTATTGAGTCGACCTCCAGTACGGGGCGGTGAACTTAGATCGTGAGACCACCTCGCGCTTAGTGACAGCTTCTAGCCGGACCTAATCTAACCTTCTGCAAATCACCATTTTATATACCAAAGAGTCGTAACATGTAGGCACACAGTAAGATAGATATGTATACCCGCTCATGCATATATGCCAGTATGCCCCGATTGATTTTGTTATTATTATTAGTTGTTCGATCGTTGTGTTCATTGTTATTATTATATCTCCCCTTTTTTATCATTATTAATTATTATCTTATTTATTTATTTCTTTACACATGCAAGGGTGGCCATGGGCCTAAGAAAGGAAGGAAAGGAAATAAACGGAAAAGCCACGGAATGTTGGGTACATTTCGGCAACATCTCCCCCTGCCCCAGAACGTATTGGGGGAGATGTATAGGAGGCCCATCCACAGTAAGGTGAGATGGACTCCCTGAGAAACAGGCATGCCAGGACGACAGCCCGTGCCCTTTAACGAGTGTCAGATCTTTGAGAACTCGCCTACTAAGAGACCCATGTCACCCAAGGGTTTACTAGATGTCCTGCCGGCCATGTCAACCCATTTTGGTACCATCTCATATACATAAAGACTCAGGGGAGTGTCGGTATAACCATGGGTCAGTAGGTCTTGAAGATGACGGGGCATTGTTAGCGACTGAGGTGGTTTATTCTTCACGTGGGGAGTGATCAAAAATCCCGAACAATTCAGAAACAGACGGAATTAAACTGTTGCATATACTATTGATCTGTCTATGTCCCTCTCATTGACCAGGGATCATGCCAAGAGGGCTTGGCAAACCCCTGTCAATACTGGGACTGATTAACATAGGTCGGACTTCACATAATCATAACAGACGGGTGATCCGGTGGCTAGGCTAGTGGGGTATGCCCATGATCCGGCGGCTGATCAAATGGGAGGTATGCCCATGATCCGGCGGCTGATCAAGTGGGGGAAATGCCATGATCCGACTGCTGATCAAATTGGGGAATACCACTGATCCAGCAGCCATCATGGCATGCTGATCTGGCGGCCAAACAAGTGAGGCATATCCCCTGATCCGACGGCCAGCGAAGGGAAATGGGTGATTTGGCGGCCAAACCAGGGAAAGTGGTCATCCGGCGGGCAAAGAGCTCACCGGATCAGCCAAAGGAGCCCATTGCTGCCGAATTACCTCCTTAAAACCGCTTAGACTATTGTGAGGCGGAGACAGAGGAAAATGGGGTAAGAAGGGGAAATTAATAATGAGATATATTTACCCCTTTGCTTAGGATATCCAGAGTTTACATCTAAAAAACATTGACGACATCGCACAGGGTATTGAACTGGGGGATCAAAGCATGCGTTCAGAGTAAAGGAAACACCCGGTATCTATAGCCCAAAGAACGGACAATTTGTTTAACCTTCCTTAGGCATACATACGTCGTATAGAAACTTAATTTCTTTATATTCCCCTTTACATCGGGACTCATCGTGAGCTAGCGGATTAAATGATAGGAAACATTTCAGAAAACACTGCGAAGGACGGCATCTCATGAGAGGTGGCAACTACTCCGACAGAAACAAACCCCGGCCCAGTGAGGAATATGAGAGGGTGAAAGGAGAAGAATAATAAGACATAAGCATTCAACACAGAACTCTGTAGCAGGACTAATCCATTGACATCCTCTTATTCACATTAAACGAATAGAGTATACAAACAGAAAGCAACCATATACACCGAATGACAGAGAGAAGAAAAAGAAAATATAAGCTGTATCGAAAAACCATGTTGGTGGACACCCACCGTTTTACAGATAAATGAAAATACAGAACCCTAAGCTCTTTCTCTGATGCTGGCTCCTTCCTCTCGGAGTTGAGGTCCTCCTGAGCTCATGCTCTCTCTATTTTTTATCTCTCCCTCTTCTCTGTATGCCCTCTGTATTTATGTCTCTATCTGTCTGCCTGTGTATATCTCGCCTATCGAACGCCATTAATATTTAAAGGAGTTTTAGTGCTTTAGACGGCAGCTGGAGGCATGCCTTGGCTCTGGCCGCCGACTCACATATGGTTGCCGGTTCAAAGGTTGGCCGCCGTTTCACTTCATCCTTTTGGCCCATTCAGCCCATTTGGCTTCTTCATGCTATTTCGGCCCAGTTAGCCATCCATCAACCTAATGAATTGCCAGAAACCCATTTGTTTGTCTTCTGGGCCATGCAGGTGAAGCCTAGTGCCGTAGGGGTTTCTGAGGACCATCGGTCATTAAGATCGATCCCGAGCTTCATCTTGAGTCTTAATGTTCGTTCATGCAGCCTCATCCCATGATCGGAAGCTTACTGTGTGGGTTTAATTGGGCGGATGTTCGCCCAAAAGTTCTTTCATCCTGTAAGGACTATTCTTTTAGGTTTATTCGGCTCGACCGCTTCCGTGACGGACAACAATTTTGCCAGGTAGCGACTTTGCCGTAAAGGCATGGCCAGATGACTGTTTAATATTGCAGTAGGTTCCTCTTGCTAATTGATGAGGTTGGGACCCTTTAATGCTTGCCTCAGGGATCGCACCTCAGCTTGAGTGATCCATATGACATTTGGCTTAACTGTCGTTATATCTTTTAAGCGTGTTGGCACCTCAAATGAGCATCCTATGTTAGCAGATTGTGATGGTTGAGCTTAACTAGCTGGCATCGCATATCCGTGTAATATTTCAGGTGTCAACAACCTCGGGTGTGCTGGAGCCCTGCGGAATGGCCATGGAGAGGTCCGCCGCTATCAAACGGACTGCCCTACCCTGGACGGTGCCGCTGCCATCATCGCGCTGGCTGTCCGCACGCGAGCGGGGAGTGTTCGAGCATTAAATGCTCATGCGATGGGGTTGTCGGGTCCGTGCTTCTCATTTCTTAGGAGAAGACCCCTCTATTTTTTTTCTACTTCTTTTTTTTTCTTCTGCCTCTTTTTATCTTTTTGCTTCATTTCATTTTTGGCCTTCTCCCCTTCTCTCATTGTAGTAATTTCTCTCATGTAGCTGTAGATGATAGCCCATATTTTGCTCCCCCTTTTTCTTTTTTTTTTAACACCAAAAATTCCCCAGACCTACAAGTGTTGCGAGGGAGGAATGACCGAGCAGGGCCTGCGGGTGTATCTTCTTGTCTAGTAGGTGGTTGATATCAGGGTAGAACATCATCGGCTTCCGACAAAGGGTCTAGGCTGCAAGTTATATTGATTGGAAGTGACAGACAGTCAGACACCCATCACACTGATATTGTCGACATTGGGTATATGCCGACGCAAGAATATCGGGTCTATCTGGTCTTAGACAGAAGGTCTAAGCCATTGTGTTGTATCGACTGGCTCTGACTGAGAAGCAAACACCAGTCACGATGGTATCATTGACATTGGGTTTATGTCAATGCAAGAATATCGGGTTTATCTGGTCTTAGATGGAAGGTCTAAGCCATTGAGTTTTATCGATTATCGTGGTAGGACTGATTGATTGGTTCTGATAGAGAGCCGGGCACCAACCGGAGTAGTATCTTCAGCATTGGGTTTATGCCGACGCAAGGATTCAAGTTTATCTGGTCCTAGACTGACGGTCCATGCCATTAAACAGTGTCAATTGGTCCTGGCAGAGAGTCAGATACCAATTACGGTGAGATTGTTGGCATTGAGTCTATGCGAATGTAAGGAAATAGGGTTATCTGGGAATAGATATACCGAACTAAGAAGCAGGTGCCAATCATAGTGACATCGCCAACATTCGGTTCATGCCAACGCAAAGAAATCATGTTTATCTAGCGTTAGATGGAAGGACTAAGCCATTGAGTCGTATCGATCGGTTCCGGCAGGGAGCCAGGTACCAATCATAATGACATTGCCCACATTGGGTCTATGCCTGTGTAAAGAAATCAGGTTTATCTAGCTTTAGATTGAAGGTCTAAGCCATTTTAGCTGTATCGACTGATTCCTGCAAGGAGCCATCTACAAATCATAATGACATCGCCGACATTGGATCTATGCCGGTGCAAGGAGATCAGGTTTATCCGGCTATAGACAGAAGGTCTAAGCCATTTGAGTTGTATCGATTGATTCCAGTAGGGAGCCATCTACCAATCAAGGCGATATCATCGGCAAGGAATTAATCTTATCTGGCTTAGACGAAAGGTCCATGCCAGATTCTTTGGCTAGCAGTATCGTTGGTGCTGGGATTGCACCGAAGCAAGGAATCGTTCTTTCTCTTTCTCTTCTTTTTTTCCTTTTTTCTTCTTTTTTTTTCTTTTATGCCAACGCGAGACATCAAGTTGATTTAATGATCACGGCGGGACCAGATCATAAGGTTATATTAACTAACTCTAAAAAAGAGTCAGATGCTATTTATGGCGATATCGTTGACATTAGGTCTATGCCAACACAAGAGATTGATTTTATCTAGCTCATACGGAAGGTCTAGGCCAGTATCCTTGGCTAAGACGAAAGTCATGGGCGCCAAGTTAATGGTATCGCTTGTACTGGGACTACACCAATACAAGGATATCAGGTTTCTCTAACCTAGACGGAAGGTCTAGGTCATAACCCCTCGGCCAAGACCAAAAGGCCATGGGCGCCGAGTCAGTGGTATCATCGGTACTGGGATTGCACTAAGGCAAAGAAATTGGGCTTCTCAGACTTAGATGGAAGGTGATGGGGACATCCCTTGCCCCTCCACATTTTCTGAAGCTCGGATTGATCGTCGGTGTACGCCATTATGTTCCTCATGTGTTTGTGAGTCGAGTCATGTAATTTTATTGTTTTTATTTGAGTCTTAAACATGTAATTTTCTTTTTATTGAGTCATGTACCTAGGTTAGAAAGTCATTTTTCTAAGTCTTGAAGTCATTATGTTGGTTTGATAGGTTAATGGGCCCAATTCATTGGGCTAGGCCCAGGGGCGCCCCTCCCTTGGACTGTTTGGTCATTAGTTAGTTTGTCAGGGTCAGTTTGGTCTTAGAAAAAGTGTGGGGTCTATAAATAGCCCCACCCCTCTCTCATTTGTAACAATTATGCTTGAATATTGAATCTAGAAAATTTCCACACCTTCTAGTTCCCTCTCAATATCTCTCTCTCTCTCTCTCTTACTATCACCCTCTCTAAGTGGGTTGTGCCCCCTCTCTCTCTCCTCCCCACCCCAATTTCAAAATTCATTCTCTCTCCTCCCCATTCACCCCTCATTAAGGCCCCTTCCCCTTCCCCATGCACTCATTCAATTCCCCCTCCAACCCGTAGGTGGAAACCCCTTCTCCTAGGCACCTTTCCACTCTCCCAAGCAACCCTCCCTCTCCCCAAGACTGAAAGAGCCCTTCCCTAGGCCAAATTTTGAATTTCTCTCTCCCTTGGGCTGTGCCCTTTCATCTCCCCACCTCCCTAATCACCCAAGGTCGCACCCCCCCTTCCCCATCCACCAAATAACCCCTTGTTCATGCCCTTCCCCACACCCTTTCCTCCACCTATTCTGTCCCTGTTGCAGGTTTCAGAAAAGTAGTGATTTGCAGTAGCAGCCACAACTTCCCCTGAAGGCTCCCGGTGGCATATCTTATATTGCTGGAATCGTCTCCAAGTCTTCTTTCCAACGGTGATACTCCTGCCTGCATCCGAGTTCGGAGCTGTCTGGAGGAACGTCATCTTCAACGACTGCGCAATCTATCCCAGACTGAAGGCCAGAACGATCTTGGAAGCCGTTCAGCGGCCATCCTTGGAGGAATTCGATCATGCTTCCTTCTAAAAAATTCTTCTTCGTCTAGTCCTCCATCAGTAGCAGAAGGAACGACACCAATCGCCTGCCCGAGCTATTTGTTCTGAATTTCTTCGCTAGAGTGTGCAGTCTGCACCCTGCAGGTCCAGGTTCGACCTGTCTTCACTTCTCCGGCCACCATTCACTTCTCCAACCTCGGATTGTAGCCCCGTCAATTTCTGCTCGAAGCTACTCTGACCACTATCGCGTCACCACAAGTTTTGTTCGATTTGGAGTTCGGGAGCGATCGCAGTGCCTTCTGCAATCCATTGTATCAGTTCTGCATTAGTCAGAGGCAGAGTGTTGCTGTCCTGCTCCAGTCGCCGGTCCGATCAGCCCCGCGTTCCAGAGCTTCCCAAAAAATTCAGACATCATCCTCTGTCAGTTGGGCAACTTTTGGCACCAGTTTCGTCAAGTTTGGAGTTCCGAGGAGCCCGTGGCAGCGTCATCATTAACCCTCTATCCAGCAAACCTGAAGATTGGCAGAACCGGTAAAGCTTGGAAAGTCGGGTGTCCTCGCCCAATTCCCCCTCCCCGCTTGGCCGGCTGAAGGCCCCTCTCTGCGAGGAGGTAGTATTGATTGTAATAAGTTTAATCCCCACCCCAAGTTCACCTCTCCTGCGAGAGGTGTAGTTCATGTAATAATATTCTCGCAGGTTTTGAAGCGACACCGACGCGGCTTGCGGGCGCAAACCCTTGCCTCCCCGCTCGCCCCCGTCTTCGGCCGGAGTCGGCGTATTCACACCGGCTAGGTGAGCCTCGGTCCCCCTTTCCTTGCTGGTTAATATCATTTGCTTAGCTTAGTATTGTTGCTTTGCTGCGTCGGACGGAGAGCGAGGGCCCGGCCCAAATTGCCGATCACGTGAGTGTCCATCGCGGGCGAGTTGTGAGCGAGCCATTTCAACCCACACCCATGGTGTGACGGCCGCCCGTGAGTGGGCATCCCTGGCCCAATTGGGGTTCTCCCCAAGCTTGCCAAGCACCGGAGCATCATTGTCCCACCCCGGACCCTCTCCATTATCGTTTAGTTGTCCACGGGCACAAGTGTGCACCAAGCGAGTGAGCCGCTCGAGTGGTATCATCGCCAATTTGCTTGCTTGCAACCTTAGGTCCAAGGGTCATATTGTCTTGTGGTTATCACCCCAAGGTGGTGTCACATCAAGTGGTATCAGAGTAAGTTCACAACTTGTCTCTCCACAAGTTGGTCCTAGGGTGTGTCTATGCATTTAGAATCCTCGGTTGCATCATTCTTATCCACTAGTATGTCCGCCTCATACCAACCTTGCCCATCGTCCCTCTCCATGAGTCCAAAACCCCAAGAGAGACCCATCACCAACACACATGACCTCCACAGCCATGTTGAATACCTCATGGGAGATATGAACAATACCTTTGGGCACCTAGATAGCATAAAAGGCCAACTTACCCGATTAGGTGACAATGAGCCCACCCCAAGGGTAGCTGATAGATTAGTCCCCCACCCACTTCCCGCCTTTGATGGAACCTCTCTTAGAGAATATTTAGAATGGGAAGCGGCATTGGACCAATACTTCACTTGGTATCCCATGTCCGAGGATAAAATGGCTTGGGTCGCCAAAATGTAACTAACCAAACAAGCTCAAACTTATTGGATGCAAACTGTCGGGCTAAGAATACTTAGAAGGGAAGCACCCATCACCACATGGAAGGACATGAAGGAGCAACTTAGGGCTAGATATGTTTCCCCCTCATACTCAAATCACCAAGACCTAAGGAGCACTCCAACTCCTTCATCCCCACCTAGCCAACCCATGACCCTAATTCCCCATTCCACATCACTTCCCACCAATCCCACCCCAACCACCACACCAGCACCCTACCTACAAACTCCCACCACAACTATATGTCCACAATCCCAATTGGACCCCGTGTCCACCCCTCCACCGAGGCCCATAATGGCCACCACCCCCAAACCCAAAACCCCTCACCCAACCCACCTCCCACTTCCTACACCAATCTTTCCCCAACCTAGGCCTTCTCTACTTCCCCTTCCTATCCCAACCCAAGTCCATGCTTGTTCACCACCCCGGGTGTGTCATACGCTAGCTATCACCAAATCACCCACCATAAATCCCCCTACTCCATTAGCAATAGAAGTTGCAACCCACACACCCACCCAAGTGGAGAAGGATGCCCATCCGAATCCACCTCCCAACATAGAGGAAATCCAAAGGCCAAACAACTCACACACCTCTAGCCTAGCTCCTCTAGAGACACCCAACCTCACCATAGATAAGTCCATACTCCAATGACTCAAGAAAGGTCTCACCATTCCTAGTTCACAAGCATGCCACCTACCCATGGGATATCAATCCCAAATCATTCCCATTCAGCCACATGTCACTTATCAAACTTCCTATTGTGCGGAAGATTTGGGAGACTTAGTGAACTACCTACATTGGCAAATTCACTTGACCAATATGCTAGCCATGAGGCCGTCCGAGACTAACACCATTAACCTAGCATATCCCACCATTAGCTCCATCACTTCCATCTACACTAATGGCCAAGTTACTAGTGAGATCATCCTCCTTCTTCCCATGGAAGAAGAACCTATCCTAGTCCACTCCCCAACCATTAAGATCCCAAGTGCTTTGATCGGCCAACCCATTAGCAACCTTGGCCCAATTATTAAGGAGGATGACCCACCATTCGAGGACCATGAGAGCATAGAGTACCCCTACCAAGGTGACCCTTACCATGATCCCTTTGACCCTTTTCTATGGGAGCCTAGATCTCCATGTAACCCACTCACCTTATTCACCACCTACCTTACCCTACCCTTACCACCCATGATAACCCAAAACCTTCCCTTCCTAGAATTGGGTTACACCAAAGAAGCCTTGACCATAGGCAACATACACAATGGGATTGATAGATGGCCCCACTCCATGATGTCTCCATTCTTAGATCCCTTTGACTCATACGAATGGAAGCTCAAGGGCCACCCCACACCTATGCACATAGAAGTCATCACTAGGATTGAAATGCATGTGCTTAGGCATACCACCCCACTTGACATGATTAGAAAGTCGGGTCCATTCATTCATATCACCCACATGTCAAGAAGAAAACATGAGTGGTCAATATTTGGTTGTAATGGTCCACCATCATTCATCATAAATCTCAAGCATGTTAGGAGCATTCATGGATGTCCGGGTCCCCCGGCACTCATCACACTCACACATGAAAGGGACACCTATGGATGCCCCGGTCCTCCCAAGACATTCAAAGTCTTCATAACATCAATGCATGATAGGTCAACATGTGGTTGCCCAGGACCACCTTTGCATACCACTCTCTACTCACTCACACCGCATCTTAGTACATGGCATATGCATCAAAACATGCATCAAGCAAAAAGCGGTGAGAATTACAAAAGGCGGGCAAAAACTCATGAGCGCCACTTGAAATTCGACGTTGGCGACTTGATGATGATGATGATTTTGGAGTGGCTCTACTCTAGGGTCACCGCCAATTTGAGGGCACGAGGACTTGGACCTTGCCAAGTTCCGAGTGGCCTTGGCACCCGGCTTGCGGGTTGAATTTACCAATGGGTTTTGGGGATTCATCCCACTTCCCACATGGCGGATCCGGCACCCTCTGAGGGTACCGCGGTGGATCCTAGTGAGTGTCTTGAGCCTACACCTATCCTTGTGAGAGACACCCTCGGAGTGCCACCACAAACTAGCCCGAGAGCCCGACGTCAGCACATGGCGGCAATACTAAGCAAAGCAAGATCTCCTAGCCAGCCTAAGGGTGTGTCCGAGCCACTTTGTCGAGTGGAAGCACCGTTCCTCGGCTATGGACATGGGTCGAGTTTGGAGAACAAGGTTCGGCTGGAACTGCGTTTGGGATGCTACTTCCCCGGTGGACCCATACTCGACAGGGTCGAGTTTTCCCCACCCCGGGGGTATGATGGGGACATCCCTTGCCCCTCCACATTTTCTGAAGCTTGGATTGATCGTCGGTGTACGCCATTATGTTCCTCATGTGTTTGTGAGTCGAGTCATGTAATTTTCTTATTTTTATTTGAGTCTTAAACATGTAATTTTCCCTTTATTGAGTCATGTACCTAGGTTAGAAAGTCATTTTCCTAAGTCTTGAAGTCATTATGTTGGTTTGATAGGTTAATGGGCCCAATTCATTGGGCTAGGCCCAGGGGCGCCCCTCCCTTGGACTGTTTGGTCATTAGTTAGTTTGTCAGGGTCAGTTTGGTCTTAAGAAAAGTGTGGGGTCTATAAATAGCCCCACCCCTCTCTCATTTGTAACAATTATGCTTGAATATTGAATCCAGAAAATTTTCACACCTTCTAGTTCCCTCTCAATATCTCCCTCTCTCTCTCTCTTACTATCACTCTCTCTAAGTGGGTTGTGCCCCCTCTCTCTCTCCTCCCCACCCCAATTTCGAAATTCATTCTCTCTCCTCCCCATTCACCCCTCATTAAGGCCCTTCCCCTTCCCCATGCACTCATTGAATTCCCTCTCCAACCCCTAGGTGGAAACCCCTTCTCCTAAGCACCTTTCCACTCTCCCAAGCAACCCTCCCTCTCCCCAAGACTGAAAGAGCCCTTCCCTAGGCCAAATTTCAAATTTCCCTCTCCCTTGGGCTGTGCCCTTTCATCTCCCCACCTCCCTAACCACCCAAGGTCGCACCCCCCCTTCCCCATCCACCAAATAACCCCTTGTTCATGCCCTTCCCCACACCCTTTCCTCCACCTATTCTGTCCATGTTGCAGGTTTCAGAAAAGTAGTGATTTGCAGTAGCAGCCATGACTTCCCCTGAACGCTCCCGGTGGCATATCTTATATTTATGGAATCGTCTCCAAGTCTTCTTTCCAACGGTGATACTCCTGCCTGCATCCGAGTTCGGAGCTGTCCGGAGGAACGTCATCTTCAACGACTGCGCAATCTGTCCCAGACTGAAGGCTAGAGCGATCTTGGAAGCCGTTCAGCGTCCAACCTTGGAGGAATTCGATCACGCTTCCTTCTACAAAATTCTTCTTCTTCTAGTCCTCCATCAGTATCAGAAGGAACGATGCCAATCGCCCGCCCGAGCTATTTGTTCTGAATTTCTTTGTCAGAGTGTGCAGTCTGCCCCCTGTAGGTCCAGGTTCGACCTGTCTTCACTTCTCCAGCCACCACTCTCCTCTCTGACCTCGGATTGTAGCCCCGTCAATTTCTGCTCGAAGCTACTCCGACCACGATCGCGTCACCGCCAGTTTCGTTCGATTTGGAGTTTGGGAGGGACCGCAGTGCCTTCTGTAATAAACTGTATCAGTTCTGCATCAGTCAGAGGCAGAGTGTTACTGTCCTGCTCCAGTACCGGTCCGATCAGCCCCGAGTTCCAGAGCTTCCCAAAAAATTCAGGCATCATCCTCTGTCAGTTGGGCAACTTTTGGCACCGGTTTCGTCAAGTTTGGAGTTCCGAGGAGCCCGTGGCAGCGTCATCATCAACCCTCTGTCCAGTAAACCTGAAGATTGGCAGAACCGGTGAAGCTTGGAAAGTCGGGTGTCCTCGCCCAATTCCCCCTCCCCGCTTGGCCGGCTGAAGGCCCCTCCCCACTTGGCCGGCTGAAGGCCCCTCCCTGCGAGGAGGTAGTATTGATTGTAATAAGTTTAATCCCCACCCCAAGTTCACCCCTCCTGCGAGAGGTGTAGTTCATGTAATAATATTCTCGCAGGTTTTGAAGCGACACCGACCCGGCTTGCGGGCGCAAACCCTTGCCTCCCCGCTCGCCCCCGTCTTCGGCCGGAGTCGGCGTCTTCACGCCGGCTAGGTGAGCCTCGGTCCCCCTTTCCTTGCTGGTTAATATCATTTGCTTAGCTTAGTATTGTTGCTTTGCTGCGTCGGACGGAGAGCGAGGGCCCGGCCCAAATTGCCGATCACGTGAGTGTCCATCGCGGGCGAGTTGTGAGCGAGCCATTTCAACCCACACCCATGGTGTGATGGCTGCCCGTGAGTGGGCATCCCTGGCCCAATTGGGGTTCTCCCCAAGCTTGCCAAGCACCGGAGCATCATTGTCCCACCCCGGACCCTCTCCATTATCGTTTAGTTGTCCACGGGCACAAGTGTGCACCAAGCGAGTGAGCCGCTCGAGTGGTATCATCGCCAATTTGCTTGCTTGCAACCTTAGGTCCAAGGGTCATATTGTCTTGTGGTCATCACCCCAAGGTGGTGTCACATCAGAAGGTCTAGGTCATAACCCTTCGGCTGAGACCCAAAAGGCCATGGGTGCCGATGGTTGAATATCTGTCGGCTGGAGCGGTTGAATATCTGTCGGCTGGAGTGTCGATGGTTGAATATATGTGGCTGGAGCACCGATGGTTGAATATCTGTCGGCTGGAGTGTCGATAGTTGAATATTTGTGAGCCCGAAAGCTGATGGTTGAATATCTATCAACCCAGAAGTCAATGGTTGAATATCTAACAGCTGGAACGTCGATGGTTGAATATCTATCGATTGGACGGCCGATGGTTGAATATCTGTCGACCCAGAAGGCTGATTGTTGAATATCTATCGACTGGAACACCTATGGTTGAATATCTGTCGGCCTGGAAGGCCAATGGTTGAATATCTATCGGCTGGAACGCCAATGGTTGAATATCTATCGGCTAGAAGGCTGATGGTTGAATATTTGTTGGCCCAGAAGGTCGATGGTTGAATATTTATTGGCTGGAACGTCGAAGGTTGAATATCTGTCGATAGGAAGGCCGATGGTTGAATATCTGTTCGCTGGAAGCCGATGGTTGAATATCTGTCGGTTGGAACGCCGATGGTTGAATATCATTCCCTTGTTTTGTCGATCATCATTTTCATCATCCTTCCATCTTCGTCATCATTTTTTTATCATTACCTTCATTGTCGTTATCAGGATCACTGTGCGGATGGCCCTTTCCAGTCGGACTTTGAGCTTCGGTTCTTCGCTAGGTTCTTCTTCCAGGTTGCTGGACTCCCTGGTGTAGATTCGTCCGTAATGCGGGTTGCTTCGCCCAGTGGGACCAAAAGTCAGCATATGCATATGGTAACTCATTACAAGAGTTCCAAAATACAAGTTTGTTCATTATGGGATATTGGTTTTAGCTGATCGCCGAACTGAGGAAGCGGCAGATGGTATAGTTTCAGGTGTTTCCCGTTGAGGGGTGGAAATTGAACTTCCCCTCGATGGTTGATGATGACATAGGCTCCGCCCTCATAAACTTTATGCACCACATAGGGTCCTATCCAATTTTTATTTAATTTGTCTTTGGGATTGGCCGCCATGACTTCTTTTCTTTTGACCATGATTAGGTCTCCTTTTTAAAATTCGCGCCCTTCGACGAGCTTGTCGAAAGTGCGGGCCATACAGGCCTGATGGACCTATATATTCTGTTGGGCCTTAAGCCGCGATCCTTCTAAATCGGAGAGCTTCTCCAGTCTTCTTTTTAGATTTGTCTGGCTATCTTTGACCAATTCGTGTTTGATCGTGACTCGCAGCGAGGGTATCTCCAGCTCTATCGGGACGACTACTTCTGATCCATACACCGGTGAGAACGGTGAGTAACTCGTTGGGGTTTTGTACTCGGTGTGGTATGCCCACAGTGCCTCGTACATCTTATCTTCCCAATCCTTCTTCCTAGAGTTGACTGTCTTGGCAAGAAGTGTGTAGAGGGTTTTATTGAAGGCTTCGGCTAACCCGTTTGCATGTGGGTTGTACAGAGTTGATGTCCTCCAATCAATCTTGAATTTATCGGTCAGTTTGTAGACCTTCTGATTTCAGAAGTGGCTTCCGTTATCGGAGATGATTCGATCGAGCATGCCGAATCGGAATATAATATTTCAACGAACAAATCTGACCATGATTTCTCCTGTCACTTCTCTTAGAGCCACAACCTCCGCCCATCGGGAGAAGTAATCCATTGCTGCTAAAATATATCTGCCTCTTGATGAAGATGCGGGTAGTGGGCCTACAACATCGGTGCCCCACTGAGCAGAAGGACAGCTACGCGCCGTCAGATGTAATTGTAGCGGGGATCTTCTCGGGACCGCAGCATGCTCCTGGCATTTATGACATGACTTAGCGTATTTGCAACAGCCATCGAACATGGTTGACCAATAATATCCCCACTTCTTGATTTCAATTTTCATTTTTGGCTCGGCTTGATGGGCACCAGCTGATCCGACATGAACTTCCTTCATGACCATCCAAGCCTCTTACATAGATAAACATCGGAGGAGTACCTTTTTCCTGGCATCTACAACAATCCGGAATAAGGTTTTGTTCTTGACTTCATAAGAGTCTTTCATTTTGATCAATCTAATCTTCTCTTCTCTCTGCTTGGGTAACTACTGGTGTTTAAACCATTTCATCAGGGGCTCTCTCAAGTTAGGTGAGCCGGCTACTTCTACTGTCGCAGCTTCATATTCTTCTTCTCCAGGCTCCTCTATCATGCTAGGAACCTGGGGCCTGTTTATTACTATTATATTGAGGGATTGATGGGGACATCTCGCACCACTCCATATGGTTAGAGTCGCCCACACATCCTTGAGGAAGCTCGGCGACAATTATTTCATGTCATCTTTACTTTTAAGTCTTATTTATGTATTTTCCTTTATTGAGTCATGTGGACATGAGTCCAATTTCCCTTGTTTGTGCTTGATTGGGCCTTAGTATTTAAGTTGGGCCCATAAGTGTTGTTTAGGATAGCTTTGGTCTTTTGTATGAATGCCAGGGGCATTTTTGTCTTGTAAAAGATTGGGTGCCTAAAAATAGGTCCCAACCCCCCTCCATTTGTAAGATTTGATGCTTGAGAAATTGAAATCCACTTTGAGTGAATTCTCCCTCCCCCTCTAGGAGTGTGACTCCCCTTCTCTCTCCCTCTCCCTCTCTCTCTCCCTATCTCTCTCTCCCCCTCTCTCTCTACCCCTCCCTCTTCCCAAGGCATACCCACCCTTCCCTATGCCCTTCTTTCCCTATCACCTTCCCCAAGACTAATTCAAATTCGTATCTCCCTCCACTCCCACTTCCCAAGACCCCCTCCCACTTCCCAAGAGACCCCTCTCTCTTCCCATGGCATCCCCCACCCTTCCCTAGACCCTTCTTTTCCTCATCACCACCCCCAAGACTACTTCAAATTTGTATCTCCCTCCATTCCAAGTTCTCAAACCCCCCTCCCACTTCCCAAGTCCTCCTCCACCCTTCCCTAGGCACCCACTAACTCCCCACCCCCTCCCCAATTCAAGTTTCAAATTTCATCTCCCGCTTCCCAAAGCAACCCCCTCCCTCTTCCCAAGGCCTCGTCCACCCTTCCCTAGGCACCCGCTAACTACCCATCCCCTCCCAATTCAAATTTCAAATTTCATTTCCCACATCCCAAGATAGAACCCACCAATCCCCAAGCCACTTTCCAACCCTTACTACCCCACAACTAAAATTCATAGCTCCCCTCCCACCCCTTAGTAGAACCACCTCCAACACCCCCTTTACCCCTCCCACATGCTTGGCTCATCCCCCCCCCTTGACCCCCTATCAGCCAGGGCTCTTCCCAGCCCCTTCCCACCCCATTTCCCCCTCTCACTTCCCCCATTAGCACCTCCCATCCCCACCCCCACCCTGCCCACCACTGTAGCAGAATTGGACGCAACTTGCAGCGTCAATCCTGCCTCATCCGAGTAGATCCAGGCGAACATCCCAACAGCAACAAGATTCTTCTCCAAGCTAGATTTCCAACGAGGGGTCTTTCACCTTCGTCCGACATCTGAGCTGACCAGGAGGCCCATTTTCGTCAGGCTACGTAAGATCGACTCCGGCTAGGGATAGAGACGAGTTGCAGAAGCTCCCACGGCCGCTCCTCCGAGTTTCTTGGCAATCCCTTCAGCCGAGAGGATCCTCTACCAGTCCTCTTTCAGCTCCAAGAAGGAAGAGGTCATTCGGAGCCTAGCGCACCCTGTGCCGGTCTTCTTTCCCGACGTGCACAGATTGTCCCTGCTTGAACCAGATCAAACCCCCCTCTACTTCCCAGACCACTACGCTCACCTCCAACCTCAAAACAAGGACCCATAAGCTCCTTTGCATCGCCAGCTTGTCCACGGTTGTGTTGGCACCAGTCTCGTCTCCATTAGAGGTCGGTGGAGCCCGTGGCAACCTCTGCAACAGCCCGATGCTATTCTAATCCAGACAAGAGCAGTCCGGACCAGATCAGATCCCGGAGTTGCAGTAGCCCAGTTCGGGACCAGAACGGCCCCAAATTCCTACTGGGGGTTCCCTGACCTCCCAGTGGCATTTCAGCACTAGTCCCACCGTCATCAGAGGCCAGAAGAGTTCGTGGCGCCGTCCTCTTCAACCTACTGTCCTTGCCCAGTCTGCGCGGACAGATCTGAGTCTCGTCCAATCCCCATCTCTCGCCTAGCCGGCCGAAAGCCCCTCCCTGTGTGGAGGTACAATTTGATTGTAATTAAGTTAATCCCCACCCCGTGATCAACCGTCCTGCATGAGGTGTAGTGCTATAACCGAATAACACAGGTCAAGCTTCCCCGACGCAGCGTGCGGGTTGCGTTCCCACGCTTCCCTGCTCGCCCTCGTCTCCGGCCGGGATTGGTTTCTTCAAACCGATCAAGGTTGCGCTTGGTTACCCTCCTGGAATTTCATTTGCTGGTCTCGTATGATATCTTACTGCCCGTTGGACGGTGAGTGAGTGCCCGATCTCCGTTCCACTCAAGCGTGCAGCCCACCGCGGAGAGAGTTGCGAGTGCCTCCCACTAACCGACGCCCTTGGCGTGCTGGCCGCCCACGATTGTGGGAGTCCCAACCCCTCAAGGTGGACAGCCTTGGCATAGCCAAGTCATCGGAACAGTAGGGTCACACCCCGGACCCTCATGGTCATCCGAGTCACCTTCAGGAGAGAGTGCGCACCACGTGAGTGACCCGATATATCGAGTCCCCTATGACTCCTTATGTGTTTGCAAATATAGGTCCTAGGCGCATCGTGTCATCCCGTGGCATACTTGGATGTGCCATATCAGGGATTCATCTAGCAGGGATGCCAGCGAGCTTGCTAGCTTTGCTAGTGCATCTACCTGAGCATTCTGGCTTCGGCCGACATGGCTTATCTCGATAAAATAGAATCGCCCCATGAGCTGTTAATACTTGGCGCAATAAGTGAGTAAGTCAGGCTTTTGGACATCAAACTCCCCTTTTATCTGTTTGACAATTAGCATTGAATAGCCAAACACTTGGAGCATTCGAATCTCTATATGGAGGGCAATCTGAAAACCAATGATCAAGGCTTCATATTCTGCTTCATTGTGTGTGCAAGGCTTGTTGATCGAGCATGATGTATGCAGCACATCTCCCTATGGGGACTTGAGGACGATGCCTGCTCCGGCTCTTATCCTTGTATGCCTTGATTGGGATGTTTCTATTTTGGAAGTCCTGTCAAAGTACAACTGCCATATGGCTTGACGGACCTGATTCACTTCCAAGGTTTCTTCTTCCGGGAGCTCCGTAATTAGCCGGGAATTTTCAGGCACCGGGTGTGCTACAAAGAAATCTACAAAGGCTTGGCCTTTAATGGCCTTTTGCAGCACATATGCGATATCAAATTCCATCAGGATGATGGCCCATTTACCCAGTCGGACTTTCAATGCCGACTGGGAACGTATGTATTTAACCGGATCAGCCCTTGATATCAGTTGTATTTTGTGTGATAACATGTAGTGTCTCATCTTCTTGACCACGAAGACCAATCCGAGGCAAACTTTCTCGATCGGGGTATACTTTCCTTCCGCCCCAACCAATCTTCGACTGAGGTAGTTAAGGGCTTGTTCCTTCCCCTCGTCGTTATTCTGGGCTAGCATTGCCCCCAGTGAATATTCAGTGGCGGCTTTGTAGAGAATCAATGGCCGCCCTATAACAGGTGCCCCCACTCTGGCGGTGTCTTAAAATATTCCTTCAGTCGGTCAAAAGCCCTTTGGCATTCTTGTTTCCAGTAGAAAGGTGTATCTTTCATCATTAGCCTATGGAACGGCTGACATCGCCCAGACAGATTTGAGATAAATCCGTGAATATAGGCTAATCAACCTTGTAGTGACCATAATTCTGTTAAATTCTTCGGAGGAGGTAGCTCCTAAATGGCTCTTATCTTGGAAGGGTCTATTTCAATTCCCCGATATTGGGCAATGAAGCCGAAGAATTTTCCACTAGAAACGCCGAAGGAGCATTTCATCGGGTTCATCTTTAGCTCATATTGCTGAAGCCTTTCGAATATAATCCTGAGATCACTCAAGTGGTCTTCTCTTTTTCTGGTGTTGACGACCAAGTCATCGATGTAGCATTTGACTTTATCGTAGAGTAGCTCATTAAATATCTTTGTCATCGCTCTTTTATAAGTGGCGCCAACATTTTTGAGGCCGAAAGGCATTCTTTTGTAGTGGAATATCCCCTTGGCTGATCTGAAAGCCGTATAGATTCTTTCATGCTCAACTATCCATATCTAGTTGTATCCGGATGACTCGTCCATGAATGATAGTGCCTCATGGCCAGTAGTGACATCGATCATGACTTTAGTGATGGGCACTGTGAAATCATCTTTCGGGCATGCTTTGTTCAGGTCCCAAAAGTCCACATATATTCTGATCTGGCCATTCTTCTTCTTGACGTGCACAATATTGGCCAACCATGTGGTGTATTGGTTTTCCACTACAAAACCAACGTCTATAAGCTTGTCGACCTCTTTGCAAATTTGGCTTATCAGTTCTGGCCTCATTCGCCGAGGTGACTACTTGACTAGTTCGGCTTTGGGGTCGATAGCCAACATATGTTGAGTAACTGTAGGGCTGAAGCCTGGCATCTCTTTGTAGTTCCAAGTGAAACAGTCTCAGAACTCCTGGAGTAGCTTTTTGTATCGCTCTCTCTCTTCTGCGAGAAGGAGGGTGCTGAGGAAGGTTGGCCTAGGCTCATCTTTTGTGCCAAGATTCACTTTGACCAACTCATCAACGGTGGCCTGGCCGCCATCTTCTATTTCCGGGGGAGCTGACTGTAAATCGATGAAACCTTCATCATCTTCTTCAGCTTCGAGAACATCATAAATGTCTCCTTGCCTTATCTCGCTCAGTGGTGGGGCTTCGCCAGCTCCTCTTTATAGCTTCTGAATTAGCGTTGATGCTGGCAATACAGCTTCCGGGCAACTTGAATATTGGCCCGTGGGTGAATCACCCCTAGGGGCAGCAAGGAGCTCCCCAGCTTCTTGTCTTTGCGGAGCATTATCGAAGGTCGTGGTGACCTCTGTGGTAATAAATTCCCAACATTTGCAAGGTACATCGACTTTCAGCCCTTCATGTATCATTGTGTGGGGTTTCGGGGTATCTCCTAACCCCGGGAGTTGCAGGATTCCTTCATGATCTTCTTGATAATTATCGTAAATTGCCTCCACAGAACCTTCACCCGTAAGGGTGGAAAGGGAGGCCACATCTGCATCATAGCATCTTTCATTGGCCAAACTCGCGACCTCCGGTGATGTGAGACGAGGTCAAGGAAGGACTTCAAACTGTCAGCTGGAGAGCAGGAAGGCGAGGTGACTAGAGAGGAACGGAGGAGCTCAGTCGGGGCCTCACACCCATCCCCATCTCAGGGATGACACAGTCGCGCTCTTCAATTCTTTTCTACGGTGATGGCGGTTGCAGGCATTGCAGTTGGCACGACGGTGGTGGCGGTGGAGATGGACGACGACGGCGGTTGAACGGTGAAGGAGGAAGATCGTGGAGCTTCGATGGGGCTTCACACCCGTCCTCTTCTCGAAGACGATGCACCGGAGCTTCACGGATGACCTCAATGGGGGGGCGAAGTGGGGTTGGGCCTCTCACTCGGGGTTCTAAAAATCTGGAAGAACACTCATAGCCATAGCTAAACTTGTTTTTTCTTCATTCTATTGCTTCAAATAAGGACTATAAGACTCTTTTTATAGACTTCACAAAGAAGATCAAAGGAGAAAACTCTAAGACTCTTTGATGCCAAGAAATATGAAAAGACACCTATGACTCATTATAACTCCCTTAAAGACACTTAGGGATATCAAAAGACAAACTTCAAAGACCCTTATGTAAAATAAAAAAAATTACAAATATTTGAAGACGGAAGATCAAGTCCAATGTCGATGATGATCCCGTCAAACCCCTCCGCTTGGAGAAGGTTCGACCTTGAACCTCGAATCTCGAATCGTAGGACCCCGGCTTGTTGGGACAAACCGAACGACTTGCTCTGATACCATTTGATGTGAGACGAGATCGAGGAAGGACTTCAAACTGTCAGTCGGAGAGTAGGAAGGCGAGGTGACTATAGAAGAACGGAGGAGCTCGGCCGGGGCCTCACACCCATCCCCATCTCAGGGACGACACAGTCATGCTCTTCAATTCTTCTCTGCAGTGATGGCAGTAGCAGGTGTTGTAGTTGGCACGGCGGTGGTGGCAGTGGTGATGGAGGACGACTGCTGTTTAACGGTGAAGGAGGAGGATCGTGGAGCTTCGATGGGGCTTCACACCCGTCCTCTTCTCGAAGATGATGCACCGAAGCTTCACGGACGACCTCCATGGGGGGGCGAAGTGGGGTTGGGCCTCTCCCCCGGGGTTCCAAAAATCTGGAAGAACACTCATAGCCATAGCTAAACTGGTTTTTTCTTCATTCTATTGCTTCAAATAAGGACTGTAAGACTCTTTTTATAGACTTCACAAAGAAGATCAAAGGACAAACTCTAAGACTCTTTGATGCCCAGAAATATGAAAAGACACATATGACTCATTATAACTCCCTTAAAGACACTTAGGGATATCAAAAGACAAACTTCAAAGACCCTTATGTAAAATAAAAAAAAATACAAATATTTTAAGACGGAAGATCAAGTCCAATGTCGATGACGATCCCGTCATCCGGGGAGAGGGAGACCATATGGACTCCCCTTTTGTATATGTGCATCTGATGCGGGCGAGGTGGATCTACTTCATATTCCTCCATCTGTAATTCACCCTTCTTAATTAGTGATGGGAATCAACACCGGGCACTAACATTTTATTTTTACATTTGTGTCCTTTTGTTTATATTTATATCCTTGGCTAATTGGGTTTGCAATTGTAAGGCATTATAATCTAATTTGTTAGCCTTTAGGAATCTTTGGGTTTCTATGTAAAATGCTAGTAGGTCCAGCAGGGTCTCCCACCCTCTTTCCCATTGGTCCACCTAGGATCATGGGCCATGTGGGGCTAGTTCAAAGTCCAAGGTTGGACTTGGACCAAGGAGACAAGAAGGGAGAAAATTCAAAATTCTCCTCCCATTTTCAATGGGGCGCCCCCCCTTTAATATAGTTTATTCATTGTTGTATTTTTTTTATTTTGTTCATTTGACCACATGGGGAATAATTATCCTATCCCTTGTTTACCCCTCCCTAACCCTAGATCTGAGGGTAGTCTAGGTCCTTTTTCCATTTCTATATAACCCTTGTATTTTCCCATTTCATGGAATTAATGAGAAGAATTGTTGGAAAAATCCAAGAGCCCTTGGGCACCCCTCTCTCCTCCCCTCTTGCAGCAGTGATTGCTGCCCCTTTCTAGGGTGTGAAGCCCTAATCTTAGTGTAACTCCAAGATCTACCACCTCTGTTGGATGCGACTTCCAGCCACCGCCGCCGCCACCTCCGTTCGTGCTGCCGTCGAGCCGCCACAACCATCTCTTTACCCTGCTATCCAGGATTCTGAGATCCAGGACAGAAGGTGAAAGAAAAGGTTGGTCCTCCAAATCTGTGAGTCTGATGGTCTTGAAATTTTGAGAGATCATCCCCCTCCTTGATAGCAATTCCCAGTTTAAATTTCGTGTCAATCCGCCACCGTTTGATATTTTTCCCAGTATTTTAGTTCTACCCCTGACAGTCTGCCAATCAGCAGATCTGCAGGATAGTAGTCTGTTGTTGTATTTTTACCGCCCCCTTAGCCACCTTAAAAAATTCCCAAAACAATTATACGTGTTCCTCACATACCCCCTTTCCACTCATAATTTTCCCAGAGTCTAGATCCATCGTTTTTATGTCGGTCAAAATTCATTCTCAGGCAGATCCTATTCTGTCCTGACTGTCTGTAATCCGAGCCAGTAGAAATACCTGGGGAACAACCATTTTCATTTCTCATCTGTCTATTGGATGGACATGAAATAATTATATGTTGTATCCCTTTGAGTCCTCTATCCAACGGTGCCGGTCTCGCCTCGATCCGCCTCCGGATCTGGGCACAAAAATTCTTTCCGCCGGGTCGCGCAATCCTATCCCGAGAACAGGCCAGCAAAGCAGTCACCGGATAATTCCAGGAAAAATACGCCGAGATAACTTCAGTGATGCCACTCCCGGGGGTCGACCAGGGACCCTCCGCCACCGACCCGGTGCACCGCCGCCTTCAGAAAATCCCAGGAGGTCGACGTCCCTTTTGATGTCCGTGTTCGCTGTCCTACTGGCCAGCAAATCGCAGAATCAGAGCCGCTGCCCACCGTCGCCCAGAACCCGCCGCCTTGCTGCCCGTCAACCCAAATTCGGCCCTCCCGCCATTTGTGTGTAGCCCTTTACCTCCCTGCGTAGAGTGGGCAATTAAGTTCACTGATGTAATTATTTATTTATTATAAACCGTGAGTACTAGTTTCGGCCAGGGTCGTCTTCCCCACGCCCGGAGCGTGGAGGTACACTCACCACCCTCCTACTTTGGCATTTTGCTTATCTCGTATATTTTCATATGCCGCTGCTTGAGTGATTGGATAACTAGCTCATCAAATTTTTATCACCGCTGCGAGAGTGAGTGAGTGGAACCTGTCCCGTGACTCGATCCGAGCATGCAGAAAAGCCGATACCCGAGACTCATTGCCGGTTTCTCAACTGCGCAGATCCACACGTTTCCCTCGCTTAGGGACGTCCGCGAGCTAGAGTCCCAGCTTCGCGTCCCGTCCCGCATCAAATTGGTATCAGAGCGTAAGGTTGTCTAGGGTAGTTTTGTCTTAGGTTGCATTTTACCCTTTACCCGATATATCAAAAGGTGTTCCCGGAACGATAGGTTACGCCTATTGGGAAGGTTGCACACTTGCGTGAGTGCGATTTTCGGATCAAACCTCCGCCACGTACTGGATACTGGTTGAGTATAGGTTTGTAGTCGAGTTCGTATTTTACCCCTTGTCACCATGTAGAGTGTCTAGGTGCTTGCATTAGTTTTGCATTAAAAAAAAGAAAAAGAGTCTCTTGAATGCCCACTTATTCGCAACTATGTCCAATCCCTACGCCCAAGTCCCAACTAAAGTGATACACACTCTCATGGATAGGATGGACAAGCGTGACCGAGATATACGGGAATATTTTTGCCGTGCCGAGGCTAGGCATAACACTGGGAAGGATAGGATGGACGCTACCGATCGGACTATCCAAGGTCTGGTTACACGAGTCCCCGCCCTAGAGGAAGCCCCAATCAAGCTCGTCCAAGGCAACAAGTCCGTGTCAGAGTACATTAGGGACTTTGATGAGTACCGGTTCGGATATGTAGTTGGAGAGAAGAGCACCACGACCGCATTTCAGTTCCGGAGAGGTTTGCGGCTTCACTATCAGTTTGAATTGATTTGCCGTGACGTGACCACTCTGGAGCATTCTTATCAGGTCGCTCTAGAGGTTGAGCCATTCGAGTCAAGGTTTGATGCTGCCCTTCGGTGAGCATCTACCTCTCCACATGAGCCCACGAGGTAGGACGCTCCTGTCCCGTGACCTCACCCACCACAGTCGGGGAACCCTTCCCCTAGAGCTCCTTTGCCACCCTCACCTTCAGATCTTTATTCGGAGCCACCTCATTTGGAGCCACCTCAACCAGAGCTACGCGTGTTTCTAACGGGAAAGCTATTCATCGCCGAGCCACTACTTAGTTGGCTCAAGATAGGCTTTGTCCCTAGACCGCCTTGTTACCCATCCATGGAGCCTACACTACCATTAGTGCCGATCAACTCCTTCCATACCACATTCCGGTCTAGTCACCATGTTGATACATTGGATGACCTTATTATGAGATTAAACTCGCAAATGAAGTTGACGTATATGTTGTCCCGAGGCTTTGACCAACCCACAAGTCGTAGCTTCACCCACCCCGCCTTAGGGTCCATTACCTCCGTATGCACCGTGGGTCGTGTCACCACAGAGATTCTCTTATTCCTCCCCATGTCGACCGAGCCCAACTTCATTCCCTTTATCCCGAGGGAGGAACCATACCTTCTATATGAGACCACCATCCCCTATACCCTAGTGCATGAAGGTGACCACCTACACCTTCAAGAATTTCAAACATGGGACCGTGACCTATGGGAACCCAGCTCAAGGGGTCACACATTCTTTGATCCCTTCGACCCCTTCCCTAGTGAACCCCTTGACCCACCACATCTACTCCACTTCTTTGAGGGAGTCCACTCTCACACCCCTTCCCCATGGGCCGGACCATCTACACCCATCAAGCCCGTTCACTAGTGAGAGATACATACATATAGGGGTGAGGAAGAAGGTAACTTTGGCTCTCCTAGCCCTCCCAAGTCTCCCAAATCCAACAAGCAGCCGCATGCTAGGGACATATTAGGATGTCTAGGAGTTCTCCATTCCACCAACCACCGATTGCATCGAATGTATGCATGGCACACATTTAGATGTCCTGGTCCACCATTGCATATGCATGGGTCTGCATAGCATTAGGATTGTCTAGGACATAGAAGTGTGTTTTCTTTGTACAGTTTGTTAAGAGTTTGCATGCATCGAAGTTGAGTCGGTCTATTCCAAAGCTCGCGATGTCAGCCCCTTTCGAGTGTGAGGCAAGCCGGGTCTAATGCGTACGTTGTAGACTTGCCAGAATTTGGGATCGGCTCTACTTCAATATCTCGGATCCAGTCACATAAAGGGACTCCACGGTGATTACTAGTGAGTCATTAGGCCGTCTCCTTCTTTTGAGAGTGACCCCACCCCGGAGTGTCCACCTCTAGCCTCATTCCCACAGCATCATGTGCATATCGAATATATACGGGATGAGCAGGTGACGATTACTTGGAGTGGAGCGTACTCCGCGTTACCTGGTTGGTAATAGATCCGCAAGAGCCACACGAGCAGCCGCACCACTTACTCGACGGGGTCGAGTTCTTCCCACCCAGGAAGAATTGGTGGGAATCAACATCGGGCACTAACATTTTATTTTTGCATTTGTGTCCTTTTGTTTACATTTATATCCTTGGTTAATTGGGTTTACAATTGTAAGGCATTATAAGTCAATTTGTTAGTCTTTAGGAATCTTTGGGTTTCTATGTAAAATGCCAGTATGTCCAGCAGGGTCCCCCACCCTCTTTTCCATTGGTCCACCTAAGATCATGGGCCATGTGGGGCTGGTTCAAAGTCCAAGGTTGGACTTGGACCAAGGAGACAAGAAGGGAGAAAATTCAGAATTCTCCTCCCATTTTCAAAGGGGCGCCCCCCCTTTAATATAGTTTATTCATTGTTGTATTTTTTTTATTTTGGCCATTTGACCACATGGGGATTAATTATCCTATTCCTTGTTTATCCCTCCCTAACCCTAGATCTGAGGGTAGTCTAGGTCCTTTTTCCATTTCTATATAACCCTTGTATTTTCCCATTTCATGGAATTAATGAGAAGAATTGTTGGAAAAATCCAAGAGCCCTTGGGCGCCCCTCTCTCCTCTCCTCTTGCAGTAGTGATTGCTGCCCCTTTCTAGGGTGTGAAGCCCTAATCTTAGTGTAACTCCAAGATCTACCACCTCTGCTGGATGCGACTTCCAGTCACTGCCTCCGCCGCCTCCATTCGTGCCGCCGTCGAGCCGCCACAACCATCTCTTTACCCTGCTATCCAGGATTCTGAGATCCAGGATAGAAGGTGAAAGAAAAGGTTGGTCCTCCAAATCTGTGAGTCTGATGGTCTTGAAATTTTGAGAGATCATCCCCCTCCTTGATAGCCATTCCCAGTTTAAATTTCGTGTCAATCCGCCACCGTTTGATAATTTTTCCAGTATTTTAGTTCTACCCCTAACAGTTTGCCAATCAGCAAATCTGCAGGATAGTAGTCTGTTGTTGTATTTTTCCCACCCCCTTAGCCACCTCAAAAAATTCCCAAAACAATCATACGTGTTCCTCACATACCCCCATTCCACTCATAATTTTCCCAGAGTCTAGATCCATCGTTTTTATGTCGATCAAAATTCATTCTCAGGCAGATCTTGTTCTGTCCTAACTATCTGTAATCCGAGTCAGTAGAAATACCTGGGGAACAGTCATTTTCATTTCTAATCTGTCTACTGGATGGACATGAAATAATTATATGTTGTATCCCTTTGAGTCCTCTATCCAACGGCGCCGGTCTCGCCTCGATCCGCCTCCGGATCTGGGCACAAAAAGTCTTTTCGCCAGGTCACGCAATCTTATCCCGAGAACAGGCTAGCAAAGCAGTCACCGGATAATTCCAGAAAAAATAAGCCGAGATAACTTCAGCGACCGCCACTCCCGAATGTCGACCTGGGACCCTCCGCCACCGACCCGATGCACCGCCGCCTTTAGCAGATCCCAGGAGGTTGACGTCCCTTTGGACATCCGTGTTCGCTGTCCTACTGGCCAGCAAATCGCAGAATTAGAGCCGCTGCCCACCGTCGCCCGGAACCCGCCGCCTTGCTACCCGTCAACCCAAATTCAGTGCTCCCGACATGTGTGTGTAGCCCTTTACCTCCCTGCGTGGAGTGGGTAATTAAATTCACTATTGTAATTATTTATTTATTGTACACCGGGAGTACGAGTTTCGACCGGGGTCATCTTCCCCACGCCCGGAGCGTGGAGGTACACTCGCCACCCTCCTACTTTGGCATTTTGCTTATCTCGTATATTTTCATATGCCGCTGCTAGAGTGATAGGATAACTAGCTTGTCAAATTTTTATCACCGCTGCGAGAGTGAGTGAGTGGAACCCATCCCGTGACTCAATCCGAGCATGCAAAAAAGCCGATACTTGAGACTCATTGCCGATTTCTCAATTGTATAGATCCATACGTTTCCCTCGCTTAGGGACGTCCGCGAGCTAGAGTCCCAGGTTCGCATCCCGTCCCGCATCAATTAGGCTTTGAGCGATATCTTTGAATACGTAGCAATCCTCGATGGAGTGCCCCGACACTCGATGATTGGGGTAGAATCAAGGGTCATCACTTCTTCCGACATCATCTGGCCTCTTAGGCTCTGGTAGAGCAATCTTGTCATAGTGAGAAGCCCATTAAAAAATCACCCGAGTCTTATCTTTCGGGAAGGTGTAGGGCTTCTTCATCTTCTCTCGCAATGAGGGGTTTGTTCCGTAGGCTTGTTGGTTGAAGGGCCAGTCACCTCCTTCACCTTCCTCTTTAATTGCACAAAAGCATTGAGGTCAATGCCTAGAGATCTATTCTCCCGTCTTGCCGTAGCGAAAGAGGGGCAGTGCTTCGACAGAAAGGCCTCAAAATCTGCTGCCATTGCAATCAGGTGATCGATGGACTTGATTTTGATGCCAACCACCCTCAGCGAAATTTCTTTCTTTAAGTTCTATTTGCAAATCTGGATGGCGGCCTCGTGACTTTGTGGAGGCTTGTTGTGGGGAGATTGTGTGGGATAATGTGTGTCTCATGCAGTGTCTCCTTTAACTTGATTCTCTGAATTTAATTTCTTATTAAGTTTTGTTGATTGGCAACAATATATTTTGTCTTCAGCTTTTGGATATTGACAATTGTGATACTCTAAATCTACTCTTCATTATGGCAACGCTGTTAGTATCTTATAGCTTCTGATGCTTCAGATGTATGTATTTCTCACTAAGGTCGGTGCATGTTCATAATGCTGCATATGAAGGTCGGTGCATGCTCATAGTGTTGCATATGCAGGTCGGTGCATGTTCATAATGTTGCATATGAAGGTCGGTGCATGCTCATAGTGTTGCATATGCAGGTCGGTGCATGTTCATACATGTCGCATATGAAGGTCAGTGCATGTCTGCATGTAAGTGCATAAGGTCAGTGCACATAGTCATTTGTACATACTAAGGTCGGTGCACATTGTCATTGTTGCATACAAAGGTCGGTGCACATTGTCACTGTTGCATACTAAGGTCGGTGCACATGTTCACTGTTGCATGTCAGGTCAGTGCACATGAAGAAAATGCTGCATGGAAAGGTCGGTGCACATTGTCACTGTTGCATACTAAGGTCGGTGCACCACACTAAGGTCTGAGCATATGTGCAATTTTAGGTTTGAGCATATGTGCATGAGCGCACACTAAGATCTGAGCATATGTGCATCAGTGCACACTAAGGTCTGAGCATATGTGCAATTTTAGATCTGAGCATATGTGCTAGCTTGCACTATAAGGTCTAAGCATATGTGCTAGTGTGCATTATAAGGTCGGAGCACCTTTACTGTAGTCAGAGCACATGAAGGCATCAGGTCAGAGCATATGGATTATGCTGGTCAGACTATATTCATACAAGTCTGAGCGCATGCATGTAAAAGGTCTGAGAATATTCACATGAAGGTCGAAGCACATTCGTAAGTCAGTGCACATTCACAAGACTATTGTCGGTGCACATGCACACATAGGGTCTGAGCATATATGTCACATACATAAGGTCAATGCTAGTGTGTCTAGGTTTCATATCATCAAGTCTGTGCATCATTGTCCTTTCTCCAAGGCATTTGTAGAACATTCATATGACAAGTCTGAGCATATGTTTTCATATGGTTATTGCCTAAGTATGAACTCTAACATTTAAGGTGTTTGACTAAATGACTGTCTTCTGATTGGCAAGATTAAGCCAAGCACTATGTCTCTAAGAGCAACAGAAATTCAAATAAAACACGTGAAGACTTAAGTCACGCCTGAAGCATGAGCTCGTGGGATTAAGTGAACCAATGATTGGCATGTGATCCAAGGCAAATATCATCCTGATATTCTGCCATGTCGATCATTGTACCATCTACACTTGACACGTGGACTTCTAGCAGAGCATTCCTTTTTGAATTTCCTTGGGCGGGAACGTGTTTCCCACACGCCACATTCTCGCGAGCATATTAAAGGAGGCCTGTTTGCTCAATTAAAAAAATAGAGAGAAAGAAGCAGAGCATATAAATATGAGAGAGCACTTGCAAAGAGAAAAGAGAAGAAGAGAGAAGGAGAGCAACCGAGGAAGAAAGGAATTAGAGAGGAATCTGAGAGGAAGTTTATGAAAGTCAGTTGCAGCGAGTTAAGGGAAAATAGAGTATTGGAGTGTCTGCTATCCGAGTGAGTTGTATCTCGACTACTGGATCAGATCTAGAGTCAAATTGCTCAATTGTGAGCTACATTTGCATTTCTGTTATCGTTCTTTATTTCACCCTTTTTCAAATGTCTTGTAAGCTGTGTATCAGCAGAGCAAGCTGTGAAGCTCAGAAGGCGAGGTTGAATCCTAGGTGATGAGGGCATCACTCACGATTCCCTCTGGCTTGGCACCTCCCTCCCTCCCGGAGGCAGCTAGGGAGCAGCCCTTCTTCTGGATTGGACCTTAGTGTTTACCATTGGGTCATCTTGTTGTTTTCTCCTTTTTACTTGAGTCATAATCATGTAATTTGCCTTTTATTTGAGTCTTGTACTTAGGTTATTAAGTCATTTCCCTAAGTTCGAGTCTCATTAGGCTATGGTGCTTGCTATTGGGCCTATTTCGTTGGGCTAGGCCCATGGGCGCACCCCCCTTCCTTGGTTATCTGTTAGCATGTTAAAAGTCAGGGTCTTATATGTAAAAGTGGGTTTCCTATAAATAGGACCCCAATCCCTCTTTTGAAGGCTAATGAAGTATTGATGAAAATTTCCACTTAAGTGATCCTCTCTGTCTCTCTCACTAACTCTCTCTTTCTCTCTCTCCAGGGGGCAAACCCCACTCTCTCTCTCTCCCCTCCCTTGGGCGAACTAGCCCCTTCACCTTCCCCTCCCCCTGCCACCTCAGCTGCCACCTCACCCTCCACCCCTTCACCTCCCCTAGGCCACTTAATACCCATTCAATTCCCCCACTCCCCAAGCAACTCTTCATCTTCCCTAGGCACCCCTCCACCTTCCAAGGCACCCCTCTCCCTTCCCCAAGCAATCTCCCATCTCCCAAGAGCCCCTTCCCCTCCCCTAGACAACTCCTCCACCTCCCAAGACCGCCCTTGCCCCTTCCCATCCAGCCAAGTTAAAACCCTTCACCCCCTCCCCCCCTCCTACCATTGCCTTGGCCGACCACCCCTCACCCTACCACAACCAGCCGCGGCCACCCTCTCTCACCCCTTCTCCCTGTCAGCTCCACCCCTTCCTCCCCCTCATCACCATTCTTCCCACCCCGCAATAGCCCCCATCACCACCAAGGCACCCCTATACCCCAACCCTCCATCAAGAGAGTCATCTTCCCCACCCCTCTCTCTTCAGCTCGTGTGCAAGGAAGACCTGCAGATCAGCATCGAGTTGCAGAATCGCCCACGACCCCATCCTGGTACTTCTGGGGGCGTGGCCTACATCGACAGAAAGGTCTGCGAGTATTCTTCCAAAGCGAGTGGAATCATCTCATTCCGACGTCGCTACAGTTCGTGGTGCCCCATTCTTCCCCGGCTACACGGGGCTCCCTCTGCAGAGTACCTGAACCCGGTTCGGCGCTGCACCACGCCAAACAGCAGAAGAGTCAGACCACAAGCCCTTCAACAAACTTCTTCCTCCTCCAGTCCTCTACCAGGAGCAAGAAGAAGAACTGCATTCGGCATCCGGAGGCCAGAGTTCTCTTTTTTCTCCCTCGGTTGGTCGGGTCTGCCTCCCACAGTCTGCAGCGACTAACCTCCACTCTTTGGAGTCTCCCCGCCCACTCCGGTGTCAGACGGCTGCCCCGTTAGTTTTTCCGCGTAGAGGGTTCGTCCATGGTTCCATAAACTCTGACGGTTCGTGATTCAGAGTTCGGGAACGGCCGGGGTAGCTTTTGTAAGTCACTGTTCGTATCAGATAGTTCCTGCGGCCAGAATCTGCCACCCTGTTCGAAGCTCGACCCGGACCAGCAGCTGCAGCAGAAGAAATCGTGAAAATTCTGGGTCATCTACGTACTAGATACGAAGATTCCCACGCTGGTCTCGCCTCCGGAAACATCCTGGAACGTGATCTACAGTCCCGGGACCGTCTGGCAGTCAGCCATCACAGCCTACACATGGAAACAGCCTCGGCTTCCCTCTTCCGTTCTCTGACGATTCTCCCGTCCCCGCCTGGTCGGCTTACCGCGCCTCCCTGCGTGGAGGTAGTGTTTGATTGTATTTGATCATCCCTTCCCCGAGGTCACCCTCCTGCACGAGGTGTAGTGGATGTATTAAGTAGAACAGGTTGAAGCTTCATCGGCGCAGTGTGCGGGGACCCACACTTCCCTGCTCGCCCTCGTCTCCGACCGGGGTTGGTTTCCTCAAACCAGCCAGGTGAGCCTCTACCCTTGCTCATTTACTCCTGTTCATTTCATATCTGCGAACCTTATCTGCTGGTCGGTGAGAGAGTGTCCGATCCCGGAGCCACCAACCCTTGTGTGGTCACTGTGGATGATAGTGAGCGAGTGACCTAGTGCCCTAAGGCACCCGGCCGCCCTTGTTTGTGGGCTTCATATTCTCGGGAGGGACAACCTTAGCTGTGCTGGTTCTCTAGCCAGCCAGGGGCTTTCTCCACAATCTCGACTCGGCATCACCGAGTCACCCCGGGAAACGTGTGCGCGCGGTGTGTCGGCGACTCTCAAGTTGCTCCCAATCTTGTGGTTGTGATTGCGAATCAAGTCCTAGGGATCAATTTCTATTGCTGCATATTGTGTCACATCAAGTGGTATCAGAGCAAGTTCTAGACTTGTCTCTACTAAGTCTTGTCCTAGGGCACATAAGCATTTAGAGTCATTCGGTTCATCATCATGGCTACCTCTCGTTGGTCCCACTCGGCCCTCCACAGAGGTCCGATCGACCACCCCTTATCGGACATCCTTATAGATGAGAGTATCTCCTTTGATGGGTCACATCCTAGTGATTATGTTAGGTGGGAGACTTTCATGAAAAAACACTTTGAAAGAACTTGGGTTTATGGATCCGCGAGAGTCCGCCGGGCCGAGGCACGGCTTCGGGGACAAGCCAAGAAGGAGTGGGAACGCATAGTGAGCTTAAGGAGGATTTGGAGACAAGAACCCATAGAATCATGGGAAGAGATGAAAAGTGAGCTTAGGAAGATCTACGCCCCCCGACCCTCCCACTCCTACCGTGAGAACCATAACCCGAAGAGCACTCCCACTCCCCCGTTTCCTCCCAGTCAACCCAAGACCTCCATTAGGACCCAAACCCCACCACCCAAAGGACCCCTAGAATTATTGGAAGAAATAAGGGTTGAGATCAGGAAGATCTTCACTCCCCAACCCTCCCACTCCTACCGTGAGAACCATGACCCAAGGAGCACTCCCACTCCACCTTTCTCTCCCAGTCAACCCAAGACCTCCCTTAAGGCTCAAACTCCACCACCCCAAATGATTCCTATCCCGATCACCACCACCATTCAAACCAAAGTGGCCCCCACCCATCTTCCACTACCAACCCCAATCCTACCCCAACTTAGGCCTCCACTTCTTCCACTCCCAAACCCAACCCAAGTTCGAACACCCTCACCACCCCGGGTGCACCATGCCCCAACCTTCATCACCCCATCCACAAAAGACCTTCCCATTCCCTTGGAGAGAAAAAACCCCACACCCCAAAAGGATAAAAATGTGATTGAGGAATATGAGGCTCCCCTAGATTGGGAGGAAGAATATGAAGCCCAATGCCAAGGGTTGGGTCAAGAAGGCTCCTCTTTATCCAAAGAGACCACAACGAGCCTCACTAGGAACATCCTCCCCCTAGAGTTGCCAGATGACCAACCAAGTCCCCCCACCCATCCTTCCATAAGAACTGTGATTTTAGGGGAACCCCTCATTAAGTGGCTTAAGCAAAACCTCCTCCTCCACATCATGCACCCCCCTATGGAGAATCATTACCCAATTTTGCCCACTCCTCCATTCCACACAACCTACCAATCGTTCTCCTTTGTGGGAGCCATGAGGGACTTGATTAAGAGTATACTTTGGCAAATAGAGGTGACAAACATGTGGGCCTTAGGAGCAAGCCACATGGGGTACCTTAGTTTCTCACACCCCTCCATTGGGACCATCACCTCCATTTACACCAAGGGTCCTTGCATGAGTAAACTCCTATTATTTCTACCCGAGCCTAATGAGTCTTACATCACCCCCTTACCCTCCTACAAGGAGCATTGCATCGGGTCCCACTAGGGTCATGACTTCCACTTCCCTATGTGTGCTAGGGACCCTAGGGCGATCACTTGGTTTAAAATCCCCATCCACGTCACTCACCCCTTAACCCATCTTGATCTGTTTGGCCACTCCCTATGGGCTTCCAAGTACTCATCACTCACCACCCACTCCCTCCTACCCTCACCCACCATGTCAGTCCTAACCCACCCATTCCGAAATTCCGCCCACACTATGAGAGTCAATGCCAAGGGTAACCTCAACCTTGGAAATAAGGGAGTGACCCATCCCAAGAACCGCTTCGATCCCCATGAGTGGAAACCCCCAAATCTCACAGATGGGACCATCTTGATAGGAATCCTTGTATCACAACCTTTCGCATCATGTGGTCAGGCTAGTCACATCATTTGTGTCACTCACGCACTAGGACCGATGCATGACATGTTTACATCTGGATGTCCAGGCCCCCCTAGGTCAATCCATGTGAAGTCAAAACATGAAGAAAGCATTCATGGATGTCCCGGACCCCCAGCATCAAACACCCCTTTGCATGATAGTCTCATCTATGGATGTCCCGGTCCTCCTAGGTCCGTCAAAATCTACGTAGCACCACTGCATGTTAGGTCCACATTTGGTTGTCCAGGACCCCCATTATCCACTAGTGAGTCAACATCCACAAAGATGCATGAAAATATTCGCAAAAACATCAACAAGAGCAATGAGATTTACAAGAGGTCAGCTGATTCCCACCGCTGCCACCAAGAATTCCAAGTTGGTGATTTTGTGATGGTGAGAACTGAGAGGCTATTCCCTGGGAATACCTCTAAGTTGAGGTCTCGTGGAGCCGGCCCCTTCCAGGTGCTGAGACGACTTGGCACCAATGCTTATGTGTTGGACCTCCCTGAAGAATACGGAGTAAGTCCCACATTCAATGTGGCTGACCTGGTACCCTACAAGGGCCCCACGGCGACACCCAGTGAAGAGATCCAGCCTATTCCACCCCTTGAGAACCCCCCCACACTTCAGAGAGCTCCACCCAACTTGAGAAACCAGCGTGATAAAGTGGAGCGGATATTAGATGAACAGGTCACCAACACAAGGAGCAAGGCGTATGACCGATACCTGGTCAGGTGGAAGGGACGACCACCCTCGGACGATGCCTGGGTGAGCCGGGAGGATCTCCAGCAGCTGGACCCCGATCTTCTAGAGCAGTACCGCAGCAGGGAGGGCCTTTACTCGACAGAGTCGAGCTCTTCGCAGCCCGGGAGAATTGATGAGGGCATCACTCACGATTCCCTCTGGCTTGGCACCTCTCTCCCTCCCGGAGGCAGCTAGGGAGCAGCCCTTCTTCTGGATTGGACCTTAGTGTTTACCATTGGGTCATCTTGTTGTTTTCTCCTTTTTACTTGAGTCATAATCATGTAATTTACCTTTTATTTGAGTCTTGTACCTAGGTTATTAAGTCATTTCCCTAAGTTCGAGTCTCATTAGGCTATGGTGCTTGCTATTGGGCCTATTTCGTTGGGCTAGGCCCATGGGCGCACCCCCCTTCCTTGGTTATCTGTTAGTATGTTAAAAGCCAGGGTCTTATATGTAAAAGTGGGTTTCCTATAAATAGGACCCCAATCCCTCTTTTGAAGGCTAATGAAGTATTGATGAAAATTTCCACTTAAGTGATCCTCTCTCTCTCTCTCTCTCACTAACTCTCTCTTCCTCTCTCTCCAGGGGGCGAACCCCACTCTCTCTCTCTCCCCTCCCTTGGGCGAACTAGCCCCTTCACCTTCCCCTCCCCCTGCCACCTCACCCTCCACCCCTTCACCTCCCCTAGGCCACTTAATACCCATTCAATTCCCCCACTCCCCAAGCAACTCTTCATCTTCCCTAGGCACCCCTCCACCTTCCAAGGCGCCCCTCTCCCTTCCCCAAGCATTCTCCCATCTCCCAAGAGCCCCTTCCCCTCCCCTAGACAACTCCTCCACCTCCCAAGACCGCCCTTGCCCCTTCCCATCCAGCCAAGTTCGAACCCTTCACCCCCTCCCCCCTCCTACCATTGCCTTGGCCGACCACCCCTCACCCTACCACAACCAGCCGCGGCCACCCTCTCTCACCCCTTCTCCCTATCAGCTCCACCCCTTCCTCCCCCTCATCACCATTCTTCCCACCCCGCAATAGCCCCATCACCACCAAGGCACCCCTATACCCCAACCCTCCATCAAGAGAGTCATCTTCCCCACCCCTCTCTCTTCAGCTCGTGTGCAGGGAAGACCTGCAGATCAGCATCGAGTTGCAGCATCTCCCAAGACCCCATCCTGGTACTTCTGGGGGCGTGGCCTACATCAACAGAAAGGTCTGTGAGTCTTCTTCCAAAGCGAGGTGGAATCATCTCATTCCGACGTCGCTACAGTTCGTGGTGCCCCGTTCTTTCCCGGCTACACGGGGCTCCCTCTGCAGAGTACCTGAACCCGGTTAGGCGCTGCACCACGCCAAACAGCAGAAGATTCAGACCACGAGCCCTTCAACAAACTTCTTCCTCTTCCAGTCCTCTATTAGGATCAAGAAGAAGAACTACATTCGGCATCCGGAGGCCAGAGTTCTCTTTTTTCTCCCTCGGTTGGTCGGGTCTGCCTCCCACAGTCTGCAGCGACCAACCTCCACTCTTCGGAGTCTCCCCGTCCACTCCGGCATCAGACGGCCGCCCCGTCAGTTTTTCTGCGTAGAGGGTTTGTACGCGGTTCCAGAAACTCTGACGGTTCAGGATTCAGAGTTCGGGAGCGGCCGGGGTAGCTTCTGCAAGTTGCTGTTCGTATCAGATAGTTCCTGCAGCAAGAATCTGCCACCCTGTTCGAAGCTCGACCCGGACCAGAAGCTGCAGCAGAAGAAATCGTGCAAATTCTGGGTCATCCGCGTACCAGATACGAAGATTCCCACGCTGGTCTCGCCTCCGTCAACATCCTGGAACGCGATCTACAGTCCCGGGATCGTCTGGCAGTCAGCCATCATAGCCTGCACGTGGAAACAGCCTCGGCTTCCCTCTTCCGTTCTCCGACGATTCTCCCGTCCCCGCCTGGTCGGCTTACCACCCCTCCCTGCGTGGAGGTAGTGTTTGATTGTATTTGATCATCCCTTCCCCGAGGTCACCCTCCTGCACGAGGTGTAGTGGATGTATTAAGTAGAATAGGTTGAAGCTTCATCGGCGCAGTGTGCGGGGACCCACACTTCCCCGCTCGCCCTCGTCTCCGACCGGGGTTGGTTTCCTCAAACCAGCCAGGTGAGCCTCTACCCTTGCTCATTTACTCCTGTTCATTTCATATCTGCGAAACTTATCTGCTGGTCGGTGAGAGAGTGCCCGATCCCGGAGCCACCAACCCTTGTGTGGTCACCGTGGATGATAGTGAGCGAGTGACCTAGTGCCCCAAGGCACCCGGCCGCCCTTGTTGGTGGGCTTCATATCCTCGGGAGGGACAACCTTAGTGGTGCTGGTCCTCTAGCCGGCCAGGGGCTTTCTCCACAATCTCGACTTGGCATCACCGAGTCACCCCGGGAAACGTGTGCGCGCGGTGTGTCGGTGAGTCTCAAGTTGCTCCCAATCTTGTGGTTGTGATTGCGAATCAAGTCCTAGGGATCAATTTCTATTGCTGCATATTGTGTCACATCACTCGGACAGTAAGCTGTGAAGCTCAGCGGTTGAAGCTGTGAATCAACGGTCTAGCAAGCTGTGAAGCTCAGCGGATTGTAGGGATCTAGTCCCCGAAGCTGTAGATCTGCGGATTCAAGCTGTGAGTCAGTAGTAAGCCTTACTCAGTTGAGTAAGGGGTGGATGTAGATCTCGAGCTCGAGATTGAACAACCGAAAATTGCTTTGTTCGTTGTGTGTCTGCTTATGTACTTTTTGCCACTCGACTAGATGAATGCCTTGGAGAGCCCAGTACTAATTTCTCTGATCTATTTTCGTATTCATCTGAAGTCTTCTATATTCGATTGATTGCCATTAACCGTGCCTATTCGCTGATGTCTGAATCTATTTTGAATTGGGTTGAATTTCTTCATCATAATTCTGGTTTATTATAGATAACTCAGTGGTATATAAAAAGGCTAAGTCAGAAGGATAGATTACATCTATCAGGAAAATTGACCCTTATGTGAGAAGATTATCTAATCAACCCTCCGCCTGGTACCATACTGAGTTATCGATTCACTAAACTGTTGTTTCCATAGATGATGATTCATAATGGTTCAGTAGTGTGATTTGCAGTAGTTCATTCCTAATTTCACATTTCTTTTAATTGCTATGAATTAATTATAATTTGGGATAGATCTATTCACCCCCCTCTAGATCTGCATTCATTCGATTCAACACGTGGTATCAGAGCCTAACTCTCCCTAAGGGCTTCACATCTCGGAGAGGTTAGCTGAAATGGATGCTAGACGATTAACCGTAGAAGGTCACTCAACCAGTAAGCCTCCTTATTTTGATGGAAATATTTTTGCATATTGGAAAAATCGCATGCAGGTCTTCCTTCGTGCGAAAGATTATGAGATTTGGAAAGTTGTGAGCAAGGGACCATTCGAGCTCCCTGATGATGAGGAAGTATGGACGAGAGAACAAATTCGTAAATCAACGTTAAATTGGAGTGCCATCAATGCAATTCAGTGTGCTCTCCATCCCACAGAATTTTCAAGAATTTCATCATGCTCCACTGCAAAGGAGATGTGGGATAAGTGTAGTGCCCCAAAATTTATATAAATAATTTCTGGATTATTGTAAAAATTTTCTAGAATTTATTAGGCTTAAATTGATTATAAGGCCCAACTATGTTAAAATAGTAATCCCGCTTTGATAAAGAAAACCCAAAAGGTTTAAGGACCAAGCCCATTAAGTTTGGCCCATGTTCTAGAAGGTTATTTAGCTTATTCATGAATTTTAAGGATAAATACTCGTTTATTAGATAATTATGTGGATAAAATAATAAAGAGTTTGAATTTAGTTGAATTCCACAAATGGTGAATGTAGCGGTCTATCGTGCGACTGCCACAGTCAGGTAACGCGCCAATACACAACCGTTAAACGCTGTCAGTTCCGTGAATGGAAGAACAAGCAAAAAGATTAGATTTTTATTAGTCTATCTCTTAGGGATCGAGATGGGAGGACTAGTAAATGTGTTAAGGACTCTCAGAAGTTGATCTAAGCCTTAACAAGGACTCTAAAATCGATATAATCTATGAAACCTTAGCTAAAACTTATAAATAGACCCTAGTTTTGACCTGCGCAAACTCTTACATTGGCTCGCGTGGAACTAAGGTAAGAAGATAGTATTTTAGGTAAGTTCCTTATAAATTTTTGTTCCTTATACATAGGACTAATCTTCCTCAAAATTTCGTGCTAGGAGATCAACCACACAAGGAGTTTGAAGCTTCCAAAGTTGCTGGTTCGGCCATAACAACCCAGGAATCTGAGCGAAAGTCTACTGAAGATCAGGAGATTAGAACACCAAAATGAAGTAATTAGCCTAGGTGTCTTTACAACTTTCTGTTCCCCTTAGTTTCACCTTCTTACCCTCAAAATTTCACGTCCTTAGGTCAAGAGATTGAGGAGTTAGAGCGACGTGAAGTTGCTGAAAAATTACAGGAAGGGAAGAACTAGGGCGTGGCTTGCAGTCACAATTGGAAGTTGAAAGCCCAGGAAAGAGGTAGATCATCTCATGAACGGCAAGAATAGCATGTTAGGGATAAAAGCCCTCTGGTTCTACTTGATTCCATGCACTATAGACCATGAATTTCATGTTTTATTAGAATCATACATACATACATGTCTTTAGCCATAAATGAAGATAAAAGATATTATCTTGTTCATTCACTGCAACCTATGCATCTAGATGGACTATTCTTCATTTTATCATGACCAGAGTAGTTAAGTCTTTTCAAAACATGACATGTTTTCAAAACATAGTCTTTATCTTTTTATTTTCCTGACAACATGACTCTAACGGCCTATAATTAGACCGTCAGAGGGACGTAACGGCCTTACGATAAGCCGTCACACTCCTTGTTATACTTAAGATTCTCTGTTAACTCTAACGGACCATAACCGGATCATTACAACACTCTAACGGCTCTACGATAAACCGTCACAGCCCTGTGACGCGCCCATGTTCGACCGTCAGAATAACTATGTTCTGTCAACCCGAGACAGAGTTAAAAATAGTCAAGTTTACTTACGAATAAGCCTAGTTATCTAAGTTTTGACCTATTTTTCATAACTTTGAGTTTATAAATTTATTCATATATGTTTAAAGCACTTTGAGTTATTTTAAAGTACATGTTAACTTCATTTCTAAAACTCTATAGTTTTGTATTAAAACATGATTTTTACTGATGTGTTGACGGAGTTTTATCATGGTTTCACATTGTTACACATTCCTTCTGTCTATAGAGTCAATTCTCTAAGTACATGGCATATATTCCGGTATATGACCATTAGTTCACACTTTTGCACTATAGGAACATATTCTTGAACTTGAGGACCTCTCTATTGGATATTCCTTCCGATGGACTAGGAAATCTGGTTTCAAGGCCTCCGTAATTCTCCGCGAGCCTGGGATTCCCACTAGGACGCCGAGTTGGTTGTACCTTTAAAGCCCAATTGTTTAGAAAGCACTATCCATGTCTTCTGGTTCTAACCATGTAACGGCCTAATACTAGACCGTCAGGCTCATTTAACGGTCCAGTAAACAACCGTCACATTCACTGAGTCCAATTATTCTTTCTGGATTCAATCTATTGTAACGGCCCAATTATAGACCGTCACGATCATGTAACGGCCCATTAATTGACTGTCACAGTTCTTGAGTGATTTAACCTGAGGTTTGACCCAAGGGTTGATATTCCAAAGTTCCTACATAGATTATTGATGGTCTAGGACTTGTCATATTGTTCAAAGATACTTAATCTTAAATTATGAAAGTTAAGAAACGTACCGTTATGCTGCCAATTTATTTTCATGGCATAACCTAGTTTTAATATGTTCATTAAAATTCTTTCAATCAAATAGAAGCATTCTTGTGATAGATTACTTTATCTTGAAGTTATCCTTTGAAATTGTACATTCTTGGGCATATTGTTTACATGCGTGGCAGTAGCTTGATTTATACTTGAAGATGCGGACCGAGCACTGATTGTGTTCAAGGGCTTTATGCTAGTCCCCTCGACTGATTGTCGGAAACATACTATTATAACCCATGGGATATGATGCTACTGGTGGTGCGGACACCCGAGCAGTTGAGCGGCGCGACACGCCGGGCCACCGGTACCGCACACGGAGCACGACTCGAGCCACCTTAGCGTCCATCTAGCTCGGAGACAGCCTGGAGACTCCGCCTTGAGCCTCCCCATTTATCATATTTAGTTAGCCTTTATGTGTGTGTAATTTGTGTTTATTTCGTTGTATTCGGTTTGCTATTTTGATTGTAAGAGGGGCTTATGTACAATTTGGACCCCGTGGGCCCCACGGGCCCCCCAGGCCCCATCCCATTGAGCCACCTCAGCCAAGGGCCCCATGTGGGGTCAGTCAACATGTCAAATGGAGGCTTCTAGATAGGTGGGCCAAGTGGGGGACAAGTGGCTTGGAAAGTCCACATTTTGGCCACCCACCCCACCTACCAAGTCAAGCCACTCTCCTTGGTCCAAGGGCCACCCCTCCCCTTGTATTTTTTAATTATTTTTGTGTATGTGTGTCTCATGCCATCCCAGCCCTTCATCTCCCACTCCTAGATCCTACGGTTGTGGATGGATGTGAGATGTAACCTATTTAAGCTTGTATTTTCCATTTTAGTAGAATTAATGCCATTTGATTCACACAAATTCAAGAGTAAAGGGCTGGTGCGCCCCCCTCTTCTCCCCTCCCTCTCCCCCTTGGATGCTGTGAAGGCTTCCATTCTGAGGTGTGAAGCCTCATTTATCAGTTCCGACGATCGCCGCCGCCGCCACGAGCCGCCACCGCACCGCCATCGTCTTCAACGGAGTTCTGCCCGCGCAGTACCATAGGAGCTTTCACGAATTTCCTGTCTCAGCCCCGAGCTCAGATAGATCTGGGGATTTTTTTGGGTGTTCCAGAGGTGTCAAGGACATCCCAAAAATTTTGGTTTGCCATTCAGATCCCGTTTCATATTTTTTGATTTTCGTCCACTCTTCCATTTTAGTTCTACCAGAGTTCTGTCCAGATTCATCCCCGCCCTGAGTCTCATGTCTTAGGTCCATATTTTGATTTATTTTGGTTCACCCAATTTTACTGGAGGTTCCACCCATCCACCCCTTCATCAACAAGTTTTCTCAATTTTTGGTTCATCTATTTCATATTTTCTAAAAATCGTTCTCAGTCCAAGCTACAGTTCTGTCCCCCTGTTCCCAGATCCGACCACCAGTCACCCCAAAAATCATAGTAAATCACCAACACCTCCAAATCAAATTCCAAAAATAGTCCCCGTTCCGTGGTTTGATCCCCTATAACTTTGAAGAAGAGCTAAAGAGCTAAATCGGAGGTTTACTAGGTGGTCAATGGTAGTTCTCAGACAAGTACCCTGCTAATCTGAGGTTTCGGTTACTGTACAACAGGGACTTGTAAATTCATTAAAGTTCTGATCCGACCAGATCCAGCATATCTCTCTGGGTCTAGATTGAAGCATTTGAAGAGAGATTTCCAACGATAGCTTATGCGTCCCGATCCGACGTCGGGATTGATCGCAGCGGCCGTTTTCGCCGGAGCGCGCGCCGGAAAACAGAAATCAGAATCCGTGGGCAGCTAGTTCAACAATTGGGAATCGGGGCCGATCGACCCCCGATCGGTGTTCCCGGCCGACCGCCGTCCGTGGAGGCGCGCCACCAGGGGTCCCCATCATAGTGGGTCCCACCCCCGCAGATCCGGAGGACAGCGCCATCCGTGGGCCCCGCGGGCCCGCAGAACCCCCCGTTCGGAAAACACGAAAACGCGGAGTTTGGCACCGCCGGGCGACATCAAGATGCTGCCCGTCAACCCGAGTTGCATGATTCCCGGGCTCCACATGTGACCTTTTACCTCCCTGCGTGGAGTGGGTCAAATCTTGGTATTGCTGTGATATTGTTTAACCGGGAGTCCGTGATTCGACCGGGGTTGTCTTCGCCACGCCGGGTGCGTGGAGGTAATGGTCCGAACCGCTTGGCGTTCATTTGCTTAGCTAGTATACGGTCTTTTACCGCTGCTGAGAGTGTAGGTACTAGCCCGTGTGTCCATGTCACCGCTGTGAGAGTGAGAGTGACCCGTCCCGCGACTCGATCCGAGTCCGGAAGTTGAGTCGGACTACCCTTGACCTCCGCCGGTTCCTTAACCGCGCACGGTCCACGCTTTCCCTTGCTTGGGACGACGAGTGAGCTTTCACTTCTGTTAGCGACGTTTCGTCACTAGGAGCTCGTAGTGTCGGGCTTAGTGTCTCCCTGGTGTGTGTTGCTGGTCACGTCTTCATCTAGAGTCCGAGGGTGGCACCTAATAGTGTCGTCTCCCGTATCCGTCCCGCATCAGTTTGGTATCAGAGCCAGGTCGAGTCTAGGGTAGTCGTTGCATGAGTCTTGCATAGTCTAAGGTTACCCCACACACACCTTCACTCGGTATATCAAAAGGTGTTGTCCGATCGTTAGGTTATGCCTATCGGGAAGACCGCACACTTGTGCGAGTGACCTTCGGGTCGATTATCTCCACCGCGTACCGAGTCTTGGTCGTGTCTAGGGTGTAGTCGAGTCTCATTCTTTTCAAAACAAAAAAAAAGGTGTTTTAAATTGCATTATTTTCAAAACAAAAAAAAGGGTGTGTTTTCAAATTGCATTTAGGTCTCGGTGCATTAGTCGGTGTTTGCATTAGTTAGTGCATTCCAACCTTGCATAGCCGGTCTAGTGTAGTGTCCAAGTGTCGGCATGTCCAACATATAGTTCCCCCCCAAATTTCCCATGGATTCCCAATCACCCGGGCAATATGGCCGTTGGTCCACCCATGGGCTTGGCAACCACCCACTCCACTTCCGTAGGCCCGAAGCCTCGGATTTTTATGGCTCCCATGGCCCGGGCGACTACCTCAAGTGGGAGGCCGCCATGGACACATACTTTGATTGTTATACTATGTCCAGGGCAATGCAATTCTCTTTCTCCAAAGAGCGGCTTCTTCATGAGGCTGCCGAAAAGTGGGATTACATCGAAAGAATGAGAGAGGTTAGGGGGCAATGGCCCATCGAGTCATGGTGGGACATGAAGAGAGAGCTTAGGAAGGTCTACGTGCCCCAACCGGTCACCTCCAACCGGCCCCACCAAATCACTTCCACCCAAGTGGGCCATAATCGGAGGCAACGCGCCGCGCATGTAGAAGAGCCTAGGTCCACGACTAAGCCGACTTCATATGGGGGAGTCCATCACATCGCTCCTACTCCAAACCCCACCATTGCCGAACTCTTCCAAATCATTTTGGATAAGGTGGATAGGAAGTGTGATTATATTGAGTCCCTGCTTCCCCCTTGCCTACCTCCTAGCCGAGATAGAACCAAGCATGACCCTAAGGAGGTAGCAACCGGTAGTCCCAATCCAGTGTCATCTAGAGTGCCATCCCGAGGTCCTCTCCCCATCTTGGTGGATCCTCTTCCCCCACCCATGAGAGCTCCATTGCCTACACCACCTGTCCGTCAAGAGGATAAGGGTAAGGGTCCACTTATCAAGGAGCGTAGAGGATCACGACAACAGTGTTATCGCTGCCAGGGGTTTGGCCACTTTGCCGGACAGTGTCCCACTCAGACATCTCTAGCCCTAGGGGATAAAGGGGTTGGAGAAACCTCGCTCTCCGATCTTTATTTAGAGCCACCTCAGCCCGAGCCACCCGTGTTTCTAACGGGTATGCTTGTCATAGCCGAGCCGCTTCTTAGCTGGCTCAAGAAGGGATTGGTCCCACTTCCCTTCCCATCTATGGACCCTATCCTACCTCTGGTGCCAATCAATTCATTTCACACCACTTTCCGGTCTAGTCGCTATGTGGATACATTGGATGACCTTCTTAAAGGGTTAGATCGGCAGTGGACATTTACGCACTTGTTGGCTCCAGGCTTCGACCGACCCACAGGTCGTAGTTTCACTCATCTCGCTTTAGGGTCCATCACCTCCGTGTACACCGTGGGTCATGTTACCACGGAGGTTCTTCTACTCCTCCCTATGCCGGCCGAGCCCGACTTCATTCCCATTTGCCTAAGGGAGGAATCTTACTTTCTACCTATGAATGTCGTCCCACCTCTCACAATGAATGAAGGTGATCATTTACACCTCCAAGATTTCCAAATGTGGGACAGTGATTTGTGGAAGCCTAGTCCGAGGGGTCATACCTTCTTTGATCCCTTCGACCCATTCTCTTGTGGATCCCGTGACCCACCACATTTACTCCACCTTTTTGAGAGAGTCCACCATCATACCCCCACCGTCTCATCTCCCTTCCAGGATGAAGGAGATCAACAACACCTTCTAGACTTCCACACATGGGATCTTGAGATGAGGAAATCCATATCGAGGGGTCACACATTCTTTGATCCCTTCGATCCCTTTCTTCATGGGCCCCTTGGCCCACAACCTCCATTCCCCCTCTTTAAGGAAGTCCACTATCACACCCCTCCTACTCGGGCCTGGCAACCTTCACATGGCAATATGTCCGAACCGTCATTTGGGGGTAATGAAGACTTTGGTTTCCCCGGCCCACCTCAACCACCCAAGCCTCCCGGAATTCCCACATCTAAACCCCATGTCCATGGTTGGTGCATCGTAGGATGTCTAGGAGTCCACCATGACATTAACCTCCGGTTATGTCAAATGCATGCATGGCACACATTCGGATGTCCTGGACCACCTTGCATAAGATTGGGTTTTACTAACTGTAGGTTTGTTTAGGGTTGTGTGTGCATCCGTGTGTTTTTATTTTAATAAGCATTTTAGGAGTGCATAGTGAGTCTGCCGAGTCTAGCGCTAGGCATGTTAGGAGTCTGCATGAGTGAGGCCAGCAATGCACGGTACAAGGAGTTAGCCGGTGCCCTTAGACACCACCGAGAGTTCCAAGTGGGCGAATATGTCATGATCAGGGTAAGACCTGGACGGTTTCCCTCTGGAACCGTTAAGAAGTTGCAAGCTCGCGGAGCCAGTCCATTTAGAGTGTTGAAACACGTTGGATCCAATGCGTATGTTGTGGACCTACCCGAGGAATATGGTATAAGCTCTACCTTCAATGTATCGGATCTTGTTGCATATAGGGACCCAGTGGTGATCTCTAGTGAGCCTTTTGAACCATCTCCTCCCCTTGAGAGTGATCCCACACCTGACTGTCCACTTCCACCTCCAGCCACTTTTTCACGGCAGCGTGAGCATATAGATCGTATACTGGACGAGCAAGTGACAGTTACCAGGAGTGGATCTTACCCGCGCTACCTAGTGCGATGGAGAGGACGGCCCGCTACTGAGGACACATGGATCACACATGGCGAGTTGCAGCAGATCGATCCGGACCTTCTGGAGCGATATAGGAGCGATGCCGACCCTTACTCGACAGGGTCGAGTTTCTCCCACCCGGGGAGAATTGGTGCGGAAACCCGAGCAGTTGAGCGGCGCGACACGCCGAGCCACCGGTACCGCACACGGAGCACGACTCGAGCCACCTCAGCATCCATCTGGCTCGGAGACAGCCTGGAGACTCCGCCTTGAGCCTCCCCATTTATCATATTTAGTTAGCCTTTATGTGTGTGTAATTTGTGTTTATTTCGTTGTATTCGGTTTGCTATTTTGATTGTAAGAGGGGCTTATGTACAATTTGGACCTCGTGGGCCCCACGGGCCCCCCAGGCCCCATCCCATTGAGCCACCTTAGCCAAGGGCCCCATGTGGGGTCAGTCAACATGTCAAATGGAGGCTTCTAGATAGGTGGGCCAAGTGGGGGACAAGTGGCTTGGAAAGTCCACATTTTGGCCACCCACCCCACCTACCAAGTCAAGCCACTCTCCTTGGTCCAAGGGCCGCCCCTCCCCTTGTATTTTTTAATTATTTTTGTGTGTGTGTGTCTCATGCCATCCCAGCCCTTCATCTCCCACTCCTAGATCCTACGGTTGTGGATGGATGTGAGATGTAACCTATTTAAGCTTGTATTTTCCATTTTAGTAGAATTAATGCCATTTGATTCACACAAATTCAAGAGTAAAGGGCTGGTGCGCCCCCCTCCTCTCCCCTCCCTCTCCCCATTGGATGCTGTGAAGGCTTCCATTCTGAGGTGTGAAGCCTCATTTATTAGTTCCGACGATTGCCACCGCCGCCACGAGCCGCCACCGCACCACCATCGTCCTCAACGGAGTTCTGCCCGCGCAGTACCATAGGAGCTTTCACAAATTTACTGTCTCAGCCCCGAGCTCAGATAGATCTGGGGATTTTTTTGGGTGTTCCAGAGGTGCCAAGGACATCCCACAAATTTTGGTTTGCCATTCAGATCCCGTTTCATATTTTTTGATTTTTGTCCACTCTTCCATTTCAGCTCTGCCAGAGTTCTGTCCAGATTCATCCCCGCCCTGAGTCTCATGTCTTAGGTCCACTTTTTGATTTATTTTGGTTCGCCCAATTTTACTGGAGGTTCCACCCATCCACCCCTTCATCCAAAATTGTTCTCACTTTTTGGTTCGTCCATTTCATATTTTCTAAAAACCGTTCTCAGCCCCAGCTACAGTTCTGTCCCCCCTGTTCCCAGATCCGACCACTAGTCACCCCACAAATCATAGTAAATCACCACCACCTCCAACTCAAATTCCAAAAATAGTCCCAGTTCCGTGGTTTGATCCCCTAAAACTTTGAAGAAGAGCTCAAGAGCTGAATCGGAGGTTTACTAGGCGGTCAACAGTAGTTCTCAGACAAGTACCCTACAAATCTGAGGTTTCAGTTACTGTACAACAGGGACTTGTAAATTCATTAAAGTTCTGATCCGACCAGATCCAACAGATCTCTCTGGGTCTGGATTGAAGCATTTGAAGAGAGCTTTCCAACGATAGCTTATGCGTCCCGATCCGACGTCGGGATTGATCGCAGCGGCCGTTTTCGCCGGAGCGCGCGCCGGAAAATAGAAATCAGAATCCGTGGGCAGCTAGTTCAACAATTGGGAATCGGGGCCGATCGACCCCCGATCGGTGTTCCCGGCCGACCGCCGTCCGTGGAGGCGCGCCACCTGGGGTCCCCATCATAGTGGGTCCCACCCCCGCAGATCCGGAGGACAGCGCCGTCCGTGGGCCCCGCGGGCCTGCAGAACCCGCCGTTCAGAAAGCACGAAAATGCGGAGTTCGGCACCGCCGGGCGACATCAAGATGCTGCCCGTCAACCCGAGTTGCGTGATTCCCGGGCTCCACATGTGACCTTTTACCTCCCTGCGTGGAGTGGGTCAAATCTTTGTATTGCTGTGATATTGTTTAACCGGGAGTCCGTGATTCGGCCGGGGTTGTCTTCGCCACGCCGGGTGCGTGGAGGTAATGGTCCGAACCACTTGGCGTTCATTTGCTTAGCTAGTATACGGTCTTTTGCCGCTGCCGAGAATGTAGGTACTAGCCCGTGTGTCCATGTCACCGCTGTGAGAGTGAGAGTGACCCGTCCCGCGACTCGATCCGAGTCCGGAAGTTGAGTCGGACTACCCTTGACCTCCGCCGGTTCCTTAACCGCGCACGATCCGCGCTTTCCCTCGCTTGGGACGACGAGTGAGCTTCCACTTCTATTAGCGACGTTTCGCCACTCGGATCTCGTAGTGTCGGGCTTAGTGTCTCCCTGGTGTGTGTTGCTGGTCGCGTCTTCATCTAGAGTCCGAGGGTGGCACCTAATAGTGTCGTCTCCCGTATCCGTCCTGCATCAACTGGCGTCGCATTGCACTGATGCTATGGCATCGTGAAGTGAAAATCCACGACACGATATATACACGTACATGACTTTCTAGCTTGTTATATGTTATTTCACAGAAATTCATGAAGTACTTGCTACTAAGTGAAGAGTACATTCTTGATTGATACATGACTTTCTAGTACATTCTTGTTCATGAAAGGTCATATCATATTCTTGTTACATTCATACTTACTCATTTTAGCTTACATGATCGTCTTGTTACCTTGGTTTAATCGCATGATTGATCGCATTCGCATGATTGTACCTTATTCTTTAGAGCTAAAATGCTAATTACTTAAATATTGCTAATCATGTTGATGTGAATATACCTACTAGGTAAGTGTGCTCATTACCTATTTTCTAATCTTTTCAGGAGATGGAAGTGATACGAATTTGGATTCAAGTTATACAAGTAGTGGGTCCGAGAGCGAATGAAAGTCATATCAAAACAAGAGTGAAGACTTAGGAAAGTCAATATTGTTTAGATCGAGTCTTTGTAATTTCCTTTTTCCTTGAATCTAGTGGATTATTGAAGGTTGAAAACTGTTGTATTTAGATATTTTGATTATTAATGAAATAAAGTTGGAGTTTGATTAAACTATTGTGCAATTGCATTCTTATGTGTGATTGTCTGGCGTTCTGATCGTTCTTGCTTGCAAGAGGCTTACCATGCCGGCGGTTCACGCTCCCCGAGTTAGTCTTCCGCTGTAAATAAAAGCTCGGGACGTAACAATAAGCTAGAGGTAATCTACGAGGGTACATCTCAAGTAAGAGAAACTAAGGCTAACATGCTTGTTTCAAAATATGAAGCCTTCAAAATGAAGCCAGATGAGTCCATCTCCGAGATGTACGCCCATTTGATGGTACTAACCAATAGCTTGAGGAGCCTCGGTAAGGCCTACAGTGAATATGAAATTGTTAGAAAAATTTTCAGGTCCTTTACTCCCATCTGGCACACTAAGGCCACTGTTATGGAGGAGTCTAGAAACCTTGCCACGACCACTGTAGATGAACTCGTCGGTTCTCTCATGACTTATGAGTTGAACCTTAAGAGGGTTGATGAGTCTGAAAAGAAGAGAAAACCCCTCGCTCTGAAAGTAGCTTCCAGTAGCAAAGGATCCTCTAGTGAGCATAGCACTTCCAGTTCAGAGGTGAATCTAGATGAATTTGCCATGATCACCAGGAGGTTTAAAAAATTTCTGAGAAAAGAAGGAAAAGGGATTAGAAGAAAATACCATTTTGGAAAGAGACAGTCGAAGTATAGATCTGAAACTGTTAAGAAAACTGACTCTAATGTTTGTTATAATTGCAGGAAAGCTGGTCACCTGAAGGTAGACTGCCCCGAGCTACAGAAGGAGAAATTTAGGTCAAATAACAAGAAAGGAAAGGCAATGATCAGTACCTAGAGTGACGAGGATGAAGGAAGTCTCAACAACACATCAGGCAGTGATGAGGAAGACAGACTCTACTTAATGGCCAAAAACAATGAAAGAGAAAGTGATGAAGAGGTAACCAATCCATTCGAAAACTATACTCATCATGATTGGGAAGATGCTTATGCAGAGATCTTAGATAAGTATGATGATGTGCGTAAGGAAAATAGGCATTTGAAAAGAAGAATAACTTCTTTAGTGAATGATACATCTCTAAATGATAAAATCACTTGCCTAGAAACAGAAAATGATAGTTTAAAGAAATCTCTTGTTGAATGTGATAGCTTAAAAGTCTCTTTAGTTGACATGAGAAATGAAAATGAGAATCTGAAAGATGTGATTGATGAATTGAAGATTAAAATGCAACAATTTGAGGAAGAAACAAAAACTGCTAATGAAAAATATAGTGTTATTGTTGGAGTGAATAATAACTTGAAAATGACAATTTAAAATCTAGAGAAGGAGAATAAGGATAAACAACAATCCCTTGAAGGCATGACTCAGGGAACTGACAGTCTTAATGCCATAATGGGAACAAAAGTGAATTTTAGAAAGGAAGGATTGGGTTTCAACCCAACAAATAAAAAGAGGTTTGATGTAAAAACCATGACATTCATTGCTGAGAAAGAAACATCAAAATTCAAACCTCTAATAAGAATGAACCTTGAAGAGAGCAGCAACAAAAACTCTGTGAAAAATGTTAATCAAAATAAGCCCAGTGCCAAGGACAAGGGCAAAAGAAAGGTTGAGCTGTCTAGTTGATCATGCACACACACTACTGTTGGAACCCTAGTTTTGATAATGACTTTCTATGAATCATGTTTAGATTAAGGTGTTTAAATCCTTCAATTCTATCTGCTATGTTTGGTTCATTTGGTGCATGTTATTTCATAAGAGAAATCATAGTCAGTGCATGTGTTGTCCTGCTAGAGATCTAGCTCGGTCCTAGTCTAGCTTTGTTCTGCATTTCTCGCATAAGTGCTTGCCTCAGTGCAAGTTTCTATTCACACACACACACACACTGTCGTTCCGCTTCTCCCTCGGTTCATTACTTGTCTCATACATAAAAGGGTTAGTGTATTTCAATGAAGCATGCGCATTTAGGTCATTGCATATCTTGCCTTTGCATCACACCTCTCGGGGTCGGTGCAAGTATTTAGGTCCATGCATATCTTGCCTTTGCATCACACCTCTCGGGGTCGGTGCAAGTATTTAGGTCCGTGCATATCTTGCCTTTGCATCACACCTCTTGGGGTCGATGCAAGGTTTCACTTAGATAGGATACCTCCATCTCGGTGCAAGGTTTCACTTAGATAGGATATCGCCATCTCAGTGCAAGTTCTGATTTGGACGGGATTTCTTGACTCGGTGCAAGCTCTGTCTTTCATCTTTCTTTGTCCGTGTATTCTTCTTCATCATCTCGGTGCAAGTTTTTACTTGGACAGGATATCTACATCTCAGTGCAAGCTTTTGTTCTCCTCATCTTTACCCGACATCTCGGTGCAAGCTTTTGTTCTGCTCATCTTTACCTGACATCTCAGTGCAACTCTTGCTTGAACCGCAAATCCAACTCGGTGCATTTTCTGTCCTACACATTTTTAGAGTCGGTGCATCCTCTGTTCTAGACACTTTATAAGACCGTGCATGTCTTCTATGCATATGGTGTCATACACATTCATATGTCGGTTCATCTCCCACTTTTTCCTTATATCAACTCAGTGCAATTCATGCCGCTACCATCCCTGAGGCCGGTGCAAACCTCTGATCACCTAGTACTAAGTCAGTGCAATGGTTGACTTACATACATCTACTCAGTGCAAGTCATGCTTACTTTCTCCCACTTTTTCCTTATATCAACTCAGTGCAATTCATGCCGCTACCATCCCTAAGGCCGGTGCAAACCTCTGATCACCTAGTACAAAGTCAGTGCAATGATTGACTTACATACATCTACTCAGTGCAGGTCATGCTTACTTTCTCATTACGTCTGTGCAAACTGTGCTAAGTGTTTGACTAATGTCTTGTGTCTCTGATAAAGTTTTCTTTCCAAGGAGGGGCACGTGATCCAATGTGGATCGTCCTCTAAAAGAATGCCACGTGGAAGGCTACAACGCTCAGATGGTGACACGTGGCTGAGGGCCTTCTGGAAGCATATGGGGGGAGTTCTTCCTCCACACGCCCAATAAGAGAATATAAGAAGTTGCAGATCGAAGGCAGAATAAGATATCGAAAGAAGAGAGAGAAGAAGCAGAAGCAGGTTTTCACAGCCCAGTCCAGAGAGCAGAAAAGAAGGAGAAAGATATAGAGAGCTTGTGGAAAAAGGAAAAGAGATAGAGAAAGAGGGAGTTCGTGAGAAGAGACTCTGATAAGTCTGTCCACTGGTACTTGGATCAAATCTAGTCCAGTTTACTCCTGCGTGAGCTATTTTCATCGGATTTCATTGTCAGCCTTCAGTAGCTGTTTCCACCGCTTTTATTTCTTATCTTAATTTTTCTGTTCAAGCTGTGTGGCAGCAGAGGTTAAGCTGTAATCCTCAGCGGTCAGAGGAGGGATCCTCTGGATAGCAAGTTGTGTTGCTCAACTATTTGTAAGCAAGCTGTGAGGCTCAGCGGACGCAAGCTGTATTGCGCAGCGGTTTCAAGTTGTTAGGCAGCATGAAGCCTCACTCAGTTTGGAGTGAGGGATGGACGTAGGTCTGCAGGCTGCAGACTGAACCATCTAAAAAATTCCTTATGTTCTGTGTGGTCTGATTGTCTATTATGAATCAATAGATGCATAACTAGGCTCGATCAGTTTTGTTTGGCTTTCAAGTTTACTGCTGCACATCAGTCATTCGAGTCTATGATCTGACTTAATCATGCCCTTGAGTTTGGATTAATTGATTTTTGTTCGGTCAAATTTTTTGGAGGGATTCATTCACCCCCCCCCTCTGAATCCTACATGCACCATTGCTACATCCCATCAATTGGTATCAGAGCGAGGTTTCTGCACAAAAGGTCTAACAACCTGCAGATTCGTTCCTTGATTTGGTTTCGGTGCGATTTGATTTGCTCTATCTGTTTTGTCTTGTTCTTATGGCTGAAATTCCTATATACACTGGTTCGGATTTCTATGGCTGGTACGGTCGTTTCAGAGACTATGTGATATATTTGAATTCTGACTTATGGGTACTCATAGATCACAGTCCACATAAAGTTCCAGAGGACAAATCTCAATGGAGATCCTCAGACAGACTGAAATCTGAAGAAAATCAAAAGGCCTTAAATCTAACAAAAAGGGCAATAGGCTCTAATTGCTTTCAATGTGTTAATGAATGCATGAGTGCAGTGGAAATCATCAACAAAATATTGGGAAGATCTTGTGGAGATGAGGAAATATGTTTGATGGTCAGAGATCAGTACGAGGAATCATCCTCCCAGGTAAATTCTGAAGCTGAGAATCTTAGTTATGATGATTTACTCTCCGTGAATGAGCATTTATTGAATAAATATGATAGAGTCAAGTTTGAAAAGAAAAAATTTAGAAAAGAAATGATTTCTGAAGTTACTCGCTTGAAAGCTGAAAATGAAAATTTGAAATCAGACATGAAAAAGGAGAGATCTGAAATAGACAAATTGAAATCTGAAAATGAAAGTCTTAATAATAAAGCCTCTGAAAATGAAAATTCGTGTAATGAATGTGCCTTCTTAAAGGAATTGATTGAAGATCTTGATTCTGATGATAATATGCAGAAAAATCTAATCAAATCCTTGAAAGAAGAAAATGATTTATTGCTTGAACAGAAAAAAGAAATTGATGAATTTCAAGACAAATTGCTTGAAGAAAATGGTTATCTTAAAGATCAAAATAACAAGTTGATAGTTCTGAATATTGTTCTCTCTGAAAAATGGTTAGCATTTGAAAGAGGAAAATTAGTCTTGGAAGAAAAAGAAGTGGATATAGAATTGAAGTTAACGCAGGAGAATGAGACTATGAAAAGTCTAAATGATCGTTTGCATACTCAAGTCATTTCCTGTGAAGATTACATTGTTTCCTTACAAACTGAAATTCAAGATCTAAAGAATTCCCTGTCAAAGTTTGTTAAGGGAAAAGATAATTTGAATAAGCTGCTTGGAGCTAATGTAAATTTTCAGAAAGAGGGACTGGGTTACAGTCCAGTAATGAAGAAGGTTGATGGAAATAAATTGAAAACTATTTTCGTTAAAAGTTCAGAACAAGAAAACCTTCCACTTCATCTGTATTTCAGTTCACGGTGAAGAGAAGTAAAGAATAAAGTAAAAATTCAAAAAATGGAGGAAAACAGAAAAAGAGTGAAAGTAAACATAAAACCAAATTTTCATCTCATGATGTTAAAGTTTCTCTTGTCTCTAAAAATTGTCCTGAACAAGTGCATGTTAGAAGAAGCTTCCCCATTCTGTCACATGCAAACCCAAAAACCTTTTCATGTCATTATTGTGGAAAAACTGGTCATAAAATACATGAGTGTAGAACAATGAAGCTAGATGAGCTGGCCTCCAAGAAATTTCATGATGGAAAAACTCAAAACACTCACCATGCAGTTCAAAAGAAGAAAATTCACTGTTACCACTGTGGGAAGTCGGGCCATATTGGAGCCCATTGCTGGCATGCTCAAAGAAAGAGAGTCAATTCAAAATTTGGAAACTCCCCTATAAATAAAAATGTTTTTGGTAGTAAAAATTTTGCTTATGGAAGAATTGGCCACCATGAATTTGAATGCTGGCATGAAAAAAGAGGTAACAATCTCCAGGGCATAACCATCTTAACGAAAGTCCACCCACAAAGATTCAATATTTATTCTGTCAAGAAACATCTGAATTCTGCTATTCACTGTTATTATTGTGGGAGAATGGGTCATATTATGAATAAATGCCATGATTTGGAATTTGATAATAGAAAAACTTGGAAACCTTGGAGTGCACCTGCTAGAGGTGTCACTCAACTAATAAGGCCCAATAGTCTTTGGGTCCCCAAATTTGCAGGTTGATCTTACATTGCAGGTGTGTCTTGAAGAAGGAAAATAAAGGGAAAATAAAACCAAGGCACATAAAGGTTAGTTGAATTTAATTTCTTCTATAGTTTACATCTGTTTCTTTTTAAGTTACAACTGCCTGCATGATCTCTATCCTTCTACTGTGATCAATGTCATGTAATTAATTCATGCTGTTAGGAGGATGCAAACTTGTGATGAATGCTAGATAGTGAATCTCATTCGGAAATTGATCATGTTGAATGATTAGGAATCTTGCATGCAGTTTAACACAATGTCATCATTTAGAGTAGCATTTCTGTGAAATTTAAAAAAAAATAATGTTTGATGGAAATCTCTGCTCACTCAAAGGGGGAGTTTAGTCTATCTAAGGTAGCTAGTCATTAGAGGTATATCCTTCTGAAAAAGAGAACATGAGATTTGGTATCTCTTCTGCTGCTGAGCTCAATGTATCTGGTCTTTTGTGAGCTGATATCTCTTCTAGTGGAGTGCCACTGTTTCTGGTTCAGTAAGCTAGATGCTACCTTGTGGATGTTTAAAATCTTGATAGGCTATGCTTTGCTCTAATGGGAGTCATCTTGTGGTGTCTAATGAATTTGAAAATTCTGTTGCGGGCTCTGTCATTGGTGTGAGCTTAAGTTTGCATGAGAAGTTTGTCTGAAGACTGAATGATGATTGATTTATTGAGAGATGTGCTGGTGGGCTGTTAGCCGTTTAAGTTGTGGCTTTTGGAAATGCTCTTACCTTGCTCACATATGGCATTCATCCTCCTCACCTTGTCATTGGTCTATCTCTCCTATCATTCTCTGTCTTCTAAATATTTCTGGTTGTCCTAGTAAGGGGGAGTAGTATATATAAATACTGTCACCTTTACCCTCTTCAATAAATAAATGCCCAGATCACTCTGAACCAAAAACATCTTGCTGATCTAAATTGAGATGTAATTTATAGTGTATGAACATTAAATCTTATCCGAATAGTTCTCACAAATTACAATGAGTGATTTTTCAATGATTTTGAAACAGTCCAAATTGGAAACTTCTCTGTAGAAGGTCTAATATCTGGAAATCTTTAGTAATAAGCCAATCTGTTGGAAACCTAAGGTATATATGTTTTTTACGTCTTGTTAAAGAGATTTTTCTGACAAAAGAACTGGGAATACGCCATGATATAAAATAATGAAATAAATTTGGCAGAGTAATGGCATGACATTTGAGAAACTGACCATCCGTTTCAAAGAAATTCAGAGGTTATGTCATGATAATTAATGCTAACTCTGTTCAACATATGAAGTATGAAAGTTAATTGCACTGAGTAACCAGGGATTCTGGTATTTGATAGACATGTCTCCTTGTGTAAAAAGGTGTAGTTACATTGGAATACTCAATAAAAGTTTTTTTTAATAGATTAAAAAAAGGGGAGAGGAGTAATGAAATATATATGGTTGACCCAAGGGTTCTCTCAGTTAATCTCTACAGACTTAAGAAAAATATAAAACTGGGTTCTTCAATCAGATTTTGGCTAATGAAAAGGACCCGTAAGATTAATGACTTTCCTGTTTGAGTTGTTTCCCATATTAAGCTGTTTTATTTTCAGTGACTTCAATTCATTTGAGATATCTTGTGAAGAGCTAACCTGTGAGATATAATCTCATATTCCGTAAATTGCTTCTCTACGAAGAAAGGCACCTTATTTTAAGTTAAGGGTATTTTGGGTATTATCTACTGAAGATTGGTAAAGTTGGAAGTATTCCTCTATATACGAAACCCTATCTACTTTACCATCTTACCCTTTCTTTCGAAGCTGAAGCGTCCTCCCGCTCCGTGTCTCCTTTGCGCGTGCACAACCTGCAACCCTTCGCTTCTCCAACCTTTCTCTCCTCCCAGTGCACCCCCTCTGTCTCCACATTTCGCCTCTCCTCCATCCCTGCTGCCGCCATGTCTACTTCGTCAGCCGTGAGCAAAGGGAAGAGGAAAGCAGTGGAGTAGCCGCAGCCAGAAGATGCTATGTCCACGGTGGCCGCAGTACAATCTCAAGGGACGAAAAGGCAGAAGAAAGTAGCTTCTACCACGAGGAAGGGAGATACGTCTATAAGGCCTACAGAGAAACCTCTGCTAGTATTAGAAGCCAAGAAGATTATACCCCCTCGGTATATTGACTTTACTGATCAAGAGATGGCTTCCGAGTTCCCTAAGGTGCTTGAGCTGTTTGAGTTCCAATAATGGAAAGAGTTCTTAAGCATGCATAGGGTGTATTGCCATAATCTGGTAGCAGAATTCTACAGCAACTTGAGGTACGATGATGATAATTTCACAGTTTCCTCTCTGGTCAAAGGAAATGTGATAGAGCTATCTAGACAGTCCCTTCATAGGACTCTAAGAGTTCCTATAGATGGAGAGGTCGAAGGAGGGTTTACATTTAATTTACATGATGTTTTTGCCATCATCACTGATTTACCTAGAAACATCCATGACAAGCAACAGACTAAGCTCGATCATTACAACACCAACAAATTTTTTGCACCCAAGAGACTACCCCATCACATCCTCACCTCTATGATTACTCCACAAGTAGGAGGAAGGGCTAGACTAACAGATTCTCAACGGTTTATTCTCTACTGTTTACTAAAGAAAATTAGAGTCTGTCTGCCGCATGTAATGATTCAAGTCATAGGAACCTGTAAGGAGTCAAGAAGATATTTTCCTTTTGCTGCTCCTTTAACTACAATCTTTAAAGAGGAAAACATCTCCCTAGATGGTGAAGTTGTGTCATTAATCCCCAAGATAAACATCTACAACATGGTTTTCATTAATACCTTCATGAGGAAGAAAGGAACTAAACGAACGAGTACTTCTGCTGCAAAGGATACTCCTTTGGAAAGAGATATAGAAACCCAGGATGAATCAGTGTCTGAACAGCCCACTCAAGAAACTCACATTCTTGAGTTGATTCAAAGTGAAAGTCAGTCAGCTCAGTCACCCTTGGAACCTATTCGTCAGAAGGAGGATCAACCTCCAGCTCAAGTACAAGCAACTGAAGGGTTTGATGAGCAAGAACTACAACTGGACCCAACTGCAGCTACAACACCTAAGGTACCTCAGATCCATGAAATAATTGAACATGATGTTCAGGATGAGAACATTATTCAGGAATTAGATCAACATATCCATGAGATATTTAATGAATTTGGACAGCAGTCTCATGAAAGACTAGTCACTAATCAAGCAGAGCCGGAGCAGGAAGAGGCTCCAATAGAAGAACAACCTAGTGACAGAGAAAAGGAAGCTATCCCAGATGAAGAGGAAATGGCTAAATTGGTCGATGAGGTTATGAAAGAAGCTGCTGAAGTGATTTATGAAGAAATTGCCGAATATGTGGTCAATGATCAAGAAGTTGAACAATGATGAGCTCAAGGATCTACTGAAGAAGAAGTATCACAAGACTATGTCATCGGACCTGCCCTTTACAACAGAATGTATGCAAGAATGTCTTTCTCTCAGGTTCCTGAATATGGTCAACACCTTGGAGAATTGATTAGTCTTGGCATACCACCTTCTCCACCCCCTGAACAGCATCATGAGTACTTCACTGAGTTGCCAGATTCTAGTGCTTCCACATCTAGTACACATGGAACAAATGCTGAATCTAATCTTGCTCAGATGTTATCTAAGTTGACAGAGATTGTACTCAATCAGAATGACTTGATGAACAAACAGTTTTTGTTCCAGACTGTTCAAATAGACAGAGTAGAGGGCCGACTGAAACAACTGGAAAAGATTGTGAAAGTTCAAGGAATAGAGTTTTTAACTGCTAAACGAAAGACTGATGAAGCAGTACGAGAGATTTCAGGATCTCTTATGAGTATCAACACTCGAGTGGGTGACATGGTCAGCAAAATTCAAGATACCCAAATCTCCATATTCAGTAATATGGGTAAAAGGGCACAGTAAACAAGATAGCGACCAGTCAGCCAGAAATCACCACAAAGTTTGAACTTGTCCAGTCTAATTTGCAGACATTATCAGAGACCATTAAACAAGCTTTCAACAAACGAGAGTCAACCGCCTCTCTAGTGGAAAGGCTGGGGAACACTATGCATCAGAAACTTGATAAACTGGCAGATTCCATTAGAGATCTTTATACTTCTTTGTTAAACAGGCCTCCCTTCTCTGGCTCAAGCTCAGCATATCCTCCAAGAGACAGGAGGAGCTACCGAGGTCACTAGTTTCTACCAATTCCCCATTTTTTTTGATAATGACAAAGGGGGAGAAGAAGACCTCATGTATGAAGAAGACCTGATATTAGAAGACCTCATGTATGAAGAAGACCTGATATTTTTTTTTGCTGGGTAGCTGCTGGGTATATGCTGCAAAGAAGACCTCACTTTTGCTACTATCAAAGAGGAAGATGTGATGCTTCTAATACCTTTCTTTTTGTGAAAAGAGATGTACATTCAAACACTAATGTTTGCTTTCTTAATACACACAGAAGCATTTTCTTGTTCTTACATGTTGCATAGTTGTTGTTTTTTGTTCGGTTGCACAATTGTTTGAATGCTGAGTATTGAATATTTTTTTTGGTTTAATGATACATGACTCATAGTTGTCATAATCAAAAAGGGGGAGACTGTTGAAACCCTGGTTTTGATAATGACTTTCTATGAATCATGTTTAGATTAAGGTGTTTAAATCCTTCAATTCTATCTGCTATGTTTGGTTCACTTGGTGCATGTTATTTCATAAGAGAAATCATAGTCAGTGCATGTGTTATCCTGCTAGAGATCTAGCTCGGTGCTAGTCTAGCTTTGTTATGCATTTCTCGCATAAGTGCTTACCTCGGTGCAAGTTTCTGTTCACACACACACACACTATCGTTTCGCTTCTCCCTCGGTGCATTACTTGTCTCATACATAAAAGGGTCAGTGTATTTCAATGAAGCATGCGCATTTAGGTCATTGCATATCTTGCCTTTGCATCACACCTCTCGGGGTCGATGCAAGTATTTAGGTCCATGCATATCTTGCCTTTGCATCACACCTCTCGGGGTCGGTGCAAGTATTTAGGTCCGTGCATATCTTGCCTTTGCATCACACCTCTTGGGGTCGGTGCAAGGTTTCACTTAGATAGGATATCTCCATCTCGGTGAAATGTTTCACTTAGATAGGATATCGCCATCTCGGTGCAAGTTCTGATTTGGACGGGATTTCTTGACTCGGTGCAAGCTCTGTCTTGCATCTTTCTTTGTCAGTGTATTCTTATTGTTGGGTCCCATAGTGCAGGAACACAGATCTAGAGGGGGGGGGTGAATAGATCCTTCTACTAAAAACTATGTCCAATTAAAAACATAAACTAGCGCACAGTGGAATTAACAAGATTGATAAGATTGAGGAATTTAATCTAAGCAGATTTAAACTTAATTCACTCAATCTCGCCGAGCTCACACGATTGCATAAACAGATAAGATAGTAAAGCACACAATCACAAAGATCAAACCACAAGACACGGAGATTTTTAAGGTGGTTCGGGACCACGACGGGCTCCCTACGTCAACCCCTCACCAAACCGGTGAAGCTTCACTGCTGTAAAAATAGCCCGGGGATAAATCCCCACACACACACGGAGCCAAGCTCCAACACACACACGTAGGGCGAAGCCTACACAACCACACGGGAGTAAACTCCTAACCACACACGGGGAACACACCCCAAAATATGTCCAAGCACACACGCAGATAAACTCCTCACAACTCGACACGCACACGTCAACACAAACACTCGGAGAACCCTTTCTCCGAACACCCACACAAAGTATTCTTTCAGATGTATATGAAACGAAGACAAATATATGCTATGACCCCCCAAACAAACTCTATAGATAGAAACTAGAAAGATGCATCAAAAATAAAGCTCCCCCTTCTTCAACAAAATCTGGTTCTCCTTGGCTCGTTGATGGATGTTCACGATTTCAACATCATCTTCTTCCTCTCCTCAAGCCACTCCTCTTTTCCTTCTTCCACGAGCTCTAGATCTTCACGGATGTAGATGATATCTTCCTTGCAAGAGCTCCACCACGTTTTTCCCCTTTTCTTTACCTATACGAAAGAACAAATGAGCATTAGGGTTCAAATCATTAAATTTGGAGCTGATGTATATATACAAGTTATGCTGGCCAAATGACCCATAAAACCCTCTTAAAACATGTTAAAAACACCCTCATATGTCTAGGAAACATACAAATTGATCCTTGTGTCCATCAAAACTTCAACTCTCAAATGCTTCAATACCCAAATGTTAATAATCATGCCAAATGCAAAGCATGTAGAAAAGCATGGGAACTCATTCATTCAAATGACATTCTTGTTGATAAAAACTAATATTCATGAAGCCTTGTTTTACGACGAACATTGTCATAAACATAGAATCCATAGAATCCTCAAATCACATGTATCACATGCATCACACACATTAGTAAATATCCAATCAAGCAAACATGTTTTCTCATGAATTCTCATTGAGTACAAGGCATATGCATTCTTTCAAGCAAGTTTTCCACAAATCAATATCTTCTAGAACATGACTCCATAGCAAGAGAACAAGGATGATTTAAGCACTTGAAAACATGAAGAACCATTCAAGCACAAGGCCAAGCAACAAAGTCATTTTGTAATCATCAAAATCACATACACAACAATCTCCCTCATTTTGATGATGACAAAATATTATGCATTGATGCTCTCTCCCCCTTTGACATAATCAGAACTGGGGATCAACAAGGAGAATTCATGATAGCAGTAAAGCCAAAAACAACATTGCTTTCTCCTCCTTTGGCATAATCAGTACAGACATGCACAATCAAAACTTGGGCAGGAGAATTCCAGAGCTATTCTCAAAAACTATGCACATGGTTGTAGTTCAAGAAAAATGCTATGATCATGAATTATGCAAAGAATTACAACCTCTCCCCCTTTGTCATTGACAAAAACTGACGGACAATGGGGTTATAAAGAGAAACAATATGCACAATATGCATGAACTAATTGCACAACTTTGAAATGTAAATGTGGACAATATGGGCACGCAGAATGCAAGTAAGATGATCTAGTATGATTGATATCCAAGCACATAGATATATATACATGCAACATAGCTCTCCCATTTTATTTAAAGTGAAGGGATAGGTGTACGAAAAGTGCAGGTGAGTCATTAAGATCAGAGTGCTCATGATTACACCTAGAGGAGTATGCAGATAGATAGGAGAAGACGTACAATAGATCATGTAGTTAATCAAATTTTCAGAATACATATCAAATCAAATTACCATGTGTAAGTGAGTAACATGAGAATGAATTCTAGCCATATGGATAACCAGATTTTCAATTAAACACAATAATAATTTCACAAACTGCATTTCTTTCTAGAGAGCAGTGTATTGGAGGCTTCGCTCTACCTCAATCAAATTTATCATCAAAAGTTTTCACACTGACAATCTGAATTTTTCTAAGAATGATCAGGTTCAAATAATTCCTTTTTAAGCGAGGAGACAAATGGAGCTCATGCCAGAATCCCCGGTTACTCAGAATACTGAACTATTTCACCTCATTTTGAGCAGAGATACTATAGTACAACACTTTTCATAAATGAACCACATCACGTCTCAGGTGACATGTGCCCAATTTACTCAGTGAGACTAAGTATTGCTCTGCCATTCATTTCATCCATTTTTTTTGTATGCGGAGGCAGGCAGCTTTTTCCTCAACTGTCTCGTTATCATTCATGCAGCAAGTTGAATTACTTTTGTAACACCCGAGAATTTTAAAATAGAAATATACAAAAAAATTTATATATATATATATATATATATATATATATATTTAATTATTAAACTCATATTCTAATTCTATTGATTTAATCAATTAAAACATTTAATTACCAATAGATGCTTTAGAAGATGCCGAATTATATTTTAGGAAATGTCAATTTATATTTTCAATCACTTAGGAAATTAATATTACACTATTCCAAAGAAATAGGAAATAGGTTATATAGATAGTGTTTTAAAGGATAAACATCACTTTTACAAGATGCCAATTCATATTTTCATGATTTAGAAAATTTCATATTTCAACTTTTTCATTATATAATTATTTTGAAGAAATAAGGGTATACAGATGAAGTGTTAAAGGATAAACATAATTTAAAAAGTGAGAAAGGGTATATAGATAATTTTGGTTAGTGCAGAGTGAATACAAAAATCTCCGTTCAAAATAACGACATATGTTAAGTCGTTATTTTCTAAACGTGAATAGTGACATGAATAGCGCCACTTTTTATTTAAAAAGAATTTTTTAAAAGAATTTATATGTAAAAATAGAGAAAAATGTAAGGATCTCACCCCTGAAATTTCACAAACAAATTCCATCAATTTTTAAAGATAAAAATCTTTGAAGTTTAATATGAAAATCTTAACTTATGAAATACACGACCCTCTCTGGGGCGTCATTTCTTTTCCGACAATTATCACGATCATTCTATCCCTCCAGCCTGTGTAGGCTGTCAACCCACTAAATACCCTATAATTCTGGATCTTGTCTCCCATCCTGTCGACCCTAAGGTTATAAAATACACTATATTCTCCATATTTGGTTAGTTCGACGGCTAGATACAGGAACACGTTTTGAAGAGTTGCAGAAGAAGGGAAGGGCTACTTCTTCCTCTCCTGTCAACTCCTGTCACTTCACAGAGGTAGGTGTTCTCAAATCCTTGCCTAACTAGTAGCTAATAGGTTAATTGATTCATGTTTAGAGTTCGATCAACTAGTCAACCATGCTATATATATCATCTGACTTTACCGTAATCAAGCAATAATCATGTATGTATCATGTTATTTTGATAGCCTATTACATATCACCATGATCTTTAAGAGTTTAAACTTAGTTTGTTACTATGATTTTTATGAGTTTTTGAACATATTTTATCACACTAGTTTTACAGTATTAATAACCATGTTTTAAACCTTAATATATAGTCTCTGTTAACATAATATGTTCATAGTTTAAAGACACGGAGGCTCCCAGCCCTCTGGTAAATGGGGCCCCTGACCAGGGCGCCATTTTCAAAATTGAAGATTGTTAGCACAGTCGTCATTTAAATGAAGACACCACCAAGGTCATCAATTCGATTTCTAGAATTTTGAGTGATTGATAATTCACCACATTCAAAAATCCATAACTATCAAACTAAAGCACGAAATTTTTGCATGAACATGTTTCTGGATTCCTGATATTTTTCTCAACACATTCGTGCCATTACTTCCTGATTCGGAGTTTTTTTCACACTGATGAATAGTGACACCTCTCTGTAATTGGCGCCCCTGACCAGGGCGCCAATTTCAGAATTGAAGACTGCCCGAGAGGGCGTCAATTAATTGAAGACATGCACCATGTCGTCAATTCCATTTTCTAGAATTTTCAGAAATCAATAAATCAACGCATTCAAAAATCTATAACTAATAAACTGGACCTTGAAAATTTTGACAGAATATACATCTGTGACCCTGAGATTTTTCTCCATCTGACCATGTCTTCAGATTCTGATTTGGAGAAACTTTTTTGAAATGAACAGTGATTTGAGTCACAAAACATATCTGCTAGGTGAAAATCACTGAATTGAAGACGGCCCTTAAGTCTTTCATTTCAGAATTGAAGATGCTTAAGTCTTCAATTACTGAATTGAAGACGGCCCTTAAGTCTTCAATTTCAGAATTGAAGACGGCCCTTAAGTCTTCATTTTTAGAATTGAAGACGGCCCTCAAGTCATCAATTACTGAATTGAAGACGGCCCTTAAGTCTTCAATTTCAGAATTGAAGACGGCCCTCAAGTCTTCAATTAATTGAAGACTGCTCATAGGGGCGTCAATTCTGTTTCATGAGGAATTAAAGTTATAACATTATAAAATTCATATCTGTGAAACCAAAACTTAGTAATTATATCTGAACATGTTTCTGGACTCCCAAGGAATTATACTAAGTATTCATATCCTTATTTTTGAATTTCGAGAAACTTTTTCTAAATGAATAGTGCTTTGAGTCACAAAACGTATCTCCCAGGTGAAAAACATAGAATTGATGATGGCCCTTGAAGAGGCGAAATCTCGCGCTATGTCCTGAGAGGGCTGTGGATCACCAGAAGATGAACTGCAAGACAGGAAAACGTATCAGAGGGCCCAGGGGGTTTCCTTGGGGAAAAACCCTCCGATGGTTAAGTCAGTAGAGCTGTGATGTAAGCAATAATGGGAGGAGAAAAACTAGTGCACGAGATTCCTCTCCACCAGAGGGGTGAAGCGGATTGTGCTCAGGAGTTTGGGTGTATGAGTGCCGTAATGGCCCTTACCTTCCACCGGAGGGTATCCCTTGTTTAAATAGTACGCCGCCTTCAGGAGTCCTGCAAGCTGAGGGGTTTCCGGCGGGAGTTACGTCCTCAACGTGGGTTTTCATGGCCTTATCGTGGGAACGTTATCGCCTCGAAATCCGGTGGCTTCTTGATTCCCCTGTCCGTTGGGGACTCTTAACGGCAGCACGAACGGATAATATCCGGTCTGGCCGAGCTTCTGAAATGCCAGCCCTGTCCGGGCGATGAGCATAGCTCGGCGAAAGAGGGGTCGGATAGGTCGGCGAATGCCTGTCTCTCCCGGGCGGGGAAACAGCTTGGGCCGGACCCTCCTTGTGACCTGACCATTACTCGGGCCCTCCGAGCCTAGGGGCCGCCGGGGAGAGTTGGTTCCTCGAGTGTCTGTTCATTGGGCTTTTCTTTCCTAAGTGGGCCCTGTGGGCTGTCACTCAGGTGAGCTTGCCTCGTTGGACCCTGTTGGGTCTTGTTGGGCTGCTCTTTGAGTGGGCTGTAGAAATTCCCCTCTCTACTTGTCCCCCTCCTACTCCCGAGCCATGGAGGCTCGGTCGAGTAGTTTTTGAGGCTTTGGACCGGCGTGGCTCAGGTGGGTGGAATTCTGTTGGCGTTATGGAGCCACGTGTAGTGGTCGCCTGGGCCCGTAATGATGATCCTGACGGATTTGAAAAGAAGGGCCCCCCCTTTTCTCAGAGCACGGAACGACGCGCCACCTTCCTCCAGGGTTTTATAGGCGTTGGGCGTTGTTCGTCATTCTAGGCTTCTCAGGGTTTTAGGCTTTCCTTAGTTTCTTTGCTTCTGGGGCTCCTTGATGCGCCGTGAGAGCACAATGGAGACGCAAAGTCTTGCGGCGGCGTTTGAGGAGTTGGCGAGGATAACCGCGGAGGCGGTCCGGCAACTTCCTTCCCCCCCGGAATCTTCGAGCTCGCGCGAGGGATCATCTTCCAGCTCGATGGTGGATCTACCTTTGGAAATCGAGCAGGTGAGGCGACAGCCCGTCCCCAATTACAGTGAGTTGGGGGAACCCGAGGTGAGGAAGCTGGAGCATCGTTTTCGCTTCCCTCTCAGGTACAGCTTTGCTGCCGCCGCCCCATATGAGACGAGTCTGGACAGCCGCACAGGGCACATTTGCACTTTCCTTCTGGCTTGGAAGAGTGGGTTCCGCCTTCGCTTCGAGCCTTTTGTACTTAAGCTTCTCGAGTTTTTTCGGTTGGCGCCTATTCAGTTGGTGGCTAACTCGTATCTCCTTCTTTCCGCCTTTCGGATTCTCTGTCGTCAGCACAACATTTTTCCTTCCTTGGACCTCTTTCACTATTTTTTCGAGTTGAAAGCGCACCCGTCGGCGGGAAAGGGCTTCTACTTTATCCAGGCGAGGAGGAACAGGAGTTGCATCTCACTCACAGCGAAGGACTCCTCGCACAAGGGGTGGAAGACCCAATTCTTCTGGGTGAAGGCGGAGGCGACGGATGAGTCTTGGAGATGTCTGGTCTTACCCAATTTTCATCCGAATCTTCCCCCTTGCCAAGAGGAGTTCCCTCCCCACGTGGAGCGGCAGGCCGCTCGTGTAATGCCCCGGATTTTTTAGATACTTCTTCGTGGATCCCGGATCTGGTTTCTCGGAGTGTCCAGCTCCGTTGTGTCCGAAATTTTGTTTCGGACATCTTTCGCGTTCGGATCGGCGCGATCCGGAGTCGTTTTGGAGGCCCGGAGGCGTTCCGCGGCTTTTTCCGCGTGTGTTTTCCGATTCCCGCCGTGGGTTTTGGCTTTCCCTTCGGAACCTCGTTGCGGGTGAACCGGGCCGTTCACCAGGGCGCGAGTGGTACCGTTGCGATCGGTGCGCTCCGAGGATCGCGAGGGTGTGATTTTCTATTTTTCTAGATTTTTCCAATTTTCCAGATTTTCCTATAAATAGCTTTTATCTCTCTCCCCCTCTCATTTCTCATTTCTCTCCCTCTCTCTTCTCACGCTCTCTCCTCTCTCCCTCTCTCTCCGGCGGCCGACGGGGCGGAGCATGGGCGAGGCGGGGACGGCGCGGGCGAGGCACGGGCGAGGATGGATGAGGATCGAGGTGGTGGAGGCGCGTAGAAGCTCGGCCGTGAGTTCGTGGAACGGCGAGGCTTCAACGGCGTTTTCTTCGTGGATCGGCGTCCACGGTGCGCGTAATCTTCGGTGGAGGTAGGGTGATGGACCCTCAGCCCGTGTACTTCCTTTCCCGCGAGTTTCGTAGGCCGTGGTGAGCCGAGCGGGCTAAACGGGGCGTTTTGGGCAAAATGCAAGATTTTGGGGTGTGAGCCGGATCTCCCGTTCTATGGTGTTTTTGGGCGATCCAGGGGTTTAGATGCATGCCTAGGAGCTTGGGGGAGGTTTTCCCTTTTGTTTCCCCTTCACCTGGGGGTGAACGGGGCGTGGCATGGCTTTTCCCGCGGTTTCTACCGTTTCCGGGCACGGACTGAGAACGCGCTATACTCCAGTAGCGCGTTCCTGAAGGTCGCGCTGCCCCGACCGAGCGCGTTCATCGGAGAAGATGAACAGTTTGGCGGTTCCTGTCGCGCTATAGGGCTATGGCGCATTCTGGACTATCGCGCTATGGAAACATAGCGCGACCTGGCTTGTCGCGCTATAGGTTCCTAGCGCGATCTGCGTTGTCGCGCTAGGGTTCCCTAGCGCGTTCCGGCTTGTCGCGCTAGGTGATCCTAGCGCGATCGTACCTGTTGTCTTGTGCTCCCCTTGGGCCGTGTGTGTCTCGGACACCCCGTGGACTTCCGTGACCGTGTCTTTGGGTGTCTAGAGGGTTGGGTTACCTCGATTAACGTGCCCATCGGTTTAAGGGTCTGTGAGACCTTCTGGTGTTCCGATTGTGTTGTGTTGGTCCCCGGTCGACCCGGTTGTGACCCAGTGGTCGACCTTTGGCCTTGTGAGTGTCCCGGGTACCCCGTGGGTTCTGTGTCCGCGTTTCTGGGGTGTCGGGAGGGACCGTGTTTCCTCGATTAGCGTGCCTATAGGTGTGGTGGGTCCGGGTGACCTCACATGTTCCTGGCTTTCGGGTTACGCTTGATCGAGTCACCGTGTGTCGGTGTGTGTGCGGTGGGGTCTCCCCCGCATATCATGGGTTCCTTTGGAAGGCGATTCCCGTGTGGGCCATGTGTTTGGCCTTGGACTGCGAGTCCAGTTATCCGGCCTGGGGCTGGAGGTTTCCCGCTTGCTTCAAGATGTGAAATCGAGATGGCGGCTTGTGTGCTGCCCTGGGAATCGTGCTTCTGTGTTTTCCGTGTGGCCCGTATGGGTGGCCTTAGTCCTTTGCGTTCCCTTCCCGAGGGAGTGGTCTTGGCGACTCGTGAGTTGTCTCGGTACTTGTGCTATCGTGGTTTTAGACCTAGAGATTGGACTAGATTGACGGCCTTGTGTTGTTGCGTGCAACGGTCTTGACCCCGAGTCTTGTGACTCAAGGACCGTTGGGTGTAGTGCGTCTAGAGGACTATCCAGAGTCCAGTGACTTAGCGTCACTTGGGTTTTCTCGACTCTCGCGCACGGTGTGTGCGTGACCGTGGACTGCGAGTCCAGTGTCTTCTCCGACTGTGGTCACCGTGTGACAGGGCCGGTACGTGGGGTGGTCCCCGTACGTCGTCGGATTCGGACGTTGTTTTCCGTTGACTTGAGAGTCTACTCCTTCAGTGACCCTCCACTAGTCGTAGCCCACCAGTACGAGGTGCTGGTCTCACCTGGGAGTGGTGTACGGGCACCCACCTTTCGAGACGGTTTGCGGACCGGTTACCGTAGGCCCCTCGTCGGTAGCCAGAGTCCGGCTACGGGGGAAAACCGGTCAGAGGACCAGACCTAGTGACGCAAGGTCTGTGTGTGCACACGTGGTTGGGGGTGGTTGGACCCACATCGACGGGTGTGACCCCAGCTAGTTACTTGTTTGTGGTTACTTGTACGGTGTTCGCGCCTCGGGTAGGACCTACCACGTCAGGCGGTTCACCTGCGGTGCGGTGTAAGACGTCAGGGGACGCTACCGGCTGTGCTTCTAGTAGGTGGTACTCCTGTCGAGTACGGAGTGACAGACTGTCAGTCTCTGTGTCTTTGACCTTCGGGTTTTTGGTCATGTTGACCGGTGAGTTCTGTTGTTTCATCTTGGCGCGTGTGTCGGTTCTTGCACCGTGAGATTAGTGCTAGTGGCTTTACCGAGGTTGGGTCTTGTTGTGCGGTACCCGCGATCGGATGGTCGGGGTTGCACCTTGGACAGCGTGTCCAGGTCGGCTGTGTCCGGGGGACAGGCCTCTGCGACATGGTTGCCGTGTGTTGTTACTTCGGTAGGTGGTACTAGCGTGGTTCGGTAGCTTCGACTGCGTGGTCGAGGTCTGCCTTCTTGCAGTAGGAGTAGCTGTAGTGCCGAGTTTTGACCGGCCACCGGTTTGCTGTTCCTGCTGTAGTTGTAGCTTCCTTTCCGCTACCGCCGTTGTTTCCGGTTGGGGTTCCGCGGGATCCCTGCTGAGTCTCTGTTTTGGAGACTCATTCCCTGCTTTTCAGGTGCAGCGGTTCTTCCTCGTGGTTTGAGGGTGCGGAGCGGAGGTTCTCAGTTGCCAGCTTGCCGGGCCGAGTGTTCACTTGGCATGTGGTACGTTTTACTGCTTTAGACTGTACTTTCTGTTGGACTGGACGCTGTTGTAGCTGTAGTTGTTCTTTCTTTCAGCTTGTTGTTGTTGGTTGTCCTGCTTTATTTCTGCAATTATCTGTGATGCTTATGTAGTTTCCACACCATCCTTTTAACCCTTCCGAGTCTTCGGACTCGTGGGTGGCGGTACGAGTCTCGGGTTATCGGGCCTTCCCGGTAATCAGATTCTCGGGTCGTTACAGCTGCTCTGATACCAGCTGTAGCGACCCGAGAATCCGATTACCGGGAAGGCCCGATAACCCGAGACTCGCACCGCCGCCCACGAGCCGGGAGGGCTCGGAAGGGGAGAGGGCTGTAATGCCCCGGATTTTTCAGATCCTTCTTCGTGGATCCCGGATCTGGTTTCTCGGAGTGTCTAGCTCCGTTGTGTCCGAAATTTCATTTCGGACATCTTTCGCGTTCGGATCGGCGCGATCCGGAGTCGTTTTGGAGGCCCGGAGGCGTTCCGCGGCTTTTTCCGCGTGTGTTTTCCGATTCCCGGCGTGGGTTTCGGCTTTCCCTTCGGAACCTCGTTGCGGGTGAACCGGGCCGTTCACCAGGGCGCGAGTGGTACCGTTGCGATCGGTGCGCTCCGAGGATCACGAGGGTGTGATTTTCTATTTTTCTGGATTTTTCCGATTTTCCGGATTTTCCTATAAATAGCTTTTCTCTCTCTCCCCCTCTCATTTCTCATTTCTCTCCCTCTCTCTTCTCACGCTCTCTCCTCTCTCCCTCTCTCTCCGGCGACCGACGGGGAGGAGCATGGGCGAGGCGGGGATGGCGCGGGCGAGGCACGGGCGAGGATGGATGAGGATCGAGGTGGTGGAGGCGCGTAGAAGCTCGGCCGTGAGTTCGTGGAACGGCGAGGCTTCAACGGCGTTTTCTTCGTGGATCGGCGTCCACGGTGCGCGTAATCTTCGGTGGAGGTAGGGTGATGGACCCTCAGCCCGTGTACTTCCTTTCCCGCGAGTTTCGTAGGCCGTGGTGAGTCGAGTGGGCTAAACGGGGCGTTTTGGGAAAAATGCAAGATTTTGGGGTGTGAGCCGGATCTCCCGTTCTATGGTGTTTTTGGGTGATCCAGGGGTTTAGATGCATGCCTAGGAGCTTGGGGGAGGTTTTCCCTTTTGTTTCCCCTTCACCTGGGGGTGAACGGGGCGTGGCATGGCTTTTCCCGCGGTTTCTACCGTTTCCGGGCACGGACTGAGAACGCGCTATACTCCAGTAGCGCGTTCCTGAAGGTCGCGTTGCCCCGACCGAGCGCGTTCATCGGAGAAGATGAACAGTTTGGCGGTTCCTGTCGCGCTATAGGGCTATGGCACGTTCTGGACTGTCGCGCTATGGAAACATAGCGCGACCTGGCTTGTCGCGCTATAGGTTCCTAGCGCGATCTGCGTTGTCGCGCTAGGGTTCCCTAGCGCGTTCCGGCTTGTCGCGCTAGGTGATCCTAGCGCGATCGTACATGTTGTCTTGTGCTCCCCTTGGGCCGTGTGTGTCTCGGACACCCCGTGGACTTCCGTGACCGTGTCTTTGGGTGTCCAGAGGGTTGGGTTACCTCGATTAACGTGCCCATCGGTTTAAGGGTCTGTGAGACCTTCTGGTGTTCCGATTGTGTTGTGTTGGTCCCCGGTCGACCCGGTTGTGACCCAGTGGTCGACCTTTGGCCTTGTGAGTGTCCCGGGTACCCCGTGGGTTCTGTGTCCGCATTTCTGGGGTGCTGGGAGGGACCATGTTTCCTCGATTAGAGTGCCTGTAGGTGTGGTGGGTCCGGGTGACCTCACGTGTTCCTGGCTTTCGGGTTACGCTTGATCGAGTCACCGTGTGTCGGTGTGTGTGCGGTGGGGTCTCCCCCGCATATCGTGGGTTCCTTTGGAAGGCGATTCCCGTGTGGGCCATGTGTTTGGCCTTGGACTGCGAGTCCAGTTATCTGGCCTGGGGCTGGAGGTTTCCCGCTTGCTTCAAGATGGGAAATCGACATGGCGGCTTGTGTGCTGCCCTGGGAATCGTGCTTCTGTGTTTTCCGTGTGGCCCGTGTGGGTGGCCTTAGTCCTTTGCGTTCCCTTCCCGAGGGAGTGGTCTTGGCGACTCGTGAGTTGTCTCGGTACTTGTGCTATCGTGGTTTTAGACCTAGAGATTGGACTAGATTGACGGCCTTGTGCTGTTGCGTGCAACGGTCTTGACCCCGAGTCTTGTGACTCAAGGACCGTTGGGTGTAGTGCGTCTAAAGGACTGTCCAGAGTCCAGTGACTTAGCGTCACTTGGGTTTTCTCGACTCTCGCGCACGATGTGTGCGTGACCGTGGACTGCGAGTCCAGTGTCTTCTCCGACTGTGGTCACCGTGTGACGGGGCCGGTACGTGGGGTGGTCCCCGTACGTCGTCGGATTCGGACGTTGTTTTCCGTTGACTTGAGAGTCTACTCCTTTAGTGACCCTCCACTAGTCGTAGCCCACCAGTACGAGGTGCTGGTCTCACCTGGGAGTGGTGTACGGGCACCCACCTTTCGAGACGGTGTGTGCACACGTGATTGGGGGCGGTTGGACCCACGTCGACGGGCGTGACCCTAGCTAGTTACTTGTTTGTGGTTACTTGTACGGTGTTCGCGCCTCGGGTAGGACCTACCACGTCAGGCGGTTCACCTGCGGTGCGGTGTAAGACGTCAGGGGACGCTACCGGCTGTGCTTCTAGTGGGTGGTACTCCTGTCGAGTACGGAGTGACAGACTGTCAGTCTCTGTGTCTTTGACCTTCGGGTTTTTGGTCGTGTTGACCGGTGAGTTCTGTTGTTTCATCTTGGCGCGTGTGTCGGTTCTTGCACCGTGAGATTAGTGCTAGTGACTTTACCGAGGTTGGGTCTTGTTGTGCGGTACCCGATATCGGATGGTCGGGGTTGCACCTTGGACAGCGTGTCCAGGTCGGCTGTGTCCGGGGGACAGGCCTCTGCGGCATGGTTGCCGTGTGTTGTTACTTCAGTAGGTGGTACTAGCGTGGTTCGGTAGCTTCGACTGCGTGGTCGAGGTCTGCCTTCTTGCAGTAGGAGTAGCTGTAGTGCCGAGTTTTGACCGGCCACTGGTTTGCTGTTCCTGCTGTAGTTGTAGCTTCCTTTCCGCTACCGCCGTTGTTTCCGGTTGGGGTTCCCCGGGATCCCTGCTGAGTCTCTGTTTTGGAGACTCATTCCCTGCTTTTCAGGTGCAGCGGTTCTTCCTCGTGGTTCGAGGGTGCGGAGCGGAGGTTCTCAGTTGCCAGCTTGTCGGGCCGAGTGTTCACTTGGCATGTGGTACGTTTTACTGCTTTAGACTGTACTTTCTGTTGGACTGGATGCTGTTGTAGCTGTAGTTGTTCTTTCTTTCAGCTTGTTGTTGTTGGTTGTCCTGCTTTATTTCCTATTTCTTTGTGCCTCCACACTCCTTTTAGCCCTTCCGAGCCCTCCCGGCTCGTGGGCGGCGGTGCAAGTCTCGAGTTATCGGGCCTTCCCGGTAATCGGATTCTCGGGTCGCTACAGCTCGTCTGCTGGATAACCGCCAGTCGACCGAGGAGCTGGTGACGCCGGAGAACATCGAACGGTGTTTTCTTACGCGGTTGACGTCGACAAGTACCGCTCTCGAGGTTCTTCTCCTGGGGTGGTAGTTACTTTCTTTCTCCTGACCGGGTCTTCTTCCTTTGTTGCAGACGTGAGGCGGGAACCTCTGGAGGAAGCTACTGAGGTCATTGATCTGGGAGATGACTCGGCGGCCGACGAACCAGATGCTTCTGCGGGTCGCGCCCAAGCCCGAGATAAGGGCAAGGGGGTGGCCCCCGAGGGATCTTCACGACCAACTGGTACGAAGCGCAAGGATCTCACGGCGGGAAAGTTGTGGGAGGCCGCGAAGGCCAGGAAGCGAGCCATAAAGGCAGGTCTTCCTACTACCGCCGGGGGTGACTCCGGCTCGGCGGCGCTCCCCTCTCGGGGGCAAGATGGGGCCGACCCCTAGGGGCCAGCTCCCCCACCTGCAAGGCGAGAGGGGGCCGAGGAGACCGGGGGCCCTTCAGAGGGCGGCGATGGGTCGGCTCTCCCCCCCAAGGAGGTAGAGGGGGCCGATGTTGAAGTAGTTGACGCTGAGACCGGGGGATCGGTCGAAGTTGATGATGTCTCGGTCGGCGAGGTGCGGGCCGAGGCAGGCAGGGCTGGGGGTTCGCCCGCGAGGGCGTTGCAGCCCCAAGTGCTTGAAGTTCCCGGTGCGGTCGATCCCGCGCCGCCGGTCAAGGTTGGGGGTTCGCCCGGGGAGGCGTCGCAACCCCAACCGACCGTGGTGCGCGAGGCAGTCAGCTCCGTCGCTCGAGCAAAGCCTTCTGGCGGGGTGCCCAGGGCGGAGCGATTCCCTCTGCCGGAGCCCTTGGAAGGGCTCAGTATTACGGGCGACCTGTATCGGGTCTGCCGGTCGATCGCAGCAAGGACGAAGGGGGGAGAAAGGCGCAATACCCCCCCCCCCCCCCCGGGATCCTTGATGTTCTGATGGAGGGCGGCCTGGTCATAGCTCGGTCAGCGGCTTTGATGTCGGAGGCGCACGCCCGGACGGAGGCGGAGCGGTCGAACCTCGCCTGGGCCCTTGGGGGATGCGAGAGGAAACTGGCCCGACTCAAGGGGGAGCATGAGGGGCTCCGATAGGAGTTTTTCGCATTCCGGGAGGTGGCGCGGGCGAGCCGACTGGAAGCCAGGGTCCTGATCGAACAGCTCGCCAAGACCTAAGAGTCTCTTGAGAGGACAAGCCGATCCCTAGAGGAGGAGCGTCTGCGTCGCCTCGAGCTAGACAATCGCTGGGAGCTCGAACGCGCCGAGCTGCTAGATCGGGTGGAGGTGGCGGAGCGCCTCTGCTCTGAGGCTGAGGTGGACCGGGCCCGGGCGGAGGACCGTGCGGCCGAGGCGGAGCGGGCTCGGGTCGAGCTCGTCGGAAGGGAGGGGCAGATCGAGGCGGAGGCGATCGAGCGCTATAGGAGCTCGGATGCCTACTCGGCCGACCTGGTGGAAGCTGCCCTACCCTATTATGAGGTAGCACTTCGCCGGGGCGCTCGAAAGGGGTTCAAGAAGGGCTATCGTCGGGCGATAAACTACGCCGACGAGTAGAACTCCGAGATCGAGTTCCCCTTTGGCCAGCGTCATGACTCGGATGAGTCAGTTTCTAGCTCCTCATCGTCGGTCGCGGAAGATTCGGAGGGGTCTCCTCCATCGGGGTCATCGGCTCCGGGCGTTTCGAGAGGGCTCACGACCAAGACAGTTCTCGCACAGGCGAGGTCAGTGTCCGAGCCGGCCGTCACCGAAGGTGCCGGGTGATGAGGACATCAAGAGCTTATGAGTTGTATTTTGTGTATTGGCTTGGATTGGTGTGTATTATGGGTTGTATTGGCTTGAAGTGTATTTAATTTTTGATTTCTTTCATTTGGGCCATCCTTGTAAGGCTTATATCAAGCCAATGGGCCATTTGTTATGTCAAGTCCAAGGCTAGGTTGCCATTAGTAGAGTCCATTAAGAGTGTTACTTCATAGTGGGTCATTAAGGCACTTAAGGCCCAAATTGCGTTCCACTCTCTCATGGGCCATCTAAGTGGGAGTGGCCCAAGTCTAGCATGATCTAATGGGAGGCTCTTGGCCCATGAATGGCCTTGGCCCATGGAAGGGGGCGCAAGGTTCCTTGTCTTATTAGGCATGGTAGTTGTGGTTTAGGTGGTGTTTGAATAGATCTAGTCCAAGGTTGAATAAGTATGGTCAAATTAGATTAAACTAATGTATTAAATGTGTGATTCACATTGTATCCCAGCCCTTCAATCCAAACCCCTAGATCCAAGGGTTGAGGTTGAGTTTGGTTGGCATCCTATATAAGGTTGTATTTTTCATATTGAAGCAATTAATGAAGAGAAAATAGGCATTTGCCCCCAAGTGAGATTTGCGCCCCTCCCCTCTCTCTCCCTGGTTCCTCCACCCCCTCTCCCCTTTCTAGAGTGTAACCCCTTCCCCCTTGATCCCCTCCAGCATCTGAAGCAACTCCGGTGATCGCCGCCGCCATCGTCTTGCCGCCGATGCGTCGTTGCCAACGGTTTCGGTGGTTCTGTCCACCCAGGATAGGTTCCTCTTCTCTGAATTTCTGCTATCACTCCCTTCATCTTCTGAAGCTCAAACTTTCAGGGTTGGTTCCCCTCTAGAACCCTTATCCCCAAAAAACAAATCACGTCAAAATTCATCCTTTAGCTATTTTTTGATTTTCGTCCAAGTCCAAGTTCCAGATCTGTCCTGGTTCTGTTTACTGTTCATCAGCTCTGAGTTTATCCCATTCGAACCATCTTTTTATTTTTGTTGGGTCGTCGAAATTTATTGGGAGTTCTGTCCACATCCCTCTACCACCAGGAATTTTCTTAATTTTTGGTTCACCCTCCAAGTATTTTACAAAAACCGTCCAAGTTCCCAAGAACAGTCTGCCCACAGTTTCCCAGATCCGACCCAGGTCTAGTTAAAAAATCCCATAAAATCCATTTCTTCTCCAATCAAAAAACCAAAAATAGTCCCGGATTCCTCTCTAGTGACCTTCAACTTTTCTGAAGAAATCATTTCCAGATTCGGAGATCTTCTCCCCGGTCAACGTCGATCTTCAGAGAAGTCAGAACCTGCCCCTGCAGTTCTGGCCAGATTCCAGCAAGCTTGTAAAATACATGATCAGAAATACAGATTTGATTATTTTTTTTGAAGACCTCTATGTCGAAGTATTCTGAGTCAGCTTTCCAACGGCGCTAATCTCGTCGCATTCCGACGACGGGGCTGATCGCAGCAGCAGTTTTCTCCGAGTCGTGCGCCTGCAAATAGAACTTTCAGGTTCGTGGCCGAGTTCCCCGCGAGCGTCGTCCGAGGGCCGCCCGGCGTCCGGCGGTCGTTCCAGCAGCTCGCCATCCCAGGGGAACGCTTTCCAGGTGTCTCCACAATAGAGGAGTCATCAGGCCCCACACGACCCCTTCGGTCAATACGTGGGCCCCCACTAGCACGAGTACGCGTGAAGCCGAAGCATTGCCCGAAACCGCCCGTCAACCCGAACTTGGTCCTCCCGGGCCCACTTGTGTCGCCCTTTACCTCCCTGCGTGGGGTGGGCTTATTTGTACTGCTGTAAACATAATGTACTAAGTTCCGGGAGTACGAGCTTTGGCCGGGTGCCGTCTTCGCCACGTCGAGAGCGTGGAGGTATCGCCTTCACCCTTACACTTGGCATTAGCTTAATTCTTTATATGCTTTATATGCCGCTGCTAGAGAGCATGTGTAGGGATACCTAGCTCACCTTCAATTTATAATATCACTGCTGCGAGAGAGAGCGAAGCCGTCCCGTGACCCGATCCGGGCGCAAAAGAGAGCCGACCACCCTAGCTCATTGCCGGTTTCTCAACCGCGCACATCCGACGCTTCCCTCGTTAAGGGACGATCGCGAGCTTGTCGTGTCCGTGGTCCCGTCCCGCATCAATTTGATATCAGAGCGAGTTGAGTCTAGGGTGTCAAAAAGAAAAAAAAAAGAGTGTCATTTACATCGAGTCATTAGTCGGTTTAAGTCGAGTCTAGGATCATCATATTTTTAAAACAACAAAAAGAGTCGTTTTTGGGTCGCATACATCCCTTTACTCGGTATATCAAAAGGTGTTGTCCGAACGTTAGGCTACGCCTATCGGGAAGGCCGCACATTTGCGCGAGTGATCTTCGGATCGATTGCCTCCGCCACGTATCGAGTTTTGGTTAAGTCTAGGCGCATCATTTGCATTAGTGTGTTTTGCTTTAGTCGGCGTCTTCTAGTCGGTGTGTTTGCATGCCCACTCGTCGGGGTACTCAGTACTCACCCCCACCACCCCCACCTATGGCCACCCCACGGGATACCTCGGGAGACTTCCACTCCCTACAAGAGGCGATGATGGCCATTATGACTAGGTTGGACCAATCCGATGCTAACTTTCAGACTTTCTCCGATAATATGGATGGTCGCCTTAGGGCCATGGAGGGACGTTTGGAGACCTCCGATAGGTCGGTCCAAGACCTCGTTGGGCGGTTAGATAGGATGTCACACGGGGACCCTCTTGGGACAGCCCAAGGTCCACCCGCACCCCCTCCCGCGGTGGCCCAAGTCCAACCCGCTCCCATGGCCCAAGTCCAGGCCGCTCCCGCGGCCCAAAACCAGCCACCACTGGTTCCTCCAGCCGCCCCTCCTCGGGTTCCCCAACTACCGCACCGTGACCTTGGTCTCGAGGACTATGGGTCTGACAATGCCTACAAGGGGTATGGTCAACGCCGTCGTGGTTTTCAGCCACAACGAGATGAGGACGATGATCGGGTCCTTAAGACCGTGCGAGCGGATCCTCCCGCTTTTTACGGGTCTTTGGATCCGAAAGTCTACCTAGATTGGGAGTTTGGCATGGACCGTTATTTTGAATGGTATGATATGTAGGAGCGTCGAAGGGTCCAATTTGCCACCATGAAACTTATGGGGCAGGCACAAACTTATTGGAAGAATGTGGAGAGCCTGCTACTTCCGCGGCTAGAACCCCCGATCGACACATGGGCCGAGATGAAGAATAAACTTCGGCAAAAGTACCTTCCTCCCACATACCGCCAGCGACTCATCGATAGATGGCAAAGTCTTAGCCAGGGAAACCGGTCCGTCTCCGAATACATCGCGGAGTTTGATGAGTACTTTCTACGATGTGGTGTCACGAAGGAGAGTACCATGCCCGTGTCCCGCTTTCGACGTGGTTTGCGGCCACACTACCAGTATGAGCTTTTCCGCCGCAATGCCAAGATGTTGGAAGAGGCATACCAGGTTGCTCTCGAGATGGAGTAATTTGAGGGAGAGTTCGAGTCTATCCATCGGTTGGGCCCCACCCCTCTCCGTAGTACCGAGCCCCGTCACTCTATAGGTCCACATCAGCGGCCTCCCATGGCTCGACCTCAGGAGCCCACCCGTCAGGAGCACTTCGCTCCACGGCCTCGCCCTCCTCCACCCCGGGATCTATTTCCATCCCAACCACCGGCACCCTTTGCCCGTCCCCCAGCTCCTATAGCCCGTCCTCTGGCACCGGCACCCCCTCCACTCTTGTCCAAGGCACCTACACCTCCCCCATTGTTGCCTACACCCCCTACCCGGCGGGATGATAAGGGTAAGGCCCCTCTTATCGGGGAGAGTAGTCGATCGCGAATACAGTGTTTCCACTGTCACGGGTATGGCCACATTGCTAGTGAGTGTCCCGCTCGCACCACCCTAGCCTTAGGTGTTGGCGGATCCGCACTTCCCGAGCATGAGCATGTCGATTACGAGGCCGATGAGGCACTGGCTGATGAATACTATGCCATGGGGGAAGAGCTGGGTGACCCTTCGGCCACCCAGGATGTCGCCACCTAGTGGGCTTGATGCTACCACCTTAGTCTAGAGTCGTGCATGAGTCAGTGTGCTTTCTTTGTGTGGTTTGTTTGAGTGGTGATTTTGAGTCGATTGTTTGCGTGGTTTGCATTCGTGTGTCTGTGCATGGTGAGTCTGCATGTGTCTTGTGCAAGCTCGTTGTCGGTCTCTTACGAGAAAGAGGCGAGTGGACTCACTTGATGAGTATGGGATCGGTTTTACTTCTATATCCGGATCAGTCACCTATAGGGACTCAGCGGTGATTCCTAGTGAGTCTTCGAGCTGTCTCCTTCCTTTTGAGAGTGCCCCTTCGGAGTGACCACCTTTAGCCATAGCAGTTCGCATATCGAGTATCTATGGAATGACCTGGTGCCGATCACTTAGAGTGGAGCATACCCGCGCTACTTAGCACGGTGACGGATCCACCGGAGTACTCGCGCAGCCATACCCCTACTCGACGGGGTCGAGTTCCTCCCACCCGGGGAGAATTGATGAGGACATCAAGAGCTTATGAGTTGTATTTTGTGTATTGGCTTGGATTGGTGTGTATTATGGGTTGTATTGGCTTGAAGTGTATGTAATTTTTGATTTCTTTCATTTGGGCCATCCTTGTAAGGCTTATATCAAGCCAATGGGCCATTTGTTATGTCAAGTCCAAGGCTAGGTTGCCATTAGTAGAGTCCATTAAGAGTGTTACTTCATAGTGGGTCATTAAGGCACTTAAGGCCCAAATTGGGTTCCACTCTCTCATGGGCCATCTAAGTGGGAGTGGCCCAAGTCTAGCATGATCTAATGGGAGGCTCTTGGCCCATGAATGGCCTTGGCCCATGGAAGGGGGCGCAAGGTTCCTTGTCTTATTAGGCATGGTAGTTGTGGTTTAGGTGGTGTTTGAATAGATCTAGTCCAAGGTTGAATAAGTATGGTCAAATTAGATTAAACTAATGTATTAAATGTGTGATTCACATTGTATCCCAGCCCTTCAATCCAAACCCCTAGATCCAAGGGTTGAGGTTGAGTTTGGTTGGCATCCTATATAAGGTTGTATTTTTCATATTGAAGCAATTAATGAAGAGAAAATAGGCATTTGCCCCCAAGTGAGATTTGCGCCCCTCCCCTCTCTCTCCCTGGTTCCTCCACCCCCTCTCCCCTTTCTAGAGTGTAACCCCTTCCCCCTTGATCCCCTCCAGCATCTGAAGCAACTCCGGTGATCGCCGCCGCCATCGTCTCGCCGTCGACGCGTCGTTGCCAACGGTTTCGGTGGTTCTGTCCACCCAGGACAGGTTCCTCTTCTCCGAATTTCTGCTATCACTCCCTTCATCTTCTGAAGCTCAAACTTTCAGGGTTGGTTCCCCTCTAGAACCCTTATCCCCACAAAAACAATCACGTCAAAATTCATCCTTTAGCTATTTTTTGATTTTCGTCCAAGTCCAAGTTCCAGATCTGTCCTGGTTCTGTTTACTGTTCATTAGCTCTGAGTTTACCCCATTTTAACCATCTTTTTATTTTTTTTGGGTCGCCGAAATTTATTGGGAGTTCTGTCCACATCCCTCTACCACCAGGAATTTTCTTAATTTTTGGTTCACCCTCCAAGTATTTTACAAAAACCGTCCAAGTTCCCAAGAACAGTCTGCCCACAGTTTCCCAGATCCGACCCAGGTCTAGTTAAAAAATCCCATAAAATCCATTTCTTCTCCAATCAAAAAACCAAAAATAGTCCCGGATTCCTCTCTAGTGACCTTCAACTTTTCTGAAGAAATCATTTCCAGATTCGGAGATTTTCTCCCCGGTCAACGTCGATCTTCAGAGAAGTCAGAACCTGCCCCTGCAGTTCTGGCCAGATTCCAGCAAGCTTGTAAAATACATGATCAGAAATACAGATCTGATTATTTTTTTTGAAGACCCCTATGTCGAAGTATTCTGAGTCAGCTTTCCAACGGCGCTAATCTCGTCGCATTCCGACGACGGGGCTGATCGCAGCAGCAGTTTTCTCCGAGTCGCGTGCCTGCAAACAGAACTTTCAGGTTCGTGGCCGAGTTCCCAGCGAGCGTCGTCCGAGGGCCGCCCGGCGTCCGGCGGTCGTTCCAGCAGCTCGCCATCCCAGGGGAACGCTTTCCAGGTGTCTCCACAACAGAGGAGTCATCAGGCCCCACACGACCCCTCCGGTCAATACGTGGGCCCCCACTAGCACGAGTACGCGTGAAGCCGAAGCATTGCCCGAAACCGCCCGTCAACCCGAACTTGGTCCTCCCGGGCCCACTTGTGTCGCCCTTTACCTCCCTGCGTGGAGTGGGCTTATTTGTACTACTGTAAACATAATGTACTAAGTTCCCGGGAGTACGAGCTTTGGCCGGGTGCCGTCTTCGCCACGCCGAGAGCGTGGAGGTATCGCCTTCACCCTTACACTTGGCATTAGCTTAATTCTTTATATGCTTTATATGCCGCTGCTAGAGAGCATGTGTAGGGATACCTAACTCGCCTTCAATTTATAATATCACTGCTGCGAGAGAGAGCGAAGCCGTCCCGTGACCCGATCCGGGCGCAAAAGAGAGCCGACCACCCTAGCTCATTGCCGGTTTCTCAACCGCGCACATCCGACGCTTCCCTCGTTAAGGGACGATCGCGAGCTTGTCGTGTCCGTGCTCCCGTCCCGCATCACCGGGGATGACGCGTCCCCTTATGCCGTTCTCGAGCGTCAAAGTGGGCCCGAGACCTGATGTATGTTGCCTTGTTTTGCCTCTTTCCCTTTTTGTCTCTCTTTCCTCTTTTTAGAGAGTTTCCTTTTTGTGTAATAATGAACGACTTACTCTGTTTGAGTACCATCTTTGCCGTGATTTGGTTGGCGTATCTAGAGTAGTTGGGAGGTGCCGATATGTTCTGCGCGGTTTTCGCATGCTGATTTGGTAGACTTCTGACGGGGCGTCCTTTCGTTCCTTCACGCTTTGAATGCCAGGCCGCTTCGTGAATCCCGCTAGGGCGGGGATCGAGGAGTTGGAGGTGACCATTCAGGGGGATCCCTTGGCGTGTTTTAAAGGGGGGAGTCATTTAAGGCGTGCGGCCTCCCTTGGCCTATAAGAGAGACCGAAGGGCGCTCCTTCCTCCTTAACGCTAAGGATTCTCGCCGACGATCTGTCCTTACTCCTTCTTCTTCACTCTGCGTTATGCCGCTGCAATCTAAGCATGGAGGGTCCCGCGGAGGGTGACGCTACCGACGACGGGGAGCGGTGGGCTCCCGCTGTCCTGGAATGTTGAACGGATCCCACGGTCGCCGCGCGTGCACGAGACGGGTCCGACGGTCGCCGCGCGGATCTGGGAAGGGCTTCGGTGTGTGGAAGCACGCCGTTTGCCTCTTCTTAGCTCCGGTGAGGCTTCCGGGTGGACGCCGAGGCGGAGGGCGAATGGGGGCATTAGGGGTGCCTGCCGCCACTCCCCTCCGTGTGAGGGGAGGAGGCGACTCAAGTTCCCTCCTAACCTCTCCCAGCAGCCTCTTTTTCCCTCTTCTATTCTTCATTTCTTTCACTCTTCAGGGGCTGCTTGCTCTCTCCTTCCATCCAAGGAGTTGGCAGATTGGAAGAGGGGAGGCCTTCACGGCGCTCCTTTTTCCTGGTTGTTGCCAACTTGGGAGGTAGCCTTCCTTCTGCAGTCCCTCTGTCACCTTTGTCACGGGCCACCCGAGCCAACTGGCTCGACCACCTCTTGTCCGAGCCAGTTTCCACACGAGGCAGAGTCAGTGGCTGGACGCGAGGAGATCAAGACCGAGTCAACCGAGCGATGGCCTCTTGAAGCGGTGTTAGACGGATTTTTGCTTTTTGCTATGTGATGTACTGGCATTTGCCTATCTGATGTACCAACAATTGTTTGAATGAATGGAGAGGGAATTTTATTTCATTCAATCTTGCTATACAACTTTAGAAATAGAATCTGCGTAGTGTGGTCGCATTCCATATCCGGGGAATGGGTTCCCCCTCCATTGTAGCTAGCCTGTACGCACCTTTGCCGAGCGTCTCGATCACTCGGTAGGGGCCTTCCCAGTTGGGGGATAGCTTGCCCGCCGCCTCCAGTGGTCGAGAGGCTTCGGCCTTCCTGAGGACGAAGTCCCCCGGTTGGAAGCGTCTGTCTCGGACCTTGGCGTTGTAGTATCGAGTGAGGCGGCGCTGGTACTCCGTTGCTCGGACGTTCGCGATCTCTCGGAGTTCGTCTGCCAGGTCGAGGTTCTCGAGCAACTTTTGCCCGTTTGCCTCGGGTGAGAAGCTGATCACTCGGAGAGACGGATTGGCGATCTCTAATGGAACGACGGCTTCGGTGCCATATACCAACTGAAAAGGGCTTTCACCGGTTGCCGTCCTGGGGGTCGTTCTGTGTGACCATAGTACGCTAGGCAATTCCTCGAGCCAGCTACCCTTAGCCTTGCCGAGTCTGTTTTTTATGCCTTTTAAGATAGTCTTGTTGGCATTTTCAACCAGCCCGTTGGCCTGAGGGTGGGCGACCGAAGTGAAGTGGTTGCGAATATTTAGGTCGGCGCATCTGTCTCAAAAATACCGAGAGTTGAATTGCCGACCGTTATCGCTTACTATCACTCGGGGGATGCCAAAGCGACAAATGATCGATTTCCAAACAAAGCCCCAAACGACTGTCTCGGTGATCCTTGCCGTAGCCTCGGCCTCGATCCACTTGGTGAAGTAGTCGATGGCGACAATGATGAACTTCTTCTGGGACTGGGCCGTCGGGAATGGCCCAAGGATATCGATTCCCCACCGAGCGAAAGGGTAAGGCTCGGCTAGGGTGACAAGTTCCGTAGCTGGCTGATGGACCAAATGGTCGAACCGCTGGCAACGGTCGCACTGTCGTGCGTGAGCCGTGCAGTTGCGCTGCAGGGTGGGCCACCAGTACCCCTGCCGTAGCAGGATCCTGGCTAGCGGCCGAGCTCCTGCATGCGCTCCGCACAGGCCTTGGTGAATCTCTTGGATGGCTCGGCTTGCTTCGTCGGGACCGAGGCACTTCAGGAGGGGGCCGGAGAACGATCTTCGGTAGAGAGTGTCGTCGAGGACGACGAAGCGCCGAGCTTGATACTTCATTCGGCGGGCTTCCCGAGGGTCGGAGGGCTCTTGGGAGTCCTGTAGCCAGGACAGGTAGGGGGAGCGCCAGTCACTTGGAGTGGCCGAGTCAACAGCGAGGAGCTCCGTATCGATGCTCGGGCGCTCTAGCTCTTCTAGGAGGACCAATCGTGTACCTTTAGGGTCTAGGGAGGAGGCCAATCGAGAGAGGGCATCCGCCCGAGAGTTTTACTCCCGAGCTATCCGGACTACCCCAAATTCCTCGAACTGTTGGGGCAGGCTCCGGACCAACTGAAGGTATTTGATCATGGGTGCCTCCCGAGCTTCATACTCACCGTTGACCTGACCTGCGACCAGCTGAGAGTCGGTGTGGATCCTGACTCGCTCGACCCCCAACCGTCGAGCCATGCGTGCTCCCGAGATAAGGGCCTCGTACTCGGAAGCATTGTTGGATGCCTGAAAGTTGAATTTCAAGGCGTACTGTAGCTCTATCCCTTCGGGGGACCTCAGGAGGATCCCCGCACCGCTGCCTGCCGAATTGGACGATCCATCGATGAACAGTTCCCAGGTTGGCCCGGTCGTGGTCGGAGGCCTATCTTCGGCCGGGATGGTGCTTTCGGCAATGAAGTCGGCGAGCGCTTGGCCTTTGATTGCTGATCGTGGCCAGTACGAGATGTCGTAGGCCCCGAGCATAATGGCCCATTTGACGAGTCGCCCTGAGGCCTCGGGGTGGGCCAGAATCTTCTTCAACGGCTCGCCGGTTAGCACGGTGATGGGGTGCCCCTGGAAGTAGGGTCGGAGGCTTCTTGCGGAGGTAACCAACGCTGGCACGAGTTTCTCGGTTGCGGGGTACCTCTGTTCGGCCTCATTGAGCACCTTGCTGGTGTAGTAGACCGGTCTTTCGATTCTCGAGTCATTTCTGACTAGGACCGAGCTGACCGTGGATGGCGTCGCCAAGAGGTAGAGCAGCAAGACTTCGCCTGGGACGGGCTTGGAGAGCACCGGTGGCGAAGCCAGGAACTTCTTAAGCTCGGCGAATGCTGTCTGGCATTCCTCATCCCATGCGAACGTAGCAGATGCTAGCTTGGGTCCCGTCATCAGTTTGAAGAAGGGCAAGCATCGTTCGGCCGCACGGGACAGGAAACGGCTGAGAGCGGCGACATGCCCTGTCAGACGCTGGACGTCTTTAATGCACGTGGGCGGGCGCATGTCTAGGATGGCCTGGAATTTGTTGGGGTTGGCTTCGATCCCTCGCTGAGTGACCAGGAAACCCAGGAACTTCTCGGATTTTACTCCAAAGGCGCACTTGGCGGGGTTGAGCTTCATGTTGTACTTCAGGAGGGTGCCGAAGGTTTCGGCAAGGTCAGTGAAGTGGTCTTGGGCCTTGGGGGTCTTGACGAGCATGTCGTCGATGTAAGCCTCGACGTTCCGACCTAGCTGACCCTCGAACATGTGATTTACCAGTCGCTAATATGTGGCTCCAGCGTTCTTCAACCCGAAGGGCATCCGGGTGTAGCAATACACGCCACAGTCGATGATGAAGGCGGTCGAATTGACGTCTTCTGGGTTCATTCTGATCTGGTGATAACCCGAATAGGCATCTAGGAAGCTGAGTATCTCGTTACCCGAGGTTGAATCAACCAATTGGTCGATGCTCGGTAGCGGATAGTAGTCCTTGGGGGTAGCCCTATTCAGATCGGTGAAGTCCACGCACATTCGTCATTTGCCTGTGGTTTTTGTCACCAGGACGACGTTGGCTAGCCACGTTGGGTACCGGACTGGTCTGAAGAGGCCAGTCTCTTGTCCCTTGGTGACCTGCGCCTTGATGATCGCCTGCTTCTCGGGCGCATGCTTCCTTCTCCGTTGCTGTACGGGCCTCACGGTGGGGTCGAGGTTGAGCTGGTGCATCACGGTCTTCTCTGGTATGCCAGGGAGTTGATCATCGGACCAAGCAAAGACCTCAATGTACTCAGAAAGAAATTTCTTGTATTGTTGCTGTTCCTCAGGTGGTAGGTCTGCTCCGATCCTTACTCCGAGGGCCGGGTCATCGTTTAGGAATACCGTTAGCAATTTGCCACCGGGCTCGGTGGTTACGGTCTTTCCTTCGACTCCCTTGGGGCCCTTATCCTTCCCGTCCGGCCTTGAGGCTTCCACCGAGATGTTGTAGCACCTTCTAGCCGTGGCCTGGTTACTTCGGACTTCTCCCAACCTGTTTTTGGTGGGAAACTTCATTTTCTGGTGATAGGTAGATGGTATGGCCTTTATTCGGCTGAGGATTTTCCGACCGAAAATGGCGTTGTACGCTATCATACCCTTGATCACTATGAAGTCCACCATGACCGTAACAGTTTTGGGTGGGGTGCCGATGGTGACCGGCAGGCTTAGGGCTCCCTCGGGAAAGGTGGCCAGGCCGTTAAACCCGCAAAGGGGTGTTCGGATCGGGCGGAGCTTGGATGGGTCTTCCCCCATCTTGAGGAAACAGTCATAAGATAATACATCGGGGGCGCTCCCATTGTCAACCAGAATTCTATCTATGTTACAATGGTTTATTGTGACCGAGATAACGAGGGCATCTTCATGCGGGGTGTTTAGCCCTTCCAGGTCTTGGTCGGAGAAGACTATGACGTGGGGCTCCCTCGGTGGGCCCCTGGAGGGCTCTAAGGCCTGGCTGGCCTGCTCGGCATGACGCTTCCTTCCTCGGCTGGTGTCACCGCCCGATGTCGTTCCTCCGGAGATGACGTTGATGCGGACCCCTCGGGGGGCATTGTCGATCTCCTCGGCGGCGTCTCGGTCTTCTTTGCGCCCGACTGCAAATCGGGCCAGGTGCCCCTGACGGATGAGACGCTTGATCTCGTCTTGGAGTTGGTGACAGTCACTGGTGTGGTGCCCGTGGTCGCCGTGGAACAGGCAATGCCTGTCGCGCTTGCGGTTCTTTGATCTCATTGGTTCGGGTTGGCGGAGGAGTCCCGAGTCTTTGATGTCTTCATAGATCTCGTAGACTGGCGCGGTCAACGGGGTGTATCGCTCATACTTCCGTTTGCGCTCTCCTTCCCGATCGCGCTTCTTGCCCGAGCCAGGATTTGGCTCGGAGGCCCGCTTCTTGTCCCCCTCCCGACCCGAGCCGGTTGTGTCTCGGCAAGCGCTGAGTACTTCTTCGCACTCGGCGTGGTGTAGTGCCAGAGTCACTAGCTCGGCAAGGGTCGAGGGAGGGTGGAGGACCAGTTCGCGGCGGAGATTCTCGTCCCGGGTGCCCCCGGTCAGAGCGGTCGTGGCCGAGGCCACATCCAGGTGGGGAATTCTGAGGGCTTATGATTTAAATCGGTGGACATAAGCCCGGAGCCTTTCCCCTTGCGCCTGTTTGAGGGCCAGGAGCCCCGCTACTGACCTTGGGGGGGCGCTCCCGGCGAAGCTTTCCTTGAAGACTCGCCCGAATTGCCTGAAGTCTCAGATGGACCCAGGGGCGAGGGCCCAGAACCATGCCTGAGCGCCTTGGACCAGGGTGGCCGCAAAGGCTCAGCACTTGATAGGATCCGGCGTTCCATGCAGAGTTACCAGGGCGTCGAAGCTGTCGTAGTGGTCGGCTGGGTCGCCCTGGCCATCATAGAGCTTGAAGGTCGGAATGGAGGTTCTAGGAGACACCTCTGCCTTCAAGATGTATTCGGAGAAAGGGGATTTCTTCTCATCCTCCGGGAAAGAGGTTTTCTGCAGGGTGCGGAGGGCACGCTCTTGCTCTGTAAAACGTCTTTCGAAATCCCTAAGTCGGAGGGATAGTTCCGGCTGCGGTCGTGCCGTGGGACTGGGGGGAGCGTCGTGGCGATCCTCAGGGACGTCAGCGCCCGGGCGCGGAGGCCTCGCCCCCCGTTTCCCTTTTATGGGCGTGGAGGAAGCCTCTTGCTCTGGGGGTAGAGCTTGCGAGGGTCCTCCAACGTTGTTGCGGATGAGCTGCTGACCGCGGAGGGTGAAGCGGCCCCCGGCGGTATGCTGGGACGCACTTCGACGGGGGGGACTCCCGGACGGGGCGCGGGACCTGGCATCCCTTACCGCCTGGGCCCTCATGAGCTCCACGAGGACGTCAAGCTTCTTATTGAGGGCCTGGAAGACCTCGTCGCCACCGTTGGGGGGTACCCCTGTCGCCGTCGGAGGGGGCGGCGGCCCGTTGGTGGGGACGCTGGCGTTGGAGGGAGGGTTTTGTGAGGCCCTAGAGGGGCCACCTCCTGCCACCACCATGGCCTTACCCCTCTCGCCGGCGGACCTCCTCCCTGAGCTTCTTCTCACCATCTTGGCTCTTCGTGCGTTTCCCACAGACGGCGCCAGATGAAGAGGCGAAATCTCGCGCTGTGTCCTGAGCGGGCTGTGGATCACCAGAAGATGAACTACAAGACAGGGAAATGTATCAGAGGGCCCAGGGGGTTTCCCTGGGGAAAAACCCTCCGATGGTTAAGTCAGTAGAGCTGTGGTGGAAGCAATAATGGGAGGAGAAAAACTAGTGCGCAAGATTCCTCTCCACCAGAGGGGTGAAGCGGATTGTGCTCAGGAGTTTGGGTGTATGAGTGCCGTAATGGCCCTTACCTTCCACCGGAGGGTATCCCTTGTTTAAATAGTACGCCGCCTTCAGGAGTCCTGCAAGCTGAGGGGTTTCTGACTGGAGTTACGTCCTCAACATGGGCTTTCATGGCCTTATCGTGGGAACGTTATCGACTCGAAGTCCGGCGGCTTCTTGATTCCCCTGTCCGTTGGGGACTCTTAACGGCAGCACGAACGGATAATATCCGGTCTGGCCGAGCTTCTAAAACGCCAGCCCTGTTCGGGCAATGAGCATAGCTCGGTGAAAGAGGGGTCGGATAGGTCGGCGAATGCCTGTCTCTCCCGGGCGGGGAAACGGCTTGGGCCGGACCCTCCTTGTGACCTGACCATTACTCGGGCCGTCCGAGCCTAGGGGCCGCCGGGGAGAGTTGGTTCCTCGAGTGTCTGTTTATTGGGATTTTCTTTCCTAAGTGGGCTCTGTGGGCTGTCACTCAGGTGAGCTTGCCTCGTTGGACCCTGTTGGGTCTTGTTGGGCTGCTCTTTGAGTGGGCTGCAGAAATCCCCCTCTCTAGCCCTTTAAGTCTTCAATTTCAGAATTGAAGACGGCCCTTAAGTCTTCAATTTCAGAATTGAAGACGGCCCTCAAGTCTTCAATTAATTGAAGACTGGGTAAAGGGGCGCCAATTTCATATATATATATATATATATATTTATATTTTTGAAAAATCAAAATTTTGAAAGATTGGGCAACCCCCAGGCGCCAATTACTAAATTAAAGAGGGCCCTTAAGTCTTCAATTTCAGAATTGAAGATGGCCCTTAACTCTTCAAATTCAGAATTGAAGACGGCCCTCAAGTCTTCAATTAATTGAAGACTGGGTAAAGGGGCGCCAATTTCATATATATATGTATATATTTGAAAAATCAAAATTTTGAAAGATTCGGCAACCCCCAGGCGCCAATTACTGAATTGAAGACGGCCCTTAAGTCTTCAATTTCTGAATTGAAGACGGCCCTCAAGTCTTCAATTAATTGAAGACTGGGTAAAGGGGCGCCAATTTCATATATATATAGTTTTTTTGAAAAATCAAAATTTTGAAAGCTTGGGTAACCCCCAGGCGTCAATTCTTTAAATGACGACTTCCAGGACGTCTTCAATTAAATGAAGACATCCTGAGGGGCGCCAATTTGATATATACATATATAAATTTCTAAAAATTGAAAATTTGAAGGATTAGCAAACCCTCATATGCCAACTCAGTAATTACAACTTCTGATCTTGATTTGTCTTGAGAATTGTGCAAACACAACCATAATCCATACTTCTGCATATGATGAGTTCTTAAAATTTCATTCCATGAAAAATCTAATTGTGTATACCCTACATGGTCAAACCTTGAATATCTTAAACTACCATTTGGGAGTGTATGAAATAAATGCCATGCAGGGCAAAGTGCTACGTTCTGAGAGCCACTGCTTGAGGCCATACGGCACAAAGTGCTACACGACGGGAGTCACCTCTTGAGCCTATAGGGGCCACCTCTAGAATCCTCCATAACCAAATGACTAGTTAATCTCATATGAAATACTACGTTTCTAAATTCTTGAAATTCCATATTGGCTATAAATGAGAATGGATGTCAAAGGTAGTACATGAAATGCTGTGCATATAGGGCCCGGTCTGATCGTAGGAGGAGCACCCAGAGGTACTTGTGCCCATGGGAGTTTATTGACCACGGTGTTTAACATTGCACCGGAGTACTTGCTTGACTTGAGACACTCCACCCCTACTCTCTCTGTCACGCCCCGAGCGCGGAAGATACCCGGAGACGCGTGACGAGTTTATATCGATCATGTCAATCAGAGTATTAGCGTATTCGACACCAAATAAGAGATGCGCAAAAGTAAAGATAACCCAATACATTTATTCCTTTAATAAGAATATGTCTATTACAAACCCTTGCAAATACTAGACTCAATAAAAGAAGGGTACATTTCTGACTCAACAAAAATATAGAGAAGACAGGACTGATGGACGCTTGAATAGCTCTAACTCTTTCACTCTTGACCTTCCCCGTCAGTTTGGGTCTCGTCATCGGACTTACCTGAAAAGTATGGAAACACTGAGTGAGTGAACGCTCAGTAGGAAATTATATCTCAAGAACTAGCAAGGGGTTTAAGTAATTACACTTTCCATGAATGCACTATAGCTATGCATGCTCACAAAAACGATAAGATAGCAAGAGGATATAATAATAAGATGGCAAGAATAACTAGTCATGAACTTTCAAGAACTTATCAAGCAGATATCAAGACTTTCAAGCAAGTAGACGCATCATGTCATGATGGAATTTGGCTATTATATTTCAAGTCAAGAAAGTATATATTTACCCTTTCTCGGGCCACGCAAGTCATGTAATATCAAGTCAAGTCAAGTACAAGATTTGTGAAATGTCCAATCAAGCTAGTCATGCACTTCGGTACAATGCCAATACCGTTATCATTACAACTCCCATGGGCACAAGTACTTTCGGGTGCTCCTCCCAGGACCAGATCGGGCCCTATATGCGCAGGCATTGATCATGTATTTTGACATCCACTTTCGTGTATAGCCAATATGGAATTTCAAGGATAAAGCTTGTACGTAGGATAGACTTTTGCTAGAATAGAGTCCAAAAATATGACACTTGACATAGATAGGTGATAACAACGGTATAATCACGATTTCTGATAAAGCTGGGTTGAATTGGTTCCCTAACTTGGGTACCATAACAAGTAAGTGCCCACAAGTAGATGGTCACTCTTTTAATATAGAATTGAGGTCCACAAGAACATCATAATAATGTTGATATAGAATTGGGGTCCACAAGAACATCTCAATAATGACATGCTTTCCCCATTCATTAAGATACTTCTCATATTATACACATAGCATAACATGAGGGCCGGTATACCATGTTTCTTATAGAGTGACATGGCAAAAATAGTGTGATAGGATTTTATGGTACAACCAGCTCAGTCGGCCTTGAGGGAATCCAAGGCTCGAGGAGTCTTACGGAGGTCTCTATGACTAACTCGCTAGTCCAAAGGAACGGAATATCCAATGGAGAGCTTGTATGTCACTGAGAGTTAGTGGGTAAACGATAAAACATCATGAAACATGGGACTATATTCACGGAGTGGAATTATAGTGCCGATATACATACTCACATATAATATATATATATATATATATATAGATAATGAAATCCTCGGTTAATAGAAACAGTGTAAAATAGTACCACGGGAAAATACCGACTTATGTAAAGTCATTAATCATGAAATTAACGCCTTATACAGGGGCGTTTATTTACAAATTGATGGCTTGTTCAGCAGTCGTCCATTCTGTATTTCTATTTTGCAGAATTTAGATAATATGGAATTTTAACAACAACGCGCCCTGGACAGGGGCGTTACATTTCAATTAGCGCCCTGTTCTGGGGCGTCAGTTCAATAAGAGACGACCTGCATCAGGTCGTTATTTCAACATTTTCCAAGATTTCTGATCATAAAATTTCAGGAACAAATTATATAGTGAGGACCAGAAAAATAGCAGGATTCCACTAGGATGATCATGCATTAGATTAGATTCATGGTTTCATAGATACAAAATTTTAAACATGGGTAATTATCAATTATATGAAATTGACGACTCCTGGTCAGGGCATCAAAATAAGAATTAGCGCCCTTGGAAGAGTCGCCTTATTCAAAATTCACCAAAAACATTTGAAAACGTAGTAAAACTATATGCATGAGATCATGGATGAATTTATTTCAGAATCTATACTAGTTTGCGCTACGCTCTTGAGAAAACCTACCTTTTTGAATTGGTTGACAGACGTGAAGATTGATTGAAGAAGGTGAATGATACTCTGTTTTAATACAAGACAGCAACAGCAGAAAGAAGAAGCAGCCCCTTGCAGAAGCAGAAGAAAGCTTCCTCCTTTCAAGGTCGTTTGGCTGCGAGAGGAAGAAGGAAGGTGAAGATCAATCTACGTTCTTCACACGGTAACAGTAACAACTCTTCCCTGTTACAGTCAACCTGCACAAAAGGATGAATAGATCGTTTGACGAAGAACCCACGATCTTCTCTTTGACACGAGAGTTGCTACTTACTGTAGACTTCCTACATGAAATAAGATGAAGACATTAGTCTTCATACTCATACATAACCGAAGGTGAAAGCAAAATAATGAAGAATAACTTACGTTCCTCACGGATGACAGCAGCAATACATAGAACGCCAAACAGCGGTCTGGGTCGAACAGCAAGATATTTATAGGATTTTTAGAACCCTAATGGAGTTATTGTTGTATTGGAAGTAATGTTTCCCTCATAGAGTCCTTGCCATAATCAATCTCCCTCGTAGTTATCCAGAACTTGCCCTGGATAATGTCCTAGTTCAAACGAAACTCGAACGGAATTAACGCCTTGCCATAGGGCGTTAGTTTAAATTGACGCCTTTGTTAAAGTCATTTCTTACGTAAAACGCGTCCATGTGGAGGGCGTCACGTTTACTTGCCCTTTTTATTATTTTGGCCGTTTAAGAATTGATGACATCTGCTGTGGTCGTCCTTTCTAGAATTCGCGCCTTGTATAAGGGCGTTTCTTTTTGAAGTAGCGCCTTGAATCAAGGCGTTATTTACATTTTGGTTTATTATTTACTTTTTTTAGGCTCTTATCATTTATTCATTAAATCTTTTAATCTTATTTTGATCAATTGGGGTTTTTATTTCCTTTTATTTTTAGCAGGGTTGCTACACCCTCCCCCACTTAAAAGAATTTGGTCCCCAAATTCAATCGCATATATTTATATATATGTGGAGAGTGTAGAGTATATACCTTTTTAGAACAAGTTCGGGAATCGTTTCCTCATATACTCCTCGGTCTCCCATGTGGCTTCGTGTTCTGAACATTTACTCCATTGCACCTTTAGCATGGGGATAACTTTATTCCTTAATGTTCGTACCTCGCGGTCAAGGATCTTCATGGGCTTTTGTTCATAAGTGAGATCCCTTTGAATCACCAGGTCTCCATGATCAATGATATGTGACGGATCATGCACATATTTCTTCAACATTGATATATGGAATACATTATGAACTTCGGACAATTGAGGAGGCAATGCGATGCAATAAGCAACCTCGCCAACTCTTTCTGATGTGACACACTAAGGGGGTATGCAGCAAACAAACGGATCCTTAGGACCTATTCCGCAAACACAATCACATAGCAACAAAGTCCTAGATTGGGGCCGATTCACCGTCGCACACACACGAGCCCGGGGTGGCTAAGTGATGCTAAGGGGAGGTGATGGATCAAGACCCTTGCTGGTAGAGTGCCAGCAGAGCTAGGGTTGTCCTCCCGAAGGTACGAAGCCCATACTTAAGGGGTTGGCCGGTGCCAATTGGGACACTAGGTCCCTCTCTCTCACAGCCCACGGTGACCGCTCGTAAGTGGACACACGGGGTCGAGCGCTCTCTCTCTTGCTCAACGGAGCAATTCCTCGGATATTAGATGAACAAATACAACTAATGGAGCAAAGTTCAGAGCTTACCCTGGTTGGTTTGAGGAAACCAACCCCGTTCGAAGATGAGGGCGAGCGGGGAAGTGTGGGTTCCCCGCACACTGCGCCGATGAAGATTGATCCCTGTTTAACAATTACAATCACTACACCTCACACAGGAGGGTGGAATTGGGGTGGGGATATTTATATTACAAGTCAAACACTACCTCCGCACAGGGAGGGGCGCTAAGCCGGCCAGGCGGGGAGGGGAGATAAGCTCGATTGCGCCGACGGAGCACCCGGTCGAATCTGCCCGGGTCTGGGACAGCAAGATAGGGGGTCGATGTAGTCGCCGCTGTGAGCTCTCCCAGACTCCGAACTTGATGAGACTTGTGCCCAAATGTCGCTGACGTACCCAGGTACGACGGTTATTTTTTGTGGGTGGTTCCCAAGTCGTTTCCGACAGGGACGGGCTCTGGAACAGGTCCCTGACGCCCAGATACAGACTATTCCCAGGGGCAGCAGCGAATGGATGAAGTCACCACGGCAGCTCCCGAAGTCCAAACATGGCAGGACCAAGTCGAGGACGATCGTGGACGAGTCTTCTCCGAGCAGCAACCAATATGGGCACCAGACGATGTCAGGGTGGCGAGGGGAGGCCCATTGAGTGAGGGGGTGTCAGGACAAGACCCTGACGGCCTGTTCTACGCACCTGGGAGAGAAAAATTGGAAACTGGTCTTCCGGATGACAAACGGGATGCCGCTTGTTTGTGATGGTGGATTCCTTGTAGTAGCAGCTCTCAGCCAAGTGCCGCCTTCAGAAGTTGAGGGGTGTGACCGTGGTAGCCTATGCAAGTCGCTTCTGGTTGTAGGTCGGACTGATTCCGCGTAGTTAGAGAAGGATGGCTCTCCCGGGCAGCTCCGACCTCGAATTGAGGCGATTCCACCTCACCTGCGTAGAAGACCAGCAGAGCTTTCCGTCGATGTAGGCCACTCCCCAGGAACTCCAGGATGTGGTCGTGGATGGCGTTTGCAACAGACTGTTAATCTTCAGGTTTCCAGCTGCACATAGATTGGAAGAGAGAAATGGTGGAGGGGTGGTTTCTTTGGTGGAGGGGTAAGGGATATGGATGCCTTGGTGGAGTGGAGGGGTTTGGGAGGTGGGAAGGGGTGGTGAGGTGGAGGCCAGGGGCGGAGCTAGCAGGGGAGGGGTTGGTGCGGAAATGGCCAAGGGGGGGGAGGGGGTGGGGAGTTGGGGCGCAAGTAGCTTGGGGAATAGGGAGGGCTTCTCTTGATTTGGGTGGTGGGTTAATGAGATGGTTTAATGGATGCCTTGGGAAGGGGAGGGGGAGAGGTGCTTGGGAGAGGGAGATTCTCTCTTGGGAAGATGGAAGGTTGTATGGGGAAGGGTTGCTTGGGAAGTGGGGGAAATTGAAGTGGAGTTAAGGGCCTTGGGAAGGTGAAGGGGTGGGAGGCTGATGTGGCAGATGAGGTGGCAAGGGAAAAGGTGAAGGGGCAGGTGCGCCCAAGGGAGAGAGAGGGGAGGAGAGAGAGAGGGGTTCGCCCCAAGTTAGTGAGAGAGAGAAGAAAGAGCTAGAGAGAGAGAGAGCTAGAGAGAGGGGGGCACAATTCTTGTGGTAAGTTTTTACTCAAATATTCATTAACCCTCTCAAGTGGAGTTGGGTTCCTATTTATAGGAATCCCAACATTTACAAAAAGTCCCTGAGAAAAGAACTAATAACAGATAACCAAAAGAGCTGGGGAAAGGGAAAAGGGTGCCCCTGGGCTAGGCCCTTCTAAATGGGCCCAATAGACATACTAGCCCAATATGAAGACACAAACTTAGGTAAATAACATGATAACCTAGGGACATGACTCAAAACAAAGAGGAAATTACATCAAAATGACTGAAGAAAGATATGAAAATTACATAGCTAAACTCAGAAAATGAAGCTGAACATAATGGCGAGCATCGGGACCTGTGGAGAAATGAGAAGTGGTAAGTGATGTCCCCATCATACTCCCGGGGTGCAGAGAACTCGACTCTGTCGAGTAAAGATCCATCGTATGTGGAGGAAGCCACAGCGAGGTTGCTCTCAAGTCTACCAAAGGTAGCTGGTCCTTTCCACCAAGCGAGGTAGTGCCCATCCCTTTGCTCCAGATGACAGTGACATGTTCATACAATATCCGCTCCAATTGCTCACATTGGCCCCTCTGGGTTGGTGGAACTCTCTCATGGGTGGTGGCTCTCTCATGGGGTGGAACAAGCTCAATTTCCTTACTAGGTGTCACCGTGGGACCCCTATATGGCACCAAGTCAGCCACATTGAATGTGGGACTTACTCCGTACTCCTCGGGGAAGTCCAACACGTAAGCATTTGTGCCGATCCGCCTCGAAACCTGGAAGGGACCTGATCCACGCGACCTCAGTTTGGAGACATTCCCAGGGAATAGTCTCTCGGTTCTCACCATCACAAAGTCACCTATACGAAATTCTCGGTGGCGTCGGTGGGAATCGGCTGATTTCTTATACGCCTCATTGCTTTTGTTGACGTGTTTGCGGATGTTACCATGCAGAGTTGTGAATGATCCTCTAGTGATGAAGGGAGGGCATGTACAACCATATTTAGCCTTATCGAGTGTCATGTTGATTTTGATGGTCCTAGGAGGGCCGGGGCATCCATAGATGAAACCATCATGCAAAGGGGTGTTTGGGGGTCCGGGTCATCCATGAATGCTTCCTTCATGTTTTGACTTCATACTGATTGACCTAGGGGGGCCTGGACATCCAAATGGGATTCTGACATGTGAAGGTTTCCTAACAAGGTTGACTGCTAAAGGGGGTCCTGGACACCCAGATGTAATCCTATCGTGCCTCGGTCCTAGTGTGTGAGTGACACAGATGATGTGACTAGCCTGACCACATGATGCAAAAGGTTGTGAAAAATGTATTCCTATCAAGATGGTCCCATCTTTGAGATTTGGGGGTTTCCACTCATGGGAGTCGAAGTGGTCCCAAGAGGGGGACAACTTGGGATGGGTCACTCCTTTATTTCCAAGGTGGATGTCACCCTTGTCCTTGACTCTCATAGTGTGGGCTGAATTTTGGAATGGGTGAGTTAGGTCTGACATGGTGGGTGAGGGTAGGAGGGAGTGGGTGGTGAGTGAGGAGTTCTTGGAAGCCCATAGGAAGTGGCCAAACAGATCAAGATGGGTTAAGGGGTGAGTGACGTGGAGGTGGATTTCAATCCAAGTGACCGCCCTAGGGTCCCTAGCACACATAGGGAAGTGGAAATCATGATCCTGGTGGGGCCCAACACAAGGCTCCTTGTAGGAGGGCAAGGGGGTGATGTAAAACTCATTAGGCTCGGGTAGAAACAACAAGAGCTTACTCGTGCAAGGACCCTTGGTGTAAATGGAGGTGATGGTCCCGATAGAGGGGTGTGAGAAACTAAGGTACCCCATGTTGCTTGCTTCTAAGGCCCACATGTTTGTCACCTCTATTTGCCAAAGCACACTCCTAACCAAGTCCCTCATGGCTCCTACAAAGGAGAACGATTGGAAGGTTGTGTGGAATGGAGAGGTGGGCACAATTGGGTAATGATTTTCCATAGGGGGGTTCATGATGTGGAGGAGGAGGTCTTGCTTTAGCCACTCAATGAGGGGTTCCCCTAAAATCACAATTCTCATGGAGGGAGGGGTGGGGGGACTTGGTTGGTCATCTAGCAACTCTAGGGGGATGATGTTCCTAGTTAGGCTCGTTGTGGTCTCTTTGGATAAAGATGAGCCTTATTGACCCAACCCTTGGCATTGGGCTTCATATTCTTCCTCCCAATCTAGGGGAGCCTCATAGTCTTCGGTCATCTCCGTAAGTTCCTTTTGGAAATGGGTGGGATGAGGATTTGTGGAAGCTTGTGGGGTGTGGGTTTGATGGAGAATGTTGGGTTGGGTGGTGGCCAATTTGGTTTGAATGGTGGTGGTGATCGGGATTGGAATCATTTGGGGTGGTGGAGATTGGGCCCTAAGGGAGGTCTTGGGTTGACTGGGAGGGAAAGGGGGGGTGGGAGTGCTCCTCGGGTTATGGTTCTCAAGGTAGGAGTGGGAAGGGGGAGTGAAGATCTTCCTAATCTCAATCCTTATCTCTTCCAATGAATCTAAGGGTCTTTTGGGTGGTGGAGTTTGGGTCCGAAGGAAGGTCTTGGGTTGGCAGGGAGAGAAAAGAGGAGTAGGAGTGCTCCTCGGACTATGGTTCTCCGAGTAGGATGGGGAAGGTCGGGGAGCGTAGATCTTCCTAAGCTCAATCTTCATCTCTTCCCATGAGTCTATCGGTTCTTGCCTCCTAATCTTTCTTAACCTTACTATACGTTCCCACTCCTTTTTGGCTTGTCCCCGAAGCCGTGCCTCGGCCTGGCGGACTCTCGCGGATCCATAAACCCAAGTTCTTTCAAAGTGTTTTTTCATGAAAGTCTCCCACCTAACATAATCACTAGGATGTGACCCATCAAAGGTGATACTCTCATCTATAAGGATGTCCGATAATGGGTGGTCGATCGGACCTTTGTGGAGGGCCGAGTGGGACCAAAGAGAGGTAGCCATGATGATGAACCGAATGACTCTAAATGCTTATGTGCCCTAGGACAAGACTTAGTAGAGACAAGTCTAGAACTTGCTCTGATATCATTTGATGTGACACACTAAGGGGGTATGCAGCAAACAAACGGATCCTTAGGACCTATTCCGCAAACACAATCACATAGCAACAAAGTCCTAGTTTGGGGCCGATTCGCCGTCGCACACACACGAGCCCGGGGTGACTAAGTGATGCTAAGGGGAGGTGATGGATCAAGACCCTTGCTGGTAGAGTGCCAGCAGAGCTAGGGTTGCCCTCCCGAAGGTACGAAGCCCACACTTAAGGGGCTGGCCGGTGCCAATTGGGGCACTAGGTCCCTCTCTCTCACAGCCCACGGTGACCGCTCGTAAGTGGACACACGGGGTCGGGCGCTCTCTCTCTTGCTCAACGGAGCAATTCCTCGGATATTAGATGAACAAATACAACTAATGGATCAAAGTTCAGAGCTTACCCTAGTTGGTTTGAGGAAACCAACCCCGTTCGAAGACGAGGGCGAGCGGGGAAGTGTGGGTTCCCCGCACACTGCGCCGATGAAGCTTTATCTCTGTTTAACAATTACAATCACTACACCTCACACAGGAGGGTGGACTTGGGGTGGGGATATTTGTATTAAAAGTCAAACACTACCTCCGCACAGGGAGGGGTGCTAAGCCGGCCAGGCGGGGAGGGGAGATAAGCTCGATCGCGCCGATGGAGCACCCGGTCGAATCTGCCCAGGTCTGGGACAGCAAGATAGGGGGTCGATGTAGTCACCGCTGTGAGCTCTCCCGGACTCCGAACTTGATGAGACTTGTGACAAAATGTCGCTGATGTACCCAGGTACGACGGTGATTTTTTGTGGGTGGTCCCGAAGTCGTCGCCGGCAGGGACGGGCTCTGGAACAGGTCCCTGACGGGCAGATACAGACTTTTCCCAGGGGCAGCAGTGAATGGATGAAGTCACCACGGCAGATCCCGAAGTCCAAACATGGCAGGACCAAGTCGAGGACGATCGTGGACGAGTCTTCTCCGAGCAGCAACCAAGATGGGCACCATACGATGTCGGGGTGGTGAGGAGAGGCCCGTTGAGTGAGGGGGTGTCAGGACATGACCCTGACGGCCTGTTCTGCGCACCTGGGAGAGAAAAATTGGAAACTGGTTTTCCAGATGCCGAACGGGATGCTGCTTGTTTGTGATGGTGGAAGCCTTGTAGTAGCAGCTCTCAGCCAAGTGGCGCCTTCAGAAGTTGAGGGGTGTGACCGTGGTAGCCTCTGCAAGTCGCTTCTGGTTGCAGGTCGGACTGATTCTGTGTAGTTAGAGAAGGATGGCTCTCCCGGGCAGCTCCGACCTCAGATTGAGGCGATTCCACCTCTCCTGCGCAGAAGACCGGCAGAGCTTTCCGTCGATGTAGGCCACGCCCCAGGACCTCTGGGATGTGGTCGTGGATGGTGTTTGCAACAGACTGTTAATCTTAAGGTTTCCAGCTGAACACAGATTGGAGGAGAGAAATGGTGGAGGGGTAAGGGATATGGATGCCTTGGTGGAGTGGAGGGGTTTGGGAGGTGGGAAGGGGTGGTGAGGTGGAGGCCAGGGGCAGAGCTAGCAGGGGAGCGGTTGGTGCGGAAATGGCCAAGGGGGGGGGGAGGTGGTGGGGAGTTGGGGCGCAAGTAGCTTGGGGAATAGGGAGGGCTTCTCTTGATTTGGGTGGTGGGTTAATGAGATGGTTTAATGGATGCCTAGGGAAGGGGAGGGTTTCCTTGGGGAGGGGGAGAAGTGCTTGGGATAGGGATATTCTCTCTTGGGAAGATGGAAGGTTGTATGGGGAAGGGGAAGGGTTGCTTGGGAAGTGGGGGAAATTGAAGTGGAGTTAAGGGCCTTGGGAAGGTGAAGGGGTGGGAAACTGATGTGGCAGATGAGGTGGCAAGGGAGAAGGTGAAGGGGCAGGTGCGCCCAAGGGAGAGAGAGGGGAGGAGAGAGAGAGGGGTTTGCCCCCAGTTAGTGAGAGAGAGAAGAAAAAGCTAGAGAGAGAGAGCTAGAGAGAGGGGGGCACAATTCTTGTGGCAAGTTTTTACTCAAATATTCATTAACCCTCTCAAGTGGAGTTGGGGTCCTATTTATAGGAATCCCAACATTTACAAAAAGTCCCTGAGAAAAGAACTAATAACAGATAACCAAAAGAGCTGGGGAAAGGGAAAAGGGCGCCCCTGGGCCAGGCCCTTCTAAATGGGCCCAATAGACATACTAGCCCAATATGAAGACACAAACTTAGGTAAATAACATGATAACCTAGGGACATGACTCAAAACAAAGGGGAAATTACATCAAAATGACTGAAGAAAGATATGAAAATTACATAGCTAAACTCCGAAAATGAAGCTGAACATAATGGCGAGCATCAGGACCTGTGGAGAAATGAGAAGTGGTAAGTGATGTCCCCATCACTTTCTAGTATCTCAAAAGGTCCAATGAATCTTGGTGTAAGCTTGCCCTTAACACCAAATCTCCTTATTCCACGTTCAGGCGATATCTTGAGAAATACATGATCTCCGGCTTGGAATTCAAGATCTCTCCTTCTTGTGTCAGCATAAGCCTTTTGCCTAGACTAAGCCACTCGTAGTCTTTCTCGGATTAATTGTATTTTCTCGGTGGTATCCCTTACCATGTCTGGACCTAACAGTTGTTTCTCTCCAACTTCGTCCCAGCGTAAGGGTGATCGGCAACTCCTTCCGTATAAAGCTTCGAAAGGTGCCATTTTTATACTTGCCTGGTAGCTATTAATGTATGCAAATTCAACCAGAGGCAAGTGATCATGCCAGCTTCCTCCAAAATCAATGATGCATGCCCTAAGCATATCTTCAACCACCAGATTAGTTCTCTCGGTCTGACCATCCATTTGAGGATGAAAAGCTGTACTAAAGTTAAGTCTCGATCCCAACGAATATTGTAATCCTTTCCAAAAATGTGAAGTAAAACAGGGATCTCTGTCAGACACAATCGAGACAGGGATACCATGTAATCTGACTATCTCTTTTATGTATAATGCAGCCAGAACATCAACTGACCATCGACTCTTGATTGGCAAGAAGTGCGCTGATTTGGTCAATCGATCAATGATAACCCATATTCCATCATATCCTCCTTTTGATTTAGTTAGACCCATGATGAAATCCATACCAATATGCTCCCACTTCCATTTGGGAATATCCAGAGGATGTAGCTTTCCGGCAGGCTTCTGGTGTTCAGCCTTAACTTGTTGGCAGGTGAGACAGCGAGACACAAAGTCTGCGACTTCTCTCTTCATATTAGGCCACCAGAAGGTCCTTTTTAAATCTTGGTACATCTTAGTAGATCCTGGATGAATTGTGTACCTTGATCTGTAAGCTTCATCTAAGATCTTCTTCTTTAATTCTGGACAATCCGGTATATAAGTTCTATTTTGGAATAACAACCTTCCATCTGAAGCTAGTTGGAACACAGATTGTCCTTCTAGTTTGCCCTTGATTTCCACTAATACCGGGTCACTACCTTGAAGTCCTTGTATTTCGAATAGCAAGTCTGGCTGTATGCTCATATGAGATAAGGTGACACACCTACTGTCCTTGTCCATGCTTATATTAAGTCTAGTGAATTGTTCTAGCAACTTCTACTCCTGAATCATACAATTGGCTAATAATGCTCTCGGCTTTCGACTAAGGGCATCAGCTACAGGATTACCCTTTCCAGGATGATATTGTATAGTAAAGTCGAAGTCCTTAAGATATTCTAGCCAACGTCTTTGCTTCATATTCAATTCCTTCTGAGAGAAGAGATACTTAAGACTTTTATGGTCAGAGTATACAAGAAACTGCACTCTATACAGATAATGTCTCCATATCTTTAGTGCAAATACTACCGCACCCAATTCTAAATCATGAACTGGGTAGTTCTCCTCGTGCTTCTTCAATTGGCGCGAAGAGTAGGCTATAACCTTCCCTTGTTGCATTAAAACACATCCGAGGCCAATGCCAAATGCATCGGTGTATACCTCAAACTTTTCTCCTTCAATTGGTAGAGCTAAGACTGGGGCAGTAGTTAAGTGATCCTTGAGAGCTTGGAAGTTTCGTTCACAATCCTCGCTCCATTCATAGCGTATCTCCTTGCGAGTTAGCCTAGTGAGTGGTACGGCTATCTTGGAGAAATCCTTGATGAATCGTCGATAGTAGCCCGCAAGACCCAAGAAACTACGGACCTCGCTAGCATTGGTCAGTCTTTCCCAATTCCTTACAGCTTCAACCTTTGATGGATCTACGGATAAACCGTCTTTTGATATAACATGCCCCAAGAAAGCTACTTCTCTTAACCAAAATTCACATTTGCTGAGCTTTGCATATAGCTGATTTATCCTCAATATCTGTAATGCAATCCTTAAATGTTCCTCATGCTCTCCCTTGGTCTTGGAGTAAATCAATATATCATCAATGAAAACCACCATGAATTGATCTAGATAAGGTCTGAATATACTATTCATCAACTGCATAAAGGCAGCAGGGGCATTTGTTAGTCCGAAAGGCATAACAACAAACTCATAATGGCCATACCTGCTTCTGAATGCGGTCTTATGAATGTCGTCATCCTTGATCCTTAGTTGGTGATAACCTGACCTGAGATCAATCTTTGAAAAATACTTGGATCCAGATATTTGATCAAATAACTCATCGATTCTCGGCAGTGGATACTTGTTCTTGATAGTGAGATGATTCAACTATCGATAGTCGATGCATAACCTCATGTATCCATCTTTCTTCTTTACAAATAGCACAGGTGCTCCCCACGGGGAAGTGCTTGGTCTAATAAATCCCTTCTTGAGAAGTTCCATCAATTGCTCCTTCAAATCCTTGAGTTCGGCAGGGGACATCCTATATGGTGCCTTAGAAACTGGTCCAGCACTAGGGACTAAATCTATGGTGAAGGCCACTTCTCTTTGTGGGGGTAATCCAGGCAAGTCCTCCGGAAACAACTCCGGAAATTCTTGCACAACAGGGATGTCTTCTAACTTAGTCTCCTTTGTCTCCTTAATGGTGACAAATGAAAGGAAAGATACACATCCTTTCCTTATTAGCTTGCTAGCTCGGAGAGCCGAAATAAGAGGTGACTTGCTCCGACTCTTAGGGCTAGAATAGACTAGTTCTGGAAAGTCCTTGAAAGTAACTTTGCTGTTACGGCAATCCACAGTTGCCTGATACCTAGATAACCAATCTGCTCCCAATATGACATCATATTCCTTTAGGTCTAGACATATGAGGTTGATAGGAAGATTTCTTCCTTTTACTAAGACTTCACAGTTTTGATAATGGTGAGTAATATCGGTTTCGTTTCCGAGAGGAGTAGATAAAAATATTTTCATCCATTCCGATTCCATAGGCAGTGGGTCAGCAAACTTCTTGAAAATAAAAGAATGTGATGCACCCGTATCAAATAAGACATGTGCAGACTTGGAACAAACTTTCAGTGTACCTTCTACTAGTCCGCCTTCGTCTTCTTCGGTCTCCTTAATTGCGTGGAGATGAGCATTCTTTGTTACCGGGTGCTTTCCGTCACCGACTTGATCGTTGAGTAGGGGACAGTCGGGAATCCGATGATCACGGCTCCCGCAACGGAGACACGCTCCAAGTTTCCTCCAACATTCTTCGGCCTTGTGCCCGGCCTTATCACAGTGCTTACATACCACCTTAGCAGGTGTAGTGGTAATGGAGAAAGGTTTGGTCTTCTTGAACTTCTGATATTGTGAAGAAGCACCTCCATTGCTAGGCCTATTCTTAAAGTTTGGTTTAAAGGAACCCGAACTTGTAACTTGTTCTTTCTTATCCTTCCCACGGATTCTATCTGATAGTTCCGTGGCATCTTCTAATAATTGAGCTCGACACACAATTTCTGAGTAGACCTGAATATCCATTGGCGCCAGCTGGGTAATATATTGGGGCCTGAGCCCATTAAGGAACCTTCTAGCTTTCATCTTCTCGGTGCTAACTAAGTGCTTAGCATACCGAGATAATCTAGAGAACTGCGCTTCATATTCAGCTACCGACAAAGATCGTTGCTTAAGTGTGGCGAATTCAGTGGCTTTCTTCTCTTGAACTCGATCTGAGAAATATTTATTGTTGAAATGTTCAACAAACTCCTCCCAAGTAACTTGGTCTGGATCTATAGTAGCTTCGACTGCCTCCCACCAGCCTCTGGCATCTCTCTCTAACTGAAAAGTAGCTAATAAGACTCTTTCTTGATCCGTGCACTGCATAACACGGAATATACGCTCTGTCTCCCTGATCCAATGCTCTGCGTCGTCTGGATCAGTAGATCCCATGAATTTGGGAGGGTTCATGTTTTTAAAGTTCTGGTGGAGACTCCCGGCTCGTTGTGCACCTCCCTATGCTACATGTTGCAGCACTTGGGTCATTCCTTGGAGTGTACGCTGCATGTTGCGCCACTGAGCACGTTCGGCAGCCATTATCCTACAATTATAATAGCTATATTAATACGTGATTGCATTTAAATGCTAGTATTTCTATGTTAACTTTAACCCTTGGTCCTACCCAATCTCACCGGTTAAAGGTTTAAACCTATCCTTGGACTTGGGTTTCCTAGGAATTGAATACCCTAGGCTCTGATACAACAAAAACTGTCACACCCCGAGCGCGGAAGATACTCGGAGACGCGTGACGAGTTTATATCGATCATGTCAATCAGAGTATTAGTGTATTCGACACCAAATCAGAGATGCACAAAAGTAAAGATAACCCAATCCATTTATTCCTTTAATAAGAATATGTCTATTACAAACCCTTGCAAATACTAGACTCAATAAAAGAAGGGTACATTTCTGACTCAACAAAAATATAGAGAAGACAGGACTGATGGACGCTTGAATAGCTCTAACTCTTTCACTCTTGACCTTCCCCGTCAGTTTGGGTCTCGTCATCGGACTTACCTGAAAAGTATGGAAACACTGAGTGAGCGAATGCTCAGTAGGAAATTATATCTCAAGCACTAGCAAGGGGTTTAAGTAATTACACTTTCCATGAATGCACTATAGCTATGCATGCTCACAAAAACGACAAGATAGCAAGAGGATATAATAATAAGATGGCAAGAAGAACTAGTCATGAACTTTCAAGAACTTATCAAGCAGATATCAAGACTTTCAAGCAAGTAGACGCATCATGTCATGATGGAATTTGGCTATTATATTTCAAGTCAAGAAAGTATATATTTACCCTTTCTCGGGCCACGCAAGTCATGTAATATCAAGTCAAGTCAAGTACAAGATTTGTGAAATGTCCAATCAAGCTAGTCATGCACTTCGGTACAATGTTAATACCGTTATCATTACAACTCCCATGGGCACAAGTACTTTCGGGTGCTCCTCCCAGGACCAGATCGGGCCCTATATGCGCAGGCATTGATCATGTATTTTGACATCCACTTTCGTGTATAGCCAATATGGAATTTCAAGGATAAAGCTTGTACGTAGGATAGACTTTTGCTAGAATAGAGTCCAAAAATATGACACTTGACATAGATAGGTGATAACAACGGTATAATCACGATTTCTGATAAAGCTGGGTAGAATTGGTTCCCTAACTTGGGTACCATAACAAGTAAGTGCCCACAAGTAGATGGTCACTCTTTTAATATAGAATTGAGGTCCACAAGAACATCATAATAATGTTGATATATAATTGGGGTCCACAAGAACATCTCAATAATGACATGTTTTCCCCATTCATTAAGATACTTCTCATATTATACACATAGCATAACATGAGGGCCGGTATACCATGTTTCTTATAGAGTGACATGGCAAAAATAGTGTGATAGGATTTTATGGTACAACCAGCTCAGTCGGCCTTGAGGAAATCCAAGGCTCGAGGAGTCTTACGGAGGTCTCTATGACTAACTCGCTAGTCCAAAGGAACGGAATATCCAATGGAGAGCTTGTATGTCACTGAGAGTTAGTGGGTAAACGATAAAACATCATGAAACATGGGACTATATTCACGGAGTGGAATTATAGTGCCGATATACATACTCACATATAATATATATATATATATATATATATAGATAATGAAATCCTCGGTTAATAGAAACAATGTAAAATAGTACCACGGGAAAATAGCGACTTATGTAAAGTCATTAATCATGAAATTAACGCCTTATACAGGGGCGTTTATTTACAAATTGATGGCTTGTTCAGCAGTCGTCCATTCTGTATTTCTATTTTGCAAAATTTAGATAATATGGAATTTTAACAACAACGCGCCCTGGACAGGGGCGTTACATTTCAATTAGCGCCCTGTTCTGGGGCGTCAGTTCAATAAGAGACGACCTGCATCAGGTCGTTATTTCAACATTTTCCAAGATTTCTGATAATAAAATTTCAGGAACAAATTATATAGTGAGGACCAGAAAAATAGCAGGATTCCACTAGGATGATCATGCATTAGATTAGATTCATGGTTTCATAGATACAAAATTTTAAACATGGGTAATTATCAATTATATGAAATTGACGACTCCTGGTCAGGGCGTCAAAATAAGAATTAGCGCCCTTGGAAGGGTCGCCTTATTCAAAATTCACCAAAAACATTTGAAAATGTAGTAAAACTATATGCATGAGATCATGGATGAATTTATTTCAGAATCTATACTAGTTTGGGCTACGCTCTTGAGAAAACCTACCTTTTTGAATTGGTTAATAGACGTGAAGATTGATTGAAGAAGGTGAATGATACTCTGTTTTAATACAAGACAGCAACATCAGAAAGAAGAAGCAGCCCCTTGCAGAAGCAGAAGAAAGCTTCCTCCTTTCACGGTCGTTTGGCTGCGAGAGGAAGAAGGAAGGTGAAAATCAATCTATGTTCTTCACACGGTAACAGTAACAACTCTTCCCTGTTACAGTCAACCTGCACAAAAGGATGAATAGATCGTTTGACGAAGAACCCACGATCTTCTCTTTGACACGAGAGTTGCTACTTACTGTAGACTTCCTACATGAAATAAGATGAAGACATTAGTCTTCATACTCATACATAACCGAAGGTGAAAGCAAAATAATGAAGAATAACTTACGTTCCTCACGGATGACAGCAGCAATACATAAAACGCCAAACAGCGGTCTGGGTCGAACAGCAGGATATTTATAGGATTTTTAGAACCCTAATGGAGTTAGTGTTGTATTGGAAGTAATGTTTCCCTCATAGAGTCCTTGCCATAACCAATCTCCCTCGTAGTTATCCAGAACTTGCCCTGGATAATGTCCTAGTTCGAACGAAACTCGAACGGAATTAACGCCTTGCCATAGGGCGTTAGTTTAAATTGACGCCTTTGTTAAAGTCATTTCTTACGTAAAACGCGTCCATGTGGAGGGCGTCACGTTTACTTGCCCTTTTTATTATTTTGGCCGTTTAAGAATTGATGACATCTGCTGTGGTTGTCCTTTCTAGAATTCGCGCCTTGTATAAGGGCGTTTCTTTTTGAAGTAGCGCCTTGAATCAAGGCGTTATTTACATTTTGGTTTATTATTTACTTTTTTTAGGCTCTTATCATTTATTCATTAAATCTTTTAATCTTATTTTGATCAATTGTGGTTTTTATTTCCTTTTATTTTTACCAGGGTTGCTACACTCTCTCTCCTTACTTACTTGACTTGCGTGGCCCGAAATAGGCAATACTTGACTTGTGGCCCGAGAAAGGGCAAAATACTTACATGATAATAGCCAATTCTACTGATACTTACTTGACAATACTTGCTTGAATTGAATTTTTACTTGATATACTTGTACATGACTTCCTTCTCATACCTGCGTTCATACTTGAACACGAATCCCCGCTTGCTGGAAGTGGCATTTACATCTGTAAATTCTTGAAATTCTGCTTGTCAGATACTTGAAATCTTGTTATACTCTCTTTATACAGTTCTTGATCTCTTATTGTTCATCATACCTAGATTTACCTGTATACCTGATTTTTTTATTATACGTACATCATGCATAGCCATACTGAGAATACATGCAAATTGTAAATAACGTAAAGATTGCTCGTATTTGAGATGTAATTCGTACTGAGCGATTCGCTCATCTAGTTACTTCCTAACATTTTCAAGTGATTCAGATAGCGACAAGAATGGATTTGAGGCCGAGTGAAGAGTGCTAGAACGCCATCCATTTATCATTAGCTAGTCGAGTCTTTGAATTTATTTGAGTCTACCTTGTATTCCCAGTTATGTCAGTTAGTGGTATAAACTTTGTGTTAAGTCGTGTAGCCTAATTTTTGGCTTTCTAAATTTGAAAATTTGTCATGGACTATCTTTATTTCCTTTGATTAATCAAATAAACATCACTTGGACTATTGAAATTTATTAGATTTTTAGTCATTTACGCACTCCAAAATTTTGTATGTTAAAATTCTTATCGCTCTAATGACACGATCTACATAGACGCGTCATGCACCCGAGTATCTTCCGCGCTCGGGACGTGACAGTCTTTGTGGTATCAGAGCCTAGGTTTTCAAACCTAGGGAACTAGAAGAAATAAAAGGTTAGAAATTGAAATCTAAGTAAAAACTTGAGTCCAAGGATAGGTAAAACCCGAGTCCAAGGATAGATATACCTTACCCGGTGAGATGGATAGAGCCATGGGTTAAGTTCTATAATGACTTTTGACTTTACAAGTAAACCCGATCTTTATCATACTTAACTCTTTTGTAGGAACATGGCTGCGGAAAGAGCACAATGGCGCGAGATGCAGCGCACCGTGCAAGGCCTTACACAGGCACTACAGCAAGTGGCCTAAGGCGGAGCAAACCGTGGAGTGGGAGATCTCCACCGAAGTTTCCGTAACATGAACCCACCGATGTTCACGGGTTCATCTGACCCTGAGGATGCCGAGAATTGGCTAAAGGAGATGGAACGAATCTTCCGTGTAATGCAATGCGCGGACGAGGAGAAGGTTTTACTGGCCATATTCCAACTAGAACGGGACGCTCGATGTTGGTGGGAATCCATAGAAGCAACACTGCCAGAATACCATGTCACATGGGATGAATTCACGGAGCAGTTCAACAACAAGTACTTCTCCGACCATATCTAGGAGAAGAAGGCCACAGAATTTACCGTTCTAAAATAATGGGGCTTGAAAGTGGCCGAGTATGAGGCCTAGTTGTCAAGATTATCAAAGTATGCACCCCACTTGGTGTGTACGGAGAAGATGAAGGTGAGAAGATTCCTCAACGGGCTTCGACCCCATTATATCACACAACTTGCCCCGATGGACATCCAAGTCTATTCGGAGATGGATCGGTGAGCTCAACTGCTAGAAGATGCCACCGAATTATCCGAGAGAATTCGAGGAAGAGACAAGAAGGAACCCGTCACAAGCCCAGGAAAATTCAAACAATCATTTAACAAGAAAAGGTTCTTCTTGGGAAGGGAGCCCTCCAAGGCAAAGAAATTCCAGAAGAATGACAGGCCATTCTCCACCACCACACCATCAAAGGAAATTTGCAAGTATTGTGATAAAGCTGGCCATAAGACTGAGGAATGTTGGAGGAAGTTAGGAGTTTGTCTTCGATGTGGAGCCGAGAGCATCGGATCCCAGACTGCCCACTGATGAAGGAACAAGACACCAAAGACGAGAAGCATCCGGTAAAGAAATAAGGCCGTTTGTAAGCTCTCCGAGAGACGGAACCCACTGAAGGCGTAATTGTGGAAGGTACTCTCACTATTTGTTGAAAAACTACTCAAGTTTTATTTGATACTGGAGTAACTCATTCATTCGTTTCCAAGAACTTTGCTGCTTCATTTTCTAAGAAACATGAACTGTTAGATTTGGTCATATTTACACCTCTTGGGAATGAGTCTGATATCACTTATCACTATCCAAATTGTGAAGTGATGATTAAGGGAAGCAATTTACCTGTTGACCTGATATGCCTAGATATGAAGGGTTATGACGTCATACTAGGTGCCGACTGGTTATCCACATACCAAGCAACTGTAGATTGCCGGCATGGCAAGGTAACTTTAGTGGATTTCCCAGAGCTAGTTTACAATAGCCCTCGGAGTAAATCACTTCTTATATCAACACTCCGAGCTAGTAAATTAATGAATAAGGGATGCATGGCTTTCATAGCATTCGTGACTGCCACAGAAGTCGAGAAGGTTAAACTTGAAGACATCCGTGTAATTCGGGATTTTTCCCGATATTTTTCCAGAAGATTTAATCGGCTTACCCCTGGAAAGGGAAGTGTCGTTCACAATCGACCTTGTCCTTGGTGCTGGCCCTGTCTCTAGGGCACCATACAGAATGTCCCCGGCCTGCTGAGCTGAAGGAACTAAAGGAACAGCTAATGGAGTTATTGAAAAAGGGTTTCATCAGGCCGAGTACTTCCCCTTGGGAAGCACCCGTGCTGTTCGTCAAAAAGAAGGATGGATCGATTAGACTATGCATTGATTATCGGTAGCTAAATAACCTTACAATCAAGAACAAATACCCGCTGCCAAGGATTGATGAGCTGTTCGATCAGTTATCAGGAGCTTCATATTTATCCAATATTGATCTTCGTTCTGGTTACCACCAATTGAAGATCAAAGAAGAAGACATTCATAAAACTACATTCTGAAGCAGGTATGGGCATTACAAATTTACTGTTATGCCTTTCGGACTAACAAATGCCCCCGCAACTTTTATGTAGTTAATGAACAGCATATTTAGGCCCTATTTAGACCAATTCATTGTGGTCTTTATTGATGATATTCTGATCTATTCCAAGACCAAAGATGATCATGAAGAACATCTCAAGAAGGCACTGTAGATATTAAGGGAAAACAAGCTATATGCCAAATTCAGCAAATGCAAGTTCTGGCTCAAGGAAGTATCCTTCTTAGGCCATATTATTTCAAAGAATGGAATTGCTGTTGACCCGTCCAAGGTCGAAGCCATGAAGAACTGGGAACGACCCACAAATGCAACGGAAATTCGAAGCTTCTTGGGTCTAGCTGGTTACTACCGGCGTTTTATCAAGGACTTCTCCAAGATTGCCGTTCCTCTGACTAGGTTAACCCGCAAGGAAGTGCCTCATGAGTGGAATGAAGACTGTGAAAAGAGTTTCCAAGCTTTGAAGGATCACTTGACCACTGCTCCAGTCTTATCATTATCAATTGAAGGAGAAAAATACGAGGTATATACCGATGCTTCGGGTATTAGCCTCGGATGTGTATTGATGCAGAATGGAAGAGTCATTGCATATTCTTCACGACAATTGAAGAAACATGAAGAGAACTACCCGGTTCACGACTTAGAACTGGCCGCGGTAGTATTCGCTTTGAAGATCTGGAGGCACTATCTCTACGGAGAATAATTTACTGTGTACTCCGATCATAAAAGCCTCAAGTACTTATTCTCCCAAAAGGAGCTGAACATGCGGCAAATGCGTTGGCTCGAGTATCTCAAGGATTTTGACTTCACTATACAGTACCATCCTGGTAAGGGTAATTCCATAGCTGATGCCCTTAGTCGAAAGTCGAGAATAATATTGGCCAACTGCATGATACAAGAATGGAAGCTGCAGGAGAAATTCTCTGAGCTTGATATCAGCACAGATGAGAAGAACATGTGTATTATTCTATCTCATATGAGCCTACATCCAGATTTGCTACCCGAAATCAAGAAGCTACAGGAAGAAGATCCCCTACTTGTGGAGATAAAGAGCAAGCTGGACGATAGACTGGATTTCAAGCTGGCACCTGATGGCAGATTGCTATTTCATGAACGGACATGTGTGCCCGACTGTCCCGAATTGAAGAAGAAGATTCTTGAAGAAGCTCATCGATCGAGGTACACGATCCACCCTGGAGCCACTAAGATATACCAAGACTTGAAAAGAATTTTCTGGTGGGCTAACATGAAAAGGGAGGTAGCAGACTTTGTGTCCCATTGCCTCACATGCCAACAAGTGAAGGCGGAACATCAAAAATCCACCGAAAATCTACATCCGCTGGATATTCCCAAGTGGAAGTGGGAAGACATTGGCATGTACTTTATCATGGGTTTGCCCAAGTCTAGGGGCAGATATGATGGAATTTGGGTAATTATCGACCGGCTAACTAAATTGGCCCATTTCTTACCCATCAAAAGCCGATGGTCAATCAACGTACTTGCTGCCCTGTATATTAAGGAGATGGTTAGATTGCATGGAGTTCCCGTCTCGATCGTATCTGACCGAGATCCGCGCTTCACCCCTCATTTTTAGAAGGGTCTACAACACTCTCAGGGGACGAAACTTAATTTCAGTACTGCTTTTCATCCCCAGACAGATGGTCAGACTGAAAGGATAAATCAGGTTGTTGAAGATATGTTAAGGGCATGTATTATAGATTTCGGCGGAAGCTGGCACAACCACTTATCCCTAGTCGAATTTGCCTATAATAACAGCTATCAAGCTAGTATTAAAATGGCACCTTTCAAGGCTCTTTATGGCAGGAGTTGTCATTCTCCAATATGCTAGGAAGAAGTCGGTGAAAGACAAATTCTAGGCCCGGATATGGTTAGAGATTCGACTGAGAAGATACACCTTATCAGAGAGAGACTCAAGGCAGCTCACTGCAGGTAAAAATCTAATGTTGATAATAGAAGGAGAGATTTGGAGTTCCAAGTTGGTGACCATGTATTTCTCAAGGTATCTCCTTGCCGAGGTGTAATGTCTCGGATCTTTGCTAGATCCTTAGTAGGTCTGGTTGGATCTTTCGGATCTGTTTCGGTGAGTTTCGGTTCGCTTTTGTGGCTTCCGAGTTGAGTTTTACGATCCGTGTGGATTTTTCTCTCGTACTAGTTACGGAACCCTACGGTGAGTTTACTTGTCAGTTCATCAATTTGCGGATGCTACAGCAACGGTGTACTCTTCGAGCTGGTCGTTTTGACTATTTTTACATATTTTTTGGAGTTAGGCCAAAAAATCAGATTTTTCAGAAATTAGGAAAATTCCTAATTTCTTTTCCTTCCTCTCTCCTCCCATCTCATTTTCGCCGCCGCTTCTCTCTCTCCCATTTTCTCTCCTCTCGAGCTTCCTCGACTCCGACAACAGACGGAGGACCTAGGGGCACGTGCTGCGGATGCTGTGGAGCTGATTAGGTGCGCGACGGAGCGAAGATGGAGTGGTTTTGGCGCGATCCCGAACGGTGGATTCAAAGCTGGCGTTTGAGCTCGCGGCACGGTTTTCAACGCGGTTTAGTCCCTTCGGAGCACGGTTTCTTCAGTGGAGGTAGGGTGACGGATCACCACTTCTCCCTGCCTGTTTTCCCTGTCATTGCACATTGTTCGACGCGGAAACGGCTGAGTTTGGGCTTGTTTAGCCTAAACCGTGATTTTCGGGTTTTGTAGGGTTCATCAAAAAATGGCAACCATTTGCGGCGTAGTTAGTATCAAATTGACCATTTGGATGTCTGGATCTCATTCATGTTAGGTTCGTGTCGATCGGTTGTCATTCGAGGCCGGTAGGTGTCCGGGAACCTCGGTGACTCGTTTTGGGTCGATTCGTTAGAATCGTCCCGATCTTACGTTTTAATCCATGCATGTGGGCTTTTTAGCCTCCAGATGTTGTTTTCCATCGTCTAGCTTTATTTCCCCTACGTTTCAACGTGAATGGGGCGTGGAACGGGCCGATTCGGCCATTCCTCTATTTTCCCACCGTGGCCGGTGTAGCGGTCGTACCAGAGACCGTCACAGTCTCTGACGGCCCTACGATAGACTGCCACAGCGTCTGTTCGTTTTTATAATTTTTCGTGGCTGCGAGAGTGTGACGGCCGAGGTGTGGTGCGTCACAGCTCTCTGACGCGTCCGGGCGTACGCGTCACAGCTATTTTGTCGTCTTGTGCTGAGGGTTAAGTCAGTTCCTCTGACGCGCCTGCCCTGGTGCGTCAGGTTCGCGTAACGCGCCTGCCCCAGGCCGTTACGTTCTGTTTGATTAGATTTGATCGGGTCAGTCGGTTCGTGTAGCGGCTGTGCCCCTGTGCGTTACTGCTGTGTATTGCGCCTGCCCCAGGCCGTTACACTCTGTTTGGCTGAGCTGGGTGGCTGTCCGTTAGCTCTAACGGTCCTGCCCCCCTGCGTCACAGTGTTGTAACGCGTCTGTCGTGGACCGTTATGTGCTGTTCGTCTGAGTTTTCAGACTTGGGTCTGTTGGCATTACGCGTCTGCTCCCGTGCGTTAGGTTGGCGTAATGCGCCTGCTCTCGCGCGTTAGGTCGCTGTAACGCGCCTGGCGTCGTGCGTTACGTGCTTCACTTTTTGGTTTTTAGCCGGTTGGCTCTGACGCGCCTATCGTCGTGCGTTAGGTCGCTGTAACACGCTTGCCCTGGTGCATTACGTGGCTCGCGTTGTGGTTTTATGCTTGTTGGCTATGACGCGCCCGCCCTGGTACGTCAGGCGCCTGTAACGCCCCTGTGGTGGTGCGTTACAGCCCTGTTGTGGCCGTGATGGCTGTTGAGTGTTCGATGTTTGCCCGTGTGTTGGGCAGTCGTAGGTTGGTGTTCTAGGGCTGTGTTTGTGTGGCAGTGGTCTTCTAGATCGGTCGGTTTAGGTGATTGGGTGCGGTCTTTTCTCTGACTGCGACAGTTCCCTAACGACGCAATCTAGAATTGCCAATGTCCTTGTCTCTGGTTGTGTGGCGGCTGTTCCTTGACTGCTGGGTCTGCCTAGTGGTTGAATGACGGTCCGTTCTGCCAGAGCGTGGTTTTTGTCGTTTCGGTTTTTGCTTGTCTTGGCTTGGTCTCGTGATTTTCCCGTGACCCGTGGGTGTCTGTTGACGTCCTATGAGGGCAGTGACCATGATGGGACAGCCAGGAATGCTTGTGCATGTCGTGTTTTGTGTCGGTGTTGTCTAGCTCCGGTCAACCGGGGGTTACCTAGGGGTTGACAGGTAGCTTTGTGTGTCTCGGCAGTTCTATCCAGCTCTAGATAATGGTTCTGGATACCTCGAGGTGTTGCCTTACCGCGGTCCGTGTGTCCAGGCGTGTCTGAGGGTCCTTGGTGTTCCCTCAAGTCTCCAGGAGTCATTTTCTGCGGAGCATCATTTTCTCGTGGCTTAGGATTAGACCGATTGGCGGCTTGTTCCGCTGTCAATGACAATCTTGCCTTTGAGTCGTCCGACTCAAGGATCATCATGTAAGTAGGTCTAGTTGCCTTGCCTTGAGTCTGTCGGCAGTGACTGTACTGCCATTGGTGCTTCGAAGTACGTACCGTTGGGTGTTCTTTCCTGCTTGTACTTCAGCACCCATGTTTTTGAGTCTATGTGTCTTGTGAGCCTCCACTTGTTGTAACCCTAAGGCCTTTGAGTTGCCGACCCGCCTGCGGATGGCGGAGGGGTATTCCCATCACGCGGTTTGTAAGCTAGTTCCGTGGGCTCCCAGCCAACGGTAGCGTCCTACCGAGGGAGAAAACTAGCTAGAGAACCGGGCTTAGGCTAGAGCTAGTGTGTGCACACGTTGTCAGGGGCTAAGGACTTACGTCGACGGGCATAGCCCTGACTGGTTACTTGTCGCTGTAGTTCCTGTTTGACTCAGCGCGTGTCTGCGACTCTGCCGTGGTTTTAGCAGTACCGTAGGCGAGACACTTGTGGCGTAGCATAAGACGTCAGTGGACGCAGCTGGCTGTTCTTCTTGCGAGAGGGTGCTTCCGTCACGTGACGCGTGACTCTCGGCATTTCTTATGCATCGTGACCTTCCCGAGTTAGCCTTTGTGTGGCCCTACTCGAGGTCAGTGTGGCGTTGCGTGCACGACGTTCTAGTCGTGTGTGCCGTCATGTCTGTCTTTTTGTCCGTCCGTGTAGGTCTTCATCTTAGGCTTGGCGTCATGTCGGCAGATCGATAACCCCTGACTTTGTCAGATCAGAGTCACCCTTCGGTCGCTGCTTGGAGTAGTTTGGGGTGCCGAGTTTAGTTCGGCAGCCGCTTGTCTGGTGTGGATTATCCCCCTTTCCTACTTGTTCCCTACTCCTGCTGTTCCCGTTCTTTTTACAGCTTCGTAGTGTAGTTTCCTGCTTTGCTACACCTGCTGTTACTTCTATTGCTTCATGTTCCGTGTTTTGCGTGTTTTTCAATGGGGATTCGCGTGACCCCTACTGAGCCTCTGTTTGGAGACTCACCCCTACTTTTCAGGTGGGTGGCATCGTCTCTGTTCGTGGTTCCTGGTGTGGCGCATCTATAGCTGCCAGCGGTACCTGCGTCGGGTTTCCCCCGACCTCAGTGTACGTTCTTTTCCTGTGGCCTGTACTTGTCTTTAATTTTCTGGACTGGACTCTGATGTAATTGTTAAATTGAAACTGTTAATTAAAAAGTAATTTTATTTCTGCTACTTTAGCAAACCAATCTAATGAAATTTAATTGCTTACTGTTCTATCTCTGTGGCTTCAATGTACTCTACACATGCCTTTTTCCCTTCGGAGCTTTACCGCTCTTGGGAGGCCTCGCGGGTTCCATGTGGTATCACGTGTATTCGGTAGTCCTACCGGGTATACCTGGTATCTGGGATCCGGGTCGTCACAGATTGGTATCAGAGTAGTGTTCTGAGATGTTCAGAGTTCTTTTCTGAGCAATCAGAGCATTGTTGTGTGAAGTACATGGGAATCCAAGATATTACAGTATCCAGAGTCCTTAAGGTCCAGTACAGGCTTTTGCTGGCTTAGGTGTTGCGATGATTTGTCGCGTTGTTTTCTCCATGTGTTGTTCAGGTTGCTGTTGACCTTTGGCCTTGGTTTGATGACCGTACACGTTCTCACGTTGTTTTGGTCGTCCCGGCTTGAGTCTGTTCAGCTCTTGAAGTGTCTCGCTTCTGTTGAAGTGCTCGATTTGATTCCATGTTTGAGAAGTTGCTCAGGCAAGCTAGGATTTTCCCTTCCTGGTGAGCTTTCATGGTTGAGCTTATTACTTCTTGTCCCTTCTGGTGGAATCTTTTCGAGGTTTGCCTTGGAATTGCTATCTTGGCGATGCTTTTGCCCTGTGTCTACTTAAGTGTGGACAGTGTTTATTCTGAGCCTGATCTGCTCTTTGCTATACGGTTGCTTGGCTTTGGACTCCATTATGGTGTTAAGAGCTGTCATGCACCGTGTTTGTCATGCCGTGTTCAGCGGCCGATGTATTATGAAGGCTCATTTACCATTTTCAGGACGTGAAGGTAAGCTGAGATTAGCATTTTCTTTGTGCCTTGTGCTGAAGCTGGTACTCCTCTTCTTTGCGCTTAGGCTTCTTGTAATCGGTTGTTCGCTGGATCAGTACTAGTCGCGCGTTATATTGCGATTTTCATGAATTGCGATGTCGCCGTACGTGTGCTGGGATGCGGATACCAAGATATTTTCTGGTGCCTGTGTGCGTTGTTGAGTGCACAGCTGAAGCGTGTGGGCTGGTTACCCACGGGCTCAGGATCGTTGGTGGTAAGATTCTGGCCAGTCGAGAGGTTTGTTCTTTCTCGATGTGACTTTGTCTTGGCTTCCTGTGTCTTGCGTTGTTGTTGCCATGCCGTGCTGTTATTGGAGGCATTTCTGGTGTTGGCATTGGTATTTGCGAGTGTTGGGGAATCTGTCGGCATTCCTTGCTAATTGAGTACCCTATGTTCTGCGTTCTTTCTCTTGGGTGTTGTGCTCTCGAGGTGTGAGCGTGGTCCTTGAGGTGCATTCCCTGAGATTGTCATTTCTCGTTGTCGTGGGTCTTTTCTTGGTGAGATGCTCGATGTATGACTAGTCCCTTGTGGTCGTGTGTTCAGCCGTTCTTGTGCCTTGATGTGACCCTGCTTGCAGTGGTGTTCCATGGTTCTATGTTTCGTGTGGAGCCGGAATCCTGCAGGTGCTATTGTTGTTGTTTTATTGCTGTTTCTCTATGATTTGGTGTCGCTGTCTTGGACCATGGTCTTGTCAGTTAGCGGTGATGTATTCTCCTTCCAAGAGTTAGCTTGCGACTCGATCGGACGTAATATCTGAGTGAGTGCTGACTTGATTGTGTTTGTGGTCCGGTGCTGTTGTCGTTGGCGTCTTTTATGCCAGGTGTTCTCTGTTACCTTTGGCACTGGAGCCGATGATGTGGTCGAGCTGTCAGTTGAGAGGATTGTGTTTCCTTGTGTAAGCTGGTGCTTATCGTGCTATCATTGTGTTCTTCGGTATCGGTTGTCTGTTGTTGTGGCATGTGTCGTGTCTCCATTTCTGGTGAGACGTAAGCGACGTTGCCTTGTTTCGGAGGTGTCTGACTTGTGTTCACTTGTGTCGTGCTCGATCCAGAGCGTGTGCTCGTGATTATAGTCTGACAATGTTCCTCTGAGCTGTGTTTCTCGAGATTTGTGTCATTTTCGTTGTTGTGTTGTCGGGTTGTTCTTCCCTACTTACCCTTGCTAGTCCTTAAATTTCGAGGATAAAATTCCGTAAAGGAGGGGAGGATGTAATGTCCCGGATCTTTGCTGGATCCTTAGTAGGTCTGGTTGGATCTTTCGGATCTGTTTCGGTGAGTTTCGGTTCGCTTTTGTGGCTTCCGAGTTGAGTTTTACGATCCATGTGGGTTTTTCTCTCGTACTAGTTACAGAACCCTACGGTGAGTTTACTTGTCAGTTCATCAACTCGCGGATGCTACAGCGACGATGTACTCTTCGACCCGATCGTTTTGACTATTTTTGCGTATTTTTCGGAGTTAGGCCCAAAAATCGGATTTTTCAGAAATTAGGAAAATTCCTAATTTCTTTTCCTTTTTATTTTCCTTCCTCTCTCCTCCCATCTCATTCTCTCCGCCGCTTCTCTCTCTCCCATTTTCTCTCCTCTCGAGCTTCCTCGGCTCCGACTGCAGACGGAGGACCTAGGAGCACGTGCTGGGGATACTGTGGAGCTGATTAGGTGCGCGACAGAGCGAAGATGGAGTGGTTTTGGCGCGATCCCGAACGGTGGATTCAAAGCCAGCGTTTGAGCTCGCGGTGCAGTTTTCGGCCCGGTTTAGTCCCTTCGGGGCACGGTTTCTTCGGTGGAGGTAGGGTGACGGATCACCACTTCTCCCTGCCCATTTTCCCTGCCATTGCATGTTGTTCGGCGCGGAAACGGCTGAGTTTGGGCTTGTTTAGCCTAAACCGTGATTTTTGGGTTTTGTAGGATTCGCCAGAAAACGGCAACCATTTGCGGCGTAGTTAGTATCAAATTGACCCTTGGGATGTCTGGATCCCATTCATGTTAGTTTCGTGTCGATCGGTTGTCATTCGAGGCCGGTAGGAGTCCGGGAACCTCGGTGACTTGTTTTGGGTCGATTCGTTAGAATCGCCACGATCTTGCGTTTTAATCCATGCATGTGGGCTTTTTAGCCTCCCGATGTTGTTTTCCATCGTCTAGCTTTGTTTCCCCTACGTTTTGGAGTAAATGGGGCGTGGAACGGGCCGATTCGGCCATTCCTCTATTTTCCCACCGTGGCCGGTGTAGCGGTCGTACCAGAGACCGTCACAATCTCTGACGGCCCTACGATAGACTGCCACACCGTCTATTCACTTTTATAATTTTTCGTGGCTGCGCGAGTGTGACGGCCGAGGTGTGGTGCGTCACAGCTCTCTGACGCGTCCGGGCGTACGCATCACAGCTATTTTGTCGTCTTGTGCTTTGGGTTAAGTCGGTTCCTCTGACGCGCCTGCCCTGGTGCGTCAGGTTCGCGTAACGCGCCTGCCCCAGGCCGTTACATTCTGTTTGACTGGATTTGACCGGGTCAGTCGGTTCGTGTAGCGGCTGTGCCCCTGTGCGTCACAGCTGTGTAACGCACCTGCCCCAAGCCGTTCTCTGTTTGGCTGAGCTGGGTGGCTGTCCGTTAGCTCTAATGGTCCTGCCCCAATGCGTCACAGTGTTGTAACGCGTCCGTCGTGGACCGTTACGTGCTGTTCATCTGAGTTTTCAGACTTGGGTCTATTGGCGTAACGCGTCTGCTCCCATGCATTAGGTTGGCGTAATGCGCCTGCTCTCGCGCGTTAGGTCGCTGTAACGTGCCTGGCGTCGTGCATTACGTGCTTCACGTTTCATTTTTTAGCTGGTTGGCTCTGACGCGCCTGTCGTCGTGCGTTAGGTCGCTGTAACGCGCCTGCCCTGGTGCGTTACGTGGCTCACGTTGTGGTTTTGTGCTTGTTTGCTCTGACGCGCCCGCCCTGGTGCGTCAGGCACCTGTAACGCCCCTGTGGTGGTGCGTTACAGCCCTGTTATGGCCGTGATGGCTGTTGAGTGTTTGGTGTTCACCCGTGTGTTGGGCAGTCGTCGGTTGGTGTTCTAGGGCTATGTTTGTGTGGCAGTGGTCTTCTAGATCGGTCTATTTAGGTGACTGGGTTTGGTCTTTTCCCTGACTGCGACAGTTCCCTAACGATGCAATCTAGAATTGCCAATGTCCTTGTCTCTAGTTGTGTGGCGGATGTTCCTTGACTGCTGGGTCTGCCTAGTGGTTGAATGATGGTCCGTTCTGCCAGAGCATGGTTTTTGTCGTTTCAATTTCTGCTTGTCTTGGCTTGGTCTCGTGGTTTGCCCATGACCCGTGGGTGTCTGTTGACGTCCTATGCGGGCAGTGACCATGATGGGACAGCCAGGAATGCTTGTGCATGCCGTGTTTTGTGTCGGTGTTTTCTGGCTCCGGTCAATCGGGGGTTACACAGGGGTTGACAGGTAGCTTTGTGTGTCTCGACGGTTCTGTCCAGCTCAAGACATTGGTTCAGGATACCTCGAGGTGTTGCCTTACCTCGGTCCATGTGTCCAGGCGTGTCTGAGAATCATTGGTGTTCTCTCAGGTCTCCGAGAGTCATTTTCTGCAGAGCGTCGTTTTCCCATGGCTTAGGATTAGACCGATTGGCGGCTTGTTCCACTGTCAGTGACGATCTTGCCTTTGAGTCGTCCGACTCAAGGATCGTCATGTGAGTAGGTCTAGTTGCCTTGCCTTGAGTCTGTCGGTAGTGGCTGTACTGCCATTGGTGCTTCGAAGTACGTACCGTTGGGCGTTCTTGCCTGCTTGTACTTCAGCACCCGTGTTTTTGAGTCTCTGTGTCTTGTGAGCCTCCACTTGTTGTAACCCTAAGGCTTTTGAGTTGCCGACCCGCCTGCGGATGGCGGAGGGGTATTCCCGTCACGCAGTTTGTAAGCTAGTTCCGTGGGCTCCCAGCCAATGGTAGCGTCCTACCGAGGGAGAAAACTAGCTAGAGAACCTGGCTTAGGCTAGAGCCAGTGTGTGCACACGTTGTCAGGGGCTGAGGACTTACGTCGATGGGCGTAGCCCTGACTAGTTACTTGTCGCTGTAGTTCCTATTTGACTCAGCTCGTGTCTGCGACTCTGCCGTGGTTTTAGCGGTACCGTAGGCGAGACACTTGTGGCGCAGCATAAGACGTCAGTGGACGCAGCTGGCTATTCTTCTTGTGAGGAGGTGCTTCCGTCACATGACGCGTGACTCTCGGCGTTTCTTGTGTGTCGTGACCTTCCCGAGTTAGCCTTTCTGTGGCCCTACTCGAGGTCAGTGTGGCGTTGCGTGCACGACGTTCTAGTCGTGTGTGCCGTCGTGTCTGTCTTTTTGTCCGTCTGTGTAGGTCTTTATCTTAGGCCTGGCGTCGTGTCGGCAGATCGGTAACCCCAGACTTTGTCAGATCAGAGTCGCCCTTCTGTCGCTGCTTGGAGTAGTTTGGGGTGCCGAGGTTAGTTCGGCAGCCACTTGTCTGGTGTGGATTCTCCCCCTTTCCTACTTGTTCCCTACTCCTGCTGTTCCCGTTCTTTTTACAGCTTCGTAGTGTAGTTTCCTGCTTTGCTACACCTGCTATTACTTCTGTTGCTTCCTATTCCGTGTTATGCATGTTTTTCAGTGGGGATTCGCGTGACCCCTACTGAGCCTCTGTTTGGAGACTCACCCCTACTTTTCAGGTGGGTGGCGTTGTCTCTGTTCATGGTTCCTGGTGTGGCGCGTCTGTAGCTGCCAGCGGTACCTGCATCGGGTTTCCCCCGACCTCAGTGTACGTTCTTATCCTGTGGCATGTACTTGTCTTTAATTTTCTGGACTGGACTCTCATGTAATTGTTAAATTGAAACTGTTAATTAAAAAGTAATTTTATTTCTGCTACTTTATGAAACCGATCTAATGAAATTTAATTGCTTACTGTTCTATCTCTGTGGCTTCAATGTACTCTACACATGCCTTTTTCCCTTCGGAGCTTTACCGCTCTTGGGAGGTCTCGCGGGTTCCATGTGGTATCACGTGTATTCGGTAGTCCTATCGGGTATACCTGGTATCCGGGATCCGGGTCGTCACACAAGGTATTAGAAGATTCGGTGTTAAGGGCAAGCTTACACCGAGGTTTATCGGTCCATTCGAAGTATTGGAAACAGTGGGCGAGGTGGCCTACCGTATTGCTTTACCTCCTCAACTCTCGGAAGTGCACAATGTATTTCATATATCTATGCTGAAGAAATATGTGCACGACCCTTCTCATGTCATTGACCATGCTGATTCGGTGATTCAAAGAGATCTTACTTATGAGCAAAGGCCGATGCGGATCCTCGACCATGAAGTCCGAGTTCTAAGGAGCAAGACGATCCCTATGGTGAAAATCAAATGGAATCGATGTGCGAAACAAGAAGCAACTTGGGCGACCGAAGAATCTATGAAAAGTAGATACCCAGAATTATTCTAAACTGTAAGTACTTTATACTTTTTATAATATCCTTATACAATTGAATTTGAGGACCAAATTCTTTTAAGTAGGGGAGGGTGTAACACCCGAGAATTTTAAAATAGAAATATACAAAAAAATTATATATATATATATATATATATTTTTAATTATTGAACTCATATTCTAATTCTATTGATTTAACCAATTAAAATATTTAATTACCAATATATGCTTTAGAAGATGCCGAATTATATTTTAGGAAATGCCAATTTATATTTTCAATCACTTAGGAAATTAATATTACACTATTCCAAAGAAATAGGAAATAGGTTATATAGATAGTGTTTTAAAGGATAAACATCACTTTTACAAGATGCCAATTCATATTTCAACTTTTTCATTATATCATTATTTTGAAGAAATAAGGGTATATAGATGAAGTGTTAAACGATAAACATAATTTAGAAAGTGAGAAAGGGTATATAGATAATTTTGGTTAGTGTAGAGTGAATACAAAAATCTCCGTTCAAAATAACGACATATATTAAGTCGTTATTTCCTAAACCTGAATAGTGACATGAATAGTGCCACTTTTTATTTAAAAAGAATTTTTTAAAAATATTTATATGTAAAAATAGATGAAAATGTAAGGGTCTCACCCTTGAAATTTCACAAACAAATTCGATCAATTTTTAAAGATAAAAATCTTTGAAGTTTAATATGAAAATCTTAACTTATGAAATACACGACCCTCTCTGGAGCGTCATTTCTTTTCCGACAATTATCACGATCATTCTATCCCTCCAGCCTGTGTAGGCTGTCAACCCACTAAATACCCTATAATTCTGGATCTTGTCTCCCATCCTGTCGACCCTAAGGTTATAAAATACACTATATTCTCCATATTTGGTTAGTTCGACGGCTAGATACGGGAACAAGTTTTGAAGAGTTGCAGAGGAAGGGAAGGGCTGCTTCTTCCTCTCCTGTCAACTCCTGTCACTTCACAGAGGTAGGTGTTCTCAAATCCTTGCCTAACTAGTAGCTAATAGGTTAATTGATTCGTGTTTGGAGTTCGATCAACTAGTCAACCATGCTATATATATCATCTGGCTTTACCGTAATTAAGCAATAATCATGTATGTATCATGTTATTTTGATATCCTGTTACATATCACCATGATCTTTAAGAGTTTAAACTTAGTTTGTTAGTATGATTTTTATGAGTTTTTGTACATATTTTATCACACTAATTTTACAGTATTAATAACTATGTTTTAAACCTTAATATATAGTCTCTGTTAACATAATATGTTCATAGTTTAAAGACACGGAGGCTCCCAGCCCTCTGGTAAATGGTGCCCCTGACCAGGGCGCCATTTTCAAAATTCAAGACTATTAGCACAGTTGTCATTTAAATGAAGACACCACCAAGGTCGTCAATTCGATTTCTGGAATTTTGAGTAATTGATAATTCAACACATTCAAAAATCCATAACTATCAAACTAAAGCACAAAATTTTTGCATGAACATGTTTCTGGAATCCTGACATTTTTCTCAACACATTCGTGCCATTACTTCCTGATTCGGAGTTTTTTTCACACTGATGAATAGTGACACCTCTCTGTAATTGGCGCCCCTGACCAGGGCGCCAATTTCAAAATTGAAGATTGCCCGAGAGGGCGTCAATTAATTGAAGACATGCACCATGTCGTCAATTCCATTTTCTGGAATTTTCAGAAATCAATAAATCAACGCATTCAAAAATCTATAACTAATAAACCGGACCTTAAAAATTTTGACAGAATATACTTCTGTGACCCTGAGATTTTTCTCCATCTGACCATGTCTTCGGATTCCGATTTGGAGAAACTTTTTCGAAATGAACAGTGATTTGAGTCACAAAACGTATCTGCTAGGTGAAAATCACTGAATTGAAGATGGCCCTTAAGTCTTCAATTTCAGAATTGAAGACGGCCCTCAAGTCTTCAATTACTGAATTGAAGACGGCCCTTAAGTCTTCAATTTCAGAATTGAAGATGGCCCTCAAGTCTTCAATTAATTGAAGAATGCTCACAGGGGCGTCAATTCCGTTTCATGAGGAATTAAAGTTATAACATTATAATATTCATGTATGTGAAACTAAAACTCAGTAATTATATCTGAACATATTTCTGGACTCCCAAGGAATTATATTAAGTATTCATATCCTTATTTTTGAATTTCGAGAAACTTTTTCGAAATGAATAGTGCTTTGAGTCACAAAACGTATCTGCCATGTGAAAATCACTGAATTGAAGATGGCCCTTAAGTCTTCAATTTCAGAATTGAAGACGACCCTTAAGTCTTCAATTTCAGAATTAAAGACGGCCCTCAAGTCTTCAATTAATTGAAGACTGGGTAAAGGGGCGCCAATTTCATATATATATATATATATATATATATATATATATATATATTTAAAAAATCAAAATTTTGAAAGATTGGGCAACCCCCAGGCGCCAATTACTGAATTGAAGACGGCCCTTAAGTCTTCAATTTCTGAATTGAAGACGGCCCTTAAGTCTTCAATTTCTGAATTGAAGACGACCCTCAAGTCTTCAATTAATTGAAGACTAGGTAAAGGGGCGCCAATTTCATATATATATAGTTTTTTTGAAAAATCAAAATTTTGAAAGGTTGGGTAACCCCCAGTCGTCAATTCTTTAAATGACGACTTTCAGGACGTCTTCAATTAAATGAAGACATCCTGAGGGGCGCCAATTTGATATATACATATATAAATTTCTAAAAAATAAAAATTTGAAGGATTAGCAAACCCTAAGATGCCAACTCAGTAATTACAACTTCTGATCTTGATTTATCTTGAGAATTGTGCAAACACAACCCTAATCCATACTCCTGCATATGATGAGTTCTTAAAATGTCGTTCCATGAAAAATCAACTTGCGTATACCCTACATGGTCAAACCTTGAATCTCTTAAACTATCATTTAGGAGTGTAGGAACTAAGTGCCATGCAGGGCAAAGTGCTACGTTGTGGGAGCCACCTCTTGAGGCCGTACGGCGTAAAGTGCTACACGACGGGAGTCACCTCTTGAGCCTGTAGGGACCACCTCTAGAATCCTCCATAACCAAATGACTAGTTAATCTCGTCTGAAATACTACGTTTCTAAATTATTGAAATTCCATATTGGCTATAAATGAGAGTGGATGTCAAAGGTAATACATGAAATGCTGTGCATATAGGGCCCGGTCTGGTCTTGGGAGGAGCACCCGAAGGTACTTGTGCCCATGGGAGTTTATTGACCATGGTGTTTAGTATTGCACCGGAGTACTTGCTTGACTTGAGACACTCCACCCCTACTCTCTCTCTCCTTACTTGACTTGCGTGGCCCAAAACGGGCAATACTTGACTTGTGGCCCGAGAAAGGCCAAAATACTTACATGATAATAGCCAATTCTACTGATACGTACTTGACAATACTTTCTTGAATTGAATTTTTACTTGATATACTTGTACATGAGTTCCTTCTCATACCTGCGTTCATACTTGTACACGAATCCCCGCTTGCTGGAAGTGGCATTTACATCTGTAAATTATTGAAATTCTGCTTGTCAAATACTTGAAATCTTGTTATACTCTCTTTATACAGTTCTTGATCTCTTATTGTTCATCATGCCTAGATTTACCTGTATACTTGATTTTTTTATTATACGTACATCATGCATAGCCATACTGAGAATACATGCAAATTGTAAATCACGTAAAGATTGCTCGTATTTGAGATGTAATTCCTACTGAGCGATTCGCTCATCCAGTTACTTCCTAACATTTTCAGGTGATTCGGATAGCGACAAGAATGGATTTGAGGCCGAGTGAAGAGTGCTAGAACGCCATCCATTTATCATTAGCTAGTCGAGACTTTAAATTTATTTGAGTCTACCTTGTACTCCCAGTTATGTCAGTTAGTGGTATAAACTTTATGTTAAGTCATGTAGCCTAATGTTTGGCTTTCTAAATTTGGAAATTTGTCATGGACTATCTTTATTTCCTTTGATTAATCAAATAAACATCACTTGGACTATTGAAATTTATTATATTTTTAGTCATTTGCGCACTCCGAAATTTTGTATGTTAAAATTCTTATCGCTCTAATGACACGATCTATATAGACGAGTCACGCATCCGAGTATCTTCCGCGCTCGGGACGTGACAACTTTAGAGTTTTGAAATGAAATTCCTATATCCTTATGAATAACACTCAATTTCACATTATAGTGCATGAAGTGTGCGAATTTGATTTAACATGTATGGAGAAAATTTAACTCAAAACAAGATAGTGCAGCTCCCCCTATGTAAATGTAATAAGCATGAAATGCACCCCCTGAGAGTTTGACATGAAGCACACTTGTTAAGACTCAGATGTAACATTATTTAGCAATGGAGTGTTCGGTCTTAGAAGTTTCAAGGAAGGGGTTTTAGCATATATTAACATGCAAGCATACAATGGGAGTATATGTAATATGCAATGCAAAATGAAAAGATATGTAATTTCAATTCTTGAAATGTTGGCTCCAAAAATATGATACCATTGTTGGAAGTATTCATTTTGGCATTTATGCAACATGAAATGTTCAAAATGATGCATTTCAAAATATGCACTATATGCATGTTGAAAATGCCAACTATGCAACAAGACAAACGATGAGCTTCATCTTCCAAAAGCACTATGTGAATGATATGCAGAAAATGATATGCAAATATGCAATGTGATGCAAGAATTTAGATTTCACATGATAACTCTATATGCATCTAATGCAACTAATGCATGACATGCAGTTTTTTTTTAATGTGAGAACATAATTTTATTTTGAAAAGAGAATTCAGAAAATTCATTCAAGGCATCAAAATCATCACATGTGAACTTTTCCTTAAAAATATTTTTGCTTTTATCCAAAAAGATGAGTAGCACATTAGTAAAAACCATGGAAGATTGATCAAATTCAGTCCTCAAAATGTTTAGCCACAGAATAACATTATCATGCTGAGAGAATGGAAAAACATCAATCTCAAATTTTTTAGCTTACAAGACTCCCCCTTAATCAATGCATGATTTCAAAAAATTCATTTAAGTTTGATGCCAAATGTAGAGATGATTCATGGTACCGGGCGGAGGCACATTCTCACGCAATGTGATAATTTTCAGACAGACTTGACCTGCCCTTCCACATGTCACCATTTTATATACCATGTAGTCATTGAAATGATGATCAGAAAAATACAATACAATCCCATATGGCATCGGGGGTTTAACAAACACATGGGCAGCGAATGACAGTTTAAAATTCAACTAGAACCAAACATTCAATTTTTTTTGAATTCTGGTACAAGGCGGAGATTCTGGTCCGAAGGCCCAGTTCTTGCAAAGTGATGCCTTTCTGATAGGTCTAACCTACCATTCCGGCAACACATTTTGATATATCAGAAATTTCAGATGGTTTCACACATACACAAGTAATTCCACTTGAAAAAGGCATTCAATGGCTACACTCTTATATATACTTCTCAGATTTTTCAATTCTTGTCAGCCAAGCATTCATTTTCCACATAGTCAAAAGCAGCCAAAAGGTATTCAAGATTTCAAAATAACTATCTGTCAAGATATGGCACTAACATCAAGACCAAAGAGCTTCAAACAAACACTTTATTTTCTCACCTTTGCCTTGAGTTACCTTTATTGACATCCTCAAATTCTTCACTTTATTCCACTTGTTGTCATCTTCATCAATAAGCTCCAAATCTTAATAGAAGTAGATCAAATCTGGCATTGAAGTCCTTTTGAACTCCTTTCTTTCTCTCCTGCAAGAAATAAAACGATATTAGCCAAAAGAAATGAAAGTAGATCAAATCTGGTGTTGAAGTCCTCTTACGCTCCTTTCTTTCTCTCCTGCAAAAAATAGAACGATATTAGCGAAAGGAGTTCCCTTGAAACCCCAAATTTACATCTTATAAATAGCAGCATATAAGGATATGAAAAGACCAATAACCCCATGCCAAAACCCGTCCAAAACTCTTCTAGGATATGAAGAGAAACCCTAAGGGTAATAGGGTAAACGCTCAACCCAATCGGACCTCAAAATGGGCATTTCGAAACCCAAATCGCAGACCTGTTCTGGATCTGCCAGGCCAGGTGTCGACACTTAGTGTCGACACCAACTTCAGCAAGTTCTATCCCTTAACAAAAATCCACACCCAGTGTGTAGGTGTCGACACCTGGTGTCGACACCAACTGAGGAAGCATGCAAAACTGCATAAGATAGGTAATCTGAGCCTAGAAATGCTATACATGAATTAAACTCAATCTAGGCACATGGAGATACATTCAAACATTGAATTCTGACCATGATTTCAAGGGTTGATGGTCATAATCAAACCTGCACTGTAAAGAGCTCAATTCATGTCAATATTAAGCCAATGCATATGAAGAAACTAACTTCAAAGTTTTTCATCACATATGACTCTCTCTCTCAACCTGTAGTATCAGAAACTCAATTTCATATCAATCTCAATTCAATACAAATGAGAAAGCCAATTTCAGTGCTTTTCTTCCACAAGATAATCTCCTATGAGCTGCAAGTAAGTATGATGAGTTGCAGCTATCAATGCAAGTGATTCACTCAAGCTGACATGAGTTCAAAGTTCAGTTCAAAAACTTCAAGTTTAGTCTAATAATGTAAAGAGTCAAGTCTATGCATATAAAGCACAAGACTAAGCACATGAAGAACCAAGGTCTATCCATGTGTAAACAAGGTTGATGCACATAAAACACACAAGACTGCCTCTTCAAAACTACATATTAGAGACTTAATTTCTAGCAGTATGAACTGAGAATTCATACAATCAATGTGCACAAAGCATGAACAACCAACTTACAAATCAGTATCAAATCAGGGACAAGCCCATGTTCACCAAGGCATTATACCAGAACTGGCCAAGTCAACTTAGGCTTCAACAAATGTCGACTTGAAGCAACCATGACCTTGGATTGTCCTCAAGGCATTCCTGCATCAAAATTCTCATATTACAGACTTGACCATCCAAGCTTCCTTAGATCTCCAGAGTTTAGCAGCACTTTAAGAAGTGCATTCCATAGCAAATTCATTTTCTATACTTGTGCCTTGAGCATCCATCATCTTCCAAGCCTTCCACTTGACCTCAAGGCAACTCTGTAACAAAAATTCTCATTCAATAGTTTTGGGTACCTAAACCTTCTTGGGTCTCGGATGGTTAGTTGCACCTCTAATTGGTGCCTTTCACATTCTCTGGGCAAACATATCATCAAAGTTCATCAAATCACAATCATGCATAGTATGCCCAAACTTTCCACAATAATGACAACATATTGAAGACTTCACAGAATTCTTATAAACATGATAATCAAAATTCTGTGATTTAGCATGAATGTTATCATTATAAACGTGGAAATTTCTCTTCTTCACAACCGGATGAGCATGGGATTTCTGTGGGTTGGTAAAAGTATAAATATTTTTGACTTTGACATTCTTTCTTTCATTTTCTTGCCAACACTGTGACACACGGTGTCCTAGCTTTCCACATTTAAAACAAACAACCCTTTTTCTTTTGGAAACAAGTTCATTTTTTCATGCTTTCAAATCATCTGATTTCATAATGAAACAATCATTCATCAAATGACCATGCTTACCACAATAATGACAATTGACATTTGTTGATTTTAGATCATGGTTTTTGTGACTTTTATGAGCATGAATCATATTGTTCCTAAGTTGAGCCTGAGCTTTGGGATTTGGTTTCTCAACATAAGAAGCATTTGACTTATTTGAGGAACATGAAGCATGCACAAAAGATGTTTGAGTCTTTACCCCAAAGGCTTTCTTTTTGGTATGTTCATACTCAAGACCTTCTCTTTGGAAATTTACCTTAGTCCCCAATATCTTGTTCAGATTTTCTTCCCCATTCATAAACTTACACAAAGAAGCATTCAGATCAAGAATTTCCTTTTCAAGTGATGAAATATGCAATTCAAAGGAAATGATCTCATTATCACAAGAAATGATTTTTTCATTTAATTGGGCATTGATGGTTTTGTAGCTCTCCATCATTTGTTCTAGCACATGCATCTTTTCACAATCATCAACAACCAAACTTTTCCCTTTTTCAAAAGCAAGTAATTTTTTAGACATAGTTGTATTTAGATGTTTCAGTTTTTTATTTTCAGATTTTAACAAAGTATTTTCTTTTTCAAGAAACTTCATGCTGCCTTGAAGCAGAGATATCTGAATCAAAATAGCACTATTTTCTTTTTTAGGTTCTTCATTTTCATTTGTAAGTTTATCATTCATAATCAATTCATTGCAAATATCTTAATCAATTGAGTTTAATTCCATTTTGTTTCTTAGATCTTTTTCAGTTTTCTCCAATTGATCGATTTTGTTCTTGAGGGAAACATTTTCATTTCTCAAACAAGCAATGGTTTCTTTGTGACATTCAATATCATGCTCTAAAAGTTCATTGAAGTTAACAAGCTCAGAACATTTATCACAAGATCCATTTTCATGGAGCATGTTTTCAGATTTCTTTTTTAATTTTCTATTTTTCGACTTGACTTTCTTATATTATTTTTCCAACTCATCATAAGCATCAATAATATCATCAAGAGTAAATTCTTCAGAATCAGAATTTACCTCTTCTACATTTTCGTCACTTTGTTGATCAACATCATCGGCCATGAGACATTTTTATCTTTCCTTCTCTTGAGCTTTGATCAATCGGTACATAAGCTCATTTGCCGTCCTACAAGAAGATACAAATGGATACTCATTGGTACTCACGGAAGCTTTCAATACACTAAAAGCAGTAGCATTATCATGGTGCATCATTTTATCCCGCTCCGACCATTTGGTCTCATCTAGAGGTAATATGTATAGACCATGATAAATCAATTTCCAAAGATTAGGATTAATAGAATTGATCACCACGCACAGTTTGCCTAGCCATGAATTAAAATCTGAACCAGTAAATATTGACAAACAATTCATTGAGATATGTTTAGTAGAAAAATTTAGGATTGTAGAATGCACTAGGATCACTCTGTAGATCGCAAGATCTAGGGACAACAGAGTCTCGCTCTGATACCAATTGTTGGGTCCCGTAGTGCAGGAACACAGATCTGGAGGGGGGGTGAATAGATCCTTCTACTAAAAACTATGTCCAATTAAAAACATAAACTAGCGCACAGCGGAATTAACAAGATTGATAAAATTGAGGAATTTAATCTAAACAGATTTAAACTTAATTCACTCAATCTCTCCGAGCTCACACGATTGCATAAACAGATAAGATAGTAAAGCACACAATCATAAAGATCAAACCACAAGACACGGAGATTTTTAAGGTTGTTCAGGACCACGACGGGCTCCCTACGTCCACCCCTCACCAAACCGGAGAGGCTTCACTGCTGTAAAAATAGCCCGGGGATAAATCCCCACACACACACGGAGCCAAGCTCCAACACACACACGTAGGTCGAAGGCTACACAACCACACGGGAGTAAACTCCTAACCACACACGGGGAACACACCCCAAAATACGTCCAAGCACACATGCGGATAAACTCCGCACAACTCGACACACACACGTCAACACAAACACTCGAAGAACCCTTTCTCCGAACACCCACACAAAGTATTCTTTCAGATGTATATGAAACGAAGATAAATATATGCTATGACCCCCCAAACAAACTCTATAGATAGAAACTAAAAAGATGCATCAAAAATAAAGCTCCCCCTTCTTCAACAAAATCTGGTTCTCCTTGGCTCGTTGATGGATGTTCACGATTTCAACATCATCTTCTTCCTCTCCTAGAGCCACTCCTCTTTTCTTTCTTCCACGAGCTCCAGATCTTCACGGATGTAGATGATATCCTCCTTGCAAGAGCTCCACCATGTTTTTCCCCTTTTCTTCACCTATACGAAAGAACAAATGAGCATTAGGGTTCAAATCATTAAATTCGAGGCTGATGTATATATACAAGTTATACTGGCCAAATGACCCATAAAACCCTCCTAAAACATGTTATAAACACCCTCATATGTCTAGGAAACTTTTGAGGGTAGTTTGGTAATGTTTCGAGGCCAAACGAATGAGTTATGGATATTTTCGTGAAGCCCGACCAGAAAGGGTCTACCCCATTGGTCAACCCATGAGTTTACAGAGGCCAGACAGCAAGAAAAGGTGTTCTGGAACATAGGGGTCGACCCCTGGGGTCGACCCATGCAGGGGGGTCGACCCAAGGGGTCGACCCATGCATATTTCAGCCCCCAGCTGCTCCAAACAGCAGCAAAGGCTAAGAGGGTTGACCCTATGGGTTGACCCCAGCCAGTTTAGGTTTTAAAACATCATTAAACCTCCATGAATCTAAGGGAGAACATGTGATTAAATATTACCATGATCCTATGATGATTAACCATGAATTTCTATCCTGAAAAACATGATAAAGAGAGAGGTTAGATAAGAATCAAAATTCATGAATCAAGCATTAACAATTTCAACTTGTTCACACAAAAATGCATCAAGGAACCCATTCAAACATGTCTTGGACTTCACATTCACAACAAACAAAAACACATTTTACCAAATAACAAAGTTTTGATATGAAGAACATCAATCTATTAACCAACCAAATATAAAGACATGGGAGCTCAAACATACAAATTGATCCTTGTGTCTATCAAAACTTCAACTCTCAAATGCTTCAATACCCAAATGTTAACAATCATGCCAAATGTAAAGCATGTAGAAAAGCATGGGAACTCATTCATTCAAATGACATTCTTGTTGATAAAAACTAATATTCATGAAGCCTTGTTTCACGAGGAGCATTGTCATAAACATAGAATCCATAGAATCCTCAAATCGGATGTATCACATGCATCACACACATTAGTAAATATCCAATCAAGCAAACATGTTTTCTCATGAATTCTCATTGAGTACAAGGCATATGCATTCTTTCAAGCAAGTTTCCCACAAATCAATCTCTTCTAGAACATGACTCCATAGCAAGAGAACAAGGATGATTTAAGCACTTAAAAACATGAAGAACCATTCAAGCACAAGGCCAAGCAACAAAGTCATTTTGTAATCATCAAAATCACATACACAACACTTCTTCATCATCTCGGTGCAAGTTTTCACTTGGACAGGATATCTACATCTCGGTGCAAGCTTTTGTTCTGCTCATCTTTACCCGACATCTCGGTGCAAGCTTTTATTCTGTTCATCTTTACCCGACATCTCGGTGCAACTTTTGCTTGGACCGCAAATCCAACTCGGTGCATTTTCTATCCTACACATTTTTAGAGTCGGTGCATCCTCTGTTCTAGACACTTTATAAGACAATGCATGTCTTCTGTGCATATGGTGTCATACACATTCATATGTCGGTTCATCTCCCACTTTTTCCTTATATCAACTCAGTGCAATTCATGCCGCTACCATCCCTAAGACCGGTGCAAACCTCTGATCACCTAGTACTAAGTCAGTGCAATGGTTGACTTACATACATCTACTCAGTGGAGGTCATGCTTACTTTCTCATTACGTCTGTGCAAACTGTGCTAAGTGTTTGACTAATGTCTTGTGTCTCTGATAGAGTTTTCTTTCTGAGGAGGGGCACGTGATCCAAGGCAGATCGTCCTCTAAAAGAATGCCACGTGGAAGGCTACAATGCTCAGATGGTGACACGTGGCTGAGAGCCTTCTGGAAGCATATGGGGGGGAGTTCTTCCACCACACGCCCAATAAGAGAATATAAGAAGTTACAGATCGAAGGCAGAATAAGATATCGAAAGAAGAGAGAGAAGAAGCAGAAGCAGGTTTTCACAACCCAGTCCAGAGAGCAGAAAAGAAGGAGAAAGATATAGAGAGCTTGTGGAAAAAGGAAAAGAGATAGAGAAAGAGGGAGTTCGTGAGAAGAGTCTCTGATAAGTCTGTGCACTGGTACTTGGATCAAATACAGTCCAGTTTGCTCCTGCGTGAGCTATTTTCATCGGATTTCATTGTCAGCCTTCAGTAGCTGTTTCCACCGCTTTTATTTCTTATCTTAATTTTTCTGTTCAAGTTATGTGGCAGCAGGGGTTAAGCAGTAATCCTCAGCAGTCAGAGGAGGAATCCTCTGGATAGCAAGCTGTGTTGCTCAGCTGTTTGTAAGCAAGCTGTGACGCTCAGCGGGCGCAAGCTATATTGCGCAGCGGTTTCAAGTTGTTAGGCAGTAGGAAGTCTCACTCGGTTTGGAGTGAGGGATGGACGTAGGTCTGTAGGTTGCAGACTGAACCATCTAAAAAATTCCTTGTGTTCTGTGTGATCTGATTATCTCTTGTGAATTGATAGATGCATAGCTAGGCTCGATCAGTTTTGTTTGGCTTTCAAGTTTACTGGTGCACATCTGTCATTCGAGTCTATGATCTGACTTAATCAGGCCCTTGAGTTTGGATTAATTGATTTTTGTTCGGTCAAATTTTTTGGAGGGATTCATTCACCCCCCCTCTGAATCCTACACGCACCATTGCTACATCCCATCAATTGGCATCAGAGCGAGGTTTCTGCACAAAAGGTCTAACAACTTGAAGATTCGTTCCTTGATTTGGTTTCGGTGCGATTTGATTTGCTCTATCTGTTTTGTCTTGTTCTTATGGCTAAAATTCTTGTATACACTGGTTCGGATTTCTATGGCTGGTACGGTCGTTTCAGAGACTATGTGATATATTTGAATTCTGACTTATGGGTACTCATAGATCATAGTCCATATAAAGTTCCAGAGGACAAATCTCAATGGAGATCCTCAGACATACTGAAATCTAAAGAAAATCAAAAGGCCTTAAATCTAACAAAAAGGGCAATAGGCTCTAATTGCTTTCAATGTGTTAATGAATGCAGGAGCGCAGTGGAAATCATCAACAAAATATTGGGAAGATCTTGTGGAGATGACGAAATATGTTTGATGGTCAGCCTCCCAGGTAAATTCTGAAGCTGAGAATCTTAGTTATGATGATTTACTCTCCGTGAATGAGCATTTATTGAATAAATATGATAGAGTCAAGTTTGAAAAGAAAAAAATTAGAAAAGAAATGATTTCTGAAGTTACTCGCTTGAAAGCTGAAAATGAAAATTTGAAATCATACATGAAAAAGGAGAGATCTGAAATAGACAGATTGAAATCTGAAAACGAAAGTCTAAATAATAAAGCCTCTGAAAATGAAAATTCGTGTAATGAATGTGCCTTCTTAAAGGAATTGATTGAAGATCTTGATTCGGATGATAATATGCAGAAAAATCTAATCAAATCCTTGAAAGAAGAAAATGATTCATTGCTTGAACAGAAAAAGGAAATTGATGAATGCCAAGACAAATTGCTTGAAGAAAATGGTTATCTAGAAGATCAAAATAAAAAGTTGATGGTTTTGAATACTGTTCTCTCTGGAAAATGGTTAGCATTTGAAAGAGGAAAATTAGTCTTGGAAGAAAAAGAAGTGGATATAGAATTGAAGTTAACGCAGGAGAATGAGACTCTGAAAAGTCTAAATGATCGTTTGCATACTTAAGTCATTTCTTGTGAAGACTACATTGTTTCCTTGCAAACTGAAATTCAAGATCTAAAGAATTCCCTGTCAAAGTTTGTTAAGGGAAAAGACAATTTGAATAAGCTGCTTGGAGCTAATGTAAATTTTCAGAAAGAGGGATTGGGTTACAGTCCAGTAATGAAGAAGGTTGATGGAAATAAATTGAAAATTATTTTCGTTAAAAGTTCAGAACAAGAAAAACCTTCCACTTCATCTGTATTTCAGTTCACGGCGAAGAGAAGTGAAGCAGGAAGGGATATTCATAACCCAAGAGAAGTATATCAAGGATCTACTGAAGAAATTCAAGATGGAAAACCTCAAAGCCATAACTGCACCGATGGGTACATCAACCAGCCTTGATGCTGATCCTGAAGGTAAATTGGTAGACACCAAACTCTACAGAGGTATGATCGGATCCTTGTTATATCTTACTGCATCTCACCTTGATATTCAATTTTCAGTGTGTTTGTGTGCACGTTTTCAAGCTAGTCCTAAGGAATCACATTTGAAAGCTGTGAAAAGGATCTTTAGGTATCTGTCTGGCACCCTATGATGCGGGACGGACACGGGAGACGACACTATACAGTGCCACCCTCAGACTCTAGATGAAGACGCGATCAGCAATACACACCAGGGAGACACTAAGCCCGACACTACGAGCTCCTAGTGGCAAAACGTCGCTAACAGAAGTACAAGCTCACTCGGCGTCCCATGTGAGGGAAAGCGTGGATCGTGCGCGGTTAAGGAACCGGCAGAGTTCAAGGTAGTCAGACTCACTTCCGGACTCGGATCGAGTCGCGGGACGGGTCACTCTCACGCTCACAGCGGTGACATGGACACACGGGCTAGGAACCTGCACTCTCGGCAGCGGCCTAAGACCGTATACTAGCTAAGCAATGTAACGCCAAGAAGTTAAGACCTTTACCTCCACGCACCCGGCGTGGCGAAGACACCCCGGCTGACTTACGGACCCCCGGTTAACATAATTCACAGCAGTACAAAAGGATTCGACCCACTCCACGCAGGGAGGTAAAAGGTCACATGTGGGCCCCGGGGATCACGCAAATCAGGTTGACAGGCAGCATCTTGATGTCGACTCGACGCGCCGAACTCCGCGTTTTCGTGCTTCCCGAACGGCGGGTTCTGCGGGCCCGTGGGACCCACGGATGGCGCTGTCCTCCGGATCTGCGGAGGTGGGTCCCACTATGATGGAGACCCCTGGTGGCGCGCCTCCACGGACGGCGGTCGGCCGGAGACACCGATTGGTGGCCGGTCGGGTCCGATCTTCAAGTTGTGGAATGGCTGCCCACGGATTTCAGTTCTATTTTCCCTGCGCGCGCTCCGGCGAAAACAGCCGCTGCGGTCGATCCCGACGTCGGATCGGGACGCATGAGCTATCTTTGGAAAGCTCTCTTCAAATGCTTCAATCTAGACTCAGAGAGATCTGATGGATCTAGCCGGATCTAGACTTTAATGAATTTACAAATCCCAAAATTCTGAGGACGTGCTGGACACCCCTGGAACATCCAGTAAAATTCCCAGCTCGATCTGAGGCCGTGGCTGAGACTGGAATTTCGTGGAAGTGGCTGTGGTACTGCGTGGACAGAACTCCGGCGAAGGCGATGGCGGTGCGGTGGCGGCTCGTGGCGGCGGCGGCGATGACCGGAACTGATAGGGGAGGAGTCACACCTCCAGAGGCAACCTTCACAGCTGCAAGGGGGAAGAGAGGGGCGCACCAAGCTGGAGCTCCAACAATTTCTTGATTCCAAATGGCATTAATTCATCAAAAATGGAAATTACAAGCATATATAGGTCACCAATCTAATCAATCCTCCACCGTTGGATCTAGGGGTGGGAGATTGAGGGCTAGGATTGCATGTGACCATCCACACAAATGAAAATTAAAAAAAAATAAAGGGGGGGGCGGCCTATTGACTAGAATGGCAAGGATGTGGAAGTTGGACTTGGTAGGTGGGGGTAGGTGGCCTCTCATTTGGACTTTTCAAGTCCACTGTCCCCCATGTGTCCAAATACCATTCAAACTTCTAGATGCTCCCATGTGGCATGTTGACTGGCCCCATGTGGGACCCTAGGCTGAGGTGGCCCAATGTGGTGGGGCCCGGGGGGCCCGTGGGGCCCACGGGGTCCGAAATGCTCGTAAGCCCCTATTACACTCAAAATGGCAAACCGAATGCAACGAAATAAATACAAATTACACACACATAAAGTCTAGCTAAATATAATAAATGGGGAGGCTCAAGGCGGAGTCTCCAAGCTGTCTCCGAGCCAGATGGACGCTGAGGTGGCTCGTGTCGTGCTCCGTGTGCGGTACCGGTGGCTCGGTGTGTCGTGCCGATCAACAGCCCGGGTGTCCGCACCAATTCTCCCCGGGTGGGAGAAACTCGACCCTGTCGAGTAAGGGTCTGCATCGCTCCTGTATCGCTCCAAAAGGTCCGGATCAATCTGCTGCAACTCACCATGTGTGATCCATGTGTCCTCAGTAGCGGGCCGTCCTCTCCATCGCACTAGGTAGCGCGGGTAAGATCCACTCCTGGTAACCGTCACTTGCTCGTCCAGTATACGATCTATATGCTCACGCTGCCGTGAAAAGGGGCTGGAGGTGGAAGTGGACACTCAGGTGTGGGATCACTCTCAAGGGGAGGAGATGGCTCAAAAGGCTCACTAGGGATCACCGCTGGGTCCCTATATGCAACAAGATCCGATACATTGAAGGTAGAGCTTATACCATATTCCTCGGGCAAGTCCACAACGTACGCATTGGATCCAACGCGTTTCAACACTCTGAATGGACCGGCTCCGTGAGCTTGCAACTTCTTAACGGTTCCAGAGGGAAACCGTTCAGGTCTTACCCTGATCATGACATATTCACCCTCTTGGAACTCTCGGTGGTGTCGGTGGATATCGGCCAACTCCTTGGACCGTGCATTGCTGGCCTCAACTGTGACGACGGACATCGTCATGCAGACTCCTAACATGATTAGCAAAAGAAAAGAAACACAGGATGCACACACGACCTAACATGCTTAGCAAAAGAAAAGAAACACACGGATGCACACACGACCCTAAACAACCCTACAGTTAGTACGACCCAATCATATGCAAGGTGGTCCAGGACATCCGAATGTGTGCCATGCATGCATTTGACATAACCGGAGGTTAATGGCATGGTGGATTCCTAGACATCCTACGATGCACCAATCATGGACATTAGGTTTGGATGTGGGAAGTCCGGGAGTTTTGGGTGGTTTAGGTGGACCGGGGAAACCAAAGTCTTCATTACCCCCAAATGACGGTTCGGACCTATTACCATGTGAAGGTTGCCAGGCCCGAGTAGGAGGGGTGTGATAGTGGACTTCCTTAAAGAGGTGGAATGGAGGTTGTGGGCCAAAGGACCCATGAAAAAAGGGATCGAAGGGATCAAAGAATGTGTGACCCCTCGATATGGATTCCCTCATTTCAAGGTCCCATGTGTGGAATTCTAGAAGGTGTTGATGGTCACCTTCATCCGTGAAGGGAGATGAGACGGTGGGGGTATGATGGTGGACTCTCTCGAAAAGGTGGAGTAAATATGGTGGGTCACGGGGTCCACAAGAGAATGGGTCGAAGGGATCAAAGAAGGTATGACCCTTCGTGCTGGGTTCCCACAAGTCACAGTCCCATGTGTAGAAGTCTTGAAGGTGTGGATGGTCACCTTCATGTATTGTGGCGGGTGGGACGATGATCGTAGGTAAGAAGTATGATTCCTCCCTTAGGCAAATGGGAGTGAAGTCGGGCTCGGCCGGCATAGGGAGGAGTAGAAGAACCTCCGTGGTAACATGACCCACGGTGTACACGGAGGTGATAGACCCTAAGGATGGATGTGTGAAGCTACGACCGATAGGTTGGTCAAAGCCTGGGGCCAACAAGTGCATAAATGTCAATTGCCGGTCTAATCCGTTCAGAAGGTCATCCAATGTATCCACATGGTGACTAGACCGGAAAGTGGTATGGAATGAGTTGATTGGCACCAGAGGTAGGATAGGGTCCATAGATTGAAAGGGAAGTGGGACCAAGCTATCCTTGAGCCAACTAAGTAGTGGCTCGGCTATGTAAAGTGTACCCGTTAGAAATACGGGTGACTCGGGCTTGGGTGGCTCCAAATGAGATGGTTCCGAATAGAGTTCGGAAGTAGAGGGTGGTAGCATGGGAGCTCTCGTGGGTGGGGAAGACCATAGGATAGGCTGTCCGACCGGCTCGGGAATCGACTGAGGGGTAGAGGCTTGCCGAAGGGCGGCATCAAACCGGGCCTCGAAAGGCTCGACCTCGAGAGCGACCTGATAACACTGCGCTAGAGAGAACGCATCACGGATAAGACATTCATACCGGAAATGAAGCCGCAAACCTCTCCGAAACTGGGAGGCAATCGTGGTGCTCTCGTTTCCAAACCGGTACACGTCGAAGTCCCTAATGTACTCGAACACGGACTTGTCGCCTTGGACGGGTTGGCATGGGTTGGCCATAGTTGCCAAAGGATGGGAATGGATCCCTAAGAATGGACATGCAAGGCCATTTGAACATGAGACACAAACTGATGCAAACACACACTAATGCAAGAATGATGCACTTAGACCTAAATGCAATTTGAAAACACTCTTTTTTTTGGTATTTTGAAAAGAATGCAATTTTAAAAACTTTTTTTTTATTTTGAAAAGAATGAGACTCAACTACACCCTAGACACGGCCAAGACTCGGTACGCGGCGGAGCTAATCGACCGGAAGGTCACTCGCACAAGTGTGCGGTCTTCCCGATAGGCGTAACCTAACGGTCGGACAACACCTTTCGATATACCGAGTGAAGGTGTGTATGGGGTAACCTTGGACTATGCAAGACTTATGCAACGACTACCCTAGACTCGACTCGCTCTGATACCAAACTGATGCGGGACAGACACGGGAGACGACACTATACAGTGCCACCCTCGGACTCTAGATGAAGACGCGACCAGCAATACACACCAGGGAGACACTAAGCCCGACACTACGAGCTCCTAGTGGCAAAACGTCGCTAACAGAAGTACAAGCTCACTCGGCGTCCCATGCGAGGGAAAGCGTGGATCGTGCGCGGTTAAGGAACCGGCAGAGTTCAAGGTAGTCAGACTCACTTCCGGACTCGGATCGAGTCGCGGGACGGGTCACTCTCACGCTCACAGCGGTGACATGGACACACGGGCTAGGAACCTGCACTCTCGGCAGCGGCCTAAGACCGTATACTAGCTAAGCAATGTAACGCCAAGAAGTTAAGACCTTTACCTCCACGCACCCGGCGTGGCGAAGACACCCCGGCTGACTTACGGACCCCCAGTTAACATAATTCACAGCAGTACAAAAGGATTCGACCCACTCCACGCAGGGAGGTAAAAGGTCACATGTGGGCCCCGGGGATCACGCAAATCAGGTTGACAGGCAGCATCTTGATGTCGACTCGACGCGCCGAACTCCGCATTTTCGTGCTTCCCGAACGGCGGGTTCTGCGGGCCCGTGGGACCCACGGATGGCGCTGTCCTCCGGATCTGCAGAGGTGGGTCCCACTATGATGGAGACCCCTGGTGGCGCGCCTCCACGGACGGCGGTCGGCCGGAGACACCGATTGGTGGCCGGTCGAGTCCGATCTTCAAGTTGTGGAATGGCTGCCCACGGATTTCAGTTCTGTTTTCCCTGCGCGCGCTCCGGCGAAAACAGCCGCTGCGGTCGATCCCGACGTCGGATCGGGACGCATGAGCTATCTTTGGAAAGCTCTCTTCAAATGCTTCAATCTAGACTCAGAGAGATCTGATGGATCTAGCCGGATCTAGACTTTAATGAATTTACAAATCCCAAAATTCTGAGGACGTGCTGGACACCCCTGGAACATCCAGTAAAATTCCCAGCTCGATCTGAGGCCGTGGCTGAGACTGGAATTTCGTTGAAGTGGCTGTGGTACTGCGTGGACAGAACTCCGGCGAAGGCGATGGCGGTGCGGTGGCGGCTCGTGGCGGCGGCGGTGATGACCGGAACTGATAGGGGAGGAGTCACACCTCCAGAGGCAACCTTCACAGCTGCAAGGGGGAAGAGAGGGGCGCACCAAGCTGGAGCTCCAACAATTTCTTGATTCCAAATGGCATTAATTCATCAAAAATGGAAATTACAAGCATATATAGGTCACCAATCTAATCAATCCTCCACCGTTGGATCTAGGGGTGGGAGATTGAGGGCTAGGATTGCATGTGACCATCCACACAAATGAAAATTAAAAAAAAATAAAGGGGGGGGCGGCCTATTGACTAGAATGGCAAGGATGTGGAAGTTGGACTTGGTAGGTGGGGGTAGGTGGCCTCTCATTTGGACTTTTCAAGTCCACTGTCCCCCATGTGTCCAAATACCATTCAAACTTCTAGATGCTCCCATGTGGCATGTTGACTGGCCCCATGTGGGACCCTAGGCTGAGGTGGCCCAATGTGGTGGGGCCCGGGGGGCCCGTGGGGCCCACGGGGTCCGAAATGCTCGTAAGCCCCTATTACACTCAAAATGGCAAACCGAATGCAACGAAATAAATACAAATTACACACACATAAAGTCTAGCTAAATATAATAAATGGGGAGGCTCAAGGCGGAGTCTCCAAGCTGTCTCCGAGCCAGATGGACGCTGAGGTGGCTCGTGTCGTGCTCCGTGTGCGGTACCGGTGGCTCGGTGTGTCGTGCCGATCAACAGCCCGGGTGTCCGCACCACCCTAGACTTAGGTTTATGGAATCCTACTAGGTGTGAGTTAGACCTCATAGCTTACACTGATGCAGACTATGTAGGGTGTAGGATAGATAGGAAAAGCACTATTGGATATTGTCAATATCTAGGTGGTTGTCTAGTATCTTAGGCATCTAAGAAACAACATACTGTTGCCCTATCCACTGTTGAGGCAGAGTATGTTGCTACAGGAAACTGTGCAGCCCAAGTCCTCTGTATTAAGCACCAACTTATTGACTATCACATTAACCTTGGTTGTATTACAATTCTTTGTAATAATACAAGTGCTATTTTCTTAGCTAAAAATCCGGTTCACCATTCACGGACTAAGCACATTGAAATAAAACATCATTTTATTAGAGATGAGGCAAATAAAAAGAAAATTGAATTAGAATTCATTGAGTTAGAAAAATAAATTGCTGACATTTTTATCAAGCCTCTCGGCAATGAAAGATTTAAGTTTTTGAGAAGAGAACTTGGTATTTACAAATTTTCTGCATGAATGTCTGTTTAGATAAATGGCTGTAATAGTTTCATTCTGATGTGCCTAAAATGATATGTCTAGCAGTAAGTGCATCTAGTTAGGGGGAGTAAGTGTCAAAAACATTCTTTGTCCATCTCTTTTATGCATGCTTGTTGTACCCGGACTATTTCCCCAGCAAAATACCCAGAAATAAGGGATCGGGAATTTCCTCGAACACCTTCAAGACATGGGCTACCCGGCCCCTCCGACAATCTAGTGGGCCTGACCAACGGCCCCAACCAGTTATCCAAGGTGCACGGTGGCACCAGCAATCGATCGGGACCACTCCCAACTCCTAAGTTGCGGACTTTGCCCGCCTTCTACACGACCACACGGGCCATCCCGGGGACACTCCGACTACAAGCCACACCACGTGGCACCCAGTGAAAAGGCTAGGGGCCTACCCCGAGACGCCTTCTTTCAACCCTCCAAGGTCAAAGGGAGACCCAAATAGGTCAACCACAGGCTCAGGAGGCCAGTAGTACGCGTGTACGTCTCATACAAGCGTGTTCGGCATTCTTCCGAACACCTTGTGGGCGCACATGTTTCAACCCTTCTACACCAATCCACGGGCCACCCTGTGATTCCAGTACACCAATTGGGTCCTGCAACCACCCCCCAGCAAGTCGGGGCCACCCCCGACCCTCAGACACGTGGCAATAAGCCACTGAACTTAGCTCTCGGGCCAACCCGAGGCTATCCTGCCAACCCGCCATACAACATGACACGCAACACGAGGCAAGGCCCATCGGCCCAAGGTGCCTCCTTCCAACCCCTGCGGACTTCCACCATTGGCCCTTAGCCAAATTCAAGGTCCCTCGGCCACCTACGCGGCTCGTTCGGCAACCCAGGGTGTGTCGGGCATTCGCCCGAACACCTTGCGAGTGGCCACTACAACTCGAAGAACAATGGCTCCCATGGGCCATTTCAATACCCCGAAACTTCATATCGCTCAAGGGATATCCCCGGACGACGAAGGAAGACCCCCGGGGTCCATCCCTCGGGGTTACGGCTTTGCCAGGGGCCCGTGCGCCCCAGGGCGTGGCCGCGCCCCCAGAGAGGGTGAACTCCCCGGGGGCCACGCCCTCCCCTCAGCTCGGAGGCCCGACGGCCCTCCCCAGTCCCAGTTCACGGAAATTCCTAACTTCACGGTCCGAGGATCGTGCAAAGTTCATTCGTCGTACCCGTGTGTTGAAGGATTCGCGAAGTTGGAGTCCCGAGATTACGCTGAGTCACACACGTCAATCCCTCGATCTTTGTGCACAAGCAGCCAGTCCACCAGGTCCACCAGTGTATCCTCCCAGTATCCTTTATCCTCTTTCTTCATAATCAATTTGGGAAGAAAACAACCAAAAAACTGGGTTTTATAGAGGTGGGACCACTCCCCCTCTCTCTCTTCTACCTGGTCCGCCTAAACCCCTGGGTAATAAAAAGAAAGCTTTTTTAAAATAAAAAAAAAGAGGACCACTTTGGTCCGCCTAAACCCCCTGGGGGAGGTGTTATGCCCCTTAGGCACAAGCTTACGATATTTTGTTTTGATGATAGCAACACAGTGAAAGTTTTACAATGAGCCATTCATTGTGTTTAGTATACATGCATTACTGCTAGTTACTGCATATGCAAACACTTGGTCGATGCATTGCATTCTATCAGATATCAAGTCTATACATTCATTGCTTCAATTCAATATCTACTATGTGCTTACCTTGTTTAAGTGCATTCAATATAACAGACCATCATGCATTCAGTATAACAGACGAGCAAGTCTGTACATCGGACAAGTCTGCATCGGTTAAGTTTATACATCCATCGAAGTCAGTCTGCATAAAGCCTGTACATTCTTCAGGTGCATATCTCAGCAAGTCTATACATTGGACTTGAACATATAGGAAGTCTGTACATCGGCTAGGCAGCAAGTCTGTACAGCCCTTGCTTAAGGCAAGTCTATACATTGCATGAGCATGTTCACAACACAAGTCTGTACAGCGTCCGTCGTCTCATGCATCGTCTTACGCATTATCGTCAAGTCTGTACAGAGTCCATCGTCTTATGCATAGGCTAAGTCTACACATCGTCCGTCTCAATTAGCGTCTTATGCATAGGGTAAGTCTACACATTACAGCATGCATTGTCTTCAAGTATGTACAACGTCTAGCGTCTCATCCACCGTCTCAGTTGAGAGTTGAAGTCTGTACATCGGGCCCCTCATTCGTAAAGTCTGTACATTGAGCGTCTCATGTTGCGTCTCATTCGTCAAGTCTATACATCGGGCGTCTCATGCAAGTCTGTACATTGGGCTATCACTTAAAGTCTATACATCAGCCTGTTCGTGTTCAAGCTTTCAAAGTCTAGACATTGTTCTGTAGCACACACACAAAGTCTATACAGTGCTGCATAGACTAAGTCTATACATCAGTGTCTTGTGCATGCATCATTCAAGTCTGTACAGCCTGTGTTCACAACACAAGGTCTGTACATCGTTCTGCTTGCACAAACGCCAAGTCTATACATTGGCTTTGCTTGCACGAGCTGAAGTCTATACATCACTCACTTGCAGCATTAGCCAATGTTTGTACAACATGTGCATCCTTTTGATTCAAAGTCTACACATTGCATGTTAGCATGTTCGCACACACTAAGTCCATACACTTGCTGCTGGCAAGTCTACATCGCATAGCATGCATGCGTCCAAGTCAGTACATCGCATAATGCATGTGTTCAAGTCTATACAATGCTGCGTGAAAGCAAGTCTACACATTGCTGGCTTTACCTATGTTCAAGTATGTATAGTCTATGGGTTGCTAGAACCAAAGTCTACACATTGTCTCAGCACACACACACAATGTCTGAACACTAAGTCTGTACATCGATAGGTGGCTTGTTCATGCATCATCCTCAGAGTCTACACACTCATAACCTTAGCCATTGCATTCTGTGCTTCAAGCATTCACAAAGTCTGTACATGCTTTAGCTTTGCATTCACAACGTGAAGTCTATACATGCTTTGTCTTTGTATTGCAAAGTCTACACACTGCATTGCCTTCATAAAGTTTGTACAAGCTGTTAGACTTAAACTGATAATCCTATTCGATTGTCTGACAGGGACTCTTTGCAGAGCTTAATGAAAGGCACGTGATCCGAGGCTGGAAGGGCTAACAGGAAGATGACACGTGGCCAAAAGTTCTGGGCGGGAAATGTGGAAGACACACGCCCTATCTGCTTCCTGCTGCTCCTGCTGAACTGATATATAAGGAAGACTCCTCTGTCTGAAGGAGGTAGATCGAATATACAGGAGCCTTGAAGGAAAAGCAGAAGAGCAGAGAGCCCCTTTCGATCCAGCAGAAGAGAAAAGAAGAGAAAAGAGAAAAGAGAGAAAAGGAAGAGAGTTGAGAGAGATGTTCCTCAGATCTTTGGTTCAAAACCAGATCTGAGGTTTGCTCACTTTTTTGAGCTATATTCCCTGCAGGGATACATTTCCTTTTCGTTTTATTTTCTGTTTTATTTTTTGAACTCATTTCCTCAAGCTGTTAGTCAGCGTTTGCAGAGGTGCTACCTCTAGACGGGTCAAGCTGTAATCCCCAGCGGTTGCAGTGGAGGATTCCACTAGACAGCAAGCTGTGAGGCTCAACGGGTTGTAGGCAAGCTATGGTGCCCAGCGGTTCAAGCTGTGAGTCAGCAGTAATCCACACTCGGGTTGAGTGTGGGGTGGATGTAGGTCTGGAGGACCGAACCACCTAAAAACCTTTGTCTACTGTGTGATTATTTTGTGGTTTGCATAGCTTCTATACTTCTGTCTTTGCGCAATAGATGTTTGCTTAGGACGGTTCTTCATCTGTTCTGGATGGTATTCGCATTGTGCCCACTATCTATTCAGTAGAAGTTTTCATTCCGCATTTGTTTCTACTACAGTAATTTTTTAACGGGTGACTGATCTATTCACCCCCCTCTAGATCACCCTTCAGCGTTCCAATAATTGGTATCAGAGCCTAACTCTTTATGCAGGACTAACATCCTAAAGAAGAACGGCCATGGATGCTAGAGGGTTAACAGCAGAGGGACAGTCTACTACGAAGCCACCATTCTTCGACGGATCCAACTTCCCATATTGGAAGAACCGGATGCAGGTCTTCCTCAGAGCCAAAGACTACGAGATCTGGAAGATCATAAGCAAAGGTCCCTATGAGCTACATGAGAATGAGGAATTGTGGACCAGAGAAGAAATCAGGAAATCTACTCTAAATTGGAGCGCCATCAACGTCATTCAGTGTGCACTCCATCCCACTGAATATGACAGAGTGTCATCCTGCAAGACAGCGAAGGAGATGTGGGATACCCTTGAAGTTATCTATGAGGGAACATCTCAAGTGAGAGAGACGAGGGCTAATATGCTAGTATCAAAGTATGAAGCATTTCGGATGAAGCCTAGTGATGTGAAATCACCCTTGGACCTATTTTGCAAGCATTCAAGTTGGGCAGCGGACTCACACTAGCGAGCTCACTCGCTTGGCGCACATTAGTGCCTGAAGGCAACATGGCGATGCGGGAGAGGGTCCGAGGCGGGTCCTTGAGGATCCAAAGGTTGGCTAGCTTGGGAAGAACCCCAAATGGGCCTGGGATGCCCAAATCATGGGCAGCCAGCACACCAAGGGTGTGGGATGTAATGGTTCACTCACAACTCGCCCGCGGTGGTCAGTCACGGCACTAGCAATTTAGGGCCGAGCTCTCATTCACCGTCCGACGAAACAATGGCGATAATACTATGCTAGCAATGAATTGAAACTAGCCAAGAGAGGGACCGAGGCTCACCTAGCCGGCGTGAAGACGTCGACTCCGGCCGGAGACGGGGGCGAGCGGGGAGGCGTGGGTATGCACCCGCATGCCGCGCCGATGAAGCTTCAAACCTGAAATTTGAGATTTACATGCACTACGCCCCTTGCAAGGGGGTTGGACTAGGGGTGGGGGTTCAAATTACAACCAAAATATTCCTCCACGCAGGGAGGGGCCTTCAGTCGGCCAAGCGAGGAGGGGAGAAACGGGGAAATTATGCCGAATGAAGACCGAGATCGGTTCAGTCTTCTCTCTGTGAGTGCTGACAGTCAGTCGAAGATGTTGCTGCTGTGACTTCCCCCGAATTTTGTTGGGGACGAAACCACTTGGAGTATCTTTGTATCTAGAACAGGGTGACTCCAGAATTTTGTAAATTTCTTCAGGCACCGCTTCTGGTCGGGGTGGGGGCTTGAACAGGGTGGCAGACCCTCGGATCTGACAGTTTCAGGTTCCCAACAGCAGGAAGAAGATAGTGCCACGACCGCTCCCGAGCTTAGAATCAGGTACCGCTAGAGTCGTTGGAACCGCTGACGAGTCCTCTTCGAAGCAAGACTGACAGAGATGCCAGCGGATGTCAGGGTCGACTGGTGGGCTCTGAACACTAAGGAGGGGTCGGTGCAGACTGAGTGGAGGTAGATCCGAGCGCCTGGAGGAATAAATTAATAACTCTTGCGAACGGATGCCGATTGGAGTTCCGCCTCTTGATTCTGAAAGTAGACAGATCGAAGAAGATCTTTATAGAAGAAATTTTATCCTGATTCACGCTGGATTTGTCGTGGCAGAGCTTCCAATCACGTTCAGGTGCTCTGTCAGGAGAGCTTCGCGCAGTCGAGGGAGAACGGCTCTCCCGGGCAGCTCGGTGCTCGGACGACAACGAAACGACCGCCGTTGCGAAGAAGACAGGTAGACGCTTCCGTGGGTACCTCTTTGGCCTTCAGATTCATGGGGAGGTGGTCGGTGTGGCCGCTGCTAGCAGGAGATCCTATGCAGGTCGCCAGTCTAGATGGTGGAAGGTGGGGGTGATGGAGAAGAACAATGGGAGAGTAGAGGAGATGAGAGAGAGGGGGGGGGGGCGACCTAGGGCCGTGGAGGGAAGGGGGATTTCGAAATGCAAAGGCCTAGGGAGGTGGAGGGGTGCTTGGGGTAGTGGGAAGGGTGCTTGGGAAAGTGGGAGGGGTAGTTGGGGGTTGGGTGGTGAGGAGAGGATTGGTGGAGGGGGTCTTGGGAAGGGGGGGGGAGTATTGATGAGGGTTGTGGGGAATGGGAAGAGACTTTAATGGGGTAGGTGGGGAGTGGAGGTGGTTGGGAAGGGAGGAGAGAGAAAAATTTTGAAATTGGGGTGGGGAGGAGAGAGAATGGGGTATAGTCCTCTTTAGAGAGAGAGAAGAGAGAGAGAGAGAGAGGGGAATCCACCCCAATAGAGAGAGAGATAATGAGAGAGAGGTCTAGTGGGATTTGGAATTATGGATTTCAATATTCATGCAAAAGTTGTTACATATGAGATGAGTGGGTGCCTATTTATAGGCATTGGACTTTTCCTAGGATGAAAATGACCCTGACTAAACAACTATTGACCAAGCACTCCAAGGGAGGGGCGCCCCTGGGCCTAGCCCATTAGTTGGGCCCAATAGCCTAACAAACCAACACAATGACACAAGACTTTGGTAGATAACCTACTAACCTAGGTACATGACTCAAATAAAAGGAAAACTATATGATGATGACTCAAATAAAATGTAAAAATTACATGACTAGACTCAAAAAATTATGACGAACACAATGGCGCACGCTGATGAGCAATCCGAGCCTCAAAAGAAGTGGAGGGGGCGAGGGATGCCCCCATCATACCCCCGGGGTGGGGAAAACTCGACCCTGTCGAGTATGGGTCCACCGGGGAAGTAGTACACCAAAATGCAGCTCCGGGCGAACCACGATCTCCAAACTCAACCTTCGCTCATAACCAGAGAAGGGCGCTTCAGCTCGTCAAAGTGGCTCGGACACACCCTCATGCTGGTGATGGGATCTTGCTTGCTTAGTATTACCGCCGTGTGCTCACGTCGGGCTCTCAGGCTAATTTGTGGTGGCACTCCGAGGGTGTCTCTCGCAAGGATAGGTGTAAGATCAAGGCACTCACTAGGATCCACCGCGGTGCCCTTAGAGGGTGCCGGATCCGCCACATGAGAAATGGGGTGAATCCCAAAACCCATCGGTATGTCCAACCCGCAAGTCGGGTTGCCAAAATCACTCGGAACTTGGCAAGGTCCAAGTCCTCGTGCCCTCAAATTGGAGGAGACCCTAGGGTAGAGCCACTGCAAAGTCATCATCGTCAAGTTACCAACTTGGAATTCCAAGTGGCGCCCATGAGTTTTTGCCCGCTTGTTGTGAATCTCACCGCTTGTTGCTTGATACTTACTCGGATGCATATGCCATGCACTATGATGCGGTGTGAGTGGACTATGTATGGTATGCAAAGGTGGTCCAGGGCAACCACATATAGACCTATCATGCATTGATGTTATGAAGACTTTGAATGATTTGGGAGGACCGGGGCATCCATCGGTGTCCCTCTTATGAGTGAGTGTGATGAATGTTGGAGGACCCGGACACCCATGTAGGTTCCTAGCATACATAAGACCAATGGTGAATTGGGGAGGACCATTACACCTAAATAGGGACCACTCATGTTTCCTACTTGACATGTGGGTGATGTGAATGAATGGACCCGACTTTCTAATCATGCCAAGTGGTGTGTTGTGCCAAGACTTGTGCACTCCTATCCTAGAGATGACCTCCATGCGCATGGGTGTGGGGTGGCCCTTGATCTTCCATGTGAAAGGGTCAAAAGGATCTAGGAAGGTGGGTATCATGGAGAGGGGCTCTTCATTGTTTCCTAAGTGTATTTCACCCATGGTCATGGTTCCCTTGGTGTGGTCTGGGTCTTGGGAGAGGTGGGCTTGGTCCAACATGGTTGGTTGGGGTAGGAAAAGGTTGGTGGTGAGTAAGGTGGGTGGGTGTAGGAAGGGATCGAAGGGGTCATGATAAGGGTCACTTAGGGAGAGGAACTCTAGGTCCTCATGGTCCTCACATAGTGGTGATTCATCCTCCTCTAGTGAAATAATTGGGCCGAAGTTTTTGGTGGGATGGTCGGCCATGAATGGAGGGCTCGACGTTCTACCCGAGATAAGTAACTCTAATTTATGGATAGCATCGGGCTTATTGGGTATAGGGAGGAATAAGAGAAGGTCACTAGTGTAGCAACTAATGGTGCACATTGAGGTGATGGACCCTATGCATAGGTGTAGGAGGCCAAAGCTCCTAGGTTGTTTGCCCCTAGGGGTCAACATGCTAGTCATCTCTAATTGCCATGCTAAGCCCTTGAGAAGGTCCTCTAAGGTCTCCACTTGATAGGACGCTTGGATTGTGGTGTGATAGGAGAACAAGGGCACTATGAGAAGGTCTTGTTCTATGGGAGGGAAAACATGGGACATGATGGGGTGATTTGGTCTCTCCTTTAGCCATCTAGCTAGGGGCCCATCTATGATTATGGTGCCATTTGTGAAGGTTTGTGGCTCTTGAAGATCCAGACTATTTGAAGTGGTGAAGGGTTGAGGCTCTTCCTTACTATTGGTGTGAACTTGGGCTTCCTTATGGGTGGGGAGAGGGTCCGGGCTAGCAACTATTCCTATTTGAGTGGGTGTGGCCTCCTTTCTCAAGGGAATGGGAAGGTCTTATGGAGATTGGGTGATGATGGTTGGGGCATGGTGCACCCGGGGTGGTGAGTGAGGTCGAACTTGGGTTGGGAGTGGAAGTAGTGGTGGCCTAGGTTGGGGTAGGGTTGGGGTTGGAAGTGGAAGGTGGGTTGGGTGAGGGGGTTTAGGTTGGTTGGCCTTGCGAGGTGCATCTTTCTTTGGGGGTGATGGAAGGATAGTGGTGGGGTTCAAGGGAGATTGTAGGATATGGGTTTGGTGGGGGAATTTGGGTTGGGGGGTGGTGGTCGTCATGGGCCTAGGTGGAGGGGTGGTCATGGGGCCCAATTGGGTTTGTGGAACTATGGTTGTGGTGAGAATTTGTAGGTAGGGTGTAGATGTGGTGGTCGGGATAGGATAGGTGGGAAGTGGTGGGGAATGGGGGATTAGGTTCTTGGGTTGGTCGGGTGGGGATGGTGGAGTTGAAATGCTCCTTGGGCTTTGGTGATCCAGGTAGGAGGGGAAACCATATCTTGCCATAAGTTATTCCTTCATATCCTCCCATGTGGTGAGGGGAGCTTCCCTTCTAATTATCCTTAAGCCTTCAATTTTAACCCAATGAGTTTGAGCCCTTTTGGTTAGTTGCATTTTGGCACATTGAACCTTCCTATCCTCGGACAGGGGATTCCTTTCAAAGTAATGGTCCATTGTAGCTTCCCAATCTAAATATTCTCTAGGAAAGGTTCCATCAAAGGTGGAAAGTAGGAGAGGGACCATTCTATCGTCCGTCCTTGGGGTGGGCCCATTTTCTCCAAGTTGGTTGAGTCGACCCGATATGTTATCAAGCCTCTCATTGGCATGGGCCAAGGCCTTTATGAGGTAGTTGACATGGCTAGGGAGGTTATGTGTGTTAGTGGTAGGCATCCCTTGGTGGTTTGGACTTATGGAGAGGGCCGATTGGTAAGGTCGGTATGAGGTGGCCATACTAGTGGACAAGAGTGATGCACTGGAAGACTCTAAATGCATATGTGTGTCCTAGGACCAACTTGATAGAGACAAGTTATGAACTTGCTCTGATACCACTTGATGTGACACCACCCTTGGATCTATTTTGCAAGCATTCAAGTTGGGCAGCGGACTCACACTAGCGAGCTCACTCGCTTGGCGCACATTAGTGCCCGAAGGCAACTTGGCAATGAGGGAGAGGGTCCGAGGCGGGTCCTTGATGCTCCAAAGGTTGGCTAGCTTGGGGAGAACCCCAAATGGGCCTGGGATGCCCAAATCATGGGCGGCCAGCACACCAAGGGTGTGGGATGTAATGGTTCACTCACAACTCGCCCGCAGTGGTCACTCACGGCAATAGCAATTTAGGGCCGAGCTCTCATTCACCGTCCGACGAAACAATGGCGATAATACTATGCTAGCAATGAATGAAACCAGCCAAGAGAGGGACCGAGGCTCACCTAGCCGGCGTGAAGATGCTGACTCCGGCCGGAGACGGGGGCGAGCGGGGAGGCGTGGGTATGCACCCGCACGCCGCGTCGATGAATCTTCAAACCTGAAATTTAAGATTTACATGCACTACGCCCCTTGCAAGGGGGTTGGACTAGGGGTGGGGGTTCAAATTACAACCAAAATATTCCTCCACGCAGGGAGGGGCCTTCAGCCGGCCAAGCGGGGAGGGGAGAAATGGGGAAAGTATGTCGAATGAAGACCGAGATCGGTTCAGTCTTCTCTCTGCGAGTGCTGATAGTCGGTCGAAGATGTTGCTGCTGTGACTTCCCCCGAATTTTGTTGGGGACGAAACCACTTGGAGAATTTTCGTATCTGGAACAGGGTGACTCCAGAATGTTTTAAATTTTTTCAGGCACCGCTGCTGGTCGGGTGGGGGCTTGAACAAGGTGGCCGACTCTCGGATCTGACAGTTTCAGGTTCCCAACAGCAGGAAGAAGATGGTGCCACGACCGCTCCCAAGCTCAGAATCAGGTACCGCTGGAGTCGTTGGAACCGTTGACGAGTCCTCTTCGAAGCAAGACCAACGGGGATGCCAGCTAATGTCGGGGTCGACCGGTGGGCTCTGAACACTGAGGAGGGGTCGGTGTAGACTGAGTGGAGGTAGATCCGAGCGCCTGGAGGAAGAAATTAATAACTCTTGCGAACGGATGCCGATTGGAGTTCTGCCTCTTGATTCTGAAAGTAGACAGGTCGAAGAAGATCTTTGCAGCAGAACTTTTGTCATGATTCATGCTGTATTTGTCGTGGCAGAGCTTCCAATCACGTTTAGGTTCTCTGTCAGGAGAGCTTCGCGCAGTCGAGGGAGAACGGCTCTCCCCGGCAGCTCAGTGCTCGGATGACAACGAAACCACCGCCGTTGCGAAGAAGACAAGCAGACGCTTCCGTGGGTACCTCTTGGGCCTTCAGATTCGCGAGGAGGTGGTCGGGGTGGCCTCTGCTAGCAGGTGATCCTCTGCAGGTCGCCAGTCTAGATGGTAGAAGGTGGGGGTGATGGAGAAGAACAATGGGAGAGTGGAGGAGATGAGAGAGAGGGGGGGGTGACCTAGGGCTGTGGAGGGAAGGGGGATTTCAAAATTCAAAGGCCTAGGGAGGTGGAGGGGTGCTTGGGGTAGTGGGAAGGGTGCTTGGGAAAGTGGGAGGGGTAGTTGGGGGTTGGGTGGTGAGGAGAGGATTGGTGGAGGGGGTCTTGGGAAGGGGGGGGAGTATTGATGAGGGTTGTGGGGAATGGGAAGAGGATTTAATGGGGTAGGTGGGGAGTGGAGGTGGTTGGGAAGGGAGGAGAGAGAAAAATTTTGAAATTGGGGTGGGGAGGAGAGAGAATGGGGTCCATCCCCTTTAGAGAGAGAGAAGAGAGAGAGAGAGAGGGGGGGGGAATCAACCCCAATAGAGAGAGAGAGAGATAATGAGAGAGAGGTCTAGTGGGATTTGGAATTCTAGATTTCAATATTCATGCAAAAGTTGTTACATATGAGATGAGTGGGGGCCTATTTATAGGCATTGGACTTTTCCTAGGATGAAAATGACCCTGACTAAACAACTATTGACCAAGCACTCAAAGGGAGGGGCGCCCCTGGGCCTAGCCCATTAGTTGGGCCCAATAGCCTAACAAACCAACACAATGACACAAGACTTTGGTAGATAACCTACTAACCTAGGTACATGACTCAAATAAAGGGAAAATTACATGATGATGACTCAAATAAAATGTAAAAACTACATGACTAGACTCAAAAAATTATGACGAACACAATGGCGCACGCTGATGAGCAATCCGAACCTCAAAAGAAGTGGAGGGGGCGAGGGATGCCCCCATCACCTGGTGAAACAGTGACCGAAATGTATGCTCGTCTGACCATCATAACAAATGGTCTAAGAAATCTGGGAAAAGGCTATACCGATCATGATGTTGTGAGGAAGATTCTTCGATCGCTGACTCCGATGTGGCATACCAAAGTAACTGTGATTGAGGAGTCAAAAGATCTACAAACGATGAAACCCAATGAGCTGATAGGCTCTTTGATGGCGTACGAGATGAATCTTCTACAAGCTGAAGAGCTCGAATACAAGAAGCCTATTGCTCTGAAGGCCAAGCATAGCTGTTCAAAACAGTCCAGATGCAATGGATCATCCAGTGATCGGAGCCAATCTGGATCAGATTTTGAAAAGGATGAACTAGCTATGATTACAAGAGAGTTCAGAAGATTTCTTAGAACAGAAGGGAAAAATGTCTACAGAAAATACCACAGCAGGAAGCAAAACAGGTATAAATTTAACCCTGCTGAAAAATCTGACGATAATACTTGTTATCATTGCAGGAAGACTGGACATATGAAGGCTGATTGTCTAGAGTTATAGAAAATCAAAGGAAGACCATGGAAGAAAGCGCCAAAGGGAAAGGCCATGGTCAGTACATGGAGTGATGAGGAAGAAGGCACGCTGAGCACTTCCTCAGATAGTGAGAAATCAGAAAAGGACATCTGCTTGATGGCCAGGAATGGAAGAGAAGAAGAAGAAGAGTCTGATCAGGTATCATCCCCTTTCGAACATTATACTATTTCTGATTGGGAAGATGCTTATGGAGATATGTTAGATAAAGCGAATGATATTAAGAAGGAAAACAGACACTTGAAGAAAAAAATGAATTCTCTGGTTAATGATAAAACACTTACTGATAAAGTTGCTTGTTTATAATCAGAGAATGAAAAATTGAAAAGTGCATGTTCTGAGTTTGATGAATTAAAGCATGTTGTGATTGATTGTAGGAAAGAAAATGAGTTGCTGAAAAATGTCATTGATGAGCTGAAATTGTCAATTCAGAAATTTGAAAATCAAGTAAAGATTTCAACTGAAAAATATGAAGCTGTTTATTCAGTGAATGATGAACTGAAGAAAACTATTGAAAATTTAGAAAATGAAAATTCTGACAAACAGAAAATCATTGAAAGCATGACCTAAGGAACAGAAAATCTTAATGTCTTGCTAGGGTGATGTTTGCGACCTTTTCTTTCGTTCCCCTTTTCGTTCGCGTATCGATCAACCATTTGGCTAACTGGTAGTCAACTGACTGATTGACGACGCTGGTGTGCCAGTCACGTGAGTGACAATTTTATTGTGCGCTCATTCTGACCCATGTCGGGCGAATGTGAGGTTCGGTCGGGACCAGCAGTCTGCCATACCGTAAAGGTTATGGCGTTAATTACATCCCCCACGAGGAGGGAACACCTTTGATTAATTACCGAGACGTCGGGCTGTCGAAGCCGGATTAAAAAGAGCTATATGATGATCATGAGGAAGACATGCAGGATGCACATATTTATCGTATAGCAGATGTATAGTTCATGGAATTATGGACCCTCGGTACGTGGCGGAGGATGTAGGTCCGAAGACTACCATTGCGCATGACGAAGACTTCCCACCGAGCGTAACCCGGTCTTCTGTCGATGCCATTTCATATACCCGAGGGTCAATGCATGCATGCACACAAGACATTCACGCCTAGATTACACATGAAGATAGTGTTATGAAACGATGGCGATCAGCCACATTTGTTACCCCTCGTCGAGAAGAGGAAGAGCAACACAAGTATGCTAGCGAAAGCGAAATGCTAACGGATTATGATGGTGAGTATGATGATGACATGACTCGGGCTTGCTTGACCCTTCTTTATTCAATTCACTGCCTGCTACGGCTTGTCGACATTGCCCCCGAGAGGCGAGGCTTGCCCCGGGGTAAATGAACCATTAGAGCGGCGCGAGGCTTCAAAACCGGCGTGACTATGTAAGAAAACTTATGCGGCGCGATAAAGCGTAGGCATAGCGGCTAATACGGCGCGGTCTTCATGCGGTTGAAACGGCGCGCAAGAGGGTTGGGGCGCGCCGATTTAGGGCGCGCCGGAAAGGTGCAAGGAAAATTTTTAAGGAAATGAGTGTGGGGTTAATCCGGCGCGGGGGCGCGCCGGTTAAGATCGCGCCGTATTAAACCTGTTTTGTTGAATTATTAACCTTTTTAAGTTTATTAGACTTCATGGGACCCTTTCTTGAGTTGTTGGGCCAGATGATTATTTGATTGGAGTCCATGGCCTTCTGGAAATGAAGGGGAGGTCAGTGCGAGGTTCATACTCGAGCACTGAGTTGATTCGATTCGGAGCGATCATTTTATTGACATAATTATCTGGAGTCTGTCAAAAATTTGACAGCATCTCCCCTGAACAAATAGAGTTGCAGGGGAGAATCGGGGTCATACTCACTAATGGAGCAAGCCCCTAAATCACCGGTCTGCCCAAAGGCGGCCAGCATACCCCACTGGATAAGATACCCCGAGGACAAGCCTGCTAGGGGCACCAAAGCTCCATGGGGGAAGAGATAGAAGGGTGAAGTCACTGATGATGAGGACGACATCCCGAGGGCTAGCCTACGAGGGGTGAAGGACTCGTAGTCAGTGATTCGTCCCATGGAGGGACTGACCATTGGGAGAGTGGGACTCCGAGGACTAGCCTACAAGGAGCACACACCCCCTGGTCTTGATCGGACCCTGGTCTGTCGGGGTTGAGTTCGTTGAACCAAGCTCCCCTTCATTATTAGCCATGGCTTCGAGAAGACGCCCACCATGGAGAGGTAAGGCCCTCGGTCGCCCGGCAACTGCAGGAACTAACAGGGGAATGTCCCCCTCTCCGGGTGATCGAAGTGACGGGGAAACCTCGGAACGATGCAGGTAGCCACGAAGAACAAGTGATAAAGGCCTAAGTTAGACAGACCCTCGGCAGGGACATATGCTCGAACAGTTAGAAAATAATACTCAAGGGGATAGACCCTGTACGTGGCAGACAAAGGCGCGCGCAGAGGCACGGCTCCATCGGAGAGGAGAACGGGATGCAAAGTCCTTGAACTAAACATAAAAGAAATAAAATGAAAGAAAGCACCCGGGGAGGGGTGTTTCTGTAGCCCGCGATGATTCGGGGCATGATATGAATCTCGAGGAAACCGGGATCGGCCCTACGCAGAGAAGAATCCTGACGCGCATGTCAGCATAGATAAATATAGAGAAAGGCAAGATCGTTCATCCAATTTATTGATTCAAGCATCCACAGGCATGCATACATATCACCATCCCTAAGACGGGGAGGATTTAACACTTGCACGGTGAGATTACAATTTCGGCACCATTATTTGGTCGCCGTTTAACGACATTAGAGGCAGAGGATGCCCAGAGCACAATAACAGAGAAGACGGCAGAAGAAATCACAAAAAGGGGGGAGGGGAATCGACTCATATCATCGTCGCCCCTCCCCTCCATCGCTTACATTCGATGGATAGAAGCTTAGAGGAAAAGAAAAAGAAAATGCGGAAAGTAGGAAGAGAAACGACCCCTGCCCACCTATTCCTCAAAAAAATAGAGTATCGTAGCTGCAGGCCGACGATCGCCCCTTCAGAGAAGAAAAACCTCGCTCTCTGTATCTCCCGAGAAAGAAGAAACTCTCCCTCGTTTTTCAGTTGCCTTCTTCTTCTCTGAGAGCGGCCCCCTCTTTTCTTTCCTCTCTGCACCGAGAGCGGCCTCTCTCTCTTTTTTTTCAATCGAACCTCGCCCATATATATAACAGGTTGGAGGCTCTTCATCCGGCGTGAGCTTTTGGCGTGCCAAGAGAGTCTTCATCAACTTATCGCGCCGGTTTAAGGCGCCATCCGATAGGGTAGATGGCGCGCCGGGATGAGGGCGGAAGGTAAGGGGCGCGCCGGGCTAAGGGCTGAAGGTAGGGGGCGCGCTGGGATAAGGGTATTGAGTGAGGGGCGCGCCGGTTTAAGGCATGCCGGGCTAATGCCCCTTGTACGCTTCAAGCCAGTCGATGAACTCTGGGCCATCGTGAACATGTACTCTGCCACTGCTCACTAAGACTTCAACGATATGATCTGTCGAAGCTCCTAGATTGGCGTACGACCATTCTCGAGGTTCTGGATTGCTTTAGGTTGCTCGCACGGGTTTTCTGCGGGCACACGGCCTTGAGCTCTATGATCCATGCCGTTAGCTTGGCCTGGCTCGTGTCCGAAGCTTCTCGGAAGGCGTGACAACACCAGGGATAGATCCGCTCGAGCTGGGTGATCATTCGGCCGCTAATGGGCCCATCTTGGCAGGAAGCCGCACCCATGTCGGGTGATTGGGATCTTCCGCCGCCGGAGCTTTCGGTCCTCCGTGCTGGAGAGCCGGGGGAACTCCTTCATCTTCGGGAGAACCTCTTCATTTGGTGGGGGACCACCGGATAGACCGTCGTCCTTGATCGGACAACAGATGTGGTGTATGCGGCATGACAGAGTCGATGCCGGTTCATTGGGTAGGCTTGGTCGCACTGCCGGTTGGTTGTGAGCTTATCTCGGCTCCCCTGAGGTGAAGCCCCCGTGTCCGTACGGAATGACTCGAGGCTCTGGCAGCTTGAGAAGTCTTCAATATGTTGATCTTTATTGGCTCCCGCGCTTCGGTGGGCCGGGTCGTTCGTCCTTATGGTTTGGTCGCCGACGATCATATTTTAGGTGCCAACAAATGCCCCCCAGACGTGGGTGTTGCGAGCAAGGCACGAGTGTAGCAGGGCCGACGGATGTATTTCACCTGGACTGACCCCTTCCTTGATTGGCGGGTGCCTGGGATGGCCCTTAATTCGGCACGGGCGTTAGCCTGGCGCCGTTTAGATGTTAGTACGGCGCGGGGTCAACACGGCACTCCCTTGCCCTTTGGGATGTTAATCCTGCGTGGGCATGGCCCTTGGGCTTTAATCCGACGCGCTCTTCTCCCTTTTCCTTGCTAACTCGGCGTGGCCTTGACGCCGTGGGGTTTTAATTCGGCGCGCTTTTTCCCCGGCGCGCCTTTTGCTTATGGGGTTTTAATCCGGCGCGCTAAATAGCACGCCGGTTTAGCGGTCGGGGGCTTCCCTTATATATTTCCCTCTTCTTTGTTTTTTTCTTCATCCCCGCTCATTCGCACCGACTCTTTCTCTCTCTTCCCCTTTTCTTCTCTCCTTCTGGCGCCGAGAGCGGCGGTTTCTTCCTTCGGGTGAGTGGAGGTGCCATCAATTTGGGTTTCAAAACCCTTTCTTTGGGCCCCGGGAGGCTTCTAGCAAGGCTTGCCCTCGGAGCTGTTTCCCCGGGTGTTCCTCTGGCCTCGGTGTAATGCCGATGGCTGCTTTTTAGGGATCGTTCCTCGGTGAACGCGTTCCCACTTTTCTTCGGCAATTCCCTGTGCTGGGGAGACTCTGCCGAAATTTTGTCAGAAGTTCACCTTTGATTAGCCATTTCCTGACGTTGTTTTTTGTTTGATATGCTCTTTTTGCAGCTGTCATGGCATCCAGCTCTTCCTCTCGTGCCGTGGTGACATGGGAGAATGTTAATTCTCTCGACTGGGGTCACGGCCAAGTGGCCATAGTTGCGGAGTCTTCGGATTCGGAGACGGACACTGTAGACACCGGTCGTCTCCTTATTCTCGGGGGCGACTCTTTTCATTATAATAGAGAGGGCGTGACCAGGAAGGATTATCCCAAGGACAAGCACCTGATGTCCCTTCTTCGGCGCTTCAACCTTCAGGGGAAGCGGGATGTGTTCGCCGTCCGGAAGGTCGAGCAGGCTCTGCTGGTGGAGAGAGATAGCTTGGCCGAATGCGTAATGCGGGGAAGACCCATCTATCTCCCTGGGGAGGTCAGGAAGTGGAGTGTTGTGCTGGGGCTGCAAGACCTGGCTCCGGCAGACGGACTGTTGACCAGAGCTCCCGAATTTGTACCTGCTCGGTGGAATGACTCCGCGGGCAGAGTAGATCGGGAGAAGCCGATCTTTGGTTTATTCCTTGCCCCATTGAGATGGGGATATAGAGATGAGTCATTCTTGCTGGATTGCTTGGCGATTCGCTTCAAGCACCAGATCTCCGTGGGGTGGTTTGCTGAGTTGAAAGTTACAGACGCCCACGCATTCAGGCCTGGAGTAGTGGAATTCACAGACTATGTGCTGCATCATTATGCTCCTCTTTTGACCAGAGCTGGTGTTTATCACAGCGTGTACACTTCAAGGCATCGGTACCCGATTTCCCGAGGCTTGTGCTGTGGCATGATCGAGGTGTTTTGCCCTGAATACAACACCTTCTATACTTCAGAGGGGGAGACCTCCTTAGACTTGTGGAGTCTATCTCAGCTCAGCGGCCTGCCCATTGATGGAGAGCCGTATGAAGAAGTTTGTTGGCCTGACTGGTTGAAGGACCAGACCGACGGTGACGGCCGATATTTGGCGGGCTACGCCTATCGATATCTAATGAAGGCGTATCGCACCCTCTTCCATTCGTCGCACGACACGAGAGAAGCTCGAAAGCCGGGCGAGAAGCGAAGAGTGCGGATGGGCGCTTGGCTTCAATATTTCTTCCAGGGGAAGAACAAGTATGAAGATTTTCCTCCGATAGCACCGGTGGCCCAGAAGCGGAAGAAGAGGGTACGACGCCAGGCCGCTTCGTCATCTTCTTCGAGAGGAGGGCAGGGGGAAAACCCAAACCCTACTGGTGTTGATGCAGTGACTCATTGTGCTGCATATTTGGTTTATTGGCTTTGTTCCTTTGCTCTCCCTCAAGGTGACGAGAGCGTGATCAGGGCGGAAGCCATATATCCAGCTTGTCTTATGGCTTGGGGTACCAAGCTGTCTCTTTGCCCAGTGGCCCTGTGCCTCATTTACAAGATGTTGGGAGACTTGCACAAGACGCGCCTCCCCAGAAGCCTTCGGACGGTTGGTCCGTTACATTTCTTTAATGATTGGGTCTGCACCCTGTTCCCGGAGGCAGCTCCTCGGGCGTTACAAGCAGTTCCTCTGGTCCCGCGCATGATAGAGTTTGCAAGTGCCGAGCCATCATTGCTAGCGGAGCAACTCTATGCCATTCGGGGTAAATTGACCCGTCTTCCCGTGGACTCGCCCGGGGTTCTTCATTTCTGGAGCTTAGTTGCTCACTCGAGCCCGTTGACGAACAGGACGAGGCAATGCAAGCTCTTTGAAACTAAGGAGTACATCCATCCGATTTCCCAGGCCAATTATACCAGGCCTATTCTGGAGCCGGAGTTGGTTGATTGGGCACTGGCCATCAGGCCTAGTGTCCTCGTATTTCGTAAGAGCGGCATTCTGTGGCTGGAGCCGTATTACTCGTTCTGTTTCAGTCGGAACTTTGGCTACGACCAGCAGATTCCACATTCCTCTTCACAATTTGCATTGCCCAACAGGCACAGGGCCGGGCAAACGTCCAATGATGACGCCCGGATATGGTGGGACTTTTTCCATCGTCGCGAAGACGTTTCTTTCCGGGTGCCCGCCCACGCACGGTTCCCTCGCGTCACGCCTGAATACGTCAAGTGGTGGAACGCGCCGACGGGATTTTACAGGACCTCCCGGAGAGAGTGCTGGGCCGTGGCGGAGCACAGGTTCTTAGCTTCCCACCCGGAGCCAGTTCTTGATATTGATGCTTCTTATTTGAAGAAGTTGAAATCTTGGACTAATACGAACGTGAAGGCCTATCTAGAGGCCCGCAAGCTCGTAAATGATGTGAAACAAGATTGGGAGGGGGTGGCCTTCTTCAACCTTCAGATCATTGTCACGCTATAGGTTCCTAGCGCCTTCATGAAGATCGCGCTAGGACGATATGGCGCCTTCTCAGACAGCAGCCGGACGATGAAGTTGGACTTAGGGGCGCTCGTGGATGACTTCGGGGGAGTGATTTACAAGGGGAGGGCACATAGGAGAGTGGATATGACACGGGGGGGGATCTTAAACAGAACAAGGGGACCCTAAACATCGATTAAACTAACCTATTGCTAGCTAGGATAACTTGGTGAAGGTGGGAGCGGGGGTGGGCGACGAGGGAGAAAGGGGCATGGCAGGGCGAGCTAGGACCAGTAGGGTGTTGGCTGGGGCATCACACCCGATCCCATCGCAGGACCGGAGCAACCAATCTCCGTCGTGGCCATAGCAACGTCGTTGGCGAGGGTGGAGGGCGTCGATCGTCGGTGGAGGAAGAACGAAGCCCGAATGGGGCCTCACACCCGGCCTCTTCTCAAAGCCGATGCACCCGGATCTTCGAACGGCCTCCGTGAAAGGGAAAAGGGGAGGATTAGAGGAAGAACGTGGGCATCGCACCCGTAGAGGGGAGGAGGGAGGGGATTCCAAAGATTGGGGGGGGGAGAGATAGCCATGCTATACTTTCAATTCATTTTTTCATTCTCTTCATAATCAAACGAGATGGGGTACATATATAGGGGGAAGGGGAAGCTTAAACGACACTAAACATCAATTACAACAGTGGGAAACAGCGAACATTGAAGCCATTGCAAGTTCCAAGGGCTGGGTAGTTGGGGCGTCTGCAGTTGACCGTCTGCCTGAGAACGCGCTAGGGAAACCTAGCTCCTTCTTCAGGTCGCGCTACCCAAAGGTAGCGCGTTAATCTCCAGCCCAGTAGCTTCATCGATCGGCTTTGGCGGCAGCTAGCTTGATTTCCATCAAACCCCTCCACTTTGGAAGGTTCATCCTCGAACCTAGAAGCTCAAGATCCCAGTCTGTGAGAACAGATTGGTTCCCTAAGCTCTGATACCATTTGATGTGAAACAAGATTGGGAGGGGGTGGCCTTCTTCAACCTTCAGATCATTGTCGCGCTATAGGTTCCTAGCGCCTTCATGAAGATCGCGCTAGGACGATATGGCGCCTTCTCAGACAGCAGCCGGACGATGAAGTTGGACTTAGGGGCTCTCGTGGATGACTTCGGGGGAGTGATTCACAAGGGGAGGGCACATAGGAGAGTGGATATGACACGGGGGGGGATCTTAAACAGAACAAGGGGACCCTAAACATCGATTAAACTAACCTATTGCTAGCTAGGATAACTTGGTGAAGGTGGGAGCGGGGGTGGGCGACGAGGGAGAAAGGGGCATGGCAGGGCGAGCTAGGACCAGTAGGGTGTTGGCTGGGGCATCACACCCGATCCCATCGCAGGACCGGAGCAACCAATCTCCGTCGTGGCCATAGCAACGTCGTTGGCGAGGGTGGAGGGCGTCGATCGTCGGTGGAGGAAGAACGAAGCCCGAATGGGGCCTCACACCCGGCCTCTTCTCAAAGCCGATGCACCCGGATCTTCGAACGGCCTCCGTGAAAGGGAAAAGGGGAGGATTAGAGGAAGAACGTGGGCATCGCACCCGTAGAGGGGAGGAGGGAGGGGATTCCAAAGATTGGGGGGGGAGAGATAGCCATGCTATACTTTCAATTCATTTTTTCATTCTCTTCATAATCAAACGAGATGGGGTACATATATAGGGGGAAGGGGAAGCTTAAACGACACTAAACATCAATTACAACAGTGGGAAACAGCGAACATTGAAGCCATTGCAAGTTCCAAGGGCTGGGTAGTTGGGGCGTCTGCAGTTGACCGTCTGCCTGAGAACGCGCTAGGGAAACCTAGCGCCTTCTTCAGGTCGCGCTACCCAAAGGTAGCGCATTAATCTCCAGCCCCGTAGCTTCATCGATCGGCTTTGGCGGCAGCTAGCTTGATTTCCATCAGTAAAAGGCCGCAAGATGAAAGTTGAGCTGAAGTTGCCCCCGATCAACAAGGATGATTATGTGAAGACCCTTCGGGGTTTATGCCGGGTAAGCAGTGAGAGGGTGATTCTCCAGCAACTCCCTTTGCCAGTAGAGGAGCCCATCGCGGCCGTGGCCGACTGGCGTCCCGAGGTGGACATGTTGTATCCCTACCGGGCTTTCATTCGCAAAGAGGACAGGTGGGCTGACTTATATGCCAACACCCCCTGGCTGTTCGCACTCCTTCGGTCTCACGGCCCATCGGTGGGTAGCCCCAGCGAAGCCATATTGGACCATCCTCTTCAGATCTCCTTCAAATATGCAGACAGGTGGGGGCTGGACCATCTGAGCCTGTATTATCTGCTGTCCTCCCGTGGACACGAGGACCTGGCGTTGCTAGCTGAGCCGAGCGAAAAGATCGAGGATCTATGCTGGCTTATTCGCGAGGCGGCTTCGAGGGACAAGACGCCATCGCTATTTTATTGGCCTCTCTTCCCCTTTTACACGGGACCGGCAAGTAAGTTCTATCTTTTCCTTCAGGCCCTTCGGCCAGCTTTTTCCTTTCATTGTGGTTGTGTCATTCTCACCCTTGTGCGTATACAGTCCGACCGACTTCGGAGGAGACCCGGCACTTCAGGGAGCTGATCATAAAGGCCAAAAAGCCGGCATATTTTGAAGTTCCTGAGCTGGCCCCGACCACGACGCCACTACCTCTTGGAGATTCGAGGAAGAGGACTAGGTCCCAACTGCGAGAGGCCGTCGGGAAGGCGAAAGCGGCGGTGACCCGAGTGACACGGGCGCGCCGGAAGAAAGCCGCAGAGAAGGAATCGGCAACCGTCCTTCCTCCTGTTGTATCTTTTGAAGAGTTTGAGGCTTCTCGCGCACAAGGGCTAGAGGCCGAAGGTAGGCTCTTCTTTTCTTCAGAGTGCATTAGCTTGTTTCGACCGCTTGGGGTGGCCCATGCTGACAATTGCCGATACAGCTGCCGCTGTCGTCGGATCGGAGGCGACAGTAGATGTAGCGGCTAGGGATGGGGCAGAGGAAGTCCCCGCTGCTCCCGTAGAAAGGGATCTGCCCTCTCCAACACCCTGGCGGGAGATGGAAGGTAATCTATAGTTTAGTTGCGATAGCAACGCAAATCTTCATATCTTCAGCCGTCTTGACCCCTTTTTGCCGTGAATTGTAGTCGATATACAACCACCATTGTTTTCGGGCTCGGAGAGTGCAGAGGAGGTGGTCCCCTCGGGGCAGGGAGAGCCCGCCCCTGAGGTATCGTCTATTGCTGCCCTTGGTGTGGAGAGCACCGGGAAAGCTTCCGCCGAGGGTGATGCTCCTGCTGGCGAGGCTCCTACTTCGACAGCGGAGCGTCCTGAGAGAGCAGAGGGGTCTTCCTCCTCTGAGCATGTAGATTATGGTGGCGGCTCCAGTGACGAGGAGCCATCACCGCTTGATTTTGAGACCGATGATGCTGGGGCGTCCTTGGCCTATGAGAGTGACTATCCGACTTTCAGCCCGGCCCGGTTATCATGGGGCGGTCCTGTGTCGTCATTATCGCTTACGAGTGAGGAGGCTGGCGCTGGGGGAGCTGTTCTTAAAGATTTGAGCTTAGTCCCGGCCGAGGTAAGGACCTATCCAGGGCCGATGCTTGCCATGCTTCTTTTCTCCTCCTTCTAGCCAAGTTTTAAGTGTATATATCTCCGATGCAGACTGAGGTGGCGCTGCCAACTATGACGGTGCAGATACCACTCCTGGCCCTGGGAACAGGCCAGGCAACTTTCCCGTCCGTCCTGCGGCCCATCGCATTGCGGTACCCAAAGGATCATGCAGCAGTGATGGTTCCGGTTGGTCCCAAAGCGCTCGTGGAAGTTGATAGTTCGGCGATAGCCGGAGATTCTCCGTCCAGGGAGGCTGCACAGCAGTCAGTTCTGGAGAAGGGTGGCTCTGCTGAGGTGGAAGCCGGGGAGATTATTGAGGGACGGACGTCCTCGGTGCTCGAGGTTCTTGTTGGACTCCCATCCCAGGGGGCCGGCAAGGAGATTGTTGTTGCTGAGGCTCCAGCCACCGCATCTGCCGGTGCGGTTGTTTCCGGTGGTAGTGGGCTGCAGCTTATGCCGTCGTCATCCTCCGGGGTGGCTGATGATATATGGGCTGCCGTGGATAGCAGAGTAGAGTTTGAACTGCCCGAGAGGTCGCCACTTGGTCTTCAATCCTTGAGTGATGTCGTGTGGCAGTTCCTGGGGACCCTCCAGCAGACCGTAACAGCCAGTAGGGATTTAACTTATATTCAGCTGAGGGGTTTGATAGAGCATCTGTCCCGTTCGCTGCTGGCCCTCGGTTGTCCCATGGACGACTGGACTCCGCGGGTGATCCTGCTCCTGAAGTATGTGAACCGGAGGGAGTTCTTGGGCCGGGAGGCAGCTGACCAGCTGGCGGCCATATCATTGGAGCGGGCTGAAAACAAGACGGCCCTTATTTCTCTGCAAGAGACCGCGGCGAGGGCGAGGGACGAAGCCAATGCCTCTTTACAACGTCGGAGCTCCCTGATGGCCCGGATGATGGCATTGCGGGCCGAACTTTCTAGGATAGAGGCTGAACTTGAAGAAGTAGATCGCCTGGGGGTCCAAAAGGTTGAGTATGCTGAGATGGCTGAAGGACAAGCTGCTTCCCTAGAGATGAAGCTATCCGAGCTGGAGGCGACCGAGTTCAGATTACAAGAACTGATCCGTCATCCCTCCCTGGGTATTCCTGTGCTGGAGGACATCTTTCGACGCCCTTTGTCGTAGTCTCTTTTCTTTAGGTGCTCCCTTTTAATGCACCTTATGTATTCCAGGGCATGGCCCATGTAATCATGTGCCTTTACTTTATAGTAATGAAAAATCTCCTTCCCGATTTTGAATGAAGACTCCATCTTGTCATTGTTTTTTTTTTCTTTTCATTTGCCCGTTGATTCTAGTCCGAGTGTATGAGTCACTAGGGCAGGAGAGCGCTCAAGCCTTCAGGGAAGGGGTGAGGTGTTCACTCCACCGCACCGTGACTTTCTCTCAAGACTAGAAACTACTTATGCCGGCCGAGAGTTCGGGGGACTCAGGAGGGCATAGTGAAACTGACGGATAAACGGTCCTGCCGAGAACGGCCAGAACCAAGAACGGGTAGCGACCGGTCTTGCCGATGGTGACAAGGGTCGAAAGGGGTAGACAGTCTTACCGATGGCGGCAAAGACTGGATAGGTAGCGACCCGTCTTGCTGATGGTGACAAGGGTCGAAAGGGGTAGATGGTATTGCCGATGATGACAAAAACCGGATAGGTAGCGACCTGTCTTGCCGATGGTGACAAGGGTCGAAAGGGGTAGATGGTATTGCCGATGATGACAAAAACCGGATAGGTAGCGACCTGTCTTGCCGATGGTGACAAGGGTCGAAAGGGGTAGATGGTATTGCCGATGATGACAAAAACCGGATAGGTAGCGACCTGTCTTGCCGATGGTGACAAGGGTCGAAATGGGTAGACGGTCTTACCGATGGTGACAAGAACCGGAAGGGTAGCGACCGATCTTGCCGATGGTGACAAGGGTCGAATGGGGTAGATGGTATTGCCGATGATGACAAAAACCGGATAGGTAGCGACCTGTCTTGCCGATGGTGACAAGGGTCGAAAGGGGTAGACGGTCTTGCCGATGTTGACAAGAACCGAAAGGGTAGCGACCGATCTTGCCGATGGTGACAAGGGTCGAAAGGGGTAGACGGTCTTGCCGATGGTGACAAGAACCAGATAGGTAGCGACCGATCTTGCCGATGGTGACAAGGGTCGAAAGGGGTAGACGGTCTTGCCGATGGTGACAAGAACCGGATAGGTAGCGACCGATCTTGCCGATGGTGACAAGGGTCGAAAGGGGTAGACGGTATTGCCGATGGTGACAAAAACCGGATAGGGTAGCGACCGATCTTGCCGATGGTGACAAGGGTCGAAAAGGGGGTATAGACACTAGACGTGTGTAAGTGGGATATCGGATGAAGACCCTCACCCCGACCTCGGAAATGGCCTTTGGACGACGGATGGTTCATCACTATTCACCATTCATTTTTATTCACATTACTGACCTAAGCGCCCTTTCGGGTTTTCGCCGAAGCCAGCCCCCTCTTGCTTTTGCCTGCGCGCCCTTTCGGGTTTTCACGCGGCGGGGTACCCGATTTTGCCTGCGACGCCCTTTCGGGTTTTCGCCACAGCTGGGTTATAGCCATTTTTGCACTTGACCTGACATAGGAGCAAGTCTGGCGGGGTATCTCTATTTTTAACCCCATTTTTATTTTCTTCCTTTTTTTTTCTCCTTTTTTGTTTTTTGAATTCGAGATTCAGAAGAATTGGAACGCGGGAACACTGACCGTCCTTGTCGGTGAGGACAAGGGTTGGTCTTAGGTTTATCTCGTCGACACTGGTTAAATGTCGAAGCAAGGACGTGGCTTATTAACAAGGATGTAGGATCGAAGTTCAAGAGTAGAGGTCGACCGTTCTCACCGATGGTGGCGAGAGTCGAAAAGGGTTTATTCGTCGGCGCATGTTACTGTCGAAACAAGGATGGGGTTGTCAATAGGGACGTAAGGTCCAAGTTGAGGGTAGAGATCGACCGATCTCGTCGAGGATGACGGGGGTCGAAAAGGATTTCTTCGTCGGCATATATTACTGCCGAAACAAGGATGGGGTTTGTCAACAGGGACGTAGGGTCCAAGTTGAGGGTAGAGATCGACCGATCTCGCCGATGATGATGAGGGTCGAAAAGGATTTGTTAAAAGATTTCTGGCGGGACTTTGATGACTGTCCCTTTCAGAGCTTTATTGGGTGGAGAATAGGAGAGGCATTTGGAAAATTACCACTTTACCGACTCAGGCGCCCTTTCGGGTTTTCGCCGAAGCCAGTCCCCTCTTGCTTTTGCCCACGCGCCCTTTCGGGTTTTCACGTGGCGGGGTACCCGATTTTGCCTGCGACGCCCTTTCGGGTTTTCGCCACAGCTGGGTTACGGCCATTTTTGCACTTGTCCCGACATGGGAGCAAGTCTGGCGGGGTATCTCTATTTTTAACCCCATTTTCTTTTCTTTCTTTTTTTCTTTTATTCGGAATGCGAGCCGAGAGAGGGTAGCTTGATCAGGGCGAAATGCCGCTAACCAAGGAGAGGTAGCTTGATTAGGGTGGAAAGCCGCTTGATCAAGGAGAAGTAGCTCGATTAGGGTGGGATGCCGCTAACCAAGGAAAAGTAGCTTGATTATGGCGGAATGCCGCTAACCAATGAAAAGTAGCTCGATTGGGGCAGAATGCCACTAAACCAAGGAAAGGGTAGCTTGATTAGGGCGGAATGCCGCTAACCAAGGAAAGGGTAGCTTGGTTAGGGAGGAGTGCCACTAGACCAAGGAAAGGGTAGCTTGGTTAGGGCGGAGTGCCACTAGACCAAGGAAAGGGTAGCTTGATTAGGGCGGAATGCCGCTAGACCAAGGAAAGGGTAGCTCGACTAGGGCGGAATGCCGCTAACCAAGGAAAGGGTAGCTTGGTTAGGGCGGAATGCCGCTAACCAAGGGGAAGGTAGCTCGGTTAGGGCGGAGTGCTACTAGCCAAGGAAAGGGTAGCTCGGTTAAGGCGGAGTGCCGCTAACCAAGGAGAAGGTAGCTCGGTTAGGGCGGAGTGCCACTAGCCAAGGAAAGGGTAGATCGGTTAAGGCGGAGTGCCGCTAACCAAGGAGAAGGTAGCTCGATTAGGGCGGAGTGCCACTAGACCAAGGAAAGGGTAGCTCGGTTAGGGCGGAGTGCCACTAGCCAAGGAAAAGGTGTTCCGACCGATCACTCGGGGTGTGTCGGCTGCGCCGCATGATACAGCTTAATGTGTTTTCCGTTGAGGGGAGAGAACTGGATGACTCCTTTGTGGTCTACAAGGACGTAGGCACCCCCTTCATATACTCGGCGGATGACATACGGTCCGACCCAGTTTTCGACCAGCTTCCCTTTGGGGTTAGAGGCCATCACTTCTTTTCTTTTGACCATCACCAGGTCTCCTTTCTTGAACTCTCGACCCTTGACTAACTTGTCAAAAGCACGGGCCATGCGAGCTTGGTAGAGTTGGATGTTTTGTTGCGCCTGGAGGCGTTTTCCTTCGAGCTCAGCGAGCTCTTCCAATCTTCTTTCTGCATTGGTCTGCTCACCATTGACTAATCCGTGCTGGATGGCAACTCGCAATGAAGGAACTTCAAGTTCAATCGGCACTACAGCTTCCGACCCATAGACAAAGGAAGAAAGGTGAACAGCCGGTTGGGGTCTTGTAGATAGTACGATAGGCCCAAAGTGCTTCGTACATCCTTTCTTCCCAATCCTTTTTGTTAGACTTGACAGTCTTTGCCAATAGTGTGCACAAGGTCTTGTTGAAGGCATCTGCCAGTCCATTGGCTTGAGGGTTGTAGGGGGACGATGTCCTCCAGTCAATTTTGTATTTGTCGGCTAGTCGATAAACCTTCTGGTTTCTGAAATGGCTGCCATTGTCAGAGATGATTCGGCTGGGGATCCCGAATCGGAATATTACATTCTGCCGGAAGAATCTTGCAACTAGTTCTCCGGTCACATCTCTTAGTGCTACTGCCTCCGCCCATCTGGAAAAATAGTCTGTAGCTGCTAAGATGTATCTGCATCCTGATGAAGATGCTGGCAGTGGCCTTACCACGTCCGTGCCCCACTAAGCAAACGGCCAACTTGGCAGAGTGGGATGCAGTGGCACTGGAGGTCTCCTCGCCACATTAGCGTGTTCTTGACATTTCTGACAAGCCTTGGCAAATTTGCAGCAATCATTAAATATAGCGGGCCAATAATAACCCAATTTCTTTATCTCTATCTTCATTTTCGGACTGGCCTGGTGCGCCCCAGCTGATCCTGCATGAACTTCTTGCATCACCCGTCCCGCTTCTGCCGAAGACAAGCAATGGAGTAGGACTTTCCTTCGGGCATCTGCCATAATTCGGAACAAGGTCCCGCTTCTCATCTCGTAAGAATCCTTGATCCTCAGGAGCTTCATTCTTTGTTCCTTTTCTTTTGGATGTTGCTGGTGTTGAAACCAGCGTAGGAGATGCTCTCGCCAGTCGGGCTGCAGAACCCCTTCGATGACTGCTACTTCCATCTCTTGTTCGTCGGCCAGAACCTCTGTTATGCTGGGGACCTGTCGGCGGTTGATCACTGTTATATTCAGGCTTGTGTCTGGTGGGACCGCCAATGAACTGGCCAGCTTAGCGAGGGCGTCTGCCTGAGCATTCTGACCTCGATTGATATGCTTGATGCTGATGAAGTAAAATCTTGACATCAGGCGAGTTGCCAACTGGTGATAGGGGAAGAGCTCTTGCTTTCGCACCTCGAACTCTCCTTCCAGCTGTTTAGTAACTAGCATGGAGTCTCTGAATGCTTCCAGCATCTGAATTCCCATGGACAGAGCAATCTGCAACCCGATTATCAGGGCTTAATATTCTGCTTCATTGTTTGTGCATTGTTTGTTTATGGAGCAGGAAGTGTGCACCACTTCTCCTTCCGGAGATTTCAGGACTATACCTGCCCCTGCTCTGACCCTGGATGACCCGGTAGCAGAGGTGTCAATTCTGGAAGCGCCATCAAAGTATAGCTGCCATGAGGAAGGCTGTACTTGGGCGGCTTCTAGGGTTTCATCTTCGGGAAGTTCCAGTTCCCACGGGCTTTCCCCGAGTATCGGATGTTCAGCAAAGAAGTCTACAATAGCTTGACCTTTGATGGCCTTGCGCGGTACGTAGGAGACATCAAACTCCATAAGGATTACTGCCCATTTGCTTAGGTGGCCTTTGAGTGCCGGTTGGGACATAATATATTTCAGGGGATCCTCCTTGGACACCAAGCTGATCTCATGCGACAACATATAATGCCGGAGCTTTTTGACTGCGAAGACTAGTGCCAGACAGATCTTCTCAATATAAGTATATTTTTCTTCAGTTCTGACCAGTCTCCGACTGAGGTAATAGAGGGCTTGTTCTTTCCCTTCTTCATTATTCTGGGTCAGCATTGCCCCCAGAGAATTATGTGTAGCTGCTATATACAGTATCAACGGCCGTCCTTTCACCGGTGCGCCCAATATTGGAGGAGTCTTCAGATTGTCTTTTAGCTTGTCAAAGGCTGTCTGGCAATCTTCATCCCAATAAAAGGGAACATCTTTCATCATCAACTTGTGAAAAGGCTGGCATCGCCCTGACAAATTGGAAATGAACCGCCGGATATAAGCCAGGCGGCCCTGTAGTGACCTCAGCTCGGAGATGTTCCTAGGTGGAGGTAACTCCTGAATCGCCTTGATCTTTGCGGGGTCTATCTCGATTCCCCGATATCGGACGATGAAGCCCAAGAATTTTCCACTCGATACTCCGAACGCACATTTCATAGGATTCATTTTTAGTTCATGCTACCTCAGCCTCTGGAAAATAATCCGGAGGTCTTGCAGGTGATCTTCTTTTCTTCTGGTCTTGACCACCAGGTCATCTATGTAGCACTCGACCTTGTGGTAGAGCAATTCATCAAAAAGTTTGGTCATTGCGCGCTGATAGGTTGCGCCAGCATTCTTTAGCCCGAATGGCATTCTCTTGTAATGATAAATGCCTTTAGGAGTTCGGAAAGCAGTATGGACTTGGTCATGCTCCGCAATCCAAATCTGATTGTAGCCGGACGACCCGTCCATGAATGACAGGGTCTCGTGACCGGTTGTAGCATCGATCATGACTTCCGTTATTGGCACCGGAAAGTCATCTTTAGGGCAGGCTTTATTTAGATCTCGGAAGTCAACACAAATCCGGATCTGTCCATTCTTCTTTTTTACGGGGACAATATTCGCCAGCCATGTGGTGTACTGATTTTCTTCAACAAATCCCACATCAATGAGCTTGTCAACTTCAGCACAGATTCGGGTGATGAGTTCCGGCCTCATACGCCGTGGCGGTTGCTTCACCGGCTCGGCTTCGGGGCTGATTGCTAGCTCATGTTGTGAGACGGCGGGGCTTAGACCCGGCATCTCTTTGTAAGTCCAGGCGAAGCAATCCCGGTATTCTAGCAGTAGTTGAATGTACAGCTCCCGTTCTTCTGGGGACAGCTGGGCACTAAGGAAGGTAAACCTAGGGTCCTTCTCATCTCCCAGATTGACTTCTATTAATTCATCGACCGTGGCTTGGCCTCCGTCTTCTATCTCCGGAGGTGCCGGCTGGAGGTCAACGAAGTCTGGAATACCATCTTGAGGGTCGAGTACTTCGACTTCCTCGTTAGACACTACCAGAGCTTCCTGCGGTCTCTTGATCTCTTGTGCTAGCGGCTGTGTGGATGGATCTATGGACACACCCGTTGCCGTTGCAGCTACCGAGGGTGAGAGAACAGCTTTAGTGCTTGTAGATGAGGTTGCAGCCATGACAGGCCAGTAGCATATTGGATTCGTAGCAGAAGTTGAGGGAGTCTCGCCTTCTGGGACAGTTGTATCTTCCGCAGAAGTGGCTTTTTCTTTTCTGGTAGCTGGCTCCCCTTGATTGGAGTTGACCAAGGCCTGCCTGATTGGTAGAAAGGGTGTTGAAGTTGTCATCAGTAGGACCCCCGTAGAGGGAGAGACTCCTATTTCTTGAATGTCTTCGGCTTCGCTGCTGCTAGCCGTATCAAATTCGGCTTGAAAGGCCGCTTCCTCAGGACGGACCTGCTCCCAGCATCGGCAGGAGATCAAGGTCTCCATTTGTTGTTTCCAGGATAGAGCCAATTCAGCATGTTCTGCTTCCACCGAGTATTCATCAAAGGTTGCCCCCAGAGGGCTATCTTCAGTTGGATAGAAGGTGGAGATGGTATCCACCTCGTATCGCCCACTGTAATAGTAGTCTTCCAGGGTGAAGCCCAGACCCGGATGTTGAGAGACACGCCTCATTTCTTTGTCCAGATTTGCAGGATACCACATCTTCTGGAAAGCTTCCTTGCATTTTTGAGGTTGATCGGGAGGGATGTGTTGCTTTTGAAACATCCTGGCCGTTCGATCAGTTGTAAATGCCAGGCCCTGAACAGGAACCCGCGGGTTGGCTAGATCCTCAGGGAGGCTGCAGTCTGTGTCCTCCTGAGTGGGATGCTCCTCAGCTGTATAGAACAAGCTGCTGGGCCCATCTTCTTGTGCCACCTCCCAGGCTTTGAAAGGTTCGACAGTGGGATCATTGAGGCCGGAGACTGGCTTGGTGAGGCCGGCCGGGACTCCGATGCGGTCGTGCTGTCGATCAACATGCACTTCCTTAGCTTTGGGGTATAATGCTGGGGGTGTCACCCTACCGACATTTCCAGAAGCCGTGATGTGGGAAACCACCTTCGGCTTGACATATCCGCGCGGCGGTGGTGGATACCAACCGTCACCCGATTTGTTCTTCGATGCCCCTACGGGGGCTTCAGCTTCAGAAACCTTCCGGGGAGACCCCGTATATAGGTTGGCGTCCGCCAAGTGACATTCAAACACCTCGAATGGGTGGATGTCAGCAAATATCCTCTCCTCCTTCCCCTGGAGGCTGTATTTGATGCATTGGTGGAGCGTGGAGGGCACCACCATATTTTCATGCAGCCATGGGCAGCCGAGCAGTGCTTTGTAGGAGGTGCGAGAGTCAATGACATGAAACTGCACCGTTGTAGTGAAATCTGCCAGGGTCAGTGTGAACTCTGCCACTCCCATAGATACTTCACACTTTTGGTTGAAGCCTGCGATACGCATATCCCCGACTTTCTCGAGATGCACATTAAAGTGGTACCTCTCATATATTCTATATGGCAGGATGTTGACTGCTGCACCAGGATCGACCAGAATCCGGTTCAGTTCTCTTCCGTTTAGGTGCCCTTTCATATATAGCGGCCTGTTGTGACTGGCAGTAGGTAGTAGCATGTCTTTTGGAGAGAAGGTCATACTGGCTTCTGGTATAGCCTCAGCTATGCAGGCTTCAAAATGAGCAGGCATCTGCAGAGCGGTAATGATTGCCTGTCGAGTTTCTTCACTCAAAGAAAGAATCTCCCAGATCGTGAATCGAGCGGGGAGCTTCTTGAGCAGCTTCATTATTCGACTCCCAGCCCGGACATTGGAGAGCTTCATCTCTTCAGCCCATCTGGTCTTGGAAAGGTTTTGCTTTGCGGGCCCTGACGGACCTGCTTCCTCTTCCTCGGACTCGGCACTCTCTTGACTGGCACCGGCTACCGGGTCTTCTTTATTAGCTGCTGTAGGGCAAGCCCCATCTGCATTTGCATTCTCAGTAGATTGCGCTGGCTGAGGGTGACTGACCCCGGGTGTAGGGTTAGCCTCCTGACAAGGCTGCTTCCCCTTTGACATCTTCATGAATTCAAGGAATGAAGGGACTGTCTTGCCCCCAGTCTTGCTGTATAGACCTGACGGAGGAGGGATTTGAACTCCCTTAACCTCCGGCGGAGGTGTCTTGTAGGGTTGCTCTCCTCTGAACATGATGTTGTGATTGGGTGGTGGCTGGCGCCCCCATTTCCAGCCTAACCGAGTGACATGTGCAGCAGTTGCGGCCTCGGCCCTGCCTCCCCCAGCATGGGGTGTGAAGCAAATTTCTTCTTCTTCCTCTTCTCCGGGTAGGTTGAAGAGTGCTGACAGGGTATTGCAGGAGACGACCTGTGTTTTATGGGCCCCAGCGGCCTTTCTTTTCTTCCTCTATTGCTTTTTCTTCTTTTTGGTTTCTGCAGGTGCTTACCCCCAGAACAGGTTGTTCTCCTGAGGTGGTGCTGCTTCAGCTTCCCTCCCTTGCTTGAGTGAGAGTTGCTCCAGCTCTTGCCATGGGACGTGGTCCCGTACCAGTAGAGGTTTCAGTTCGGGCTGCACATATTCATCTAGCCCTTCAATTAAGTGTTGCAGTCAAAGGACCCCAGGATTGGTTTCCTTGATTACTGGCAGCGGAGTTTGTCTCCTCCTGTTGGGTGTATATATTCTGACAGCTGTAGGTGGAGTGACCCATACGGGTGCTACCACTGGCGGAGTAGGCCGGGGTGTAGTGCCACGGATATGTGCCCCCTCTTTTGGGCGGGGTGCCCTCTTCTTCTTGTGCTTCACAGGGATTTGCTGCCACCCCTGATGTTCCTTCACGGGCTCCAGGAAATGGATTTCGTAGGTGCTTCGTGTGCTTGCTTCGGAGATCTCCTCAGGTAATGCCTGGTAGAGGGAGACCATGTTGACTGCTGCTCTTCTGGGAGGAGCTTCATGTGGCTGAGGAGGGTCTACTTTGTACTCTCCCAGCTCTATTTCATTCTTCTTCACCATTCCTTCAATGATGTCTTTGAAAACATAACAGTCTTTGATTGAATGTCCCAACATCTGGTGGTAGGGGCAGAATCTTGGACTGTCTCTTCTTTTGAGGTCTTCTGGTCTTCTCGGCTCAGGCAGAGTGACCATACTGTATTCTGTTACCCAATCAAACAGGATCCGGGTCTTATCCTTAGGAAAGGAATAAGCCTTCTTCATTTTGTCCCTCAACGAAGGACCTTCTTTGTCATCTGGAGCTTTTGCAGGTTGCGGGGGAGCCGCTTTCTTGCCTTTATCCTTCTGTTGTTCGAACGCCTTGATATCAAGCGCATTCGCTTCTTTAGGTACGGGGCGCCGTTCCGCCGCCTTGCCTTTCTGGGCTATGCTGGCAGTTGATGTCGGGACAGGCTTGGCTAGAAAAGCTTCCACCTCAGCCACCACATTATTCAGCCGGTCGAACGACCGCATTTCCATTCCAATCATTTTTTCCAGGATTTCCCTCCTGAGATTTTGTTTGCATATTTGCACAGCGTCCTCCTGATGCGGGGGCCGCTTGCATCTCATTCCGAGGTTCCTCCACCTCTTGATGTAATCAAGGGCGGTCTCATCTGCCCTTTGTTTTGTTGAATAGAGCTCGGCCACTGTGACCTCCCTCTCTGTGACATGGAATCTTTCTCTGAACTTCCTCTGCATATCTGACCAGTCATTAATTGACCCGGTCGAGAGACTGGAGTACCATTCGAAAGCGAGCCCCATCAGCGAGGACTCGAAGAATTTCAGCAGATACGACTCGTCGGTGGCCAGATCACCCATAACGGTCATATAATATGCAATATGTTCTTTAGGGGAGCCTTTCCCATTGAATTTGTCAAACTTGGGCGGCTTGTTGACTCCCGGGGGAAGTCGCTTAGCCGCATGGTGTTGCGGGTAGGGCACCCGATAGGCATCGAATGCGACGTAGTCGCCTTCTCTTTTCTCTGCGAGCTTCAGCTCGATCATCCTTTCCACCATCATCCGGTTCACGACTGTGGGGTCGACTGGCTCCGGATAGAAGTGTGCTGGCTGCAGGTATGGGGTGACCAAGGTGGTCGCCTGTGGAGGATGCAGCAGCGGGGGTGTTGGGTGCACCTGAGGAAGCACCGGAGGTAGCAGCGGCTGAGGCTGTGGCGGCCGCTGTTGTGCTGTCGTCATAGTTGGCTCTGACGGCTGGGGTAGTGTATAGAGCGGTGGAGGGTCGTCTCGACGAGTCGCTCCCCGGGATGATTCACCCTGGACTTCGGGTGGTTTAGAGGCCGATGAGCGTTCAGTTCTCTCCATCAGCTGTTTCTTCAGGGAATCTATTTCCCGTTGATATTTTTGCAGCAGCATCAAGACTGATGGATCTATAGTGGTGGGGACACCTTCTGTTGTCTCCCCGGACGTACCCTCAGGCAGGATGTCGAGGAGTACGTCGTCTTCTTCTTCCGTCGTCACCACATTGGCGGTCAAAACGGGGGCTTTGTCATCCCAGTGGAGGTAGACCTGGGGCTGTTTCTCTTTCATCATTGTCAGAAGCCCTCTTGCTGCTTCTATCCTGCGGGTAGTTGGCCCCGGCCGTACGGCCAATTGAGCCAGTTCTTGGGGGTCTTCAGGGAGCTCCCCATATCGGCTGGACACGCCAGCCATGTTACAAGTGAAAGCCTGAATCCTTCTTCTTTGTCGATGGACCCCTCCGCCTTGCTTGTTGCGGAAAGGTCAGCCTCTCGAACACAGAAATTCTTCTTCTTTCTTCCCGCTCGGGGAAGGCTTCATAGGCTTCGATCTCAAAGCCGTCATCGTATCCATTGACGTCGACCGATGACACCATCATTCTATCTTCCATATCTTCTTCATCCGCCACTGATGGGAAGTAGTCTTCGCCAGTGGCGACTGTCTGCATCAGTCGCTGCTGACCCAGCGAGGGGTTGCCCAGCCCTCGAAAGTAGTTCCTGATCAGACAGGTTACCTCCTCTTGACCCCGCTCTTGATAGAGTACGGGGGATAGTTGTCGGCCTCCAGTAGGAGGGATATAGGCCAGCCGAGCTCTGTCGGCCGGATGTTGGAATCTTCATCCCGTGACTGGGACGTTGGCTTGGCGGGCAGCAGCCCGGAAACTTCTGCGGCGCGGGGGATCCGCAACCACTTCTTCTTCATTCGTCGGGGACAAGCCTCTTTCTCTTCTCGCTCCCGCCTCGTCGTTCATAGGACGGCGGCGGATGGGTGTCAGATGGTAGGCAGGTCGGGTCCGCTTGGGAACCCACACCTGTTTGAATTTTTTCGGCTTGAGTGCCGAGCTTCCTTGGCCATATGGGCCGGCTTCTTCTCTTTCTGCCCTCCTTCCAGCGAGGGCTTGATAGGTGTTGTGGACAGGGATGTTGGGGATGACTCGGTCTGGGGTCACCCGTGCCGTGCGTCCATCGAGGAAGACGCGCATGCCTCCCACCAGCATCGATTTCCCAGACTGAGACACAGTTCCGGTGATCACAGCAGTATTCTTGCGATCCTGGCGACGCTGACGTCCTCCAGAGCGTCTGTTGATGACAGTGGGGTGCGTCCCACGTACAACGTGGTGCACCAGGCAGCTAGCGGCCGGGGCCGGATTCTTGAACGAACCATCGCAATAGGGAGCCTTCAGAGGCTCCACTTCCTTTACGGTTTCCTCGACAGGTTCCGTGGCTTCGACTTCCAGCATGTCGACAAAGGCCAACGCCAAGAAGTTGGGGAAGCCCACAGTAGGAGGAAAGCTACCAAATTCCATTGGCACCGCCAGGTACCCTTGCGCGTGTCTGGCGACGATCGCAGGATTGAAGCCGACGCTGGTTATCCCGTGAGTCGTCATTGTTTGCACTGAAATATCAAACAAGGCGATAATGAGTAGTCTTTGAGAGGGCTTCGAAGCCCGAGTATCTCGGCAAAGAGATGAAAGGTGACACTAGTCCCACCGGGCGTGCCAGACTTGTTTGCGACCTTTTCTTTCGTTCCCCTTTTCGTTCGCGTATCGATCAACCATTTGGCTAACTGGTAGTCAACTGACTGATTGACGACGCGGGCGTGCCAGTCACGTGAGTGACAATTTTATTGTGCGCTCATTCTGACCCATGTCGGGCGAATGTGAGGTTCGGTCAGGACCAGCAGTCCGTCATACCGTAAAGGTTATGGCGTTAATTACATCCCCCACGAGGAGGGAACACCTTTGATTAATTGCCGAGACGTCGGGCTGTCGAAGCCGGATTAAAAAGAGCTACATGATGATCATGAGGAAGACATGCAGGATGCACATATTTATCGTATAGCAGATGTATAGTTCATGGAATTATGGACCCTCGGTACGTGGCGGAGGATGTAGGTCCGAAGACTACCATTGCGCATGACGAAGACTTCCGGTCGGGCGTAACCTGGTCTTCTGTCGATGCCATTTGATATACCCGAGGGTCTATGCATACATGCACATAAGACATTCATGCCTAGATTACACATGAAGATAGTGTTATGAAACGGCGGCGATCAGCCACATTTATTACCCCTCGTCAAGAAGAGGAAGAGCAACACAAGTATGCTAGCGAAAGCGAAATGCTAACGGATTATGATGGTGAGTATGATGATGACGTGACTCGGGCTTGCTTGACCCTTCTTTATTCAATTCACTGCCTGCTACGGCATGTCGACATTGCCCCCGAGAGGCGAGGCTTGCCCCGGGGTAAATGAACCATTAGAGCGGCGCGAGGCTTCAAAACCGGCGTGACTATGTAAGAAAACTTATGCGGCGCGATAAAGCGTAGGCATAGCGGCTAATACGGCGCGGTCTTCATGCGGTTGAAACTGTGCACAAGAGGGTTGGGGCGTGCCGGTTTAGGGCGCCTCGGAAAGGCGCAAGGAAAATTTTTAAGGAAATGAGTGTGGTGTTAATCCGGCGCGGGGGGGTACCGCGCCGGTTTAGGGCGCGCCGGTTAAGACCGCGCCGTATTAAACCTGTTTTGTTGAATTATGAACCTTTTTAAGTTTATTAGACTTCATGGGACCCTTTCTTGAGTTGTTGGGCCAGATGATTGTTTGATTGGAGTCCATGGCCTTCTGGAAATGAAGGGGAGGTCAGTGCGAGGTTCATACTCGAGCACTGAGTTGATTCGATTCGGAGTGATCATTTTATTGACATAATTATCTGGAGTCTGTCAAAAATTTGACAGCATCTCCCCTGAACAAATAGAGTTGCAGGGGAGAATCGGGGTCATACTCACTAATGGAGCAAGCCCCTAAATCACCGGTCTGCCCAAAGGCGGCCAGCATACCCCACTGGGTAAGATACCCCGAGGACAAGCCTGCTAGGGGCACCAAAGCTCCATGGGGGAAGAGATAGAAGGGCGAAGTCACTGATGATGAGGACGACACCCCGAGGGCTAGCCTACGAGGGGTGAAGGACTCGTAGTCAGTGATTTGTCCCATGGAGGGACTGACCATTGGGAGAGTGGGACTCCGAGGACTAGCCTACAAGGAGCACACACCCCCTGGTCTCGATCAGACCCTGGTCTGTCGGGGTTGAGTTCGTTGAACTAGGCTCCCCTTCATTATTAGCCATGGCTTCGAGAAGACGCCCACCATGGAGAGGTAAGGCCCTCATTCGCCCGGTAACTGCAGGAACTAACAGGGGAATGTCCCCCTCCCCGGGTGAAGTGACGGGGAAACCTCGGAACGATGGAGGTGGCCACGAAGAACAAGTGATAAAGGCCTAAGTTAGACAGACCCTCGGCAGGGACATATGCTCGAACAGTTAGAAAACAATACTCAAGGGGATAGACCCTGTACGTGGCAGACAAAGGCGCGCGCAGAGGCACGGCTCCATCGGAGAGGAGAACGGGATGCAAAGTTCTTGAACTAAACATAAAAGAAATGAAACGAAAGAAAGCCCCCGGAGAGGGGTGTTTCTGTAGCCCGCGATGATTCGGGGCATGATATGAATCTCGAGGAAACCGGGATCGGCCCTACGCAGAGAAGAATCCTGACGCGCATGTCAGCATAGATAAAGATAGAGAAAGGGAAGATCGTTCATCCAATTTATTGATTCAAGCATCCACAGGCATGCATACATATCACCATCCCTAAGACGGGGAGGATTTAACACTTGCACGGCGAGATTACAATACCGGCACCATTATTTGGTCGCCGTTTAACGACATTAGAGGCAGAGGACGCCCAGAGCACAATAATAGAGAAGACGGCAGAAGAAATCACAAAAAGGGGGGAGGGGAATCGACTCATATCATCGTCGCCCCTCCCCTCCATCGCTTACATTCGATGGATAGAAGCTTAGAGGAAAAGAAAAAGAAATGCGGAAAGCAGGAAGAGAAACGACCCCTGCCCACCTATTCCTCAAAAAATAGAGTATCATAGCTGCAGGCCGACGATCGCCCCTTCAGAGAAGAAAAACCTCGCTTTCTGTATCTCCCGAGAAAGAAGAAACTCTCCCTCGTTTTTCAGTTGCCTTCTTCTTCTCTGAGAGCGGCCCCCTCTTTTCTTTCCTCTCTGCACCGAGAGCGGCCTCTCTCTCTTTTTTTTCAATCGAACCTCGCCCATATATATAACAGGTTGGAGGCTCTTCATTCGGCGTGAGCTTTTGGCGCGCCGAGAGAGTCTTCATCAACTTATCACGCCGGTTTAAGGCGCCATCCGATAGGGTAGATGGCGCGCCGGGATGAGGGCGGAAGGTAAGGGGCGCGCCGGGCTAAGGGCTGAAGGTAGGGGGCGCGCCGGGATAAGGGTATTGAGTGAGGGGCGCGCCGGTTTAAGGCGCGCCGGGCTAATGCCCCTTGTACGCTTCAAGCCAGTCGATGAACTCGGGGCCATCGTGAACATGTACTCTGCCACTGCTCACTAAGACTTCGATGATATGATCTGTCGAAGCTCCTAGATTGGCGTACGGCCATTCTCGAGGTTCTGGATTGCTTTAGGCTGCTCGCACGGGTTTTCTGCGGGCACACGGCCTTCAGCTCTATGATCCATGCCGTTAGCTTGGCCTGGCTCGTGTCCGAAGCTTCTTGGAAGGCGTGACAACACCAGGGATAGATCCACCCGAGCTGGGTGATCATTCGGCCTCTAATGGGCCCATCTTGGCAGGAAGCCGCACCCATGTCGGGTGATCGGGATCTTCCGCCGTCGGAGCTTTCGGTCCTCCGTGCTGGAGAGCCGGGGGAACTCCTTCATCTTCGGGAGAACCTCTTCATTTGGTGGGGGACCACCGGATAGACCGTCGTCCTTGATCGGACAACGGATGTGGTGTATGCGGCATGACAGAGTCGATGCCGGTTCATTGGGCAGGCTTGGTCGCACTGCCGGTTGGTTGTGATCTTGTCTCGGCTCCCCTGAGGTGAAGCCCCCGTGTCCGTACGGAATGACTCGAGGCTCTGGCAGCTTGAGAAGTCTTCAATATGTTGATCTTTATTGGCTCCCGCGCTTCGGTGGGCCGGGTCGTTCGTCCTTACGGCTTGGTCGCCGACGATCATATTTTAGGTGCCAACAGGTGAAAAGTCAATTTCAGAAAAGAGGGTCTCGGTTTTAATCCCTCAGCTAAAAAGAGTTTTGAATCGAAAACCATTTCACTTGTGGGAGAAAAGAATACAGGACCGCTCATAAAAATGGTCAATGAAAAATCTGCTTTTAATAATGTAAAATCAAAAGTGTCCAGTGCTTAGGACAAGGGAAAGCAGAAAGTTGTAGAGCCTAGAGCTGCATGCTCTTCTCCCAAGGGTAAGTCCAAGGCTGCTAAGTCTCCACCACCATCCACTGCTCAGAAAAAGACCCAATATAAGTCAGTGCAGAAACCTAGAGGGTCAAAGGTGGCAGGGAGACCAAGTGCAGCCAGGAACCAGTTTGCTCATCCCTATTTCCCTAGAGCCCAAGTCTATCATAACATTCATTCACAACCACTTAAAAGGTTTGGGTGGAACACTGCATACATGAGGTCTAGGTATCAGAATTTCCCTACTTGGTATCAGCCCTATAGATCTCAGCCAGCTAGGAGATGGGATAGTCATTTTAGGACATGGAGTCCTAGTCACCAGGGGTTCTATGGTCAGCCTAGGACCAATTTGGGCCACAACTTCCAGTACACTCATTGGCCAAGGCACTAGCAGAAAAATAACAATATTTTTAATAAAATGAATGCCAGGACTACACAACAACCATCAAAGCACCAGAAAAAGAAAACTAAATCTGTTGGTGCTGAGAAAAAGAAAAAAAACAAAAAGAACTCTCAAGCTGTAAAATCCACCAAACCTTCCACTTTCACACAAATGTGGATCCCTAAACAGCTTTTGTCATGTTTTCACTCTCATATGTCTGTTTCTGTCTTCGGACCCAAACTATCTTGGGTTCCAAAATCTGCTCCCTAAGTGTGTTTGCAGGTATGCCTGGTAGCCGGGAACAAAATGTTGCAACAGGAATAGCTACTCCAGGCATATGACAAGAGGTAGGGCCAAAAGTTCTAAAAGCTGAAAGAGATTGGAAGCCTTGTCAACAATCTGATGCAACACTAAGGGTAAAAATAAATCAGTCAGGTAAAGCAGGTAAGTGATTTTGTCACGCCCCGAGCGCGGAAGATACCCGGAGATGCGCGACGTGTCTATATCAATCATGTCAATCAGAGTGGTCGTGTATTCGACACAAAGACAGAGATGTGCAAAATAGCAAGATAACCCAATCCTTTATTTCATAACGGATAGACTATTACAAATCCAATACTCTGTTTAATAAAAAGGGATTGAATACATAGTTGACTCAAGGAACTATAGAAAAGACTAGATGACACTTTGGAGAATCTCTATCTTTTTCACTCTTGATCATTCCCATCCGATTGACTTCCATCGTCGTCGGACTTACCTGAAAAGTAAAAAGGGACAAACGGAATGAGCGAACGCTCAGTAGGAAATTATATCTCAAGTACTAGCAAGGGGTTTAAGTAATTACATTTTCATGAATGCAATAAGGCTATGCATGCTCGCATGAAACGACAAGATAGAGAGAATGTAATATCAAGGAAATAAGATGAACTTATCACGAACTTTCAACAAGATACAAGTTATTCAAGATATTCAAGCAAGTACCATTATCGAGTCATGTCAAGAACTTTGGCTATCATGTATCAAGCAAATAAATTACCCTTTTTCGGGCCACGCATTTCATGTAAAGTCAAGTACGATTCAAGTACAAGATGTGTGTGGAATGTCCAATCAAGCAAGTCAAGTACTCGGTATAATGCCAGATACCTTATCATTTTAACTCCCATGGACACAAGTACTTTCGGGTGCTCCTCCCAGGACCAGATCGGGCCCTATATGCGCAGGCATTTATCATGTGTTTTGACATCCACTCTTGTTTATAGCCAACATAGAATTTCAAAAATCAAGCTTGTAGACACGTATGACAACTTTGATAGAATAGAGTCCAAAATATGACAAAGGACATAGAATGGCGATAATAACGGTATAATCACGATATCGATAAAACTAGGTAGATTATGGTTCCCTTAACTGAGGTACCATGACAAATCAATATGGACATTCTTTATATAGAATTGAGGTCCACATGAACAGTATATCAAAGGTAAGATACCCCCATTCTTATCATAGAATTGAGGTTTACAAGAACGACATGATATGGCATGATATCATCATCCCATTAAGAATTTCTTATGATATACTCTTTGTATAATCATAAGGGCCGGTATACCATGTTTCTTTAGATTGACATGGCAATGATCGTGTAATGGGTTTTTAGGGTACAACCAGCTCAGTCGGCCTTGAGGGAATCCAAGGCTACGAGGAGTCTTACGGAGATCTCTATGACTAACTTGCTAGTCCAAAGGAACGGAATGTCCACTGGAGAGCTTGTATGTCAATGAGAGTTGAGTGTGATCGGTAAATCAACATGAAAACATGGGACTATACTCACGGAGTGGAGAATAGTGCCGATATATATATATATTATAATATATAAAACCATCGGTTAGCAAATCAGATGAAAATCAGTTTATAGTAAAATAACGACTTAGGTCAAGTCGTTTCTCAAGTAATTAACGCCTAACAGAAGGGCGTTTACATATGGTCCGTTTTGCAGAATTTTCAATAATTCATTAATTTATCTAAAACGCGCCTTGGGAAGGGGCGTTTCTTCAAGAGTTGACGACTACAGTAGCAGGCGTCTCCTTATTTATATATTTGACAGAATATCAATAATTTCATGAATTGTCTAAAACACGCCCTTAAAAGGGGCGTTACTGTTTAATTCTATTTTTCAGAATATATATATTTCAGGAATTTACAGAAAACGCGCCCTCTGAAGGGGCGTTATTAACATAATTACGCCCTAGTTCAGGGCGTTAGTTTCACAAGTCACGACCTAACTTAGGTCGTTAATTCGTCAAGGGTCATGAACAGTAACGAAGTTATATAATCAAGCAATTTTCCAAGACAGGACAGGTAAACTAGCAGGTAGAGTCATGCATTGTATTAGAATCAGGATTTCAAATATATCATCTTTATAACGTGGGTATTTATTATTTTCATAAAAGTAACGCCTGTGTACAGGGCGTTTATTCTGAAACTGACGACCATTGTTATGGTCGTTAATTTTAAAGTAGCGCCCTATTCAAGGGCGCTTCTTTCAATAATATTCCAGCAACGTCCGGGAAACTATAATAAAACTAATACATGATATGCATGATGCTTCTTGTATATATAAATTTAGTTTGGGCTACAAGACTTGAGAAAATCCTACCTTAAGAGTTGATTTGGAGATGACCGTGAGGGATTTGTAAGAATCAATGATGCTGCAGACGTTGGATGAATCCTACAGAGGATAGATTGAAGATATTAGTTTCCTTGAAATCCATGGACTGTTGGTAGAGGAAGGGGTACTTACCCACGGATGAAGAACTCTTGTTCCTAAAACGCCCGAGCCTCTTAACCTGCTAATAAGAGAAGAAGAATAATCAATATTCTTCATGCGATTGTAAACAGAAGAAGAAAAATAGAAGAACATATGTTCTTCACGTACCTGCAGCAGTAGTTCGTCCAAATAGTTTTAGGGTTGGCCGAACGAAAGTTTTTATAGGATTTTGGGTGTCCTATTAGGGTTAGTCATTGTGTGGAAGCAATACTTCTATGATAGAGTCATTACCACGTTTGAACTCCTTCTAATGCTTATCACTTACCCTGGATAAGTTCTGGGTTCGAACGGTTCACGAACTGAATTAACGCCTTAGGTAAGGGCGTCGATTCTTTAATTAACGACCTTGTTCAGGTCGTTTCTTAAGAAACGTCTTGGATAAGGGCGTTCCTTATTTTTGAAACACGCCCCATATATGGGCGTTTCTCTTGCTTGCCTATTTGGTCGTGAGAGTTGACGACCGCACGTGTGGGCGTCCTTTCTTTAGTCACGCCTTTGATAGAGGCGTTTCTTTTTGAATTAACGCCCTAATAAAAGGCGTTATTTTAATTTTGTTTTACTTCATCTAATTAACCCTATTCTTATTATCTGTATTACTACTGTAATATATATATGTTTTAATTTATTTCAAATATTCATTTATCAGGGTTGCTACACCCTCCCCCACTTAAAAAGAATTTGGTCCCCAAATTCAATATATATATAATTATACATGTGGAGAGCGTAGAACATATACCTCTTAGAATAACTCGGGAAATCGTTTCTTCATAGATTCTTCGGTCTCCCATGTCGCTTCGTGTTCAGGATTCTTATTCCAATGCACCTTGAGCATGGGAATAACCTTATTCCTTAGAGCTCGTATTTCTCGATCTAATATCTTCAAAGGCCTCTGTTCATATGTGAGATCTTTCTGGATCATCAGATCTCCATGCTCAATAATATGTGACGGATCGTGCACATACTTCTTCAACATAGATATGTGAAATACATTGTGTACCTCGGACAACTGAGGAGGTAATGCGATGCAATAAGCAACCTCGCCAATTCTTTCGAGTATCTCAAATGGTCCGATGAATCTTGGCGTAAGCTTGCCCTTAACACCAAATCTTCGTATGCCACGTCCAGGCGATATCTTGAGAAATACATGATCTCCGATTTGGAATTCAAGATCTCTCCTTCTTGTATCAGCATAAGTCTTTTGTCTGGTCTGAGCAACTTGTAATCTTTCCCTGATTACTTGTATCTTCTCGGTTGTATCCCTTACCATGTCTGGGCCTAATAGTTGTTTTTCTCCAACTTCGTTCCAACATATGGGAGATCGGCAACTCCTTCCGTATAAGGCTTCGAAAGGTGCCATTTGGATACTAGCTTGGTAGCTATTATTATATGCAAATTCAACTAAAGGTAAGTGGTCATGCCAGCTTCCTCCAAAGTCAATAATGCATGCTCTCAGCATATCTTCAACAACTTGATTAGTTCGCTCGGTCTGACCATCCGTTTGTGGGTGAAAAGCAGTACTAAAGTTGAGCCTTGTTCCCAACGAATGTTGTAATCCCTTCCAAAAATGAGAAGTAAAACGGGGATCTCTATCAGACACGATTGTGACGGGAATTCCATGTATCCTGACTATTTCTTTGATGTATAGTGCAGCTAGCACATTAATTGACCATCGGCTTTTGATTGGCAAGAAATGTGCCGATTTAGTCAATCGGTCAATGATAACCCAGATTCCATCATGTCCTCCTTTAGATTTAGACAAACCCATGATGAAGTCCATACCAATATCCTCCCATTTCCACTTAGGAATATCTAGAGGATGTAGTTTTCCCGCATGCTTTTGGTGTTCCGCCTTGACCTGTTGGCATGTGAGACAGCGCGATACATAGTCCGCTATTTCTCTTTTCATATTAGGCCACCAAAAGTTCCTCTTTACATCTTGGTACATTTTGGTTGATCCTGGATGAATAGTGTACCTTGATCGGTGAGCTTCATCTAAGATCTTCTTCTTTAATTCCGGACAATCAGGTATACAAGTTCTATCTTTGAACGATAATCTTCCATCAGAAGTTAGTTGAAAATCAGATTGTCCTTCTAATCTGCCTTTGATTTCTACTAACATAGGATCATCATCCTGAAGTGTTTGTATCTCAGATAACAAATCTGACTGTATGCTTACATGAGATAGTGTGACAAATTTGGATTCCGTGTCCAAGCTTATATTGAGCTCGGAAAATTGTTCAAGTAACCTCCATTCTTGCATCATACAATTTGCTATCATTGCTCTCGGCTTTCGACTAAGGGCGTCAGCAACATAATTACCCTTTCCGGGATGGTATTGTATATTGAAGTCGAAGTCCTTGAGATATTCTAGCCAGCGTCTTTGTCTCATGTTTAGCTCTTTTTGTGAAAATAGATATTTAAGACTTTTGTGATCGGAGTATACAATAAACTGTGCTCCATATAAGTAGTGTCTCCATATCTTTAGGGCAAATACTACCGCGGCCAGTTCTAAGTCATGGACAGGGTAATTCTCCTCATGCTTCTTCAGCTGACGTGAAGAGTATGCTATGACCTTTCCTTGTTGCATTAGGACACATCCGAGGCCAATGCCAGAAGCATCAGTGTAGACCTCGAATTTCTCTCCTTCTATCGGTAGAGCTAAGACCGGAGCTGTGGTGAGATGATCATTGAGAGTTTGAAAACTTCTTTCACATTCCTCACTCCATTCGTATCGGATCTCCTTGCGAGTTAACCTTGTAAGGGGCACGGCGATCTTAGAGAAATCTTTGATGAATCGCCGATAATAGCCTGCAAGACCTAAGAAACTTCTGATCTCGCTTGCATTAGTGGGTCTTTCCCAATTTCTCACAGCTTCAACTTTTGACGGATCTACAGATAATCCGTCCTTTGATATGACATGCCCGAGGAAAGCCACTTCTTCAAGCCAGAACTCGCATTTACTGAGTTTAGCATATAATTGATTTGTCCTCAAGACTTGCAATGCAATCCTCAAATGTTCTTCATGTTCTTCCTTAGTCTTGGAATATATCAATATATCATCAATGAAGACTACTACGAATTGATCCAAGTAAGGCCTGAATATGCTATTCATTAACTGCATAAAGGCAGCAGGGGCATTTGTTAGTCCAAAAGGCATAACAATAAATTCGTAATGGCCATACCTGCTTCTGAATGCAGTCTTATGAATGTCATCGTCCTTGATTCTTAATTGATGGTATCCCGACCTGAGATCAATCTTGGAAAAATATTTGGATCCTGAAATCTGATCAAATAATTCATCGATTCTCGGCAGTGGATACTTGTTCTTGATAGTAAGATGATTCAATTGTCGATAGTCGATACACAATCTCATGGATCCATCCTTCTTCTTTACAAATAAGACTGGTGCTCCCCACGGGGAAGTACTTGGTCTAATAAACCCTTTTCGGATTAGTTCCAGCAACTGCTCCTTCAACTCCTTGAGTTCAGCAGGGGACATTCTATAGGGTGCCTTTGAAACAGGACCAGCACCAGGGACTAAGTCGATGGTAAAGGCCACATCTCTTTGCGGGGGTAATCCCGGCAATTCTTCCGGAAATACGTCTGGAAATTCTCGTACTACTTGAACGTCTTCTATCTTGGTTTCCTTAGCTTCTTTAATAGTGACAAAAGCAAGGAAGGATACACATCCTTTCTTGACGAGCTTGCTTGCTCGAAGAGCCGAGATAAGAGGGGATTTGCTTCGACTCTTAGGACTAGTATAAGTCAGTTCCGGAAATTCCTTGAAAACAATCTTGCTATCACGACAATCAACCGTTGCCTGGTATTTGGATAACCAATCTGCTCCTAGTATAACATCATACTCTTTTAGATCTAAGCAGATAAGATCAATAGGAAAATTCTTTCCTCGAACCAATACCTCACAGTTTTGGTAATGATGTGTGATATCCGTCTCGTTTCCGAGAGGAGTAGACAATACTAATTTCATCCATTCTGGTTCTAGAGGTAATGGGTCAGCAAACTTCTTGGAAATAATGGAATGCGATGCACCCGTATCAAATAAGACATGTGCATATTTGGAACAAATTTTTAATGTACCTTCCACCAATCCGCCTTCTTCTTCTGGTTCGGTCTCTTGGATTGCATGAAGACGCGCGTTCCTTGTCACTGGGCGTTTACCCTCACCGTCTTGGTCATTCATTAATGGACAATCGGGAATCCGATGTTCACGACTCCCACAACGGAGACATGCTCCTAATTTCCTCCAGCATTCTTCTGTTTTGTGACCAGCCTTGTCACAATGCTTGCATACTATGTTTGAAGGTGTAGTGGTGATAGAGAAAGGCTTGGATTTCTTGAACTTCTGATCTTGAGAGGAAGAACCTCCATTATTAGGCCTCTTCTTAAAGTTGGGTTTAAAAGAACCCGAACTTGTGACTTGCTCTTTTTTGTCTTTCCCACGGATCCTATCAGATAGTTCCGTGGCATCTTCAAGCAACTGAGCTCGGCGCACTATTTCAATATAAACTTGAATATCCATAGGCGCCAGTTGAGTAATGTAGTGGGGCCTAAGCCCATTAAGAAATCTACGGGCTTTCATCTTTTCCGTGCTAATTAAATGCTTAGCATATCTAGACAGTCTAGAAAACTGTGCTTCATAATCAGCCACCGATAAAGATCTTTGCTTTAATGCGGCAAATTCGGCGGCCTTCTTTTCCTGGACCCTATCAGAGAAATATTTGGCGTTGAAATATTCAACGAATTCACCCCATGTAACTTGAGTTGGGTCAATAGTAGCTTCAATCGACTCCCACCAGCATCTAGCATCCTTTTCTAACTGGAAAGTAGCTAATAAGAGTTTGTCCTGATCCGTGCATTGCATAACACGGAATATACGTTCAATCTCCCGAACCCAATGCTCGGCATCGTCTGGATCGGTCGATCTCATGAACTTCGGGGGATTCATATTCTTGAATGCTTGGTGTAAGCTTCCAGCTCGTGGAGCACCACCTTGTGCTACCTGTTGTAGCACTTGGGTCATCCCTTGGAGGGTACGCTGCATGTTGCGCCATTGAGCACGTTCGGCAGCCATTATCCTACAATTACAATAGCTATGTTAGTATTATATCACTATGATCTTATAAAGGACTCATTGATCATTTAACCCTTGGTTCTACCCACTCTCACTTGGTTAAAGGTTTTGAAACCTATCCTTGGACTTGGGTTTCCTAGGAATTGAATACCTTATGCTCAGATACCACAAAGACTGTCACGCCCCGAGCGCGGAAGATACCCGGAGATGCGCGACGTGTCTATATCAATCATGTCACTCAGAGTGGTCGTGTATTCGACACAAAGACAGAGATGCGCAAAATAGCAAGATAACCCAATCCTTTATTTCATAACGGATAGACTATTACAAATCTAATACTCTGTTTAATAAAAAGGGATTGAATACATAGTTGACTCAAGGAACTATAGAAAAGACTAGATGACACTTTGGAGAATCTCTATCTCTTTCACTCTTGATCATTCCCATCCGATTGACTTCCATCGTCGTCGGACTTACCTGAAAAGTAAAAAGGGACAAACGGAATGAGCGAACGCTCAGTAGGAAATTATATCTCAAGTACTAGCAAGGGGTTTAAGTAATTACATTTTCATGAATGCAATAAGGCTATGCATGCTCGCATGAAACGACAAGATAGAGAGAATGTAATATCAAGGAAATAAGATGAACTTATCACGAACTTTCAACAAGATACAAGTTATTCAAGATATTCAAGCAAGTACCATTATCGAGTCATGTCAAGAACTTTGGCTATCATGTATCAAGCAAATAAATTACCCTTTTTCGGGCCACGCATTTCATGTAAAGTCAAGTACGATTCAAGTTCAAGATGTGTGTGGAATGTCCAATCAAGCAAGTCAAGTACTTGGTATAATGTCAGATACCTTATCATTTTAACTCCCATGGGCACAAGTACTTTCGGGTGCTCCTCCTAGGACCAGATCGGGCCCTATATGCGCAGACATTTATCATGTGTTTTGACATCCACTCTTGTTTATAGCCAACATAGAATTTCAATAATCAAGCTTGTAGACACGTATGACAACTTTGATAGAATAGAGTCCAAAATATGACAAAGGACATAGAATGGCGATAATAACGGTATAATCACGATATCGATAAAACTAGGTAGATTATGGTTCCCTTAACTGAGGTACCATGACAAATCAATATGGACATTCTTTATATAGAATTGAGGTCCACATGAACAGTATATCAAAGGTAAGATACCCCCATTCTTATCATAGAATTGAGGTTTACAAGAACGACATGATATGGCATGATATCATCATCCCATTAAGAATTTCTTATGATATACTCTTTGTATAATCATAAGGGCCGGTATACCATGTTTCTTTATATTGACATGGCAATGATCGTGTAATGGGTTTTTAGGGTACAACCAGCTCAGTCGGCCTTGAGGGAATCCAAGGCTACGAGGAGTCTTACGGAGGTCTCTATGACTAACTTGCTAGTCCAAAGGAACGGAATGTCTACTGGAGAGCTTGTATGTCAATGAGAGTTGAGTGTGATCGGTAAATCAACATGAAAACATGGGACTATACTCACGGAGTGGAGAATAGTGCCGATATATATATATATTATAATATATAAAACCATCGGTTAGCAAATCAGATGAAAATCAGTTTATAGTAAAATAACGACTTAGGTCAAGTCGTTTCTCAAGTAATTAACGCCTAACAGAAGGGCGTTTACATATGGTCCGTTTTGCAGAATTTTCAATAATTCATTAATTTATCTAAAACGCGCCTTGGGAAGGGGCGTTTCTTCAAGAGTTGATGACTACAGTAGCAGGCGTCTCCTTATTTATATATTTGACAGAATATCAATAATTTCATGAATTGTCTAAAACACGCCCTTAAAAGGGGCATTACTGTTTAATTCTATTTTCAGAATATATATATTTCAGGAATTTACAGAAAACGCGCCCTCTGAAGGGGCGTTAGTTTCACAAGTCACGACCTAACTTAGGTCGTTAATTCGTCAAGGGTCATGAACAGTAACGAAGTTATATAATCAAGCAATTTTCCAAGACAGGACAGGTAAACTAGCAGGTAGAGTCATGCATTGTATTAGAATCAGGATTTCAAATATATCATCTTTATAACGTGGGTATTTATTATTTTTATAAAAGTAACGCCTGTGTACAGGGCGTTTATTCTGAAACTGACGACCATTGTTATGGTCGTTAATTTTAAAGTAGCGCCCTATTCAAGGGCGCTTCTTTCAATAATATTCCAGTAACGTCCGGGAAACTATAATAAAACTAATACATGATATGCATGATGCTTCTTGTATATATAAATTTAGTTTGTGCTACAAGACTTGAGAAAATCCTACCTTAAGAGTTGATTTGGAGATGACCGTGAGGGATTTGTAAGAATCAATGATGCTGCAGACGTTGGATGAATCCTACAGAGGATAGATTGAAGATATTAGTTTCCTTGAAATCCATGGACTGTTGGTAGAGGAAGGGGTACTTACACACGGATGAAGAACTCTTGTTCCTCAAACTCCCGAGCATCTTAACCTGCTAATAAGAGAAGAAGAATAATCAATATTCTTCATGCGACTGTAAACAGAAGAAGAAAAATAGAAGAACATATGTTCTTCACGTACCTGCAGCAGTAGTTCGTCCAAATAGTTTTAGGGTTGGCCGAACGAAAGTTTTTATAGGATTTTGGGTGTCCTATTAGGGTTAGTGATTGTGTGGAAGCAATACTTCTATGATAGAGTCATTACCACGTTTGAACTCCTTCTAATGCTTATCACTTACCCTGGATAAGTTCTGGGTTCGAACGGTTCACGAACTGAATTAACGCCTTAGGTAAGGGCGTCGATTCTTTAATTAACGACCATGTTCAGGTCGTTTCTTAAGAAACGTCTTGGATAAGGGCGTTCCTTGTTTTTGAAACACGCCCCATATATGGGCGTTTCTCTTGCTTGCCTATTTGGTCGTGAGAGTTGACGACCGCACGTGTGGGCGTCCTTTCTTTAGTCACGCCTTTGATAGAGGCGTTTCTTTTTGAATTAACGCCCTAATAAGAGGCGTTATTTTAATTTTGTTTTACTTCATCTAATTAACCCTATTCTTATTATCTGTATTACTACTGTAATATATATATGTTTTAATTTATTTCAAATATTCATTTATCAGGGTTGCTACAGATTTACCTTCAGAATTGAATTGAGAAAGTCATGTTGATTCGGTTGCTTAATTTCTGATTTTCTCTTCTTGTCTAGCTGATCAGTCTGCATCCCAGACTCAGCTACTGATTTAATTCTGCATAAATTTGATGCTCTTCTTCTGGCAGCTATTGCACTGAGTTTGAATGGTTCATGTAATGCATATAGTTGATGCATGTGTCTAATGTCTGCATTTATCATTTGCATCAAGAAAATTGTTCAATGCATATAGGACTGCTTTGCACTGCATATATCATTTGCATAACCTCAGTATATTAAATGGTAAGCTACTAAAAGGCAGGGAAATATGCCCGGAGGTTCTTACTATGTGTGAGATGGTCCTTGAGACCAGGTTCTTCGCCAAGTACCAGTCAAGTCCTCTTGTAGAATAGTGTATTGCATCATATTTGAAAAATCTGAAAAGAAATGATCATTGCATAGCATATTTCTTGCATCATGGTGTCAGGGGGAGCTGAGAGTTCTGTTCAAAACATTGAATCCTTTTCACTTCTTATAGTCCCCATTCAATTCTGTCATTTTCTATGACATCAGATGTTCTTAAACCTTAATGCCTATTGCTATCATTTCCCTATCACTTTCACTGAACAACAGTATTGCTTCTGGTTTAGTTTATTGAGTTGTGGTTATTACAATTGTTCATTTATAAGAATCACATTTACAAACTGAAAGGAACTAAAGGTTTAACTTTTATAAATTGAAGAGTTCAGTGTCTGCACTTCAGAACTTGAGATAAAAGAAAACTTTTATAGCTCTTAATCACTGTCTCATGGTTAGAATAGAAAAAGTTTTTTTTTAATGCCTGAATGTGTTAATCTGGAAATGTCTAGAAAAGGTAAATAAGAGTGTGTACTAATTTTTTTAAACAATCACTCTAAAAGAAATAATGACAGCAGTAAATAAGATCTTCAATGCAAAGAGCTGAACACAGTGACAGAGCAATGGCTGAATTGCACTGAGAAACTGTGATCTCCTCCAAAGAAGCAGGAGAATTCATAAGTCATGAAGTGCTTCAGACTACCTCTGTTCATAGGGTCAAATCTATAGGGGGAGTTGTCACCAAGTAATTGGGGGTACTGGCCTCTGATCAAGGTGTACTCTTAATGTCAAAGGTGAAAACTGTTCCTTGTGGGTCTTGATCTGAAATAGATCTAGTAGTTTATGCCTAGTAACTGGGGGTACCTGTCTCTGATCAAGGTGTACACCTAATGTCAATAGCATAAATGTCACTGGTCTATTCACTTAGCTCAGTTTCTGAAAATTAAAAAAAAATGAAAATCAAACTGCTGTAACCCTTTGAAATCAAAAGTCATTGAGTGAAAATTATTTTTCTCAATACATATTCAAGTTCCTTTCTTAAACTTCCATGTTTAATCACAAAGGGTATTATTTTCTGACTTATCTATTAAAACCATGTGCCTTAGATTCATTGCTATAAATGGAGTCTATAAACTCTTTTTCAGTGGTCAGCTGCTTTACTCTATCTTTATCACTGTTAAACCTGAATTTTTTTTTAAGACTATATATTGCCGATTCTTATGCTTTAACAGTTGTTTATAATCATGCTCACCTTCTGAACCATTGCTTCAGCTGTTGTTTATAATCAGACTTCTTTATTCATGTTCATTCCCTCCTATCTTCATATTCCTTTCTCAAAGGGGAAGAATCAATTCAGGGGAAGTTATTCATTCAGGGGGAGTTTGAGCTGTTCTAACAGAAATCTGCATTTTGCACTCATGTTATTCTTTCTTTTTGATCATGTCAAAGGGGGAGAATATTTGGTTTGGTGACTCACTGTCACTTTGTTGCCATCATCAAAAAGGGGGAGAATGTTGTGCCCCTTAGGCATAAGCTTACGATATTTTATTTTGATGATAGCAACACAGTGAAAGTTTTACAGTGAGCCATTCATTGTGTTTAGTATACATGCATTACTGCTAGTTACTGCATATGCAAACACTTGGTCGATGCATTGCATTTTGTCAGATATCAAGTCTATACATCCATTACTTCAGTTCAATATCTGCTATGTTCATACCTTGTTTAAGTGCATTCAGTATAACAGACCAGCATGCATTCAGTATAACAGACGAGCAAGTCTGTACATCGGACTAGTTTGCATCGGTTAAGTTTATACATCCATCGAAGTCAGTCTGCATAAAATCTGTACATTCTTCAGGTGCATATCTCAGCAAGTCTATACATTGGACTTGAACATATAGGAAGTCTATACATCGGCTAGGCAGCAAGTCTGTACAGCCCTTGCTTAAGGCAAGTCTATACATTGCATGAGCATGTTCACAACACAAGTCTGTACATCGTCCGTCGTCTCATGCATCGTCTTATGCATTGTCGTCAAGTCTGTATAGAGTCCATCGTCTTATGCATAGGCTAAGTCTACACATCATCCGTCTCAATTAGCGTCTTATGCATAGGCTAAGTCTACACATTGCAGCATGCATTGTCTTCAAGTATGTACAGCGTCTAGCGTCTCATCCACCATCTCAGTTGAGAGTTGAAGTCTGTACATCGGGCGCCTCATTCGCAAAGTTTGTACATTGAGCGTCTCATGTTGCATCTCATTTGTCATGTCTATACATCGGGCGTCTCATGCAAGTCTGTACATTGGGCTATCACTTAAAGTCTATACATCAGTCTATTTGTGTTCAAGCTTTCAAAGTCTAGACATTGTTATGTAGCACACACACGAAGTCTATACAGTGCTGCATAGACTAAGTCTGTACATCAGTGTCTTGTGCATGCATCATTCAAGTCTGTACAGCCTGTGTTCACAACACAAGGTCTGTACATCGTTCTGCTTGCACAAATGCCAAGTCTATACATTGGCTTTGCTTGCACGAGCTGAAGTCTATACATCACTCACTTGCAGCATTAGCCAATGTCTGTACAGCCTGTGCATCCTTTTGATTCAAAGTCTAGACATTGCATGTTAGCATGCTCTCACACACTAAGTCCATACACTTGCTGCTGGCAAGTCTACATCGCATAGCATGCATGCGTCCAAGTCAGTACATCGCATAATGCATGTGTTCAAGTCTATACAATGCTATGTGAAAGCAAGTCTACACATTGCTGGCTTTACCTATGTTCAAGTATGTACAGTCTGTGGGTTGCTAGAACCAAAGTCTACACATTGTCTCAGCACACACACACAATGTCTGAACACTAAGTCTTTACATCGATAGGTGGCTTGTTCATGCATCAGCCTCAGAGTCTATACACTCATAACCTTAGCCATTGCATTCTGTGCTTTAAGCATTCACAAAGTCTGTACATGCTTTAGCTTTGCGTTCACAACGTGAAGTCTGTACATGCTTTGTCTTCGTATTGCAAAGTCTACACACTGCACTGCCTTCATAAAGTCTGTACAAGCTGTTAGACTTAAACTGATAATCCTATTCGACTGTCTGACAAGGACTCTTTGCAGAGCTTAATGAAAGGCACATGATCCGAGGCTGGAAGGGCTGACAGGAAGATGACACGTGGCCAAAAGTTCTGGGCGGGAAATGTGGAAGACACACGCCCTATCTGCTTCCTGCTGCTCCTGCTAAACTGATATATAAGGAAGACTCCTCTGTCTGAAAGAGGCAGATCGAATATATAGGAGCCTTGAAGGAAAAGTAGAAGAGCAGAGAGCCCCTTTCGATCCAGCAGAAGAGAAAAGAAGAGAGAAGAGAAAAGAGAGAAAAGGAAGAGAGTTGAGAGAGTGAAGAATTGAGAGAGATGTTCCTCAGATCTTTCGTTCAAAACTAGATCTAAGGTTTGCTCACTTGTTTGAGCTATATTCCCTGTAGGGATACATTTCCTTTTCGTTTTGTGTTCTGTTTTGTTTTTCGAACTCATTTCCTCAAGCTGTTAGTCAGCGTTTGCAGAGGTGCTGCATCTGGACGGGTCAAGCTTTATTCCCCAGCGGTTGCAGTGGAGGATTCCACTGGACATCAAGCTGTGAGGCTCAGCGGGTTGTAGGCAAGCTGTGGTGCCCAGCGGTTCAAGCTGTGAGTCAGCAGTAATCCACACTCGGGTTGAGTGTGGGGTGGATGTAGGTCTGGAGGACTGAACCACCTAAAAACCTTTGTCTACTGTGTGATTGTTTTGTGGTTTGCATAGCTTCTATACTTCTATCTTTGCGCAGTAGATGTTTGCTTAGGACAATTCTTCATCTGTTCTGGCTGGTATTCGCATTGTGCCCACTATCCGTTCAGTAGAAGTTTTCATTCCGCATTTGTTTCTGCTGCAGTAATTTTTTAACGGGTGACTGATCTATTCACCCCCCTCTAGATCACCCTTTAGCGTTCCAACAGGAGGGGGTTTAGGCAGACCAGCTTGGACCCCCAAGCTGGTCCGCCTAAACCCCTCCAAAAATAAAAAAAGGGTTTTTTTACCCTCCGAAGAGGGGTTTAGACGGACCGGACCAGCCCATGGGGCTAGTCCGCCTAAACCCCCCCTGGAGGAGGGGTTTAGGCGGACCAGACCAGCATTTTGAGCTGGTCCGCCTAAACCCCACCCCTTCCACTCTGACACACACACACAAAACACATAAAAAAATTCAAATACAATAAAAATAAAAACACTATTGAGGGGTTTACCTGGACCATGTTGGACCCCCAACTTGGTCCGCCTAAACCCCACCCCCACCCCTTCAACTTCTATAAATTGCCCCCCTTACCAATGCATATGGTATATGAAGCAACGTACGAACACACAGTCGGACGAGCGATCTTCCCCGGCCTAATTGTTACACCCTCGGACTCCCGAGGCTTTCGGCAAGGGTCGGGAACGCGAGAAGACAAGTGCGCGCGCGTTTGGCTTGCTAGTCGGCTTACACATGCCGATGGTATGTCGCACGTACTCCCCTCACGCGGTGTCTAGCCGTCTCATGCCAAGTCCATCCCCGCCACATGTAAGATGACCGTACCAACGGCAAATACACCCGCACCCCGGGCCTGACCATATACAGCAACTTACGACACTTACAACGGTGACAAAAGGGTACTTCATAATGCCTCGTCGGCCCCCAACACGGAACCGCGTGCCCACCGCTCACCTCCCAGTTGGCCGTTGGCCCCTCAGATTGACAAAACGAGTCTAGTCGGACCTCTGGCCCGGGAATCATAGTCCCGGGGCCGACCTCGACTCTTTAGTATGACAACACTCACCGTCCGAGACCCGGACCCGACCGCTCACCTCGAGCCGCGTCCGACCTCCGCCAGGCGCCAGCCCATGTCTATTCTGACCACCAAGGCAGCCGGGCTCACATCAGCTCCTCTGTAAAGAGTTCCAGTAGAACACGCAGACATCCGCTTTGTCACGCAATGACCCGAGGACTGACTCACGTGTCAGAATTGTCCCGCGGCTTGCACTCGTTGTACTTCGGCCCATTATGGCCCGCTTGTAAAGCCCATGTGGCTCATCATAAAACCAGTGAAATACATACGTCCGTATTCGGGACTCCAGCTTCCTACCCACTCCACTCGGCATCCGTGCCCAACACCCTGATCCCAGTGAACACCCCTCAGTCTAACGCGTACCCCTAGCTGCTGAATGCCCTCAAGCCCTCTACCCATGGCTTCAGACACATATACATACTTTTCTTCAGCATAGAACGAAGGTATTCGGATTCAATAATGTAAATAAACACCGGTTGCTTGCGGCCGGTGGGGAAAGACGTCCTGTACATGATTCCCACAATCGCCTACGCACTCGCACCCATGGAACCCCTTCTCTCCATGTGTCGCCTGAGCCCACGTGCCGCGCCCTGGTGGAGCTTCCCCTGTCAAACCCTGGTTCCATGAGTGATTGTCGAGAGATCAATTGGCATGCCCGCACCTTGTTCGGTTAACCTTTATCTTGACACTTACGTGTCATTCGACCCTTTCCAACTTTCCGTGAAAGGAGAGTGCCCGATATCGCCATGAGAGGCATGCACCCGTAAGGAGGATACCCGAGATACATCAAACTCCCGTACTTTCCTTCACCGTTGTATTCCTTCCTTCACCCCGGTTAATCGGCATAAAAACCTGTGTAACAGAGAGGATGGCACGCCTGGTGGGACGTCTCCCGCCTTCCTTCTTTTTGCTGAAGAAAAGTCTGTGCCAGCCCTGAAGCCCGGTGCCCTTTCCTTGTACTTACAGGAGAGGCAGAACAGGGTACTCGTGCGCGCTTTCTCTAGCAGCTCCCGGTTCACGTTCTGATCATCGGGCCGTTCTCGGCAACTGTCAGCGACCGTCGCCTTCGCAACACTCAGCATCCCAGCAACCATGGCGGCCGTCACTTATGGCCCCAACGTCATTGCAACCCATGCCCGAGTGGGCTACTTGGCGACGCCGATTGCTTTCGACAGCTTCGCCCCGGTTATCGGATCACCCTACTTCCTGGGTGTGATCCCTGTGGCTACTTCTCAGCTAACTCCAGATTCTCTAGTGGCCCTCGTAGCCAATGCGCCATGCGCATCCCCAGCACCAGTGTCCCGCCCGAGTGCCAGGCGCAGGACTGTCACTGCAGGCCCCTACAGGGCCCCCAGATCAATGCTGGCCCGGGTGAACATCGGTTCCCAAGGCCAGCCCCGTCCGATCTCCAACGCGGGCCCCGCGCCCCGGACTCCAGTCACTATCACAGCACCTGCCTCGGGTCCTCAACCCCGAGCCGTAGCCAAGCCGACACCCAACACGGGCTCCGTGCCTCGGGTCCAAAGGCTTCCCAGCACCTTCCTCGGGTCCCCAACCCCGAGCCGCAGCCAAGCCGACACCCAACACGGGCTCCCTGCCCCGGGTCCACGGCTTCCCAGCATCCTCCTCGGGTCCTCAACCCCGAGCCGTAGCCAAGCCGGCACCCAACACGGGCTCCCTGCCCTGGGTCCACGGCTTCCCAGCATCCTCCTCGGGTCTTCAACCCCGAGCCACAGCCAAGCCGACACCCAACACGGGCTCCCTGCCCCGGGTTTACGGCTCTCCAGCATCTGCAACGGGTTTCCAACCTCGAATCTCGGCAAGGCCGCCACTCGACACGGGCTCCCATCCCCAAGTTCGCGGCTCCCCGGTAGTGCACTCGGAACCCCGGTCCCGAGCTCCAGTTGAACCGACTCTCCCCGTGGGTCTCCTACCCGGGGGGCAGTGCTCCTCAGCACCTTCCTCGGGTCCTTCGACCCGAGCCCAAACTACGCCGACACCTACCACGAGTCTTCGACCCAGGAGCGTCGGCATCTCAACACTTCCGACGGCCTCGCCTCCCGGTGCGAGAGTGTCATCTAGAGCATCGACGACACTCCTATCGGCGCGGGCGAAGGCTTACACCCGAGTCACCCAGCCATCGACTCCCGGTGCGGGTTGCTTACCCCGGGCACCGATCCCGACACTTCGGACCAACGGCTTAATGTTGCCGGTCGTTCTGGGTCATGTCTTCTCGGTCTACCATCTTGGGGCAGAGTCTTCCTCAGCTCCTCAAAAGAATCATTGCCATGGCCACAGAGGCAGGCGCCTCGCTACCGTGACCAGCAACTCCGGCAAGATGGTCCTTGTCGGTGACTTGCGGATCCGTCTCGACGGGGGTGAACCAATTATACCCCTGGAATGGACTGTTCCCACCATCCCCACTTCCAATCGTTTTGACCTCCTACGTCAAACACGAGAGGACGGGGCGAAGCTCAAAGGAGCAGGTCCCTCGGTCACAGCCCGGGGGCACTCACCGCAGCTAGACACGCGGCCTCCCAAGACAACTTGTCAGAAAAATGGTGACAAGGGAGACCAGCAACCTGACCTGAGAAGAATCTAGGTCACCCGAGAGGAAGCTCAAGCTGTTAAGAGGGTACGGATCACCAATCCCCTGCGAGCACTCAGACGCGGTGTCAGATAGGATGTTGGCGGCCTTACAGTAGCACAGTCGGACGATGCCCAGTCGTCCAATGTCCCCCGCACAAGCGAGCGGAGGCAAAGGCGAGCCCGTCCTCGGGCCCTCCAGCAACCTCTCTCGGACTCTCCTCCAGCTAACATCGAGAATGAGCCCCTTCCACAACGCATCTCGGTCTTTGATAGACTAGGGACGCCTGTTCTCCCCGAGCAACACCAGCGAAGGAAGTGGACGGCCCGATTCATCAATGATGTGGTTCGAGTGTTCGCGTGCTACACCACCGGACATCAGCCAGACACCCAGTCTGACGACTTGAACCAGCCTCTGTCCCACTTCAGGAGGCCATGCCACCCGGCTCCGTCGCCTCCTCCAACAGGTCATATCGGCACTTCTGCCGGACCGCAGGCATCGGAATGCTCGGAAGAGGTCCCGGTGGAAGATCGCAACCCTCCTATCAATGTAGAGCCGGTCAACAATGACCCTCCTGTAAATGAGACTCAGGAAGTGACCCTTGACACTCTTGTGAAGGAGAACCAGCTTTTGAAAGCCCTCCTGCAGGACCTCCTCCAGGAACGAGACCTTCATCCGCAGCGACCTGACAGGCCTCAGGCCGAGGCACTGGCACCCCCGGCAGCCCGCGATGCTGCCAACACCTCAGCGGCGATTGCCCGAACCCCGTTGGCAACTGGGTTTGGCACGCCCCACGTTGAGACTCAACCACGAGCCTCCAACACGCCAGTGCTGGGGGATCTCTTGGCACAACGCCAGATGATCGAGCGCATCATTGAGACAAAGCTTGCCCAGTATGGTGAAGGGACGGTCACAGTGGATCTCTATAGTGTACCCTACCCGCTTCACCTCCAGCTGAAAAAGCTTCCCCCAGAATACTCCAAGCCCCAAAAGCTGCAAAAGTTCGACGAGCAGGGGTCGCCACATGAACACTTGGCCTACTATGATACGGCCATGGGCGAGTTAGAGTGGGACGAATCATATCTCCTCTGCTACTTCGCCACTTCGCTCACGGGAACGGCCTTCCAATGGTATTCCTGACTGAAGCCCAACTCAGTCACCGACTGGGTGGATCTTCAGAAGAAGTTCCTCGACTGATTTCAAACGGTTGAGCGAAGGGTCTCCCTAGCCGAACTCTATTCTCCTCGACAGAAAACGAGCGAGGGTGCCCTCGACTTCATCAAGAAATGGTGAGACCTCGGCATGAGGTGTGTCAATCCGCCCGTTCAAGAGGACGCCATCACCATATGTAGTCGAGGTTTGGGGGCCAAAGTCAGCAAAAAGCTTCTCGGCACCAACATCAAGGGCTTAGACCAACTCAATTCGGCGGTCGCCGAAATAGAGATGTTCTTCACCGATAACCCAAGCTATACTGCAGCAAAGGGTAAACAAGCGCGAGAATGCCAGCCTCGTAAGAAGGTGAATATCATAGAGTTCACCCCTGCCGCCAAAGCCAATAAAGGGGCCGAGTCCAGTGGCTCTGATAAAAAGCCAGTAGACAAGTCGGCTGCTCCTTCCTTCTCAGAGCATATGAAGACACCCTTCTCCTTCAAGAAGGAACATACGAAGATGCTCTTCGACCTCTGCATGGCCCAGAAGATCGTTGAACTGCCAGAAATCCGCAAGCCGGACGAGGCCTTGAAGACCGACGATCCCAGTTACTGCCTATACCATCGCATGCTGGGTCACTCAACTGAAGATTGATACATCTTCAAGACTCATGCGTAGAAGCTGATCCGAGACGGCCTCATCAAGATGAAGAGTAGTCTCGTCGATCCCCCGCAGAAACTACATCCAGTTAGCTTTCATCTCCAAGAAGAAGAACCTCAATCAGCCACCAGAGCTACCAGTTACAATTTTCTTCGCCGGAGGGTGCAGTCTGCCACCTGTGGGTCCAGGTTTGACCTGTCCTCACTTATCCGGCCACCATTCTTTTCTCCGACTTCCGATTGGGGTCCCGTCAACTCCTGCTCGAAGCTACTCCGACCATGATCGCGTCATTTCCAGTTTCGTCTGGATTGGAGTTCGGGAGAGTCCGCAGTGCCTTCTGCAATAGACTACACCAACTCTGCACCAGTCTGAGATAGAACGTTGCTGTCCTGTTCCAGTCACCGGCCCGATCAGCCCCGAGTTTCAGAGCCTTCCCAAAAAATCAGACATCACCCTCGGTCAGTTGGAGAACTTTTGGCACAGGTTTCATCAAGATCTGAGTTTCGAGGTGTACGTGGCAGCGTCAACACCAACACCCTGTCCAGCGAATCTGAAGATTGGCAGAACCGGCAAAGCTTGGAAAGTCGGGTTTTCTCGCATAATTCCCCACCCCGCTTGGCCGGCTGAAGGCCCCTCCCTGCGAAGAGGTAGTAATGATTGTAATAAGTCTAATCCCCACCCCAAGATCATCCCTCCTGCGAGAGGCGTAGTGCTGTACCCCATTAATTTTCAGGTCAAGCGACACCGCCGCAGCGATCGGGTGTATACCCTCGCTTCCCGGCGCGCCCTCGTCTCCGAGCGGGATCGGTGTCTTCACACCGATCAGGTGAGCCTCTGATACTACCTTTGATTGCCTTATTTCTGCGATTTTAGTATTGCTTTGTATGCCCGTCGGTCGGTGAGAAGAGGGCCCGTACTTGTATGCTACTTTGAAGGTGTCCACCGTGGACCGGGAGAGAGTGCCACCCAAACCCCGCCCTGCGGGCCAGCCGCCCATGAAGTTGGGAATCCTAGGCCCTTTGGGGTCAGCCTAAGCCAACTAAGTCAATTAGAATCATTGGGTCTCGCCTCGGACCCTTGCCATCATCCCCCGGCCCCGCCGGGTGTTCGCGTGTACCGAGTGAGTAAGACGCTATCGTGAGAATCATTGGAGTGCTTGTATGCTTGCGGGTCTAGGTCCTAGGCTGCTCATTTCATACTTAGTCATCCTTGGGCTGTGCCACATCAGCCAGCCTCCGTCCCTCCGCCAATTGGCACGCAGGCCACAACAGCTCTACTCGCAGCTGGTCATCCTCCCCGTGGGGGACTACGAAAGTCGCCAGCCAGTACGCCAAGTACGCGGCCAAGTGTGTCACGTCTGGCAATCTGTGGGGGTTCCACCCCTCCGCTGGTGCATAAATATACCTGCTATATGTCTGGAAACGTAGCTCCACCTCTGTGTACTCCTCCCAGGGGGTCTGTTCCCTCTCGAACTCCTGGTGAAAGGAAAAGGGGCCGTCATAAAAGTGGCGAATCCACGCATTCAATGGCACACTGGGAGTCTGCGCTGCTCTCTCTTTCCCAGCCAGGGCTAGATCCCTATAGGTCTTCAGTAAATATCGGTAGCTATAAGAAACCCGGTAGCATCCATACCCGTCAGTGTGGCTACGATGGAGGTCATCCAGCACTACCTCCTCATACCCCTCGCCGCTAATCGGTAACCTAGAGATCCTCCACAGAGACCACAAGTCTAATGAGGTCTCCCCCTCAGTCATCGCCACGGTGTTCCACCTGCAGTTGAAGCGCTCTGTCAACGCCTGTAGAAGCCCTGTGTAGCAAGGATATCCATACAGAGCCGCGATCATAGCATATCTGATGTCGGCTCGGTCTAGTAGCACCCGGTAGTGGTGTACTATGCCCATCAACCACTCAGTAGCTCCCTGGCGGTATCTGTGTGACGAAATCACCACTAGCGGCCATACCAGCTAACGGTGGTCTGTCGTAGAATCCAGGACAAAAGGCTATGCTCGTCATAGCCTTCTCCGGCATACTCCAGCCCTGATGGCTCCAGCACTAATCCAGGACTACCCTCTGTCTCCGCTCGGTGGTGTCCATGCAAATCCCAGAAGGCAGGACCCATCACTCCAGCACGAACTCCGAACTGGTCTGCTCTGCTGAAGAAGCCTAGGCACTCAACACTGGGAAACTGACTCTGCCTCCAGTAATCCACAGAGAAACTCAGGAAGTAGTAAAGGACGATTCCGTGCAAGCTGTCAAGGCCGTCCAAGATCACACGCTCTAGTCGATGACGGGCTCCAGCAACCCGTGAGTCACTATCCTCCATGCCTGGCGAGACAAAGTGCCTGATAAACTCAAACAACTGTCGTCCAAAGGAAACTCCACTGGATAGCCACCACGGCGGTCATAAGTGTAGAGCCCGCCCTCCTCCGACGCACGGGCCAGCTCCACAACCCCAACCCCGTTGTCGCGCTCGCCAACGGGACCCTCTACCACAGCTGTCTGCCCACCATCAAGCTGCTCCACGCTGGCCGCGGTGATAACTTGTGGGCCCAAAGGGGGCATGGGCTGCTCAGTCCTCCTCCCAGACCACACGCCTCGGGACCCTCTCGTCCCTGCCAAATCGGGTCATAGCTGCAAGACATAGCACAAAAATGGTCAATATGCCAGAAATTCAACACATACAATACGGAAAATCACAAGTATATGAAACGTCCAAATGCAACTACAACAACTCAAAAGGAGAGGTTCACGGGCCGTACGACCTCGTCTCCGCCTCCGATGCACGACCAGTGGGAGGCATTTGTTGTACCCAGACTATTTCTCCAGCAAAATACCCAGAAATAAGGGTTCTGGAATTTCCTCAAACACCTTCAAGGCATGGGCTACTCGGCCCCTCCGGCAATCTAGTGGGCCCGATGATGAGACACTGACTTAGAGAATGCAGCAACTAGACCGAGGGTCCTTGGACTTACCAAGCAAGCACAACGCACAAGAGTAGAGAATTACGCAAGTTGCCAAACCACCGTTGCGCACACGATTCCCGAGTGACTCGGCGATGCCGAGTGGAGGTAGTGGAACAAAGCCCTTGCTGGTAGAGGACCAGCAAACCTATGGTCGCCCTCCCGAGGGTACGGTGCCCACAATCAAAGGGCTGGCTAGGTGCCGAAAGGGCACAGGGTCGCTCTCTCACAATCCCACGATGATCACTCGTAAACTGGGAGCTTCGGGGTCGGGCGCTCTCTCACCGTCAACAGAGAAATTCCACGGATATTATATGAACAAACTACTGATATGAGAGCAAGGGATAGAGCTTACCCGGTTAGTTTGAAGAAACCAACCCCGTTCGGAGACGAGGGCGAGCGGGGAAGTGTGGGTTCCCCGCACACTGCGTCGATGAAACTTGATCCCTGCTAATTATTTACATGCACTACGCCTCACGCAGGAGGATGGATCTCGGGGTGGGGAAAAGTGGATTACACACAAACACTACCTCAACACAGGGAGGGGCGGTAATCCGGCCAGGCAGGGAGGGGCGTGAAGCTAAGAACGGAGCCGGATTGCCCTCCCGGGGTTCTGTCCGCCGGTTCTGCCCGCTGACAGGAACTCGCTGACGACTCCGCTGTGATCATTCCCGGACTCGAAAGTGAGCGAGACCAGCGCCAAAATGTTGGTGACTGACCTGGGATTAAGCCTGAATTTTTTTGGTGCCAGAAGTTATCGACGCTGGCCGGGACAGACGCTGGACCGGTGCAGCTCTTCTCTGGCTTGGACTGAGTTCAGGTTGTTACAGCAGGTTGGCGACTTCACCACGATAGCTCCCGTGATCCAATCGAGACGGGATCAGGACGGTTGCGAGCGTGGTCGAATTCTCTTCGATCAGCAACCAAGATGGGCACCAGAGGAGGTCGGAGCAGGGAGGTGGAACCCGAAGAGTGAGAGGGGGTCTGATCAGTCCCTGACAGAACTGACCTGCGCACCTGGGGAAAATAATTTGGAACGGGGAGCTCCGGACTCCAAACGAGATCCCTCTTTCTGTGTTGGATAGAGGACTGGTGGATCTTCACCCTGGTCAAGTGGCGCACCAAGTGGATCACTGGTGTGGTCGCAGTAGCTTCTGAATGGCAGCTCTGGTTTCTGGCCGGACTGGTTCTGCGCAGTCGGTGAAGAATGGCTCTCCCGGACAGCTCCGAACTCGAATTGGGGCGGGAAGAGCTTTCCGGCAATGTAGGATACGCCTCCAAAAGACGTCTGGTGAAGACGTGGTTGACTCTGCAACTCGACCCTTGACTGCTGCCTGCGGACTGAGATGAATAAGGTGATGATAGGTGATGGGAGATGGAGTAGATGGGGTGGGAAATGGGGTGGATGGGTGTGGGGGTGGCACCTGACTATGTGGGGGTCTGTTAGGGGGTGATACAAGGTGTGGGAGGGGCAGAAAGGGGGTTGGGAGGTGGTCTAGCAAGTGGAGGAAGGGGGAGCTACGAATTTGGGTTGGGAAGGTGAGAGGGAAGAGAGATCTCTCCTTTGGTTTGAATGGTGGGTTAATGGAGGGGTTAATGGGGGCCTAGGGAATGGGAAGGGTTGCCTTGGGGAGGGGAAGGGGTGCTTGGGAGAAGGGATTCTCCCTTGGGAAAATGAATGATTGTCTGGGGAAGGGGAAAGGTTGCTTGGGAGGAGGGAGAGGTGCCTAGGAGAAGGGGATTCCACCTAGGGGTTGGAGGGGAATTAAATGGGAGGTATGGGGAAGGGGGAGGGGTCTTAATGAGAGGTGAATAGGGAGAAGAGAGAGTGAATTTTGAAATTGGGGGTGGGGAGGAGAGAGAATGGGGTTCGCCCCCGTAAGAGAGAGAGAGATAGAGAGAAAGAGAGAGGGGAATCCACCCCTTAGAGAGAGAGAGAGAGAGAGACAATTCTTGTGAAAATTTTCACTTAATACTTCATTCATTAGTTCTCCATGGAGGGATTGGGGTCCTATTTATAGGAAACCCTCAATTTACAAAAAGTCCTTACCTTTTGGACTATTGACAAATGACCAAGGGGGGGAAGGGGGCGCCCATTGGCCAAGCCCATTGAAGTGGGCCCGTTATCGCACTAGGCCACCTAATGATACTTAGACTTAGATAGATGACTCACTAACTTAGGTACTTGACTCAATAAAAGGAAAATTACATGGTTAAGACTCAAGGAAAGATATGAAAATTACATAGCTAGACTCAGAAAATCAAGATGAACACAATGGCGAGCATCGGGACCCTTGGAGAAATGGGAAGTGGTAAGCGATATCCCCATCATACTCCCGGGGTGCAGAGAACTCGACTTTGTCGAGTAAAGAACCATCGTATGCGGAGGGAGCCACGGCGGGGTTGCCCACAAGTCTACCAATGGTGGCTGGTCCTTTCACCAAGCGAGGTAGCGCCCATACCCTTTGCTCCAGATGACAGTGACCTGTTCATACAATATCCGTTTAACATGCTCATGCTGGTCTCTCTGGGCTGGTAGACTTCTCTCAAGGGTTGGTGCTCTCTCAAGGGAGGGGATGAGCTCAATTTCCTCACTAGGTGTCACCGTGGGACCCATGTATGGCACCAGGTCAGCCACGATGAAAGTGGGGCTTACTCTGTATTCCTCAGGGAGGTCTAACACATAAGCATTAGTGTCGATGTATCTCAGGACCTGGAAGGGACCTGTTCCACGAGATCTCAGTTTTGAGACGTTCTCAGATGATAGCCTCTCAGTCCTCACCATCACGGAATCACCAAACCAGAATTCTTGGTGGCAGCGGTGAGAGTTGGCTAATTGTTTGTTCACCTCGTTGCTCTTGTTGATGTGCTTGCGAGGGTTGCCATGCAATGTCATAAATGATGATCCTCTAGGGATGAAGGGAGGGCCTGGACAACCAAATTTAGCCCTATCAAGTGTTACATTGATTTTGGTGGACTTTGGAGGGCCGGGGCACCCATAGATGAACCTATCATGCAAAGGGGTGTTGGATGTCGGGGGTCCCAGACATCCATGAATGCTTCCTTCATGCTTTGACCTCATAATGATTGACTTAGGGAGGCCAGGACATCCAAATGTAGACCAGCCATGCTTTGACGCCAAGAAGACTTTGATGGAATTGGGAGGACCGGGATATCCATAAGTGGACCTATCATGCAATGATGTCGTGTAGACTTTGGTGGACTGAGGAGGGCCTGGGCATCCATATGTAATCCAATCATGCATAGGGATGACAAATGCCGGGAGACCTGGACATCCATGAATGCTCCTATCATGCCTATGACCCATGATGAATGAAGGAGGACTGTTACACCCAAATATGGACCACTTATGTTTCCAACTTGACATGTGGGTGTTATGAATGAAAGGACCCGACCTACTAATCATGTCAAGTGGTGGGAGGTGCCAAGACAGAGGCATTCCTACTCCAAAGATGATTTCTATGTGAGGGGTTGTGGGATGACCTTTGAGCTTCCATTTGAGAGGATCGAAGGGATCTAAGAAGGTGGATAGCACGGAGTGAGACACTTCCTTAATCCCTATGTGAATATTACCCAAAGTCATGGCCCCTATGGTGTAACCCGAGTCTAGGAAGGGGTGGATTTGATCCATTATGGTTGGTTGGGGTAGGGAAAGGTGGGTGGTGGGTAAGGTGATTGGGCCACTTGGGTATCCATACTCCCATTGGAATGGGTCAAAGGGAACATGGTAAGGGCTACCTAAAGAGAGGAACTCCATGTCCCCAAGGTCTTTACAAGGTGGTGAGTCATCCTCCTCCAAAGTGATCGGTCCAAGATCTCTAGTGAGTTGATCGTTTAAGGCATTTGGGGTCTCAATGGGTGGGGAGTAGACCGGAGTGGGTTCTTCCTCCAAGGGGAGAAATAAGTCTTTTGGTGGAGGAGTGGAGATAGCCGGCTCATGGTACTCCCGGGGTGGTGAACACGGACGGGCTTGGGTTGGGATTGATAGGGGAAGTCCTTGGGTTGGAGTTGGGGGTGGAAAAGTGGTTGGTTAAGGAGGTCTGGATTGGGGTGCGTAGATCTTTCTAAGATCGGCCCTCATTTTAACCCAAGATTCAATGGGTGCTTCCCCTTTGGCTTCTCTCAAACCTACAATGTACTCCCATTCTTTCCTAGCTTGGCGCCAGAGCAAACTCTTGGCATAGTTGACTTGGATAGGTCCTGACAGGGTAAACCTCCCAAAGTGTCAGTCTATGGACTTCTCCCATCCTAGATATATGCTAGGGCAGGATCCATCAAACACAAAGGCTTCTAATGGGCCTAAGAGTGGCGAATATGCCAAGTATGAGGTAGTCATGATGGTTGACAAGGGTGATGCATGCAATGGCCCTAGGACAAGACTTAGTAGAGACAAGTCTAGAACTTGCTCTGATACCAAGTTGATGAGACACCGACTTAGAGAATGCAGCAACTAGACCGAGGGTCCTTGGACTTACCAAGCAAGCACAACGCACAAGAGTAGAGAATTACGCAAGTTGCCAAACCACCGTTGCGCACACGATTCCCGGGTGACTCGGCGATGCCGAGTGGAGGTAGTGGAACAAAGCCCTTGCTGGTAGAGGACCAGCAAACCTATGGTCGCCCTCCCGAGGGTACGGTGCCCACAATCAAAGGGCTGGCTAGGTGCCGAAAGGGCACAGGGTCGCTCTCTCACAATCCCACGATGATCACTCGTAAACTGGGAGCTTCGGGGTCGGGCGCTCTCTCACCGTCAACAGAGCAATTCCACAGATATTATATGAACAAACTACTGATATGAGAGCAAGGGATAGAGCTTACCCGGTTGGTTTGAAGAAACCAACCCCGTTCGGAGACGAGGGCGAGCGGGGAAGTGTGGGTTCCCCGCACACTGCGTCGATGAAGCTTGATCCCTGCTAATTATTTACATGCACTACGCCTTACGCAGGAGGGTGGATCTCGGGGTGGGGAAAAGTGGATTACACACAAACACTTCCTCCACACAGGGAGGGGTGGGAAGCCGGCCAGGCGGGGAGGGGCGTGAAGCTAAGAACGGAGCCGGATTGCCCTCCCGGGGTTCTGTCCGCCGGTTCTACCCGCTAATAGGAACTCGCTGACGACTCCGCTGTGATCGCTCCTGGACTCGAAAGTGAACGAGACCAGCGCCAAAATGTTGGTGACTGACACGGGATGAAGCCTGAATTTTGTTGGGGCCAGAAGTTATCGACGCTGGCCGGGACAGACGCTGGACCGGCGTTGCTCTACTCTGCCTTGGACTGAGTTCAGGTTGTTGCAGCAGGTTGGCGACTTCACCACGATCGCTCCCATGATCCAATCGAGACGGGATCAGGACGGTTGGGAGCGTGGTTGAATCCTCTTCGATCAGCAACCAAGATGGGCACCAGAAGAGGTCGGAGCAGGGCTGTGGAACCCGAAGAGTAAGAGGGGGTCTGATCAGTCCCTGACAGGACTGACCTACGCACCTGGGGAAAATAATTTGGAACGGGGAGCTCCGAACTCCAAACGAGATCCCTCTTTCTGTGTTGGACAGAGGACTGGTGGATCTTCGCCCTGGTCAAGTGGCGACCAAGTGGATCACTGGTGTGGTCGCAGTAGCTTCTGAATGGCAGCTCTGGTTTCTGGCCGGACTGGTTCTGCGCAGTCGGTGAAGAATGGCTCTCCCGGACAGCTCCGAACTCGAATTGGGGCGGGAAGAGCTTTCCGACAATGTAGGATACTCCTCCAGAAGACGTCCGGTGAAGACGTGGTTGACTCTGCAACTCGACCCTTGACTGCTGCCTGCGGACTGAGATGAATAGGGTGATGATAGGTGATGGGAGATGGAGTAGATGGGGTGGGAAATGGGGTGGATGGGTGTGGGGGTGGCACCTGACTATGTGGGGGTCTATTAGGGGGTGATACAAGGTGTGGGAGGGGCAGAAAGGGGGTTGGGAGGTGGTCTAGCAAGTGGAGGAAGGGGGAGATGCGAATTTGGGTTGGGAAGGAGAGAAGGAAGAGAGATCTCTCCTTTGGTTTGAATGGTGGGTTAATGGAGGGGTTAATAGGGGCCTAGGGAATGGGAAGGGTTGCCTTGGGGAGGGGAAGGGGTGCTTGGGAGAAGGGATTCTCCCTTGGGAAAATGAAAGGTTGTCTGGGGAAGGGGAAAGGTTGCTTGGGAGGAGGGAGAGGTGCCTAGGAGAAGGGGATTCCACCTAGGGGTTGGAGGGGAATTAAATGGGAGGTATGGGGAAGGGGGAGGGGTTTTAATGAGAGGTGAATAGGGAGGAGAGAGAGTGAATTTTGAAATTGGGGGTGGGGAGGAGAGAGAATGGGGTTCGCCCCCTTGAGAGAGAGAGAGAGAGAAAGAGAGAGGGGAATCCCCCCCTTAGAGAGAGAGAGAGAGAGAGAGAGAGAGAGATAATTCTTGTTGAAATTTTCACTTAATACTTCATTCATTAGTTCTCCATGGAGGTATTGGGGTCCTATTTATAGGAAACCCTAAATTTACAAAAAGTCCTTATCTTTTGGACTATTGACAAATGACCAAGGGGGGGAAGGGGGCGCCCATGGGCCAAGCCCATTGAAGTGGGCCCGTTATCCCTCTAGGCCACCTAATGATACTTAGACTTAGATAGATGACTCACTAACTTAGGTACTTGACTCAATAAAAGGAAAATTACATGGTTAAGACTCAGGAAAGATATGAAAATTACATAGCTAGACTCAAAAAATCAAGATGAACACAATGGCGAGCATCGAGACCCTTGGAGAAATGGGAAGTGGTAAGCGATGTCCCCATCACCCGACCAATGGCCCCAACCCGTTAGCCGAGGTGCACGGTGGCACCAGTAATCTATCGGGACCACTCCCGACTCCTAAGTTGCGGACTTTGCCCGCCTTCTACACGAGCACCCGGGCCATCCCGGGGACACTCCGACTACAAGCCACACCACGTGGCACCCAATGAAAAGGCCAGGGGCCTACCCCGGGATGCCTTCTTTCAACCCTCCAAGGTGAAAGGGAGACCCAAATAGGTCAACCACAGGCTCAGGAGGCCAATAATACGCGTGTACAGCTCACACACGCGTGTTCGGCATTCTGCCGAACACCTTGTGGGCGCACATGTTTCAACCCTTCTACACCAATCCACCGGCCACCCCATGATTCCAGTACACCAATTGGGTCCTACAACTACCCCCCAACACGTCGGGGCCACCCCCGACCCTCAGACAAGTGGCAACAAGCGACTGAACTTAGCTCTCGGGCCAACCCGAGGCTACCCTGCCAACCCGCCGTACAATGCGACACGTAGCACAAGGCAAGGCCCATCGGCCCAAGGTGCCTCCTTCCAGCCCCTACGGACTTCTACCCTTGGCCCTTAGCCAAATTCAAGGTCCGTCGGCCACCTACGCGGCTCGTTCGGCAACCCGGGGTGTGTCGGGCATTCGCCCGAACACCTTGCGAGCGGCCACTACAACTCAAAGAACAATGGCTCCTATGAGCCATTTCAATACCTCGAAACTTCATATCCCTCAAAGGATATCCCCAGACAATGAAGGAAGACCCTCGGGGGCCATCCTTCGGGGTTACGGCTTTGCCCGAGGCCCGTGCGCCCCAGGGCGTGGCCGCGCCCCCGGAGAGGGCGAACTCCCCGGGGGCCGCACCCTCCCCTCTGCTCGGAGGCCCGATGGCCCTCCCCAGTCCCAGTTCATAGAAATTCCTAACTTCACGGTCCGAGGTTTGTGCAAAGTTCGTTCGTCGTACCCGTGTGTCGAAGGATTCGCAAAGACGGAGTCCCGAGATTACGCTGAGTCACACACGTCAATCCCTCGATCTTCGCACATAAGCAGCCAGTCCACCAGTGTATCCTCTCAGTATCCTTTATCCTCTTTTTTCTTAATCAATTTGGGAAGAAAACAACCAAAAAACTGGGTTTTATAGAGGTGGGACCACTCCCCCTCTCTCTCTCTCTTCTACCTGGTCGACCTAAACCCCCTAGGGGAGGGGATTTAGAAAAAAAAGGTTTGTTTACCCTCCGAAGAGGGGTTTAGGCGGACCAGACTAGCCCCTTGGGCTGGTCTACCTAAACCCCACCCCTTCCACTCCGACACACACACACAAAACACATATAAAAAATTTAAATAAAATAAAAATAAAAACACTATTGAGGGGTTTACCCGGACCAAGTTGGACCCCCAACTTGGTCCGCCTAAACCCCACCCCCCACCCCTTCAACTTCTATAAATTGCCCCCCTTACCAATGCATATGGTATGTGAAGCAACGCACGAACACACAGTCGGACGAGCGATCTTCCCCGGCCTAATTATCGCACCCTCGGACTCCCGAGGCTTTTGGCAAGGGTCGGGAACGCGAGAAGACAAGTGCGCGCACGGTTGGCTTGCTAGTCGGCTCACACACGCCGAGGGTATGTCGCACGTACTCCCCTCACGCAGTGTCTAGCCGTCTCATGCCAAGTCCATCCCCGCCACATGTAAGATGACCGTACCAACGGCAAATACGCCCACATCTCGGGCCTGCCCGTGTATGGCAACTTACGACACTTACGACGGTAACGAAAGGGTTTTTAATAACGCTGCGTCGGCCCTCGACACGGAACCGTGTGCCCACCGCTCACCTCCTAGTTGGCCGTCGGCCCCTCAGATTGACAAAACGAGTCTAGTCGGACCTCTGGCCCAGGAATCATACTCCCGGGGCCGACCTCAACTCTCTAGCATGACAGCACTCGCCGTCCGAGACCCAGACTCAACCGCTCACCTTGAGCCGCGTATGACCTCGGCTAGGCGCTAGCCCGTGTCCGTTCTGACCACCAAGGCAGTCGGGCCCACATCAGCTCCTCTGTAAAGAGTTCCAGTAGAACACACGGACATCCGCTTTGTCACGCAATGACCCGGGGACCGACTCACGTGTCGGAATTATCCTGCGGCTTGCGCCCGTTGTACTGCGGCCCATTAAGGCCCGCTTGAAAAGCCCATGTGGCTCATCATAAAAGTAGTGAAATACATACGTCCGTATTCGGGCCTCCGTATCCGTTCCCAACACCCTGACCCCAGTGAACACCCCTCGGTCTAACGCGTACCCCTAGCTGCTGAATGCCCTCTAGCCCTCTACCCATGGCTTCAGACACATATACAGACTATTCTTCAGCATAGAACGAATGTATTTGGATTTAATCCGATGTAAATTAACACCGGTTGCTTGCGGCCGGTGGGGAAAGACATCCTGTACACGATTCCCGCAATCGCCTACGCACTCGCACCCATGGAACCCCTTCTCTCCACGTGTCGCCCGATCGCCCGAGCCCACGTGCCGCGCCCTGGTGGCGCTTCCCCAGTCAAACCCTGGTTCCATGAGTGATTGTCCAAAGATCGACTGGCATGCCCGCACCTTGTCCGGTTAACCTTTATCCCATCACTTACGTGCCATTCGACTCTTTCTGACTTTCCGTGAAAGGAGAGTGCCCGATACCATCGTGAGAGGCATGCACCCGTAAGGAGGATACCCGAGATACATCAAACTCCTGTACTTTCCTTCACCGTTGTATTCCTTCCTTCACCCCGGTTAATCGGCATAAAAACCCACGCAACAATGTTGTAGGAGGGAGTTCATGTTAGGTTCATGCTGTTTAATCAAGGCAACTGTGTGTCCTCCTTGCATCATGTCCATCTTGTTCTCAGTGATATATAAAATGGTACGATGGTAGAAGGACAAATTAATTTTTGTTTGGAAACCCATACTATGTGTAGAGGCCAGTCCTCCGCTAAGTACCCTGAATCAAGAGTCTTTCTGAGTCCTTAGCTCCACATGTTGTGTCCAAATATCAATGCATATAGACAGGGGGAGTTTCTTGCATGTTTATAGGGAGAGTTAATAATAATTTTGAGTCAGATTTAATTCATCATATCATGTGATCTCTCTTCAGTCCAGATTAAAATTCTGGAAATCCTAACTTTGTTCTCCTGATCATGGAAATTCTTATTAATTCCTTACTGAAATCTCAGTAGCACTCTATCACTAAGCATTCCTAAGTATCATGTCTTTTTTGGCACACTCAGATTTTTTCATTCATTGAATTCAATCTCTTGGAAAGTCCTTGCAATTCTGTGCCTCTGAAATAATGACAATCTAATAATCGGTTCATCATTCTAAGCTACTAAAATTAGAAATCTTCTTTTATAAGATTCCTCTATTGTTTCATGAATGAACTGATGGTTTAAACTTAATAAATTTTAGAGTCTAAAGACTGAATTCAATGAACTAGTTTGTTTATGATAATTAATAGCTCTCAACAATTTTTCTCATAACATGTCTGATAAAGTCTTCAAATATCTGAAAGCTCTTGGATTAATGATTTCTTGGTTGAGAAACTTGGAATGAGTATTATTTTTAATCAAGTTTTTTCACTCAACCACTATGGCCAATAGGCGCAAACAGGCTATATCTCAGCTTCGAAACCCAAATGGTATGCTTACTTCAGACCATGAAGAAATGAAAACCATTGCAGTTGCCCACTTCCAGAATGCATTTTCTTCTCAAGACCATTATATAGAGGATCATTTCCTGGATTGCATCCCTCGGTTGGTGAATCAGAATGATAATGAGTTTCTTTGTGCCCCTCCCATTGGGTCAGAAATTCATGATGTTGTTTTCAAACTTTCTCCTGATAGTGCTCCGGGGCCTGAAGGATTCACAGGTGCCTTTTATCAAAAAGCTTGGGATGTCATTGCTAGCACTGTTGTTAGTGTTGTTCAGGAGTTTTTCAACTCTCGGCAAGCTCTCCCCAGAAGTGTCACTTCCACTTTGGTTGCTCTCATTCCTAAACAGCCAAATGTGAATGACATATCTGACTTCAGGCCTATTAGTTTGTGCAACTTTTTCTACAAAATCATATCTTCAATTATTAATTGCAAGTTAGCCACTATCCTTCCTAAGATTATATCATTAGAGCAATCTGCTTCTGTCAAAGGTAGACAAATTGTAGAGAACATAGCCCTTGCACAAGAGCTGTCTTATGAGCTGGGAAAGAAAACCAGGGGTTCAAATGTTATGTTCAAGCTTGACATGGCGAAAGCATATGATCGATTAGAATGGGACTTTCTTTTCTCGGTATTACACAGATTTGGTTTTAGCAATCAATTTATCTGTCTTGTTGAAAAAATGGTTAGTAATTGTTGGTTCTCTGTACTGCTAAATGGAGAATCAGTTGGCTTCTTTAAATCCTCAAGAGGTGTTCAATAGGGTGACCCCATTGCCCCTTTATTATTCATTATGGTAGAGGAAGCTTTGAGCAGGACTCTACAAGAAGCATACACCAGTGGTTGGGTGGAGTGGTTTTCTGGTCCTCGTGGCTACCCCAAAATTTCACATCTTTTATTTGCTGACGACACTCTGATTTTCAGCAAAGCTATTGTTGTTTCTGTCAAGAATCTGATCAATGTTCTTAGAGTTTATGAAAGGGCCTCGGGCCAGCAGATTAATGTAGCAAAAAGTGGATTCTTTGTACACCCAAAGGCAAATACTAATGCTATTAAGCAGATTCATGATAACACTGGCTTCACACGATATAATTTCCCACACAAATACTTGGGCTTCCCTTTAGTGATTGGCAGATGCAAGAAAATTTACTTTGCTGGCTTAATTAGCTCCATCTAGAAGCAGATTATAGGTTGGAAATCTGGGCTTCTTTCATAGGGACCTAGGCTTATTTTAATCAAACATGTTTTGACTTCATTGCCAATCTATTCCTTAACTTCTTCTCCTCTTCACATTGGTACTCATCAAATGTTAGAGCAGTCTTTTGCCAATTTCTTTTGGGGTTCTTCCACCCATGGAAATAAAAGGCATTGGAGATCTTTGCAGTCTATTTGCAAGTCGATTCATCAGGGTGGTCTTGGTATCATGTCTCTAAGACATATGGAAACTGCTTTGAGGGTCAAGATGTTATGGCAGGCACTGCATTCTAAGTCTCTGTGGGCAAAAATTTTTAGAGCCAAGTACATCCGAGACAATCATTTAATTGATGTCCAATTTAAGAACATGAAAGGCTTAGCTCGAAGGAGTTGGACTAAGGCAAAAAAGCTCATCATTTAATATAAAAGAGTAGTAGTTGGGGATGGCAATCAAACAAGTTTCTAGTATGATAAATGGTTTGGCAACTTCTCTCTGGCTGATCTTGTTCCTATTTACTGCATTCCAAACCAAAAGGTGACTGTCAGAGATTTCTTAAGGCATCGAACCAATGAAGAATTGAATATGCAAGAAAGGGTATTCCCTGCTGATATCAGCAAAGCACCTAGGAATGTTCAACTAAATCAGGAACATGATTTGGAGATTTGGAGTCTCTCATCTTCAGGGAAGTGTAATGTTGCATCAACTTATAAAGGCACTTGCAGATCTACCACCTACCAGACCTACATCCCGTGGGCTAGAATTTCGTTTAATTGGTTACCCACCAAAGTGTCAGTGCACCTGTGGAAAATCTTTCATAACTACCTCCCTGTTGATTCAACTGTCCAACGGGTAGGTGTTCCTCTTTGCTTCAAATGCCTATGCTGTAAACAGTCAAAGGAAGAAGATATTAACCACTTATTTGTCAAAGGTGAGATTGCCACTCATGTTTGGTCATATTTCAGATCTGTTGGAATGCAAATTGAAGGTAACTCAGCTACAGCTCTAATTCTGAGCTCAATTAGCAGCAGCGAGCAAAGATCATTATTTGATCTATTTTCTCTAGCTGTCATCGGTTTTGGCATGTGGGAACTTTGGAGTGCTAGAAATCTTGCCAAATATGATGGTAAACATATCTCCAAGCAAAGTCTTATTCACAAAATCTCTTACAAGGTGAAGTAATCTTGTCTAGCAGCCGAGCTAAAGGAATCAAATCACAGTAAAAGAAAAATCATGCAAGATGTTGGGCTTCACATTGTCACTCCTGGCCGACAGCCTCCTAAGATTATAAAATGGATTTGCCCACCTTGGCCATTCCTAAAATTAAACACTGACGGGGCAGCTAAGAAATCATGTGATTTAGGGGGAGGTGGTGTAATCAGAGACCATAGAGGAAATACTCTATCTGCCTTTTCTCACTATTATGGAAAGACTAATAGCATAATTACAGGGGCCCGAGCTCTCCTTGATGGTGTTAAGTACCTTCGCACTTTGGATAACAAACCAGCCCTCATTGAATGTGACTCCCAAATCCTTGTGCAGGTCATCAAAAGACAAGTTCAATGTCCACGGTCCATCCTTATATATGTTAGAGAAATATAGAATATTATTTCACAACTGGATAACATTACTCACATATACAGAGAAGGCAACACTGTGGCGGATTCTTTAGCTTCATTAGCATGCACCTTGAAATGTAATTCATTTTTCTCCTTTCACGAGCTTCCCTCCCATATAAAGGGTGCAGCCCATTTAGACAAGCTAGGCATGCCAAGCATCTGATTGATGTAAATGTAATTATTTTTTCCATGGTAATAAAATTTACCTCCTAGAGACTTGATGGTGGAGTGGCTATTCCCCTTACCTCTGGCAAGGGGTGCACTCTCCCATCCATCCCTAGGCAGGGTTTTCAAAAAAATAAATACAAAGGGCAGCAAGATTATAAAAATAAGTCAAAATATGAACAGGCAGAGCAATGATTGAATGCACTGAGAAATTGGGTACTTCATCAAAGTAATGGAGAAAAACTCATGTCATGAAGTGCTTCAAGTTATCTCTGTTCAAAGGTAAAAACAGTATGGGTAGTTTCATTGAGTAACTAGGGGTACTGGCCTCTGATAAACGTGTACCCTTATGCAAAAAGGTGTAAACTATTTCTACTATTTTGATATATGAAACATGATGGTATATTTTACTGAGTAACTAAGGGTACTAGCGTATAATCAACATGTACCCTTATGATAAAAGGCATAGATGATACCTAACTGTTCAAAATTATGGAAATAAAAAGATAAATAATGCCTCCGCTATAACCCTAAAGTGAACATTCAAAAATGTGAAATTGTTTAACCTCAATGTATATCCTTGTCACTCCCAAAGAAATTCACTGATTTTTGAGCAAGTAGGATATATAAAGGCCAACTCTTTCATGTCTAATGTGATTCTGGTTTATTGCTATTAAAGATTTTTGCAGACTTATTCAAGAGTCCAGTGGATACAATCGAATCTTTATTATTATTAAACCAGAATTCTATCAAGAATGTAGTACATAGAATCTTATATCTGAAGAATTTGAGCTCTGTCTGCTTAGCTTAATGAATTATCACTCAGAATGTCAATCAGAATTCTCTTGTTCTTTCCTCCTTCTTGATGCTATCCTGTCTTTCCTTATCTCTACCATTTCCTTGTTTGCTGATGGCAAAGGGGGAGAATGAAGTTTTTTGATGGTTTGTGATGGGTTTTTGATGGGGTACGCAAAGGGCATAGGGGGAGAGATTTTCTTTGAGAGATTTTTTTGAGGTATCATATTGGCTTGGGAAGAGTTTGATAACTACAGTAGCTGCATTTTCTGCATAATGTGCATATTTCTGGATCTTAATAAAATCGTGTTGCCATCAAAATGTATATCAAAGTTTAATGTGTTGCCATCATCAAAAAGGAGGAGAATGTTGTGAGGAGATTGTGTGGGATAATGTGTGTCGCATGTTGTGTCTTCTTTAACTTGATTCTTTGAATTTAATTTCTTATTAAGTTTTGATGATTGGCAACAATATATTTTGTCTTCAGCTTTTGGATATTGATAATTGTGATACTCTGAATCTACTCTTCATTATGGCAACACTGTTAGTATCTTATAGCTTCTCATGCTTCAGATGTATGTGTTTCTCACTAAGGTCGGTGCATGTTCACAGTGCTGCATATGAAGGTCGGTGCATGCTCATAGTGATGTGACACGACCTCGGACTTAGGCAAACAAGCACAATTAAGCATTCAAATGGGTCTTAAGGGCCACCGCTCTCCCGTTGCACTCTATACCCGGAGTGACTTGGCGATGCCAAGTGTGAGGTATGAGAAAGGGCCCTTGCTGGTAGAGGGCCAGCAAGGCCAAGGTTTGACTCCCAAGGTTTGGATGCCCAATTCAATTGGGGCCGACAATGTGCACAAGGGCACCGGTTCACACTATCCCACGGCGATCACTCTTAAGTCATAGACTTGAGGATCGGGCGCTCCCTCGCAAATTCAGCGGCGCATGAAGTAAATATTGAAAGAGCAACACTAATGAGCTAGGATGAGGCACTTACTCGACCGGTTTGAAGAAACCGGTCCCGGTCGGAGACGAGGGCGAGCGGGGAGGCGGTGGTTCCCCACACGCCGCGGCGGTGAAGCTTGACATGCTCAAACCATGTACAAAACTACGCCTCTCGCAGGAGGGGGATCTTGGGGTGGGGGTTAATGTGAATACAACAATACTACCTCCCGCAGGGAGGGGCCTTCAGCCGGCCAAGCGGGGTGGGGAAAGTAAGGTAAAGAATGACGATTAAGCGAGGTTGCCGAATCTGCCGGTTGTCTACGAACAGGGACAGTGTGTTGGTGTGGTTGCTGTAGATCCTTCTCACAAATTTTTCCGATGGCGAGACTGGCGGCTAAAGCTTCGTAACAGGGACAGGAAGGCTTCAGATTTTCTTAAATTTCTTCTGAGACCGTTGTTGACTGGGGCAGAGGTTGGAACAGGACATCAGGTTTTCTGACTCGCAGTTGCAGACTTCTGGCAGCAGGTTGCAGAGGACGCCACGCACCCTCCCGAACTCAGATCAGCACGACACTGGCGGCGACGTCTTCGTGGTCGAAGTAGCTTTCAGCCAGAGGTGACGGGGCTGCAATCAGAGGTCGAGGGCAGTCGGTGTACCCTAAAGAGTGCGCACTGGTCGGAGCAGACTGCAGGAGACAAGACTGGAGAGCTCGGGGGAGAAAATTTGTAACTCCTTCCTCCGGCAGCCGAATGAGGTTCCGTTTCTTGATCCTGAACGAAGACTGGAGGAGGAAGATATTTGTAGAAGAGCTTCAGGGCTGGTTCGTCCAAGGTTTGTCGTGGCTGAGCTTTTAGTCCGGTTCAGATCCTCAGCCGGAGCAGAACTGCACGGTCGGGGAAGAACGGACCTCCACAGCAGCACCGATCTCCGATGGGGATGAGACCTCGATCGTTGCGAAGAGGACAGGTATCCGCTTCCGTGGATGCCTCTTGGGTCTTCAAACTCGTCGGGAGGAAGCCATGGTCGTCGCTGTAAGATGGTACACTTCTGCAGGTTGTCAGCTGAAACGGTAGGTTGAAGATGATGGGGGGGAAATGGGGTATATGGGAGAGGAAATGGGGGTGGATGAGTGTGGGGAAAGCCCGGGCTGTGAGGGGGTCTAGGATGGGGTGTTTCAAGGTGAGGGAGGGATAGAATGGGAGCTGGAAGGGGGTGTTTTCTGTGGGTATGAGAGGAGCTACGAATTTGGGGCTTGGAGGGAGAGGGGGGAAGGTGAGGGGGAACAAGTGGGTGGAGGGAGTGTGAATTTCAAATTTGAAATGGCCTTGGAAGGTGGGTGATTATGTGGGGAAGTGGAGAGTTTGTATTGGAATGGGGTAGATTTGGTGGGAAGGTGGAGAAAGGTGTTGGAATGGGGAAGATGCCACCTAGGGACTATGGGAGTGGAGTAATGGCAACTTGGGGAAGTGGAGGGGTATTAAATGAGGTGGGTAGCTAGTGGAGGTGGTTGGGAGGGGAGGAGAGAGAAGAAAATTCGAAATTGGGGTTGGAGGAGAGAGAAAGAGGGGTGAAATAGAGAGATTAAGAGGAGAATGGGTGGGGAATCTCTCCCCTAAGGTCTCTCACCCAAAAACTAGAGGAATCACTCCAATTTGAACTCAAATGGCAAGTTTAACTCATTCATTCATTCATTGGTGCGTGGCGTCCTCTGCAACCTGCTGCCAGAAGTCTGCAACTGCGAGTCAGAAAACCTGATGTCCTGTTCCAACCTCTGCCCCAGTCAACAACGGTCTCAGAAGAAATTTAAGAAAATCTGAAGCGTTCCTGTCCCTGTTACGAAGCTTTAGCCACCGGTCTCGCCATCGGAAAAATTTGTGAGAAGGATCTACAGCAACCACACCAACACACTGTCCCTGTTCGTAGACAACCGGCAGATTCGGCAACCTCGCTTAATCATCGTTCTTTACCTTACTTTCCCCACCCCGCTTGGCCGGCTGAAGGCCCCTCCCTGCGGGAGGTAGTATTGTTGTATTCACATTAACCCCCACCCCAAGATCCCCCTCCTGCAAGAGGCGTAGTTTTGTACATGGTTTGAGCAGGTCAAGCTTCACCGCCGCGGCGTGTGGGGAACCACCGCCTCCCCGCTCGCCCTCGTCTCCGACCGGGACCGGTTTCTTCAAACCGGTCGAGTAAGTGCCTCATCCTAGCTCATTAGTGTTGCTCTTTCAATATTTACTTCATGCGCCGCTGAATTTGCGAGGGAGCGCCCGATCCTCAAGTCTATGACTTAAGAGTGATCGCCGTGGGATAGTGTGAACCGGTGCCCTTGTGCACATTGTCGGCCCCAATTGAATTGGGCATCCAAACCTTGGGAGTCAAACCTTGGCCTTGCTGGCCCTCTACCAGCAAGGGCCCTTTCCCATACCTCACACTTGGCATCGCCAAGTCACTCCGGGTATAGAGTGCAACGGGAGAGCGGTGGCCCTTAAGACCCATTTGAATGCTTAATTGTGCTTGTTTGCCTAAGTCCGAGGTCGTGTCACATCAAGTGGTATCAGAGCAAGTCTTTGACTTGTCTCTATCAAGTCAAGTCCTAGGGCATTCTTGCATTAGACTCATCATCAATCCGACCCTTGCATTGATCCCCCCGATCATCATGGCCAACTACTTAGCCTACTCACCAACCTTGAATTTCATTCTAGATGGGGACATTACCTTTGACGGATCACATTCTAGTGATTATCTTAGGTGGGAAACTACCATGGAAAGATATTTTGAACGGACTTGGGTATATGGACCCGCGAGAGTCCGCAAGGCCAAGGGACGATTTCGGGGTCAAGCCAAGAGTAAATGGGCAAACATAGAGGGATTAAGAAGGGTTAGGAGGCAAGAGCCCATTTCTTCGTGGGATGATATGAAGAAGGAACTTAGGAAGATCTACATCCCAAAATATTCCCAACCCTCCTACTCGAACACCCCAAGCCCGAGGAGCACTACCACTCCTCCATCCTCACCCGACCAATTTGATACCGACCTTTGGTCTCCACCCCCACCAATCCCAACAAATCACCTCTCAACCATCATAACTACACTTCGCAACGAAGTCCTCTCCCTTAAGACCCTAATAAACCAAACATCCACCTCTCCACCTAACCCCATGAGGGCCCCCATACCCCAACCAAAACCCCCTTCCCTAACCTACACTAGTCAAGCCCCTTTAGCTCCCACTTCCACCCCAAACGATCCTAAGGGCAAGAGACCCCTAATCGACCCAATCCCCTCCATGATGACCACCACTCAACCAACCCTCACCATTCAAAACCAAGTGGACACCGTGTCCACCCCTCCACCTAGGCCCATGATTGTCACCACCCTCCAATCCAGAAGCTCCCACCAAACCCCTACCCCACAAAACCCCTTGGTCCCCACCACCACCCCTCCCTTGTCCCCGAAAAAGGACATTCCCCCCAAAACCAATCAACCCAAGCCACCCCAACCAACCCATCTCCCACTCCCTACCCCAAAAGTCCAAAGTCCTAGGCTTCCACTACTTCCCCTCCCTATCCAAGCCAAAGTTTCCCATCACCCACCACCCCGGGTACACCATGCACCAACCATCATCACCCCACCCCCAATAGACCTTCCCATTCCCTTGAGAAAGGAGACCACAACCATCCACATGGGAGTAGATGAACCCATCCCCATCACTGAGGAAACCCAAGTTCATATCCGTGGTAAGGAAGAATCACAAATGTCCCCTAGCTTGGACCCCCAAGAGCCACAAGCCTTCACAAATAGCACCATAATCATAGATGGGCCCCTAGCTAGATGGCTAAAGGAGAGACCACTTCACCCCATCGTGTCCTATGTTTACCCACCCATGGAGAAAAACCTTCCCATTGCACCCATTAACTCCTATCACACCATAATCCAAACATCCTACCAAGTGGAAACCTTAGAGGATCTTCTTAAGGGCGTAGCATGGCAAATTGAGTTCACTAGCATGTTGACCCCTATGGCCAAACCACCTAGGAGCCTTGGCCTCCTACACCTATGCATAGGGTCTATCACCTCGATTTGCACCATGTGCATAGGCGGTGGTTCCCCCCACCCCGCTTGGCCGGCTGAAGGCCCCTCCCTGCGGGAGGTAGTATTGTTGTATTCACATTAACCCCCACCCCAAGATCCCCCTCCTGCGAGAGGCGTAGTTTTGTACATGGTTTGAGCAGGTCAAGCTTCACTGCCGCGGCGTGTGGGGAACCACCGCCTCCCCGCTCGCCCTCGTCTCCGACCGGGACCGGTTTCTTCAAACCGGTCGAGTAAGTGCCTCATCCTAACTCATTAGTGTTGCTCTTTCAATATTTACTTCATGCGCTGCTGAATTTGCGAGGGAGCGCCCGATCCTCAAGTCCATGACTTAAGAGTGATCGCCGTGGGATAGTGTGAACCGATGCCCTTGTGCACTTTGTCGGCCCCAATTGAATTGGGCATCCAAACCTTGGGAGTCAAAACTTGGCCTTGCTGGCCCTCTACCAGCAAGGGCCCTTTCCCATACCTCACACTTGGCATCGCCAAGTCACTCCGGGTATAGAGTGCGACGGGAGAGCAGTGGCCCTTAAGGCCCATTTGAATGCTTAATTGTGCTTGTTTGCCTAAGTCCGAGGTCGTGTCACATCACATAGTGTTGCATATGCAGGTCGGTGCATGTTCATACATGTCACATATGAAGGTCAGTGCATGTCTACATGTAAGCGATTCTACTAGAAAGGACAGGCTTTTCTAAGAGATAGCGGATCGGGTCCATTCTAGAGATTAACCTAACTGGGTGGGCAAGGAAGTAGTGTTTCAGCTTCTGAGCTACCCACACTAAGGCGGCACAAGTTTTCTCCATGGAGGTGTACTTGGATTCAGCTGGATTAAACAACCGAGAAAGGTAGTACGCAGCCCGCTCTTTCCCTTCGTCATCTACTTGTGCTAAAACTGCCCCTAGGGAGTCCTCAATAACTGAGATGTATAGGATTAGGGGTTTCCCAGGGACAGGAGGTTGCAGAACCAGGGGATTGGATAGATATTCCTTGAGGTCCTCATAGGCCTTCCGACAATCTTGATTCCATTCGAACTTGACCCCTGCTTTAAGCAATTCATAAAACGGACGGCATCTTTGAGAATGCTGGGATATGAATCTTCTGATAAATTGCAATCTACCAATCAATCCTCGAAGTTCCGTAATGTTCTTTGGCGGAGGCATGTCCATGACGGCCTGTGCTTTATTAGGATCAATCTGGATCCCCCGTTTGCTCACTATGAAACCTAACAGCTTCCCGGAGGAAACTCTGAACACACACTTCTTCGGATTCATCTTAAGTTTGTACTCCCTAGCTCTCTACAGCACCTTAGCCAGGATAGAGGGGTGTTCCTCCTTAGTTCTTGACTTCACCAGGATGTCATCCACGTAAGCTTCCATATAGATGTGCATCATGTCGTGGAAGATGGCCATCATCGTCCTTTGATAGGTGGCACCTGCATTTTTCAGACCGAACGGCATAACCACATAACAATATGTACCCCAGGGCGTGGTGAAGGAAGTTTTCTCTTGATCTTCCGGAGCGAGACGGATCTGATTGTAGCCCGAGTATCCATCCACGAATGATAGAGCTTCATACCCGGCTGTATTATCCACTAGGACGTCTATATGATGTAGCGGGAAATCATCTTTGGGGCATGCTTTATTTAGATCCCTGAAATCGATGCAAATGCGCACTTTTCCATCTTTTTTGAGAATAGGGACTATGTTTGCCACCCATTGAGGATATAAAACTACTTTGATGAACCTGGCCTTGTATAGTTTGTCGACCTCTTCCTTGATTCGTAAGGCCATGTGGGGGTGAAATCTTCTTGACCGTTGTTTAATAGGTGTTGCCCATGGTTTAAGCACGAGTCGATGTTCCACTAAAGAGGGGTCAAGACCTGGCATGTCCTCGTAAGACCAGGCGAAGGAATTGCTATACTCCCTTAGTACCTTAATCAATTCCTCTTCTACTTGTGAAGGGAGATTAGCAGCAATCATGATGGGCCTTGGGTCTTCTTCAGTTCCCAAGTTGATTTCCTTTGTAGGTTCATCCACTGCCGTCGACGGCTCGTCAAATCTTCTTAATCCTTGTGTGTATAGGTCGGCGGTGTCATCTACATTGCTGTCCCCATTAATTGGATCCTTCTCATCCAAGATCTCATAGACGCCTAATCCGTCGTCGCTCCACACCCCTTCTATTTCCTCTCCATCTTCAATCACAATTGTCGTGGCGACAAATTCTGGGCACTTTAAAAGAGCATGGCATCACTGAGCTAAATATTGCAAAAACCTATCAGGAACAGATCGGGAAGGATGCGCTAGCGAGCGTGGCTCAGCAGAGGAAGGGTTGGACGACCTGGAACAAGACCCTACTTCTCTAGACCTAACTGACTCTAATTCCCTAGACCCGACAGACCCTAATCCTAACCTAGGGGAGAGAAGGCCTAGTGGAAGGGAAGGCGCAGGGGACTCGTGCCCCTGGGAGGAGGATGGCGACAGGATAGCGTAATCTTCCACTGAAATCTCCGTTTCAGATTTGACGTTTTTTTTTGGAGATCAGCGGAGACTACACAGCAAGATGGAGGAGGTGGGAGCTGCATGGGGAACAGCTCGGGGAAAATGTAGTCAAAGAAAGGATCGGAAGAAGAGAACCACATCTCGTGGAGTTGGGCGTTGGGAGGAGGAGGAGTGAAGAGAGTGGATAGATCAATGGGTGGGCACCTCCCGCAAGCACAAGGAACAAATAGAATCTCGGGTGGATCAATGAAAGATGGATCTATTATGATGGGAGGAAGGTGGGGTATGAAGTCCCCTTGCTGGAAAATAGCTTGGAAGCGTGAGGGAGACCAAGAAAAGACAATTGGAGAGCTCCCCTCCTTCTGTAAATCAACAACAGGCCACTTTTTCGGCCTCCACTGCACAAGCCGAACCTCTTGTTGCTTTTGACATTCTTCCTCATGAAAGAGCCCCTGCAAGGCCTGACCATAGTCGAGCATATCATCATCTGACCTTCCCGGCAATGGGGACGGGTTGGTAATTGGACAGACTGCATCTCTTTCTGGCTGAACTGGCCTTGAAGCTAATGTACCGGGCTGGAGGGGTCCTCTGACAAAGTGCTGGCGATAATCCCAGGTGAGTGGCCCAGAATCACCCGTCATTGATAATGCTGTCTCCTTGTAGCCGAGACCTCTCCTACCCATTTTTCTTCCCTTGGGTATGGGCTTGGTCATTCCTTGTAATTGCACACCGAGGCCTCTCCCCGGTTGATAGCCCAGTTTCAGTATGATGTTCCAGCCTTTGGAATCTCAAATCTGCGGCTTCACTTTGATGTTGACTGGAGTAGCGGCGGGCTTAGGCGATGCATACGCCCAGGGGAAGTTCAAGTCCAGCATTGATATAACGGGCCGGCTGCTTGGCCAAAGTGTGGGAAGAACCTGCTCTGTTATGGCCTTAACTGTCTGCACCGCGGACAAGCTTTTAACTTTAACGACCCTCCCTTGGAAGGGGAATTTGACGCACTGATGTGCGGTGGAGGGCACGGCACCGAGGGTATCAATCCACGGATGACCCAGGGTAGCCTTGAACATAGGGTTGATATCGAGCACATAGAATTCCACGGCCATTGTAAGGGGCCCAAGCTCTGCCTGAATGGTAATCACCCCGTGACATGCTCGCCTCGAGTTGTCATATGCTGCTATAGTGGTGGGGGTAGGTCGTAGTAATTCTTCAGATATGTTGCACGCTCGGAGGGTGCTAAGTGGACAAACATTAATTGAAGCCCCTGTGTCAACCAGCGCTGCTTAATGCTGACTTTGTTCAGAGTGATTGTAATGCAGAGCGGCATTTGCCGAGCTTCCGGAGGTGCTAGCTCAGTTTCTGAAAATGTAATTGCCGACCCTTTGGTGATGGTTGCTAGTGCGGTCGGTAAGCTGTCGACTGCCATATCTTCACTGACCATTACCTTCTGTAAAAAGTCTCTTAGTGCATCCTGATGAAGGGTAGACCTTTTGATCAGCTCTAGCACAGATATTTTAGCGGGCACCCGGTCTAGATGATGTAACAAGTCATATTGAGTACCCGGCAGCGGTTCAGTTTCTTCTTGCTCAGCCGTTGGCTGGGAGGACTGGGGATTAGAAGTAGTGGGGTAATTCCGATGGAACATCTTCCCGCTCCTCAGAGCACAATTCGCTGCGGCATCTGAAGATAGTATGATGGGCCCTGTGGAGTGGATGAATGGAATAGGTGGTGCGGGGGAGACGGTTTGGTGGAGCGTAAGGTTGGTGGTGGTAGTGGGTGGTGAGCGGATGATGGGCGAAGGGTTGGTGGAAGGCAGGGTGGTGATGAGTGTCGACGCGGGTGGAGGGAAGGCTAGCGGAAGGGTAAGGATGGATGAAGGGTTGGATGGTGGTGTGATGACGGTGACGGGGTTAAGTGGTGGAGGGTATGATGGAACGGTGGGTGGTAAGGAATTTGTTGAAGCGGGTGTAATTGGGAGTATGAATGGAGGGGATGTTGGGCGTGTAGGGAGGACGAAGGAGGGAGTGAGAGGACTGCGGTGGTTATGGTGAAGGGCCATTACTTGCGGTGCGGCACTGTCATCATCAAAAGACCACCCGGCATTGGGGGCCGGTGGTTGGACCACGTTTACTTGTGCTGGTGCTGGCGGCTGCTGCTGAGGAGCGGGTGGGTGGTTCGGCATCGGATTCTGATGGATGCCCAGGTCCTGTACTTGCTGTGGTTGCTGTGGTTTCTGTTGTGGTAGCTGCTGTGACTGCGGTGCCTGTTGCTGCTGCACTTGCGGCCTTGGCTGCTGCCCTCTTTTCTCCTTGATCTCAACAATGGCCCGATGCATTGCGGCCCAATCTATCCTTTGCCCTTCATGGAGATCATATACCAGATCCCGGAACTGGAAACATCCTTCTATGGTATGGCATGGCTGCCTATGGAACATACAATATTTAGTCTGATCAACTGCTGGGTTCCAAGTAGGCCGTTCTGGAGGAAGTTAGATCGCATTCACAGACATGAGGGCGGAGAAGATATCTGTAAGTGTCTCTGACAATGGAGGGTATTGAGCTCTCTTGGGAGCCGGGCGCTTGCTGTTAGGGTTGTTGTTATAGCCGTTAGGTGGAGGGACATTGTGGTATTGCGGAGGTGGTGGTTGTTGTGGATTGGTGAAGGCATTTTGTGGAGTGACAAAGGTAGGCGGAGGGTTTTGTGGGGTTGTCTGGAAGTTTTGTGGAGCGGGGTTTTGGGAATTGCGGGAGTTTTGGGGGAAGCGGAATGGTGCGGCTTGGAATGGGAAGGCAACGGCTTGCACTTGTTCATTCGTCTGGACCACCTCGGTAACCGGCCCTTGTGGCTTCTTGTGGTACTTGGGTTTTTGGTTTTCAAATAAAGAGTGGATGGGGGAATCCTTAAACTGGGTCTGGATGAAGCGCGCCCGACTGTAGAGCTGATGCATGTTGGCTATGTCGTTCAGTACCAGGATGTTCCGGAAGGTTGGAGTAGCATTTGAAATCAGCAGCTTGACCTTCTCTTCCTCCGGGATGTGGCCAGGCACTCTAGCGGCCATCTGTCTCCACCTGTCTGCATAAGTGGCAAACTACTCGTCTGTTTCATCTTCTCGGCCACCAGATCTGTGAACGAGTATTCTGGGCCGACCCTGTCTTGAAACCGCTAGATGAACTTGTCCTTGACTACCTTGAAACTCTCAGCCTCTTCCAATGGTAGAGAATAGAACCATTCCAGAGCAACACCATCTAAAGATCGGCGGAACAAATACGCCATAAGGCGATCATCATACTGGAATTGCGCCGATTCATATAGAAAATCCCTCACATGAATAAAGGGATTGCTATTCCCGTCGTACTTGCGGTAGTTGGGGAGCTCTGATTGAGGAGGGAATCGGATATTCTGGAAGCTTGGAACAGGAATATCGGCCAAAGATTGTGGGCCAACCCGCTTCTGGAGGAAATGGAGTTGCTGCTGCATGGCGGCCCACTTGTCGAGCAAGTCCTGCTCTCGGGAGGGAGCAGGGGCGGTGAAAGATGCTGATTGAATGTGAGGAGCAGATGGAACGGTTGTGGCAGAAGGTGGGTGCCCACAGGAAGGAGTGGAGGGATAAACAGTAGAGATGGGGGGCCCGTAAGAAGGATATTGGGCATAAGCTTGACCCGGATTAGGATAAGCTTGGGCCGCCCCTTGCTGAGAGCGTAAGAAGTCGGAAGGGCCCATGAGAACTTGCGAAGCTACCGGAGTAGATATGTGATGATCCATTTGAACAAAAGAAGGTATGGGCGACTTTCCCTTATCGAAAGATTGTTGGGCCAAATTGGAAGACTGGCCCGTTTCCATGCCCGTGAAAGTGATGGTCTGTGGTTGGACCGGAGTAAGATCAATTGGAATGGGCTGAACGGGGAGCCCAACAGTGGAAGGATTGGATTGATTTTGGATGATGGTAGAAGGAGATGCGTTGGACCCTTGCATGGTCTGATAAAGAACTTGGAGTTGGGCCGGATCCAATTGGGCCATCATCTGAAGGACGGAGCCCGCGGAAGAAGTGGAGAAAGAAGGGCTAGCTTGACCACCTTCCATAGAAGTGGAGGACGGAAGAGGGGTAGTCCCCTCCCCGGAGGAAAATTTAACAACCCTAGGAGGGTTCTCAAGGAGCCCTTGAGGAAGGGAGTCCTCTTGGGAGCGGGGAGGATTAAAGGATGCCATGGTGGGCTCGAAAAGATGATTGGAATAGAATGTGAAGAAGGAATTGACCCCAGGAGATGATTCGGATGGACGAAAACAACTCCACATTCAACGAACAACCTTGGAAAAAATGCAAAAACAACCAACACAAAAACACACAATAAGCAACCAAACTTAGGTGATTCTAACAAGATGTAAGTGATAAAAGATGAAGACACTCAAAAAAATCAACCAAGTTATTTAGAATGATGCGACAGGGTTCTTACGATTTCTCCTTTGGAACTTTAGTGGATTTGATTGATATGTGCTCTCAATAATGGGTTCCTAGTAGGAGATGGATATGGGACTTGGTTTGACTCTAAGTGTAATCACTCCTTCACTTATGCAACCCTAGACACGGGGTAGGAAAGGTACAACCGGCCCGGCGTCCGTGTGGGAATCCACGGCTCGCGGGGACTTATGGAGGTCCCTGCTATGATTTCCTGGTCGGCCCCAAGGAATATGGAGACGAGAGGTCCTCACAACAAGGTAGGAAAATGCAATCTAAGATATGACAAGATGAATGACCCTATGTGCACCGGAGTGCATGCAAAGTCTAGCCTAAAATCTAGCAATCAATGATGCACACAATGATATGGAGATATGAACAAAACAAGGAGGAAGTCAAGTACCACCCAAGCAATAAATCACAGCAGAAACAGCGGAAATAAATGCACCTCGGATGCGTACCTGCCAGGAGTATGACGGTCGAAGAACCCTGCGTCAGAGCAAAATAACGGTCGAATGCCAGACCGCCAGAAATGATATAACGCAGGGGGATGGGACCGTCGAATGAGCCAGAGCCAAAATCGGACAGAAATAACAGGAAAACCCGTGGAAGCTCACACAGCAGAACCAAAGTGGCGGTCTAATGCCCCTGCGTCAGAGAACTGTAACGTAGGGACACAGGGCCGTCGGAGCACCCAGAAAACCAAAATCAGCATGAGGTAAAGGGGGAAACCAAGGGCAACTCAACAAGCAGATGATGGTAGGTCTAAACAGGAATCAAAAGCACGATTGGCACAAGTTGTCCCACCGTGATCACCAAAAAATTATCTGTTGATTTTATTTTGCCTATCTATCTTTTCTTTGGGGTTTTGAATGATGAAATGACAAGCAAGTAATCAAAGATCCGCTCTTAACCTATGAACATGTGATCATGAACCTAGGCAATCAAAGCTAGCTCTAGCATGGGCATGCTATCTCGCTCAAACTACGCTAAAGAAAAGGGAAAACACACGCCGGGGCGTGGAGCAAAAGAGTAAATAAAACACACCGCAAGGGGTGGAGCAAGCAAGAAAATAAAAGAGATATGTGATGAATGAGAAAGCTAATGCCCAAGACTAAGGAAAGATGTGATCGCCACCAAAGTAAAAACAAGCAAAAGACCTACAAATACCTTGGAAATAGGTGGATGAAGCACCCGCCCACGGGAGAGAAAACCAAAGAGAACCTGTAGGTCAGCTAGAAATAACGGCCAGGACCCTGTGCATTACTTGGTAAGTGACGGCCACACGATAGACCGCCAGAATAAGATGACGCGCCTGCACCAGGCCGTCAGATAACCTGCAGTAGCAAAGTGTAGATTCTTTTAACTCCAACTCTTCCAGCCGGCTAGAAGACTTGGGCCTCGTGCTGGTGAACCTGTAAACCTGCCAAAGATGTAGAAGATAAGAACAAAACAACCCAAATTAGCCCTTTCAATGATATAGCATCAATTCTCAAAGAACTTAAGGACATCAAAAGGAGAGGGGATTACCGGGGAGTTTTTGGTTTTTTAACCCCTCTGGGTGTTTTTAAAAGATTAGGAGGATGTTTGGACGCTTAGAGAACAGTGAAAACGTGGAGAAAGAGGAGGGACAATGCTTTGATTGAGGAAAAACCAGGGAAGAACCTAAGCATGTGATGATGAACTTGAAAGATAAAAACCAAAGTACTCCCTTGATTATGAGATGGATGAATGTGGGAAGTAGTTCCTCTTGGATGAAGATGACTCCTGAGTTCGGTAGCACTTCGTCGTGAATTTCAAAATCCTCCTCCTTGGGCCATGAAGTCAAAGGTTCTATTTATAGACCCTCAAACTCTTAGGTCAAGCAGAGGATAATTCAGTAAGATAAAGGGATAACTCTTAGCAAATCCTCGAAGATAATATCACCAAGAGTCCATAGAATCAAATAGAAGGTTATGAGGATCAGATTTGAAAGAGATATCGTCAATCCAAACCCTTATCTCGACCACGGAGTAGCAGAGAAAAGACCTGAACTGTTAGGACTCTCTGAAGGATGTAACGGCTGCACGACAGACCGCCACTTGGAAATAACGCACCAAGGAACATCCGTCACTATCAACCTTATCCCTAAAAGATAAGATCAACGGGAAGAAGACCCAACAAGTTGGACTCTTCAAGGAAGCAACGGCCAAGGCATAGGGCGTCAGAATGAAACAATGGTTGCACGATAGACCGTTATTATCAACGTGTAACCAAAAGGATAAGCTTTAAAACGAGGCCTTAAGCCTTAGGACTCTTCAAAGAGTAACAGTCCAGGACCCATCCGTCAGAATGAAACAACGCGCCTAGGACTGACCATTATTAGCAAAATGGAGATCAAAAGGAATAGAGGCATTGCTAAGATTCATCCGATGAAGCGCCACAAGGAACCATGTCCGATCAAGGAGTTCAGACCCAAGAAATAGGCTTCAACTAATCAAGAGACTCAATGAAGAGTGAACGACTTGGAGCATCATATAGAATGAATAAGGAGATGACCCGACTTATTGGGTATAAAACGGGTGTCAACACATATGGATTATGCTGGTCAGACTATATTCACACAAGTCTGAGCACATGCATGTAAAAGTTCTAAGCATATTCACATGAAGGTCGAAGCACATTCGTAAGTCAGTGCACATTCACAAGACTAGGTCGGTGCACATGCACACGTAGGGTCTGAGCATATATGTCATATACATAAGATCAATGCTAGTGTGTCTAGGTTTCATATCATCAAGTCTGTGAATCATTGTCCTTTCTCCAAGATTTTTGCATAACATTCATATGACAAGTCCGAGCATATGTTTTCATATGGTTATTGCCTAAGTATGAACTCTAACATATAAGGTGTTTGACTAAATGACTGTCTTCTGATTGGCAGTATTAAGCCAAGCACTATGCCTTTGAGAGGAGCAGAAATTCAAATAAAACACGTGAAGACTTAAGTCATGACCGAAGCATGAGCTCGTGGGGATTAAGTGAACCAATGATTGGCACGTGATCCAAGGTGAATACCGTTATGATATTCTATCATGTGGATCGTCGTACCATCTGCACTTGACACATGGTGATGCAGGACGGACACGGGAGACGACACTATTAGGTGCCACCCTCGGACTCTAGATGAAGACGCGACCAGCAGCACACACCAGGGAGACACTAAGCCCGACACTACAAGCTCCTAGTGGCAAAACGTCGCTAACAGAAGTGGAAGCTCACTCGTCATCCCAAGCGAGGGAAAGCGCGGACCGTGCGCGGTTAAGGAACCGGCGGAGGTCAAGGGTAGTCTGACTCTCTTTCCGGACTCGGATCGAGTAGCAGGACGGGTCACTCTCACTCTCACAGTGGTGACATGGACACACGGGCTAGTACCTACACTCTCGGCAGCGGCCTAAGACCGTATACTAGCTAAGCAATGTAATGCCAAGAGGTTCGGACCATTACCTCCACGCACCCGGCGTGGCGAAGACAACCCCAGCCGAATTACGGGCTCCCGGTTAACAATGAATACAGCAATACACTAAGTCGACCCACTCCACGCAGGGAGGTAAAAGGTCACATGTGGGGTCCGGGAATCACGCAACTCGGGTTGACGGGCAGCATCTTGATGTCGCCCGGCGGTGCCGAACTCCGCGTTTTCGTGCTTTCCGAACGGCGGGTTCTGCGGGCCCGAGGGGCCCACGGATGCGGTCCTCCGGATCTGCGGGGGTGGGACCAACTATGATGGGGACCCCTGGTGGCGCGCCTCCACGGACGGCGGTCGGTCGGGAACACCGATCGGGGGTCGATCGATCCCGATTCCCAAGCTTTGAAGTTGTTGCCCACGGATTTTTAGTTGCTGTTTTCAGGCGCGCGCTCCGGCGAAAACGGCCGCTGCGAGCAATCCCAACGTCGGATCGGGACGCATGAGCTATCGTTGGAAAGCTCTCTTCAAATGCTTCGATCTAAACCCAGAGAGATCTGCTGGATCTGATCGGATCAGAACTTTAATAAATTTACAAGCCCCTGTTGTACTGTAACCGAAACCTCAGATTTGCAGGGTACTTGTCTGATAATCTCCATTGACCGCCTAGTAAACCTCCGATTCAGCTCTTGAGCACTTCTTCAAAGTTGTAGGGTATCAAACCACGGAACTGGGACTATTTTTGGAATTTGATTTGGAGGTGGTAATGATTTACTATGATTTTGGGGTGACTGGTGGTCGGATCTAGGAACAGGGGGATAGAACTGTAGCTGGGACTGAGAATGATTTTTAGAAAATATGAAATGGCCGAACCAAAAATTGAGAAAACTTGTGGATGAAGGGGTGGATGGGTGGAACCTTCGGTAAAATTGGGCGAATCAAAATAAATCAAAAAGTGGACCTAAGACATGAAACGCAGGGCGGGGATGAATCTGGACAGAACTCTGCCAGAACCGAAATGGAAGAGTGGACGAAAATCAAAAATTATAAAACAAGATCTGAATGGCAAACTAAAATTTTTGGGGTGTCCTTGACACCTCTGGAACATCCACTAAAATCCCTAGATCTATCGGAGCTCGGGGCAGAGACAGGAAATTCGTGGAAGCTTCTGTGGTACTGCACGGGCAGAACTCCGTTGATGGCGATGGCGGTGCGGTGGCGGCTCGTGGCGACGGCGGCGATCGTCGGAACCGATACACGAGGCGTCACACCTCAGAATGGAAGCCTTCACAGCTTCAAGGGGGAGAGGGAAGAGAGAGGAGGGGGGCGCACCAGCCCTTGCTCTTGAATTTTCTTGAATCAAATGGCATTAATTCATGAAAATAGGAAAATACAAGCATATATAGGTCACCCATCTAATCCATCCTCCACCGTTGGATCTAGGGGTTAGGGATGGATGGCTAGGATGAAGTTTGATCAAAACACAACAAAAATAATAAACAAATGGGGAGGGGGGCGCACCTTGACCAAGGGGGGGGACATGGTAGGTGGGTTTGGTTGGAATTGTTGACCATTTTGGTCCCTTGTCCCCCATGTGGACAATTGACTAGTCAAGGCTTCTAGATGTCCACCTTGGATGTTGACCAACCCCACAAGGCTGATATGGACCAATGGGAGGGGGCCTGGGGGTCCCATGGGGCCCAGGGGTCCCATTTTACAAATAAGCCCCTCGTACACTCATAATTGCAAACCGTATAAAATGAAATAAACACACCTTACACACAAATAAAGTCTAATTAAATATGAAAAATGGGGAGGCTCAAGGCGGAGTCTCCAGGCTGTCTCCGAGCCAGATGGATGCTGAGGTGGCTCGAGTCATGCTCCGTGTGCGGTACCGGTGGCTCGGCGTGTCGCGCCGCTCAACTGCTCGGGTGTCCGCACCAATTCTCCCCGGGTGGGAGAAACTCGACCCTGTCGAGTAAGGGTCGGCATCGCTCCAGAAGGTCCGGATCGATCTGCTGCAACTCGCCATGTGTGATCCATGTGTCATCAGTAGCGGGCCGTCCTCTCCATCGCACTAGGTAGCGTGGGTAAGATCCACTCCTGGTAACTGTCACTTGCTCGTCCAGTATACGATCTATATGCTCACGCTGTCGTGAAAAAGGGGCTGGAGGTGGAAGTGGACACTCAGGTGTGGGATCACTCTCAAGGGGAGGAGATGGCTCAAAAGGCTCACTAGGGATCACCGCTGGGTCCCTATATGCAACAAGATCCGATACATTGAAGGTAGAGCTTATACCATATTCCTCGAGCAAGTCCACAACGTACGCATTGGATCCAACGCGTTTCAACACTCTGAATGGACCGGCTCCGCGAGCTTGCAACTTCTTAACGGTTCCAGAGGGAAACCATTCAGGTCTTACCCTGATCATGACGTATTCGCCCTCGTAGAACTCTCGGTGGTGTCGGTGGGCATCGGCTAACTCCTTGTACCGTGCATTGCTGGCCTCAATGTGACGACGGATGTCGTCATGCAAACTCCTAACGTGCCTAGCAAACGACTTGGCCGACTCCGACACTCTAGCATGGATAGGCATGGGGACAAGGTCAATGGGATTCCTAGGCCTACGACCTGTGACAATCTCAAATGGACTCATGCCGGTAGACCTATTCACCAAATCATTGTATGCAAACTCAGCCATAGGTAAAATGAGATCCCAATCCCCAATGCGGTCCTTAACTAGACACCTCAAAAGATCTCCCAGACTCCTATTGACCACCTCGGTCTGACCGTCTGTCTGGGAATGGTATGCAGTAGAAAACTTGAGGTGAGTACCCATCATATGCCATAGTGTCTTCCAAAAATAGGAATTGAATCTAACATCACGGTCAGACACTATAGTGCGAGGCAACCCGAACATGCACACCACATGCGTAAGAAAAAGGTGGGCTACCCTCGAAGCATCCGAAGTCTTCGAGCAAAGAATAAAGAGGGCCATCTTCGAGAAACGGTCAACCACCACATAGACCGAATCATGCTTCCTGGAGGTACGTGGCAATCCCAAAACAAAGTCCATACTAACATCCTGCCACGGGGCATCAGGCACGGGGAGAGGCATATAAAGGCCCGAGCTTTGCTTCTTCATCTTGGCCGTAGCACATGTACGGCACTGAGCCACGATGTTAGCAACGTCGCGCTTCAAGCTCGGCCAATAAAATCGATGCTCCACTGCCTCAATAGTCTTGTTCCGACCAAAGTGGCCGGCTAGACCTCCCGCATGTAATTCCCACACTAAGAAATCTCGAACCGAAGTTCAGGGAACACATAGCCTGCTACCTCGAAAGAGGTAACCCTCCTGAAGCACATACTCATCAAGGTCTCTCGAGGGTCCGGCCTGGAGGGTGGTAAAAATCTGACCGAAGTCAGGACAATCAACATAGGCCTCCTTCATCTTCTCTAACCCTATGACCTCGGCACTCATGGTGGTAAGCAAACATGCTCGCCGACTCAAGGCATCAACCACCTTGTTCTCCACTCCAGCCTTATGTTTCAGCACAAAAGTGAACTGCTGGAGATACTCGACCCAACGACTATGACGCGAGTTAAGCTTCTTTTGCAAATGGAGGTACCTCAATGCTTCGTGGTCAGAGTATAGGATAAACTCCTGATGTAAAAGATAGTGCCTCCAATGCCTAAGAGCCCGAACAACTGCGTAGAATTCTTTATCATATGTGGAATATCGCAGCTTCGCGTCATTCACCTTCTCGTTGAAATATGCGATCGGGTGGGACTCCTGACTCAAAACTCCTCCAATTCCCACGCCCGACGCATCACAAGAGACCTCAAACACCTTCGAGAAATCAGGCAGTCGAAGGATCGGTGTCTGGGTCATGCGCTCCTTAATGTCCTTGAAGGCGGCAGATGCGGCCTTCGTCCATGCAAATGTGCCCTTACGGATGCAATCCGATATCGGGGCGGTGACGGAGCTAAATCCGCGGATGAAGCGACGGTAGAACGTCGCAAGGCCATGAAAGCTGCGGACATCATGAACCGTACGGGGTTCCGGCCACTCAACAATGGCCCGGACCTTCTCCGGATTGGCGGAGACCCCAGTACTAGACACAATGAAACCCAAGAAGGTAAGCTGAGGTGTCATAAAGGCACACTTCTGTGGGTTCACAAATAACTGCTCTCGCCGAAGAAGTAGACAGACCTGCTGAAGGTGGTCTAAGTGGTCCCCTGTGGTGCGGCTATAGATAAGGATATCATCAAAATACACTACTACAAAGACTCCAATGAAAGGTCGAAGGACCTGAGTCATGAGCCGCATGAAAGTGCTATGGGCATTGGTCAACCCAAAAGGCATGACCAACCACTCATATAGACTGTCCTTGGTCTTAAATGCGATCTTCCACTCATCACCTGGCCTAATCCTCACCTGATGGTAGCCACTCTTAAGATCGATCTTCGAAAAGATAGTGGCACCTGCCATCATGTCTAGCATGTCATCCAGGCGGGGAATAGGGAACCTGTACTTCACGGTGATCTTGTTGATGGCACGACTATCAATACACATTCTCCATGTGCCATCCTTCTTCGGGGCAAGTAATGCAGGTACAGCACATGGACTCATGCTGTCCCGGACAGATCCTCTCTGCACAAGCTCATCGACCTGCCGTTTAAGCTCGGCATGCTCCATGGGGCTCATTCGATAATGAGGAAGGTTGGGCAAGGAAGAGCCCGGAACAAGGTCGATGGCATGCTGAATATCCCGCATGGGTGGGAGTCCCTCGGGAAGCTCATCGGGAAAAATATCAGCAAACTCCTGCAGAATAGGAATAACCTCGGGTGGGAGCTCACCCTCGGAGTCCCGCTCCACCTCTCGGACCGTAATGGCAAACACCGGACAGCCCTGACTAAGCTCCTGCTCCATTTCCTGGGAGCTAATCATCATCAATCTCCTCGTCGAGGGCTCTCCTGGGCCAGAGGTAACGGTCATAGTCCGAGCTGGAGATGGGGTACTAGGCCCGAGTACGGAAGGCTTTGGAGTACTAGGGCCAGTAGGACCCCTGACTGATGGGCTCCTGGGCCGAACGGGGTGGAGGGTGACCCGCTGGCCATCGTGGTCGAAGGTACAGGTGTTCGACCGACCATGGAGTGTGGCATCTCGGTCGAATAACCACGGCCTACCAAGAATGATACTTCCCACTTCCATGGGGAGAACATCACACCAGATCTCGTCACGGTAGGAGTGGAGCTGCAGCAGGACCAAGCACCGCAGCCTGACTGAAATGGAAGTGGTATCCACCCATGATACCTGATAGGGACAAGGATGGTCTACGGGTATGAGACCAAGACGAGCGACAGCGTTCGTGGAGATTGCATTGATACAACTCCCGCTATCGATGACCACCTTGCAAATTTGCTTTCCCAGCCTACAGAATACCTGAAGGATAGTGGTCCGACGCCAGTCATCACTGGCCTGTGGCTGGGTGAGGATACATCTGACGACCCCCACGTGGGTATCGTCTGACTGCTGGACATCCTGGCCCTCACCTCCCATCTCATAGTACTCGTCAGCTAACTCTTCATCTGCCTCATAGCTGACTAACTCGAGACCCGTAGGGGTGGTAGCCTCGGCCTGTGTGTCCCCAATGTGAAGAGATGGGCAGGTGGGACACTGGTTGGCGAAATGGCCAAACCCATTGCAGCGATAACACTACTGCCGTGATCCACTAGGCTCCCCAATCATAGGTCCTTTACCTTTATCCTCCCGACGGATAGGAGGCGTAGGCAACAAAGGACGTGCAGGAGGTGCGGGTGCCGGTGGACGGGCTATGGGTGGGGCCGTAAGATGCTGGGGACGAGGAAGGTCCCTCGGGGGTGGAGGACGGGGCGTAGGAGCAAAGGGCTCGGGGCGAGCGGGCTCCTGAGGTCGAGTCATGGGGGCCCTCGGGTACGTGCCAGATGAGCCACGGGGCTCGACACTACGAAGGGGAAAAGAGCCCAACCGGTGGGGTGACTCGAACTCGTCCTCGAACTGCTCCAATTTGAGAGCAATCTGATATGCCTGCTCCAAAGTGGTGGCATTGCGGCGAAAGAGTTCATATTGATAATTGGGCCGCAAACCTCTCCGAAAGCGTGATATCGTCATGGTGCTCTCTTCCGTGACCCCGCACCGCAAATAATACTCATCGAACTCGGCGGTGTACTCGGTCACGGATCGGTTCCCTTGGGAGATGCTTTGCCACTTGTCTATGAGACGTTGGTGATATGAGGCGGGAAGGTACTTCTCCCTCAACTTGGTTTTCATATCATCCCAAGTACCGATCTGGGGTTGACGTCGCTGGTTGAGAAGGCTCTCCACATTGATCCAATAAGTTTGGGCCAGCCCTTGCAACTTCATCTTTGCGTATCAGACTCTTCGGTGGTCCGTCATCTCAAACCACTCGAAGTACCGGTCCATGCCGGCCTCCCAATCTAAATACACCCTAGGGTCCAAGGACCCGCTAAAAGTGGGAGGGTCCGCATGCACACCCCTAAGAATGCGGTCGTCATCCTCGTCATCACGATTCCGTCGTTGATGACGACGACCGTTACCCCCTTGATCATTATCAGATGCATAATCATCCACCACATGCACCTGTTGAACCCCAACATTCTCCGCCTGAGCCCTTGGCACAGCAGGCTGCTGAACCGGCTCCTGTTGGCCGTTCGTCGGCGCGGGTTGCGCCGCTACTGGGCCCCTCTCTAGGACGGCAATCCTCCCAACAAGGCCTTGAATGGGCTGCTCCGAAACCCCGGCCTGATCCTCGAGGACCTTCATCCGCCCTTCTAGATGCGTCCCTATGCCATCCATACGCGTACTAAGACCATCCATACGCGTGTCTAAACGATCCATGATGGCCCGGAACATCTCGGCCGTGGAAGACTCATCGGAACTACGGGCTCGGGACTCCGCCATAGGTGGTGGTGGCGAGTACTGGGTACCTCGACGGGTGGGCATGCAACTGACACACGACCTAGAAGACACCGACTAATGCAAACACACACTAAATGATGCACTTAGACCTAAACCAATATCCGGTACGGGGCAGAGTTAATCGATCCGAAGATCACTCCCGCAGGTGTGCGACCTCCCGGTAGGCGTAGCCTAACGTTCGGACAACACCTTTTAAGATACCGAATAAAGGGTGCAAATGCAATTTAAAACACACTTTTTTTTTGTTTTGAAAATAATGATGGTCCTAGACTCGACTTAGACCATGATGCATGCAAGACATATGCAAAGACTACCCTAGACTCAACCTGGCTCTGATACCATACTGATGCGGGACGGACACGGGAGACGACACTATTAGGTGCCACCCCCGGACTCTAAATGAAGACGCGACCAGCAGCACACACCAGGGAGACACTAAGCCCGACACTACGAGCTCCTAGTGGCAAAACGTCGCTAACAGAAGTGGAAGCTCACTCGTCGTCCCAAGCGAGGGAAAGCGCGGACCGTGCGCGGTTAAGGAACCGGCGGAGGTCAAGGGTAGTCCGACTCAACTTCCGGACTCGGATAGAGTCACGGGACGGGTCACTCTCACTCTCACAGCGGTGACATGGACACACGGGCTAGTACCTACACTCTCGGCAGCGGCCAAAGACCGTATACTAGCTAAGCAATGTAATGCCAAGAGGTTCGGACCATTACCTCCACACACCCGGCGTGGCGAAGACAACCCCGGCCGAATTACGGGCTCCCGGTTAACAATGAATACAGCAATACACTAAGTCGACCCACTCCACGCAGGGAGGTAAAAGGTCACATGTGGGGTCCGAGAATCATGCAACTCAGGTTGACGGGCAGCATCTTGATGTCGCCCGGCGGTGCCGAACTCCGCGTTTTCGTGCTTTCCGAACGGCGGGTTCTGCGGGCCCGCGGGGCCCACAGATGGCGCGGTCCTCTGGATCTGCGGGGGTGGGACCCACTATGATGGGGACCCCTGGTGGCGCGCCTCCACGGACGGTGGTCGGCCGGGAACACCGATCGGGGGTCGATCGATCCCGATTCCCAAGCTTTGAAGTTGTTGCCCACGGATTTTTAGTTGCTGTTTTCAGGCGCGCGCTCCGGCGAAAACGGCCGCTGCGAGCAATCCCAACGTCGGATCGGGACGCATGAGCTATCGTTGGAAAGCTCACTTCAAATGCTTCGATCTAGACCCAGAGAGAGCTTCTGGATCTGGTCGGATCAGAACTTTAATGAATTTACAAGCCCCTGTTGTACAGTAACCGAAATCTCAGATTTGCAGGGTACTTGTCTGAGAACCTCCATTGACCGCCTAGTCAACCTCCGATTCAGCTCTTGAGTGCTTCTTCAAAGTTGTAGGGTATCCAACCATGGAACCGGGACTATTTTTAGAATTTGATTTGGAGGTGGTGGTGATTTACTAAGATTTTAGGGGAGACTGGTGGTCGGATCTAGGAACAGGGGGATAGAACTGTAGCTGGGACTGAGAATGATTTTTAGAAAATAAGAAATGGATGAAACAAAAATATATAAAAATTGTGGATGAAGGGGTAGATGGGTGGAACCTCCGGTAAAATTTGGAGAACCAAAATCAATCAAAACGTGGACCTAAGACATGAAATTCAGGGCGGGGATGAATCTGGACAGAACTCTGGCAGAACCGAAATGGAAGAGTGGACGAAAATAAAAAATTATGAAACGAGATCTGAATGGAAAACCAAAATTTGTGGGGTGTCCTTGACACCTCTGGAACATCCACTAAAATCCCCAGATCTATCGGAGCTCAGGGCGGAGACAGGAAATTCATGGAAGCTTCTGTGGTACTGCCCGGGCAGAACTCCGTTGATGGCGATGGCGGTGCGGTGGTGGCTCGTGGCGGCGGCGGCGATCGTCGGAACCGATACACGAGGTGTCACACCTCAGAATGGAAGCCTTCACAGCTTCAAGGGGGAGAGGGAGGAGAGAGGAGGGGGGCGCACCAGCCCTTGCTCTTGAATTTTCTTGAATCAAATGTCATTAATTCATGAAAATAGGAAAATACAAGCATATATAGGTCACCCATCTAATCCATCCTCCACCGTTGGATCTAGGGGTTAGGGATGGATGGCTAGGATGAAGTTTGATCAAAACACAACAAAAATAATAAACAAATGGGGAGGGGGGCTCAGCTTGACCAAGGGGGGGGGGGACATGGTAGGTGGGTTTGGTTGGAATTGTTGACCATTTTGGTCCCTTGTCCCCCATGTGGACAATTGACTAGTCAAGGCTTCTAGATGTCCACCTTGGATGTTGACCAACCCCACAAGGCTGATATGGACCAATGGGAGGGGGCCTGGGGGTCCCATGGGGCCCAGGGGTCCCATTTTACAAATAAGCCCCTCGTACACTCATAATTGCAAACCGTATAAAATGAAATAAACACACCTTACACACAAATAAAGTCTAATTAAATATGAAAAATGGGGAGGCTCAAGGCGGAGTCTCCAGGCTGTCTCCGAGCCAGATGGACGCTGAGGTGGCTCGAGTCGTGCTCCGTGTGCGGTACCGGTGGCTCGGCGTGTCGCACCGCTCAACTGCTCGGGTGTCCGCACCACATGGACTTCCAGCGGAGCATTCCTTTTTGAATTTCCTTGGGCAGGATCGTGTTTCCCACGCGCCATATTCTCATGATCCTATAAAAGGAGGCCAGGTCACTTAATTAAAAAAAAGAGAGAAAGAAGCAGAAAGAAGCAGAGCATATAAATCTGATAGAGCACTTGCAGAGAGAAAAGAGAAGAAGAGAGAAGGAGAGCAACCGAGGAAGAAAGGAATCAGAGAAGAATCTGAGAGGATGTTTGTGAAAGCCAGTTGCAGCGAGTTGAGGGAAAATAAAGTATCGGAGTGTCTGCTATCTGAGTGAGTTGTATCTCGACTACTGGATCAAATCCAGAGTCGAATTGCTCAATTGTGAGCTACATTTGCATTTCTGTTATCGTTCTTTATTTCACCCTTTTTCAAATATCTTATAAGCTGTGTATCAGTAGAGCAAGTTGTGAAGCTCAGCAGGCGAGGTTGAATCCTCGGACAGCAAGCTATGAAGCTCAGCGGTTGAAGCTGTGAATCAACAGTCTAGCAAGCTGTGAAGCTCAGCGGATTGTAGGGATCTAGTCCCCAAAGCTGTGGATTAGTAGATTCAAGCTGTGAGTTAGCAGTAAGCCTTACTCAGTTGAGTAAGGGGTGGATGTAGATCTCGAGCTCGAGATTGAACCACCTAAAATTGCTTTGTTCATTGTGTGTCTGCTTATCTACTTTTCGCCACTCGACTAGATGAAAGCCTAGGAGAGCCTAGGACTAATTTCTCTGATCTGTCAGCGTATTCATCTAAAGTCTTCTATATTCGATTGATTTCCATTAACCGTGCCTGTTCGCTGAAGTCTGAATGTAGCACCCCGATAAAAAAATAATAGAGAAATCAAACTTTTTCCTAAATAAATAACTCTATATGAAGGCCAAATAATAAGAAATATCATGGCTCTATACTTTATGAGGGCCACTATATATATTTAAGAGGCCCAACATCACTTAAAGATCAATACACCAACTAACTAACTAACTAACTATATATATATATATATATATATATATATATATATATATATATATATATATATATATATATATCTTTTAAAGACCAACACGTGAAGGGGTTCAGCCTTTGTCCAAAATAATAGGAATGGGCGCCCTCATGCAAGGGCACCAATTCCACTAACAGGGGCCACCCAGTTAATGGGCGCCCCTATGCTAGGGCGCCAATTCCAATAGTGATAAAAAAGGGCTGTTCTTCTAGAAGGGTTGGAAACAAGAACAGCGTGTTTTTGCTGGCAATGTACCCTTCACTGGCCATGGACCCCTGGTGTTCTTTCCCTATAATTTATTCCCCTCCATCGAATGTGCAAGGGCCATTTACCATCATCCTGCGGCTGTTCTTGCAGAAGAGAAGGATCTCCCTTCTTCTCTTCACATCACGTGAAGAAGACGTGAAGCCTACGTTCTCCATCCTCCTGTTAAGGCTTTTCTACAGAGAATATGGAGGGCTTGGTTTTCTTTATTAACTCTTCTACTATAGCTTGTAAAACGCACCAAAAAGGTAGGTGTTCTCAAGATCTGGCCCAACTCGTAACTAATAGGGAAACATAGCATGCATGATTAGTACTAGTATAATCCATCTTTCACATTCCATAGCCTGTTACACGGTTTACGAAGATCATATATAGCTTGTTACATTGTTTTACGAAAGTCAGACACCCTACTGCCATCAGGTAATGGGCGACCAGCCCCTGGGCGCTCATTCCTGAATGGGCGACCCAGTGATGGGCACCCATTAATTGAAGACCATGTAGCTAGTCGCCATTTCATTTCCCTGTAATTAATAATCACCATATTCAAAAATTTATATCTATGAAATGAAACCATAAAATTCCTGCATGAGCATGACTTTGAAATCCTGATAATTTTCTCTATCTATCCATGTCCTTATTTCCTGATTTCGTGAACTTTTGACATTGTGAACAGTGTTATGCGTCTTAAAATGTACTTGCCCGGTGCGTAGATAGCCACAGGAATGGGCGCCCAAGCTTGGGGCGCCAATTAGATGAATAGTGACCCTCTAGAGGGTCATCAATTAAATGATGACTTTCTGAAGGGGCGCCATTTCTTTTAGAAGATAAAAAAATGGAATAATGGTCTGGGGATTGGGCGCCCCTTCCCACAGGCACCATTTACCAAATAAATGGCACCTGTGAGGGCGCCAATTCTCATATGGCAGGGCATATATATATATATAATGGGCGCCCCTGTGACCAGGCGCCATTTCCTAAATAAGTGGCACCTGTTAGGGCGCCAATTCCTGAGAGGATGCTTCATGTCCCGTAGTTTTCACCCTGAGGATTGGCGCCCCTTGGTGCAAGCACCATTTGCTTATATAATGGCAGCCAGAAGGGCAGCATTTCTACACTGCTCGTTTCCAGTTTTCCCAGAGCCTATCTGGTTCACAGAATGGGCGCCCTTCAGTGAGGGCGCCAATTCTAAATATAATGGCTACCCAAAGGGCGCCAATTCAGTAACCTGTGGCAGCCCTTGAGGCGCCAATTCCACCCAAGTTCCTGACCTGTCTCGTGGTTTATGCCGATATAACCATAGTTCATTTCCTGCATAATAATCTGACCTTGAACTCCATTCATGAAATCTACCTTATGTTCCTACAATGGTTAAACCCTTGGAATTCTATATTGGCTATAAACGGGAGTGGATGTCGAAAGAAATACATGACATAATGCTAGCGTTAATGGGGCCCGATATGGTCCTGGGAGTAGCACCCAAAAGTACTTGTACTCATGGGAGCTATATTGATCACAGTGTTTAAGCATTGCACCGAAGTACTTACTTTCTTGACTTAAGGCATTCCACTCACTCTCTCGTGACACTACTTGCATGCTTGACTTGACTAGCGTGGCCCAGAATGGGCAAAGACTTGACTTGCGTGGCCCGGAATAGGCAAAGCACTTGCTTGAATGAAGTAGCCAATTTCTTGTGACACGTACTTGATAATTACTTGCTTGAACTTGTTCCTTGCTTTCCTGGAAAATTGTGTAAACACCCGATGGTACTTGAAATCATGCAATACTCTTTTTATGAAGTTCTTCATATCTTACTTGTCAACACTTGATAGTACTTGAAACCATGCAACATTCTTCTATACAGTTCATGATTTTCCTGCTTGTCTAGCATGCATAGCTATACCTGCATTACATCTAATATGTAATTTACTTAAAGACTGCTCGAACTTCAGATATAATTCCTACTGAGCGATTCGCTCATCCAATTCATTCTAACATTTTTCAGGTAACTCGGATAGCGACAACCATATGAATGAGAATGATACCGAGTGAAGAGTGCTAGAGTCATCGATCGTCTACTGTCAGCTAGTCGTGTCTTTTGTCTCTTGAGTCCTTGTCTCTATATTCTAGTTATGTCAGCTTAGTTCTTGTTAAGGCTGTAATCTTATGATTTAATTTGGGACATTATCCTTTGGAAATTTGAATCTCAGTTATTATTTAGTCTTTTGCGCACTCTGTGTTTATGTCAAAAATCTTAATGCTCTGATTGACATGAGATCTATATAAACTAGTCGCGCCACCGGTTATCTTCTACGCTCAGGGCGTGACAGTTTTCGTGGTATCATAGCCTTGGATTTCAAATTCCTAGGAAAACCCAAGTCCAAGGATATGTTTACACTTTATACCCGGTGAGATGGGTAGAGCCATGGGTTAAGTCTTATGTGGACATCCAAAATTTTTAATTTGAAACACGAAACTAATTTGATCAAACTCTCTTATAAGAAAATGGCCGCTCAAAAAGCACAATGGTGCGAGATGCAGCACACAGTGCAAGGTCTTACGCATGCGCTACAGCAAGTGGCGCAGGGCGGAGCCAACCGTGGAGCTGGCGATCTCCACAGGGGTTTTCGCAACATGAACCCACGCAGATTCACGGGTTCGTCTGACCCTGAGTATGTTGAAAGCTGGTTGAAGGAAATTGAAGTAATTTTTCGTGTAATGCAATGCACGGATGAAGAAAAGGTTTTGCTGGCTACATTCCAACTGGAGCGGGACGCTCGATGTTGGTGGGAATCTGTAGAAGCAACATTGCCTGGTAACTATGTCACATGGGCTGAATTTGTTGAATATTTCAACAATAAGTACTTTTTCAACCGCATTCAGGAGAAAAAGGCCACGAAATTTGCCGCACTGAAACAACGGACCCTGACTATGGCAAAGTATGAGGCCCAGTTCTGAAGACTGTCCAGGTATGCACCCCACTTGGTGTGTACTGAAAAGATGAAGGCAAGAAGGTTTCTCAACGGGCTTAGGCCCCAATATATTACCCAACTGGCACCGATGGATATCCAAGTCTATTCAGAAATGGTCTGACGTGTACAGTTGCTCGAGGACGCCACTGAATTATCTGAAAGGATCCGAGGAAGAGGCAAGAAGGAGCAAGTCACAAGTCCCGGAAACTTCAAGCCATTATTTAACAAGAAGAGGTCCGACAATGGAGGGGAGTCCTCCAAAGAAAAGAAGTTTAAAAAGAATGACAAGCCATTCTCCACCACCACACCTTCTAAGGAAGTGTGTAAACACTGTGACAAGGCCGGCCATAGAGCCGAGGAATGCTGGAGGAGACTGGGAGCATGTCTCCGATGTAGGAGTCGAGAACATCGAATCCCTGATTGCCCGATGATGAATGAGCAAACTACTAAAGATGAGAAGCGTCCAGCAAAGAAACAAGGCCTTCTGCAAGCTCACCAAGAGACGGAAACAATAGAAGGTGGAATCGTGGAAGGTACACTAACTGTTTGTTCTAAGACTACTAAAGTTTTATTTGATACCGGAGCAACTCATTCATTTATTTCCAAGAAATTTGCCGCTTTATTTTCTAAGGAACCCGAATGGTTATACTTAGTCATATCTACACCTCTCGGGAATGAGTCTGATATCACACATCATTACCCAAACTGTAAAGTTATGGTTAAAGGAAACACTCTACCTGCCAACCTGATATGCCTAGATATGAAGGGGTATGATGTAATACTAGGTGCCGACTTGTTATCCACCCACCAAGCAACTATAGATTGCCGAAATGGCAAGATAACTTTTGTGGATTATCCAGAGCTAGTTTACATTGGCCCTCGAAATAGATCACCTCTTATCTCAGCTCTCCGAGCTAGCAAACTCATAAATAAGAAATATATGGCTTTCATAGCATTTGTGACTGCCACGTAAGTCGAGGAGTCTAAACTTGAAGACATCCGTGTAATTCGAGATTTTCTCGACGTTTTTCCAGAAGAATTGCCCGGCTTACCCCTGGAGAGGGAAGTGTCATTCACAATCGACCTTGTTCCTGGTGCTGGTCCTGTCTTTAAGGCACCCTACAGAATGTCCCCTGCTGAGCTGAAAGAGCTAAAAGAGCAGCTAATAGAGTTATTGAAAAAGGGTTTCACCAGGCTGTGTACTTCCCCATGGGGAGCACCCGTACTCTTCGTCAAGAAAAAAGATGGATCAATGAGACTCGGTATCGATTATCGACAGTTGAACCACCTTACAATCAATAACAAATACCCGATGCCGAGGATTGACGAGCTGTTCGATCAAATATCTGGAGCTAAATACTTCTCCAAGATTAATCTCCGGTTTGTTTACCACCAACTGAGAATCAAAGAAGAAGACATTCATAAAACTGCATTCTGAAGTAGGTATGGGCATTGTGAATTTACTATTATGCCTTTCGGACTAACAAATGCCCCAGCAACATTTATGCAGTTAATGAATAGCACCTTTAGGCCGCATCTGGATCAGTTCATTGTGGTCTTCATTGATGATATCTTAATTTATTCAAAGTCTAAAGAAGACCATGAACAACATCTGAACAAGGCATTATAGATATTGAGAGAAAATAAATTGTATGCCAACTTTAGCAAGTGCAAGTTCTGGCTTGAGGAAGTATCCTTCTTGGGCCATATAGTCTCAAAGAATGAAATTTTCGTTGACCCATCATAGGTCGAAGCCGTGAAGAATTAGGAATGACCAACAAATGCAACGGAGATTCGAAGCTTCTTGGGGTTAGCTGGTTACTATCGACGCTTTATCAGGGACTTCTCAAAAATTGTTATTCCTCTCACCAGGTTGACTCGCAAGGAAGTGCCTTATGAATGGAATGAAGACTGTGAGAAGAATTTCCAAGTTTTGAAGGGTCTCTTGACCACTGCTCCAATCTTATCACTACCAACTGAAGGAGATTTGTACGAGGTATATACCGATGCTTCTGGTATTGGCCTTGGGTGTGTATTAATGCAAGATGGGAGGGTCATTGCATACTCTTCCCGGCAATTAAAGTAGCACGAAGAGAACTATCCAGTGCATGATTTAGAGCTGGCCGCGGTAGTATTCACCTTAAAGATCTGGAGACACTATCTCTACGGAGAACAATTCATAGTATACTCCGATCACAAAAGCCTCAAATATCTATTTGCCCAGAAAGAACTAAACATGAGGCAAAGGTGTTGGCTTGAATACCTCAAGGATTTCGACTTTGCTATACAATACCATCCTGGTAAGGGTAACTCCATAGCTAATGCCCTCAGTCGAAAGCCAAGAGCAATATTGGCCAATTGTATGATTCAAGAACGGAAGTTGCTGGAGAAATTCTCTGAACTCAATATAAGCACGGATGAGAAGAACGAGTGTATCACTCTATCCCATATAAGTCTACATCTAGATTTGCTACCTGAAATTAAGAAGCTACAAGAAGAAGATCATGCACTAGTGGAGATAAGGGACAAGCTGGACGAGAGACTCGATTTCAAGCTGGCATCTGATGGTAGATTGCTATTTCATGAAAGGACATGTGTACCAGACTGTCCTGAGCTGAAGAAGAAGGTTTCTAAAGAAGCTCATCGATCAAGATACACAATTCACCTTGGAGCCACTAAGATGTACCAAGACTTGAAACTGACTTTCTGGTGGCCTAATATGAAAAGAGAGGTAGTAGACTTTGTATCTCGCTGCCTGACATGCCAACAAGTGAAGGCAGAACATCATAAACCCACCGAAAAACTGCATCCGCTAGATATTCTCAAGTGGAAGTGGGAAGACATCAGCATGAACTTCATCATGGGCTTGCCTAAGTCTAGGGGCGGACATGATGGAATTTGGGTAATCATCGACCGTTTAACTAAATCGGCTCATTTATTGCCCATCAAGAGCCGATGGTCAGTTGATGTTCTTGCAGCCATGTACATCAGGGAGGTTGTTAGATTGCATGTAGTTCCTATGTCAATCGTATCTGACCAAGACCCACACTTCACTTCCCATTTCTGGAAGAGTTTACAACACTCTCTGGGGACGAAACTCAACTTTAGCATTGCTTTCCATCCCCAGATAGATGGGCAGACCGAGAGGGCAAACCAAGTTGTTGAAGATATGTTAAGAGCATGTATTATAGACTTCGGCGGTAGCTGGCATGACCACTTACCCCTGGCCGAATTTGCTTATAACAACAACTATCAATCCAGTATCCATATGGCACCTTTCGAGGCACTTTATGGCCGGAGTTGCCGATCTCCAATATGCTGGGTTGAAGTCGGTGAAAAAATAATTATAGGCCCAAATATGATAAGGAATACAATAGAGAAGGTACACCTCATTCGAGAAAGACTCAAGATAGCACAATACAAGCAAATGTCGTATGCTGACAATAGAAGATGAGATCTGGAGTTTCAAGCTGGAGACCATGTTTTTCTCAATGTCTCTCCCGATCGAGGTATTAGAAGATTCGGTGTTAAGCGCAAACTTACACCGAGGTTTATTGGCCCATTCGAGGCATTGGAAAGAGTGGGTGATGGGAATCAAGCAAGCTGCCAGGCCAAAGCTGATCGTGGAAGCTGTTGGGTCGAAGATGAGCGCACTACCTTTGGTAGTGTGACCTGGAAGAAGGTGCTATGTGTCCCTAGCGCGATCTCAACCAGAAACGCAGTTGCTGACGGTCCAACTTTTCGGCGCTTGGAACTCCAAAAGTCTTCAATGTGCACTATTTTCCATGGTTGTAATCGATGTTTTAGCGTCATTTTGTCTTCCCCTTCCCCTATATATGTATCCCATCTTGTTTGATTAGGGAATGAAGCATGAATCTATGAGAGTTTGATTGAGTGTAGCCCCATGGCTATCTTCCCCAATCTTTGGAAACCCCCATCATCCTCCCCTCTCTGGGTGCGAGGCCCAATTCTGTCTCCCTGATCCTCTCCCTTTCCCCTTCAATGGAGGATGATCGAAGCCCCGGATGCATCGGCTCTAAGACGGGGTCGAGTGTGAGGCTCCATTCGGAGCTTCGTTCTTCCTCCACCGACGTTCGCCGCCCTCCACCACCGCCAAAGATGCTGCAAAGATCAGGATGGAGCTCGGCTGCATCGTACCTGCGAAGGGTTAGGGTGAGAGGCCCCAGCCAAGATTACTCACGGCCCTAACATCATCTACATCCACCTTCCTTCCCTCACCGCTCACCCCACATCCACCTTCACCAAGTTATCCTAGCTAGTATTAGGTTAGTTTAATCTCGGTTTAGGGTCCCCCATGTGTTTGTTTAGGACCCCTCGTGTATTACCCACCCTCCTATGTGTTCTCCCCTTGTGATTCATTCCCCCCAAGACATCCACGGGCACCCCAATGTCAAGGTTCGTCGTTCTGCCTACTATCTGAGAATGTGCTAGGACGATATACCGCGTTCTTCAAGAAGGCGCTAGGAGGCTATAGCGCGACTATGGGCAGAAAGAAGAAGACCCCCCCCCACTTTCGTTCCGCATCAAATGGTATCAGAGCTTAGGGAACCAGGCTGTTCTCACAGACTGGGATCTTGAGCTACAAGGTTGGAGGACGAACCTTTCCAAGTGGAGGGGTTTTGATGGGAATCAAGCAAGCTGCCAGGCCAAAGCTGATCGTGGAAGCTGCTGGGCCGAAGATGAACGCGCTACCTTTGGGTAGCGCGACCTGGAAGAAGGCGCTAGGTGTCCCTAGCGCGATCTCAGCCAGAAACGTAGTTGCTGACGGTCCAACTTTTCGGCGCTTGGAACTCCAAAAGTCTTCGATGTGTGCTGTCTTCCATGGTTGTAATCGATGTGCTAGCATCGTTTTGTCTTCCCCTTCCCCCTATATATGTATCCCATCTCGTTTGATTAGATAATGAAGAATGAATCTATGAGAGTTTCATTGAGTGTAGCCCCATGGCTATCTTCCCCACTCTTTGGAAACCCCCTTCATCCTCCCCTCTCCGGGTGCGAGGCCCAATTTTGTCTCCCTGATCCTCTCCCTTTCCCCTTCAATGGAGGACGATCGAAGCCCCGGATGCACCAGCTCTGAGACGGGGTCGAGTGTGAGGCTCCATTCGGAGCTTCGTTCTTCCTCCACCGACGTTCGCCGCCCTCCACCACCGCCAAAGATGCTGCTAAGGTCAGGATGGAGCTCCGTTGCACCGGTCCTGCGATGGTCCGGGCGAGCGGCCCCAGTCAAGCTTCCTCATGGCCCTAACATCATCTACATCCACCTTCCTTCCCTCACCGCTCACCCCACATCCACCTTCACCAAGTTATCCTAGCCAGTATTAGGTTAGTTTAATCCCAGTTTAGGGTCCCCCATGTGTTTGTTTAGGACCCCTCGTGTATTACCCACCCTCCTATGTGTTCTCCCCTTGTGATTCATTCCCCCGAAGACATCCACGGGCGCCCCAACGTCAAGGTTCATCGTTCTACCTGCTGTCTGAGAACGTGCTAGGACGATATAGCGCGTTCTTCAAGAAGGTGCTAGGAGGCTATAGCGCGACTATGGGTAGAAAGAAGAAGACCCCCCCCACTTTCGTTCCGCATCAAATGGTATCAGAGCTTAGGGAACCAGGCTGTTCTCACAGACTGGGATCTTGAGCTACAAGGTTCGAGGATGAACCTTCCAAAGTGGAGGGGTTTGATGGGAATCAAGCAAGCTGCCAGGCCAAAGCTGATCGTGGAAGCTGCTGGGCCGAAGATGAACGCGATACCTTTGGGTAGCGCAACCTGGAAGAAGGCGCTATGTGTCCCTAGCGCGATCTCAGCCAGAAACGTAGTTGCTGATGGTCCAACTTTTCGGCACTTGGAACTCTAAAAGTCTTCAATGTGCACTGTTTTCCATGGTTGTAATCGATGTTTTAGCGTCGTTTTGTCTTCCCCTTCCCCTATATATGTATCCCATCTCGTTTGATTAGGGAATGAAGCAATGAATCTATGAAAGTTTTATGAGTGTAGCCCTGGCTATCTCCCCCAATCTTTGGAAACTTCCTTCCTCCTCCCCTCTTCGGGTGCGATGCCCATTCATCTTCTACTGATCCTCTCTCTTTTCCCCTTCAATGGAGGATGATCGAAGCCCCGGATGCACCGGCTCTGAGACGGGGTCGAGTGTGAGGCTCCATTCGGAGCTTCGTTCTTCCTCCACCGACGTTCGCCGCCCTCCACCAATGCCAAAGATGCTGCTAAGGCATGGATGGAGCTCGGTTGCACTGGTCCTGCGATGGGTCGGGGCGAGAGGCCCCAGTCAAGCTTCCTCACGGCCCTAACATCATCTACATCCACCTTCCTTCCCTCACCGCTCACTCCACATCCACCTTCACCAAGTTATCCTAGCTAGTATTAGGTTAGTTTAATCCCGGTTTAGGGTCCCCCATGTGTTTGTTAAGGACCCCTCGTGTATTACCCACCCTCCTATATGTTCTCCCCTTGTGATTCATTCCCCCGAAGACATCCACGGGCGCCCCAACGTCAAGGTTCGTCGTTCTGCCTGCTGTCTGAGAAAGCGCTAGGACGATATAGCGCGTTCTTCAAGAAGGGGCTAGGAGGCTATAGCGCGACTATGGGCAGAAAGAAGAAGACCCCCCCACTTTCGTTCCGCATCAGTGGGCGAGGTGGCTTACCGCATTGCTTTGTCTCCACAACTATCAGAAGTGCACAATGTATTCCATATTTCTATGCTGAAGAAGTATATGCACGATCCTATCCACATCATTGACCACAATGACTTAGTGATACAGAAGGACCTTACTATGAGTAAAAACCAATTAAGATCCTCGACCGAGAAGTCTGAGTTTTGAGGAAAAAGATGATCCCTATGGTGAAAATCCAATGGAATCGATGCTTAGAACAAGAAGCTACATGGGAAACCGAGGAGTCTATGAGAAGGAGATTTCTGAAACTATTCTAGCCTGTAAGTACTCCGCACCCTCCATGTCTCCATATATGTAGTTGAATTTGGGGACCAAATTCTATTAAGTGGGGGAGGGTGTACCACCCCGATAAAAAAATAATAGAGAAATCAAACTTTTTCTTAAATAAATAACTCTATATGTAGGCCAAATAATAAGAAATATCATGGCCCTATACTTTATGAGGGCCACTATATATATTTAAGAGGCCCAATATCACTTAAAGATCAATACACCAACTAACTAACTATATATATATATATATGTATATATATCTTTTTTAAAGACCAACACGTGAAGAGGTTCAGCCTTTGTTCAAAACAATAGGAATAGGCGTCCTCATGCAAGGGTGCCAATTCCACTGACAAGGGCCACCCAGTTAATGGGCACCCCTATGCTAGGGCGCCAATTCCAATAGTGATAAAAAGGAGTTGTTCTTCTAGAAGGGTTGGAAACAAGAACAATGTACCCTTGTTTCCAACCCTTCCTGGCCATGGACCCTTTCCTGGCCATGGACCCCTGGTGTTCTTTCCCTATAATTTATTCCCCTCCATCGAACGTGCGAGGGCCATTTACCGCCATCATACTGCTGTTCTTGCAGAAGAGAAGGATCTCCCTTCTTATCTTCACATCACGTGAAGAAGACGTGAAGCCTGTGTTCTCCATCTTGCTGCTGAGGCTTTGCTACAGAGAACATGGAGGGCTTAGTTTTCTTTATTATTTCTTCTACTATACCTCGTTAACTGCACCAAAATGGTAGGTGTTCTCAAGATCTGGCCCAACTCGTAGCAAATAAGGAAACATAGCATGCATGATTAGTACAAGTATAATCAATCTTTCACATTACATAGCCTGTTACACGGTTTACGGAGATCATATATAGCCTGTTACACTATTTGACAGAAGTCAGACACCCTACTGCCATCAGGTAATGGGCGACTAGCCCCTGGGCGCTCATTCCTAAATGGGTGACCCAGTGATGGTCGCCCATTAATTGAAGACCATGCAGCCAGTCGCCATTTCATTTCCCTGTAATTAATAATCACCATATTCAGAAATTTATATCTATGAAATGAAACCATAAAATTCCTGTATGAGCATGACATTGAAATCCTGATAATTTTGTCTGTCTATCCATGTCCTTATTTCCTGTTTTCGTGAACTTTTGACATTGTGAACAATGTTATGCGCCTTAAAACGTACCTGCTTGGTGCATAGATAGCCACAGGAATGGGCGCCCAAGCTTGGGGCCCCAATTAGATGAATAGTGACCCTTTAGATAGTCATCAATTATATGATGGCTTTCTGAAGGGGCGTCATTTCTTTTAGAAGAAAAAAAAAATAGAATAATGGTCTGGGGATTGGGCGCCCCTTCCCACAGGCGCCATTTACCAAATAATTGGCACCTGTGAGGGCACCAATTCTCATATGGCAGGGCGTTTATATATATATATATATATATATATATATATATATATATATATATATATATATATATATAAAGGGGGAATGGACGCCCCTATGACCAGGCGCCATTTCCTAAATAAGTGGCACCTGTCAGGGCCCCAATTCCTGAGAGGATGCTTCATGTCCCGTAGTTTTCACCCTGAGGATTGGGCGCCCCTTGGTGCAGGCGCCATTTGCTTATATTGTCACGCCCCGAGACATTATTATAGTGGAAGACTAACTCGGGGAGCGCGAACAACCGGCATGGTAAGCCTCTTGCAAGCAAGAACGATCAGAGCGCAAGACAATCACACATATAAATGCAATTGCACAATATTTACTCAAACTCCAACTTTTATTTTATTAATAATCAAGTATTCAAGTACAACAATCAATTCAACTTCCATCATACTAGACTCAAGAAAATAGAAAATACATAGACTCAATCTAAACAATGTAGACTTTCCTAAGTCTTCACTCTCATCTTGACAACACTTTCATTCGCTCTCGGACCCGCTACTTATATAACCCGAATCCGAATCCGAATGACTTCCATCTCCTGAAAAAGATTGGAAATAGGTAATGAGCACACTTGCCCAGTAGGTATCTTCGCATCAACATGAAGGCACTATTAAAGTAATTAATATTTTAGCTCTAGAGAATAAGGTAAAAATCATGCGAATGCGATCAATCATGCGATTAAACCAAAGTAACATGATATTCATGTAGGATAGAATGAGAGCAAGAATGAACTAGCAAGAATGTAACAAGAACATGATATTGGCCTTTCATGAACAAGAATATATCGAGAATGTACTAGCAAGTCACATAATCATTACTCTAGTATCTTTTGCTTATGAGCAAGTACTTCGTGAATTTCTGTGGAATATCAAGCAAGAAAGTCATGTACAAGAATGTCATGTCGTGCCATAGATTTTCACTTATTTATAAAGAAAGTACTCCCAGCGCAATGCGACGCCAGTAGTATCATACCCCATGGTTTATAATAGTATGTTTCCGACAAACAGCCGAGGGGACTAGCATAGAGCCCTTGAACACAATCAGTGCTCGATCGCATCTTCAAGTATAAATCAAGTTACTTCCACGTATGTAACAATAAAGTATGGCCAAGAATGTAATAAGTTCAATAAACGCATTATAATAATAATCAATGAATGAACGCTTCAATTTAGAATATGAAAGATCAAGAATGACTTATACTATGTTATGCTTATGAAAATAAATCGACAGCATAACAGTAAATTTCTTACTTTCCATCAATTAAATTAGTCATCTTGAATCAATTTGGTAAGTTCTAGACCATTATTAATCCATCTAGAACCTTGAAAAATCAACCCTTGGGTCAAACCTCGGGTTAAAATACTCAAGTGTTGTGACGGTCAAAGACTGGGCCGTTACATTAACGTGACACTCCGGTATTGGGCCATTACATCGGTTGGAATCCAGAACAGTAGAACAAACTCAGTACAATGTGACGGTCATGTATTGGGTTGTTAGATGAGCCTGACGGTCCAATCTAGATCTGTTACATTGCTAGAACCAGAAACCATCGATAGTGCAATCTAAACAATGGGCTTTAATGGTACAACCAACTCGACGTCCTAGTGGGAATCCCAGGCTCGCGGAGAATTACGGAGGCCTTGAAACAAGATTTCCTAGTCCATTGGAAGGAATATCCAATAGAGAGGTCCTCAAGTTCAAGAATAATATTCCTATAGTGCAAAGTGTGAACTAATGGACAACATACCGGAATATGCGCCATGTACTTAGAGCAATTGACTCTATAGACAGGAAGAATGTGTAACCATGTGAAACCATGATAAAACTCCGTCAATATTTAAAAATCATGATTTAAATACAAAACTATAGAATTTTGACACATGAAATTAACATAACTTAAAATAACTCAAGATGCCTTAATCATGCAATTACAATTATGAATCAATAAGTAAACTTAAAATCATGAAAACAGGTCCAAACATAGCTATCTAAGTTTAGTTATAAGTAAACTTAACTGGTTACCATTCTACCTCGGGCTGACAGAACACAGGGGTCTGACGGTCTAACAAGAGCACATCACAGTACCTGTGACGGTTTATCGAGGGGCCGTTACAGTAGTGTAACGCTCCTGTTATGGTGCGTCAGATATAACAGAGCAATAAAAAAAATACAATAGAGGGTGTGACAGTTTATCGTAAGGCCGTTACAGTCATGTGACGGTCCTACCTCAATCCGTCAGAGCATCTACTAACAACAAGAGATAAGAAGACCTATCGTTTCAACTTACATCATGTCTGAAAATCATATATAAACTTCCATTGTGGTCAAATGAAGGCTAAACTAATAGCATGCATGGGTTTTCTATGAATTTGACAAGAAAGTTCCTTTTTAACTTAGTTAGGGCTAAGAATACACATGTATGCATGATTCTACTAAAACATGAAATCCATGATCTATAGTGCATGAAATCAAATCAAATCAGAGGGCTTTTATCCCTAACGAAATGTTTTTGCCAATCATGAGATGACCTACCTTTAAATGGGCTTTAAACTTCTAATTTCAGTCTGAAAGGCGTGCCCTAATTCTCCTTTTTCAGTGAGTTTCCAGTAAATTTGGACGCTTCAATCTCCTTGGTTGGTTGATCTCCTAGCACGAAATTTGGAGAACTATTAGTCTAAAGTATACTAAACAAAATCTTCTAAAGAACTTACCCCGAATTATGACTCCTTACCTTGAGTCTTCACGAGCCAAAAGTAAGGGTCGCTCAGTTCAGAACTAGGTCTTATTTATAGGGTTTTGGCTAGGGTTTGAAGATTAGATCGATTCTAGAGTCCTTAGTTGGCCAAAACCTGATCTCTAAGAATCCCTAGTAACTTTACACGTTCTCTCAATTAGGTATCTTGCAAATAGGATCCCAAAGATCCAATCTTTTTACAAGTTCTTTACTTTACGGAATCAGCAGGGTGTAACGGTCGTGTATAGGTGCGTTACATGGCTGTAGCGGTCGCCCGATAGACCGTTAAATTCAACGTGTGCAGAGTTTCAATTTAATAAAACTCTTTTATTTGTTTATCCACATAATTATCTTATTAAGTGGTATTTATCCTTAAAATCCGTGAATAAGCTCAATAATCTTCTAGAATATGGGCCAATCTTGATGGGCTTGGTCCTTAAACCTTTTGGATCATATTTAGATAGGCTAGGTTAATTATTTTAACACAATTGGGCCTCATAATGACTTATTAATCTAATAACTTATTTATTAATTTATTTAACCCATTATAAATTCTAGAAAATTATGAAATAAATTCAGAAATTATTTATATAAATTTTGGGGTACTACACCCTCCCCCACTTAGAAGAATTTGGTCCCCAAATTCATTATATGGATTATGGAGAGTCTACTTACAATTAAATAATTCTAGAAATCTTTTCCTCATGGCTGCTTCGGTTTCCCATGTTGCTTCATATGGCCATATTTTCTTCCATTGAATCTTGACCATAGGAATAACTTTACTTCTTAGTTGACGCACTTCCCGTTCCAGAATCTTTATTGGCGTTTGCTCGTATGTCATGTCCTTCTGAATCTCCAGATTGTCATAAGTGATAATATGGTCAGGATCATATACATACTTCTTCAGCATAGAGACGTGAAATACGTCATGAACTCCTGCTAATTGTGGAGGTAAAGCCAGTCTATAAGCCACTTCACCGACCCTTTCGAGAATTTCAAATGAGCCTATGAATCTAGGAGTTAGCTTTCCTTTAATGCCAAATCTTCGAATACCATGACATGGAGAAACCTTCAAATATATATGATCTCCTACCTGAAACTCCAAGTCACGTCTTTGATTGTCGGCATAAGACTTTTGCCTATCTTGCGCCATTTTCATTCTTTCTTGAATGAGCTTGATCTTCTCTGTAGAATCCCTGATAAGGTCGAGGCCTAGAAATTACTTTTCCCCTATTTCATTCCAATATATAGGTGATCAACAGCTTTTTCCATATAAGGCTTCAAAAGGTGCCATTCGTATGCTAGCCTGATAACTATTGTTATATGCAAATTCTACTAGAGGCAAGTGATCATGCCAGCCTCCTCCAAAGTCGATAGCATAAGCCCTGAGCATATCTTCTACTACTTGATTTGTTCTCTCCGTCTGACCATCAGTTTGTGGATGAAAATCTGTGCTGAAATTCAATCTAGTCCCTAGTGAATGTTGTAGACCCTTCCAGAACTGTGACGTGAATCGAGGATCTCTATCAGATATAATAGAGACAGGGACACCATGTAATTTGACAACTTCTTTTATGTATAATGTTGCTAGGATATCCACAGACCATCGACTCTTTATTGGTATGAAGTGTGCAGATTTAGTCAATCGGTCTATGATTACCCATATTCCATGATGTCATCCTCTGGTCTTGGGTAAACCCATAATGAAGTCCATCCCTATACTCTCCCATTTCCATTCGGGAATATTCAAGGGATGTAATTTACCTGCGAGTCTAAAATGTTCTACTATTACTTGTTGGCAGGTGAGACAACGGGACACGAAATCCGCTATTTCTCTCTTCATATTGGGCCACCAGAAGTTCCTTTTAAGATCCTGATACATCTTTGTACCTCCTGGATGAATGGTGTACTTGGAATTATGTGCTTCATCTAGGATCAGCTTCTTCGTATCCTCATGATCTGGTACACATATTCGGCCCATGAATAACAATCTTCTGTTATTGGAAATAGAAAAATCCGGCCTTTGTTCCATATTGGCCTTAATTTTCAATAAAATCGGATCATCATCTTGTAACTTGACCAGATCTTCTATTAATGTAGGTTGAGCTCGGATATTAGCTATGAAACAATCTTCTTCCTTTATGTCAATATCTAAGTTCAACTGCGCAAATTGAGGAATAAGGTTAGTCACACTAATCATAAGACTCGATAGCATACCTATTGGTTTTCTTCTGAATGCATATGCTACAGCATTAGCCTTATCAGGATGATATTGAATAGCAAAATCAAAATCCTTGAGATATTCTAACCACCTCCTCTGCCTCATATTAAGCTCCTTTTGAGATAATAAGTATTTTAAACTTTTATGGTCCGAGTATACCGTGAACTTTTCTCCATAGAGATAATGACGCCAATTTTTCAAGGCGAAAATAACAGCTGCCAATTCCAAATCATGTACAGGATAATTTTCCTCGTGCCGTTTCAATTGTCTTGAAGAGTAACAGATCACTTTTCCATTCTGCATGAGGACACATCCTAGGCCAATACCAGACGCATCCGTGTATACTTCGAATCCACCACCCTCCACTGGTAGTGATAGAATAGGAGCTGTGATAAGATGATTCTTAAGATTTTGAAAGTTCTTTTCACATTCCTTTGACCAGACAAAAGGATTTTCTTTTCTAGTAAGTCTAGTTAAAGGAACTACAATTTTTGAGAAGTCCTTAATGAATCTCCTATAATAACCAGCTAGACCCAGAAAACTTCTTACTTCTGATATAGTCGTTGGCCGGCTCCAATTTCTGACAGCTTCTACCTTAGAAGGATCCACAGCGATACCTTCTTTTGAAATAATATGGCCTAGGAATGAGACTTCCTTGAGCCAGAATTCACATTTGTTAAGCTTGGCATAGAGCTTGTGTTCTCTATGTGTTTGCAAAGCTATCCTCAAATGTTCTTCATGCTCCTCTTTTGTCTTGGAATATATCAAGATATCATCAATGAAGACGACAATAAACTGGTCCAGATATGGCTGGAAAACTTTGTTCATGAGTTGCATAAATGTTGCTGGGGCATTTGTTAACCCAAACGGCATTACCACGAATTCATAGTGGCCATAACGACTTCGAAAAGCCGATTTATAAATGTCTTCTTCTTTAATTCTAAGCTGATGATAACCTGACCTGAGGTCTATCTTGGAGAAATACTCTGCTCCCGAAAGCTGATCGAAGAGCTCATCAATACGCGGCAACGTATACTTGTTTTTGATTGTAAGTTGATTCAGTCGCCGGTAATCGATGCATAGCATGAGAGAACCACCCTTCTTCTTGACAAATAAAACCGGCGCACCCCAGGGGGATGTGCTAGGTCTGATGAAACCCTTATCTAGTAATTCTTGCAATTGTCTCTTTAGTTCCTTAAGTTCCGTAGGGGACATCCGGTAAGGGGCTATAGAAACAGGTGCTGCTCCTGGAATAAGTTCGATAGTGAAGTTTACTTCCCTTTCGGGTGGTAAATTTGGTACGTCCGATGGAAACACCTCTGGGAATTCATTTACAATAGGAATGTCTGCTATGATGATTTCCTTAGACTCGGTAACAATGACAGAAGCAAGAAAAACTTCACATCCTTGCGAGATAAGTTTGCAAGCGTGAAGTGAGGATATGATAGTGGGGTGTTTTTGGTATTTAATGCCATGGAAAGAGAATTTTGGAAGACCGGGTTTTCGGAAGGATATAATCCTGTTTCTGCAATTGATATAAGCATCATGATCTACAAGCCAATCTACCCCGAAAATGGCATCATAACCTTTCATGTCAAGGCATACTAAATTTACGGGGAGATTATGACCTTCTACTATTACCTTGCTATCAGGATAATAGTCGGTAATCTTTGTTCCAGAACCTAAGGGTGTGGTAATAGCAAGATCTGAAGATAAGGGAACTGATGTGATTGGTAATGCCTTTGTAAAGGTAGTGGAGATAAAAGAATGAGAGGCACCAGTATCAAATAGCACAAATGCAGGACGAGAACCAATTCGAAGAGTACCTTCCACGAGCCCACCATCCCTGGGCACTTCCTCTTCTTCTAGAATGGCATTGAGGCGAGCCTGCCTCCTGCGTCCATTACCAGATGACTGGTCCTTCATAAGGGGGCATTCCGGCATGCGATGCTCCCTGCTTCTACAGCGTAAACAAGTGCCAAGGCACTTCCAACACTCTTCAGCCGAATGGCCGAATTTTTCACAAAACGTGCAAGCCGTGGCCACTTGCTCCTTCTCCTCCTTGACTTTCTTTTACTTATGGGAACTTCCACCATTCCCATTCCTAGATCTTTTCTTACTATCATGGCTTTGATAGGGTTCCGTGATACTAAATTTCTCTTTCTTATAACGCCGATCCGATCGTCGGCTAGATTCTTCTCCGTTTCCTTTCAACTTTTCGACCTTCTCTAAGGTCCTCTTGCAAAGATATGCCCTCTGAACCATCTCCGCATAAGTGCGGATATTCTGTGTCCCAAGTTGCTGAATGAAACCGGGCCGTAACCCGTCCATAAATCGATTTACTTTTAATAATTCCGTGCTAATAAGGTGTGGTGCATATGGTGATAGTCTTGAAAACTGTAGCTCATATTCTGGCACCGACATCATCCCTTGACGAAGGGAGGCAAACTCCATGGCCTTCCTTTCCTTTACATGCTCGAAAAAATACTTGGTACGGAATAAAGTAAGAAAGTGCATCGGCCGGAGGTGCCGAAACCGACTTCCACCAAGTACGGGCATCTTTATTTAGTTGAAATATTGTTAGACGCACCTTCTCCTGATCAGTGCATTGAATAACGTGAAATATCCTATTCATCTCATCGATCCAATTTTCTGCCTCATCGGGATTTGAAGATCCATAGAATCGCGGATGATTTAGACTCCGGAAGTTGTGATGTAGGTCACCAGCCCTTACCCATGCACCACCTTGTGCTATAGTTTGCAATGCCTGAGTGAGGCCGGCAACTGTTTGTTGCATACCGTCCCAATCTACGCGATGAGCCATTTGTAAAATAGGGTACCTGAGAGAGAAAAATAACAACTTATTATTTCTCATGAAAATCAACCTTAAAGATAATTAATTATCTTATCCCGGGCTCTACCCAATCCTCACATGGGTATGGAATTTCTTCCTTAGTTCATAGGTAGGGGTCCTTAAACCTTGGACTTATCCTATGAGATGATTCCTTTCCCTAAGTCCTGAGACTTAGGCTCTGATACCAACTTAACTGTCACGCCCCGAGCCTTTATTACAGCGGAAGACTAACTCGGGGAGCGTGAACAGCCGGCATGGTAAACCTCTTGTAAGCAAGAATGATCAGAGCGTAAGATAATCACACATATAAATGTAATTGCACAATATTTACTCAAACTCCAACTTTCAGTTTATTAATAATCAAGTATTCAAGTACAACCACCAATTCAACTTCCATCATACTAGACTCAAGAAAATAGAAAATACATAGACTCAATCTAAACAATGTAGACTTTCTTAAGTCTTCACTCTAATCTTGACAACACTTTCATTCGCTCTCGGACCCGCTACTTATATAACCCAAATCCGAATTCGAATCACTTCCATCTCCTGAAAAAGATTGGAAATAGGTAATAAGCACACTTGCCCAGTAGGTATCTTCGCATCAACATGGAGGCACTATTAAATTAATTAACATTTTAGCTCTAGAGAATAAGGTAAAAATCATGCAAATGCGATCAATCATGCGATTAAACCAAAGTAACAAGATATTCATGTAGGATAGAATGAGAGCAAGAATGAACTAGTAAGAACGTAACAACAACATGATATTGGCCTTTCATGAATAAGAATATATCGAGAATGTACTAGCAAGCCACATAATGATGAGAACATCACCTCCTATTTCATCAGGCATGGTCTAGTCATTTAATTTTGAGTCCTATGTAATTTTTATTTGAGTCATTGATGTAATTTTCATTTTATTTGAGTCATTTCCCTAGGTCTAGCATTTATTTTCCTATGTTTGAGTGTCATTAGATTGTGTAATGTGCTAATTGGGCTCATTTCTTTGGGCTTGGCCCAATGAGCTCTCCTACCCCTTCGGTTATTTGTCAATGAGGCTTTTGTCAGGGTCTTTTGTAGAAATGTGGGTTTCCTATATATAGGACCCCATTTCCTCCATTTGAACTTAATCAATCAATGAATGAATCAATGAAAAATGCCATTTGAGAGTCCAAAGCTTAGTTTAGTGGAGTGATTCCAACATTTCTTGGGTGAGATGCCTTAGGGGAGAGATTCCCCACCCTTCCCTCTCTTAATCTCTCTTTTTCACTCCACTTTCTCTCTCCTCAACACCTAATTCCGAATTTGCTTCTCTCTCCTCCCTTCCCCAACCACCTCCACTAGCTACCCACCTCATTTAAGACCCTCCACTTCCCCAAGCCACCATTACTCCACCCCCTAGTCCCAAGGGAGCTTCCACCAATCCTAGCTCCACCTCCCAACCCCCAACTACCCCACCCACTTCCCCAAGCACCCTTCCCACTACCCCAAGCACCCATTCCCTTCCCCAACACAACTCTTCCCATTCCCAAAGCCCCACTAACCACATTAGTCCATTTTCAAATTTTGGAGAAAGATCTCTCCTTCTCTCTTCCCCACCCATCCCAAATTCGTAGCTCCCCTCTCACCCACTGCAAACACCACCTTCTAGACCCCATTCTCCCTCATACACACCTTGGAACACCCCCTCCAAGACCCCCTTACAACCAGGGGTCACTCCTACACTCATCCACCCCCATTTCCCCTCCCACATACCCCATTCCCCCCCGTCATCTTCAACCTACAGTTTCAGTTGCAGATCAGAAGAAGAGTACCGACTTGCAGAGGTGACCACGGCTTCCTCCGGGCGATTCTGAAGGCCCAAGATACATCCGTGGAAGCATCTGCCTGTCCTATTCAACACCAAAGTGGTTTCGTCTTCATCGGAGCTCGGGGCTGTCCAGGAACTCTGTTCTCCCACGACTGCGCGGAACCCTCCCTGCCAAGCATCAGAACCTGAGAGATCACTCTGCCACGATGAACCCTAGTGGATTCAGGCTGCAGCCCCTTCATCAAAGTTCTTCCTCTGCTAGTCTTCTTCCAAGATCAAGAAACAGAACCTCATTTGGCTGCCGGAGGAAGGATTTACGAATTTTCTCCCCCGAGCTCTCCAGTTCTGTCTCCTGCTGTCTACTCCGACCCATGCCAACTCTTCAGGGTACACCGACGGCCCTCGACCTCTGATTGAATCCCCGTTACCTTCGGCTGAAAGCTACTTTGACCACGAAGACGTCACCGCTGGTTTCGTGCTGATCGAAGTTTGGGAGAGTGCGTGGCGTCCTCTGCAACCTGCTGCCAGAAGTCTGCAACTGTGGATCAGAAAACCTCATGTTCTTTTCCAACCTCTGCTCCGGTCAGCCATGGTCTCAGAAGAAATTCACAAAAATCTGAAGCGTTCCTGTACCTGTTACGAAGCTTTTGCCGCCAGTCTCGCTATCGGAAAAATTCGTGAGAAGGATCTACGGTCATTACACCGCCCCACTGTCCCTGTTCGCAGATAACCGGCAGATTCGGCATCCACACTCAACCGACATTCTTTACCTTATTTTCCCCACCCCGCTTGGCCGGCTGAAGGCCCCACCCTGCGTGGTGGTAGTTTTGATTGTAACACCTTAATCCCCACCCCAAGAACCCCCCCCCCCTTGCATGGGGTGTAGTGCATGTAATTTATAATTTCAGGTTGAAGCTTCTCCGGCGCGGCGTGCGGGTAAGCCCACGCTTCCTCGCTCGCCCTCGTCTCCGACCGGGATCGGTGTCTTCACACCGACTAGGTGAGCCACTGCACACTCCTCTTTGCTGAAATTTCCTTGCTTGAGTAGTATTGTATCTTAGTGCCGTCGGTGGTAAGTGGAGTGCCCGAACTCAAATTTGCTTGTGAATGAATGATTATCGCGGGTGAGTTGTTAGTGAACCGTTAATACCCACGCCCTCGGCGTGCTGGCCGTCTATGAGAGTGGACATCCTAGGACCCTTGAGAGGTCCAATCCTAAGCTAGCCAACCCTCGGAGCAGCAAGGGCCCGTCCCGGACCCTCACCACTATCACCGGTTTGCCTACGGGCATAAGAGTGCGCTTAGCGGGTGAGTCCGCCTGAGTAAAGTCACCGGTTCGTGCGTTGGTTGCTTGCTAGGTCCAAGGGTCATTTGATCATGTGAAGAACCCCCTAGGTTGTGTCACATCAAGTGGTATCAGAGCAAGTCATTGACTTGTCTCTATCAAGTCAAGTCCATGGGCACGCTTGCATTAGAATTCTCATCAGATCATTCCATGCATTATCCACCTCCCATTGTCATTGAGTCTACAGACCAAAAAGCCCCAATTCCCATCATATCCCAAGCATACCTACCTAATGGGAGCCCCACAGAAATTGACTTCATCTACATGGTAGAAGATAATTGGGTATCCCCCGACATTGTAGCCACCCTCTCTACGACCGGACAAATTGTGCACAATGGAGACCTAGTCTTCATTGAATTCCATAAAAGGTTTGGAGAGACCAAATACTTTGATGGAGCTTGGTGTCAAATTGGAACTTTGGAAGGCCCTTGCATAATCCTAGGGAAACAATGGCTTGATGAACGGAATACCACCTTCCACCCATTGCGTTGGTCTTGCCTACTTCATCCCCCACATCTCCCGGGAGCCTATGGTTTCAACAACCTTTTGTTCCCTCACCCACCGGGGCCCCATACCCGGCCACCATGCCCTCTCAACCCACTTCGAAGAATGAACAAGGTCATGAGTGAACATGAGGAAAACCCGGCCCACAAGACCAAATCCCCGAGATTGGACACCAATCCAAATCCCTTCCCCACAATCAAGGAAATTCATACTCCTATCAATAAGGAAGAAGGACATCAACTCATCCCCGTCCAAACAAACACATACCTCCCCAAACCACTCAATCTCATGCAAAAGGTGGTGACCCTAGGAGAACTCATCATCAAATGGCTCGAGCAAAATCCCATCCCTCATACCTTGTACTTTCAAAACCCAACCATGGAGCATCCTTTCCAATTAGCACCCATTAACTCCTATCACACCACATTCCAATCCTACTATGAGGTAAATAGTTGGGATGATCTCATCAAGGGTTTAGAATGGCAACTAAAGTTGACTTGCTTATTGACCATAGGAGAGGCCCACCCAAGAAGACTTAGTCTCATCCACCCATGTGTTGGTTCTATCACCTCAGTCTACACCATTGGTTGCTACACTAGTGACCTCCTTCTCATTCTCCCCATGGATGAAGAACCCATCATGGTCCACTCCACTACCATTAAGATCCCAAGTACCTTGACCGACTGGCCCACTAAAGATCTTGGTCCAGTTACCTTGGGGAAGGATGACCCACCATGCGTGGACCATGTGGACATAGAGTTCCTTCCTCTAGGAAGCCCAGTCCATGACCCCTTTGATCCCTTCCAATGGGAGTCTAGGTACCCATGTAATACACCCACCTTACCCACAACTCCCCTTTCCCTACCCCAACCAACCATGTTGGACCAAGAACACCTCTTCCAAGACTTGGGCCACACAAAGGGAACCATCACCATAGACAACATATGCCTAGGAAGCAAAGAAGACCCCCTCTCCATAATGCCCACCTTCCTAGATCCTTTTGACCCTTTCACATGGAAGTTCAAAGGCCATCCCACACCCATACACATGGAAGTCATCTTTGGGAAAGGAATGCATAAGTCTTGGCATAACACATCACTTTGCATGATTCATAAGACGGGTCCATTCATTCACAACACCCACATGTCAAGTAGGAAGCATGAATGGACCATTTTTGGATGTAATGGTCCACCTCCATTCATCATGAGTCTTAAGCATGAGAGTTCCATATTCGGATGTAATGGGCCACCGTCATTCATCATAAGTCTTAAACATGATAGGAGCATTCACGGATGTCCGGGTCCCCCGGCACTCATCACACCCATACATGAAAGGGACACATATGGATGCCCCGGCCCTCCCTCACTTCACATTAGTCATACACATGTCAAAGGCATCTACGGATGTCCGAGTCCCCCGATATTTATCACCACTTTGCATGATAGGGCCACCTACGGGTGCCCCGGCCCACCTAGGTTGACCGAAGTCTACACTGCATCATTACATGATAGGTCTACTTTTGGTTGCCCCGGTCCCCCTTTGCATACCACACACTTCCCACCCACACCGCACCGTAGCTCAAGGCATACTCATTCAAGCAAGCATCTAGCAATGGGCGGTGAGGGTCGTAATAAGCGGGCAAAAACTCACGAGTGGCACTTCGAATTCCAAGAAGGCAACCTCACGATGGTGGTTTTGGAATGGCTCTACCTTAGGGCCACCTCCAAATCGAGGGCACGAGGACTTGGACCTTCCATGTTCCAAGTGGCTTTGGCAACCTGGCTTATGGGTTGGATTTACTCATGGGATTTTGGGATATACCTCACTTTTCATGTAACGGATCTAGCACCCTCTAAGGGCACCGCGGTAGATCCTAGTGAGCACCTTGAGCCTACCCCCATCTTTGTGAGCGACACCCTCAGAGAGCTTCCACATAACAACTTGAGAGCCCGACGTGTGCACACGGAAGCAATACTGGGCAAGCAAGGTACTATCATCGGCAAGAGGGTGTGTCCAAGCCACCTTGAGGAGTTGAAGCGTCGTCCCCTGGTTGCGAACGTGAGGTTGAGTTTGGAGGTTGAAGCTTGCTCGGAGTTCCGTCGGAGGACCTCTTCTCCCCCCGGTGGACTCATACTCGACGGAGTCGAGTTCTTTGCACCCCAGGAGTATGATGAGAACATCACCTCCTATTTCATCAGGCATGGTCTAGTCATTTAATTTTGAGTCCTATGTAATTTTTATTTGAGTCATTGATGTAATTTTCATTTTATTTGAGTCATTTCCCTACGTCTAGCATTTATTTTCCTATGTTTGAGTGTCATTAGATTGTGTAATGTGCTAATTGGGCTCATTTCTTTGGGCTTGGCCCAATGAGCTCTCCTACCCCTTCGGTTATTTGTCAATGAGGCTTTTGTCAGGGTCTTTTGTAGAAATGTGGGTTTCCTATATATAGGACCCCATTTCCTCCATTTGAACTTAATCAATCAATGAATGAATCAATGAAAAATGCCATTTGAGAGTCCAAAGCTTAGTTTAGTGGAGTGATTCCAACATTTCTTGGGTGAGATGCCCTAGGGGAGAGATTCCCCACCCTTCCCTCTCTTAATCTCTCTTTTTCACTCCACTTTCTCTCTCCTCAACACCCAATTCCGAATTTGCTTCTCTCTCCTCCCTTCCCCAACCACCTCCACTAGCTACCCACCTCATTTAAGACCCTCCACTTCCCCAAGCCACCATTACTCCACCCCCTAGTCCCAAGGGAGCTTCCACCAATCCTAGCTCCACCTCCCAACCCCCAACTACCCCACCCACTTCCCCAAGCACCCTTCCCACTACCCCAAGCACCCATTCCCTTCCCCAACACAACTCTTCCCATTCCCAAAGCCCCACTAACCACATTAGTCCATTTTCAAATTTTGGAGAAAGATCTCTCCTTCTCTCTTCCCCACCCATCCCAAATTCGTAGCTCCCCTCTCACCCACTGCAAACACCACCTTCTAGACCCCATTCTCCCTCATACACACCTTGGAACACCCCCTCCAAGACCCCCTTACAACCAGGGGTCACTCCTACACTCATCCACCCCCATTTCCCCTCCCACATACCCCATTCCCCCCCGTCATCTTCAACCTACAGTTTCAGTTGCAGATCAGAAGAAGAGTACCGACTTGCAGAGGTGACCACGGCTTCCTCCGGGCGATTCTGAAGGCCCATGATACATCCGTGGAAGCGTCTGCCTGTCCTCTTCGACACCAAAGTGGTTTCGTCTTCATTGGAGCTCGGGGCTGTCCAGGAACTCTGTTCTCCCACGACTGCGCGGAACCCTCCCTGCCAAGCATCAGAACCTGAGAGATCACTCTGCCACGACGAACCCTAGCGGATTCAGGCTGAAGCCCCTTCATCAAAGTTCTTCCTCTGCTAGTCTTCTTCCAAGATCAAGAAACAGAACCTCATTCGGCTGCCGGAGGAAGGAGTTACGAATTTTCTCCCCCGAGCTCTCCAGTTCTGTCTCCTACTGTCTACTCCGACCAGTGCCAACTCTTCAGGATACACCGACCGCCCTCGACCTCTGATTGCAGCCCCGTTACCTTCGGCTGAAAGCTACTTTGACCACGAAGACGTCACCGCTGGTTTCGTGCTGATCGGAGTTTGGGAGAGTGCGTGGCGTCCTCTGTAACCTGCTACCAGAAGTCTGCAACTATGGATCAGAAAACCTCATGTTCTGTTCCAACCTCTGCTCCGGTCAGCCACGGTCTCAGAAGAAATTCACAAAAATCTGAAACGTTCCTGTACCTGTTACGAAGCTTTTTCCGCCAGTCTCGCTATCGGAAAAATTCGTGAGAAGGATCTACGGTCATTACACCGCCCCACTGTCCCTGTTCGCAGATAACCGGCAGATTCGGCATCCACACTCAACCGACATTCTTTACCTTATTTTCCCCACCCCGCTTGGCCGGCTGAAGGCCCCACCCTGCGTGGTGGTAGTTTTGATTGTAACACCTTAATCCCCACCCCAAGAACCCCCCCCTTGCATGGGGTGTAGTGCATGTAATTTACAATTTCAGGTTGAAGCTTCTCCGGCGCGGCGTGCGGGTAAGCCCACGCTTCCTCGCTCGCCCTCATCTCCGACCGGGATCGGTGTCTTCACACCGACTAGGTGAGCCACTGCACACTCCTCTTTGCTGAAATTTCCTTGCTTGAGTAGTATTGTATCTTAGTGCCGTCGGTGGTAAGTGGAGTGCCCGAACTCAAATTTGCTTGTGAATGAATGATTACCGCGGGTGAGTTGTGAGTGAACCGTTAATACCCACGCCCTCGGCGTGCTGGCCGTCTATGAGAGTGGACATCCTAGGACCCTTGAGAGGTCCAATCCTAAGCTAGCCAACCCTCGGAGCAGCAAGGGCCCGTCCCGGACCCTCACCACTATCACCGGTTTGCCTACGGGCATAAGAGTGCGCTTAGCGGGTGAGTCCGCCCGAGTAAAGTCACCGGTTCGTGCGTTGGTTGCTTGCTAGGTCCAAGGGTCATTTGATCATGTGAAGAACCCCCTAGGTTGTGTCACATCACATAATCATCACTCTAGTATCTTTTGCTTATGAGCAAGTACTTCGTGAATTTCTGTGGAATATCAAGCAAGAAAGTCATGTACAAGAATGTCATGTCGTGCCGTGGATTTTCACTTATTTATAAAGAAAGTACTCCCAGTGCAATACGACGCCAGTAGCATCATACCCCATGGTTTATAATAGTATGTTTCCGACAAACAGCCGAGGGGACTAGCATAGAGCCCTTCAACACAATCAGTGCTTGATCTCATCTTCAAGTATAAATCAAGTTACTTCCACGTATATAACAATAAAGTATGGCCAAGAATGTAATAAGTTCAATAAACTCATGATAATAATAATCAATGAATGAACGCTTCAATTTAGATTATGAAAGATCAAGAATGACTTATACTATGTTATGCTTATGGAAATAAATCGACAGCATAACGGTAAATTTCTTACTTTCCATCAATTAAATTAGTCATCTTGAATCAATTTGGCAAGTTCTAGACCATCATTAATCCATCTAGAACCTTGGAAAATCAACCCTTGGGTCAAACCTCGGGTTAAAATACTCAAGTGTTGTGACGGTCAAAGACTGGGCCGTTACATTAACGTGACGCTCCAGTATTGGGCCGTTACATCGGTTGGAATCCAGAACAGTAGAACAAACTCAGTACAATGTGACGGTAATGTATTGGGCCGTTAGATGAGCCTGACGGTCCAATCTAGATCCGTTACATTGTTAGAACCAGAAACCATCGATAGTGCAATCTAAACAATGGGCTTTAATGGTACAACCAACTCGACGTCCTAGTGGGAATCCCAGGCTCGCGGAGAATTACGGAGGCCTTGAAACAAGATTTCCTATTCCATTGGAAGGAATATCTAATAGAGAGGTCCTCAAGTTCAAGAATAATATTCCTATAGTGCAAAGTGTGAACTAATGGACAACATATCGGAATATGCGCCATGTACTTAGAGAAATTGACTCTATAGACAGGAAGAATGTGTAACCATGTGAAACCATGATAAAACTCCGTCAATATTTAAAAATCATGATTTAAATACAAAACTATAGAATTTTGACACATGAAATTAACATAACTTAAAATAACTCAAGATGCCTTAATCATGCAATTTCAATTATGAATCAATAAGTAAACTTAAAATCATGATAACAGGTCCAAACTTAGCTATCTAAGTTTAGTTATAAGTAAACTTAACTGGTTACCATTCTACCTCGGGCTGACAGAACACAGGGCTCTGACGGTCTAACAAGAGCACGTCACAGTACTTGTGACGGTTTATCGAGGGGCCGTTACAGTAGTGTAACGCTCTTGTTATGGTGCGTTAGAGACAATAGAGCAGTAAAAAAAATACAACAGAGTGTATGATTTTTTATCGTAAGGCCGTTACAGTCATGTCACGGTCCTACCTCAATCCGTCAGAGCTTCTGCTGACAACAAGAGATAAGAAGACCTATCGTTTCAACTTACATCATGTCTGGAAATCATATATAAACTTCCATTGTGATCAAATGAAGGCTAAACTAATAGCATGCATGGGTTTTCTGTGAATTTGACAAGAAAGTTCCTTTTTAACTTAGTTAGGGCTAAGAATACACATGTATGCATGATTCTACTAAAACATGAAATCCATGATCTATAGTGCATGAAATCAAATCAAATCAGAGGGATTTTAGAAAGGCGTGCCCTAGTTCTTCTTTTCCAGTGAGTTTCCAGTAAATTTGGACGCTTCAATCTCCTTGGTTGGTTGATCTCCTAGCACGAAATTTAGAGAACTATTAGTCTAAAGTATACTAAACAAAATCTTCTAAAGAACTTACCCCGAATTATGACTCCTTACCTTGATTCTTCATGAGCCAAAAGTAAGGGTCGCTCAGTTCAGAACTAGGTCATATTTATAGGGTTTTGGCTAGGGTTTGAAGATTAGATCGATTCTAGAGTCCTTAGTTGGCCAAAACCTGATCCCTAAGAATCCCTAGTGACTTTACACGTTCTCTCAATTAGGTATCTTGCAAATAGGATCCCAAAGATCCAATCTTTTTACAAGTTCTTTACTTTACGGAATCAGCAGGGTGTAACGGTCGTGTATAGGTGCGTTACATGGATGTAGCGGTCGCCCGATAGACCGTTAAATTCAACGTGTGCAGAGTTTCAATTTAATAAAACTCTTTTATTTGTTTATCCACATAATTATCTTATTAAGTGGTATTTATCCTTAAAATCCGTGAATAAGCTCAATAATCTTCTAGAATATGGGCCAATCTTGATGGGCTTGGTCCTTAAACCTTTTGGATCATATTTAGATAGGCTAGGTTAATTATTTTAACACAATTGGGCCTTATAATGACTTATTAATCCAATAACTTATTTATTAATTTATTTAACCCTTTATAAATTCTAGAAAATTATGAAATAAATTCAGAAATTATTTATATAAATTTTGGGATATTACATATATAATGGCAGCCAAAACGGCGCCATTTCTACACTGCTCATTTCTAGTTTTCCCAGAGCCTATCTAGTTCACAGAATGGGCGTCCTTCAGTGAGGGCGCCAATTCTGAATATAATGGCCGCCCGAAGGGTGCCAATTCAGTAACCTGTGGCAGCCCTTGAGGCGCCAATTCCACCTATATTCCCGACCTATCTCGTGATTTATGCCGATATAACCATAGTTCATTTCTTACATAATAATCTGACCTTGAACTCCATTCATGAAATCTACCTTATGTTCCTACAATGGTTAAACCCTTGGAATTCTATATTGGCTATAAACGAGAGTGGATGTCGAAAGAAATACATGACACAATGCTGGCATTAATGGGGCCCGATCTGGTCTTGGGAGGAGCACCCGAAAGTACTTGTGCCCATGAGAGCTATATTGATGACGGTGTTTAAGCATTACACCGAAGTACTTGCTTTCTTAACTTGAGGCATTCCACTCACTCTCTTGTGACACTACTTACGTGGTTGACTTGACTAGTGTGGCCCGGAATGGGTAAAGTACTTGCTTGAATGAAATAGCCAATTTCTTGTGACACGTTGTTGTCGAGGGTTTTTTTCTTTATATTCCGATGACCGGGGTGAAGGTAGGAATACCGTTGGGAAAGGAAAATACGAGAGTTTGATATTTCTCGGGCATTCTCCCTTACGGTCGTATGCCTTTCACGGTGGTACCGGGCACTCTCCTTTTTATGGAAAGCCAAAAAGGGTCGAATGGCACGGGAGTGTTGGGGCATAAGTTAGCCGGACAGGGTGCGGGCGTGCCAGTCGATTTCTCGACAATCACCCATGGAACCAAGGGTTGGCCGGGGAAGCGCCACCAGGACGCGGCACGTGGGCTCGAGAGGTTGGGTGACACATGGATCGAGGGGGTTATACGGGTGCGAGTGCGCAGGCGATTGTGGGAATCATGTATTGGACGTCTTTCCCCACCGACCGCAAGCGATCGGTGTTTATTTACATCAGATTGAATCCGAACACCTTTGTTCTATGCTAAAGAGAAGCTTGTTTGTATCTGAAGTCCTGGGCGGAGAGCAGGGGGTACTCGGCAGCTGTGGGTTTGCACTAGACAGGGCGATGTTGGATGGGGTCAGAGGGGCTGTGGGTTTACACTAGGCGACATAAAAAGGGGCTGAGGGCCCGAACGCGGATGCGAGCACATTCGTTCAAATGGTAGTATGATTTCTGAGGGCTATATAGCTTTATAGGAGGGCCACAGGGGCTGAGGTACAACAGGCGCAAGCCCCGAGACAATTCCGACATGATGGTCGGTCCCCGGGTCAATGCGTGATAAAGCGAGTATCCGCATATTTTTACAGAGGGTTCCTCACGTGGCATGGGCCAGGTTTGCTTTGCCAAATGAGGGGCTATGACTGGATAGCTGGAGGAAGCATCAGGTTGGTGTCTGGGTGAGGGTCGATCACGGCTCGAATTTAGCTGTCGAACATGGCCTCGTGACTGCGGGGGAGAGTGACGTCATGGTGCGTGCGTAGTTGCAATCGGCGGGCACGCGAGGGGAAATCCCGGCCTTAGGGGGTGTTCACCCTTGTCATAACATCGCACACATGGCGGGGGTAGACTTGTGTGTCATGGTGGAACACCGTGTGAGGGAAGTACAAGCGACATACCCTCGGCGTCCTTAGCCGACGACCAAGTCACCCACACACAATTCTCCTTACTCGTTGCCTGGAGCCGCTTGAAACTTGGAACCTTTGATTGCTGGAAGCCTTGATTGTTGTCTATCTCCCCCCCCCTTGAGCTCCTAAGGGGCTTTTATAGGGAATTTGGAAGGTCATGAAGAGTTTAGGCGGGCTAGGGTGAAGGGTTCAACCTAGCCCGGGTAAACCCTTGGGGGAAAGGGTTTAGGCGGACCAGCCCAAGGGGCTGGTCTGGGCCGCCTAAACCCCTCCCCTGGATGGGGTTTAGGCGGACCAGCCCAAGGGGCTGGTCTGGTCCGCCTAAACCCCTCACGGAGAGGGTTTTTTCTTAATTAAAAAACCATTTTTTTTACCGGAATGGGTTTAGGCGGACTAGCCTCAGGGGGTGAGGATGGTTCGCCTAAACCCCTCCCCCAAAGGGTTTAGGCGGACCAGCCTGGGGGTCCAGGCTGGTCTGCCTAAACCCCATGTTGTGCCCCTGTGGTTTTGATGTCAGCAAGCACTATGAGTATGAATGATTGATCACCATGTGTTTGCATATGAATGATTGATTGAGCATCTTATTTGTGGCTTTGATGTCAGCAAGCACTATGAGCATGATTGATTGATTGATTTGAGAATGGGCACAATCATCTCATTGCATCTCATCGCATTATCTGTTCTCTGCATCAGGTTCATTCAAGTTCGTGCACAGCTTGCATTGGTGCATTATTTTTAGTTGCACGCCACATAGTCAGTGCATTGATCATCTCGTGCATATCTCTAGTTGATGCATGTTTGCATGTGTTAGCCAAAGTAAGTGCACTCGTTTGGACCATGCATACACTAAGTCTGCACGGCTGCTTTGACAACTGAGCAAGTCTATACATCGCCGCATGATATCAAGTCTATACACTCTTTACCATGCAATCAAAGTCTGTACACTCCATTGCTGGTACGAGTGGTTAAGTTCATGCATCATCACTCCAGAGAGTCTGTACATTGGTGTCGCATGCACACTAAGTCCATGCACTCCTTGATGGCATGCCCGTGCATTCAGTATCAATGTGCACACTTTACTTTATGCATACTGCATTGAATTGTCTCGCACATACACTAAGTCTGCACACGACTGCCTTGATGTCGTAGCAAGCCTATACATGATGCATTCAGGCTTAAGCGTCACGCACAGAAAGTCTGCACCTCATTTACACATTGCACTATAAGTCTGGTCACTCGTCGATAGCATGTCTGTACATTCATTCCCAATGTGCATACTTCTTCATATACAAAATGCATTACATACATTCAAAGTCTGTACACTCGTGGATGATGTGTTCGTGCATTCATTCTCGTTGTACATACTTTCTTATATGCACACTGCATTTTGTGCAAGAAATCTGTACAGGCTTAGTTCAAATATAAAACTTACTCGATGCATCCTTGTCTTTTCCTTCAGATTGATTCAAACTGATAATATGTTCAACCTGACAGAACATCTGTTTAAGAAGCTTAAGAAGGGCACGTGATCCAAGGATGGAGGTCTAACCCTGATCGTGACACGTGGAACCATTGTGCTGGGATACCGCCACGTGGACTAAGGCCTCTGGGCGGGAATCATTAAAAGCACACGCCCTACCTCACTGCTCTATAAATAAGAAGCTTCTTCCTGAAGAGGAGAGTGATCAAAGTAGGAGAACTTATCTGAAAGAGCAGAAGCAGAGAGAGAGCCTGCACGATCCATAAGAAGAGAAAGAGAAAGAAAAAGAGAGAGAGAGAGAAATAAAGAAGTTGCAGAAGAATAGAGAGAGAGCTTGCACGATCCAGAAGAAGAGAGAAGAAAAGAGAGAGCAGAAGAAGAGCAAAGGAGGAGAGTGTTCGAAAAAGAAAGAGTGAGCAGTAAAGAAGAAGAAGAAGAAGAAAGAGAAATCAAGAGTTTAGAAGAAGAAGAAGAGAGTCTTCTAAAGCTTTGTCTCTACTGGACCGTGGATCAAATCTAGGCCAATCAGCTCTTTGAGAGCCATTTTATGTTTTATCGTATACAGCTTTCTATCGCTGTGATTTCCCATTTCTTGTTTTTCTCTTACACTCTTTATTTCAAGTTGTTTGTCAGCGGAGCAAGTTGTGACGCTCAGCGGGCGGAGGTGTGGTATCCTCTGGACGGGTAAAGTTGTAATCCCCAGGGTTGTAGAGGAGGATTCCTCTGGTCAGCAAGCTGTGTTGCTCAGCGGGCGAGGTGGATACCTCGGACAGCAAGCTGTGATGCTCAACTGTTTGTAGACAAGCTGTGAGGCCCAGCTGTTCAAGCTGTGAGTCAGCGGGAAGCCACACTCGGGTTTGAGTGTGGGGTGGACGTAGGTCTGTGGACCGAACCACCTAATTATTCCTTCGTGCACTATGGTTTGAATGCTTACTGTTTGCTTCCGCTAGATGAATGCTTAGGCTCGATCTGTCTTTCTATGTCCAGTGAGCCAATTGACTACACGTCCATTGTTTGATTAAACGCACCAGTCTTTCAGATTCGATTGAACTTAGTTCGTTTTAATTCCGCATCTCTGATTGTTATAGTTTTTAATTGGAGTAATTTTTTAAGGGGAAATTCATTCACCCCCCCTCTGAATCCATCGCATAGATCCCAACAATTGGTATCAGAGTGGGTCTCTGACTTTCCAGATCCAACGATCTGCAGAGGATCCTACTAATTTCGTTTTGGTGCTTTACCATTTTATGTTCGGTGCGATTAGGGGTAATTCACTCGCTTGGATTGTGTTTGATCTGTGTTCTATTTAGAATCCTTATTCTGTCTGAGCATGGAACTCACTATTGATCCTCCGAAGTTTGAAGGTTCGGGTTTTTACAAGTGGTTTAATCAATTTAGAGAATAAGTGATGCAGATTAATCCAGATCTGTGGATAATCATTGCACACAGTTCTTATGAAGTTCCAAAGGATAAATCCTTATGGAAAACTTCAGACAGATTAAAATTCTCTGAGAATAAGAGGGCCCTGGACCTAATAAAAAGGGCGATAAATATTGATAAATTTCCTGGTATAGTCAAATGCTGCTGTGCCTCTGAAGTGGTCGAGATGTTAGCAGCCAGCAGGGGCCGGGACAAAGTGAAATGCCTTATGGCTCTAGATGAAGATCAGATTCAAATTGAAGAAACTTCGTCACAAGTAAACTCTGACATTGTTAACTTTTCATTTGAATATTTGGTGGCATTGAATGAACAATTATTGATCGAGTATGACAGAATTAAATCTGAGAAAAGGAAATTGAAAAGAGAGCTGGACATGTTAAAATCTGAAGATAAGAACCTGAATAATAATTCAACTGGAGATAAGGGTTCGTGCAATGAATGTGCATTCTTAAAGGAATTGATCGAAGACTTAGATTCTGATGATAATATGCAGAAAAACCTAATCACTTCCTTGAAAGAAGAAAATGATTCTTTCCTAGCTCAGAAGAAGAAAAACGATCAATTTCAAGATAAGCTGATTGAAGAAAACATGTATCATAAAGACCAAAATAAAAAACGAATGGTTCTTAATACTATTTTCTCTGAAAGATGGTTGTCATTTGAAAAAGGAAAATCAATTGTGAAGGAAAATGAGAACAACAATGAAATAAAGGTTCAACAAGAAAATGAAACTCTGAAGAACCTGAATGATGCTTTACAACAGTAGCTAATTGCGTGTGAATCTGAGCTAAACAAATACGAAGCTAACATTGTGACTCTTAACTCTGAAATTGAAGACCTAAAGGACTCCTTGTCAAGATTTGTAAAAGGAAAGATTAATCTGAATAAATTGCTTGGAGTAAATGTGAATGTCCAGAAAGAGGGATTGGGTTACATTCTAATTACGAAGAAGGTTGAAGGGAATCAAATGAAAAATGTTTTTGTTAAAAGCTCAGAACAAGATAAAGCTTCTACTTCATTAGTTTTCCAATTCACTGTTCAGAGAACTTAAAATGAGGATAAAAACTTGAAGAATGAAAGTAATCAGAAAAAGGCTGGAAGTAAAAGGAAAACCAAACTCTCAACTATTGCTATTAAGGCCTTTTCTGACTCTGTTAGACCTCATGATCAAGTGCATAGTACAAAACATTTCCCCATCCAGTCACATGCACACACAAGAATCACCTCATGTCATTACTGTGGCATATCTGGTCATCATATGCATGAATGTAGAATAATGGTTCAAGATGAATTGAGTGCTAAGATTATTCATGAAAAACCCCATGCATTCAATAAGAAGAAGAAGATCCATTGCCTCCAGTGTGGGAAGCTGGGCCATGTTGTAGCTCACTGCTGGCATGCCCAGGGAGGAAAAAGGAGTTCAAAACCTGAGAATATCCTTGAGAACAAAATTGTCTTTAATAGAAAAACTCCTGTATGTTTTGAATGTGGTAAAGTTGGTCATCGAGCCTTTGAGTGTTGGCATGTTAAAAGAAATACCAATTTGCATGGTAGAAATATCTTAATGAATGTCCACTCACAAAAATTTCATGTTCATCCTGTCAAAAGGAATTTGAACTCTGCCATTAATTGTCATTATTGTGGGAGAATAGGACATATCATGAATAACTGCCATGATTTGAATTTTGATGATAGGAAGACTTGGAAACCCTGGAGTGCACCTGCTAGAGGTGTCACTCAACTAATAAGACCCAAGAGTCTTTGGGTCCCCAAATTCGTAAATTGATCTTACCTTGCAGGTGTGCCTTGGAAGTTGATGAATAAAGGGGTTAATAATCCAAGGCACTCAAGAATGAAACCCCCAGGATTGCACTATTCAGGCCAGTTCTAAAAATCTGCTCTAAATTCTGTTATCAGAAATTGTTTGCTTCAGATGCTTGCATATCAGATTAATCTATCTGTGCTTAATTGAAACCTTTTGAAAAATTGATTGATTTCGCATGATGTTCTTGCTGATCATGACCAGTCTCGTTGCATAGTGCATATATATAGTGTGATGCATTGCATATCATCTAAATTGAAAAATCCAAAAAGGAATAACTCATTGCATCTAGACAGGAGGAGTATTTGAGTCTCACTAGTCGTTCACCTCTTGAACCCTTCCTGTCTAGCTATTCGGTTCACTTTCATATTCATGTGTGTTGATTTCATTCTGATTTGAGAGTTGGATTGTTTGAAAAAAAAAGTTATCCTGTGTCAGCCTGTCATTGATTTCTGAATAAAGAATGCTCTGGTGTTTGAACAATTGTTATGCACAACTGAGTGTCATATGCATGCTTTGCATAGTTGATGTTTCAAATTGATGCATGTATTGCACTGAGTATAGATAGTTGCATGTCTTGCATATAGTCCGTGCATCTTGTGTTCAAATAGCATGAAGGTCGGTGCATCATAATGTCAGGAAGAGGGTAGTAATGTCTGAACTTGGTGTGTTAGGTTTTCATTGAATACACTGCATTCAGTCAGGGAGAGTAGATGGATGTCTTTCAGAAAAATCATTTAATAAGATGACCCATTGCATCCAGGCAGGAGGAGCATTTTGACCTATTAATCCTTTTCAATCCAGACTTTTCATGTCCAAATATGTGAATTCCTCTCTTGCTCCTATGTATTTCACTCGAATTCTTCTCTTTTGACTAATCAACTGCTGAAATCCTTGAAAATCTGTTCAAATTCGTTCATAGCAGAATTCTGTGATCTGGTGTGGATAAGTTGTTCAGTTGCATTGATTGGACTGAGTTGACAAATTTAAGTTGTGTACCTTGTTTATATGTCTGAAACTTGAGAAGAAACTTCTATCATACAGAGTTAAGAATGTCCACTAATTCAAATTGGTATAAGCCATTAATTCTCGGATTTGAATTTGAATGATTGAAAGTATCTGAATTATAAGGTTTAATAATTTTTAATCACCCATGTCATAAAATATCTAGACTCATTCATCTGAATTCTGAAAATATGCGATCAAGGCTACTTTGGTAGAGACACATAGCATGTGTATTGTTTTTAAACATTAACCTGAAAAATGTTGACTAAATTGAAATTTTAAATTCAGAGCAATGACTTGGTCACTGAGAAACTGGATACTCTATCAATGAAATAGATTAATTCTATGTCATGAAGTACCATAGCTATCTCTGGTGAAAATCTATTGAAAAATCTGACAGAGCAATAGCACGTCTATGTTGAGTAACTGGGGAGTCTGGCCTCTGATCAAGGTGTCTCCTCATGTAAAAAGACACTTCTAGTGCTAACTCTGCTCTCAAAGTTGAGATGTAATGAAAGTTATCACACTGAGTAACTGGGTCACTTCACCTAAGATGTGTTGTGCCTCACGTAAAAAGGTGTTGATCAACTTAAATGGCTCAGGAAAAGTATAATGTGCTAATCAAAATAAAATGTCTTGCAAAAATAGTCAACTCACATTCTCGTAAGGGTGTTTAATCTCAATTCTACTATGTGTGACTCTCAAAGGTGTCATTGAGAGTATTTGAGTAAGTTGGAGGATGTTTGATCTGGAGCATTGCTTGATTAGCTGGTTAATCCTTATTAAAACTTAGTTTCAGATATGAGTAATGAATTTAATTGACAGATTCAGTATACATCATGCTTAAACCAGGTGGGTAATGTAGGTTAATTCATAACCCCTTATTATAGGAGAGTCTATTCTTGCATGGACTTATAACTGTGGTACTCGCTATATAGTAATTTCTTCTGATCAGGTTCACCTCTGACAACTTGATCATTCACTCGTTGGTCACTTCTTGCTCTATGACTGTCATATTTTACTCAATCTCCGCTGAACGATTCTTGAAAAATCATGTGCCACTCTTCCAGTGATATCACTCTATCTTTGGCTACAATTACTTCTTTTACATAACTAGTCTCGTTTTACTCTCCACACTGTTGGAATCTTCCATCTTGTTTCTATAACCAGTTCTGGTTCTGTGGACTTTCCACCTGCTTTATTCTGCCCATACATATGTGAGGTGCCACAACCATTATTGTTTTGGATTCCTTGTGATGGTAGATTTCAGATTGCTTCATTGGTTAACCAGAGTTCATTCCTGCACGTAAGAAGGAGTTCTGCGTCATCTGCATTTAAGGGGAGAGTAGTCAAACATTCGCATTGATAGGGGGGGTTCTTATATTTTATTCTTCTAGTGCTCATCCTACATACTTCATTTTGGGGGAGAATAGCTCTTGTGCCATCATTTGTCAAAGGGGGAGATATTATCTCAATCTTTTTATACCTGCTTAATTTTTCTCTCTCAAACTATTTTCTTTTTGATGAAGTCAAAGGGGGAGAATAGTTTGGGTATGTGTGACTCATAGTGTTGCCATCATCAAAAAGGGGGAGATTGTTGTGCCCCTATGGTTTTGATGTCAGCAAGCACTATGAGTATGAATGATTGATCACCATGTGTTTGCATATGAATGATTGATTGAGCATCTTATTTGTGGCTTTGATGTCAGCAAGCACTATGAGCATGATTGATTGATTGATTTGAGAATGGGCACATTCATCTCATTGCATCTCATCGCATTGTCTGTTCTCTGCATTAGGTTCATTCAAGTTCGTGCACAGCTTGCATTGGTGCATTATTTTAGTTGCACGCCACATAGTCAGTGCATTGATCATCTCGTGAATATCTCTAGTTGATGCATGTTTGCATGTGTTAGCCAAAGTAAGTGCACTCGTTTGGACCATGCATACACTAAGTCTGCACGGCTGCTTTGACAACTGAGCAAGTCTATACATCGCCGCATGATATCAAGTCTATACACTCTTTGCCATGCAATCAAAGTCTGTACACTCCATTGCTGGTACGAGTGGTTAAGTTCATGCATCATCACTCCAGAGAGTCTGTACATTAGTGTCGCATGCACACTAAGTCCATGCACTCCTTGATGGCATGCCTGTGCATTCATTATCAATGTGCACACTTTACTTTATGCATACTGCATTGAATTGTCTCGCACATACACTAAGTCTGCACACGACTGCATTGATGTCATAGCAAGCCTATACATGATGCATTCAGGCTTAAGCGTCACGCACAGAAAGTCTATACCTCGTTTACACATTGCACTATAAGTCTGGTCACTCGTCGATAGCATGTCTGTACATTCATTCCCAATGTGCATACTTCTTCATATACAAAATGCATTACATGCATTCAAAGTTTGTACACTCGTTGATGATGTGTTCGTGCATTCATTCTCGTTGTACATACTTTCTTATATGCACACTGCATTTTCTGCATCAAGTCTGTACAGGCTTAGTTCAAATATAAAACTTACTCGATGCATCCTTATCTTTTCCTTCAGATTGATTCAAACTGATAATATGTTCAACCTGACAGAACATCTGTTCGAGAAGCTTAAGAAGGGCATGTGATCCAAGGATGGAGGTCTAACCCTGATCGTGACACGTGGAACCATTGTGCTGGGATACCGCCATGTGGACTAAGGCCTCTGGGCGGGAATCATGGAAAGCACACGCCCTACCTCACTGCTCTATAAATAAGAAGCTTCTTCCTGAAGAGGAGAGTGATCTAAGTAGGAGAACTTATCTGAAAGAGCAGAAGGAGAGAGAGAGCATGCACGATCCAGAAGATGAGAAAGAGAAAGAAAAAGAGAGAGAGAGAAACAAAGAAGTTGCAGAAGAATAGAGAGAGAGAGCCTGCACGATCCAGAAGAAGAGAGAAGAAAAGAGAGAGCAGAAGAAGAGCAAAGGAGGAGAGTGTTCGAAAAAGAAAGAGTGAGCAGTAAAGAAGAGGAAGAAGAAGAAAGAGAAATCAAGAGTTTAGAAGAAGAAGAAGAGAGTCTTCTGAAGCTTTGTCTCTACTGGACTGTGGATCAAATCCAGGTCAGTGATCTCCTTGAGAGCCATTTTGTGTTTTATCGTATATAGCTTTTTGTCACTGTGATTTCCCATTTCTTGTTTTTCTCTTACACTCTTTATTTCAAGCTGTTTGTCAGCGGAGCAAGCTGTGACGCTCAGCGGGTAGAGGTGTGGTATCCTCTGGACGGGTAAAGCTGTAATCTCTAGCGTTGTAGAGGAGGATTCCTCTGGTCAGCAAGCTGTGTTGCTCAGCGGGCGAGGTGGATACCTCGGACAGCAAGCTGTGATGCTCAGCTATTTGTAGGCAAGCTGTGAGGCCCAGCCGTTCAAGCTGTGAGTCAGCGGGAAGCCACACTCGAGTTTGAGTGTGGGGTGGACGTAGGTCTGTGGACCGAACCACCTAAAAATTCCTTCGTGCACTGTGGTTTGAATGCTTACTGTTTGCTTCTGCTAGATGAATGCTTAGGCTCGATCTGTCTTTCTATGTCCAGTGAGCCAATTGACTACACGTCCATTGTTTGATTAAACGCACCAGTCTTTCAGATTCGATTGAACTTAGTTCGTTTTAATTCCGCATCTCTGATTGTTATAGTTTTTAATTGGAGTAATTTTTTAAGGGGAAATTCATTCACCCCCTGATCGGGTGAGCAAAAATCATCATCGTGAGAATCATTGAGCGCTTGTATGCTTGCGGGTCTAAGTCCTAGGGTCATCTCATCATATTTAGTGGTCTTTGGGCTGTGCCACATCACCCCCCCTCTGAATCCATCGCACCGATCCCAACACCCCACCCCAAGGGGGGGTTTAGGCGGGCTGGCTAGCTTCTTTCATTAATTAAAAAAACCCGTTTTTTGTTTTACGGGGGGTTTTAGGCGGACCAGCCTCTGTGTGAGACTGGTCCGCCTAAACCCCACCCCGGGGGGTTTAGGCAGACTGGGTAATGAGAGAGAGAGGGGGGCGGTCCCCACCCTATAAAATCCCATTTTTTATGTTTTCTTCCTAAATTAAACTAAGAAGAAAAGGATAGGTGCTGGGAGGATACGTGGCACCTTGTGAGTGTGTTGACTGCCGAGGACCGCTCCCCCGTGCTGTTGCTTCGTGCTTCCGCGTGTACCTCCCACGAACTAGTACGGACGAACGATGTGAGCCCTTCCCCCCGGATTAGGGAGTCGGACAAACAGAGACTGAGAATCAGACGAACTAGGACTGAGTGGGGCCGTGGGGCCACCGGGCTGGAGAGAGGGCGTGGCCCCCCGGGGAGTTCGCCCTCCCTTGGGGGCGCGGCCGCGCCCTAGGGTGAATGGGCCCCAGGTAGGCCGCAACCCCGAGGGATGGCCCCCGGGGGTCTTCTTTTGTCATCTGGGAGTGTCCTTTGAGGGACACTGGGCTTCGGGATACTGGGATGGCCCGTGGGGGCCGTTGTTCTTTGAGTCGTAGTAGCCGCTTGCAAGGTGTTCGGGTAAATGTCCAACACACCCCGGGTTGTCGAACGGCTTGGGTAACTGGCTGAGGGGCCTCAGGATGGGCCTTGGGCTGAGGATGAGAGCTCATGGGAGCTATGGAGGGGAACTTTGGTATCATGGGCCATGCCTTGGGTTCCATGCCACGTTGCACGGCGGGTTGGCGAGGTATCCTCGGGTTGGCCCGAGAGCTGAAGATATGTGGCTCATTGCCACGTGTCTGAGGGTCGAGGGTGGCCCCAGCTTACTAGGGGTTCGTTGTAGAACCCAATTAGTGTGCTGGAATCATGGGGCGGCCCGTGGTTTGGTGTAGAAGGGCTGGAATATACGCGCCCACAAGGTGTTCGGAAAAATACCGAACACGCGTGTGCGAGCCGTATATGCATGCGACGGGCCTCCAAAGCCTGTGCTTGGCCTAGTTAGGTCTCCCTTTGACCTTGAAGAGTTGGAAGTAAGTGTCTTGGGGTGGGCCCTCCACCCTTTCACTGGATGCCACATGGCATGGATCGAAGTCGGAGGGCCCTCGGGTTGGCCCGGGCGGCCATGTGGAGTACGGACAAAGCCCGTAGTTGAGTGGCGGGGATTGGCCCCGGTCAGTCGTCCGTGTAGCCGCATGTCACGACAAACTGGTTAAGGCCCCTGGTGGGGTCCCGGGAGTTGTAGGGATAGCCGGGTAGCTCAAGCCTTAAAGGTGTTCGGGAAAATTCCCAAACCCTTATTTCTTATTATTTTACTGGGAAGTCATCCGGGTACAACAAATGCCCCCCACGGGGCGTGCGTTGGAGGCGGAGACGAGGGCGTACGGCCCGTGAGCCCCCTGTTTCGGGCTATTGTAGTTGTATTTTTGACACTTCATGTGCCTTCGCTTTGTTATGTTGTACATATTGACTTTCTGGTGTTCTAACCATTTTGGTGTGCCTTGTCTTGTAGCTATGGCACGATTTGGCAGAGATGAGCAGGTCCCAAGGCGTGTGGCTCGGGAGGAGAACCACTGGGTGCGACGGACTGAGTGACCGGTGCGCCCTATTGGTCCATCGGTGGTTACTGTGGCTAGTGTTGGGCAGCTCGATTCGGGGCATACAGCAGTGGCCGAGGGTCCCGTCGACGAGCGTGGCAACGGAGTTGGGACCGTAGAGGTGGCCCGAATTTTGGGGGAAGGCGGTCTGTATACCTAGGATCGGAGCGAAGGCTACCCCATGGAGTTCCCCCTGGACCACCATCTGTTCGAGTTTATCAGGAGCTATGTCCCTCCTGGTATGAAGGAGGATGACACGCAGATTCTGGGAGCCCGTCGCCGGCATGAGCGGGCCATTCTGATGGGCAGGGACAGCCTGCATGGCGTTGCATTTTACAGCTATCCAAGCTTTTCTGAGGACTACTAGAGGCAATGTCAGTTTCCCAATGCTAAGTGCCGGGGATTCTTTGGCAGAGTAGAGCAGTCTGGAGTCAGAGTTGGGCCGATAGGCCTTGCTTCTTGGGACCTGCATGGGCACCACTGTACTGAGACAGAGGGGACAGTCGGGCTAGTGTTGGAACCTGCCAGTCTGTAGTATGCTGGGGAGGGCAATGACGACCACAACATTCTGGATGGAGTTATGCGGTAGACTATCGTCAGTTGGTACAGTCAATGGGCAGTGATCCCTTCACACCGGTACCGTCAGGGGGCCACCGAGTGGCTGATGGGGATTGTGCACCATTACGGGGTGCTACTGGACAAAGCAGGGATCAAGTATGCGGTGACTGCTGTCACGCCCTAAGATTTTAATACAGCAGAAGATACTCCCGAGAAACGTGAACAGCCGACATGGTAAGCTTATTGCAAGCAAGAATAATCAGAGCGCAAGACAATCACACACATAAGATGCAATTGCACATCAATTTAATCAACTTTCACTTCCATTAATACTGATAAAAATTCAAGTACATAGACTATTCCAACTTACTTAAATCTATTTGACTATATAAAAAGAAAATTACATGAACTTGATCTAGACATCATTAACTTCCTAAGTCTTCACTCTCAATTTTATGAGACTCTCATTCGCTCTCGGACCCATCACTTTAATAATTCGAATCCGAATCTGAATCACTTGCATCTCCTGAAAAGATTGGAGAGTAGGTAATGAGCACGCTTGCCCAGTAGGTATCTTCGCATCAACATGAAGGCAATATTAAAGTGATTAGCATTTTAGCTCTAAAGAATAAAGTAAAATCATGCGAATGTGATAAATCATGTAAATAAACCAAAGTAACAAGACATGATCAAGTTAAGATATGATTGAGCAAGCATGATCAAGCAAGAATGTAATTATGGCCTTTCATGAACAAGAATGTAACGAGAATGTACTAGAACGTCATGTAACAAGCAAGGAAGTACTTTTTCACTTAATAGCAAGTACTTCATGAATTTCTGTAGATAATTCATTTCATGAGCCATGGATATTTCCGTGGATTACCGTGGACATTTCACTTATTTATAAAGAAAGTACTCCCAGCATAATACGACGCCAGTAGCATCATACCCCATGGTTTAAATAGTATGTTCTCGTCAATCAGCTGAGGGGACTAGCATAGAGCCCTTGAACACAATCAGTGCTCGAACTACATCTTCAAGTATAAATGAAGCTACTTCCACGTATATAGCAATAAAGTTGGCCACGCATGTAATAAGTTCAACGAATGTTCAAGACTTAGCGTCAATAAGAATGCACCAAATATAGATTCATGAGTTCAAGAAATGTATAAGAACTAAGTTATGCCTTGGAGAAAATTTGACAGCATAACGGTACATTCTTTATCTTTCACAATTTATCTTAGATATCTTTGAACAAGGTTACAAGTCCTAGACTATCATTAGTCAATCTAGGATTATAGGAATATTAACCCGTGGGTCAAACCTCGGGTCAACAGTACTCAAGAAATTTAGCGGTCAACAAATTGGGCCGTTATATTGACATGGCGGTCTAATATTGGGCCGCTAGAGTGGGCTGAATCCCGAAAGAAATTGGTTTGGACTCAGAGAACTTGGCGATCAGATACTGGACCGTTAATGGGCTTTAGCGGTCGAGTATTGAACCGTTAATGGACAGAATTTCAAAAAACGTCGGTAGTGCTTTCTAGATAATTGGGCTTTAATAGTACAACCAGCTCGGCGTCCTAGTGGGAGTCCCAGGCTCGCGGAGACTTACGGAGGCCTTGAAATAAGATTTCCTAGTCCATTAGAAGGAATATCCAAATGAGAGATTATCAAGTCCAAGATTGTTTGCTTATAGTGCAAAGAGTGTAACTAATGGTCATATACCGAGATATATGCCATGAACTTATAGAAATGACTCTGAGATAAGAGGAGAATGTGTACTGTAGTAAACCAATGTTCAATCTCGTTAATGTAGCGTTTAAACCATAATATAATACAAAATTATATGGTTTTTTGGCATGAAATTATCATATGCTTAAAATAATCCTAAGTACCATAAAGAACATGAAATCACTGTTATAAATTAATAATAAACACTCTGAGTAAATACATTAAAATAGGTTGATATAAATTTAACTAGGCTTATTTATAAGCTAAATGGGCTGCTCTTAAATCCGCCCCGGATTGACAGAAAATAGAACATTGGTGGTCTATTATAGAGCCGTTACAAAAAGTTGGCGGTTTATCGTAAGGCCGCCAGAGGGACTTTAACGATCTATTTCTGGTCTACCAGAGGTTTCATAGAAAAACAAGTTATAGAGTGTCTAGCGGTTTATCGTAGGGCCGCTAAACAAGTTTGGCGGTTGTCATTGAGGCCGCTAGAGAAAGTCTGACAGTAAATTAAATAAGAAGAAACGAATGTTTTAAAACACATCATGTTTTGAAATCAACATATATATATAAACTTCCCTATCATGATAGAACGAAGATTAGGCTAACAAGATACATGGGTTTTCTGTGAATTAACAAGAGAATTCCTCTTAACTTAATTAGGGCTAAGAATATGCATGGATGTATACTAGATGCATAAAACATGAAATCTAGTAAAACAAGAGGGCTTTTATCCCTAGAATGCTATTTTAGCCGTTCATGAGATGACCTACCTTTGTCCTGGACCTTTAACTTTAATTTTAAGGCTGGATGCTGCCCCTAGTTCCTTGCACTTCTTTTGACAAATCAGCAACTTCACGTTGCCCTAACTCCTTACTCTCTTGACCTATGGACATGAAATTTGGAGGGTAAGAATAAGATATTAAGGGGAACAAAAAGTTCTAAAGGATCAGGTTCTAAATACCTCGATTTGGTTCCCTAATTCCTTGATCTCCACTGAACTTTCGCACAATTTCCTGGGTCGCTAATGTGGAACTAGCAACTTTGCAGGCTTCTATCTTTCTGTGTGCTTGATCTCCTAGCACGGATATTTAAGGGATGTTAGTCCTATGTATTAGGAATAAAAACTTCTAAAGAACTTACCCAAAATAATACCTCCTTACCTTGATTCCACGCGAGCCAAAGTAAGGTTTGCACAGGCCAAATCTGGGTTCTATTTATAGGGTTTTGCTAGGGTTTCATGGATTAGATCAATTCTAGAGTTCTTGTTTGCTATTAGCCCGACTTCTAAGAGTTTTAAGGATGCTTACTAATCCTCCCAGCTCGGTCTCTAGGAGATAGAATGCCAAAGATCCAATCTTTTTACTCTTTCTTCCATTCACGGAACTAGTAGAGCTTAGCAGTCGATTAATGGGCCGCTAACGGGTATGTAGTGGTTGCACGATAGATCACTAAATATCCGGGCGCCGAATTTGAATTTAATTCAAACTCTTCTATTCTATTATCCCCTTAATTATCTAATCAAATTTATCCTTATATTCCGTGAATAAATTAATTAACCTTCTAGAATATGAGCCAAACTTCATGGGCTTGGTCCTTATATTTTTGGGATTTTATTTAAATAGGCTAGGTAAATTGGTTATCATACTTGGGCCTTAGTAATGATTTATTTAACCCAAAAATTTATTTATTAATCCGTTTTGGTCTTTTAAAAATTTCTATAAATTCCTAGAAAACTCTTAAATACTTCAGAAATATTTTATGAAATTTTCGGGGCATTACACCCTCCCCCACTTAAGAGAATTTGGTCCCCAAATTTAATTCATGGATTTATGGAGAGTGTACTTACATTCAAATAGTTCTAGAAATCTTTTGCGCATAGCTTCTTCGGTTTCCCATGTTTCTCCTGCCTTTGTCCACTGAATCTTGACCACATGAATAGTTTTATTCCTAAGTTGACGTACTTCCCGTTCAATAATCTTGACTGGCTTTTGCTCATATGTCAAGTCCTTCTTAATCTTCAGACTGTCATAAGTGATGACATGGAAAGGATCAAGAACATATTTCTTGAGCATTGAGACGTGAAATACATCATGGATTTCAGAAAGTTGAGGGGGTAAATCAATTCTATAAGCCACTTCACCAACTCTCACCAACTCTCTCTAGAATTTCAAAAGGACCAATGAATCTTGGAGTAAGCTTGCCCTTAATGCCAAATCTTCGAATACCTTGACCTGGAGAAACCTTAAGATACACATGGTCTCCCACTTGGAACTCCAAGTCGCGCCTTCGATTATCAGCATAAGATTTCTGCCAGTCTTGTGCTATCTGAAGCCTTTCCCGAATCAACTTTATCTTTTCTGTAGTATCCCTGATAATATCGGGACCTAGAAACTATCTCTCCCCTACTTCATTCCAGCATATCGGTGATCGACAGCTTCTTCCATATAGAGCTTCAAATGGTGCCATCTGTATACTAGCTTGGTGGCTATTGTTGTATGCAAATTCTAGTAGGGGCAAGTGGTCATGTCAACTACCTCCAAAATCAATAGCACAAGCCCTTAGCATATCCTCAACTACCTGGTTTGTCCTTTCAGTCTGGCCATCAGTTTGTGGATGAAATGATGTACTAAAGTTTAGTCGGGTCCCTAATGAATGTTGTAGACCCTTCCAAAACTGAGATGTGAATCGAGGATCTCTATCTGATATAATAGTGACAGGGACACCATGTAATTTAACAATTTCCCTTATGTATAATGCTGCTAGAATATCCACATACCATCGACTTTTTATTGGCAGAAAATGTGCAGACTTAGTCAATCGGTCTATGATTACCCATATACCACCGTGTCCTCCTCTTGTTTTAGGTAAACCCATGATGAAATCCATCCCTACACTTTCCCATTTCCATTCGGGAATATTTAAGGGGTGTAATTTACTTGCGGGTTTTAAATGTTCTGCCTTTACTTGCTTACAAGTGAGACAGCGGGACACGAAATCTGCCACTTCTCTTTTCATGTTAGGCCACCAGAAGTTCCTTTTAAGATCTTGATACATTCTTGTACCACCAGGATGAATGGTGTACTTGGAATTATGAGCTTCTTCCAGGATCAGTCTCTTAGTATCAACATGATTCGGTATACAAATTCGGCCCTTGAATAGCAACCTTCCATCATTGGCAATAGAGAAATCCGGCCTATACTCTATATTGGTTTTGATCTCCAACAATACTGGATCGTTGTCCTACAGCTTGACCATATCTTCTATTAATGTGGGTTGAGTTCGGATGTTGGCTACAAAACAATCTTCCTTCTTTATGTCAACATCTAAATTCAATTGGGCAAATTGAGGAATGAGATTTGTCATACTAATCATAAGACTCGATAGCTTTCCTATCGATTTTCTGTTGAGTGCATCGGCTACAGCATTAGCCTTACCAGGATGATATTGGATAGCAAAATTAAAATCTTTAAGGTATTCCAACCATCTTCTTTGCCTATATTCAGCTCCTTTTGGGAGAATAAATATTTCAAGCTTTTGTGGTCCGAATAGACCGTAAATTTCTCTCCATAAAGGAAGTGACGCCAAATTTTTAAGACAAATATAATAGCCGCCAATTCTAAATCATGCACATGGTAATTTTCTTCGTCACGCTTCAACTGTCTTGAAGAATAACAGATCACCTTCCCATTTTGCATAAGAACGCACCCTAGGCCAATGCCAGATGCATCCGTATAGACTTCAAATCTACCACCCTCAACGGGCAATGATAATATAGGGGCTGTCGTGAGATGTTCCTTAAGAGTTAGGCAACTCTTTTCATAGTCCTTCGACCACACAAAAGGATTTTCTTTTCTTGTAAGTCTTGTCAAAGGAACGGCAGTCTTAGAAAAATCCTTAATAAACCTCCTGTAATACCCAGCTAGACCTAGAAAACTTCTTACTTCTGACATAGTCGTTGGCCGGCTCCAGTTTTTGACAGCTTCCACTTTATAAGGATACACAGCGATACCTTCTTTTGAAATGATATGGCCAAGAAATGAGACTTCCTTAAGCCAGAACTCACAATAAGAATGTCATCAATAAAGACGACTACAAACTGGTCCAGATAAGGCTGTAAAACTTTATTCATAAGTTGCATAAATGCTGCTGGGGCATTGGTTAATCCGAACGGCATTACTACAAATTCATAATGACCATAATGGCTTCAAAAAGTAGTTTTGTATATGTCTTTGTCTTTAATTCTGAGCTGGTGGTAACCCGACCTGAGGTCTATCTTGGAAAAATATTCTCCTCCCGAAAGCTAATCAAAGAGCTCATCAATACGCGGCAACAGATACTTGTTCTAAATTGTGAGTTGATTCAGTCGCCGGTAGTTGATACAAAACCTAAGCGATCCATCCTTCTTCTTGACAAAAAGAACTGGCGCACCCCAAGGGGATGTGCTAGGTCGTATGAATCCCTTGTCTAATAATTCCTGAAGCTGCTTCTTCAATTCCTTAATATCTGTGGGGGACATCCTGTAGAGAGCTATTGAAACAGGTGCTGCTCCGGGAACGAGTTCAATGGAGAAGTTCACTTTCCTTTCGGGTGGTAAACCGGGTAGATCTGATGGGAATACATCAGGAAACTCATTTACAATTGGGATGTCTGCCAAAATGATCTCCTTAGACTTGGTGACAATTACGGAAGTAAGAAAAGCTTCACATCCTTGCGAAATAAGTTTGCAAGCGTGAAGAGAAGAAATGATAGTAGAGTGTTTCCTATACTTGATACCAAGGAAGGAAAATCTTGGAAGGCCTGGTTTGTGAAAGGATATTATCCTATTCCGGCAATCTATGTAGGCATCATGGTCTACAAGCCAATCCACCCCTAAAATAGCATCGTAGCCTTCCATGTCAAGGCATACGAGGTTTGCAGGCAAATTGTGACCTTCTACCCTTACTTCACAATTGGGGTAATAGTTTGTGAGTTTGGTTCCAGGTCCTGAAGGTGTAGTAATAGCAAGGTCCGAAGGTAAAGGAACTGATGAAACGGGCAATGTCTTTACAAAGGCGATAGATATAAAGGAATGAGAAGCACCAGTATCGAATAGTACAAAAGCAGGATGGGAACAAATGTGAACAGTACCTTCCCTTAGCCCATCATTTGGGGGCACTTCTTCACCTAAAATAGCATTGAGACGAGCCTGTCTCTTACACCCGTCACTGGATGATTGATCCTTCATGAGAGGGCAGTCTGGCATGCGATGCTCCCGGCTGCCACATCTTAAACAAGCGTCGAGGTGCTTCCAACATTCCTCTGCCGAGTAGCTGAACTTTTCACAAAAGGTGCAAGCCGCCATGACTTGCTTTTCCTCCTCCTTGACTTTCTTATTCTTCTAGGAGCTACTCCTACTCCCATTCCTTGACCTCTTCCTGCTATCACGGGGTTTGTAGGGCTCCGTGATGCTAAATTTCTCCTTCTTATTACGCCGATCCGACCGTCGGCTTGACTCTTCACCTTTGTCCTTTAATTTTTCGACCTTTTCTAAGGTCCTCTCACAGAGATACGCCCGCTGGACCATCTCCGCATAGGTGCGGATATTTTGAGTCTCGAGGTGCTGAATGAAATCGGGTCTTAACCCGTCCATAAACCGATTGGCCTTCAATAAATCGGTACTAATTAAATGAGTTGCATATGGTGCTAGCCTGGAAAATTGTAATTCATACTCAGCAACTGTCATCATTCCCTGACATAGAGAAGCGAACTCCATAGCCTTTCTCTCCTTAACATGTTCTGAAAAATAATTGGCACGGAATAAGGTAAGAAAACCTTCCCATGTATGTGGTGCGTCAGCTGGTGGTGCCAGAACTGACTTCCACCATATACGTGCATCTTTGTTGAGTTGAAAGGTAGCAAGATGCACTTTTTCCTGGTCTGTACATTATATGACGTCAAATATTCGGTTCATTTCGTCGATCCAATTCTCGGCCTCGTCTGGGTTTGAAGAACCATAGAAACGTGGAGGATTTAAGCTTCAAAAATTACGATGCAAGTCCCCAGCTCTTGCTCTTGTGCCCGCTTGGGCTATCGTTTGCAGTGCCTGAGTGAGGCCATCAACAGTCTGCTGCATACCATCCCAGTCTACGCGATGAGCCATTCTAACAATAAGGTACTGGAGAGAAATAACAAGTTGTTATTTCCCATGGAATTTTTGAAAGGAATTAATCTAGAGCTAATTTACTATCTTATCCCGGGCTCTACCCAATTCTCACATGGGTGGGGAAATTTCTTCCTTAGTTCATAGGTATGGGTCCTTAAACCTTGGACTTATCCTGTGACATGGCTTTCTCCCTAAGTCCTTATACTTACGCTCTGATACCAACTTAACTGTCACGCCCTGAGCTTTTAATACAGCGGAAGATAATCTCAGGAAATGTAAACAACCGGCATGGTAAGTCTCTTGCAAGCAAGAATAATCAGAGCGCAAGACAATCACACACATAAGATGCAATTGCACATCAATTTAATCAACTTTCACTTCCATTAATACTGATAAAAATCCAAGTACATAGACTATTCCAATTTACTTAAATCTAATTGACTATATAAAAAGAAAATTACATGAACTCGATCTAGACATCATTAACTTCCTAAGTCTTCACTCTCAATTTTATGAGACTCTCATTCGCTCTCGGACCCATCACTTTAATAACTTGAATCCGAATCCGAATCACTTGCATCTCCTGAAAAGATTGGAGAGTAGGTAATGAGCACACTTATCCAGTAGGTATCTTCGCATCAACATGAAGGCAATATTAAAGTGATTAGCATTTTAGCTCTAAAGAATAAGGTAAAATCATGCGAATGTGATAAATCATGTAAATAAACCAAAGTAACAAGACATGATCAAGTTAAGATATGATTGAGCAACCATGATCAAGCAAGAATATAATTATGCCCTTTCATGAACAAGAATGTAACGACAATGTACTAGAACGTCATGTAACAAGTAAGGAAGTACTTTTTCGCTTAATAGCAAGTACTTCGTGAATTTCTGTAGATAATTCACTTCATGAGCCGTGGATATTTTCGTGGATTACTGTGGACATTTCACTTATTTATAAAGAAAGTACTCCCAGCGCAATGCGACGCCAGTAGTATCATATCCCATGGTTTAAATAGTATGTTCCCGACAATCAGCCGAGGGGACTAGCATAGAGCCCTTGAACACAATCAGTGCTCGAACTGCATCTTCAAGTATAAATGAAGCTACTTCCACGTATATAGCAATAAAGTTGGCCACGCATGTAATAAGTTCAACGAATGTTCAAGACTTAGCGTCAATAAGAATGCACCAAATATATATTCATGAGTTCAAGAAATGCATAATAACTATGTTATGCCTTGGAGAAAATTTGACAGCATAACGGTACGTTCTTTATCTTTCACAATTTATCTTAGATATCTTTGAACAAGGTTACAAGTTCTAAAGTATCATTAGTTTTTTTTTAAAAAAAATAGAAACTAGATTCCCAAAATGTCGTTTCACGGTGCACCCGAGTACAAGCACCAGTCCCCTGGTGAATCCTTTCAAGTTCATAAAAATACGAGGAGCCCTTTAAACACGAGGCCAGCTTCTTACCCTTTCCATGGTTAAGAGCCATCGTTGCCTACCCCTGCATTTTTCTGAAATCTTGCAATAACAAAAATCACAGAGAAGTATGCCAATTGTTCACAATAGTCTCGATGCATCCGTCATGCGACTTCATCACAATCGAATCAAACACGGCACAGATGCCATTGCACAAGAACTTCTTCCGCTTGCTTCAGGGTGCCCCAGGAAGTAAGCATGTCTGTGAATGCAAACTATTCACCTACCATCCAGTTGCAATAATACGAGATAATCTGTCCATGCCAAGCACGACGACATTTTACAGGAACAGTAGCTCTGTTTGTTATAAATCAAAACCTCCAAGTAGAAAGTTTCGGGGTCCAAAGTTTATGGAAGGACTTCTCATTTTGATTCCATCCACAGCAGTAGAATTCCCATAAGCCTTGAAACACTATTTCGTTCTGGTATCACAAACTGGATAATCATGCTGGCAACAGGAATGATGGTCATCATAGCATACTGTTGATTCAAGTCCACAACAGCTCCATGAAAGGCAAAGTCCAAAGATAGTCCATGTGCTGCAACATGTGCTTCATGCTGGGCAGTATGTCAACAAACTGCATTTTGTAGGGCTAGGATTGGGTGATAGAGGAGGGTTTGGAGTTGTCTTTGTAGGGAAAGACGGCAACATGTTAATGCCACAAACACCAAGAGAATCCCCAGTATTCCGAAGCATGTGCATGTAGCCATTAATTCCCCACCGCGATCCCCAAGAATTTTTCACAATCTAGTAATCAGTACCATTTTCTGAGCCATAACCTACTATCAATACATCATGGTCTAAAGAAGTTGAACATGGACCACTGAAAATTCCCTTTGAATATAACTAAAATTGTCTCTCGCTACCACATATACCGACACTCACAGGTTGTTTCACAACAGCCTGGAGTAGTAAATCTTCATTATTAGCAAGAACATCAGTGTAACCATTAATCGATACAACATGTCGACTTAGCTTGTTCTTAAGGCAAGGCTTTTCTGCACCTTGGTATGGGTAGTCCTCCTCAGTATCAATCCCACCATTTTCTATGACCCACTTAAAGGCATAATCCATAAGCCTTCCATTACAACCAGTGTTATATGTTTTGTCACAGTGATACAATTCCTGTTCCGAAAGGCTCACAAGAGTTCTTGTCATAATCTTGTTTATTCCTTCAATGGCACCAGTAGCTGAGAAGGCCCAACAGTCACCACAGCCACCCTGATCCTTCGCCGATGTCACCGCCCCCTTCCCCCTCCAATCCACAGCTTGGGGCACCTTGTCATTGGATCCCGTGAATAAGGTCTTGTTGCCGCGTCACTCGGGAGGGAACCAAAGCCCAAGCCCGAGGCGGGTGGCCTGGAACTCCTGATGGGTAAGGTCGGTGAAGGTGTTGAGGGCGAGGGCGAGGGCATCAGCCCGGGCATTGTGGTCCGCCACGAAGGCCGCGTTGTCGGTGAAGATCTGGAGCCGACGTCATCGATCCTCCTGTGAGGTGTAGACCTTCCTGTGTTCTCCGCACCACATGTCGAACAACTTGGACACGAACGCGGCATCCTTCGTGGAGGTGGCGGTCGATCCGAAAGCGAGGTGGAGGGACGCGAGGATGAGCAGGTGGAGGAGAGCACCCACGGGAGACGCCATGATAGGGAGCTGGAGAGCGACAGATGGTACCTTGAGAAAGGATGGAGAGTTTATGAGAGAGATAGATAAGTTAGGTGAAACAACTCATTAGTCAATCTAAGATTATAGGAATATTATCCCTTGGGTCAAACCTCGGGTCAACAATACTCAGTAAATTTAGCGGTCAACAAATTGGGCCGCTATATTGATATGGCAGTCTAATATTGGGCCGCTAGAGTGGGCTGAATCCAGAAAGAAATCGGTTTGGACTCAGAGAACTTGGCGATCATATACTGGGCTGTTAACGGGCTTTAGCAGTCGAGTATTGAATCGTTAATGGACAGAATTTTAGAAAACGTCGGTAGTGCTTTCTAGACAACTGGGCTTTAATGGTACAACCAGCTTGGCGTCCTAGTGGGAATCCGAGGCTCGCGGCGACTTACGGAGGCAAATGAGAGGTTATCAAGTCCAAGATTATGTGCCTATAGTGCAAAGAGTGTAACTAATGGCCATATACCGGGATATATGCCATTGTTGGCACCGACTTATTTTCTTGAATTAATCAAGGATTAAGCATAGGGAAATACCCCCTAAATAGAGCAAAATGGCACATCGCCAAAGCTGCTCTACCAGTCGAGTTGAGCTTGAAAATCAAGACACTTCACCGGGTCAAGCGGCACAACATGACAACCGGGGATCGGCCTTGAGCAAACAGCACTATGCTAGCCAATTTCCTGACAACCGGGTCAGTTTTGGGATTCTGAACAACCTGCTGTACCTTACGGCACTCTGTGAAGATTCAGGGATGATCCCCGGACACCCTGCATACGGTATCACACCACCAAGGCTTCAACAACCGGGTTAACTCGGGACTCAGAACAGCCTGTCGCATCATACGATTCTTCGCCAAGGAGCGAGGGTCACCCCGACCACCAGACAAACGGCATCATCATGTCGATGCCCCAGTCACCGGGCCGAACCAAGTTTCCTAACCAGCTAGCCGTGACCCACGGCAACATCAACAATCGATCGGGCCCACCCCCGATCACTCAGTCTGCGGGTTTCCCCGCATTCAACACAGCTACCCAAGTCGACTCGGGGGCGCCCTAACTACAGGCCATGCCATGTGGCACCCAGCAACGAGGCCGGGGTCTACCGTTGAGTCACCTCCCTCCAGCCCTCTGAAGTCAAAGGAAGACCCATATGGGCCAACCACAAGCTTCAGGAGCTCACAGTAACCTTATACGGCCCACACACGCGTGTCGGGAATTTCCCCGAGCACCTGGTAGGCGTGTATGCTCTAGCAAGCCCGAGCCCAACTTGGGACTCCGCAGCAACCCATCGCATCATGCACCACCCTCGTGCGCCCTCGCACGCGGATCGACATGCACGGTCTTTTGGTAACCCAGTCAAACCTCAGCCAAACCCTCAATTAAACCCTCAATCAAACCTCAGTCAAACCCTCCAGTCAAACCCGCCTAAACCCCCCCTGGGGTGGGGTTTAGGCGGACCAGCCTCACCCTCAAGGCCGGTCAGCCTAAACCCCCTAGGGGGGGTTTAGGCAGACCGGCCTCACCCCCAAGGCTGGTTCGCGTAAACCCCCATTCAATTAAAAAATTTAAGTTTTTTTTAAAAAAGAAAAAAATCAGAACCGGCCCGCCTAAACCCCACTGGGGTGGGGTTTAGGCAGACCAGCCTGGGCCCCCAGAATGGTCCGCCTAAACCCCCTGGGGGAGGGGGTTTAGGCGGACCAGGCCAGCCCCCTGGGCTGGTCCGCGTAAACCCCTTCCCCCTCTCTCTCAGCCCGTGTAACCCCAAGCACTATTTACTTGGGTTTACGCGGACCAGCTCATCCCCCATAGCTGGTCCGCGTAAACCCCTGTGACCCTTCATCTTCCCCTATAAAATCCCCCTAAGGGCTCAATGGAAAGAGAGGATACATGCATCAAGGCTTCCGGTGATCTCCAAGCTTCAAGCGGCTCTAGGCAACGAGCAAGGAGAATTGTGTGTGGGTGACTTGGTCGTCAGCTAAGGACATCGAGGGTATGTCGCGTGTACTTCCCTCACACGGTGTTCCGCCATGGCACACAAGTCTACCCCCGCCGCATGCGTGACGTTATGACAAGGGTGAACGCCCCCTCATGTTGGGACTTCCCCTCCCGTGCCCGCCGACCACAACTATGCACGCACTATGACGTCACGCTTCCCCGCAGTCATGAGGCCACCTCTGACGGCTCGACTCGAGCCATGATCGACCCTCGCCCAGACACCAGCCCGATGCTTTCTCGGGCTATGCAGTCATAGCCCCTCGTTTGGTGAAGTGAACATGGCCCGTGCCACGAGAGGGACCCTATGTGAAACATGTGGATATCCGCCTTATCCAGCATTGACCCGGGGACCAACCCACGCATTGGAATTGTCCCGCGGCTTGCGCCCATTGTACTCCGGCCACCTCGGCCCATTTGTAAAGTCCACGTGGCTCTCATATAGCATGAAACCAGCTGAACACACGTACCTATACTCGGGCCTCAGCCTCTTCACGGCGCCCGCCTCCTTCAGTCACAATGGTGCCTCCGGCACCCGACTGCCAGTCACACTGGGCCCCGAGCACGACCATCGAGGTCTCCCAATGCCCGCCTCCTTCAGTCGCAATGGTGCCCCCGACACCTCACTGCCAGTCACACCGGGCCCCGTGGATGACCATCGAGGTCTCCCAGTGCCCGCCTCCTCCAGTCACAACGGTGCCTCCGGCACCCGACTGTCAACTATTCCAGTCACAACGGTGCCTCCGGCACCCGACTGTCAACAACTCCAGTCACAACGGTGCCTCCAGCACCCAACTGTCAACAACTCCAGTCATAACGGTGCCCCCGGCACCCGACTACCAACTACTCCAGTCACATCGGGGCCCGCGGCACCCGATCGCTCAACAACTCCAGTCACAGCGGTGCCCCCGACACCCGACTGCCAGCTACCCCAGTCACAAAGGTGTCCCGGCACCCGACTACCCAACTACTTCAGTCAAAATGGTGTCCCCGGCACCCGACTGCCAACAACTCCAGTCACAACGGTGCCCCCGGCACCCGACTGCCAGCTACTCCAGCCACATCGGGGTCCGCGGCACCCGACCGCTCAACAACTCCAGTCACAATGGTGCCCCCGGCACCCGACTGCCAGCTACCCCAGTCACAACGGTGTCGCCGGCACCCGACTACCCAACTACTTCAGTTACAACGATGCCCCCGGCACCCGACTGCCAACAACTCCAGTCACAACGGTGCCCCTCGCACCCGACTGCCAGTGACTCCAATCACATCGGGGCCCGCGGCACCCGACCACTCAACTTCCCTCGCATAATGGTGCCTATGGCACCCCCACTGCCCAGACTCGACACTCTCTCATGTCGGGAATACATTGTGACGCCCCCCGGGCGCCATCTTGCTGAGTCACAGGTCCTCTGACGGACGCTATGTACACATATGGAACTACCCACACAATAATGCAATGACTCGGGGACTGTCTGTGGACGCGGATTTTTATTTATTTATTATTTGTTCATTTATTTATATTTATGGATTTATTGGCGTGCCAGTCACATGTGTGACGATTTCATTGTGCGCTCGATCTGACATGGTCAGTCGATTGTGAGTGATCGTGTCGGGACCTGAAGTCCGTCATACCATGAACGTTATGACGTTAATTACGTCCTTCCGGGGAAGGACAGCCCTTGATTAAACGCTAAAGTAAGAGGCCTCGAGAGGCAAACAGATATTCACATGCTTAACTTTAAACTTCATACCAGGGCCGGGGAGGCGGGTAAGATGATAACATCAACCACAGAAACCGACTAGATCGTGTGGTTGGCGGTTCAAAACAGTTATACTTGGTGGAAACAAGGAGATAGAAGATATTCATCACGGGAAGGCAAAGCCATGGCCATGATATAGGTTTAAAGCTTCGATCGGTATTTCGACGGCCTTTTCTCTTAATTTGGGTTATGCCCAGGGGGAAATAGACTATCACCCACGGAATGCCGAGATGAAAGCCGGGAGCTAGAGAGGCCGAACCTCCCAACCCGTGTACATATGGGCTATGGGGCAATTTGTGATTTTCCCTTTGAAAATCTAGCGGGATTCATGCAGTGGCAAGACCCCCCCTGAGCAAAAGGGTTATTCGTAAATCTGTTGTAGTTAGGTGGGGTTATGACTCCCCTTCAATTTTATCCCCGGGACATATCGGGTGATCCACAGATATCCCTTGTGTGGGTTCGCTTTGGGTATTGGAATTCATTGGGTGGTAGATCGGGCTCTCGGCACGCTCTGAATGGACGCAGGCTCTCGGCACGACCCAAAAATGGGAAGGCCAGAGCTCTCGGCGCCAAGAACAAGAAGGCTGGGGGTTCCCAACGCCAAGACGAGAGGGCTTGGGTTCCCGGCGCGACGAAGAGAAGCCAAAGGGGAGAGGGCCTTCGGCGCAGGCTTCCCGGCGCGAGGAAGAAAGGCTAGAAGAGGGTCTCGGCGCGGGACGGTTGAGGAAGGCTCCCGGCGCGACGCGGCTGCAAGGGGGGTGGCTCCCGGCGCGCTCAGCCGAAGGGGAGGAAACCTCTCGGCGCGGCCAGAGTGCAGGGCTCCCGGCGCGACGGCCAGAAAGCCAAAATCAGGTCTCGGTGCCTGAAGGATGGCGCCGAGAGCTATTCACCGTGTTTACTGTAGGTTGATCCGAGAGGTATGAGGGCGCCGGGACCAGAACAGAGCTTACGGTACTCTGTCTTGGGTTTCTGATTGATTCAGGCCAAGGGGAAGGGTTTCTTTGGGGTCAAAAATAGGTCAGGGCATCAAAGTTGAATTAGATTAGGCTTGGGCTTCATAGGAACATCAGGATCTGGGAGGACTTTGGGAAGGCCAAGGCGTAGAGAATCCCTGTCACCAGTGTCATACAGAGTCCCGGGGACAGTTTAATGTCGGCTTTCGTGGTCCTGGGAGAATTTTGACAGCATCTCCCCTGGACTCAGCATTTGCCAGGGAATGATAGACGATCACCCACGGAGTGCCGGGGTGAAAGCCAAATAGAGGGGTATTGGACCCCTGATCATGTACATGCCTGCAGCACTGCTCCGATATCCCTTTAGAGGTCAACGAAGCTTACGTAGTGGCGGAGCTCCATTGCCTCGGAAGGTTATAAAAACCGATCGAGTCCGAAAAACCTCGTAGAAAAGGGGAGGGTTATCCCCATTAATTGTCACCCCCGAGGTGCACATGATGGCCCAGGGCGTCCCTTGACATAACAAGAGTATTGATGGGGCTTCTTCAGTGGTAGCAGAGGTTTTACGACTTGGGGTTTACAGGTTGGCTTTTCGGCATGGATGGCAAGGATGCCAGAGAGCTCCCGACGAAGGATTCTCGGTGCGCTAATAGGATGGCCTGGAGGGTCTCCCGGCACACGAGGAAGAAAGAGGGCCTCCCGGCGCGCGGGGAAGAAAAAAAAGGGGGGGAGGAGCTGATCCTGATGGTTCTCGGCGCCTGAAGAAGCGGCGCCGGGAACTATTCACCAAGTTTACTGTAGGTTGATCCGAGAAGTATGAGGGCGCCGGGATCAGAACAGAGCTTACGGTACTCTGTTTTCTAGTCTTAATGGTAGTTTGGGCTGAAAGCGACGGACTCTATGGGCTCTGAGCTGCCCGAAGCATCCACTTTGAGTTGGATTAGGTCTAGAATCCAGAGGAGTATTGGGATTTGAGAGGCATCTGGGAGGCCAAAGTCTGAATACCCCTGTTCATCGCCGTTATCATGCAGAGCTTGGGGACAAACTTAATATGGTCATTCGTCACCCTGGGAACCAAGAGATAGCTGTCTCTGGCCCCAGAGGCGACTTCTGTGACATCAACGAAGGAGACACATAGGCTCGGAACCCCGGAGTTTCTCAAGCCTCAATCATTGCACAGCGCGGTTTCATCCCAGCAGCCAAGGAATAGTCTGTTCCGGGCTCTGGGGTGAGCAATAATAGTGCTACGAGGCAGAGAAAAGACACAGACGAAACTGATCATCATGCTATTGATTTACAGATAACACGGGGAATAGCAATAGGGCTTAAGAAGAAGAAGCAAAAATCAAGCTCAAACTACAGCCCATCATACATATATATCCATTCGTTTGATGATGCCCATCACGGAAGGCACATGGTCAGAAAACCCATATGAAACATCATTCTCATACCCAAACCGATTACAGGGAGAGAGTGAGGGAAAGGGGAACAGACAGATGCCGAGATATTTCGGCTACATTGCATGAATCGAGATAAGATTCGAAAGTATTACATGAAATAGAAGAAAAGAGAAAACAAACATGGGGGAGGGCGGAGCATTGACTCCTCTCCCTCCCCCGGATGCCCACCTGGAGCTTCTTCCCTGGGAATGGGTCTCTTCTCTCTTTCTTTTTCAGCGGAGGAGGCTCTCTCTCTCTCTGGTCTCTTCTCTCTTTCTTTCTTTTTGATCGATGGTCTGGCTTCTGATCCTCCGATCCTCCGATCCCCTTTTCTTTCAAAGGGGGTATGTTTATATAGGTCTCATCCTTCTGTGCTCTCGGTGGAGGGCAGTCGGTGTGTCCAGTTCCATTCGAGACATCTCCCGGCGCGACAAGTAGCCCTTCGTTGAGGCTCCCGGCGCCATTCTCAGAAGCCCAATCGGCCGGCCCATTTGGTGCTTTTAGGCCTCATAATTGCCTTGGCTCCTAAGACTTTTGAATTGACTTTCATAAGGACCGAAGGAGGCCCCTTTAATAGTGTCATAACTTTGTTGAGCTCATCTTGAGGTTCCATCAGTGGACAAACATGGGTTTAATCAGTATTGCCGTCTGAATGACGACAAAACCGGATATGTTTCATCGGCATTGTCATCCGAACGGTGACAAGACCAGACATCAGCTTCAGTCTGACAGACTTCGGCTGGGTATGTAATCTGTGGAGAGGGTTGCTCTTCTGTTCTGACTTTGTAGGAGCCCTGACAATCTTTATCTGTCGGTGTCGGTTTCATCTTTATCTCATATTACATCCATCAGTAAGCTGACATCTGGCTTACCCTGACATATCATCCGTGGATCCTCGGATGAAGCAGTAGTACAGCTCTTCTTAAAAGGCTGGGAGGTCTCATCAGTCGAGTGACTGCGGCTTCATCGGTGCTGCCGTCTGAATGACATCGGCACCGGGCATCAGCTTTGGCCGACAAAGGCTTTAGCCGGGTGAATGGTTGACGAGCTTCATCAGTGGTCTTCCACTGTTGGTCTGATCTTTTTTTTCAGTTATGCTTCCACCCCTGTTGATTTTCTAGGTGTCAACACTGTCATGAATGTCGGAATTGTCCCGTGGCTTGCAAGCAATTGTAATCAGGCTCTCATGCCCCCATATAAATGCCTTTCATGGCATATAAGTCATGTAATCTAGTCAGGAAGCGAATTCCCCTCCTCGTTGGAACCAGTCTCTCTGCCCCCAGTTATCCCTGTTGTGTTGCTGTTGCCCTGTCGCTGTTGCACGGACTAAGCCCTCCCGACGTCACGGCTCCCAAGGTCCCTGACTCTCTCTTCGGTAGTAGAAACAAAGGTATTCGGATTCAATCTGATGTAAAATAAACATCGGTTGCTTGCGACCGGTGGGGAAAGACGTCCAGTACACGAATCCCCATAATCACCTACGCACTCGAACCTGTGGAACCCCTTCTATCCATGTGTCACCCGATCTCTCGAGTCACGTGCCGCATCCTAGCGACGCTTCCCCGGTCAATCCTTGATTCCAAAGGTGATTGTCGAGAAATCGACTGGCACGCCCGCATTCCACCCAGCCATCCCTATCCTAGTCTCCCAGAATGATGAACCATACGCCATCCCTTCCAGTGTGTTCCTATCGTTCTCTCTGCCTTCTTCTCAATACCCCCGGAATCCCCGCGTGCCCAGTCAACCTATCTCGACCTTCCGTAAAAGGTGAGTCTACACCCCCGCCGCGAGGACCAAAATAACAAGTGACTCCCCGCGGTCGCAAACAACCATGAACTTACAGAAATGACTCTGAGATAAGAGGAGAATGCGTACTGTAGTAAACCAACGTTCAATCTCGTTAATGTAGCGTTTAAAGCATAATTTAATACAAAATTATATGGTTTTTTGGCATGAAATTATCATATGTTTAAAATAATCCTAAGTACCATAAAGAATATGAAATCACTGTTATAAATCAATAATAAAAACTTTGAGTAAATACATTAAAATAGGTTGATATAAATTTAACTAGGCTTATTTATAAGCTAAATGGGCTGCTCTTAAATCCGCCCCGAATTGACAAAAAATAGAACATCGGTGGTCTATTATAGAGACGTTACAGAAAGTTGGCAGTTTATCGTAAAGCCGCCAGAGGGACTTTAGCGGTCTATTTCCTATCCGCCAGAGGTTTCATAGAAAAACAAGTTACAGAGTGTCTAGCGGTTTATCGTAGGGCCGCTATGTTGTGCCCCTGTGGTCATTTGATATTCATAGTTTTGATAATGGCTAAACACTATAAGTCATTGATATTTTCCACTCTCATTTGAATGAAATACTTGATGCTTTCTCATGACAGTTAAGCCAAGGAATGGAGTGGAGATGGTAAATGTGAAAGCCTAATGATCGCGCCCAAGCAAGGATGAAAATCCCTTCAAGAAGAGTCAACACTTGGTACAAAAGAGTTGATGCATAATGAAGCATAGACAAGTCACATAGCCAAAGTCGATGCACAATGAAGCATAGCCAAGAGAACACAAGGTCAAAGACTCAGTAGAAATCCTCAAGATTCTGTCAAGTTTGATTCCACAGACGTGAATGGGCTGCTAAAGGGATTAAGGGACTGAAGGGGAGAAACCTGGGATTTCCCCAGCCAGCGGTCGACCGGCAGTCCAGGACCAATCGACCGGCAGCAGCGGTCGACCGCCCAGTAAGGGGCGGTCAACCGATTTTTCCAGCAACGAACTGATCTTCGCCTGTAAAATTCCGGTCGACCGCCAGACCCTACCGGTCGACCGCCAGCCCCGATGCAGCAATGTTTGACTTTATTTTCCACCTCGAGGCCAGCCCCTTTCCTTGTATTTGTTTAATCCTAAAGTCACCCAATCTCCCATGGATTGTGGATCTGGTTTGGGGGGTGTCTATTGACCATCCAAAGAGATATAAAACTTATGAAAGAGGGTTAGAAACCCTAGTTGATCATTTGGATCAAAAGAGATCAAGGGAGGCTTGTGGAGGCTGTTGAAGAAAGAGGGTACTGTAGCCGTGAACAGTACTTCGTGTAGAGTTCTTCATTCATTCCAAGAGATTCAAGCCTTGATCTGAAGCCATCAATCTCCAAGCAAGTGTAGAAGCAAGTAAGCTCTCAAGGGAGATTAAATCTACATCCTTAAACCTCTTCATCAACTCAAGGGGATCAAAAGGAAGATCAAAGCTACATCCAAAACTCTCTCCATCAACTCAAAGGGATTCAAGGAAGATTATCTCACAAGGACGAAGATACCATTGAAGCATCAGATTTAAGCTCCAACAATTTCAGACAAGATCTATTTCATTCTAGCATATCTCTATATCTTGTTTGAGCATTTTCATCTTATTCTCTTTCCAGTTCATTCAAACCATCGAAATTGAAGATAGTCCCTACCGATGGTTAGTAGGAAGGCAATTGGAAGTTGTCCGATCTGCAGTGTTGACGTCCCTACCTGTGGTTAGTAGGAAGGCAATCAGAGGTCTTTCCGATTTGCGGTTTGGTGCGCTGCACTAGTGGAGCCTCATCGGGTTTGGTGAGGGGTGGACGTAGGACTGGAGATTCAGTTCGAACCACCTTAAAATCTCTTGTGTTGTGGTTTGATTGTGCGATTGTTTTGTGCTAGAAGCATGCTTAGGTTCAATCTCTATATTGCTTATTCATCCTGCTAAGCCAATCGTTGTGTCCTTCGCTAAGCTAGTTATATTCCGCTATGATTCTCTTTATCTAGCTTTAAAGAGGGGTATTCTGTAAAAAGAGGGGCAGATCTATTCATCCCTCCCCTCTAGATCCACTATCCACTACTCAACAAGTGATATCAAAGCCTAATATCTCATTATGAGGTCCAACGACCTTGAGGGAAGTGGTGGATTAGCGTCCAAGAGTTTTTTACCTGAAGGACATTCAGTGAATATGCCTCCTTATTTCACTGGAACTAATTATCCTTATTGGAAACATCGCATGCAGGTGTTCATTCACGCCCAAGACTAAGAACTTTGGCGAGTGATCAGTAAAGGTCCGTATGAGCTTACGAATGATGAGGACTTGTAGACCAAAAAACAAATAAGAAAATCTACTGTCAACTGGAGTGCTAAACACATCATGCAATGCTCACTCCATCTAGTAGAATTCTCAAGAGTGGCTACCTGCGCAACTGCAAAACAAATGTGGGACAAGTTAGAGGTAATTTACTAAGGAATCTCTCAGGTACGAGAAACAAAAGCCAACATTTTAGTTTTTGAATATGAAATGTTCAGGATGAGGCCTGATGAGTCAATTCAAGACATGTATGCTCGCTTAACTGTGCTTACTAATAGTCTAACAGATTTGGGAAAGAAATATTCAGAACTGGAAATTGTGAGGAAGATTCTCAGATCACTTACTCCCGCATGGCACACAAAGGCTATCGTGGTTGAAGAATCGAGATATCTCGCAACTACTTAGGTAGATGAACTCATTGGGTCATTGATGACCTATGAGATCAACTTTAAGAACAAAGAGGCTAAGGTGCCTAAGAAAAAGTCTCTAAGTCTTAAAGCAGGACCCATCGGTCAAAGCACTTCTGATGAAGGTGAGGCTTCTGCAAGTGAGCAAGATGAGGATGATGTAGCCATGCTCACACGTAAGTTCAGAAAATTTCTGAGAAAGGAAGGTAAGAGCTTCATGAGAGGAAGGTCACAGGTAAGGAAAAGTTTCAAATCTAATTCTGACAACTTTAGGAAAACTGACAAAATTATTTGTTATTCTTGCAACAAACCAGGGCATTTCAAAACTGACAGTCCTGAAAAATTCAGAAAAGTTGATAAATGGAAGGGCAAGAAGAAGAACAAGGCCACGGTGTCCACATGGAGTGACGTGGAAGAAAGTGATGGTGGAACTAGCTCCTCGGACAAGGAAAAAGAAGATCTTTGTCTCATGGCCAGAGGTGACGAAGAAATTGAGGTAAACTCTCCTTTTAAAAATTACACCATTGATGATTGTGAGGAAGCATATATACAGCTCATGGAAAAATATGACATGTACAAAAATGAGAATAAATCATTGAAAAAGTAAATTAACTTATTTGTGCATGATCATGATATGAATGATAAGACTGCTTTACTTGAAACTGAAATTGAAGATCTTAAGAAAATCATTGAGGATTTGGAAGAGGGAAGAAAAGAAATGGCTGACTTGGAAACTGAAAATGAAGACTTAAGAAATGAGATTGATAGCATGAAGCTAAAAATGTAAAGCTATGAAAAGGACAGTAAATTGAGTAATGAGAAGTATGAAGCTGTCAAACAAGTCAACACTCAACTTCTTCAAAACATTGAAAACCTACAAAAAGAGTTGAAGGAAAAACAACAATCTTTAGAAAAGTGCGTGGATGGAAGAGAAAACCTAGATGCATTGCTAGGTACTAGAATGAACTTCAACAAGGAAGGGTTGGGTTTTGAACCAACAAACAAAAGGCCAATTAGGTTAAAAATTGTCACATTTGTTTCCTCTTCTGATGTTTCTACCTCAAAAATAACATCCAAAGGAAAAGAAAAGGTTGAAGAGGAAGCCACTGAAATTCCCAAGATGAAACCTCAAAAGCCTAAGAAAAGTCAACCTTCCCCACAGCACAGGTCAACACTTCCTTGGCCATCGCCCACTCAGGCCACCAAACAAATTCAACCTTCTAGATGCCATTGTAACTGGGTTGCACATTCATACAAGTCGACACCACCTTATTTTTGGGGCAATTATGATTCCTTTGTTCACCAATCTTAAAAGCTTCAAACCCCTAGGTGGCAAAACAGTTACTTTCAACCCAAAACCAACAAGTGGCCTCAATGGGTTAAGAAGTAAACTTCCTCAAATGCCCACAAAATCCAACAAAGAGCCTCTAAACAGAAAGTGAGTGTCAAAGCTGAAAAGAAAAACCAAATGCCTGCTCTAAGCAAACAAAACATGAATGCTAGGAAGGTTTGGATTCTAAAAGAAATGGTTTCATGTTTTGAAAATCTGAAGAGCTTGATGGGACCCAAATTTTGTTGGGTTCCAAACACCATTGCTTAATTGCTTGTGCAGGAGTGTCTTGCAGTCATGCATAACAAGTGGTACCTTGATAGCGGCTGTTCAAGACACATGACTGGAGATAGAACAAAATTCTGTTTCTTTATGGAAAAGGAAGGATGACACATCACATTTGGAGGGGACAACAAAGGAAAAATCATTGGAACAGGTAATGTAGGTAAGAACCTCTCCAACTCCATTTGTAACGTGTTGCTAGTTGAAGGTTTGAAATACAACTTGCTCAGTATAAGTAAATTGTGTGATAAAGGTCACAAAGTGCTGTTTGACTCTCATGAATGTAGAATCCTTGAACCAAAATCTGACCAGGTAAAATTTTCTGGTAAAAGAGTCAACAATGTTTACATGATTGACTTAGATGATCCTGCTCACATAAACCTCTGTCTTGCTGTACCAAAATCTGAGCTTGCATGGTTATGGCATCGTAAACTAGGACATGCTAGCTACAATGTCTTACATAAACTTTTAAAGCATTCAATGGTGAATGGGTTGCCTGAAATATCTTTTAAATAAGAAAACAAATTGTGTGATGCATGTGCCCTAGGTAAACAAACAAGAAAATCCTTCAAGGGAAGATCTGAAAATATGTCATCCAAACCACTCGAGCTGATTCATATGGACCTGTTTGGTCAAACCAGAACTGCTAGTTTAAGTGGTAGAAAATATGGATAGGTCTTGGTGGATGATTTCTCTAGGTTCACTTAGCTTTTCTTTCTCACACATAAAAATGATATTTTTGATGAGTTTCAGGCACTCTATATGAAGATAAAGTAGGACGGTGAGTTTAAAATCTCCAAGCTTCAATCTGATCATGGTGGTGAATTTAAAAATACTGAATTCTATAATCTTTGCAGGGCTGAAGGCATTTCACATCAATTTTCATCACCAAGAACCCCGGAGCAAAATGGTGTAGTTGAAAGAAGGAATCGAACACTCATAGAAATGGCAAGAACAATGCTTGCCGAACGGTAACTTCCAAGGAGGTTTTGGGCTGAAGCGGTAAACACGGCTTGTTACATTATCAACTACTCTATGGTAAGGCCACACACCAAAAAGACTCCTTATGAGTTGCTAAAAGGTAAAAAACCTTCTCTCACACATATGAAAGTGTTTGGGTCAAAATGCTTCATCCACAATAATGACAGAAGAGATTTAGATAAATTCGAGCCCAAGAGCGATGAAGATATATTCCTTGGATATTCTTATAGATCTAGGGCTTATAGAATTTACAATGTTAAGAGTCAAACTGTGGAAGAATCACCCCCATGTTTCCTTTGATGAATATCATGATGATTCTAAAAATGATAACTATTGCAGAAAAAATGATGAAGATGGGGAATTCCTAAGCATGAAGGAAAAGAATGATCCTCCACAAGAAGAAATAAGAGAAGATGGTGACCTAGCTGAATCAAGCAATGCAAGGGATCAAGCTCCAGAAGAAGGTAATGATTCTACAGACATAAGAATTCTTAATGATCATCTTTTAGAAAATGTCATTGGTAGCTTGAATGATCCACCTAGAATAAGGTCACATTTTAGAATTGTGGAAGAATTAGATCAACTTGCTCTTGTCTCCCAGATTGAACCCAAGAATATTGATGAAGCATTAAAGGATGAAAACTGGATAAATTCAATGCAAGACGAGTTAAACCAGTTTGAAAGAAACAAAGTTTGGCATCTTGTTCCTAGACCATCATCACAATCTGTCATAGGCACTAAATGGGTCTTTAGGAACAAACTCAGTGAGGATGGCAAGATCATAAGAAACAAGGCTAGATTTATGGCTCAAGGGTATAATCAAGAGTTTGGGGTAGACTTCGAAGAATTTTATGCCCCAGTTGCTAGACTTGAAGCCATCAGAATTTTACTTACCTTTGCATGCTCTCTTAGAATAAAGTTGTACCAAATGGATGTAAAAAGTGCTTTCTTGAATGGATTGATCAAAGAAGAAGTCTATGTTGAGCAGCCCCCTGGCTTTGAGAACACTAACTATGCAGATTTTGTATACAAGCTAGACAGGGCACTTTATGGACTGAAGCAAGCACCAAGAACTTGGTATGAGAGACTAAGCTCGTTCCTCATTGAGAAAGGGTACACACGAGGTAAGGTAGATCAAACACTTTTCACCAAGAAGTAAGGTAAGAACATCTTGATTGTTCAAATTTATGTTGATGATATTGTGTTTGGTTCTACTAAATCTGAAATGTGTGAGGAATTTGCTAACCTCATGACTAGCGAATTTAAGATGAGCCTAATGGGAGAACTCTAATTTTTTCTCGGTTTGCAAGTCAACCAAGGAGAAGATGGGTGCTTCATAAGTCAAGCTAAATATATCAAGGAGTTGTTGAAAAGATTTGACATGACAAGCTACAAAATAATTGCTACTCCTATGAGCACCACAACATCACTAGATTCGGATGAAAATTGTAAATTAGTGGATGCAAAGATCTATAGAGGTATGATCGGCTCTTTGCTTTATTTGACTGCATCCCGACCAGATATCCAGTTTAGTGTTTACCTCTGTGCTAGATTTCAAGCTAGTCTTAGAGAATCTCACTTGACTGTCATCAAATGTATCCTTAGATATCCGTCATCATGTGATTTATCTCTTATATCTTATTCTGATGCAGACTATGCTGGATGCAAGCTGGATTGCAAGAGTACTAGTGGCTTCTGCCAGTTTCTAGGCGGGTGTTTAGTTTCTTGGGCCTCCAAGAAATAACACTCGGTTGCACTCTCAACTGCAGAAGTAGAATATGTTGCTGCGGAGAGTTGTGGCACCCAAGTGTTATGGATTAAACACCAACTCCAATACTACTTAGTGGATCTTGGTTGTGTCCCGATTCTGTGTGATAACACCAGTGCTATCAACCTTGCAAAAAATCCAGTCCATCACTCTAGGACCAAGCATATTGAAATTAGGCATCACTTCATTAGAGATGAGGTCTTTAAGAAGAATTTTGAACTGCATTTTGTTGATACATTAAATCAGATTGCTGACATCTTCACCAAGCCCTTGTGTAATGACCGGTTTACTACACTCAGAAGGGAGCTTGGTCTTTGCAGACCTCAGGCCACTAAAAATTGAAATGATGATCTTGTTCAATTTAGTTGTGTGTTTTTACAGATTGGTTTCCATATATTGTTTATATGTAATTATGTCATTTTACATTTTGTGTAGCATTGCATGTAGTCTTGATGCATAATAAAGTTGAATTCATGTTCATGATGCCTTGCATGGTTTGTGTAGCATCATTCTTGCATGGCTATGGTATATCAAATGTTGATGTATGGAAAGGCAGGCTATGCTTGTCTAGAAGCACTCAACATACGTGAGGATTCCCCTCCGCCAAGTACCATGCGCCACTGTCGCATATAGGCCATATAGTAAGGGGGAGTTATCTCTTTGAAGCATTCATACATATGTTTCATCTTCATTCTGTTGCCATTAATAAGTACATAACCATGTGTTGGGTAATGCATTTCATCTCTGCCAACTTCATGTTTGACCAGGTCTACCCCTGCATGGTACAAGTCAACCTCTCCTTGACAATTGTCATTGCACTTGATTGCAAACATAACTCCTTGAGTGAATCTATTGCATATCCTTAGGGGGAGTCTTGTTACTTTTCTTAATCTTTTGCAATCTGAACTTCAATGGCCTCCAGTTTGAATATGAGATCATGAGACAGATAGAACTATGGTGTAAGAGCTTTCTCTTATATGAACTGATGATTGTCCATCCAATAAAAATGGTTCAGACTTAATGATTATCTTGAAGTTCTGAAATATTTGCTATGAAATCATCTATGTTCTGTGATTTTAATAGACCTTAACTAGATATTGCTTACTGTGCCTTGAATGACTATCCTGAATTTTGAAAATTCAAAATTTATGACAACCTTGGTGATACTCTAGAGCTAAGTATTATTTTTAAACACCTTGATGAGCTGGAATTCTTGAAAGTCAATTTGACAGAGCAATGATATTGTTGCACGAAGAAATATGTCATGTCATCATATCAATTGACGAATGATATGTCATGATGGGCCCCTGTTGTCACTATCTTATTTATATTGGACTCTAGGCAGAGCAATGGTACAGTTGCTGAGAAATATATCTCCTCATCAAAGAAATGAGGTCAGATATGTCATGAGGTGACAAAGCTATCTCTGTTCAATCTGAAGCATAACAGTCAGTCTTACCAAATACCTAGGAATACAAGCGTCTAAACAACGTGTATTCTAACGGATAGGAGGCATGTACTGGACTCGATTGCTCGTAACATATGTGTAGAAACCCGGTAAATAAAGATGAGAAATAAAATTTTCAATTTTATTCTATAATTAAAATTTTTATGAAATAATTAAATTACATTTTTACTATATGTAATAAACTAGATAAATGCATTTACTTGAAGTTACTTAAGGTAAATTGAAAAATAAATGCTTTAACCCTTAGATAAATCAGAGGAAGCCCAATAAAAGTCTATATAATGGACTATGATTACAATTGGCCCATTGGATAATCCATAATGGGTTGGATTAAAGGATTTATCAAATGATAATTAAACCAAAATTCGTAACATATGTTTAATATGGCATTTAAGGGATTAAAATAACCCCATTTCTAGAAGATTGACTCAAGAATCAACCCTTACCTAACATACAACTTTAGACCAGCCGAAATTACATTATTTTCACACCAAAAATGGGCTAGATTAAAAAGAGAAATTGAATTTTTCTTCTAATTCGGACTTAATGGGTTAGGTAAAAATTAGGTGAGGAATCTTGACAAAATTGGCCAAGTTTTGGCTATAAATAGAATCCCAATCAACCCTCAAACCATCCCTAGAGGCCTAAGCTATGCTGGTGTGAAGATTGAAGGAGATTTGAAGGAGAAGAAGATTTGAAGGAAGATTTGAAGAATCAAAGGTAGGAATCTCTTAGGCTAAATTCTTATTAAAGCATGCTAGATTATTCCTTTTTCAATGATCTTTCCATTGATACCTTTCGATTGTAAAATGTTGCGTTGCCGGTAGGCGTGTACTTGCGGTGCTGCGTTCGAGATTTTTACAGCAAGGTCAGGTGGCTGGCAAGGATTTGCGGTGCGGTGCAGTGTGGTATGGTACGTTGTGGTGCGTTGCGTTGCGGTGCGGTGTGGTATGGTACGTTGTGGTGCGTTGCGTTGCGGTGCGGTGCGGTGCGGTGGTCCTGACCCAAGGGTGAGCTCTCCAACATATAAAGCCAAGGAAGTTTTTCTAACTTCCAATGTGGAACTAAAAATTAGCCACTGTACAATAGGAATTATAACATTTGAAATTCACGTTAATTGTATGCATTTGGTCACCAAAAGTAAGGAAAGGCACAATTAGCATGTTTGAATTCTTACAGCATGTTAAAAAAAATTATTTTTGTAGAATAAAATTATTTTTAGCATGTAAAAATCTATTTTTAACCATAATATTAGTAAATTAATGCATGAAAAATATTTCCAACATGTTAAAAATAACTTCATGCATGATAAATTTATTTTATTTATACTGAGATATAAAAACTATTTTTCAGCATGTAAATCTATTTTTTTGCATGATAAACCTAATTTCCTATTAAATAATTAGTAAATTGATGCATGAAAATTACTTCCAGCATGTTAAAATTACGTCCAGCATGATAAAATTATTTCCAGCATGTTAGAATTATTTTTAGCATGTTAGAACTATTTTCAACATATTAAAGTTATTTTTCAGCATGATAATTCTATTTTTCCTATCAAATAATTAGTAAATAAATGTAGAAAAATTATTTTCCACATGATAAAATTTATGTTGTTATCAGAGAATTTCTGTAATAAGCATGGTAAACTTATCTTTATCATCCTATCAGTAAGTTAATATATGAGAATTATTTTAGCATGTTAAGTATTAATTTTAACATGTTAAATATTAATTTCCAGCATGTTAAAAATTAAATCCAGTATGAAAAATTTATTTTTATCATCTTATTAGTAAAGTAACATATGAAAATCATTTTCAGCATGTTAAAATTATTTTCAGCAAGTTAGAATTATTTTTGACATAAAAATATATTTTTATAACAAAATTCTTATTTTTAAATAATAAATCACCGTTTTGGCTAAACTAATGCATCTCTAATGTACAAAAACTTCTTGAAAACATGTCTAAATACTTGTAAACCAAATGCACACAAGATTAAATCATGGAATTAAATTAATGAAGTCCCGAGATTAAATGGCACCCAAGAGGGGGGTGAATTGGGTGTTAAAAATTAATCAAAGCTGTCCTCAATTTTAAGATGAAGTTATGACACTATGGAACTAATGCATGATAAGATAGATCTACCAAAATAGACACCGCAAGCATGCACAGAAGGGGGATAGGAGAAAAGGAACAAATCACAAAGAGACAACGATTTTTAGGTGGTTCGGATACCGCAACGGCAACCTACGTCCACCCCTCACGAACCGTGAGGATCCACACACTATCTTGTAAAGAGATACAAGATCGAACACACACACACGTTGGGAGATGAAAGTTCTCTGAAGGTGTTAGAACACCCAATGTAATACCCTGATTATTTATTAAGTTTTATTGAGCTTTTATTAATTAAAAATTTAATTAAAATGAATTAATGTTTGAATCTCGAAATATTAATATTTAATTCATTAGAAAATAGAACCTATAAAATTCGACTACCTTAGAAAAATCTGTAAAAATAGTAATTGGGTAAAAGATCATTTTTATAGCAATTTTATCTTCTGGACTTGACCCAAATTAATTACGTAACCTTGTCTAATTAGAGGATTAATCCTGAATTTGACTTTTACCTAACCTTTACCTAATCGTAACTTAAAACGTGAAATTCGACCTTATTACTCAACCAAATGATCTGAAATCAAGGGCAAATGGAAGGCCACAAGGTAAGGAACATTTACCCTCAATCAATTTGAGGTAAACCTAGCCCTAAAACGTGCTGCCGACATAGCTTTGGTCGAGTCAAGGATTCCGGCGCCGTTTCTAACACGTAACTTGCAGCGCCAAATACTCCCAACTCCGAAGGCTCCAGAAGCCCCATGACCTATAGAAATGTAGCTCTTCGACTCTAGTTTCATTTGGTAGCTGGGTCAGCCGACGAGGAGTCCAGATCTGGGAGTATTCGTTGTTTTGGTGGAGGGTGTTGGTAGTTCGTCGTTCTTCATCTCCAGCCCTTTAATCCGTCGATTAAGGTAGGTACCCTTAACCAAATGAGACTTGTAAATATAGTATCTTGATCAGCTCATCGATATCTATCCAATGGGACTGAAAGCCCCAAATTTCATTAGGTATCCCTGGAGATATCGAGCTTTTTGTGAGCTGCTGTCAAGCTTGTTCTTCATTCTAGGGTTTCGAATTCTTTCTCCGATTCGAGGTAGGATCTAACAACAAAACTCTAATTAACTTACATGATGTAATCATCATGTTGTTAGATTTCATTTGACGAAGAAACCCCTAATTTTTATTGACCATGTTGAGAGTATTTTGCATCGAAGTAGGTGTATGTCTAGAACTTGATTTATTTTGTGACCCTTAGAGTAGAGCTTGATTACGGGTTGATTTCGAGTTAGATAACTTGATCCACATATAGCTTATAATACATGGTTGGATTCAGCATCAAGTTAGCTTTCTTTTGACACCAAAATCCCCAAATTCCGTTGTGTATGTTGGGAGAATTTTTAGATTTAGTGGAAGTATGTCAAGAATTAGGTCTTCTTGTGTTCTTCATAGAATAGGTTGTGATTAAATGGGTTTCTGATGAAATTCGTGCTTTAAAACTCATGTATTATGACCCTCATATGTCTAGTAAGATTCCTATAGCATGGGGTTTTGATTTCAACTCAATTGGACCTCAAATGGGTAAGTTTACATGTTTTCCGGAGGCCCCGGCCTTTTCTGGGCTTGCAGGGGTCGACCCATGCCCCAACAGCAAAGGCCAGCCCGAGGGTCGACCCCTGTGGTCGACCCATTCGGCCCAGCGCGAGGGTCGACCCAATGGGTCGACCCATGCTGCTGGATTTGAGGGGGTTGACCCCAGGGGTCGACCCATCCAGCAGACAGACCCCAATTTTTCAGGGGTCGACCCCAGGGGTCGACCCATGTACCAGAAACCTAGTTTTCATCGTTTTTCGACCCGTGGATCGATCCGGATCATTAGGGGATCGACCTAATCAACTTAGACCAATTGAAAACTATATTTTTGAAGAACCAGTGACCTAATCATGAGCCTTATGATTTTCAAATTGCATTGGTTCCTATGTTCTATCACGATGTAAAAGCATGTCATTCATCATCTTAATTGCAATGTATACAATGGTTAAATAGAAACCCACATAATTAGTGGTTAATGGTGTAATTAAATCTCTGTTAATGCATACTTTTTCCTTCCTGTATAAGCTTGTTCCTTTACCTTATCATCTTGAATCAGTTTTTGGCAATTGTCTTAATGCAAATGATAATGGATAATCTTTGACATATTAACTTGATAATTAGGATTAATATGTTGATTAGCTTGTTGGGTAGCTGCTGTACTACAGTAGCGCAGCATGATTAACTCTTATTGTGATTTGGTTTTCAATCTTCTTGATGATTGTGCTTACCTTGAAATTCTGAAATGAATCTCCTTCCTACTTGAAATTGTTATTGCTACATGGTTCAAACCTTGGAATTCTGGCCATAAATTGTGGAAGTCTAGATTCGTGGGATCTTTGATCCAAAGAAATCAATGCCTGACAAACAATTAAGGGCTTGGTCTAGTCCTGGGAGGAGCGCCCGAACACTACGTGTACCCCCGGGGAGGTGATTGACTAGGTGTGACATTTGGCACCAGTACTATGACATGAGTTAAATCTAGGACTGGCCACTACTCTCTACTACTCTCCACTACTCTCCACTACTCTCTACTACTTTTCGCTTTCCACTCTTCACTGTTCTATACTCTACTGGTTGTTACTTACTTGCTGTTACTTGGACGTGGAAACGAAACTACATACGTGCTTGACATGACTTGAATTATCTTGATATGGCCAACTCTTTATCGTTATCTCCTGTAGTAAATTCTTGTCTTTGTTATTCCTCTTCAGTATTACCATTCTGTTCCTTTATATTGCTTGACCTTGCAAGATCTTTAAATTTTGTTTCATTATATCATCATTATTCTTTTATTGCATTATCCTTTGTAGCATGATATTTTGAAAATGTAATTAAACTGCTAATCACTTATACCTATCTGTTATTTCCTACTGAGCGTTAGCTCATAGTTGTTGTTTCTCCCCTTTCCAGGCTTTTCAGGTGACGCGCTTACCGATGGGGAAGGGCAGGAGTGATGTTTTGAGTGTATCAGTTAGTTATGTTTAGAGTCTGTTGTGCTTCAGTTATGTTATTGTGGTTTAGAGTTGTTATCCCAGTTGTATTGAGTTGATTTGACGATTATGTACCAATTATGTTTTATTTAATGGTCAATAAGTTATTTCCATTTTTTTGCATTTGTATATATTTAGATTAGTTCTCTCTCTTTCCAGCTCGTTTCTAACTGTACGTCCCGATATTCCGCGTCGGGGCGTGACAGTTTAGTTGGTATCAGAGCCCTAGGTTTCATATTCCTAGGTTCCCTAAGTTTAGGTTTTCTTGCATTGCATCCCAATAATCGGTATATCAAAAGGTGTTGTCCGAACGTTAGGCTACGCCTATCGGGAAGGTGGCATACTTGCGCGAGTGGTCTTCGGACCGATTAGCTCCGCCAGGTACCGAGTTTTTGGTCGTGTTTAGGTGCATTAGACCTCTAACCTTGTTAAAGTCTAGAACCTGACCTGGTGAGATTGGGTAGAAACTTGGGTTAAGTTCGTTCCTTAATCGTGTTATCATCTATTTTATTGGACTTAAGTAATCTATTTCTCGTGTAGATGGCAGCCGAACGTGCTGAATGGAGGAACCTGCAGCGCACGGTTCAAGGCCTGACTTAGGCGTTACATCAGGTAGCTCAAGCTGGAGCAGCGGGTCATGGCACCGGTGACTTATACCGAAACTTTCTAGGAATGAACCCGCCAAGATTTGCTGGTTCGACTAACCCCGACGAGGCCGAGCATTGGCTCAACGAATTGGGGAGAATTTTTGAAGTCATGCAATGCACAGACCAAGAGCGTGTCCTTCTTTCTACCTTCCAATTGGAGCGGGACGCACGTACTTGGTGGGATTCCGTCAAGGCAACTCTAGGCGATCAACAAGTCACATGGGAAGAGTTCGAGGAATTCTTCAACGACAAATATTTTTTCGATCGTGTACAAGAGAAGAAGGCGGCGGAGTTCACGGCTCTAAAGCAGCGAAGCTTATCGGTGGCCGAATATGAAGCACAGTTCTCTCGGCTTTCGCGCTATGCTACTCACCTTATCTCCACAGAAAAGATGAAAGTTAAGCGATTTCTCAATGGGTTAAAGCTTCACTACATCAATCAACTGGCACCGATGGAGATCTCTACTTATTCTGAGATGGTGAGAAAGGCACAAGTGCTAGAAGATACCTTAGAAATGACGGAGAGGATTTGTGGGCAAGCCATGAAGAAGGAACAACCAACTCCTAGACCCGGATTTGGCACTAGCAAAAAGAGGCCCATGAGTGGGTCTAGTTCGTGGATCGGATCGGGAACGTGGAAAGGCAAGATGACAAGAAATGAAGAGAAGAAACCCGGCCCTATTGTTCCATTCAAGGGCAAGTGCAAGTATTGTGATCGTCCAGGTCACAAGATGGAGGAATGCTGGCGCAAGCTAGGTGCGTGTTTACGATGTGGGAGTAGGGAACACCGTATCCCTGACTGCCCTCTTCTATCGGAACAAGCTACACCGGCAAAACCTCAAGTTATCGAGAAGCCGCAAGGAAGGCTCCAAGCTTTACATGCGGATGAAACTGGGATTTTTGATGATGGCGGACTCGTCGAAGGTACCCTTTACTATAATCGACAAGCCCGCATTTGTTCTCTTTGATACTGGTGCAACGCATTCTTTTATTTCTCGGAAATTTGTGAAGTCGTTATCTGTCGAACCTATTATGATGAATTCTCCATTGGTTATATCAACTCCTATTGGTTCTGGAGCGGCTATTCAATATTACTATCCTTCTAGTAAGGTTATTATTGATGAACGGAACTTTCCAGCCGACTTAGTTTGCATGGATATGAAGGATTATGATGTAATCCTTGGAGCAGATTGGTTGGCCAAGTATGAGGCCAGTGTTCACTGCAGTTCTAGCTCAGTGACTTTTACTGGACATTCTGGTTTATCTTTTACGGGGATCAAGCACCATAACCCCGTATCGCTCATCTCTTCTCTTCGAGCCGACAAGCTGATGAGGCGAGGTTGCGAGGCTTTTCTAGCCTTTGTCCATGCTACACCAGAACAGCGAGTTGAGATAAAGGACACTCCTATTGTCCGAGAATTCTCCGAAGTCTTTCCGGAGAAACTACCAGGACTTCCGCCTGAGCGGGAAGTTATCTTCTCCATTGATATTGTTCCTGGCGCGTCTCCTATTTCTAGAGCTCCTTACCGTATGTCCCCTGCGGAGCTAAGGGAATTAAAGCAACAGCTAATGGAATTGCTCGAGAAGGGCTTTATTCATCCGAGTACTTCACCTTGGGGAGCTCCTGTATTATTCGTCAAGAAAAAGGATGGTTCGATGAGATTATGCATCGATTATCGGCAACTGAACCAGCTAACTATCAAGAATAAATACCCATTGCCGAGGATCGACGAATTATTCGACCAGATAGCGGGAGCACATTATTTCTCTAAGATCGATCTTCGATCTGGATATCATCAGCTGAGGATTAAGGAAGATGATATTTATAAAACGGCTTTCCGCAGCAGGTATGGTCATTTTGAGTTTGTGGTTATGCCTTTTGGTCTAACGAATGCACCAGCAGCTTTCATGCAGTTAATGAATAATGCATTCCGGCCTTATCTTGATCAATGGGTCATGGTATTCATTGACGACATACTAATTTATTCCAAGACTGAAGAAGAGCATGCCGAACATTTGAGGATGGCATTGCAGATATTAAAAGATCATCAACTATATGCCAAATTCAGTAAATGTGATTTCTGGCTGCAAGAAGTGTCCTTCTTAGGACATATCATCACCAAAGAAGGTATTTCAGTTGATCCTTCGAAAGTGGAGGCAGTAAGGAACTGGGATCAGCCTACTACAGTGACCGAAGTGAGAAGCTTCCTAGGCCTGGCAGGCTATTATCGAAGATTTATTCAAGACTTCTCCAAGATTGCGGTACCTCTCACTCAATTGACCCGCAAAGACAAAAAGTTTGAATGGTCCGAGGAATGTCAGCAGAGCTTTCAAACATTGAAGGATTGCCTCACTACTGCACCCGTATTGGCTTTACCTTCTGGCGACGGTGGTTACGTGGTCTATACCGATGCTTCTGGTATTGGCTTAGGCTGTGTACTCATGCATCATGGTAAGGTGATTGCCTATTGATGTGACACAACCTAGGACTCAACAAGCAAGCACAATTAAGCATTCAAAAACGGACCGATAGTAGCAACCGCTCACCCGATGCTCACTAAGACCCGGGGTAACTTCGCAATGCCAAGGGGAGGTTGTGTGGGCTAGGCCCTTGCTGGTAGAGGGCCAGCAAGGCCAAGGTTTGATTCCCCAAGGGTACGAATGCCCAAATCAAGGGTCCGACGAAGTGCCAAAGGGCACGGGTTCCACTCTCTTCCCACGATGATCACTTATAGCAAATGAGCTTAAGGATCGGGCTCTCGTCACAGCCAGCGGAGTTTATGAACTAATATTGAAAGAACAAGCATGAATTAGAGCAAAGTTTTGGAGCACTCACTCGACCGGTTTGAAGAAACCGATCCCGCTCGGAGACGAGGGCGAGCGGGGAAGCGTGGGTTCCCCACACGCCGCGCCGGGGTAGCTTGACTTTTTTAAGCTATTACAACACTACACCCCATGCAAGGGGGGGATCGTGGGGAAGGGAAGATGATAGTTATATCCAAACACTACCTCCACACAGGGAGGGGCCTTCAGCCGGCCAAGCGGGGAGGGGAAACTAGTGCTAAGAGTGATGAAGAACTGATGACACCGAATTAGCCTTCTCTTTGTAATAGCTGATAGACAGAGGGTGTGGAGGCCGTAGAACTCTCTCTGGAATTTCGCTGAGGGTGATACCAGTGGAGATCTCTTCGTCTCTGGAACAGGAGTGCCTTGGAATTTTGCCAATTTCTTTAGGGTTCGCTGGCGGCTTGGGCAGGAGTATGAACAAGGTTGCTGAATCTCGGATTGTCTGCAACAGACTATCAACAGCAGGAAGACACGACTGCCCCGACCGTTCCCGAACTCTGAATCAGTCACCGTTGGAACCATTGGAACCGTGGGTGAGTCCTCTTTACAGCAGAACAAACGGAGATGCCAAAAGATGCCGGTGAAGATCAGAGGACTCAGAAAAGTGAGGAGTGGTCGATGCAGACAGTGGGAAGCAGAGTCGAACGCCTGAGGAAGAATTAGTAACTTCTGCTGCATGATGCCGAACGGAGTTCCGCTTCTTGGTTCTGAAAGTAGATAGGGATAGGAAGAACTTTTCATAAGAGCTCGTGGCCTGATTCCTCCGGGGTTTGTTGTGGTGAAGCTTTCTCTCCGGATCAAGATCTCAACAGAGCTAGCTCCTGGTTTCCAACAGCAGGTTGCAGAGGATGCCCCGGAAGCTCCTGACCTCGGAATCAAGCGCCGCCAGAGTCGTTGGAATCGTGGACGAGTCCTCTTCGCAGAAAAACTGACGGGGAAGCCAACCGATGTCGGAGAAGACTAGGGGATGCAGAACAATGGCGACTGGTCGGTGCAGACTATGAGTTGCAGATCTACGTAGCTGAGGGAGAAAAATGAGAACTCTGGATCACGAACGCCGAATGAAGTTCTGTTTCTTGATTCTGGAAGTAGACTGGGCGATGAAGAACTTTGAAGAGAACTTGTGGACGGATTCCTTCGGGGTTCGTCGTAGCAGAGCTTCTAATCTGGCTCAGGTCCTCAGCCAAGGCAGAACTGTGCAGTTGTGGGAGAATGGACCTCCTGGACGGCTCGGAGATCGGAAGAAGATGAAACCACTTCAGTTGCGAAGGAGACTGGTAGACGCTTCCGAAGATGGCTCTTGGGTCTTCAAACTCGTCCGGAGGAAGTTGTGGTGGCCGCTGCAAGTTGCTGGTGCATCTGCAACCTCTGGACAGCAAACTAGAACTTCGAAGTAGCTTCCAATGACCAAGAAAGAAGAAGGGGAACGGGGTAGATGAGTGTGGGAGTGACCCCTGGTTGTAAGGGGGTCTTGGAGGGGGTGTTCTAAGGTGTGGGAGGTGGAGAATAAGGTCTGGAAGAGGGTCCAATAGATGGTGGTAGTGGGGGCTACGAATTTGGTTGGAATGGAGAGAGGGAAAGGATATTCGAAAATAGGTTTAAGGGTGGGGTTAATTTTTTGTCTTGGGAATGGGGGGGTTGTGTTGGGGAAGGGAAGGGGTGCTTGGGGTAGTGGGAAGGGTGCTTGGGAAAGTGGGAGGGGTAGTTGGGGGTTGGATAGTGAGGAGAGGATTGGTGGAGGGGGTCTTGGGAAGGGGTGGAGTATTGATGAGGGTTGTAGGGAATGGGAAGAGGCTTAAATGGGGTAGGTGGGGAGTGGAGGTGATTGGGAAGGGAGGAGAGAGAAGAAAATTTGAATTTGGGTGTTGAGGAGAGAGAAAGTGGAGTGAAAAAGAGAGATTAAGAGAGGGAAGGGTGGGGAATCTCTCCCCTAGGGTTTCTCACCCAAAAAATGGAATCTCTCCACTAGATAAGAAGTGTAAACTCTCAAAATGGCAAGTTTTTTCATTCATTGATTCATTAAGTTGAAATGGGGGGGAATGGGGTCCTATATATAGGAAACCCACATTTCTACAAAAGTCCCTGACAATTGACTCAATGACAAATAACCGAGGGGGTAGGGGAGAGCCCTTGGGCCAAGCCCAATGAATTGGGCCAAATAGCTAACTAGACAACCTAATGACACTCAAACTTAGGGAAATGAACACAAGACCTAGGAACATGACTCAAATAAAAGGGAAAATACATCAAATGACTCAAATAAAAATTACATAGGACTCAAAATTAAATGACTAGACCATGCCGGATGCAACCGGGGCGAGGAGACGAGCTGTGAACGTGGGCATAGGAGGTGATGTCCCCATCACCTATTCTTCTAGGCAGCTGAGGAAGCATGAGGAGAATTACCCCGTTCATGACTTGGAACTTGCAGCAGTTGTATTCGCCTTAAAAATTTGGAGGCATTACTTATATGGAGAAATATTCACAGTATTTTCAGATCATAAGAGTCTGAAGTATTTATTTTCTCAGAAAGAACTTAACATGAGGCAGAGAAGATGGTTGGAGTACTTGAAGGACTTCGACTTCTCGATTGAATATTATCCCGGTAAAGGTAATGTGGTGGCAGATGCATTAAGCCGGAAGCCTGTGGCTAAATTATCAAGTCTCATGTTACAAGAGTGGAGGCTATTGGAACAGTTAGCTAGCCTGGATCTAAATGTTGATAATGATCGGGTTATAATTGCACAGATTCAACTTAAGCCCGAATTATTAATGGAGATCAAATCCTTGCAAGATAATGATCCCGAGCTGGTTGAGATCAAGGGAAGTTTGAGCAGCAGACCCGACTTCATGGTGGCTGACGATGGAAGATTGTTATTCCAGGGTAGAACTTGTGTACCTGATGAAGCTGAGTTAAAGAACAAGATTCTGGAGGAAGCACATAGATCCAAATATACTATTCATCCTGGAGGCACGAAAATGTTCAAGGATTTAAAAAGGTCCTTTTGGTGGCCGAATATGAAAAGGGAAATTGCAGATTTCATGAGTAGATGTCTGGTTTGTCAACAAGTTAAGGCTGAACATTTCAGACCGGCAGGAAAGTTGAAACCACTCGACATACCCCAATGGAAGTGGGAAAGCATTGGCATGGATTTCATTATGGGTCTACCTAAGACTCGTGGTGGATTTGATGCGATATGGGTGATCGTCGATCGCTTGACAAAATCGGCTCATTTCTTACCCATTAAGTCCAAGTGGACAGTTGATGTATTGGCTGCTTTATATTTGAAGGAAGTGGTAAGGCTCCATGGTATACCTGTCAGCATTGTGTCTGATAGAGACCCGAGATTTACTCCACATTTCTGGAAGGGACTGTAAGAGTCTCTTGGTACTCGTCTGAATTTCAGTACTACTTTTCATCCACAGACAGATGGACAGACTGAAAGAACCAACCAGATAGTGGAAGATATGCTGCGAGCTTGCATGATTGATTTCGGAGGTAGTTGGAGTAATCACTTGGCATTGATTGAATTCGCCTACAATAACAGTTACCAATCCAGCATACAAATGGCTCCATTTGAAGCTTTGTATGGAAGAAGCTGTCGTTCCCCGTTGTGTTGGGATGAGGTGGGCGAGAAGCAATGGCTTGGACCGGATCTTATTTCGGAGTCGTCACAGAATATCCGTATCATCCGAGACCGGTTACAAGTGGCACAATCAAGACAGAAAGGCTATGCTGACAACCGGAGAAGGGCATTAGAGTTCCAAGTGGGTGAGCATGTATTCCTGAAGGTCTCTCCTACGAGAGGGATTCGTAGATTCGGCATTCGCGGCAAGCTAAGCCCGCGGTATATCGGTCCGTTCGAGATTCTAGATAGAGTGGGCGAGGTGGCTTATCGATTGGCGTTACCACCTCAGTTGTCTGGAGTGCACAACGTCTTCCATATTTCTATATTGCGGAAGTATGTGTACGACCCCACTCATGTTATTCATCATGTGGATTTCGAGCTGAAAGAGGATCTGACCTACGAGGAAAGACCGATAAAGATTCTGGACCAGAAGCAACAGCAACTCCGGAATCGCTCTATATCGATGGTCAAGATTCAGTGGAGTCGGCGTGGGACCGAAGAGGCTACTTGGGAATCGGAAGATACTATGCGGAAGCGGTATCCCGACCTATTCAAGGTGATCTATCTTTTCCCTACTTTCCGTATATAGCGTAGTGAATTTGGAGGACCAAATTCTTTAAGTAGGGGAGGGTGTAATACCCCGATTATTTATTAAGTTTTATTGAGCTTTTATTAATTAAAAATTTAATTAAAATGAATTAATATTTGAATCTCAAAATATTAATATTTAATTCATTAGAAAATAGAACCTATAAAATTCGACTACCTTAGAAAATCTGTAAAAATAGTAATTGGGTAAAAGATCATTTTTATAGCAATTTTGTCTTCTGGACTTGACCTAAATTAATTACGTAACCTTGTCTAATTAGAGGATTAATCCCGAATTTTACTTTTACCTAACCTTTACCTAATCGTAACTTAAAACGTGAAATTCGACCTTATTACTCAACCAAATGGTCTGAAATCAAGGGCAAATGGAAGGCCACGAGGTAAGGAACATTTACCCTCAATCGATTTGAGGTAAACCTAGCCCTAAAACGTGCTGCCGACATAGCTTTGGTCGAGTCAAGGATTCCGACGCCGTTTCTAACACGTAACTTGCAGCGCCAAATACTCCCAACTCCGAAGGCTCCAGAAGCCCCATGACCTATAGAAATGTAGCTCTTCGACTCTAGTTTCATTTGGTAGCTGGGCCAGCCGATGAGGAGTCCAGATCTGGGAGTATTCGTCGTTTTGGTGGAGGGTGTTGGTAGTTCGTCGTTCTTCATCTCCAGCCCTTTAATCCGTCGATTAAGGTAGGTACCCTTAACCAAATGAGACTTGTAAATATAGTATCTTGATCAACCCGTCGAGATCTATCCAATGGGACTGAAAGCCCCAAATTTCATTAGGTATCCGTGGAGATAGCGAGCTTTTTGTGAGCTGCTGTCAAGCTTGTTCTTCATTCTAGGGTTTCGAAATCTTTCTCCGATTTGAGGTAGGATCTAACAACCAAACTCTAATTAACTTACATGATGTAATCAGCATGTTGTTAGCTTTCATTTGACGAAGAAACCCCTAATTTTTATTGACCATGTTGAGAGTATTTTGCATCGAAGTAGGTGTATGTCTAGAACTTGATTTATTTTGTGACCCTTAGAGTAGAGCTTGATTACGGGTTGATTTCGAGTTAGATAACTTGATCCACATATAGCTTATAATACATGGTTGGATTCAGCATCAAGTTAGCTTTCTTTTGACACCAAAATCCCCAAATTTCGTTGTGTATGTTGGGAGAATTTTTAGATTTAGTGGAAGTATGTCAAGAATTAGGTCTTCTTGTGTTCTTCATAGAATAGGTTGTGATTAAATGGGTTTCTGATGAAATTCATGCTTTAAAACTCATGTATTATGACCCTCATATGTCTAGTAAGATTCCTATAGCATGGGGTTTTGATTTCAACTCAATTGGACCTCAAATGGGTAAGTTTACATGTTTTTCGGAGGCCCCGGCCTTTTCTGGGCTTGCAGGGGTCGACCCCAGGGGTCGACCCATGCCCTAGCAGCAAAGGCCAGCCCGAGGGTCAACCCCTGGTCGTCCCAGCGTGAGGGTCGACCCATGCTGCTGGATTTGAGGGGGTCGACCCCAGGGGTCGACCGATCCAGCAGACAGACCCCAATTTTTCAGGGGTCGACCCCAGGGGTCGACCCATGTACCAGAAACCTAGTTTTCATCATTTTTCGATCCGTGGATCGATCCGGATCATTAGGGGATCGACCTAATCAACTTAGACCAATTGAAAACTATATTTTTGAAGAACCAGTGACCTAATCATGAGCCTTATGATTTTCAAATTGCATTGGTTCCTATGTTCTATCACGATGTAAAAGCATGTCATTCATCATCTTAATTGCAATGTATACAGTGGTTAAATAGAAACCCACATAATTAGTGGTTAATGGTGTAATTAAATCTCTGTTAATGCATGCTTTTTTCTTCTTGTACAAGCTTGTTCCTTTACGTTATCATCTTGAATCAGTTTTTGGCAATTGTCTTAATGCAAATGATAATGGATAATCTTTGACATATTAACTTGATAATTAGGATTAATATGTTGATTAGCTTGTTGGGTAGCTGCTGTACTACAGTAGCGCAGCATGATTAACTCTTATTGTGATTTGGTTTTCAATCTTCTTGATGATTGTGCTTACCTTGAAATTCTGAAATGAAACTCCTTCCTACTTGAAATTGTTATTGCTACATGGTTCAAACCTTGAAATTCTGGCCATAAATTGTGGAAGTCTAGATTCGTGGGATCTTTGATCCAAAGAAATCAATGCCTAGCAAACAATTAAGGGCTTGGTCTAGTCTTGGGAGGAGCGCCCGAACACTACGTGTACCCCCGGGGAGGTGATTAATTAGGTGTGGCATTTGGCACCAGTACTATGACATGAGTTAAATCTAGGACTGGCCACTACTCTCTACTACTCTCCACTACTCTCCACTACTCTCTACTACTTTTCGCTTTCCACTCTTCACTGTTCTATACTCTACTGGTTGTTACTTACTTGCTGTTACTTGGACGTGGAAACGAAACTACATACGTGCTTGACATGACTTGAATTATCTTGATATGGCCAACTCTTTATCGTTATCTCATGTAGTAAATTCTTGTCTTTGTTATTCCTCTTCAGTATTACCATTCTGTTCCTTTATATTTCTTGACCTTACAAGATCTTTAAATTTTGTTTCATTATATCATCATTATTCTTTTATTGCATTATCCTTTGTAGCATGATATTTTGAAAATATAATTAAACTGCTAATCACTTATACCTATCTGTTATTTCCTACTGAGCGTTAGCTCATAGTTGTTGTTTCCCCCCTTTCCAGGCTTTTCAGGTGACCCGCTTACCGATGGGGAAGGGCAGGAGTGATGTTTTGAGTGTATCAGTTAGTTGTGTTTAGAGTGTGTTGTGCTTCAGTTATGTTATTGTGGTTTAGAGTTGTTATCCCAGTTGTATTGAGTTGATTTGAGGATTATGTACCAGTTATGTTTTGTTTAATGGTCAATAAGTTATTTCCATTTTTTTGCATTTGTATATATTTAGATTAGTTCTCTCTCTTTCCAGCTCGTTTCTAACTGTACGTCCCGATATTCCGCGTCGCGGCGTGACACCCAACAACACACACAAACCAACTGATTAAATAGACACACACATAGATCCAGGAAGATCCACACACACGCGAGATTGTTACAGGATTACAAAAGCCACACTTGAAGCTTAGAAGAATTAAGAATGGAAACACAAAAGAAAAGACAGATTGATGCTCCCCCTTAGTTGATGAAGAGTTTCTAGGATGCAGCTTGAACTCCACTTGACTTGGGCTTGATCTTCACTTGAGGATGGATGAAGAACTCCTCTCGGATCACTGTCCACGTCTGCAGTGCTAGCTTCCTTCTCTTCCTCTTTGATAGCCTCTCTTGATCCACCTTGAGCATTAGGGTTTTCTTGACCCTCTTGTATAAGTTTTATAGGCTTGAATGGTCCATGGACTCCCCCAGACCAGATCCACAATTTCTGGAGGGTTTTGGGTGATCAGGGATTAAATAATACTAAGTGAAAGGGCTTCCCTCGAAGTGACAAAAAGTCAACAATATTGGGCAGCTCGGGGCTGGCGGTCGACCTGTAGGGGCTGGCGGTCGACCGCCACTGAGAAACCTATAGAAGGCCGGTCCCTGGGAGATCCGGTCGACCGGGATTGAGGGGGCGGTCGACCACCACTGAGATAGCCTGTAGAAAATTCCATTCTGTTATTTCGGGTCGACCGGGGTGATGCTGGAGGTCGACCGGACTGTCAAAAACCTAAAAAATAAAAAGTTTAGTCCAGAGAAGTGTGTCCATATGATCGAGGCATGAATTAAACGATTGGTTAAAAGTTATTTCAAGTTCTTAGAAAACATTTGGAATGCTAAAACCATAAGCAAAAACATGAAGAGTTCCGACCTTGAAGGCTTATGAAAAACACTTAGGTTATTAGTTCCAAGCATGTGAGCAACCATATGTCCTTGGTTTTGTTATCATCAAAACACCGAGATATATACAACAATCTCCCACTTTTTGATGATGACAAAACTCTAGGGCATTCAAATCAAGGTTCATATTTTAAGGAAATTCAATTTGAACGAGTGCTAGAAGGATCAACATGCTAATCCGTTCAACACAAAATGGCACATACCGCGCGACCACTTGTTTGCCAACAAGAATATGAAATGAGACACAAATGCCAGCCATCTAAATTCAAACACCAGTACTTTCAATTCATCATTTCATTACAAGGTACATTAGTGCGAGAGTGAATGCACGACTAGAAAACCAAAAACTAAGCAAAGGACTAATACTACTGATAGCCCTCACATGTGACATGCAAGCAAGCAACACAACCACACAATGACATACATAACATAAGTAGATAATAAACCTGCCCTACTACTTCTCCCCCTTTGTCAACAACAAAAATGGATAGGATAGACGAAGGAGGGACTCAGGCAACACTGGACCAAAGGAGAACATGCTAGAGGTGAAAACAAAACAAATCCTCATGGAGCATCTTCAGGAGGTGGCTGATCTGCTAGAGGTGTAGGTGGAAGGCCAAGATGCCGACGAATGTCACCAAGATGGTGGTCATGACTATGAAGAAGATCAAGAATATGACCAATGGATTCATCACGAGCCGCATCCTGGCGCCGCATGCCAAGAAGGGAGAGGTGCAAGAAGCTAAAGGATTGGCCAGACTCAGCTAAATCCTCTTGGAAGGAAGTCATGTGGGTAGTGAGAGTGGCCATCTGAGTAGAGAGAGTGTCCAAGGTAGTAGAGAAGGCGTCCATGCGCCCAGTTATGGTGTCAAATGTAGTGCCCACAGTGTCCCCAAGGGTAGAAAGACGATCCCCAAGGGTATCCACACGAGTCTCCAAGCCGGTAAGCCGCCCGTCAAGAGCCTCGTAGTCCACCGGAGGGTGCTGTCCGGCCCCCTGAGTGGAAGAGTCCCCATGGTGAAACTGAGGTGGAGGAGGCATCTCTAAATCCTGGTGATAAGGAGATGGTGGGGGAGGCTGCTCCTCAGCTGGAACTGGAGGGGGGATATCCCCTTCACCTTGCTGCTGTGCTGGTCCTTCTTCTTCCTCACTGATTTCATCTTCCCCATAAACTGGAATGTCCCGCACAAGCTCGCCGTTGGGACCAAAGTAGTAGCCAAAATCTGTGAAAATTTTATGCTTGTTGTATATATCATCTTGCCTAACATATATGAAATGCTCATTTGCCACATTTATCATGGCATAAATGAAGACACCGATCAACTGCGAAGCATATGGAAGAGAGCGCCGGAGGTAGGTACGACAGGTGCTAATCAGATCTGTCATGAGCCGACCCATATTGATTTGAATTCCATTCATGACATGATAGAATAGGAATCTCTGAACTTCTGTAACCTCATCCCGACCGCCCACTTTGGGATAAATCAATGATGTAAACATGTGGTGCAGGACCCTTTGTAGTGGAGGAAAATGATTGGCATTCAGCTTGATCAAATTGCTCACACCGTGCACATACTCACAGTTGGTCATAACGGTAAATGTGGCTGGAACTTCACCAAAACCATATGCCCTATCTGCACCCATGGCGGATACTCCTAGGGCCTACTGAAATAACTCTGGAGTGATATGAAGCTCCACACCCTCAACCGTGGTATATAACTGGTCATTCCTTACAACTAAATACCCGTAGAACTGCTGCACCAACCGAGGATAATACCTATTGTACCGAGTAACAAAATCCATCCATCCTTCCTGAACCTCAAAAAGAGCGCACAAATCCGGGAGGAGCTCATTCACCTCATTGAAGTCGACCAAGCGAGGGTCGATAATAGGACGTGGAGGTAAAGGTGCTCGAGGCAGAGGAGGAGCTTGCTGAGGTGGAGGAGCCGGGGCCTCTGGCCGTTGACGGCTAGCTTGCCCTTGGGCAGAACACCGAGAACTCCGTCTGAGCGGCATCCCGACCTTGAAAAACTCACCGGGAAACTCTTGGAACAATCGATCTCAGCCCCGGAAACGTGAATGGAGCACAGGAGCACTGCTAGGGCTTGGAACGACCTTTCCACAGTGTGGAAGCTGAGAGGGATCTTCACAGACGCACGAGCGACCGTATGGAGGATGTCCCGGAATGATGACGGGACGACCGAATCGTGTGCGGGTGGAGGGAGAGAGAGTTATGGGGGCTTGGTTGGTGAAGAGAGGGAGTGCTAGGGTTAGGGCAAGGTGGTATAGAGTGAATAGGAGTGAAAGAGAGAAGGAAAGAGGGAGAAAGAACCCATATAAAAGGGGTCGGTTGACCCTTAAACCGGGCTGGTCTGCCGCTGGCGGTCGACCGCCAAGACCAAAATCCCCATTTTTTGAAAAATTCTTTTTCTTTTTCTGTTCTTCTTTTTTTGTGTTTTTCCTTTTTTTTGATTATGGGGGATAAGCAACCGACTGTTTGATACATCAAGACATGGGAAGTATGTAGAGGCAAAGATGTGGAGACGAGAAGAAGCTCTGATTTCTGCTAGGTAGAACCGTTAGTTCCAGCAACACTGAGTCCACAGATGTATTTAATCAAGGAATATTTGTCCGTAGAATTATTTTTCAAGGAGGGCTAAATATAAGTATGTACATGCAGGCATTCATCGGTGAATGAAGACACACAATCTATAGAAGGAAAATAAAATCAATATGCATGTTTTTCTACCCATGATGCACATGAATTTCTACAAATGCAACCCTATACCTTGGATGCAAACCTATGCATGTATGCTCTCACCCTTGCACATTCCAAGTTCTCTTCTTATCTTATTAAATTGGTCCTGGTTTAGGGGTTTGGTGAAAATGTCGGCTAGCTGATTCTGTGTGTCAATGAACTTCAATTCAAAGACCCCTTTTCCTATATGATCTCTCAGAAAGTGATGATGAATATCTATATGTTTGGTCCTAGAGTGCTGAACAGGATTTTTGACAAATTAATTACACTGGTATTATCACACAGTATTGGAACAGTTTTCATTTCAACATCTAAATCAAGCAGTTGGTTTTTGATCCAAAGTATTTGGGCTCCACAACTTCCGGCTGCTACATATTCAGCCTCGGCCGTTGAGAGAGCTACTGGATGTTGTTTCTTGGAGGTCCATGAGACTAGGCAACCACCAAGAAATTGACAGTACCCACTTGTACTTTTATGATCTACAATGCACCCAGCATAATCCACATCAGTATAGGCAATTAAATCAAAGGAACCACCGATAGGAAACCACAAGCCAAAGTCTATTGAGCCAATGGGATAACTAAAGATGCGTTTCACAGCTGATAAATGAGATTCCTTGGGGCATGACTGAAAATGGGCACAAAGACATACATTGAATTGAATGTCAGGGTGACATGCTGTAAGGTACAGTAGTGATCCGATCATACCTCGAAACAGTGTGGGATCTACTGTTTTACCATTTTCATCTTTATCCAGCTTTGTAGTGGTAGCCATGGGAGTTGATATAGGTTTTGCTTCCGCCATACCATATTTCTTTAACAATTCCATCGTGTACTTTGCTTGACTTATGAAAATGCCCTCAGAAGTTTGCTTCACCTGTAATCCAAGAAAGAAGTTTACTCCCCCATTAAACTCATCTCGAATTCTCCTTGCATAATTTCTGCAAATTCATCGCATAAGGCATGGTTAGTAGCTCCAAAAATGATGTCATCCACATACACTTGAACTACTACAATGTCTTTACCTGATTTCTTCTTGAACAGAGTTTGATCAACCTTACCTCTCTTAAAGCCATTTTCAACCAGAAATGAGGTAAGCCGTTCATACCACGCCCTTTGTAGCGACCCGGATTCCGGATACCCGGTGCACCCGGTATAAATACCGAATACACGTGATACCACATGGGACCCGCGAGGCCTCCCAAGCGCGGGAAAGCGCCGAAGGGAAAAAGGAGTGTGTGGAATACATTGAAGCCAGCAGATATAACAGTAAGCAATTAAATTTCATTACAATGGATTGCTAAAGTAGCAGAAATAAAATTACCTTTTCATTAATATTCAAGATTTCAATTATACACCAGAGTCTAGCCCAAGGAAAGACAACAAGTCTAGCACAGTACAGTCGAACAGAAAGAAACGTACACAGAAGTCGGAGGAACCCGACGCAGGTACGGCTGGCAGCTACAACAGCAAACGCGCACTCCACCAAGGACAGCAGAGGCAGACGGCGAAACCCACCTGAAAAGCAGCAGGGGTGAGTCTCAACAGAAACTCAGTAGGGGTCACGCGGATCCCCACTGGAAAACCGCACAAAGCGAAGGCAACGGAAGCAGCAACAAATGTAGCAAGGACAGCAACGTAGCAAAGCAGGAAAGCTACACTACAAAGCTGTAAAGGAACAGACGGGAAGTAGGAGTAGGGAACACGCAGGAGAGGGTGAGAACCCGCACCAAACAAGCGGCTACCGAACTAACCTCGGTATCCCAAACTACTCCAAACAAAGGTAACAGATGGATGACCCTAAACTCACACAGAAGGGTACACCAGTCTGTCAACCAGCCCCAAACAAAGGCGAAGGCGAACGCCGACACCGGGAAACAGACAAAAGACGACAGGGAACGTCGTGCACAAAGCCCCGCGCACGATCGGAACATCGCGCGGACGACAAACCACTGACCCCGAGTGCAGCCACGAACGGGCAACTCGCAAAGGTCACAGCGTACAGGAAAACGCCGAAAGCTACGCGTCACGTGACGGAAGCACCCCCTTAAAAGCCAGCTGCGTCCACTGACGTCTGACGCCGCACCTCAAGTGTCTCACCTACAGTACTGCTGTAACAACAGCAGAGATGTAGACACCAGCTGAACCAAACAGTAACAGCAAAACAAGTAACTAGTCAGGGTCACGCCCGTCGACGTAAGTCCTAACCCCTGACCACGTGTGCACACACTGGCTATAGCCTAAGCCAGGTCCTCTAGCTAGTATTCTCCCTCGGCAGGACGCTACCGTTGGCTAGGAGCCCGCGGAACTAACTAAAAACCGCTCACTGGGAAAAACCCTCCGCCATCCGCTAGCGGGTCGGCACCTCTCGGCCTTAGGTCACACAAGTGGAGGCTTCACACGACACAGAAGCTCAAAACACAAGCGCCGAAGTACTAACGGGCAACCACGCCCCTCAACACGCACTTCGAGGCACCAAGTGACAGTATCACCACTGCCGACAACTCAGGACAAGCACTAGACCTCCTACGTAACGATCCTGAGCCAAACGACTCAAAGGTAAGATCGTCACAACAGCGGAACAAGCCGCCAATCGGTCTAATCCTAAGCCAAAGAAACCACGCTCCGCAGAAAACGACACACGGAGACCTGAGGGAGACATCAAGAACCCTCAGCACACCTGGACACGCAAACCGAGGTAGAACAATACCTCGAAGCATCCAGAAGCAGTGTCTTAGGCAGGACAGAACCGCTAAGACACGCGCAAACAAGGTCACATGTCAACCACTGGGTCAGACCAGGTTGACCGAAACCCAAACAAGCACATGCAAAGGTAGGATAAGGAACCCTACCACAAGCAAGAAGACTCCTGGCTACCTTACAACGTAGTCTTAACCCTCATAGGACGTCAAGAGACATCCACGGGACAACGGGCAGACCACAAGGCCAAGCCAAGACACACAGAATCATCGGGCGGAAAACCAAGGCACAAGGAAAGTAACGCACCAGCTCTAGACCGCTACAAGCAAGCGACGGTCTAGGTTAGGGCCGTTATTTCCCAAACGACGGACGGACACCAGGCCGTCACTCACACCACCCTGATAACCTACAAACCACGCAAAAGCCAAGTAACGCACGGGACTAGGGGCGTTACAAGCAAACGACGCACAGGGCACCCACCGTCACATTCAACGGTGCAGCAAACCCAAACCAAAGCGAAGTAACGCGCTAAGCCAGGCGCGTCACTCACGAAACAGCGCGGCAGGGGAGGGCCGTCAGAACCAAACGACGCACGGGGGACCCATCCGTTACTCACAGACGGCATGGCCACCCTCAACCCAACACCACAGCAAACAACGGTCGGAGGCATGCGCGTTACTCACAAACGACGCACGGGGTCCCCACCGTCACACCCAACGGTGCAGTCAACCCAACCTCGACCAAAAGAGAATGTAACGGCCAGGGGCGGGCACGTCACACTCAAACAACGCATAGGGGCACGACCGCTAGAGGCACCGCCTCAACGAGTCAACGTCAGTCAACTGGCAAGTAACGGCCTGGGCAAGGCGCGCCACTTCCATCTAACGCACTGGGTCAAGCGCGTTAGACTAACCGACTCAACCCCAACATAAAACGACGAAGGCGAAGTAACGCACTAACCTAGGCGCGTTACAAGGAAGCGACGCGCCACTCTAGGGCCGTCACTCACCTAGAAGCCAAAGCGCTAAAACGATGCAGACCAAACGACGGTCAGTCGTAGGGCCGCTAAAGACAAGTAACGGTCGCTGGCATGACCGCTACTTCGGTTACGGCGGGAAAACATAGGAATGGCCGGATCGGCCCGTTCCACGCCCCATTCACGCCGAAACGCAGGGGAAACACACCGCAACACCGAATAACAACATTCAAGGGCCAAAATGCCCACATGCAACACCAAAAACGCTCGATCCGGGCGATTTAGACAAATCCACCCTAAGTGGGTCACCGAGGTTCCCGGGCTTCTACCGGCCTCGAATGAACACCGAATCACACGAAATCAACGTGGATGGGATTCTAACATCCCTGCGGTCATTTAGAAACTAACTGAACCGCAAACGGTCACCGTTTACCGGCCGACCCTAAAAACCACGAAAATCACGGTTTAGGCAAAACAAGCCCAAACACACTCGTTTCCTAGCCGAACGCCGTGCAATGGCAGGGAAAACGAAGGTGAAGAAGCAAGGATCCGTCACCCTACCTCCACCGAAGAAACCGTGCCCCGAAGGGACTAAACCACGCCGAAAACCACTCGCGAACCAATTTCACCGGCTTTGAATCCACCGTTCGGGATCGCGCCAGAATCGATCCGATCCTCGCCTCATCGCGCATCTCGACAGCTCCACGGCCTCGCCACCTCGCCCACCTACGCCTCCGTCTGCAGCCGGAGCCAAAGAGGGGGAGAAACGAGAGAGAACGGGAGAGGGAGAGACGGTCGCGCGAATGAGAAAGGAAGAGAGAAAAAGAAAAGAAAAAGGAAAAGAAATTAGGAAATTTTCCTAATTTCCAAAAATTCCGAAAATGCGCCGAAAATACACAAATTCAGAAAAATACACAAAAATAGTCGAAACGACCGGCTCGAAGAGTACATCGACGCTGTAGCATTCACGAGTTCGAGAATTGACAAATAAACTCACCGTAGGGTTCCGTAACTAGTACGTGAGAAAAACCCACACGGCTCGTCAAACTCAATTCGGAAGCCACAAAAGCGAACCGAAACTCAACGAAACCAATCCGAAACAGATCCGAAAGATCCATTAAAGATCCTACGAGATCCAGGGCATTACATCCTCCCCCCCCTTCAAAGAATTTCGCCCCCGAAATTCAGGACTAGCAAAGGAGAAGCAGGGAAGAACAACCCAACAGCACAAAACTCGGAAAACACAGCTCAGAGGAACACCGTCAGATCACAATTACAGGTACACACTCAGCTTCCAAGACAGCAAGTCTACAGCACGAGTATGGCACCAAAGTGAATACATCTGACACCTCCGAAGCAAGGGCAACGTCGTTTACGTCTCACCAGAAATAGAGACACGACAGCCACAACAACAGACAACTGAGAAACACAACGACAACACGGCAAGCGGCAGCTTACACAAGGAACGCAGTCCCCACAGCTGACAGCTCGCAACATCATCGGCTCCAGTGCCAAAGGCAACAGGGAACACCTGGCACACAGGACACCAACGACAACAACAACGCTGCTGGACCCGAAACACAATCAAGTCAGTACTCACTCAGACATCACATCTGATCAAGTCGCAAGCTAACTCCACCAGGGAAAGAGAGCACAGCAAAGCTAACTGACAAGACAATGGTCCAAGACGAGAACGCAAAATCATAAAGAAACAGCGCCAAAACAACACAACGGCAGCACCTGCAGAATTCCGGCTCTACTTAACACGCAGAACCACGGAACACAACTGCAAGCAGGGTCACAACAAGGCACAAAAACAGCTGAACACACGACCACAAGAGACAGGTCACGCATCAGACTGCTCACCAGGAGAAAGACCCACAACAACGAAAAACAACAACAATGATCTCGGGGAATGCAACTCAAGGACTAGCAACACGCCTCAAGAGCACAACACCCAAGAAGAAAATACAGAGTAGAGGGTACTCAATCCGCAAAAGATGCCGACAAATTCCCCAACACTCGCACAATGCCGATGCCAACACAAGAAAACCACGAACAACGGCACGGCAACAACCAAAGTCAAGGCACAAGAAGCCAAGACAAAGTCACATCGAGAAAGGAACAAGACCTCTCGACAAGTGGGTAGCCAACCCACACACAACAGCTGCACTCTCAACAATGTGCACAGGCAACAGAACAGCATCGGTAATCGCATCTCAGCACACACCAGCGTCATCGCAATCAACAAGATCGCAACTCACACGCCACGCGCACCAATCCAACGAATAACCGAACACAAGGAGCCTAAGTGCAACAAGAGAAGAGCACCAGCTTCAGCGCAAAGCACAAGGAAAGCATCAATCTCAGCTCACCATCACGTCCTGACACGATAAATGAGCCTTCACAACACATCGGCCGTTAGACACAGCACGACAACTACGGTACACAACAGCTCTTAACACCATCATGGAGTCCAAAGCCAAGCAACCGTACAACAAGAAGCAGATCAGGCTCAAAACAAAGCTGTCTACACTTAAGCAGACACAGGACAAAGGCACAACCAAGACAGCAATTCCAAGGCAAACCTCGGAAAGCTTCACCAAAGAGGGATGAGAAGCAACAAGCTCAACAACAACAGCTCACCAGGAAGGGAAAATCCAAGGCTCGCTCGAGCAACTTCTCAATCGAGGCAACACGACAATCGAAGCAACCAAAACAACGAAGCATCAGGAGCTACACAAACTCAAGCTGGGACAACCCAAGCAACGTAAGAACGTGCGTGGCCATCACACCAACGCTAAAAGTCATAAGCCACCTGAGCAAAATACAGAAAATAGCTCGAACAAGGCACTGCAGGTTCATGCCAACCGACAAACACTGCAAAGTGCACCACGATCGAGACCAACTTCAAAATCGAACGAAGCACATCGTCTCATCTAGACGAGAGCAAAAAACCACCTCGCACAGTGCTAACCAAGCACGTACAAGACCACACGCAAAAAGCACCGCGATAAACCATCGCAACACCTACGCCAGCAAGAGACTGTACTGGGCCTAAAGACTCTGGTAACTGTATATCTGGATTTCCATGTATCTCACACGACAATGATCTGATAGCTCAGAAAAGAACTCCGAACATCTTAGAACACTGCTCTGATACCACCTGTAGCGACCCGGATTCCGGATACCCGGTGCACCCGGTATAAATACCGAATACACGTGATACCACATGGGACCCGCGAGGCCTCCCAAGCGCGGGAAAGCGCCGAAGGGAAAAAGGAGTGTGTGGAATACATTGAAGCCAGCAGATATAACAGTAAGCAATTAAATTTCATTACAATGGATTGCTAAAGTAGCAGAAATAAAATTACCTTTTCATTAATATTCAAGTTTTCAATTATACACCAGAGTCTAGCCCAAGGAAAGACAACAAGTCTAGCACAGTACAGTACGACAGAAAGAAACGTACCTGCGTCGGGCTTCTCCCGACTACTGTGTACGTTTCTTTCTGTCGTACTGTACTGTGCTAGACTTGTTGTCTTTCCTTGGGCTAGACTCTGGTGTATAATTGAAAACTTGAATATTAATGAAAAGGTAATTTTATTTCTGCTACTTTAGCAATCCATTGTAATGAAATTTAATTGCTTACTGTTATATCTGCTGGCTTCAATGTATTCCACACACTCCTTTTTCCCTTCGGCGCTTTCCCGCGCTTGGGAGGCCTCGCGGGTCCCATGTGGTATCACGTGTATTCGGTATTTATACCGGGTGCACCGGGTATCCGGAATCCGGGTCGCTACACCCTTGGTGCTTGCTTTAGTCCGTACAGGGCCTTATGGAGCTTGTATACATGTTGTGGATGTTTGGAATCTTCAAAACCTGGAGGCTGCTCTACAAAAACATCCTCCTTGATATAGCCGTTAAGAAATGTAGATTTAACATCCATTTGAAATAACTTAAAGTTCAAGGAGCAAGCATAGGACAATAAGATTCGGACTGCTTCAAGTCTAGCAACCGGTGCAAAGGATTCATCAAAATCAATACCCATATCCTAGCTATACCCCTTGGCAACAAGCCAAGCCTTAGCAACAAGCCAAGCCTTATTCCTAACAACCAATCCGGCATCATTTAGCTTATTTCTGAAAACCCAACGGGTTCCAATAGTGAGATGGTTCTTAGGACACGGCACGAGGGTCCATACCTCGTTTCTTTCAAACTGGTGCAGCTCTTCATGCATAGCCTGAATCCAAGATTCATTTTGAAGAGCTTCATGAATGTCCTTGGGTTCTTCTTGTGAAAGTAGAGCCAGCAAATCCTCCTCTTCTACCTGCCTTAGAGAGGACCTGGTTCTTACCCCATCTTCCAGATTGCCTATGACGTTCACAACTGGATGATCCTTTAAAAATGTGGAAGAGCTGGGTAGGTCAGGATGCTGCACTTGTGGTTATTGTAGTGTCTCAAGTGTAGGATCTTCATCTTTTTCATTATTGCTTGAGGTTGCTTTCAATGGTTCATCCTTAGCCTTGACACTCATTGAGTTCTTAGGATCTTCATCTGCATCCAAGGCAGAAGAAGTTTGGTCTATCAGTTTTGATTCGAATTCGTCAAAGATGACATGAGGACTTTCTTCAACAACCAAAGTCCTTTTATTAAATAAACGGTAAGCTCTAGAATTGAGTGCATAACCTAGGAAGATTTCTTTATCACTCTTATCATCAAACTTACCCAGGTTAGACTTACCGTTGTTCAAAATATAGCAAGGGCATCTAAAGGGTTTAAGATAAGAGATGTTTGGTTTCTTACCATTGTAGAGCTCATATGGAGTTTTCATCAGAATGGGCCTTACCATTGCCCTGTTGATGATGTAGCAAGCCGTACTCACCGCCTCAGCCCAAAAATACTTAGGTAGGGAATTCTCACTTAGCATGGTCCGGGCCATGTCTATTACTGTTCTGTTCTTCCTTTCCACTACTCCATTTTGCTGGGGCGTCCTTGGTGATGAAAAATTATGTGTGTACCCCTGCTCTTCACAGAAAATGTTGAATTCATGATTTTCAAATTCACCACCATGATCACTCTGGATGGTGGTGATGAGGTAACATTTTTCATTTTGTATTTTTCTGCAAAACACTTGAAACTCCATCAGGGCATCACTTTTATTAGCTAAAAATAACACTCATGTGAATCTGGAAAAGTCATCAACAATCACAAAGCCATAGGATTTTCCACCTAGGCTAGATGTTCTAGTAGGGCCAAAAAGATCAAGATGCAACAGTTCCAAAGGCCTAGCAGATGAAACAATATTTTTGTTTTTGAAGGAAACTCGTGTTTGCTTGCCTTTTGTACAAGCTTCACAAATCCTATCACTTTCAAATTTCAATTTTGGCAGACCATTCACCAAGTCATGTCTAGACAACTTAGAGATTACTCCAAAACTAGCATGACCTAATCTTCGGTGCCATAACCATGCATTTTCATGATTGTTCGCAACCAAGCAGAGATCATCGCACGAAACATTATCAATATCAACAGTATAGACATTGCTATTCCTTCTTCCAAGAAATTTGATCTCATTTGTGTTTTTGTTCAAGACAATGTAGTGAGTTTCATCAAAAATAACTTTAAAACCCTTATCGCACAATTAGCTTATGCTTAGCAAGTTATGATTCAGACCTTTCACCAAAAGCACATTTTCAATAAGGATTTCAGAATTCTTACCAATGTTGCCAATCCCAACGATTTTACCTTTATCTTGACCTCCAAAGACAACTGAACCTCCATCCTTGTCTTGCAGTGTAGAGAACACTTTCTTGTCCCCTGTCATATACCTTGAGCAGCCGCTATCCAAGTACCATTTGCTCCACCTGGCTTCAAGACACATCTACAAGAAGAGAAATTATCATGCAATTATTTTTGGTACCCAAACAAGTTTGGGTCCATAGGAGTTAGTCCAACTTCTTGCAGATGTTCTCTTTGTCCATGGAACATGATATTTAGGTGTGCTTTGTCTAAACCAGCAGTTGAAAATCACATGACCAAATCTACCACAATGAAAGTAATTAGCATGTGAGAAGGTTCTTTGATATCTGTGTGGTTTAGGCTGAACATGTTGGGGTTTAGAATTAGAACATGAAGCATGATTATAGTCCTTTTCATGAACAAAGGATGTGGTGATCTTATGCTCAAAAGATTTTTTGTTTTGAGGTGTGTACCCCAAGCCTTCCTTTTGGAAGTTGACTTTAACCCCCAACATATTATCTAGATTTTGCTTGCCCTTAACAAATCTTGACAATGTGAGCTGAAGGTCAGCCACTTCTTTTTCTAAACTCATAGTCTTTTCTTCAAGTTCTGAGTTAGTGGATTTCAGAGTTTGTTCTTCAATTTTGATCTTTTGACATGCTTCCTCCATTTCAATTATTTTGCATGATAGTTCCTTTTTGGTTTTATCACGGTCTAAAATTGTTTGCAATAGACTTTCCTTTTCTTCCATAGTCTCAAACCATTCCTATTCCAGTTTCTCAAATCTGGCAAAGATATCTTCACGTGACAAGTCATCAAGTTTCTTTTTGAGAGTTTTATTTTCAAAACTGGTTTTCTTGTATTTAGTGTACAACTTTTCATATTCAGATTCCCGTTGTTCATTGGAAATGAATTCAGGGTCAGAATTTACCTCCGTAGATTCATCTTCATGTGCCATGAGGCACAAGCTTTCCACAAGTTCTTGAATCTCTTCATCAGATGGTTCATCTTCTTCGTCGCTCCAAGTGGCGACCATGGCTTTGGGTTTCTTGAAACTATCCTTCTTGAATTTTTTTTTCAGATCTAGACATTCACCTCTCATGTGCCCATGCTTCTTGCATTCGTAGCATATGATGCTACTTGGTTTGCTCGATTCACCTTTGGTTTGCATGGGCCTTCTTTGCCCCTTTCTGAAGTTTTCTTGAAAATTTCTCTTCTTCCTTAGAAATTTCCACACTTGGTGAGTTATCATCGCCAATTCTTCCTCTTCATTGCTTCCGTCACTTGATTCACCTTCTTGAAATTCGTCATCGGATTGATGAGCCTTCAGTCCAATGACCTTTTTCTTCTTGATGTCTTCATCAACTGTTCTCTTTATATTTATCTCACAGGTCATGAGTGACCCTATGAGTTCGTCCAAGGTGAGAGTTGACAAGTTCTTTGAGTCTTCAATTACCATGGCCTTTGTGTGCCAAGCCGACGGTAAGGACCTTAACACCTTCCTCACAAGGTCGAAATTTGAGTATTCCTTCCCGAGACTTTTGAGACCATTTGTGATCTCTGTTAACCTTGCAAACATCTCGGAGATGGTTTCTTCAGGCTTCATTTTAAATAGCTCATAGTCAGTGACTAGGAGATTTGCCTTGGTTTCCTTGACCTCTGAAGTTCCTTCGTATATGAGTCGCAGCTTGTCCCACATTTCTTTGGCTAAGCTGCACATAGAGACACAAGAAAATTCATTAGGGTGTATCACACATTGCATAATATTCATAGCATTGAAATTAGCAGTGCATTTCTTAATTTCCTCGGGTGTCCATTTATCTTCATCAGCCCCGAGTTTATGAGGACCCTTGTCCACAACTCTCCAAACTTCGTACTCTTGAGCCCTCAGAAAAACATGCATTCTATTTTTCCAGTACGAATAGTTTGAACCGTCAAAGAAGGGAGGACGGTTGATGGAGTGACCCTCGGGGATCATACCCTTGTTTGCCATTTAATCTGATCTTACTCTAGATCGTTAGATCTGTGAAAGAGAGAGCCCTAGGCTCTGATACCAATTGAAGTCCCGAGATTAAATGGCACCCAAGAGGGGGGGTGAATTGGGTGTTAAAAATTAATCAAAGTTATCCTCAATTTTAAGATGAAGTTATGACACTATGGAACTAATGTAGGATAAGATAGATCTACCAAAAATAGACACCGCAAGCATGCACAGAAGGGGGATAAGAGAAAAGGAACAAACCACAAAGAGACAACAATTTTTAGGTGGTTCAGATACCGCAACGGCAACCTACGTCCACCCCTCACGAACCGTGAGGATCCACACACTATCTTGTAAAGAGATACAAGATCGAACACACACACACACACACGTTGGGAGATGAAAGTTCCCTGAAGGTGTTACAACACCCAACAACACACACAAACCAACTGATTAACTAGACACACACACGGATCCAGGAAGATCCACACACACGCGAGATTGTTATAGGATTACAAAAGCCACACTTGAAGCTTAGAAGAATTAAGAATAGAAACACAAAAGAAAAGACTGATTGATTCTCCCCCTTAGTTGATGAAGAGTTTCTAGGATGCAGCTTGAACTCCACTTGACTTGGGCTTGATCTTCACTTGAGGATGGATGGAGAAGGATGAAGAACTCCTCTCGGATCACTGTTCACGTCTACAGTGCTAGCTTCCTTCTCTTCTTCTTTGATAGCCTCTCTTGATCCACCTTGAGCATTAGGGTTTTCTTGACCCTCTTGTATAAGTTTTATAGGCTTGAATGGTCCATGGACTCCCCGAGACAAGATCCACAATTTCTGGAGGGTTTTGGGTGATCAGGGATAAAACAATACTAAGTGAAAGTGCTTCCCTCGAAGTGACAAAAAGTCAACAATATTGGGCAGCTCGGGGTTGGCGGTCGACCTGCAGGGGCTGGCGGTAGACCGCCACTGAGAAACCTGCAGAAGGCCGGTCCCTGGGAGATCCGGTCGATCGGGATTGAGGGGGCGGTCGACCGCCACAGAGACAACCTGTAGAAAATTCCATTCTGTTATTCCAGGTCGACCGGGGTGATGCTGGAGGTCGACCGGACTGTCAAAAACCTAAAAAATAAAAAGTTTAGTCCAGAGAAGTGTGTCCATATGATCGAGGCATGAATTGAACGATTGGTTAAAAGTTATTTCAAGTTCTTAGAAAACATTTGGAATGCTAAAACCATAAGCAAAAACATGAAGAGTTCTGACCTTGAAGGCTTATGAAAAACACTTAGGTTATTAGTTCCAGGCATGTGAGCAACCATATGTCCTTGGTTTTGTTATCATCAAAACACCGAGATATATACAATAATTAATTCTATTAAACTCTAATTACTTGAATTTTCTTCCTAGTTACCGTTCTTTCTTGAATTCCACGACTTAATGTCGTTAAATATGATGCCTTAAAATTATTATTCACTCCTCTTGCTACTTCTGAGATTTTGCCAGATATGTACTTTTTACAAAAGAGCTTATTCTTAAAATTCATTGGCCATAGTGTTAAGTGGATGTATAAACGTACTTGGGATCTTATGATCCACCGACCCAATGCTTGGCATTAATGGGGCCCAGTGTGGTCTTGGGAGGAGCGCCCGAAAGTACTTGTGCCCATGGGAGTTGATTGACCACGGTGTGGCATTGCACCGAAGTGCATGACTTGCTAGATTATTTATGACATTCCACACTTCGTTATTGTACTTGTTTACTTGTTACTTGAAATTGTTTGAAATTACATGATATATTTGACTTGCATGAAGTGGGCAAATTCTTTCATGATATTCTTTACATGTTCAATATTCAATACTTGAAATTATCTTGAAACCTTGTTATCATGTTATTACTTGAAATTCTGTATATAATTTTCTACTTGCTATTCATGATCTTAAACACTTCCCGATTTACTTAAAAAAATGTCCAAAATGATAAATACTTAAATATTGCCTGATTATAGAGATATAAAATTCTACTGAGCTTTTTGCTCACCCTACGTTTTGGTAAATTATTGTAGGAAATAAAATTGAACAAGGGAATGGACAAGAGTGAAAGAGTATTTTTCTTTTCCCTAAGACTTATGTAGGTCATTAGTGATTTTACAAGAATGTTGTATTTTGGAGTTTGAAGATTGTAATTGCCTTTATAGATTATGAATTAGTGATGTAAACTTCATTTGATGGAATAAAAGTATCATTTTCTCATCTATCTTTCTCTTTAGAAATCAATCTATACATGCTCTGATCGACACGCTTGTTTACGACTCGCTCACGTTCCCGATATTCCGCGTCGGGGTGTGACAATATGAGTCATGTGCCTTCAAATGCAAAAGATCATGAAAAATAGTGCTGAAATCATTAAATTCCATGCTTTAGTCATGCTTGTTTAAACTCAATACTAGTTTGTTCTATTCCCTTTGTAGTTATTGAATATTGATGTATAAGACAAGGGAAGGTTAAACACTGCCATGATATGCACTTCTGGTTCATTTCTTTTAAAATATGGATGTAGATGCTTTTCAAACTCTATTGTTGATCTCGGATTTCATTAGCTTTGAACCATGTATATTGATCACGGCCTATTTCTGATTTGCATATAATGGCTTACTCTCAACTCCAATTCAGCTCTGGTCTTTTAGACATTTGTCACCATCTCTTCCTTATCCCTCCTTTTTGCTGTTGTCAAAGGGGGAGAAGAAAATCCTTTTTGTGAGTTGTCCCAGGGGGAGAATTTTTTTTTGTGAGTGATGTGGGAGAATAATGTGTGAGATAGGGGAGAATAATTTTTGTCGTTGCTGATGGGAGAGAGAGAGAATTCATGCTCATCATGTTCATCTCATGCATACATTCATGCATGCATTTGCATAGCATTCACATGCTCTGATCATCCATGCATATATATCTGCATTCACATGATTTTATCATCATGGATCTTGAGCTGCACATGTTTTCATAATCATGGATCTTGAGCCGCATATGTTATAAAATTTGCCATCTTGGACATTACTACCACATAATGACTCACAGTGTTGTCATCATCAAAAAGGGGGAGAATGTTATGCCCATGTGGTCATTTGATATTCATGGTTTTGATAATGGCTAAACACTATAAGTCTTTGATGTTTTCCACTCTCATGTGACTGAAATACTTGATGCTTTCTCATGACAATTAAGCTAAGGAATGGAGTGGAGATGGCAAATGTGAAAGCCTAATGATCATGCCCAAGTAAGGATGAAAATCCCTTCAAGAAGAGTCAACACTTGGTATAAAAGAGTTGATGCACAATGAAGCATAGACAAGTCACATAGCCAAGGTCGATGCACAATGAAGCATAGCCAAGAGAACACAAGGTCAAAGACTCAGTAGAAATCCTCAAGATTCTGTCAAGTTTGATGCCACAGACGTGAATGGGCTGCTAAAGGGATCAAGGGACTGAAGGGGAGAAACCTGGGATTTCCCCAGCCAGCGGTCGACCGGCGGTCAAGGGACGGTCGACCGGCAGCATCGGTCGATCGCCCAGTAAGGGGTGGTCAACCGATTTTGCCAGCAACGAACTGATCTTCACCTGTAAAATTCCGGTCGACCGCTAGACCCTACCGATCGACCGCCAGCCCCGATGCAGCAATGTTTGACTTTGTTTTCCACCTCGAGGCCAGCCCCTTTCCTTGTATTTGTTTAATACTAAAGTCACCCAATCTCCCATGGATTGTGGATCTAGCTTGGAGGGTGTCTATTGACCATCCAAAGAGATAAAACTCATGCAAGAGGGTTAGAAACCCTTGTTGATCATTTTGATCAAAAGAGATCAAGGGAGGCTTGTGGAGGCTATTGAAGAAAGAGGGTACTGTAGCCGTGAACAGTACTTCGTGTAGAGTTCTTCATTCATTCCAAGGGATTCAAGCCTTGATCTGGAGCCATCAATCTCCAAGCAAGTGTAGAAGCAAGCAAGCTCTCAAGGGAGATTAAATCTGCATCCTTAAACCTCTTCATCAACTCAAGGGGATCAAAAGGAAGATCAAAGCTACATCCAAAACTCTCTCCATCAACTCAAAGGGATTCAAGGAAGATTATCTTACAAGGAAGAGATACCATTAAAGTATCAGATTCAAGCTCCAGCAATTTCAGACAAGATCTATTTCATTCTAGCATATCTCTATATCTAGTTTGAGCATTTTTATCTTGTTCTCTTTTCAGTTTGTTCAAACCATTAAAATTGAAGATCATCCCTACCGGTGATTAGTAGGAAGGCAATCGGAAGTTGTCCGGTCTGCGGTGTTGACGTCCCTACCTGTGGTTAGTAGGAAGGTAATCGGAGGTCTTTCCGATTTACGGTTTGGTGCGCTGCACTAGTGGAGCCTCACCGGGTTTGGTGAGGGGTGGACGTAGGACTGTGGATTCCGTCCGAACCACCTTAAAATCTCATGTGTTGTGATTTGATTGTGCGATTGCTTTATGCTAGATGCATGCTTAGGTTCAATCTCTATATTGCTTATTCATCCTGCTAAGCCAATCATTGCGTCCTTCTCTAAGCTAGTTATATTCCGCTGCGATTCCCTTTATCTAGCTTTAAAGAGGGGTATTCTGCGAAAATAGGGATAAATCTATTCACCCCTCCCCTCTAGATCTACTATCCACTTCTCAACATGCTAAACAAGTTTGGCGGTCGTCATTTAGGCCGCTAGAGAAAGTCTGATAGTAAATTAAATAAGAAAAAACCAATGTTTTAAAACACATCATGTCTTGAAATCAACATATATATATAAACTTACCTATCATGATAGAACGAAGATTAGGCTAACAAGATGCATTGGTTTTCTGTGAATTAACAAGTGAATTCCTCTTCACTTAATTAGGGCTAAGAATATGCATGGATGTATACTAGATGCATAACACATGAAATCTAGTAAAACAAGAGGGCTTTTATCCTTAGAATGATATTTTTGCCGTTCATGAGATGACCTACCTTTGTCCTGGACCTTTAACTTAAAATTTGCTACCCCTAGTTCCTTGCACTTCTTGTGACAAATTAACAACTTAACGTTGCCCTAACTCTTTACTCTCTTGATTTATGGACATGAAATTTGGAGGGTAAGAAGAAGATACTAAGGGGAACAAAACGTTCTAAAGGATCAGGTTCTAAATACCTCAATTTGGTTCCCTAATTCCTTGATCTTCACCAGACTTTCGCACAGTTTCCTGGGTCGCTAATGTGGAACCAGCATTCTCTCCATGCGTTTCTCTCTCCTCCCGTTTCCCTCTCGCAGGCCTCCTCCCTGCGATTGCTTCTCCCTGCCGTGGGTTGCCTCCGTCCTAAGAGCTTGACCTCCGGCGATGGTTGGCGGTGGGGGGGGAGGCCTTGCGCCTCCCCCCTCCCCTCCCTCCCCCTCTCTTCCGCTGGGAGGCCTCCCCGTGCCCGCTTCTGCCACTGTCGGTTCCCTCCCAGGCTGTTCGGAGAACTTCGTTCTCCCTTTACCTGTTGGCCTGGGCTCCCCCGTGGATGGTGGTGAAGCTGTGGTGCCCCTCGCCGTCGTGCTAGGCCGCTCTGGGTGTCCTCCCGGTGCCGCTACACCGTCTGTGGGCTCCCCTCTGCCTTCGCTAGCCGTGGACGTGGCCGTCTCCGGTTTGTTCTGTGGTGCTGTGGCGGGCTCGGCCGTAGGTGGCGTGGGCTCCCCTGCCCCTGGCAGTGTCCCTTCTGCCTGCTTCACCTCTCCTTCGGTTCGCTGTGAGGCTCCGTCCTTCATCTCCGGCACCTCGTCTCCTCCTCCGACCACCTCTTCCCCTCACGGCGAGGCCCCCCGAGGCTCCCTGTCTGCTCCGCCACCTACTACAGCGTCCCACATTTTTTCCCATGCCAACACGCCACCTCCTTTGGCCTCATCCTTACCGTCCATCGCCCACCCTCCTTCCTCGCATTTACTATCCTCGGGGCCCTCCCCTCCTGTTCCAATCTTCCCCCTCTCGGTGACTTCGGCTGTTGACTCTCTTTGCCCGTTGACCTGCACTGTTCCTGATGGGAGAAGAGCTCAAAACGATCCCCTGTTTCTTGGCCCAACCTCCTCTGTTCTGGGAGCTGCACCTTCTTCCGATCCCGTTATGGCCTCCCTGTCCGCAACCCCCAGCGTGTTGCCTTCTTCCATGCAGCAGGTACCTCTTGCCGCCTCCGCGCCGGTGGCACCGGGCTCCAGCTCACTCCCTCCTCGGCACGGGCTTCGCCTTGGTGCGCAATAGTCCGATGCGGCTCCCCGTGCGTTGTCGTCTGGTGGAGGCGGTGGTGCCCGTGATCCTCCTGGCCCTCCCTCTTTTATCTCGGTCGGGCCTTCCTTCGCCCAGGTTGTCCACCAGTCCTTCACCCCTCCGTCCCTCCCTCTGTCCATCCACACTCCAGCCTTCACCGACGGAGGTGAGCCCGCCACTATCTTCTCCCACGAAAAAGTCCTGATCTCCTGCCGACCTCTGGAGCACGCGGTCATTGCCCGGACGCCGCGCGGATGCCCGCCGTTCCAAGACATCCGGGCCCACTTCGCTCAGTGATTCAAGTTTAAAGAGGACTTCTTCCTTAGCGCCATGGACAACCGCCATCTCCTCCTCCGCTTCCAGAACAAGGAGGACTATCTGCTCGTACTGCTGAAAGAAACTCTGCTTGTCAAGGGCAGGCCTTTCCACTTCTTTAAATGGACCATCAGGTTCTCCTCCGAGGAGGACTCTCCGGTCGTGCCAGTTTGGGTGGAGCTACCCTCCCTCCCAGTGAACTTCTACAATGAGCCTATGCTGTTCTCTATTGCAGGAAACATTGGGACTCCTTTGAAGGTTGATAAAAATTCATTGGGGATGACTCGTTCCTCAGCTGCTCGTGTGTGCATCCAGATGGACGTGTCCAAAAAACCTCCCTCCAGAGTTTGGATCAAGGCTGGTAATTGGCACTTCTGGCAGCCTATAGTTTACCCTGGCACTCCACGGTTCTGCTCTGGTTGTCGATGTCTGGGCCACCTTGCTTCTCAGTGCAAGCGGCCGCCTGCCGGCGGTCCTGCCACGACCCCTCAGGACCACGTGCATGCGTCTGCACCTGTTGCTCAGCCGTCTCCCCATGCTGGCCCGAAGCTCCCTCCTGCGACCTTGCCTCCACATCGCGCTACTTCCACTGCTCAGGACCATGCGGTGGACACTGTCTCTGTGGGCCTCGCTTCCTCGGTGGCTGCCATTGGCCCCCCCATGACCTGCATGCCTCTCCCTGCCGTGGGTCTTGGAGTGGCGGATGGCCCCCTATGCTTACAGAGCGCCCTCGCCTCCATGCCATCGGTTGCCTCGCTGGATACCCCCCCTTGCTTGCTATCACTAAACTAGTTGCTCCCTTGCCACTTGATGCCCCTCTACCACTTGGGGACGTTGCCCTCGTTGTCAACGCTTCATCCCCGCGCTTTGACCGCCCCCTTTCGTCCGTGCCCCCCCTGGGCCTTCCGGCGGATCCCCCTCTGACGGTTTGCTCCATTCGCCCTCAGCCAGGCACACATGCGATTCGAGCCGTGGTACAGCCTCCTGCGGTCCCCCCCTTCAAGGCTGTCGGGCCGTCGCCAAACCCTCCTCCTGCGACTGTGCTGCAGGCGCCATCTACCATGGCTTCTCCGGCTTCGACCGCAGCTCCATCCACCGTCTCACTTTAGGCTCCCCTGCTTCCTCCCCCGTTGGTGGGGGGTCTCGGTCTTCTGAATGCAGATACAGGGACTGAGCGTCCCATTGGAGCTATCCCCGTGGCTGACGGGCTGTCACCTCTTCCTGCTCTCGTCACGGCATCTTCATCGGTTGTCACTGCTGGTTCGGGCCCAGATGCTTTTCAAGGAACTACCGCTGTGGCGCCTCCTGCCTCTACCCGTAGTAGGTTCCCTCGCCTGCACTATTGCTCTTTGCTCCTTTATGCTCTGCCCCCGAGCTTGGTGGTGGTGATGCTTTCGTGGGAACCAGCTCTTCGGACGTAGCCCCTCCTGCACCTCCCTCGGTGCCTGATCCTGCTGCTATCCACACACCTGCTCGTGGAGATGAGGAAACTCCCGCCCCTGCCGTGGAGCTCCCTTTTTCTGTGCGCTCCACTATTCAAGTGCTCTCGGTGCCAGGTTTGGAGCCCATTTCTATCTTTCCGGACTTGCTCGCAGCACATGCTAGATTTGTAGGCCTCGCCCCTCCTCCGGACCCAGGTGCTCGTGGTGTTTGCCCTCCGCCGACAGTGGGCATTGTGTCCCCTCACCCTTCCGGGAAGGGCGATCCTCTTCCGTGCTCAGATGTGCCTACGGCTGTTCCTCCTGCTGCCCGGGCGACTTCCTCTTTGGTCCTCGGCTCCCCGGCGCCGGATGCCCACCCCCTTGGGGGCCCTTCTTCTGGGCTTAATGCCGGTGCTGTTGCTTGGTCCCCATGGGCGCAGCCCACTACCCAGGCGGCCAACGTTGTAGGGCCCTTGGCTTCCTCCTCTTCTCCGACGGCCGCACCTCGCCTCTCCTTCGCCCAAGCTTTGAAGAAGAAGATCAATCGGGCCCCTCCCGGGCCAATCGACTACACCGCCCCCCCTCCTGCTCCGGTGCACTCCGTGGGTGTTGTCCCCCCCCCCCCCCGGATCTTGGCATACCTCTCCGGTTCCCTCATCTCGTCCAGGCTCTCCACGTCCCCGGGCTTCAGCCTGCCTCGGGGTTTCGTGACCTTACGGCGGCCCATACGGCCTTCGTGGGTACCTCTGGCTTGGATCGCTCTCGGCCGCCCTCGAGGATGGAAGGCGGGGCTCCTCGGCGTTCCTTCCGGCGTTCCAACTCCACCTCATCCTCGCGTGATCGGCAGTGCATGTTTGAGGACGCTGGTCTCCTTCCGCGTCGTTCTCTCTGGCTCTAGTCTTCTTCGATGGCGCCCCCGCCGCCGGTCGACCCTCCCTACTCGGAGGTGCTCGATCCCGACGGTTCGGAGGTTGATCCTCTTGACTGGCCTTGCTCTTCGGGTCATCAGCGTGGTGTCCGTTCTGTGTTCTCGTCTGATTCTGAAGGGGTCTTTGACGAAGACTCCTATGTGTAGGGACTTGGTCTCCTCTGTGGGTTCTCTGGCTTTTGTTGCTGCCCTTGCTTGGGTTCTTTGGCCTCGTTTTTGCTTCTTTGGGCCTTGGGCCTTGTACGCTTCTTGGCCCTCTTTGGCCATTTCCCCTCCCCCCCTCTGTACCCCTTTCTCTTTTATGCTTTCTTATATGAAAATCGCATGCCTGGTGGTCGGGATAGTGGTTTCATCTTCTTCCGCAATGAAGAGATGAACCCCCTCTCCCGTCTCCCCCCTTGCAAGTATCAACTTTAGTTTAAAAAAATGTGGAACCAGCAACTTTACAGGCTTCTATTTTCTTGTGTGCTTGATTTCCTAGCATGAAATTTTGAGGGATGTTAGTCCTATGTATTAGGAATAAAAACTTTTATAGAACTTACCCAAAATAATATCTCCTTACCTTGATTCCACGTGAGCCAAAGTAAGGTTCGCACAGGCCAAATCTTGGTTCTATTTATAGGGTTTTGCTAGGGTTTCATGGATTAGATCAATTCTAGAGTCCTTGTTTGCTATTAGCCTAACTTTTAAGAGTCCTAAGGATGCTTACTAATCCTCCCAGCTCGGTCGCTAGGAGATAGAATGCCAAAGATCCAATCTTTTTACTCTTTCTTCCATTCACGGAACTAGCAGAGCTTAGCGGTCGATTAATGGGCCGCTAACGGGTATGTAGCGGTTGCACGATGGACTGCTAAATATCAGGGCGCTGAATTTGAATTTAATTCAAACTCTTCTATTCTATTATCCCCTTAATTATCTAATCAATGGGTATTTATCCTTATATTCCGTGAATAAATTAATTAACCTTCTAGAATATGGGCCAAACTTCATGGGCTTGGTCCTTAAATCTTTTGGGCTTTATTTAAATAGGCTAGGTGAATTGGTTATCATACTTGGGTCTTAGTAATGATTTATTTAACCCAAAAATTTATTTATTAATCCATTTTGGTCTTTTAAAAATTCTTATAAATTCCTAGAAAATTCTTAAATACTTCAGAAATATTTTATAAAATTTTCGAGGCATTACACTGTTGTGTTATATGCGTACCCCTGTTACACTGGGCTGCTATAGGGACTGTTGGAGCGTTTTAACCGCCGATGGAACACGGTGGCGATAGTAGAGGGAGAGACCTCACTTGACTTATGGTCTCTATTCTGGATTTCTGGGTTGCCGATCAGCGGCGAAGGGTATGAGGAAGTGGTATTGGATGATTTCCACCGCAGTCATACTGATGGACATGGGCGATATCGGGTACCTCATAGTTACCGGTACCTTCTGAAGACTTGGAGGGACCTGGCCCTAGCAGGGAGAGACAGAGCTGCACAGACTCCCAGGGTGCCGTTGAATGTATGGGTCCACCACTTCTACAACGGGCTCTTATGTTTTTATCAGAAGTTTGCCAGGGATCAGACTCCATGGGAGGAGTAAACCGAGGTGGAGCTGCGCTTCCAAACATACTCCAGATATATATACGACCGCAAGAGGGGTGGAATCCCCATGGCTTGTCGGATGTCACACATCTTGCCACATACTTAGCGTACTAGTTAGCGACATTTGTGGTCCCGCACGGGGAGGACGGCCTACTGAGGGCTGAGCTATTGTGGCCAACGTGCCTAATGGAAGAGGGGAGACAGTTGACCTTGGCTCTAGCCGCATTGGCCAATGTGTAGCAGGGGCTGGGAGTCCTAGCGGCGCACCCGGTGCCTAGAGAGAGAAGCTTGTTGTTGCCGACCCACTATCTGAGTGCGTGGGCTGGATTGTTATTTCCGGGGTTGGTGACTCGGGGGACTGTAGCGAACCCGATGGCACCTTTACTTTTCAACTTTACTGGGCAGCCTGATGGAGATACCGAGGCGCAGCTGGAGGAGGCTAGGAGAGCCCTTTGCTACCTGCCTGGCCGGGGCGAGGAGGGATTACCTTTTGACAACGCCATGAGGGACTCCAACCTGTTTCTGGGGGTGTTGGAAGGAGGAGCAACCAGTGCCCACCCACATCAGATGGAGTCGCGGGATGGACTGCTGACAGAGTGGGTGATGAGCACTCGACCGACCGTGCTGACGCTAAACCGGTTCGTGATGAGTTCTTTGGAGCCGTACTACTCATTCCGATTCGCCTGGAACTTTGGCTATGACCAGGGGATCCCACCAAATCGTGACTTTCCATTGACAGGCCGATAGTATAGAGGGAAGGACACCCACTTACTGGCGGCAGCATGGTGGGACTTCTTCTACCATCGGGAGTCGGAGCAGTATCTGATACCGGGGTAGGGGCATCGAGGATGATTCGATGTCCATTCTGCTAAGTGGTGGTTCGAGCATAGTCATTTGTACTGGCAGAAGGCCTCTATGGTCAGGAAGGCGGAGAAGAGTTATTTGCTGAGGGAGGATTTGCCACCTATTCCGTTGGACGATGGGTATTTGAGGACCCGCGTCGCTCGAATTCATCGGGAGGTCGAGCATCTTGCAGAGCAGTGGCCTCGGGGTAGTCGGGGCTCGTTGTCTGGAAGTCGAGGTAATGGCGGGGCGCTGAAGCCCTTGAGACAGGCAGTGACGGTTGCGGAGATCACTGGAGCGAAGGTGCCTCGACTGAGGGTACCGAGGAGCTGGTGGACCCAGTTCCTACCCGATTGTGGCTTCTGGAGCAAAGGTTCTTTGGACCGGGTGCTCCCTGAGGGGAGCTTTGCTTGTACAACTATTGATGACTGGCGGCGGCACATTGGCCACGCGATCGGGTCAGCTGGACCCGTGGAGTTCGTATCTCATATTGAGTGTGCTCACACTCTAAGGGATATCCGGGATGCGGTTGTAAAGGCTACCCGTGTGTTGGCACTGAAGCCAGAGCAGCTGGTCCCTCTACCAACCCCCTTCGGGGCTTCAGGTAAAATTTCTCCCCTCAGTGTGTTGTCTCAATTTTACTATCTTCCGATGTTTTCAACTGAGATGTCGTGTGTTGATGTGCCTATTGATAGGTTCCGCGGAGGAGGGTGATCACCCCTCCATGGAGACATCCTCGGGGAATGGAGATGGGGGGCTACAACCTAGGCGGAAGCGCCCTCGAGTGGATGCTGAGGAGACTGGAGTCGACGAGCCCCCGAAGGGACTCGAGGCTGACGAGCAAGTTGAGGCGGAGCCAGCTTTGAGTAAGCATTGTATTCGCCCCTATGCTCCTTGTTGGTTTTGTCCTGACTGTTGGCTAACTTTGCTCTATCGGTCTTGTTTCTTGTACCTCCAATGGAGGCCGGCGTGGAGGCGGCCTTCTCGCCCCCTCAGGAAGTTGACCCCCTGCCTGATGACGGGGTCGAGTGCGAGATCGATGTGGAGGGGTTCTTTCATTTGATGGACGAGGCTGTCCCTAACATTGAGACTTTCTCCGACTTTGAGTCGTGGAAGGCTCCAGGGAAGGCCCACTCAGGTGAGAGCCTCTGACACTGGACATACGCTGGCTGTGGCTTTGTCCAGTTGTGGCCACTAATATAGCTGTTCATTCTGTGCAGGGATGGCGGAGGTGTCGGGGGCCGAGGCCCCTTCCGGGACACCAGGCGGAACAGCCTGCCAGATGGAGGACCCAACGCCAGTTGTAGCCCGAGGTAGCTCCGGTAAGCGTCGAATTGCTGTGATAGGAGTAACCCTGTTTTAGTTGTGCTTTTGACATAGCAGGGTTACTGACTGGGTTTACGTTGTTTTGCTTGCAAGGCAAGGACACGGCTGCCACTCTAGAGATGATTAATGAGTTGGACAGTGCTGGCGGGTCAACGGTGTTGACTCCCATTTTTGGTGCGGACACCAGAGCAAGCGAGAGGCACGAGCCGGCGAGCCACCGGTACCGTACGCGGAGCACCACTCGAGCCACTTCGGCATCTATATGGCTCGGAGACGGTCTAGAGACTCCCCCTTGAGTCTCGGTATTTTTCGTATTTTGTTTGTATGTTGTGTGTATTTTATTTAGATTGTAATTTGGATTGTAATAGGGGTTTATTTGTAATTTGGGACCACCCAGGTCCCACGGGCCCCCCATCCCACCTCCCATTTATCCACCTCATCACTGGGGCCCATGTGGGGTCAGTCAAACCTTCCATTGTGGGCTTCTAGAAGGTGGGACCAAAGGAGGGGCAAAGGGGGGAGCATCTCCTAGATCTCTCCTTAATTTAAGGCAGTGTCCCCGTCCTTTTGTATTAGTTTAATAGGTTTTGAATCTTATTTTATTTGTTCCAAACCACATGGGAGAAATACTTTTGTTGACTCCCAAGTATGCCCCTCCCAAATCTAGATCTATGGGTATTTTATGTCATTTTGCAATTCATACAAATACCATGTAATTCTCATTTTAGTTGAATTAATGCATAAGAATTTTGGTGAAATTGGTGAAGCTCCAAGTTTGGTGCGACCTCCCCCTCCTGTCTCCCCCTTATGCAGCTGAGATGGCTGTATTCTGAGGTGAGACGCCTCCGGTATCCGTTCTTGAAGCCCGCCGCCGCCGCCACGAGCCGCCATCGCATCACCGCCGAGATCGCCGGAGTTCTGCCTTCATCCGACCACAGCAGCTTCCACGAAATTCAGCCATCAGCCACGAGCTCAGATCGACTTGAGATTTTGAGGGGATGTTCCAGAGGTGTGAAGCACGTCACAAAAAATTTGGTTGGTCATAAAGATCCCCTTTGATATTTTTTCATTTTCGTCCAACCTTAATTTCCAGATCTATCTGCTTGCTGTTTCAATTTCCACCCGCCCTGTGTTTCAAATGTTCGGACCCCTTTCTGATTTTTGTTAGAGCTCCCAATTTTACTGAGAGTTCTGTCCATCAACCCCACCGTCCCCAAATGTTCTTGAATTTTTGTGAGGCCATCCCATATTTTTCAAAAATCTATCTCAGAGATCGCTACAGTGCTGTCCACCTGTTCCCAGAACCGACCACCCTCTAGTTAACAAATCATAACAAATCACAGCCACCTCCAATCAGTCCACAAAAAATATCCTCGTTCTCCTTGTTCAAAATCTCACAAGTTTTATGAAGAGCTCAGGAGCTGAATCAGCTATCTTCCTTGCAGTCAAAGGTAGTCTTCAGAAAACTCACCTGTAGATCTGATGTTTCGATTACTGTACAATAGGGACTTGTCAATTCAATAAAGTTCTGATCCGACCAGATACAGCAGATCTCTTTGGATCTAGATTGAAGCATTTGAAGAGAGCTTTCCAACGATAGCTCATGCGTCCCGATCCGACGTCGGGATTGATCGCAGCGGTCGTTTTCGTCGGAGCGCGCGCCGAAAAATAGCAATCAAAATCCGTGGGAAGTTAGTTCAAGAATTGGGAATCGGGGCCGATCGACCCCCGATCGGTGTTCCCGGCCGACCGCCGTTCATGGAGGCGCGCCACCAGGGGTCCCCATCACAGTGGGTCCCACCCCGCTCAGATCCGGAGGACAGCGCTGTCCGTGGGCCCCACGGGCCCGTAGAAGCCGCCGTTCGGAAAGCACGAAAATGCGGAGTTCGGCACCGCGGGGCGACATCAAGATGCTGCCCGTCAACCCAAGTTGCGTGATTCCCGGACCCCACATGTGACCTTTTACCTCCCTGCGTGGAGTGGGTCGACTTAGTGTATTGCTGTAATAATTGTTAACCGGGAGTCCGTGATTCGGCCGGGGTTGTCTTCGCCACGCCGGGTGCGTGGAGGTAATGGTCCGAACCTCTTGGCGTTCATTTGCTTAGCTAGTATATGGTCTTTTTCCGCTGCCGAGAGTGATAGGTACTAGCCCGTGTCTCCATGTCACCGCTGTGAGTGTGAGAGTGACCCGTCCCGTGACTCGATCCAAGTCCGAAAGTGAGTCGACTACCCGTGAACTCTGCCGATTCTTCAACCGCGCACGATCCGCGTTTCCCTCGCTTAGGATGATGAGTGAGCTTGCGTTTCTGTTAGCGACGTATAGCCCATAGGATCTCTCCGTGTCGGGCTTAGTGTCTCTCCTATCATGTGTTGCTGGTCGTGTCCGCATCTAGAGTCTGAGGTCCATACCACGTAGAGTCGGTCCCCGTGCCCGTCCCGCTTCAGTTTGGTATCAGAGCGAGTTGAGTCTAGGGTAGTCATTGCATAAGTCTTGCATGCATCATGGTCTAAGTCGAGTCTAGGACCATCATTACTTTCAAAACAAAAAAAAAGTGCTTCAAATTTGCATTTCATCCCAATAACCCGGTATATAAAAAGGTGTTGTCCGAACGTTAGGCTACGCCTATCGGGAAGGCTGCACACTTGCCCGAGTGATCTTCGGATCGATTAACTCCGCCCCGTACCGAGTCTTGGTGTCTTGTCCTTAGTGTGCATACATCCCAACCTTGCATAGTCGGTCTCGTGTCATATTCAAATGGCCTTGCATGTCCATTCCTAGGGATCCGTTCCCATCCTTTGGCAACTATGGCCAACCCATGCCAACCCGTCCAGGGCGACAAGTCCGTGTCCGAGTACATTAGGGACTTCGAAGTGTACCGGTTTGGAAAAGAGAGCACCACGACTGCCTCCCAGTTCCGGAGAGGTTTGCGGCTTCATTTCCGGTATGAGTGTCTTATCCGTAACGCGTTCTCTCTGGCGCAGTGTTATCAGGTCGCTCTCGAGGTCGAGCCCTTCGAGGCCCGGTTTGATGCCACCATTCGGCGAGCAGATGCCGCCCTTAGGCAAGCCTCTACCTCTCAGTCGATTCCCGAGCCGGTCGGACAGCCTACCCCATGGTCTTCCCCACCCACGAGAGCTCCCATGCTACCACCCTCTACTTCCGAACTCTATTCGGAACCATCTCATTTGGAGCCACCCAAGCCCGAACCACCCGTATTTCTAACGGGTACACTTTACATAGCCGAGCCACTACTTAGTTGGCTCAAGGATAGCTTGGTCCCACTTCCCTTCCAATCTATGGACCCTATCCTACCTCTGGTGCCAATCAACTCATTCCATGCCACTTTCCAGTCTAGTCACCATGTGGATACATTGGATGACCTTCTTAACGGATTAGACCGGCAATTGACATTTACGCACTTGTTTGCTCCAGGCTTCGACCGACCCACAGGTCGTAGTTTCACTCATCCCGCTTTAGGGTCCATCACCTCCGTGTACACCATGGGTCATGTTACCATGGAGGTTCTTCTACTCCTCCCTATGCCGGCCGAGTCCGACTTCATTCCCCTTTGCCCAAGGGAGGAATCTTACTTTCTACCTATGACTGTCGTCCCATCTCTCACAATGAATGAAGGTGATCATTTACACCTCCAAGATTTCCAAATGTCGGACAGTGATTTGTGGAAGCCTAGTCCGAGGGGTCATACCTTCTTTGATCCCTTCGACCCATTCTCTTGTGGACCCCGTGACCCACCATATTTACTCCACCTTTTCGAGAGAGTCCACCATCATACCCCCACCGTTTCATCTCCCTTCATGGATGAAGGAGATCAACAACACCTTCTAGACTTCCACACATGGGATCTTGAGATGAGGGAATCCATATCGAGGGGTCACACATTCTTTGATCCCTTCGATCTCTTTCTTAGTGGGCCCCTTGGTCCACAATCTCCATTCCACTTCTTTAGGGGAGGTCACCATTATACCCATCCCCCATGGACCGGGCCATCGGCACCCACCGAGTCCGTTCACGGGCGAGAGACACCCGACCCTCCTGTTCCACCCAAACCTCCAAAATCCAAAGGACCGTCTTATGGTTGTACCGACATTCAGTCACACTTAGGGTATGCATGGCACACCTTTGGATGTCCTGGACCACCTTGCATATGATTGGGTTGAACTAACATTAGGTTTGTTTAGGGTTGTGCGTGCATCCATGTGTTTTTTTTTTCTTTTGCTAAGCATGTTAGGAGTCTGCATGACGACGTCTGTCGTCACATTGAGTCTAGCAATGCACGTTACAAAGAGCTAGCCGATGCTCACCGACACCACCGAGAGTTCCAAGAGGGTGAATATGTCATGATCAGGGTAAGACCTGAACGGTTTCCCTCTGGAACCGTTAAGAAGTTGCAAGCTCACGGAGCCGGTCCATTTAGAGTGTTGAAACGCGTTGGATCCAATGCGTATGTTGTGGACCTGCCCGAGGAATACGGTATAAGCTTTACTTTTAATGTTTCATATCTAGTTGCATATAGGGACCCAGCGGTGATCCCTAGTGAGCCTTTCGAGCCATCTCCTCCCATTGAGAGTGATCCCACACCTGAGTGTCCACCTCCAGCCCCTTTGTCACGGCAGCATGAGCATGTAGATCATATACTGGATGAGTAGGTGACAGTTACTAGGAGTGGATCCCACCCGCACTACCTAGTGCGATGGAGAGGATGGCCCGCTACCGACGACACTTGGATCACCCATGGAGAGTTGCAGCAAATCGATCCGGACCTTATGGAGTGCTACCAAAGCGATATAGACCCTTACTCGACAGGGTCGAGTTTCTCCCACCCAGGGAGAATTCGTGCGGACACCAGAGCACGCGAGAGGCACGAGCCGGCGAGCCACCGGTACCGTACGCGGAGCACCACTCGAGCCACTTCGGCATCCATATGGCTCGGAGACGGTCTAGAGACTCCCCCTTGAGTCTCGGTATTTTTCGTATTTTGTTTGTATGTTGTGTGTATTTTATTTAGATTGTAATTTGGATTGTAATAGGGGTTTATTTGTAATTTGGGACCACCCGGGTCCCACGGGCCCCCCATCCCACCTCCCATTTATCCACCTCATCACTGGGGCCCATGTGGGGTCAGTCAAACCTTCCATTGTGGGCTTCTAGAAGGTGGGACCAAAGGAGGGGACAAAGGGGGGAGCATCTCCTAGATCTCTCCTTAATTTAAGGGAGTGTCCCCCTCCTTTTGTATTAGTTTAATAGGTTTTGAATCTTATTTTATTTGTTCCAAACCACATTGGAGAAATACTTTTTTTGACTCCCAAGTATGCCCCTCCCAAATCTAGATCTAGGGGTATTTTATGTCATTTTGTAATTCATACAAATACCATGTAATTCTCATTTTAGTTGAATTAATGCATAAGAATTTTGGTGAAATTGGTGAAGCTCCAAGTTTGGTGCGACCTCCCCCTCCTCTCTCCCCCTTCTGCAGCTGAGATGGCTGTATTCTGAGGTGAGACGCCTCCGGTATCCGTTCTTGAAGCCCGCTGCCGCCGCCACGAGCCGCCATCGCATCACCGCCGAGATCGCCGGAGTTCTGCCTTCATCCGACCACAGCAACGTCCATGAAATTCAGCCATGAGCCACGAGCTCAGATCGACTTGCAATTTTGAGGGGATGTTCCAGAGGTGTGAAGCACATCACAAAAAATTTGGTTGGTCATAAAGATCCCCTTTGATATTTTTTCATTTTCGTCCAATCTTAATTTCCAGATCTATCTGCTTGCTATTTCAATTTCCACCCGCCCTGTGTTTCAAATGTTCAGACCCTTTTCTGATTTTTTTTAGAGCTCCCAATTTTACTGGGAGTTTTGTCCATCAACCCCACCGTCCCCAAATTTTTTTGAATTTTTGTGAGGCCATCCCATATTTTTCAAAAATCTATCTCAGGGATCGCTACAGTGTTTCCACCTGTTCCCAGATCCGACCACCCTCCAGTAAACAAATCATAACAAATCACAGCCACCTCCAAGTAGTCCACAAAAAATATCCCCGTTCTCCCTGTTTAAAATCACACACGTTTTATGAAGAGCTCAGGAGCTGAATCGGCCATCTTCCTCACAGTCAAAGGCAGTCTTCATAAAACTCACCTCTAGATCTGAGGTTTCGATTACTGTACAACAGGGACTTGTCAATTCAATAAAGTTCTGATCCGACCAGATACAGCAGATCTCTCGGGGTCTAGATTGAAGCATTTGAAGAGAGATTTCCAACGATAGCTCATGCGTCCCGATCCGACTTCGGGATTGATCGCAGCGGTCGTTTTCGTCGGAGCGCGCGCCGGAAAATAGCAATCAAAATCCGTGGGAAGTTAGTTCAAGAATTGGGAATCGGGGCCGATCGACCCCCGATCGGTATTCCCGGCCGACCGCCGTCCGTGGAGGCACACCACCAGGGGTCTCCATCACAGTGGGTCCCACCCCCGTAGATCCGGAGGACAGCGCCGTCCGTGGGCCCCACGGGCCCGTAGAAGCCGCCGTTCGGAAAGCACGAAAACGCGGAGTTCGGCACCGCCGGGCGACATCAAGATGCTACCCGTCAACCCAAGTTGCGTGATTCCCGGACCCCACATGTGACCTTTTACCTCCCTGCGTGGAGTGGGTCGACTTAGTGTATTGCTGTAATAATTGTTAACCGGGAGTCCGTGATTCGGCCGGGGTTGTCTTCGCCACGCCGGGTGCGTGGAGGTAATGGTCTGAACCTCTTGGCGTTCATTTGCTTAGCTAGTAAATAGTCTTTTGCCGCTGCCGAGAGCGATAGGTACTAGCCCGTGTGTCCATGTCACCGCTGTGAGTGTGAGAGTGACCCGTCCCGTGACTCGATCCAAGTCCGGAAGTGAGTCGACTACCCGTGAACTCTGCCGGTTCTTCAACCGCGCACGATCCGAGTTTCCCTCGCTTGGGACGACGAGTGAGCTTGCGTTTCTGTTAGCGACGTATAGCCCATAGGATCTCTCCGTATCGGGCTTAGTGTCTCTCCTATCATGTGTTGCTGGTCGTGTCCGCATCTAGAGTCCGAGGTCCATACCACGTAGAGTCGGTCCCCGTGCCCGTCCCGCATCAATTTTTGACCCGCAAGGCGCGTTATTTCTTTTATTCATCATTTTTGATGTCCCGAATTATCCATTATTTTGGAGTCTTCCTTGCATGGATTTCGAGCCCATTTTTATTATTCCATTCCCTTTGAGCCTTGGAGATCATGATTTCTTAGAGCCATGGAGCTTATCTTATCACCTTCCGGCCTTCTAAGTTGACTTGCGGCTCATTTAGGCCCGTTTCCATCAAGCATTCGGCTCCTTTCCCTACGCAGTCTTGAAAATGGTCATTTTTCATCCCCTTCCTTTCCTCTATTCAAAAATTGCCCTTCACCAAAGTTGTTCATCTTTCAAATCTCTACAATTTCTTCTTGTACGCCATTAGCCAGTTCTGAGCCGATTTCAATTTGTTCGCATTTTTCCAGCGTGCTGTTCACCTGTGTCCCAGAATTCTTTCTCTATGTTCTAGCCCCATTTTCTCCATCTTATAGTTGTTTTTTTATCTTGCTCCCTTCATAAAAGTTGTTCATCTTTCAGTTATCTATAATTTCTTTATCTACCACTTTCGTTAATTCTGCACCGTTTTTGAGATATGATCTGATTTCTGAAGTCGCGCGAAGTCTACCCAAACGGTCGTACGAACGACCGTTTCTTATTGCTAACGGTTCCTTAGCGGTCTTATAATAGACCGCTAAGCAAATCGAGAGTCCAACCTGTGCTGGACTCTACTACATTTCTGTGCGCTGTGGCCCCCTTGCAGTGCCCATAACTTCCTAAATTCTACTTCGAATTGTCCGACGTTTGTTCCTATGGCTTCTCCTTTATATTATCTTGAATTTAATCCATAGATCTCAGGTTTTTATTGGCTATCTTGCTCAGAAACATGGATGAAAGTTGGGGGTTTATGCGTCCTAATTCAACACAAACTCTACAGATTAAGCTCGGGGGCTCTCTTCCAGGAGCCATATCTTCCAGATCTTTCATCCAAATTGAGTTCCACTTGTTCCTACCTCTTATCCTTTGTGTTATCTCAAGATTGATCCATAGGTTTCAAGATTTGGTGGACTCTATCTCTTAAACCTGTAGAGGAAAGTTGGGGACTTAGATAGTTTTCTATATAAAGGGCCATGTGCGAACCTCGCAACGGGGGTGCGTTTCCAAGGCGAGGGCGAAGCCATGCCAAACTATCTTCATCTTCCTTCGACCAAAGCCTGAAGAGGGAAGTATTAACTTCATTTTGGTTCCTTATTTGCTATATTTCATCAACGTTTGCCCACTCAACTTCGCCCCTACTTTTGGCAAATCATCATAGTTTGCTATTTTTCTGCTACAAGTCCGCGACGGGGGCCTGTTCATCATGCGGGGGCGGAGTCATGCTTCATCCTTTTCGTCCTGCTTTGACTCCATCTTTAAGAGGGGAGTGTTAACTTCATTTTCATTATATGTGTACCTTATTTCTCCTATCTTTTCCCCTTCTTCTAAGCCCCAACTTTTGAGGTTTCACCACTCTGTTCTGCACTTTTTTGAAACCCAGATTTCTTACGACGGGGGCATGTTTGCGTCACCGGAGCGAGGCCATGGGGCACTCTTGATCTGTCCTTTCAACTCCAGGCTCTAGAGGGAAGTATAATCTTTGTTTTCCTTGGTTTTGGGCTCATTATTTTGTCATCTTCATGCATATTTTTGTCCATGAGTTTCGCACTTTCATTTTGTTTTTACACAGTCATTTTTTGTCATGTTCTGCACCCCATTGTTTTCTTGTGTTTTCCACCCCATTTTTCACTGTTGTCTTCCCCATTTTAAACCTTCCTTTTTGCCCTAGTTTCACCACAATATTCCCACCTTTCCATAGTATCCTCTCTTTCCTTTTTTCATGTTGTATTATGTGAGATATTCATCATTCTTTGAGTCCATTTTGTGCACTGTTCTACATTTTCTGCACAGTCTATATTTTCCCCCAAATCTCCGGCATCATAACTTTCTGTCCCGACCTCCTTTTTGAGTGATTCTTATTTTTACTTCTTCACAACACTCAAGTCTTCTGTCATACCAATTTTCACCTTATGTGGACATCGTTTGCCCTACTGTTTGCATCAGTCTTTACACCCAATTTACACTGTTTGCACAATTTTTCTTGTGACACACTTTTGCACCTTGTTTATTTATGTTCATCACGGCATATTAAATCGATCTCTTCATGTTAATCTAATCACAATATACACACATATTGTTTGCACCCTTCCATAGGGGTTAAAAACCCTCCCCCGGTAAGTTTGCCCTCAATCTTTCATGCTACTTTATACACTTAGGTAGATTTCTACACTTAACATTTTCTAATGGGTTTTTCCTCTTGTTTTGTGTTTATTTCGTATGAAAGCATGGAAAGTGAGGCCCTTACCTTCTAGCTAGCTGGAAGGTGAGGAGAGGTAATCTACATTGGTTCCCGCATCCTTATATTTAGCGCGGTCATCCTCTTTTCCAAGGTACACAACGCGCACTTAGTTTCCCCTTTCACATTCTTTGGCGTTGTCATTCCTTGGTGGCGATCACGGTATTTCTTCTATATCTTTTGTCACCTTTTCTTTATTGTATGATCATGCTACCATGTTCACGTAGTCACATATTCATGCTATTTACTTGATTGGTGGATATATGCCTTCTTGCTAATTCATGTGATTTGTGGGGTCGACACGCTTATACACATACATATTTTCCACATATACACCCCTTTTTTAGCGATCACGGTGGGACCTCTAGTGCCCATCACTTTGTTTATGCTTTGCTACGATTTTGGTGTGTATATCCATGTTTAGATAGCATTTCATGTTCATATTGTTCACCTTGTTTGCATTCATATTGTTATGTTTGCATATCTTCATCATATCTTGATTTGTTAGATTTAGGCTAGAAATTGCATGCACTCCGGTGCACATAGGGTCATACATTGCGTATCATAGTTGCATTTCCTATCTTGGTAAGTGATCCTCTCACCTCCATATTCCTTGGGGTCGACTAGGTGATCTTATCCGGGACCTCTGTAAGTCCCCGCGAGCCGTGGATTTCCACACAGACGCCGGGCCGGTTGTATCTTTTTCACCCTTTAGGCTTGCATTTGCATCCGTGTGAGGGAGTTAACCTTAGTCAACCTAAAGTTTGGACCTTATTCCCATAGGATTCCTATCTTGAGGGAATTGTTTTTAACACAAATCATTAAAACGTCTATTGAAACACCTAAAATATTTCCCATCATATCAACTTGTTTGACTTAGGTGAAAACTCTCACATTGCATTGATTGTGTTGTTCGGGCTTGTCCAAACCCATTAGTGGTGTTTTGTGTTGCATTCACATATTCTATGTTGTTAGGCCCATTTAGCTAGCCTATTTCGTGTGTTCATTGTCTAGTCCATTGTCTAGTTCCGTTCTCCATTCGTCTTTGCATTAGTGGGTCAGTCCCCTCTTATCCTCAAGCCCATTAAGCCATTGCTTCCCCACTTGTATTCTTCTTGATATTCTTGTATTAAGTCTCCATTTGCCCTCATGGAGCATCATTCTAACACCTTGTATCATTCTTCTTCCTATTCCCGCATGGAATCCTCTTCCCACGCGGGCCCATCTTCACGTGGTCCCTTTGATCCCTCCGAGGAACGGGCTAATCTCATGGCCCATCTTTCAAACCTTGTTCGCCAAATGGACCCGACCTAGGCCCAACGCCTCATTGCATCTCATCTTAATGGGCCTTCTTCTCATAATGGGCCCTCTTCCCTTCATGGGCCTCTTTCCTCTCTTTCATATACTGTTGGCCCAATTTCCAATGGCGCTTATTCTCTTAATGGACCTCATTCTTGTTCCTCTTATGCTGCTGGCCCAATGGGTCCATATGCCAACCTCTCTTCCAGGCCCGCATATCCTTCCACTCCTGGAATGGACTTTTCTTCTCCTTCACAGCCCGGATCCTCTTATCCGTCCCACTATCATCCTAGTCCGAATTCAGAACCTCTTGCTCAAGTTGGCCCGCATTACTCTCGATCTCTCCCTACCCAGGAGATGATTGCTCAAACCCAGCATCAACTTGATGAAATCCAACGCCGAATTGATCCTAAGTCCTCGTTAAATGTTCCATTCGCATTCCAAGGTCTTTGGCTTCCTCCACCTTTACAAATTCCCGCATATCATCGTTATGGTGGAGTCGATGATGCATATGTGCACTTGAAGGAGTTTGTTTATGAGTCGGCCAAGTTTCGACATGACTAATTTGGTATGTCATTGGAAGGCCCGGCTCGGGATTGGTTCTTCTCTCTTCCGTAAGAGCAAGTTGTGAGTTTTCAAGCCATTCAAGAAAAGTTTATTCAGTAGTATCAAGACTAGGTTGGGCCCAAGTTCTCTGTTGTGGATCTGGCCCACGAGAAGATGAAGCTCGATGAGGATTTCTGCACCTTTGTCGATCGCTGGCGTTGCCTCACCGCGCAAGTTCCGGGGCACATTCCAGAGCAAGAACAAATCAAGATGTTGATATCCAATGCAACGCCCGGGTATCACTTCATCTTTGCCCTTAATGACATCACCTCTTGGCAGCAACTTTATAGCCAAGCCCACTTCGTTCGCCAACAACTTCAAGGTTCCCTTGACCTCGAGTCACCACCATCCCCATCCACCTACACCTCGCCCTCCACAAGCCAACCCTACGCTCCCATGAGTCAGCCCACCATGAGTCAGCCTTCCACCGCATATCCTTCCATGAGCCAACCTCCCGCCTCTACATATCCGTATACTCCCACATATCAACCCTCCATGAGTCAGCCTCCCGCACCCACATACCCGACTCCGTTTCCACCTCCGGTCATGGGAACATCACACCCCGAGCAAGTAGATGCCGTCTATATACCCCCTCATCATGCTCCACATATGCCATCACCGAAGCCCTCCACCACTAGCCACGCACTCTTGCCTACGCAACCTCCACTTCCGTCTCCACCACCTCATACCCCTCGGCATCCGCCTTGCCCGAAGCGGGCTCCTTGTCCTCCGTTACCGGAGTGCTTTACCGACATTTTTGGGGCTTTGATGGCCACTCACGCGTTGCCACTCTATCCAGCTGTGCCTTGCCAACCCGCGGTCGGGGATTTGCTCCAATTTTATGATTTTCATCGTCAGTAGGGGCATATGGTCAAGGATTGCCCCGAGTTTTGGGATTATGTTTATGATCTGGAAGCTAAGAAGATGATCAATTGGGCCGCCATGCATGAAGCTATTTTAAATCTCCACAATAAGCAGCAGCAGTAGTCGCCGCCCAGGTAGCTGTGAGCGATGTCACGTAGTTCGGGGAGCGAAGAGGACGCGGAGCGCGCGGGATCCTCTTTTATTTGCTGCAACACAGAAATAAGAGAAGAGAGAAGGGGCCACCACGGGAGATTGCTCCGGCGGGGCGAGCGGGACAAATGTAATATAGTAAGATATGGGGGTTAAACGGCCATAGCGGGAAGTGACTCGCCGCGACCTCGGGGGGACGGGAATGGTGCAGAAATTAAATAGCAAGAATTGAAACGGCCATTGGGGAAGTGACTCGCCGCGGCCTCGAGAATATGAGCAGATAAGAATATAACAGAATATAAAAAGAATATAAGAGTGGGAATTTAAACGGCCATTGGGGAAGTGACTCGTCGCGGCCTCGAGAACATGAATAGATAAGGATATAACATATAAGAACGGGAATTTAAACGGTCATTGGGGAAGTGACTCGCCGCGGCCTCGAGAACATGAATAGATAAGAATATAACATATAAGAACGGGAATTTAAACGGCCATTGGGGAAGTGACTCGCCGCGGCCTCGAGAACAAGATGTGATCGCCATGGGTCAAAAGACCCCAAAATAAAGAAAGTGATCGTGCCTACCTCAAGAGCGGGAGATGGTGGGTTGCTTCTTCCTCCCCCTTCGGTCGGCCGACGGAGAGGGCTTTCCTTGGTTACCCTTGCAAAACAGTAGACAATAACGAACGGAATTAGAAAATGGCAGTGTAGTAACAATTCCTTGCAATAAAAGTAACGAGATCGTGACCTGACACACACCTGGTTAGTGTGGTTTTAAACCCCTCTCGGACTCGAGTAGGAGGAAAATGCGATGATGAATGCAAGAAGTATGCAAGAGACGGCGCCCTTATGTAGGGAGATAGAGGATGCAGTATGATGAATGTAAAGAACTATGGAGAAAAAGGGAAAGAAAAGGCTTATTAGAGGAGCCGATGGTGAAATCCGGCGGAGCTCCGACAGCGTGGGGACGACGTGGAAGCGCGGTGGATGAAGACGACCTTCCTCTCGCTAGCGTGGGCACCCGAGAAGCCGGCAGAACCTCCACCTACAAAAGACCCCACGGGTTAGAAATGACTCCGGTAGCCTCTGGGCTCCGGCAGCCTATCGGATCTCTTAGAAGCTCCTCTAGAACTGAGGGGGTGGGCCTCTATTTATAGGGCTCCGGAGGGGAAGGCGTCCAGGACCCTAGACACCTCCATCAGGGCAAAAAAGATATTTTATTCTATTTTTATTCATTTTTTCTGAATATTTTCATGGAGGCGTCCAGGGTCCTGGACGCCTCCATAAGTCCCACCGAACTCCGTCGAAAGTCGCACGCGGTTTGGCACAACGCGTGATTTTGGAGCGGCGACCCGTGATTTGGAAATGGGCGCGTCCAGGGAGCTGGACGTCTCTACAATTTGGATTCTTTCACACACGATAAACCGTCGTTCGGTGGGCGGTGCCCCGTGAGTGAGTTGATGGAGGCGTCCAGGGTCCTGAACGCCTCCAAGAAAATATATTTTATATTTTTGTTTTATTTTTATGCCAAAGCTGGCATTTTATATTTTTTATATTTATTTTTATGGAGGCGTCCAGGGGCCTGGACGCCTCCATTAATATATTATTTTTTATTTGGTTTTGGGCTTTGAAAAATAAATTAAAGGAATGGGGGCGTCCAGGGGCCTGGACGCCCCCATAAAGACCCACCCGGGTCCTCAGTTCAGGCGTTGGCGGCCGCCCGGCAGACACCCTTCCTGGTTTCGGAACCTCTGATACGTCCGACTGGTGTTGATGCCGTCCGAATGCCGTGACGAGACGATTCCGGATGTCGAAAAAGGCAGAAGAAGACCCAAGAAAAGGAAGCATTTAAGAGATTCGAAATGCGTAAGCCGTCGCGGGGCGTCGTATAGTAATATGAGACTTTCTCGGGAGACGTCAGGAATGGCGTGTCTACAGCTGCCCCACCTTGGCGTCTGCTTTGCAAGGGAGTGACACGTAGTCGAATGGTATCGAAGTGGAGTGAAATGAAGTGGGAGCAGACTGATAAGTTGATGCCAAGGTGTGATGAGACACGCTTTTGATGTTACTGTCTGGAATTTTTCCTGGAGTTTCAATGAGGCAACCTTTGAAGAAGGTCTTTCAAATCGTGACGATTGCTTGGACGAAGATCAAATAAGGGAGGGTGAGATGTACGCTCAGGCACGAAAAAGAGACCAACTTCTCGGTGTGGAAGTACCTGGGTCATAAACCGGAGGTTTCACCTTTGGGGAGCGGTTACCAGCCAATGTGGAAGTGCTACGGCCAAGGTGGGTCAAACAAGGTAAAAAGTAAAGGAATATCTAAGGGTCTGTCCAAACAAGGGTCTCCTTTGGAAGAGCAGCGTAGGGCCGTTTCAAGGAAATTCAGTATTTTATTCGGAGTGGAATATCTCATATTTGTAAGAATTGAAGCACAGCGGCTTTCGCAATCGAATCACTTGAATGATCTTCCGCAATAGATCAAAGTCCTATATGAATGCATGCTGGGCTTAAAGAAAAATTTAAAATGAACTAAAATAGAAAATAGCCAGGGATAATATTGTCAATTTGTTAAGAACGGGTCAGGATACCGATCCGGTGAGTTGGTACTGGGCCGGGACCCGTTTATCCACGCACCAACTCACTGAATGGAACCGTCGTCCCCATGCTACCACAAGTTAACGGCCTATCCGTACAACCCAAATTCTTCTGGGATCATCACTATTTTTGTTGAAGGGGAACTCAAATCCCAGATTCGTTCGGGCCGCATGGTCCTTGACATGTTCTAGTAGCGTAGGTATCATATACTACGATGCATTACATGGTGGGACCAACCATTGAAAGGTGGGACATGAGATAGGACAAAGACGTCCGTTAGTAAAACCTGCACGGGCCAGCATGGATTAATAACATCAGAAAGTAACATAATCGTAACAGAATCGCACCACAATGGAAAGGAGATCTAGCCAAAATCCTGACATTGACTGCTGATGTGACATGTTCCGTCCTATAGCGCCCTACCCTTCCTATAAGAACTCCCCTTAGGCTAGTTCATTCAAAAGCATCAAGGTGGGTTTTGGAAGCTCAGGAGAGGAAAGAGAGGAGAATCTAGAGATTTTAGGATGGAAGGAGAGTCTTCCCGCGTTATGAAGAGGAGCAGGCCTAGCAGCGAGATCAGGCGACTCTCCGACCTCGAGGGTCATCTGAGTGGGACAATCATGTCGCATATGGTAAGCTGATTCTTTTCAAATTTTTCCACGTGAACCTTCTTCTTACTTCCTTCATTTCTTCTTCTTTCTTTTCTCTTCCAGCCATATCCACTCTTCCCAGGCCCGAGGAAGTTTTCCAAACTGCCATGGCTTTCAAAGCTAACTTCCAACATCTCCATCAGCATGAGGGCCATACTCTCGAAGTGGCATCTGCAGGGGCTCCTTATTCACGCCAAACACTACGAGAAGATTCGTATGGACTGGGCGGCTATGGGCGCACTAGTGGAGATCTGGCATCCCCAGACCCACACTTTTATCTTCCCGACCTTCGAGGCGACCATCCTCCTCGAGGAGGTGGAACTTCTGCTCGGATTGAAGAAATTCAAGAGTGACGGGAAAGTGAAGGCTATGCGGATGCTGACACGGGGGACTTCTGAAAGCATCCTTGGAAGCTTCATGCCGCCCGACGCAGCCCGAAAGGTCCGTACTCAAAAGGGGATCGATCTCCAAAAGCTCGCGGAGTGGGTCATGGACGCCCTGAGAGGGTCACCAGACGATGACTATTTGGAGGGAATCATGAAGGGGTTCACCATTTGTCTGGCGGGTGCTCTCTTGTTTCCTTATACCGATAACATGGTGGAGGAAGACCAACTAAGTGCTGTTCGTGGGATCTGGAGTGGAAAGAGGGTAGGACCCGCCGTCCTTGCCTATCTTTACAGCGGTCTTACTGCCTCGAGCATGGGTAAGCCTCCATTTGGTTGCGCACTTGTCTTGAATTGCTGGCTTGATTTGCATTTCAAATTCGACCACCGTGAGGGAATGCCGACGGCTTCGAAGCTTTTCCAACAAAGCCCGCTTCACCACATAGCCGACGTGTTAGGCTTTGGTGGCACTGTAGCGAACCGTGTTCCGTGGCTGAAGAAACGTGAAGACTGGCGGTCTCACTTTCGCACCATGACACAAAGCTTCTTCACTTGCGCACCGACATGTCTACTCTCGCTTGAGCTCCTCATGAGGTCTTCTTGTGAAGTTGATCTCCAACTGATTGGTGCGACCGAGTTTGTCCTTTACAACGCGCATCAGTGCTGCCTCCAGATCGGCATTCCACGTCATTCGTTCCCACTACCGACTGGCATCGTTCCTTTGAAGAAGAGAGAGTTGGGCACTAAAGCAGATGCGAAGGAAGCGAAGGCCGTCAAAGCATCCTGGAAGACAAGTGTTGCGGGAAAGGCCTTAGCGCACGTGGGGGAAGAGTGCGAGCTGTGGAGGGCTTATGTAACCGAACTGGGGAAGTTAAGGCCTAAGGCGCCTAAACCCCTGATGTAGCTCATTCTGCTTTTCTGATGAAATAAAATCTGGCATTTGGGTGTTTTGGACCCATGTCCCCTTAATTATTATTTTTTTGGTGATTTTTCTTTTTCTTTGTGTTTTTATTTTGCGCTTTTGTTTGGATTATATACATACTCTTGTCTTATTTCTCTTTTATTATTTTTTTTGAAATTTTTATTATGGGGGCGTCCAGGGGCCTGGACGCCCCTAAGTTTTTATTTTTTGTTTTGAAATTATTATTATTATTATATTATTATTTTTTTGGGGGGGGGGCGTCCGGGGTCCTGGACGCCCCTAATTTTTTATTTTTTAATTTTTTTAGTTTTTGTTTTGGGGGCGTCCGGGGTCCTGGACGCCCCTAATTTTTATTTTTTTAGTTTTTTTAGTTTTTGTTTTGGGGGCGTCCAGGCGCCCGGACGCCCCTAAGTTTTTTGAATTTTGAAAAAAAATAAAAAAAAGTGGGGGCGTCCAGGCGCCTGGACGCCCCAAACAAGGTGGATTCTCTATATATATGGGGGGCCTCCCCCCTAGCTCATTTACTGTTCATTCAGACGACCCAATCAAACCAGACGACCCATTCTTAGTCCAAATGGAGCAAGGAGGCCCGAGCCAGGGTGGAGAGAAGCGGAAACGACGGGCTCGTCGTCCGAGGAGGCTGAGGGATGATGTCGAGGAGGCTGCTGCGGCGGAGGAGATTGCCGTGGAGGAGGAGGCTCCTCCTTTGGCCGTAGAGGCTACAGTAGATGCTCGCGACGCGGGAGAGGACGATCACGACCCGGTAAGCCCTTCGGAACTTCGATCTGTTGGTTTAATAGGCTGGATAGGCGGACGAGAGGCCGTGTGGTGAGGAGCGGTGAGTGAGGGAAGGAGGCGTCCAGGGGCCTGGACGCCTCCACATTTTTTTCCTTTTATTTATTTATTTATTCACGTAAATAATAAAATAGGATTAAAAATAAGGAGGCGTCCAGGACTTAGGATGCCTCCATGATAAAATATATATATATTTATTTATTTTTGTTTTTGTTTTTGGGTTTTTCTAAAAATAAAATAAAGAAATAAAGAGGAGGCGTCCAAGGGGTTGGACGTCTCTAAGAAAACATAAATATATATTTTTTAAAAAAAATAAAAAATAAAAAATAAAATAAGTAAGTAGTATATACAGTGTTTTTGTTTATTACTATCCATGCTGCTGATGTGTTGCCCTGTTGGTTTTGTGGTGTGCAGGGCGTGATGAAAGGGCCGGATCAGCTAGTCTCTAGTGGTGGCAGCGTACCGTGGGCTACCAGACTTCCAGAGGGCGCGTGTGGACGCCATGGGCTTTGGAGCCTTCCTCAGGATTGAGCCCTTCCGGCTTGACCTTCCTCTTATCCAGGCATTGAGGGAGCGGTGGCATGCGCCGAGTCGGGCGTTTCTGATGCCCTGGGGGCACATGGTGCTGACGCTTGAAGAGGTAGCTCGGATCACCGGGCTACGAGTTGACGGAGAGGCGGTCAGCGGGGTCACCTACCCCGACTACCGAGAGAGTGCCCTAGACCTGCTGTGGTTAGAGACGAGCGTGACCGACAGAGACAACAGGGTAGTCGGCCGAGTGGAGATTATGGAGGCGCTCGGATTTGTCGACCCGCGCCAGCGGGTTAGCGAGACTGGAGCGGAGTTTCTGGCACGACTGGAGGGAGATGCCTGTGCAGCTTTCACCCAGGACCCGAGCGAGCGGGAGCTGGTGGATCTAGACCTCCGGAGGTTTCTTTTCTTCTTCCTGGGCCGCCTTCTGCTGGGGATGAAGGGGGATGGCATCCACTGCCGCTTCCTCGAGATCCTGGCGGACCTTGACAGAGTGGGGCACTACGCGTGGGGAGCGGCTCTGCTTGCCCATTTGATTGTTGATCTCTCCCAGACTTCAGAGAGGGAGACGACAGTCAGTGGCTTCGCACCTTTTCTCCAGGTACACAATTTATTTATGCATTTTACCGTAGTTAAATATGCAATCACTCGTGTTAATGATGTATGATGGGTGCAGGTGTGGAGTTATTACTACTTCCCGATGGGGAGGGCCAGGCAGGGGAACAGGAGAGCCGTTCCTGTAGCGCGACAATGGAGGCCGGTCGTGGTAGCGGCACCACACAGCTACCAGCTGGCGTCACTTCGTCGGGAGCTGAGCGAGTATCCCGAGGCCATGGTATGATGCATATGATTTTTTGTGTTTTTATGTATGTGACTGAATGGTAACTAACGTGATGTATGTACGGTGATGCAGGTGGTGTGGAGGACCTACCTAGGCATGGGCGATGCTGGCCAGCCCTGAGTTATAGCGGGTCTTCCTCGTTTCGGGCGGGACGTGTGGGTCCATTGCCTGAACGAGATCGAGCCGCTTCGGCTGAGGCTGGTTATGTGGACGTTGGGGCTGGCCCAGGAGTGGGTCGATGTAGACGAGCCGGTCCGCATCGGGCGGAAGACCAAGGGGAAGGCGAAGATTATGGACTGGCGTACGTGCCTCCTGGCACAGTACCAGGACTGGCAGCAGGGCGGGGTCCCAGTGGTGTCCCATGTACAAGACAGTACTGATTATCTGAGACAGTATCGGGCTACGTACGGGGACTGCCTCTTCCTTGGTGGTATGGCAGGGGTAAGTGAAATGAAAATGCTTCACCCTTCTATATGTATATGCTTGTGTACTAACTTATGTGTAATGCAGGATGCTCGTGACAACATGATCGCCGAGCTAAGGTCCCAGTTGGCGGACGCCAGGCGGCAGTTGGTGGCCATCCGACAGGAGTTAGAGATCCTGGTGAGTCTATGCAATGTATTTCTGTGACCTGGATTTCGATGCTTAGCCCCTGACTGTCGTTTGCCCCGTGTTTCAGCGGGCCCACCAGGCAGCAGCAAGCGGGACGGCTGGTGGAGCGGGTTCCAGTTCGTGGGGCCCTCCTCCGGAGATTTCTGCGCTTCAAGAGCAGCTGGTCTACGCGGTGGCCTGGGCTGAGGAGGCCGAGCGTGATCGCGAGGATCGAGTGAGTGCTTACTTGGCCCTGACCCTCCTCTAGTTACTCTTTCATCCTTCACCTCTTTCTTACGATGCACGCGTACTTTAACAGGTGGCCGAGATCCGAGAGGCCCTGGCGCGTGCTGTTCGTGCCGAGCAGGAGTGTGACGCTCGGGTGGCGGAGCGTGACGCCCGGATTGTGGAGCTGGAGGAGGAGCATCGACGGGAGGCTGAGGAGCTCCCTCGTGACGTGCTGGATTTACGGATCGCCCTCGAACAGTCGAGGAGGGAGGCGACGCGAGAGAGAGAGGAGAGGGAGAGGGAGAGAGAGGGCAGAGAGAGAGAGAGAGGAAAGAGAGAGAGAGAGAGAGAGAGGACAGGAGGGCGGAGCGACTGCAAGACTGGGACGAGAGGAGGGCTCTGGAGGCCCAGCTGATGGATCTCTGATTGAGTCTCCGCACGGCGGAGGGGAGGCTTCGAGAGAGCGAGGAGTGGTACCAGAGGGCGAAGGAACGCGGGGCGCGACTTCGTCAGTCTGGTTCTTTTTCCATGGGCAGCTATCTGGTTTCTTCAGCCGAGGAGCGTCATCGTGCCTTCGAGGCTGGGGTGCCACCGCAGGGCGAGGTGAGCACGGCTTCTCAGGGTTCACAGAGGTCACAGAGGCCCCCTAGGGATCCCCGTCAGAGGAGGGAGGAGAGAGATGACCAGGAGGGTGATGGTGAGAGTTAGAGAGTTGCTTGTACACTCCACCCTCCTTACTGCATGATGTACTTTCGACTATTATATGAAATGAAAATGGCTTTCTTGTGTTGTGTGTACCTTTCCTCTCTCATTTTTCTTTCTTTGCACTTGTCCTTCGAAGCACGTTCCACGAGACCTTGCCCTGAACAGCGGGGAACTGCGCTTTGCACGGGGATTCTGTTTCCTTTCTCCCTTTTTTGGGCGCGTCCATGCGCGAGGACGCGTCTTAATCCTCGAATTCAAATTTAAAGCGTCGGGTGGCCTTTTTTCTCCCCTGCCTTACCCGCAAACGAGCCCGCCTTCCGCCGAAACTCGCTTGCCCCCTTTTCGTCTTGCTCCTCTTTTGATCGATGGAGTTTGGTGGGCCGAACCATGGTGAAGGTGGAGAGGGACGTGGGACTCCTCGCCTGAGGAGGGACACGCAAGAGCACGGAACGACGTCCATGGAGGAGGAAGGGCCGCTTCGGGCCCCCGAGGGACCCGAGGGGCCCGATGTCGCGGCGGGAGGTGAACACGGTTCGGTGAGTGCTTCGGTTTCCCCTTTTTGATCAATTTTGAGTTTTGAAGCGAGGCGTGCGAGGGGGGAAAGGGTTCGGCGAGTGTTGCACTCAAATGATGGACGCGTCCTAGACAGGGGACGCGTTCTTTGTTATGATGCGAGGCCCTTCTTTCTTGGTGCAGGACATGGCGAGGACCCTCGGCCTGGCCGATGAGTGGGCGAGTGCAGACGAGCCGAGCCGTGTCAGGAAGGAGAGTCCTGACAAGGCGAACCTCGAGGATTGGCGCATACGTCTCCCTGGACAGCAAGGGAGCGTACTGGTGCAGGATAGTGCCGACTTCCTGCGGCGGCAGGGAGAGAGTTATGCGGGGCTTCCCCAAGTCGGGGATACGCGCGACGTCGACGAGTCGCGTGCCCAATTAGCCGAGGTCAGGCGGCAGCTGGCCGCCACTCAACAGGAACTGTCACTCCTGGTAAGCTAAGTGCTGCATTTTTTATTTTTAAATGTGGAGCTTAGCTGACTACTGTTATTTGTTCGTTCCAGCGTGCCTAGCAGATAGTGATGGTGGGAGTGACTAGCGGCGCATCTTTCAGTTCCTCGGCCCCTTTTCTCGAGATTGCCTCCCTTCGGGAGCAACTTGCTGGTGCGGTGGCTCGGGCTGCCTGGGCGGAAGAGGAGCGTGATGCCTGGGTGGCGACTGTAGCAGAGCTGTGACATCGCGGTGAGGAGAGACCTTCTCCAGACATCCTGGAGTTAAGGGTTCTTCTGCAGATGATGAGGAGAGAGGCAGAGAGAGAGAAAGCCGAGAGAAGGTCCGAGCGACAGCGGGATCAGACCGAGAGGAGGGCCTTGGAGGCCCAAGTGAGGGAGCTCCAGCTGGGCCTTTAGACCATCGTTCAGAGGCTAGGAGGGATGGAGACGTGCTACGAGAGAGCGCGAGAGTTCGGGGAGGGATTGCGCTAGTCTGGTCGCTTTGCCGCTAGTGGCTTCTTTGCCACGCCAGGGGAGGAGCAGCGAGTCATTACTGTGGAGCCGGCGCCACGAGGCGAGGCGGGTGCTACTGCACGGGGATCCCGGAGGCTTCTGAGGGACCCTCACCTCAGGGGAGAGGATAGGGACGCCTAGAGGGACGAGCATGAAGATAATGGCACGAGTTGGTGAGCCAGTGGACCCGCCTCATCTCTATGATTGTAGTGTTTATGACAGCTTATGTAGAATTATTAATGGAGTGATTTAATTTTCTGCTGCTTGTTTGTTCTCTTGTGCGTTCCTTCTTCCCTACACTTCTTCTCCTTTGCACTGTTCACATGTGATGGGTCTGTCGAGACTCCACCCCGAGCGGAGAATCGCGTCTTGTTGTGACCATTTTCCACGGGAATCTGTCGTCGAAGTCAATAATGACGGCCCTAGTCCTTTTTCCCGGATGTTGTGTCAAATTTTACGGACGTCCTCCAAAACATGATAGGGTATCCCTAGACAACATAGGGGGCTAGTCGTCATATTCTTCATCCAATCAATCACCCTGTGCGAGCGGCGAAGTGACACACGGGACCGCATGGTAGGTGCCTCATTGCGAGGGCTATCATTAAAGGTGATGGAGGTAATCTTGGCCTGTACTCCTTCCATTTCTATAAATTCTTGTCCCTTTTATCCTCCCAGGCATATCGAGAGCTAACTCGAGGAGCGCAAGTTCTCACGGGAGAGGAGGAGTTCAAAATTCCGAGAGTTGGATGGAGGGTGAATCTTCCCACTCTTCGAAGAGAAGCAGGTCCAGTGGTAGTAGTTCCCGGAGGCTTTCGGACCTCGAAGGGCACTTCAGCGAAAGGGCCCAATCACAACTCGTAAGCCAAGTTTTCCTGCCCTTTTTTTCATTCTTTTTTATTCCTTTCTTTCTGACCAAACCTCCTCTCCATTCCCTGCATGCGTAGAGTGTGATGAAATCACAGATCTCATGGGAGTTGGTAGTGGCAGCATACCGAGGTCTCCCAGATTTTTAGAAGGCCAGGCTAGAAGTGATGGGTTTTGGCACCTTTCTTCGGATCGAGCCGATCCAGCTTGACCTGGTCCTGATCCAAGCCTTGTGCGAGAGATGGGACCCAGTGAGTCGGGCATTCCTGATGCCCTGGGGGCACATGGTGCCCATCTTGGAGGATGTGGTCCGGATCACAAGCCTGAAGGTGGACGGCGAGGTAGTGACCGGGGTCACTTATGCGGATTACCGAGAAGGTGCTCGGAAGCTACTAGGTTTGGACCTAGATGGTCGGAAAAATAGGTCGATAGCTAGGGCGTCCCTCATGGATGCATTAGGGCTCACCGACACTCGTCGGCGGGATGATGAATTCTCAGAAGAGTTCATGGAAAGGATGGAAATAGGATGCCGTGCCGTGTACTGCACAGATTTCAGAAATTGGGAAAGATGCAACATAGATTTGAGGAGATTTCTCCTCTTCCTTTTGGGGAGATTGGTACTGAGCTCGAAAGGGGACGGTATCCAATGTCGCTTCCTGGAGCTGCGATCAGGCCTTGAAAGAGTAGGGTACTACGCCTGGGGAGCTGCCATGCTGGCGCACTTGTTTGCAGGCCTGTTCCAAGAAGCAGATCGTGAGATGGCTGTGAGTGGTTTTACACCATTCATCCAGGTATTTTTGGTTTTGCTTATTTTGTATTTTTTTTTGCGTTTTTGCAAGGTACTGATGACCTGCGCCGAGCAGCTGTGGAGCTATTATTACCTCCCCATGGGGAGAGCTCGGCAATGGCGACCCGCGATGGTGCCGCTAGCCAGGCGGTGGGAACCCATCATGAGTGCGGCACCCCTAACCTACCAACTGATGGTGCTAAGGCGGGAGCTACAGGAGTTCCCTGCAGCGATGGTAAACTGGAGACCCTACTCAGACATGGTCGATGTCGACCAACCGTGGGTTCTAGCAAGTCGTGCCCGGTTCGGACGGGAATTATGGATGCACTGCCTGAATGAAATCGAGCCGCTTCGGCTATGATTGGTTATGAGGTCCTTGGGACTGGCTCAGGAATGGGTGGATACGGCTGCACCACCTCGCGTTGGGAGAGAGACGCGAGGACCGGCGACCTGCATTGACTGGCGTGTGCGATTCCCTGAATAGTACGAAGACTGGCAACGGGGTGGCATAATCGTGGAATCGCCGGCACGGGATAGCGAGGATTACCTGTGTCTATACAAGACAAGGTACGCTGGGCGGTTCCAACCCCGGGGACTTGCGGAGGTAGGTCTCCCCTTTTTCTCTTTTCTTCTTTCTCCTTTTTTTTTGGTTTTCTGGTGGAAATGTCGACTTGTATGGCTGCAGGATATCCGTGATACGATGATAGCGACTTTACGAACTCGCTTGGCAGAGGTGGAGCAACGGTTGGGCAATGCCCGCGGAGCTACGAGCGCCTTGGTAGGTGTACAGTACGTTCCTAATTAAAACCCCAGATTCCAGATGTTGGCTGCTAATTCACGCGGTCGTAGCATGCCCAGATTGGCGCGGCTTCCCCAGCGATGGGAGTAGGTGGTGCCTCTCCTAGCTTGTGGATTCCCACCTCAGAACTTGACTTGCTTCATGAGCAACTTGCTCACGCCACGTAGTGTGCTGTGGAGGCAGAAGGGATGCTCTATATATAGGTAAAAGTTTCAGTGTTGATTTCTCTTTGTTTACGCCTTATCGCGTATCTGAGATGGTACACTCGACAGGAAAAGGAGACGGAAGAAGCGCTTGCCCAGGCTGCGCAGAGGGAGGCTAGGATAGCAGAACTGAAGAGGGAACTGCGGCGTCATCCTGCTGATGACTCTTCCAGGGATGCTATGGAACTGAGGATCACTCTCCAGTTGGCGAGGGAAGACCGTGAGAAAGAATGGGCAGAGAGAGAAAGAGACGCAGAGAGAGAAAGAGCCAACAGATTGACTAAAAGGGAGGAACGGAGGGCCATAGAGGCCCAGTTGTTCGAACTCCGAACCAGCCTTGGTCTTGCTAAACAGTGGCTGAGAGATGGTGAGGAGTGCTACCGAAGAGCACGAGAGCGTGACTTTCGTGTTGGTAGCTTCTCTGCTGCTTCCGTGGATCAACGCCGGGGTGTGGGAATAGGAAGGGGAGTACAGAGCGGTAGGAGTACCGCTTTTCGTAGTTGGGTAGCACCTTTGAGAGCGTTTTGCCCGGAGAGTAGTGGGACGAGTAATGCAGAGAGAGAGGGCGGAACTTGATGTAATTTTTTTTGATTTTTGGAATAAAATACAAGGTTTGGTTTGTTTATTTTTCACCTTTGCTTCTGTTGCCTGAATCCCTGCACACATCACTGAAACAAACAAATCAGAATTTCTGTTCTGACTTGGCCCTTTGCTCAATAAGCAAATGGTCACTGTGACTGTCCTTGATAACTGGTCAAGGGGCCAAGTCTTTATTTAACGAAGGCAAGGGAAAGATGCGGTGATGATAAATGCGACAGGCAAGCACACAAATGCAAGCGGTATTAAAAGTGAGATGCTGCACGCAAATGCAATCATGCAAAATTGATTTGTTTTCTTTTTTATATTTGGCATTTTTTATTTTATCATAAAAAAGATTTTTTTTTTGCAAATATGTACATTTTCTTTTTTCCATTTTTTTGTTGCTTTTATCATTTCAATTTTTTGTTGCTAACACCAGGCAAGCACCTAAATGGCACCTAACCTACGTGAGATCAGGGGTTTCTTACTAACCTCCCAGGTATCCTAAGTGCACATCTAGGTTGATTTGGGCCTCTAGACCCCTCGAATGATGATCCCGCCGGCTAAGACTTACCCTGATGACAATACCGTCATGCCATGCTTAGGCTCCCAGTCGCTTCCGACCACAGGGATTCACCCAAAAGGTGTTTAAGGTAAGAGATTTGCCCGACCCAGGTCTGTTTCCTCACAACTCTAGATGGTATATGATGGAACACCCTGGAACCCTAACGACCAACCGCGCGACGCTGACCCGGAATCAGACGCCGTCGCACCCATAGGTGACGCACTTGCATTGGCCTAAGCCCGAGGTTAAACAAGAAGACATCAAGGTGGTAAACATGGGTCTTGACCAGCCAGAAACACAGAGACTCCTTCGCAGCGATAGCTTTTGCATTTCAAAGTAGGCAACCAAACATGTATATTAAAGTAAGGTCGCAGACCCTGGGCAGTTTTCACCCTTCAGAAACTCCATCGAACCTTCATCTTTAGAGGGAGAAGGAAGAGTGTAGGGGATAAACCTCCTGAGAGGACCGGCAAAGCCGTTAACCCGGCAAGCAAATAAGGGCCCATTAACTCTTTTCTTTCGGACAACTTCGGACCAAATCTCAAGCATTTACATTCCATAGCCCCCCCTTTTGTGGATTCAAACTTTTGCTTTGAGGGGTTCCATTTATCGCATCAGGCACGGTCACGACCAGGCTCTTGATTTTGATTTTGTATTTCTTTTTTGTGAGGGAGATACAGTCATTTGACGTTTGTGGGCTCCCTTTCGTATGCCTGCGGGGACACTGCCCTCTTCTCGTGCTCTGATCGATGCTCGAGGAAATGGATCCTACTCTTGCCCTTCGGGTTTGAGTTTCAGTTTCTCATGCTCAGCATTTTAAGGGCGCCGACTGTCTCATTTGGTCGAAGAGAAAAGAATAAAGATTACAGCTTCCGGAGATCTTCTGGGTGGGGCCCCACCGTAGGTGATGCTACCGACTTTTTTGAATAAAATACATAAGTGAGCACATGTTAGCTTTCTTCGAGCGAGCATAGGCCGACGTGGCCGGACAGGGCTCTCCACGATTCTGGCAAACCAAGACCCGGTGCCTACCAAGCCTTAATGGGCCCTATCCTATCATGAAGGTTAGATGCAGTGACTTGACTACATGGTGACCACCAGGCATTGGCATTTTGAATTTTTTATATTTTTAGTGATTTTCAATATTTCTTTGTTTTTGATGTTTTTTATCTTTTCATCATTTTTTTTGTTTGTTTTGTGCTAAGGGTAGTATTTCTTAAGATAAAGCCCATTCCAAGGGTGGGATAACTCGGCCCCTTCGGCGTTGATTAACTTGTAGGCGTTGCCAGGGTACACGGCTTGAATTACAAATGGTCCTTCCCAATTGGGTTGGAGCTTAGAACGTGGCCCTCCAGGTTTGACAAAAATTCTTTTTACGACCATCTCACCGACTTTGAATTTTCTCTCAACGACTTTCTTTTGGTAAAAGCGAGCGAGTCTATTTTGATACACACGCGCGTGTTCGGCAGCGGCCAGCCGCTTCTCATCCAAGAGTTCCAACTGGGTGAGGAGTGAATTACGACGATCGTCGAGGGGAAATTCCTCGTCCAATTATACCCTGAGAGAAGGGATCAGAGTCTCGTACGGGACTACCGCTTCCATACCATAAGTAAGGGCAAATGGAGTCTGCCCAGTGGGGGTACGGATTGAAGTGCGATAGGCCCATAGGGCTTCGATAAGTTTTTCTGGCCGGTCTGAAAACTTACTAGACTCGCAGGTTTTTTTGATGATTTTGAGCAATGTTTTATTGGTGGCCTCCGCTTGGCCGTTACCTTGTGGGTAATAAGGTGATGAATGATGCAATGCAATTGCGTACCTTTTGCAGAGGTCGTATAGGTCCTGAGAAATGAACTGTGGCCCATTGTCGGTGACGATTGTACTTGGGACGCTGAATCTGGTGAGGATGTTCTTCATGATGAACTTGCAGACTGTTGACGCCATGATTTTCGCGTAGGCTTCGGCTTTGACCCATTTGGTGAAGTATTCCGTCGCAGTAAGGATGAAAGATTTCTACTTGGTGAGGGAATTGGGATCACCTAGGGGACCAATGATGTCGAATTCCCACATGGAGAAAGGCCACGGGGAGGATATTGGATGAAGTGAGGAAGATGGTGAATGGATTTTATCGGTGTGAAGTTGACACTTGACACACCTACGGACATAGACAGCATAATCCTCTTCCATAGTGGGCCAGTAAAAACCTTGCCGAATGATCTTTTTGGCGAGCATCTGACTATTCACATGGCCACCGCACACACCCGAGTGCGTCTCCTCTACACATTTCCAAACCTCATCGTCACCAAGACATCTTAACAGAATACCAGTAAGGCTCCTCCCATAGAGTAGACCTCCAACCAATGTGTATTTCTGAGCCACCCTTCTTATGGCTTTCTTGTCCTCTGTGGAGGCCCCTTCAAGATAAGACTGATTTTCACAGTATTTGACGATTTCATGGAACCATGATTTCTCTTCATCAGCCAGTTCTTCTTCAGCCTCTGCCAACATGATTTCCCTCTTCTCAAGGATATCTTCCTGTAGGATCTTCCTTGCTATCCTATCTTTGATATTTACGTAGGAAGCATCATCGATTGCAAGGGCGTGAAGTTTGTAGATGGAAATGGACTCAAACCATCTTCCTAGAGGGAACCTTATGGATGATGCCAACGAGGCGAGGGCATCAGCGAGAATATTCTGATGACGAGGGACATGAACAAAGATCAATTTGGTGAACAGTTTGGCAAAGGCAGCAGTGAGTTCTTGGTATGGCTTGAGTTTGGGATCGCGAGTGCGATACTTAGTGAGCACCTGGCGAAGGATGAGTTGACTATCACCTACGACTCGCAACTCAGTGATACGAAAAGAATGAGCGAGTTCTAGGCCAGCTAGAAGAGCTTCATATTCGGCTATATTATTGGTAACTGGAAATTTGAGCTGGTATGCCAATGGGAATGTGAGGCCTTCAGGCGACAGGAGGGCGACGCCGATTCCTCTCCCTTGAGAATTCAGAGCTCCATCAAAATATAGCGTCCACATTGGCTCATCTGATTGGTTGACGGACACTAGTTCCTCATCTGGAAACTCTGATTGGACGGGATCGAACTTGGGAAGAGGATGATGAGCGAGATGCTCGGCTATGGCATAGCCTTTAATCGCCTTTTGCTGGATGTAGGTGATGTCGAACTGAGAGAGAAAACTTTGCCATCGTGCTAGCCTATCCGTAAGGATGGATTTCTCCAGAAGGAATTTGATAGGATTCATTCGAGCAATCAAGTGGACTTCATGAGCCAAGAAGTAGAGCTTCAATTTCTGCACTACCCAAACGAGGGCAGCACATGTTTTCTCCATGACGGTGTACTTCTGCTCACAGGGATTGAGAAGTTTGGACAAGTAATAGGTTGTCCGTTCCTTGCCTTCTTCATCAGCTTGTGCGAGGACGGCTCCCACAGAGTCATCCAAGACTGAGACGTAAAGGATCAGAGGTTTTTCTGGTTTGGGGGGAATGAGAATGGGTGGACTAGCCAGATATTCCTTCAACCCTTCAAAAGCTTTCTGACATTTAGAATTCCAGTGGAATTCTACTCCTGGCTTGGTCAACTCGTAGAGAGGTCTACACCTTTGTAAATGTTGGGACACAAACCGACGAATAAACTGCAACCTCCAGATTAAACCTCAGACTTCCCTCAAATTCTTGGGAGGCGGCATATCCCTGATGGCCTTAGCTTTGTCGGGATCTATCTCGATCCCTCTCTTACTCACAATGAACCCCAGCAATTTACCCGACGACACACCAAACACACACTTCTTCGGGTTCATTTTCAATTGGAACTCCCTTGACCTCTGCAAGACCTTAGCCAAAACTTCTGGATGTTCCATCATGTTCCTTGATTTCACCAATAAGTCATCCACATACACTTCCAGATATATGTGCATCATGTCATGAAATATGGCCATCATCGCTCTTTGGTAAGTAGCTCCAGCATTCTTTAATCCGAACGGCATGACCACGTAACAATATGTTCCCCAAGGGGTAGTGAATGACGTCTTTTCCTGATCCTCTTCTGCCAAACGAATTTGATTGTATCCTGAAAATCCATCCATGAATGAGAGGGTTTCGTAGCCTGCCGTGTTATCAATCAACACATCAATGTGAGGTAAGGGAAAATCATCTTTTGGACACGCGCGGTTAAGGTCCCGGAAGTCGATGCAAATCCTGACTTTCCCATCTTTCTTCATGACCGGGACAATGTTCGCCACCCATTGAGGATAAAGGACGACTCTAATGAACCTGGCTTTGTGGAGCTTATCGACCTCTTCTTTCATTTTCAAAACCATCTGAGGGTGGAAACACCTTAACCTTTGTTTTACCGAGACGGACCCTGGTTTTAGGGTTAAACGGTGTTCGACCAAGGTTGAATCTAGACCCGGCATATCCTCGTAGCTCCATGCAATCGTGTCCTTGTATTCCTTGAGAACTTCAATTAATGCCTTTTCTTCAGAGGGTGGTAGATTGTCACTTATGAGGATGATCCTAGGGTCTTTCTCAGTTCCCAAGTTGACTTCTTTGGTGGATTCTTCTACGGCAGTTGACGGCTTGTCGAATCTCCTCATTCCACTAGCGTATGCGCCCGCCGCATCCTCATATTCTTCACCCTCATCTTCAGTGGGGCATTCTTCATCCGTGATCTCGTAGACTCCATACCCTTCATCAAATGCACAGTCGCCCTCACATTCTATTTCCAGTAGCTGGATGGGATTTTCTAGCAACTGGGGGATGGCAAGAAGGGCCTGACACCTGGCGACTAAATCCAAAGGAATCGACGAGGGATCTGCCTACCCTTGGATTTCTTCCTAGGTACTACCCTTGACCTATCATTCCTAGATTGACTGACATTATTTACAGAAGAAGAGGAAGATGAAGAGGATGGTGTAGAATGTACAGGAGAAGACCCCTCAGAGGAGGAGTAGAAAAGGTCGCTCATCGGACCTTGGACGGGTGGTCCGCAGGGCGATACGCACCCGTGGGAGATGTAGGAGGTTTCCTCAACGAAGATGTGTTGTTGGGGAGTTTGAAAATTGACGTTTTTTTTTTATTTTCATTTTTAATGACAAAGCAGTGAAAAGAGATTGGAGGAGAGAGAAAAGTGGTTATGGCTAGAGGATTGTGAGGCACATAGAGCAGATCATGGTTGAAGACCTGGTGCGGGTTGAAAAGCCCGCGCAGGTATGTAAGCAAAGAAGGGGACCTGGGAAGATCATCAGATAATTGTCTGGCCCAGGAAGACGATATCAGCAAAGGCTGAGACGAGTGGATGGAGAAGATGGTGGCTAATGAGCCATCGACGGCAATGTTGAGGACGGATGAAGGTCCGTTGATGACAGGGTCCTTCTGGCAAGGACGAGGATAGTTTGGAACCTTGGCAAGAGTGGTAATATTCTCTTGTATTCCGGAGATCAATGGTGGTCCTTCAAGCTGCGGAGACGAGAACATCCTTTCCAGTGCAACGAAAATGTCCCGTATGTCGAACCATTTGTTCCACTCGCATTCCGGATCTTTGATCTTGCCTCTTTTGGTGATCCTCGGATATTTTTCAGCCAAATATATAGCATGTGATCCCCCATATGCTTCTCGTGGGTAATCTCCCATCTGAACAACAGGCCCTATGTTGAAGTGGTTTGATAGAGTCCATGTGAGGGGCTTCCAATCCGCCTTGAACGGTCCTTTGAAGCCTAGGCCAAACCTACGGTTCGGCCTAATTTCCTTTGGCGGTTTGAGCATACCCTGTAACTGTGCATCCAGACCTTTACCCTGTTGATAGCCGATGTTCCTCATAATCTCCCAACCTTTGGAGTGAAAAGGGAGACATGATGTTGCGGTTGTCCTGACCGGCTCCTTTGGTGCTAGTGGAACGTGAGATAGATCACGCACGTCCAGCAATGATAATATGGGCCGATGAGATGGCCAAACGGAGGGCCGAGAGGTGTTGATAGCATCCACTGTGTGAAGGACCGGTGTACTGACCACTTTAATAATCCTCCCATTGTAAGGAAACTTCAGGCACTGATGGTTGGTGGAAGGCACAGCGTCCATGGCTTCGATGGAAGGGCGACCCAGTATAGCCATGAATGTGGGGTCCATGTCGAGGACATGGAATTCTGTGGGAATTGACATGGGGCCTAGTTCTACCTTCAGAATAATCATCCCCTGCGGTGGCCTTTTGCTATTGTCATAAGCCTGACCGTGATCGAGGAAGGTCTTATTTGTTCGTCGTTGACCCCACACAACTGAAGGGTGTCCATGGAGATCACATTTATGGACGCACCCGTGTCTACAAGACACGGGTCTATGGATACCCCATTGATTTTTATTGAAATGCACAGTGCATATTTTTGAGCTTCCTTGGGAGCAAGCTCGTAGTTGTGGAACATGATGGCCGGTTGTGTGTCAGTTGGGGTCCGGACAGTCGAAATCTTCTCCACGGGGAGGTCTTCATTAACCATGACTTTTTGAAGATATTCCATCAAGGCCGCCTGGTGGGATGTGGATCTTTGAAGTAGCTTCAGGATGGAGATCCGAGCAGGTGTCTTGTCCAAGTGTTTCAATAGATCATACTGTGTTCCAGGGATAGCTCTTTCTGGTTGTTCTCCATCATCCTTCTCTGGCTGAGATTGCTCAGGATTCTGACTGTTGTGGGGGAAAACCCTGTGGAAAATCCTTCCACTCCGGAGCACCATTGCCTGCGGCTTTTGTACCTCTGTGGGGGTAGCAGTGGGTTTTAACAGAGATTTGAGGGGTAGTGGTGGAGGAATGGTTGATGAAGCAGGGGTGATGACGGGAGCAGGGATTTTGATGAGGGGTTTGTTAGGTGGAGGCATGGTGGAGGTAGAGGGGATATCGCGCGGATTATGAAGGATAAGGGGTCTGGAAGGTGGAGGTGGAGACGAAGTAGAAGTGGGTAGGGCTTGAAGCGGGCAATGATTTTGAGGTGGGTGATGGGTAATGAGTGATTTTGAAGGCATTAGTGGTGATATGGTGGAGAAAGACGGGGTTATGTATGGTTGACGGATGATAAGGGGTTTAGAAGGCGTTGGGGTAAATGTGGTAGAGGTGGATGGTAAAGTGGGGTAGTGGGAGAAGGTGAGAGGGTGTGAAGGCGTAGTGGAGAGTGTCGGTTGATAGGGGATCGAGGTACGATGGCGATACTGACGCGGGTTGATGAGGGAGAGGTGCTACCCGGGCAAGGCAAGGGTGTTACGTGATGATAGGATTGGCGGTAGAAAGAATGGAGGTACTTTCCTGGTGCCACACCTACTCTCTCCCGACTTTCGGGAAGGAGGAGATGGGGTTAACCTGATGATGGGGCTGTTGGTCCTCCAGTAATGGATTCTGGATTATACCCATGTTGGGCTATTATTGTGGGGCCTGCTGAGGCTGCTGCTGTTGTTGTGGTTGCTGCTGCTGCTGCTGTTGTAACTGCTATTGTTGTAACTGCTGTTGTGGCCTATGAGGAGGTCTCCTAGCCTTGAGAGCAGCGACGTATCGTCTCATTTCATCCCAATCTATTTGATGTTCATCATTCATATCGTGGATGTAATCTTTGAAATGAAAGCAGTAATCTACTGTGTGTCCTGGCTGCCTCTGGTAGACGCAGTATTTGGAGGTATCAACATTCGGGGGCCACACGGGGCTTTCTCTGGATAGGGCGAGTTGGTTTGATGCCATGAGGGCATTAAAAATATCTGCTAAGGTTTCTGCCAATGGTGGATAGTAGGCTCTCTTGGGACCGACCGGCCTCCTTTGTTGCTGTTGGGGACCATAGTTCCCCGGGGGTGGAACTTGGTTGTACTGAAGCAGTGGTTGTTGTTGCTGAGGTTGTGGTTGTTGTTGCTGGGGTTGACGTAATGGAGGCATATTATCCTGGGGTGGATTATTTTGGGGTGGAGGACGAAGAGGGAAAGGACCTAGTTGGAGGGGAAGTCGGGGTATTTGTGGAGGCCTTAGGTTGACTGCATAGTTGGCATCGTTGACCGCACCCACTTGCTCATTTGTCATGACCCCTTCTGTGGCTCCGCTCGGGACACCAGCGCCTGTCTTTCTGACCACTTTGGGCTTCGGTGACTCAAACATGTTCATAATGGGGGAGTCTTTTAACTGGGTTTGGATGTACCAGGCCCTTTCATAGAGTTCCTCCATTGTAGTAAGTTTATTCATGGCCAGGAAATGTCTAAATTGTGGGGTTGCATTAGACACAATCATCTTCACTTGTTCGGGCTCGGAGAGGGTATCCCTTATTCTTTCCGCCAGAGACCTCCATCTATCAGCATAGCGGACAAAATCTTCGTCGGGCTTCATCTTTTCGGCCACTAGGTCAGTAATGGAGAGTGAGGGACCGACCCTATCCCTATATTTCTGCAAGAACCTTCTCTGGACTATTTCAAAATTCTCGGCCTCGCGGGGCTCCAAGAATAGAACCACTCTAGCGCGGGACCATCCAATGATCTCCGAAAGAGGTATGCCAGGGACCTCTGATCGTTTTGCCAATAGGAGGATTCATACATGAAATCCTTGAGGTGAACGAAGGGGTTGCCGGTACCATTGTATCTGCGGTACGTGGGCATTTCGGAGGGAGGAAGATGAATGACGGGAAGGATTGGCAAAGAAACCTCCGGGGTGGCTTTCACGTCCACCATCCTTCTCAGATTTTGAAACTGCTCGTCCATGCGATTGAACCTATTGAGGAGCGATTGGGCGAGCTCCTCTGGAGGTGAAGGTGGCACTTGCCACTGGGGGAGAAACTGTCTCCCGGAGACTTGAGGGGGGAACCCGGAATGAGAGGGAGCTATCGGACCGCCGACAGTTGGCCCTGGCTGAAGCGGTGTGTGGGGAACAACTGGAGTTTGAGATTGTGACGGGAATTGGGATGAGGGTGGTTGTTGGCTCGCTTGTCCTTGAAGCGAGGGAGACTGGATGGCTTGTGCCAATGAAGGAGATGGAATGGCCTGCACGGACTCTTGGAGAGGTGCGATGGCCGGAGTTGATTCCTGGGGCGTGGGGGAAACAGATTTCCCCTTCAGAATGGCCTGGAAGGCCCGGAGTTGTTCAGAGGTAAGCTTCGTGTTGGCGAGGACGCCCAGTAAGGAAGAGATATCCTTTGGTGGGGATGTGTCCCCAGCAATAACCTGCACCTCATGCGAGGGCTCATGAGAGGGACCCGAGTCCATAGCATAGACTCGCGGGTCGGCTGACAAACCACGACTAGGGTGGTTCTCCTCAAAAGACTCGTGAGCCATGCTCACAGTTTTCCCAGAACGCAAAAACATACACTAGCAAGCAGGTAGTAGAGATTATCAAACAAGTGGATGCCTTTACGCCTTTTTTGTGTTTTGATTTTGATGATTTTTTTATGCTTTTAGCGAGATCCGAAGTTCACACAAAATAGGGACCCTAGTTTATTTTTGTTTCACCGCCGTGTCAGCTAGGGTTTCTCGTCTCACCACGAATGGAATGACTAACTCCGGGGAACTTCAATGGTACAACCAGCCCAGTGAACGAAGAGGAGGTTCTTCGTTGTCGGGGACTTACGGAGGTCCTAGTGGAGGAGATTCTAGTCCGTTGAGAGGAATTCTCAAACGGAGAGTCCTTCCTTCACCGGGAAAGGGTGATCCTTAGAAAAAATGAAAAAGGATATAAAAGAGGGATGGATGTATGCAATGGAATGCTGACAAAGATATAGAGTAAGAAAACAACAGAAATAACAAACATATAATAAACACCCAACCAATCAAATTGACAGTGCTGCCATGAGCACAACGGGGGCGCGCGAGGGCGCTAATGTGGAGAGGCACGGACGGTGCCGAACTTGCAAGGGTAGCCAAAAGGAAGCAGTAGAGGTCCCACCGTGATCGCCAATCTGTGAGCGACGTCACGCGGTTCGGGGAGCGAAGAGGATGCGGAGTGTGCCGGCTCCTCTTTTGTTTGCTGCAACACAGAAATAAGAGAAGAGAGAAGGGGCCACCACGGGAGATTGCTCCGGCGGGGCGAGCGGGACAAATGTAATATAGCAAGATATGGGGGTTAAACGGACATAGCGGGAAGTGACTCGCCGCGACCTCGGGGGGACGGGAATGGAGCAGAAATTAAATAGCAAGATTTGAAACGGCTATTGGGGAAGTGACTCGCCGCGGCCTCGAGAATATGAGCAGATAAGAATATAACAGAATATAAAGAGAATATAAGAGCGGGAATTTAAACGGCCATTGGGGAAGTGACTCGCCGCAGCCTCGAGAACATGAGTAGATAATGATATAACATATAAGAATGGGAATTTAAACGGCCATTGGGGAAGTGACTCGCCGCGGCCTCGAGAACATGAATAGATAAGAATATAACATATAAGAACGGGAATTTAAACGGCCATTGGGGAAGTGACTCGCCGCGGCCTCGAGAACAAGATGTGATCGCCAGGGGTCAAAAGACCTCAAAATAAAGAAAGTGATCGCGCCTACCTTAAGAGCGGGAGGTGGCGGGTTGCTTCTTCCTCCCCCTTCGGCCGGCCGACGGAGAGGGCTTTCCTTGGTTACCCTTGCAAAACAGTAGACAATAACGAACGGAATTAGAAAATGGCAGTGTAGTAACAATTCCTTACAATAAAAGTAACGATATCGTGACCTGACACACACCTGGTTGGTGTGGTTTTAAACCCCTCTCGGACTCGAGTAGGAGGAAAATGCGATGATGAATGCAAGAAGTATGCAAGAGACGACGCCCTTATGTAGGGAGATAGAGGATACAGTATGATGAATGTAAAGAACTATGGAGAAAAAGGGAAAGAAAAGGCTTATTGGAGGAGCCGATGGTGAAATCCGGCGGAGCTCCGGCAGCGTGGGGACGACGTGGAAGCGCGGTGGATGAAGACGGCCTTCCTCTCGCGAGCGTGGGCACCCGAGAAGCCGGCAGAACCTCCACCTACAAAAGACCCCACGGGTTAGAAATGACTCCGGTAGCCTCTGGGCTCCGGCAGCCTATCGGATCTCTTAGAAGCTCCTCTAGAACTGAGGGGGTGGGTCTCTATTTATAGGGCTCCGGAGGGGGAGGCGTCCAGGACCCTAGACACCTCCATCAGGGCAAAAAAGATATTTTATTCTATTTTTATTCATTTTTTCTGAATATTTTCATGGAGGCGTCCAGGGTCCCGGACGCCTCCATAAGTCCCACCGAACTCCGTCGAAAGTCGCACGCGGTTTGGCACAACGCGTGGTTTTGGAGTGGCGACCCGTGATTTGGAAATGGGCGCGTCCAGGGAGCTGGACGTCTCTACAATTTGGATTCTTTCACACACGACAAACCGTCGTTCGGTGGGCGGCGCCCCGTGAGTGAGTTGATGGAGGCGTCCAGGGTCCTGGACGCCTCCAAGAAAATATATTTTATATTTTTGTTTTGTTTTTATGCCAAAGCTGGCATTTTATATTTTTTATATTTGTTTTTATGGAGGCGTCCAGGGGCCTGGACGCCTCCATTAATATATTATTTTTTATTTGGTTTTGGGCTTTGAAAAATAAATTAATGGAATGGGGGCGTCCAGGGGCCTGGACGCCCCCATAAAGACCCACCCGGGTCCTCAGTTCAGGCGTTGGCGGCCGCCCGGCAGACACCCTTCCTGGTTTCGGAACCACTGATGCGTCCGACTGGTGTTGATGCCGTCCGAATGCCGTGACGAGACGATTCCGGATGCCGAAAAAGGCAGAGGAAGACCCAAGAAAAGGAAGCACTTAAGAGATTCGAAATGCGTAAGCCGTCGCGGGGCGTCGTACAGTAATATGAGACTTTCTCGGGAGACGTCAGGAATGGCGTGTCTATAGTAGCCGTCTTCACAACAAGACCAGGGGCACCCCTGTGATTCTTTATCTGGCGTTGCACCCGCTCCGTCACCTACCCCATCACATGTTCCCTCACCTATGCTTTTGCCTACCTCGTTGCCTACCTCACCACCCTCTTCATCTCCACCTACCCCCTCACCTTCACCATCTCCTACTCAACCTCCACAACCTCCACCAATCCAAGCCTCTGCTCAGGCAAGCGCCACCCTTTCCTCCTCCATTTCCATTACCACCATTTCCACTCCTAACGCCGCTCGACGCGTCGTGTCAATATGTCGACGGCGGGCGTCAAGACCCTCCTCTTCACCCTCTCCATCTCCACCATCCTCACCATTGCCTAACCCATCACCATCGTCTTCACCGCTTCCTCTCCCAGCGACCCCTCTGCCATCACTTCCACCATCTCCACTGCCTTTACCCTCCCCTTCGCCATCGTTGCCCGAGCCTGAGCAGGCTATACCTATACCCACACCTCCACCTTCGCCTTTACCCTCACTTACGCATCCACCTTTTCCTTTACCCCCACTTACTCCTTCCGAGCCTTTACCCACGCCTTCCAAGCCCACCACCTCCACCTCTCCATCCACTTACACCCCACTATTGACACCTAAAATATACAAGGACAAAAGAAGAAGCTAAAGCAAGTTCAGGGCTCCGAAGACCAATCAAGGGTGCGGCTTCTGTGCCATCCCTAGAAGTTCTGAGAATCAGAATAGAAGAGATCCACTACCTCTGACACTTTGATCGGCTGAAGCCATCTCTGGCTAGGTCGTTGCCCAGCACGGCTATCATTCAGATAGTCAGGCTGATAAAAACTATGACAAACCCCAGGCAATCATCTGCCTGCTGAAGAGGATCCTCGGACGATTCTGATGCTCATGAAATGGGATTCACATTGCCTCACACATATTCGTGAATGCAAGGTGGTAAGCAAGCCTCGGGTATAACAAATATCTACTCTAAGAAGCCCGCCAGACCGATGAAGAAGGCCCATTAGATGAAGCCCTGGCTGGCGCCGATACAACAAGTAGATGGGCCCAAGCCCAACATAGGATGAGCGCGCCGAGATGCTGCATGACAAGCGCGCCGAGGAGCTCATGCCGGTGGAAGAGGGCCACCCCTCTATAAAAGCTGCTACCTTCGACAAGCGTAAAAAGAGAGAGGACAAGAAAGAAAAAGAGAAAGAGAATGAGAAAAAGAAGAGAAGATTCAAGGTGGGGTGGTTTGTCAAATGTTCTAGGGGGCTATAATATTCCCTTCCCCATTTATATTTGAATTTGTTCTCCTTTCTTTCGGTCTGCTTCCGAATGTTGTTCTTTTAGGGGCATCAAATGCCAATGTAACCCTGTTGTCAAGGGGTATCGTCTGTGTTTAAATCTTCATAGTCTGATTTTCTTCCGTGCTGAATGTATGTGTTCTATTTGGATGAAATAGAAGTATGAAATGCTGAAGTTTGCCCTTTTTTTTTCTCCCTCTACCTCTGAAATTCGCCATATTCGATAGCTGCTGCGAACGGATTCGATTCTATAGTATATACATCCTTCAGATCTACTGAGTGTGTTTCTACTGCAATTCTTTCCAACCTCACAACCGCATTGAGAGCCTGAGACAGTTCATCTCATGGCTTCTCATTTGTGAAACGGTGAGGGATACACCCAAGTCAAGGCTCGTGTGATTCAAGCGATAACTGGGCTCCCAGTGAGGCTCCAGAGTGAAAGCCCCCATCTCCTCGAAGTGATTTCTTTCCTTTCTGGCCATCCTAAACCCAGAATAAAACCCCTAAAAAACCCTTAGCTTCAGAAAACCGTCAAAAGCCTTTTGTCGGCGCCTTAACGGCCTCCCGACGCGGCCCTCCCTTGGCGCCAGTTCCACGCAGAATGCTACCCGCGCCGATTGGGCATTCCCCCTCTAGCGCACGGAGACCCATCTGGTCTGTCGCGCCGACCCCCATCCATGCCGGTAGCCTCGTGCCGATGCCCTTGGGAGCCCCGAGCCCTTTGATCATTCAGTATAAAGTCCCATCACTACGAGGAGAAGCAATAGATGTAATACCCCAAATTCTTTTAGAAATTTATTTGAATTTAATTAGAAATTATTTAAATTTATTTGAATTAGATTAATTCTTTAATAAATAGAATAAGTCACATTTCGACTATTTTATAAAAACCCATAAAAATCATATTCTTGTAGAATCAATTGCGTTTAACAATTTGTTCTTCTGTGGCCAACCCTAATAAAATCATTAACTAGGCCGAATTAGTGGGATTAGTCAAATTTTCACACTTACCTAACCAAATTCGTGCTCAATAGTAACCACCACCTTAAAACATCAAATTCGAGCTCATTTCTCAACCAAATTAGGTGATTCCAAGGGCAAATGAAAGGTATTAAAGAGAGGATCATTTCCCCTCTTATAATGCCACGAAATTTTTATCGTATGTGAAGCATTAGGTCACACATGGGTTAGGTCAAACATTTCGACGCCGTTTCAAACATTCACCTGGCATCGACGAATTCTCCTAGCACCGAAGGCTCCAGAAGGTGTATGAGCTATAAAAATAAAGCTCTTCAACCCTAGAATCCTTTGGTAGCAGCGGCGGCCGCATTGGAGATCGATCCAGGGAGATCTCGGGAGATTAGTGGAGGTGTGTCGGCATCCCGTCGTCCTCCTTCCTTCTTCTTTGTTCCTTCGATTAAGGTAGGTACCCTCGATCAAATCTGCACATGAGTATACCATTTTGATCCTCTCGGAGAGCTCTTTCCATTGGTAGTAAAAGCCCCAAATTCTATTAGGTGTTGAGGGAGATCTCGTGGAAATAGTGAAGGGCTGTCAATCGGGCATTCTTCGTTCTAACTTCTAAATCTCTCTTCGATTCAGGTAGATGATAACAGACCCAACTCTAATTAATGTATATGGTTGTAATCAAGAGCATGTTATCTATCATTTGGCGTAGAAAGCCCCAAATTTTATAGACTATGCATAGAGCATTTCGTGTTTGATTAGAAGCATGCTAAGACTAGGTTTTTAAGTGTTCTTCCTAGAAATGTTGTGATTTCGATTGGTTTTCCAGTGAATTTAGTGTTCCAAACCCTTGAAATATGACCCTAATATGTCCATCAAGAACCTAGGGGCATGGGGTTAAGATCTCAGTCCAATTAGACCCCAATTGGGTGAGATTCATGGGTTTCCGAAAGTCACGTTCGCATCTACGAACGTAGGGGTCGACCCATTGGGTCGACCCATACACAGACAAGAGTCTGTCTGCGTGAGGGTCGACCCATTGGGTCGACCCAAACAGCAGCTGCGTCAGGGTCGACCCATGGGGTCGACCCAAACAGCAGGCGTCCGGTGGTCGACCCATTGGGTCGACCCTAACTGTAGACGTGCGGGGGTCGACCCATTGGGTCGACCCAAACAGCAGACAGCAGTCTGTCTGTGCAGGGGTCGACCCCAGGGGTCGACCCATACACAGGTAGACCCCTGGTTTTCCAGGGGTCGACCCATAGAGTAACAGACCTGGTAGACTGGTTTTTGGCCCGAGGATCGATCCGGACCGTGAGGGGATCGACACATTCAAGCCTAGTCCAATTGAAAATGATATTTTGAGGAACCAATGACCCTTACACGCAATCCTATGATCTCAATTTAAGCCGGTGTTCCTCAATCCAAAATTGAAGAAATGGTCCAAGTGTATAAACCATTCCGATTACTATCTCCACTTCAATGCACACAAATGGTTAATTAGAAACCCATATAATAAAATGGTAATTTTGAAAGTAAATTGCTGTCTTGTATTACTATCTATTGTCATTATTGGCTTGTTCTAGTATCTTCAGTTACCATCTTGTAATTAACTTATCTCTTGAAATTAAGATTATAATAATTCACGAATCATGGTATTTTGAAATGGATGTTAGGAAATCAATTAAAAGCCCTTATACCCCGATAGAATAGACTAATAGCACACTAACAATCTATATGGCATTACGGCCATTAAGCCTAAATTGCTGTCCCTTAGTACGATTCTACCCTGACACTCTATCCGGTGAGTTAGAATCCGCCATTTTGAGACCCGTATGACCCGGCTACAACCTGGAAATTCGTGACCAAATCGCTGAGTTATAAGTCACGGATCAACTTGGGCTAATCAGCACATGAGCAGCCCATAGTTGACTACTTGTCTCCATGAACGGTCTAGTGTAGTCCGTATAAGTATCGTAAATGTGTCTTAAGGTCACGTATTGCTTACTTACCTGAACAGCACACTGTCAACCGTTCATTCTTGACCTCGTGGACTGAGTTTGGTCCAGCTTTTGTAATGCGGCCAGTAGTAGACATATGTCCTGTCAAACGGCCCATAAGTGACAGTATACTGAGTTTTTAAGTTAATGAATCCTAGGACATGTTAGTTCTTAAATCTCGTACTTTTGACAGAAATTCCTCTGATTAATTGGCCATTAAACTTGATTAAATGTCTAGACAAAACTTGGGATCTTGGATCCAACAAATCAATGCCAACGCATCATAAGGGCCCGGTCTGGTCCTGGGGAGAGCACCCAAAAAGTACTTGTGCCCATGGGAGTTTGTAATGACATGGTGAGGTATTGCACCGAGTGCATGATCAGCGTGACGTCTACGACAGAAAATCTCTTGTCATACTTGTTACATTATCGTGCTTGACTTGATGTTTAACATACTTGCTTGTTGGACAATTCTATATTTCAATTTCCTATTGAACATTCTTGTACTTGATATTCTTGTAAATTCTTGTCATCATATATTTCTTGACCTTGCAAGATTTTATATAACGCTATTTTATCATCTCGTCAGTTATTTCCTTTCTTGTCATTACATTTGAAAATGTAACTAATTGGTTAATCATGTAAACTTGCCTGTTATTATCTACTGAGCGTTAGCTCATATAGTTGTTTTCCCCCTTTCCAAGCTATTCAGGTGACGATGCACATACTGAAGCGAAGGGACAGGAGTGATACCCTTGAGTGTACCTGTTAGTAGATGCCGAGTTGGCATAGTTGTTTACATTAGTTGATCCTTAGTGTTGTGTTAGCCCTTTATTTACCTTTTGGGAGTCCGTTATTGTATTAGAATCAGTTTAGAAGTTATGGTTGATCGTGTTTAAGCATTGATGGTTATTGTAATAAAACTTGGAGTCTTTCTTGATCAATAGAAGTACTTCTTGCCATAGCACCTGTACGATTGCTTAGTTTAGCATATTAATATTATCTCTAGCTAGTTTCTAACTGTACGTCCCGATATTCCACGTTGGGGCGTGACAGTTTAGTTGGTATCAGAGCCTAGGTTTAATATTCCTAGGTTTCCCTAAAAGTTCTAGGTTTTCCAAGTTCTAGGGTTCTAAGTGTTATTATAGGACCCCTAACCTTGTTAAAGTCTAAGGACCTGTCCTGGTGAGATTGGGTAGAAACTTGGGTTAAGTTCATATCTTAATCGTGTTATTATCTATTTTTAATGAACCTAAGTAATCTATTCCACGTGTAGGCCTTTGCAATGGCAGCTGATCGTGCGGAATGGAGGAACTTGCAGCGCACGGTTCAGGGCCTTACTCAGGCCTTGCAACAAGCGGCCCAAGCAGGAGCTGCACACCATGGCACTGGTGATTTATATCAGAACTTTCGGGGAATGAATCCGCCGAGATTTGGTGGCTCGACTGATCCTGATGAAGCCGAGCATTGGCTGGATGAGATGGGAAGGATATTTGAAGTAATGCAATATAGCAATCAAGAACGTGTTCTTCTCTCGACCTTTCAACTGGAACGTGATGCAAGGACATGGTGGGAATCGGTAAAGGCGACCCTCGGTGAGCAGCAAGTCACATGGGAGGAGTTCGAGGAATTCTTCAATGGCCAATATTTTTCTGATAGAGTGCAAGAGAAGAAGGCAGCGGAGTTCGCGACTTTGAAGCAGCGAAGTTTATCTATGGCAGAATATGAAGCTCAGTTTTCTCGGCTTTCTCGTTATGCTACTCACTTAATATCTACCGAGAAAATGAAGGCTAAGCGCTTTCTTAATGGACTGAGGCTGCATTATATCAATCAACTGGCACCGATGGAAATTTTGACTTATTCCGAGATGGTGAGGAAAGCTCAAGTCCTGGAAGACACTTTAGAAATGACGAAGAGAATCCATGGAAAAGGCACAAAGAAGGAACAACCTACGGGTTCCGGGAATATCAAACCTGAGTATGGCAAGAAGAGGCCTATTAGTGGGCCTGGTTCATGGAGTGGTTCTGGATCGTGGAAGGGCAAGATACCGAAGCACGAAGGTAATAAGCCTGGCCCTATTGTTCCCTTCAAGGGCGTGTGCAAGTTTTGTGATCATCCTGGTCACAAGATGGAGGAGTGCTGGCGCAAGCTGGGCGCCTGTTTGCGATGTGGAAGTAAGGAGCACCGTATCCCTAACAGTCCTCTTTTATCGGAGCAAGCTACCCCGGTAAAACCACAAGGCATCAAAAGGCCGCAAGGCAAGCTCCAAGCTTTGCACGCAGATGAAGCAGGAACCGCCGAGGATGGTGGACTCGTCGAAGGTACTCTTATTATACTCGACAAGCCAGCATTTTTTCTTTTTGATACTGGTGCCGCACATTCATTTATTTCTCAGAGATTCGCTAAGTCTTTAGCTGTGGAACCTGTTTTGATGAATTCTCCATTAGAAATATCAACACCTATTGGTTCTAGATCGACAATTCAGTATTTCTATCCTTCTAGTAAGGTTATGATTAATGAACAGAATTTACCAACTGATTTAGTTTGCATGGACATGAAGGATTATCATGTAATCCTAGGAGCAGATTGGTTAGCTAGATATGAGGCAGGTGTTCACTGCAGTTCTAGCTCTGTGTCTTTTACTAGGCACCCGAGACTTTCTTTTGTGGGAGTTAAGCACCATAACTCTGTATCACTTATCTCGGCTCTTCAAGCTGATAAACTGATGAGGCGAGGATGTGAGGCTTTTCTAGCCTTTGTCTATGCAACCCTTGAGCAGCAGATTGAGATTAAGGACATTTATGTTATCCGAGATTTTCCTGATGTCTTTCCAGAGGAACTACCAAGACTTCCGCCTGAGCGGGAAGTTATCTTCTCTATTGATCTCATTCCTGGAACATCTCCTATTTCCAAGGCTCCTTATCGTATGTCTTCTGCGGAACTGAGAGAATTAAAGCAACAGTTGATGGAATTACTCGAGAAGGGTTTCATTCGTCCAAGTACTTCCCCTTGGGGAGCCCCTGTATTATTCATCCGGAAGAAAGATGGTTCGATGAGGTTGTGCATCGATTATCGGTAATTGAACCAGCAGACTGTCAAGAATAAATATCCATTGCCGAGGATTGATGAATTATTTGACCAGTTAGCGGGAGCTTAGTATTTTTCTAAGATCGATCTTCGATCTGGATATCATCAGTTGCGGATCAAGGAAGAGAATATCTATAAAATAGCTTTCCACAGCAGGTATGGTCATTTTGAATTTGTCGTTATGCCTTTTGGTCTAACGAATGTACCAGCTGCTTTCATGCAGTTGATGACCAATGTATTTCGGCCCTATCTTGATCAATTGGTCGTGGTATTCATTGATGACATCCTGATTTATTCAAAGAATGAAGAGGAGCATGCTGAACATCTGAGGATGGCATTAAAACTATTGAGAGATCATCAGCTATATGCCAAGTTCAGTACGTGTGAGTTCTGGCTGCAAGAGGTGTCCTTTCTCGGACATATCATCACAAAGGAAGGAATTTCTGTTGATTCTTCTAAGTTAGAGGCAGTGAAGAATTGGGATCAGCCTACCAATGTGACTGAAGTTAGAAGTTTCCTAGGCCTGGCAGGCTACTACTGGAGATTTATCCAAGATTTCTCTAAGATTGCGGTACCTATGACAAGATTAACCCGCAAGGAGAACAAATTTGATTGGTCAGAAGATTGCCAGTGAAGCTTTCAGACTTTCAAGGAATGTTTAACTACTGCACCTGTATTGGCTTTACCTTCTGGTGAAGGAGGTTTTGTCGTATACACTGATGCTTCAGGTATTGGTTTAGGCTGTGTACTCATGCAGCATGGGAAAGTGATTGCCTATTCTTCTAGGCAGTTGAGGAAGCATGGAGAGAATTATCCTGTTCATGAATTGGAACTTATAGCAGTCGTGTTTGCTTTGAAGATATGGAGGCATTACTTGTATGGAGAAACATTCACAGTGTTTTCAGATCATAAGAGTCTGAAATATTTATTTTCTCAGAAGGAACTCAATATGAGGCAGAGAAGATGGTTGGAGTATTTGAAAAACTTCGACTTCTCGATTGAGTATCATCCTGGAAAAGGTAATGTTGTGGCAGATGCATTAAGTCGGAAGCCTGTAGCTAGATTGTCAAGTCTCATGTTACAAGAGTGGAAGCTACTGGAACAATTAGCTAGTCTGGATCTGAATATTGACAATGATCGGGTTATGATTGCACAGATTCAACTTAAGCCCGAATTGTTGATGGAAATCAAATCTTTGCAAGATAATGACCCCGAGCTAGTAGAGATCAAAGGAAGCTTGAGCAGCAGACTTGACTTCACGATGGCTGACGATGGAAGATTGTTATTCCAGGGTAGAACTTGTGTACCTGATGAAGCTGAGTTAAAGAACAAGATTCTTGAGGAAGCACATAGATCCAAATACACCATTCATCCTGGAGGCACTAAAATGTTCAAGGATTTGAAGAGATCCTTTTGGTGGCCGAATATGAAAAGGGAAATTGCAGACTTCGTGAGTAGATGCTTGGTTTGTCAGCAAGTCAAGGCTGAACATTTCAGACCGGTAGGAAAGTTGAAACCACTCGACATACCCCAATGGAAGTGAGAAAGCATTGGCATGGACTTCATTATTGGTCTACCTAGGACTCGTGGTGGACTTGATGCAATATGGGTGATTATCGATCGATTGACAAAGTCAGCTCATTTCTTACCCATTAAGTCTAAATGGACAGTTGATGTATTGGCTGCGTTGTATTTGAAGGAAGTGGTAAGGCTCCATGGTATACCAGTCATCATTGTGTCTGATAGAGATCCCAGATTTATTTCACATTTCTGGAAGGGACTGCAAGAGTCTCTTGGTACTCGTCTGAATTTTAGTACTGCCTTTCATCCACAGACAGATGAACAGACTGAAAGAACCAACCAGATAGTGGAAGATATGCTTAGAGTATGCATGATTGATTTCGGAGGCAGTTGGAGTGATCACTTGGCATTGATTGAATTCACCTGCAACAATAGTTATCAATCCAGCATTCAAATGGCTCCTTTTGAAGCATTGTATGGAAGAAGTTGTCATTCCCCATTGTGTTGGGATGAGGTAGGTGAAAAGCAATGGCTTGGACCGGATCTTATTTCAGAATCATCACAGAACATCCGTATTATCCGAGACCGGTTACAAGTGGCTCAATCAAGATAGAAGAGTTATGCCGACAATAGAAGAAGGGCATTGGAATTTCAAGTTGGCGAGCATGTATTTCTGAAAGTCTCTCCTACAAGAGGGATTCGAAGATTTGGCATTCATGGCAAGCTGAGTCCGAGATATATTGGCCCGTTCGAGATTCTGGATAGAGTGGGAGAGGTTGCTTACAGATTGGCATTACCGCCTCAATTGTCAGGCGTACATAATATTTTCCACGTGTCTATGTTACGGAAATATGTGTACGACCCCACTCATATCATTCAGCATGTGGATTTCGAATTGAAGGAAGATTTGACCTATGAAGAAAGACCTATCAAGATTCTGGATCGGAAGCAATAGCAAATCCGGAATCGTTCCATACCTATGGTCAAAATTCAGTGGAGTCGGCGTGGAGCTGAGGAAGCTACTTGGGAGTCTGAAGATACTATGCGGAAGCGGTATCCTGACTTATTCTAGGTGCGGTAGTCTTTCCCTATCTCTGTATTAAAGTGCAGTGAATTTGGAGGACCAAATTCTTTTAGTGGGGGAGGGTGTAATACCCCAAATTCTTTTAGAAATTTAATTAGAAATTTATTTGAATTTAACTAGAAATTATTTGAATTTATTTGAATTAATGGGAATTAATTTGAAATTAATTAGATTAATTCTTTAATAAATAGAATTAATCACATTTTGACTATTTTATAAAAATCCATAAAAATCATATTCTTGTAGAATCAATTGCGTTTAACAATTTGTTCTTCTGTGGCCAACCCTAATAAAATCATTAACTAGGCCGAATTAGTGGGATTAGTCAAATTTTCACACTTACCTAACCAAATTCGTGCTCAATAGTAACCACCACCTTAAAACATCAAATTCGAGCTCATTTCTCAACCAAATTAGGTGATTCCAGGGACAAATGAAAGGTATTAAAAAGAGGATCATTTCCCCTCTCATAATGCCACGAAATTTTTATCGTATGGGAAGCATTTGGTAGTGCATGGGTTAGGTCAAACATTTCGACGCTGTTTCAAACACTTACCTTGCATCGATGAATTCTCCTAGCACCGAAGGCTCCAGAAGGTGTATGAGCTATAAAAATAAATCTCTTCAACCCTAGAATCCTTTGGTAGAAGCGGCGGCCACAGTGGAGATCGATCCAGGGAGATCTCGGGAGATTAGTGGAGGTGTGTCGGCATCCCGTCGTCCTCCTTCCTTCTTCTTTGTTCCTTCGATTAAGGTAGGTACCCTCGACCAAAATCTGCACATGAGTATACCATTTTGATCCTCTCGGAGAGCTCTTTCCATTGGTAGTAAAAGTCCCAAATTCTATTAGGTGTGGAGGGAGATCTCGTGGAAATAGTTAAGGGCTATCAATCGGGCATTCTTCCTTCTAACTTCTAAATCTCTCTTCGATTCAGGTAGATGATAACAGACCCAACTCTAATTAATGTATACGGTTGTAATCATCAGCATGTTATCTATCATTTGACGTAGAAAGCTCCAATTTTTATAGACCATGCTTAGAGCATTTCGTGTTTGATTAGAAGCATGCTAAGACTAGGTTTTTAAGTGTTCTTTCTAGAAATGTTGTGATTTCGATTGGTTTTCCGGTGAATTTAGTGTTCCAAACCCTTGTAATATGACCATAATATGTCTATCAAGAACCTAGGGGCATGGGGTTAAGATCTCAGTCCAATTAGACCCCAATTGGGTGAGATTCATGGGTTTCCGGACGTCACGTTCGCATCTGCGAACGTAGGGGTCGACCCATTGGGTCGACCCATACACAGACAAGAGTCTGTCTGTGCGAGGGTCGACCCATTGGGTTGACCCAAACAGTAGCTGCGCGAGGGTCGACCCAAACAGCAGGCGTGCGGGGGTCGACCCATTGGGTCGACCCTAACTGCAGACGTGCGGAGGTCGACCCAAACAGTAGACAGCAGTCTGTCTGTGCAGGGGTCGACCCATACACAGGCAGACCCCTGCTTTTCCAGGGGTTGACCCAATGGGTCGACCCATTGACTGACAGACCCGGTAGTCTGGTTTTTGGCCCAAGGATCGATCCGGACCGTGAGGGGATCGACCCATTCAAGCCTAGTCCAATTGAAAACCATATTTTGAAAAACCAATGACCCTTACACGTAATCCTATGATCTCAATTTAAGCCGGTGTTCCTCAATCCAAGATTGAAGAAATGGTCCAAGTGTATAAACCATTCCGATTACTATCTCCACTTCAACGCACACAAATGGTTAATTAGAAACACATATAATAAAATGGTAATTTTGAAAGTAAATTGCTGTCTTGTATTACTGTCTATTATCATTATTGGCTTGTTCTAGTATCTTGAGTTACCATCTTGTAATTAACTTATCTCTTGAAATTGAGATTATAATAATTCACAAATCACGGTATTTTGAAATGGCTTTTGGGAAATCAATTAAAAGCCCTTATACCCCGGTAGAATAGACTAATAGCACACTAACAATCTATATGGCATTACGACCATTAAGCCTAAATTGCTGTCCCTTAGTACGATTCTACCCGGACACTTTATCCGGCGAGTTAGAATCTGCCATTTTGAGACCCGTATGACCCAACTACAACCTGGAAATTCGTGACCAAATCGCTGAGTTATAAGTCACGGATCAACTTGGGCTAATCAGCACATGAGCAGCCCATAGTTGACTGCTTGCCTCCATGAATGGTCTAGTGTAGTCCGTATAAGTATCGTGATTGTATCTTAAGGTCACGTATTGCTTAGTTACCTGAACGGCACACTGTCAACCGTTCATTCTTGACCTCGTGGACTGAGTTTGGTCCAGCTCTTGTAATGTGGCCAGTAGTAGCCGTATGTCCTGTCAAACGGCCCAGAAGTGACCGTATATCGAGTTTTTAAGTTAATGAATCCTAGGACATGTTAGTCCTTAAATGTCGTACTTTTGACAGAAATTCCTCTGATTAATTGGCCATTAAACTTGATTAAATGTCTAGATAAAACTTGGGATCTTGGATCCAACAAATCAATGCCAACGCATCATAAGGGCCCGGTCTGGTCTTGGGGAGAGCGCCCGAAAAGTACTTGTGCCCATGGGAGTTTGTAATGACATGGTGAGGCATTGCACCGAGTGCATGATCAGCGTGACGTCTACGACAGGAAATCTCTTGTTATACTTGTTACATTATCGTGCTTGACTTGATGTTTAACATACTTGCTTGTTGGCCAATTCTATATTTCAATTTTCTATTGAACATTCTTGTACTTGATATTCTTGTTAATTCTTGTCATCATATATTTCTTGACCTTGCAAGATTTTATATTACGCTATTTTATCATCTCGTCAGTTATTTCCTTTCTTGTCATTGCATTTGAAAATGTAACTAATTGGTTAATCATGTAAACCTGCCTGTTATTATCTACTGAGCGTTAGCTCATATAGTTGTTTTCCCCCTTTCCAAGCTATTCAGGTGACGATGCACATACTGAAGCGGAGGGACAGGAGTGATACCCTTGAGTGTACCTGTTAGTAGATGCCGAGTTGGCATAGTTGTTTACATTAGTTACTCCTTAGTGTTGTGTTAGCCCTTTATTTACCTTTTGGGAGTCAGTTATTGTATTAGAATCAGTTTGGAAGTTATGGTTGATCGTGTTTAATCATTGATGGTTATTGTAATAAAATTTGGAGTCTTTCTTGATCAATAGAAGTACTTCTTTCCATAGCACCTATACGATTGCTTAGTTTAGCATATTAATATTATCTCTAGTTAGTTTCTAACTGTACGTCCCGATATTCCGCGTTGGGGCGTGACAGTTTAGTTGGTATCAGAGCCTAGGTTTAATATTCCTAGGTTTCCCTAAAAGTTCTAGGTTTTCCAAGTTCTAGGGTTCTAAGTGTTATCATAGGACCCCTAACCTTGTTAAAGTCTAAGGACCTGACCTGGTGAGATTGGGTAGAAACTTTGGTTAAGTTCATATCTTAATCGTGTTATTATCTATTTTTAATGAACCTAAGTAATCTATTCCACGTGTAGGCCTTTGCAATGGCAACTGATCGTGCGGAATGGAGGAACTTGCAGCGCACGGTTCAAGGCCTTACTCAGGCCTTGCAACAAGCGGCCCAAGCAGGAGCTGCACACCATGGCACTGGTGATTTATATCGAAACTTTCGGGGAATGAATCCGCCAAGATTTGGTGGCTCGACTGATCCTGATGAAGCCGAGCATTGGCTGGATGAGATGGGAAGGATATTTGAAGTAATGCAATGTTGCAATCAAGAACGTGTTCTTCTCTCGACCTTTCAACTGGAACATGATGCAAGGACATGGTGGGAATCGGTAAAGGCGACCCTCGGTGAGCAGCAAGTCACATGGGAGGAGTTCGAGGAATTCTTTAATGGCCAATATTTTTCTGATAGAGTGCAAGAGAAGAAGGCAGCGGAGTTCGCGGCTTTGAAGCAGCGAAGTTTATCTGTGGCAGAATATGAAGCTCAGTTTTCTCGGCTTTCTCGTTATGCTACTCACTTAATATCTACCGAGAAAATGAAGGCTAAGCGCTTTCTTAATGGACTGAGGCTGCATTATATCAATCAACTGGCACCGATGGAAATTTTGACTTATTCCGAGATGGTGAGGAAAGCTCAAGTCCTGGAAGACACTTTAGAAATGACGGAGAGAATCCGTGGAAAAGGCACAAAGAAGGAACAACCTACAGGTTCCGGGAATATCAAACCTGGGTATGGCAAGAAGAGGCCTATTAGTGGGCCTGGTTCGTGGAGTGGTTCTGGATCGTGGAAGGGCAAGATACCGAAGCACGAAGATAATAAGCCTGGCCCTATTGTTCCCTTCAAGGGCGTGTGCAAGTTTTGTGATCGTCCTAGTCACAAGATGGAGGAGTGCTGGCGCAAGCTGGGCGCCTGTTTGCGATGTGGAAGTAAGGAGCATCGTATCCCTAACTGTCCACTTTTATCGGAGCAAGCTACCCCGGTAAAACCGCAAGGCATCAAAAGGCCGCAAGGCAAGCTCCAAGCTTTGCACGCAGATGAAGTAGGAACCGCCGAGGATGGTGGACTCGTAGAAGGTACTCTTATTATACTCGACAAGACAGCATTTTTTCTTTTTGATACTGGTGCCGCACATTCATTTATTTCTCAGAGATTCGCTAAGTCTTTAGCTGTGGAACCTGTTTTGATGAATTCTCCATTAGAAATATCAACACCTATTGGTTCTAGATCGGCAATTCAGTATTTCTATCCTTCTAGTAAGGTTATGATTGATGAACAGAATTTACCAGCTGATTTAGTTTGCATGGACATGAAGGATTATCATGTAATCCTAGGAGCAGATTGGTTAGCTAGATATGAGGCAGGTGTTCACTGCAGTTCTAGCTCTGTGTCTTTTACTAGGCACCCAAGACTTTCTTTTGTGGGAGTTGAGCACCATAACTCTGTATCACTTATCTCAGCTCTTCGAGCTAATAAACTGATGAGACGAGGATGTGAGGCTTTTCTAGCCTTTGTCTGTGCAACCCTTGAGCAGCAGATTGAGATTAAGGACATTTCTGTTGTCCGATATTTTCCTGATGTCTTTCCAGAGGAACTACCAGGACTTCCGCCTGAGCGGGAAGTTATCTTCTCTATTGATCTCATTCCTGACACATCTCCCATTTCCAAGGCTCCTTATCGTATGTCTTCTGCGGAACTGAGAGAATTAAAGCAATAGTTGATGAAATTGCTCGAGAAGGGTTTCATTCGTCCAAGTACTTCCCCTTGGGGAGCCCCTGTATTATTCATCCGAAAGAAAGATGGTTCGATGAGGTTGTGCATCGATTATCGGCAATTGAACCAGCAGACTGTCAAGAACAAATATCCATTGCCGAGGATTGATGAATTATTTGACCAGATAGCGGGAGCTTAGTATTTTTCTAAGATCGATCTTCGATCTGGATATCATCAGTTGCGGATCAAGGAAGAGGATATCTATAAAACAGCTTTCCGCAGCAGGTATGGTCATTTTGAATTTGTCGTTATGCCTTTTGGTCTAACGAATGTACCAGCTGCTTTCATGCAGTTGATGACCAATGTATTTCGGCCCTATCTTGATCAATTGGTCGTGGTATTCATTGATGACATCCTGATTTATTCCAAGAATGAAGAGGAGCATGCTGAACATCTGAGGATGGCATTAAAACTATTGAGAGATCATCAGCTATATGCCAAGTTCAGTACGTGTGAGTTCTGGCTGTAAGAGGTGTCCTTTCTTGGACATATCATCACAAAGGAAGGAATTTCTGTTGATCCTTCTAAGTTAGAGGCAGTGAAGAATTGGGATCAGCCTACCAGTGTGACTGAAGTTAGAAGTTTCCTAGGCCTGGCAGGCTACTACCGGAGATTTATCCAAGATTTCTCTAAGATTGCGGTACCTATGACAAGATTAACCTGCAAGGAGAACAAATTTGATTGGTCAGAAGATTGCCAGTGAAGCTTTCAGACTTTCAAGGAATGTTTAACTACTGCACCTGTATTGGCTTTACCTTCTGGTGAAGGAGGTTTTGTCGTATACACTGATGCTTCAGGTATTGGTTTAGGTTGTGTACTCATGCAGCATGGGAAAGTGATTGCCTATTCTTCTAGGCAGTTGAGGAAGCATGAAGAGAATTATCATGTTCATGATTTGGAACTTGCAGCAGTCGTATTTGCTTTGAAGATATGGAGGCATTACTTGTATGGAGAAACATTCACTGTGTTTTCAGATCATAAGAGTCTGAAATATTTATTTTCTCAGAAGGAACTCAATATGAGGCAGAGAAGATGGTTGGAGTATTTGAAAAACTTCGACTTCTCGATTGAGTATCATCCTGGAAAAGGCAATGTTGTGGCAGATGCATTAAGCCGGAAGCTTGTAGCTAGATTGTCAAGTCTCATGTTACAAGAGTGGAAGCTACTGGAACAATTAGCTAGTCTGGATCTGAATATTGACAATGATCGGGTTATGATTGCACAGATTCAACTTAAGCCCGAATTGTTGATGGAAATCAAATCTTTGCAAGATAATGACCCCGAGCTAGTAGAGATCAAAGGAAGCTTGAGCAGCAGACCTGACTTCATGATGGCTGACGATGGAAGATTGTTATTCCAGGGTAGAACTTGTGTACCTGATGAAGCTGAGTTAAAGAACAAGATTCTTGAGAAAGCACATAGATCCAAATACACTATTCATCCTGGAGGCACTAAAATGTTCAAGGATTTGAAGAGATCCTTTTGGTGGCCGAATATGAAAAGGGAAATTGCAGACTTCGTGAGTAGATGCTTGGTTTGTCAGCAAGTCAAGGCTGAACATTTCAGACCGGTAGGAAAGTTGAAACCACTCGACATACCCCAATGGAAGTGAGAAAGTATTGGCATGGACTTCATTATTGGTCTACCTATGACTCGTGGTGGACTTGATGCAATATGGGTGATTATCGATCGATTGACAAAGTCAGCTCATTTCTTACCCATTAAGTCCAAATGGACAGTTGATGTATTGGCTGCGTTGTATTTGAAGGAAGTTGTAAGGCTCCATGGTATACCAGTCATCATTGTGTCTGATAGAGATCCCAGATTTACTTCACATTTCTGGAAGGGACTGCAAGAGTCTCTTGGTACTCGTCTGAATTTCAGTACAGCCTTTCATCCATAGACAGATGAACAGACTGAAAGAACCAACCAGATAGTGGAAGATATGCTTAGAGTATGCATGATTGATTTCGGAGACAGTTGAAGTGATCACTTGGCATTGATTGAATTCACCTACAATAATAGTTATCAATCCAGCATTCAAATGGCTCCTTTTGAAGCATTGTATGGAAGAAGTTGTCATTACCCATTGTGTTGGGACGAGGTAGGTGAAAAGCAATGGCTTGGACCAGATCTTATTTCAGAATCATCACAGAACATCTGTATTATCCGAGACCGGTTACAAGTGGCTCAATCAAGATAGAAGAGTTATGCCGACAATAGAAGAAGGGCATTGGAATTTTAAGTTGGTGAGCATGTATTTCTGAAAGTCTCTCCTACAAGAGGGATTCGAAGATTTGGCATTCATGGCAAGCTGAGTCCGAGATATATTGGCCCATTCGAGATTCTGGATAGAGTGGGAGAGGTTGCTTACAGATTGGCATTACCGCCTCAATTGTCAGGCGTACATAATGTTTTCCACGTGTCTATGTTACGGAAATATGTGTACGACCCCACTCATATCATTCAGCATGTGGATTTCGAATTGAAGGAAGATTTGACCTATGAAGAAAGACCTATCAAGATTCTGGATCGGAAGCAACAGCAAATCCGGAATCGTTCCATACCTATGGTCAAAATTCAGTGGAGTCGGCGTGGAGCTGAGGAAGCTACCTGGGAGTCTGAAGATACTATGCGGAAGCGGTATCCTGACTTATTCTAGGTGCGGTAGTCTTTCCCTATCTCTGTATTAAAGTGCAGTGAATTTGGAGGACCAAATTCTTTTAGCGGGGGAGGGTGTAATACCCCAAATTCTTTTAGAAATTTAATTAGAAATTTATTTGAATTTAATTAGAAATTATTTGAATTTATTTGAATTAATGGGAATTAATTTGAAATTAATTAGATTAATTCTTTAATAAATAGAATTAGTCACATTTTGACTATTTTATAAAAATCCATAAAAATCATATTCTTGTAGAATCAATTGCGTTTAACAATTTGTTCTTCTGTGGCCAACCCTAATAAAATCATTAACTAGGCCGAATTAGTGGGATTAGTCAAATTTTCACACTTACCTAACCAAATTCGTGCTCAATAGTAACCACCACCTTAAAACATCAAATTCGAGCTCATTTCTCAACCAAATTAGGTGATTCCAAGTGCAAATGAAAGGTATTAAAGAGAGGATCATTTCCCCTCTCATAATGCCATGAAATTTTTATCGTATGGGAAGCATTTGGTAGCGCATGGGTTAGGTCAAACATTTCGACGCCGTTTCAAACACTCACCTTGCATCGATGAATTCTCCTAGCACCGAAGGCTCCAGAAGGTGTATGAGCTATAAAAATAAAGCTCTTCAACCCTAGAATCCTTTGGTAGAAGCGGCGGCCGCAGTGGAGATCGATCCAGGGAGATCTCGGGAGATTAGTGGAGGTGTATCGGCGTCCCGTCATCCTCCTTCCTTCTTCTTTGTTCCTTCGATTAAGGTAGGTACCCTCGACCAAAATCTGCACATGAGTATACCATTTTGATCCTCTCAGAGAGCTCTTTCAATTGGTAGTAAAAGTCCTAAATTCTATTAGGTGTGGAGGGAGATCTTGTGGAAATGGTGAAGGGCTGTCAATCGGGCATTCTTCCTTCTAACTTCTAAATCTCTCTTCGATTCAGGTAGATGATAACAGACCCAACTCTAATTAATGTATATGGTTGTAATCATCAGCATGTTATCTATCATTTGACGTAGAAAGCCCCAATTTTTATAGACCATGCTTAGAGCATTTCGTGTTTGAGTAGAAGTATGCTAAGACTAGGTTTTTAAGTGTTCTTTCTAGAAATGTTGTGATTTCGATTGGTTTTCCGGTGAATTTAGTGTTCCAAACCCTTGTAATATGACCCTAATATGTCCATCAAGAACCTAGGGGCATGGGGTTAAGATCTCAGTCCAATTAGACCCCAATTGGGTGAGATTCATGGGTTTCCGGAAGTCACGTTCGCATCTGCGAACGTAGGGGTCGACCCATTGGGTCGACCCATACACAGACAAGAGTCTGTCTGTGCGAGGGTCGACCCATTGGGTCGACCCAAACAGTAGTTGCGCGAGGGTCGACCCATGGGGTCTACCCAAACAGCAGCGTGCGGGGGTCGACCCATTGGGTCGACCCTAACTGCAGACGTGCGGGGGTCGACCCAAACAGCAGACAGCGGTCTGTTTGTGCAGGGGTCGACCCCAGGGGTCGACCCATACACAGGCAGACCCCTGGTTTTCCAGGGGTCGACCCATTGACTGACAGACCCGGTAGACTGGTTTTTGGCCCGAGGATCGATCCGGACCGTGAGGGGATCGACCCATTCAAGCCTAGTCCAATTGAAAACCATATTTTGAGGAACCAATGACCCTTACACGCAATCCTATGATCTCAATTTAAGCTGGTGTTCCTCAATCCAAAATTGAAGAAATGGTCCAAGTGTATAAACCATTCCGATTACTATCTCCACTTCAACGCACACAAATGGTTAATTAGAAACCCATATAATAAAATGGTAATTTTGAAAGTAAATTGCTGTCTTGTATTACTGTCTATTATCATTATTGGCTTGTTCTAGTATCTTGAGTTACCATCTTGTAATTAACTTATCTCTTGAAATTGAGATTATAATAATTCACGAATCACGGTATTTTGAAATGGCTTTTAGGAAATCAATTAAAAGCCCTTATACCCCGGTAGAATAGACTATAGCACACTAAAAATCTATATGGCATTACGACCAGTAAGCCTAAATTGCTGTCCCTTAGTACGATTCTACCCGGACACTCTATCCGGCGAGTTAGAATCTGCCATTTTGAGACCCGTATGACCCAACTACAACCTGGAAATTCGTGACCAAATCGCTGAGTTATAAGTCACGGATCAACTTGGGCTAATCAGCACATGAGCAGCCCATAGTTGACTGCTTGTCTCCATGAATGGTCTAGTGTAGTCCGTATAAGTATCATAATTGTATCTTAAGGTCACGTATTACTTAGTTACCTGAACGGCACACTGTCAACCGTTCATTCTTGACCTCGTGGACTGAGTTTGGTCCAGCTCTTGTAATGCGGCCAGTAGTAGCCGTATGTCCCGTCAAACGGCCCAGAAGTGACCGTATACCGTGTTTTTAAGTTAATGAATCCTAGGACATGTTAGTCCTTAAATCTCGTACTTTTGACAGAAATTCCTCTGATTAATTGGCCATTAAACTTGATTAAATGTCTAGACAAAACTTGGGATCTTGGATCCAACAAATCAATGCCAACGCATCATAAGGGCCCGGTCTGGTCCTGGGGAGAGCGCCCGAAAAGTACTTGTGCCCATGGGAGTTTGTAATGACATGGTGAGGCATTGCACCGAGTGCATGATCAGCGTGACGTCTACGACAGAAAATCTCTTGTTATACTTGTTACATTATCGTGCTTGACTTGATGTTTAACATACTTGCTTGTTGGCCAATTCTATATTTCAATTTCCTATTGAACATTCTTGTACTTGATATTCTTGTTAATTCTTGTCATCATATATTTCTTGACCTTGTAAGATTTTATATTACGCTGTTTTATCATCTCGTCAATTATTTCCTTTCTTGTCATTGCATTTGAAAATGTAACTAATTGGTTAATCATGTAAACTTGCCTGTTATTGTCTACTGAGCGTTAGCTCATATAGTTGTTTTCCCCCTTTCCAGGCTATTCAGGTGACGATGCACATACTGAAGGGGAGGGACAGGAGTGATACCCTTGAGTGTACCTGTTATTTGATGCCGAGTTGGCATAGTTGTTTACATTAGTTACTCCTTAGTGTTGTGTTAGCACTTTATTTACCTTTTGGGAGTCAGTTATTGTATTAGAATCAGTTTGGAAGTTATGGTTGATCGTGTTTAAGCATTGATGGTTATTGTAATAAAACTTGGAGTCTTTCTTGATCAATAGAAGTACTTCTTTCCATAGCACCTGTACAATTGCTTAGTTTAGCATATTAATATTATCTCTAGCTAGTTTCTAACTGTACGTCCCGATATTCCGCGTTGGGGCGTGACAAATAGATTTCACTCAACCCTCCTGGGATCTAAATCGATGGGGTTAACCCCCCCTACACTCTGTAACCCTATTGGCCTATGGAGTTCTGCCACTGCATGCTCTCCTATGGCCTCTCGAATGGGATATTAATAAATATCACGATGAGTGGACATTGTCCCATCTGATTGCGATCCTTTTGGATCTCAGGCTACGCCCATTTCTCCTTTGGCTTCCATCTCGGCACTCTATGGATAGATGACCTATACTCCCCTTTTGGCACGGTCCAAAATAAGGGGAGATGCTGCCGAAATTCATTCGCGATCTTTAGTTTATCGTATCGTGTGATGTGTTCATTAAAACAATGAATCAACCCCCATTGGGAGTGGCAAAGGCCCTGAGAAAGACTATCTTGTGGCTCTTTGTTCACTGTAAGAAGGGGATATAATCATGACGGTCACATGGTCTCCCTAGACCTTATGTGGATGAGTTTACCCCCACCTTCCACCTTACCTAAATATCACCGTTGACAAGCCCATGAGACCCCATTAAACATGAGAAATCCCCTCAATAGAACCCATCAGACCCATAATCTCACAAAGCTCTCAGAATACCTAAAGAAGCTCCCCTCATCGGCGCCATATGGCCTCCCGGCACGGCTTTCTCTCGACGCGAGTTCTGCTCCGAGTGATGGGTGCGTCGAGATGCTAACCACGCCGACTGAGCACCGTACCGATGCCCCCCCGTGTTCATTGTCAAGCCGGGACCCCATCGCGCCGGTTTGCCTTCGCGCCGATCCCTATTCGCGCCGGTTCATCTCAACACCAACTACCATTTAAACACCCGACTTCCCAGCAACCTTAATGAGCCTTAAACTCAGTCTAAACCTAATGTCCTAACCTCATCAGCCTCATGCCAACCTTCATCATATCATGGGGAATCATGTTTCCCTATCCAAGTCTATGGGAGCTAAATCAACGGGGTTTTACCCCCCTCACATTATACCGTTTGACTGTAACGTTTTCTGCTAACCCTGCTGACCTTTGGAGTCCTGCCATTGCATGTCCTCCAATGGTTTTTTAAGGGGATATCAACAAATACCATGATAGTGGGCATTGTCCCGTCACACTTAGATGCCCTTGGATCTCGGGCTACGCCCATCTTTCCTTTGGCTTCCATCTCGGCACTCCGTGGATGGATGACCTATATTCCCACTTGGCATAGACCAAGATAAGGGGATATGCTGTCGGATTTATTCCGCACATTATTATCATATCTTGCATTGCATGATTATCCACACGCTTTTCACATCCTGCGAATGAAGTCAGCATCGTAGTCTTATCCTGTCTTGCCCCTGGGGCATCCTCTCTTGGCAATTAATCAAGGGTTATCCTCTTTCTTAGAGGACGCAATTAACATCATAACCTTTATGGTATGACGGACTCCAAGTCCCGACACGAACATCACAATCGACTGACCAAGTCAGATCGAGCGCATAATAAATTGTCACTCCGGTGACTGGCACGCCTAAAAAAAACTAATAAATAAATAAATCCATATAAATAAATAATCAATAAACATAAATAAAGAGTGGAAAAATCCATTCCCACAACTCTGGCACGCCCGGTGGGACTTGAGTCTCCCTTCATCTCTTTGCCTAGAGAGGATGCCTTTGGGGGCTTCCCCCAAGAATACTGACTGTTTCACCTACGAGCCCAATTCAAGTCGCCAACTGCATGGTGCATCATATTGCTCACGGGGCCCGCCCCGTCCCTGCCAAGAATTTCGGGAGGCGCCGACACCAGAACCCCCGAAGGAAGGTTGCTGCTGCTGTGACCAGACGTCTCTCCATGTCCGGCAAGTCCATGCTGGCCGGGGGGTCCACGTCTTTCTGGATGGACGCCCAACTCGAGTGAGCCCGGATCGGGTGATCCCCACAGTACCAGTCTACAACTCTTATCAGGCTCTTTCCGGAAGGAGAGCCGAGGAAGAAGAAGCCAGCCGCCATGGCCAGAGAAATTTGGCTCCCGAGCCAAGAAGATTTAAGCAGGTTTGGGTCCCCAAGAAGGTCCAGCATGCCTACCAAGATGCACCAGTCCAACACCGCTCCAGATTTATCGGAGCAGATGAAAACAAGCAGAGGGGCCTTGCCCCCGAGTAGGAAGAAACGGTCGTGGACCCTCGACGCTGTGAAAGTTTTAGGGCCTGCGCCCGACAGGCCAACATCCCCGCCATGGGAGGAAGATTTCAGCAAACTGCCGAAAGAGCCCGGCTCGCTTACATCCCTCCGATGGGAGGTCGACAACTATCCCCGACCCTACATCCGGGCCGAGGGCAAGAAGAGATGACCAATATGGTCAGAAGCTATTTTAGGGGATTAGGCAACCCTTCCCTGGGCCAACAACGGCTGTTACAGGCAGCCGTGGCTGAAGAAGATCACTGCTCATCAATGGCAGTGGAAGAAGAAGAAGACATAAGAATGACGTCATCGGTCGATGACAACGAGTATGAAGACGGCTTGGATATTCAAGCCGATGAAGCTACTCCCCATCGGGAGGAAAGGAGAAGGGTCTCTGTATTTGAAAGGCTCACCTTCCTAGAGAATGCAAGAAGGAGGGTTTGCAGACAGAGAATAAGGATGCATATTTTCACCTGCAACATGGCTGGGGTGTCTGGCCACTATGAAAGATTGCCTGAGGAGCCTCAGGAGCTGGCCCGGTTGGCCGGAAGGCCGGGGCCGAGTACTTGAAAGGCGGAAGCTGCAAAAGAAAAGCTGGCGGCAACCAAGGGAAAGCAAACCCTGGCTCACCTCCAACAACATGACAAGGCCATTATTCTCACCGCAAATGTGGTGATGGCAGAAGAAGAAGAACATGTCTTGCTCGACATCCTACCTGAGGGTGCACCTGGTGAGACGACAGAAGCTATCCCCAGCACTACAGCTCTGGATCCGACCGTACTGATGATACTCCAAAGGTACCGCCAAGAGATAGAGCAGCTAAAGAAGCAATTGATGGAGAAGACACATTAGTCTTTGGCATCCAAGCAACTTGATATGCAGGCTGAGTCATCACGGGGGGCCGTCAACCAAAATGACTTCCCACAACTCTACAACCCGCCTCAGCCGGCTGAACCGAGCTTGGCGATAACTCAGCAATGCCCACCACAGCCGCTGATGCCGCCGGTACTACCACAGGTGCACCAGATGCCTCCATTACTGCGTCCTCCTCCGCAAGCGACCACCCTGGTCACCCCCTACTTGCAACCGGCACATTTCTACCCAGAGCCGGTTGATCCGACCGTCATGAGCAAGATGATGGTGGAAAGAATGATCGAGCTGAAGCTCGCTGAAATAAGTGAAGGCGACTATGTCGCATTCGATGCATATAGGGTTCCATACCTGCCCCATCATGTTGCCATGCGGCTCCCTCCTAGGATTAGCAAGCCGCCAAAATTTGACAAGTTCAACGGGAAGGGATCCCCGAAGGAACATGTCACCTACTACATGACCGTCATGGGTGACCTGGCCACCGACGAGTCATATTTGCTGAAATTTTTCGGGTCCTCACTCACGGGGCTCGCATTTGAATGGTACTCCAGCCTCCCGGCCGGGTCGATCAGCGCATGGTCGGACATGCATAGGAAGTTCAGAGAAAGATTTCATGTCACAGATAGGGAGGTCACAGTGGCTGAACTCTATTCAACAAGACAGAGGGCAGATGAGACAGCCCTTGACTACATCAAGAGGTTGAGGAACCTCGAAATGAGATGCAAGCCGCCCCAGCACCAGGAGGACGCTGTACAAATATGCAAGCAGAACCTCAGGAGAGAGGTACTAGAAAAGATGATTGGCATGAAAATTCGGTCGTTCGACCGCCTAAATAATGTTGTGGCCGAGGTAGAAGCCTTCCTGGCGAAACCTGCCCCGACATCAAATATTGTCACTGCACAAAAGGGCAAGGCAGAAGAGCGGCGCCAGGCACCTAAAGAAGCGAATGCCCTTGATATCAAGGCGTTTGAACAACAAAAAGACAAAGGCAAGAAGACAGCTGCTCCTCAGCCTGCTAAGATCGAAGATGGCAAAGAAGGCCCATCACTCCGGGACAAGATGAAAAAGGCCTATTCTTTCCCAAAGGAGAAGACCAGGATCTTGTTTGACTGGGTTACCCAATATGATAAGATCACCCTGCCTGAGCCAAAGAGGTCGGAGGACCCGAAGAGAAGAGACAGCCCAAGATTGTTCCCTTACCACTAGATGCTGGGACATCCGATTGAAGACTGTTATGTTTTCAAGGATATTATCGAAGGCATGGTGAGGAAAGAATAAATATAGTTGGGGGAATACAAGGTTGACCCTCCACAACAAAGAACAAGAGGGATATCAGCAAGTCGCTGCAAGAACCAAGAAGAAGGGCACGTCTCGCCCAACAGTGGGGGCACATATTCGTGGCATCACACCACGACCCCCTTTGCCAGTGGCAACACCTGTGTGGACCAACCAACCTGCAGTCATCAGAATACCTACCCACAACCGGAGGAGGCAAACTCCGTTGCCGACAGTCAAGGGAATTAGTTCAGAAGCCCGGTGGCTACATGAATACATAAATGGGCTAGATGAATATGTACAGCCCGAGCTAAAGCCTTTACTAGTACGGGATCATGTCCCATGGCAGGAGCTAGAACAGCTTTCACCAAAGCAGGAAGAGGAAGCTGACAAAGCATCAGACAAGGATGGCAGCCTGTTCTGGGGGCAAGCGCCAACCAAAGAAAAGAAAAGAAGACGAAGAAACAAAAGAAGGGCCAGCAAGGCCACAAAGGGTATAATCCTTTATTGCAATACCCTTTCTACTCTGTTCAATTTGTCTGGTGAGGAGGATGAAGAAGAGATATGCTTCACACCCACCGCTAAGGAATGTCAGGCCGAAGATGGGGGCGTCAGCCGCCCACCAACCACAACATTATCTTCAGGGGAGAACAACCCCACAAGATACCCCCTCCGGAGGTTAGGGGAGTCCAGATCCCTCCTCCGTTAGGCCTATACAACCAGAGTGGGGGCAGCACTCCCGCTCCTTCCTTCCTAGAATTTGTGAAGATGACAAAGGGGAAGCAACTATGCCGGGAGGTCGAACCAGCAACTGGAGGCATTCACCCACAACTCCAGCAATCTTCCGAATTGTCGGAGGATGCAGAAGCTCGCCTGGCAGTAGCTAGTGAAGGACAGCAAGGAGATGACCCCAAGCAGAAGGGTGCAGTTTTCGAGTCCGATGAGGCAGGCCCATCAGGGGCCACAGTCCAAGACTCTTCCAAACCCATGTGGGTAGAAAAAATGAAGCTATCCAATGTCCGAGTAGGAAGTCGGGTGGTCAAGCTATTGAAAAAGCTCCCAGCAAGATTCACTATCTGGGAAATCCTCTCTCTGAGTGAAGAGACCCGACATGCGATTATTACTGCTTTGCAGACGCCTGCTTGATATGAAGCCTGCCTAGCTGAGGCACTACCGGAAGCTAGCATGACCTTCACTCAGGAGGACATGTTGCTCCCCACTACCAGCCACAACAGACCTCTATATATGAGGGGGCATCTAAATGGCCGGGAGTTGAACAGAATCCTGGTGGATCCCGGGGCAGCTGTGAACATCCTGCCCTACAGGATATATGAGAGGCACTACTTTAACGTGCGTCTCCAAAAAGTCGGGGATATGTATATTGCCGGCTTCAACCAAAAGTGTGAGGTGTCGCTAGGAGTAGCGGAGTTCACACTCACTCTAGCAGACTTTGTCACAAAGGTGCAGTTTCATGTCATCGATTCTCGCACCTCGTACAAGGCGCTGCTTGGCCGCCCCTGGCTACACGAGAACATGGTGGTACCTTCCACGCTCCACCAGTGCATCAAATATAACCTAGAAGGGAAGGAGGAAAGAGTATTTGCTGATCTCCACCCATTCGAAGTGTTCGAGTGCCACTTGGCGGATGCCCCTCTATATGCAGAATGGTCGCAGAAGGCCCTTGAAGCCAAGACCTCTTCCAGCACAACAAAAAGCACCTCCGGAGCTGAATGGTTCCCTCCGTCACCGCTTGGATATGTTAATCCCAAGACGGTCTCGCACATCACTGTCACCGGGGATGTGGGCCGGGTAGCACCTCCCGTCATCTACCCCGAAGCTAAGGAAGTCAAGGTCAACAAGCAGCACGACCACATCGAAATCCCGGAGGGCCTTACCAAGCCAATTCTCGGTCTCGATAGTGTCACTATCGAGCCTTTCAAAGTTTGGGAAGTAGCGCAGATAGATGGCCCCAACAGCTTGTTCTACACAGCTAAGGAGCAGCCTACACAGGAGGATACTGATTGTCATCTGCCTGAAGATACAGAAGACTCGTCAGTGCCCATACAGGGGTTGACATTTATAACGAGTCGAATGGCCAAGATGTTCCAGAAGCAGCACATCCCCTCTGGCCAGCCTCGCAAGAAGAAAGAAGCATTCCAGAAGCTATGGTATTCTCCAAGCCTGGATAAAGAAATGAGGCGTGTATCTCAACACCCAGGGTTGGGCTTCACCCTCGAGGAATACTATTACAGCAGATGCTATGAAGTGGATACCATTTCTGCTTTCTACCCAACTAGGGATAACTCACTAGGGGCAACTTTTGATGAACACCCAGCGGAAGCTGATTACACTGAGCCAGCTCAACAAAGAAGTCTGGAATCAGAGGCCATATTCCCCTGCCGGTGCTGGGAACAGGTCTACCCTGAAGAAGCAGCTCTTCAAGCCAAATTTGACACAGCTAGCAGTAGTGAAGCTGAAGATGTTGAAGAAGCGGGGCTGCCTCCCTCCAGCAGCCCTCCTCTAAGGATGATGCCACCATTTCTCAAACCAATCAAGAAAGCTTCTCCCAAGCTTGATCAAGAGATGGACGCTGCTAGAAAAGAAAAAGCTACCTCCACCGAAGATATGGTGAACCAAGGGAGTGAGACCTTCTCACCTTGTACCATGGAGCTGCAGTGCTACTCTGACTCAATGACAAATAATCACCAGTCCCTAGCAATTGCAACCTCTTCAGCCAGGGACGAGGCAATCAACTCATCCCTTGGAACTGCCGTTGATATAGATTTGCTAGCAGAGCAATTCATGCAGCCACTACCAGCCGAACCAGAGATTCCTGACGAACCTCAGACAAGGCAAAATGAAGAGATCGAGGTCCTCGTCCTCGAAGATGATATACCAGACTTTGTCGACCTTCAGCCTGCACCCCCGGAGATAGAAGATGGAGGCCAAGCAACAGTCGATGAACTGATAGAAGTCAACTTGGGAGACAAGGATGACCCCAGGCCAACCTTCCTCAGTGCCCAGTTATCTGCTGAAGAACAAGGGCTATATATCCAGCTACTACAGGAATATCAGGATTGCTTTGCCTGGACTTACAATGAAATGCCAGGATTGAGCCCCGCAGTCTCACAGCATGAGCTAACCATAAACCATGAAGCCGAGCCAGTGAAGCAGCCGCCGCGGCGCATGAGGCCAGAGCTCATCACTCAAATATGCAAGGAAGTCGACAAGTCTATTGATGTGGGTTTCATCGAGGAAAATCAATATACCACGTGGCTAGCCAACATTGTGCCCGTGAAGAAGAAGAATGGACTGATTCAGATATGTGTTGACTTCCGAGATCTGAATAAAGTTTACCCCAAAGATGACTTCCCAGTGCCAATAATGGAGGTCATGATAGATGCAACAACCGGTCATGAGGCCCTATCATTCATGGATGGGTCGTCTGGCTACAACAAGATTTGGATCGCGAAACACGACTGAGTCCACACTGCCTTCCGAACTCCCAAAGGCATTTATCATTACAAGAGAATGCCGTTCGGATTAAAGAACGCCGGCACAACTTATCAACGGGTGATGACTAGAATATTCGATGAGCTGCTCTACCATAAGGTCAAGTGTTACATAGATGACCTGGTAGTCAAGACTAGAAAGAAAGAAGACCATCTGTAAGACCTTCGAGTTATCTTCCAGATGTTGAGGTAGTATGAATTGAAGATGAACCCTATGAAGTGTGCATTTGAAGTTTTGAGCGAAAATTTCTTGAGTTTCATTGTCAGATATCGGGGAATTGAAATAGACCCCGCAAAGATCAAGGAAATTCAGGAGTTACCCTCTCCAAGGAACCTCTCCGAGCTGAGATCTCTTCAAGGCCGCCTAGCATACATCCGGCGGTTTGTATCCAACCTGTCAGGGCGATGCCACCCCTTCCATAAGCTAATGATGAAATATGTCCCCTTCTACTGGGACGAAGAGTGCCAGACAGCCTTTGACAAGTTGAAGGATTATCTGAAGACCCCTCCTGTGCTGGGTGCGCCGGTGAAAGGACGGCCGCTAATCCTCTACATAGCAGCCACATACAACTCCTTGGGGGCAATGCTGGCCCAAAATAATGAAGAAGGGAAGGAACAAGCCCTCTATTACCTCAGTCGAAGAATGGTCAGAATTGAGGAGAGGTACACTTATGTTGAGAAGATCTGCCTGGCACTGGTCTTCGCGGTCAAAAAGCTCCAACACTATATGTTGTCGCACAAAGTTAAGCTGATTTCCAAGGAGGATCCACTTAAATACATCATGTCCCAACCGGCCCTGAAAGGCCGCCTAGGCAAATGGGTGGTGATTCTTATGGAGTATGATATCTCCTATGTACTACAAAAGGCCGTCAAGGGCCAAGTTATTGCAGACTTCTTTCATAAGCATCCAGTACCTGAAGACTGCCCCCTGGAACCGGAGCTTCCTAAAGATGAAACCTTAGAGGTCAGCCAGGTGCAGCCCTCTCTATGGCAACTGTATTTTGACGGCACTTCCAGAATTGACACCTCAGTAACTGGATCAAACAGAGTCCGGGCGGGGGCAGGCGTAGTCTTGAAATCCCCAGAAGGAGAAGTCATACATACATCCTGTTCAATAAATAAGCCATGCACAAACAATGAAGCAGAATATAAAGCCCTCATAATCGGGTTACAGATTGCTCTGTCCATAGGGATTCAGATGCTAGAAGCATTCGGGGATTCCATGCTAGTTATAAAACAGTTGGAAGGGGAGTTCGATGTGCAGAAGCAAGAACTCATTCCTTATTACCATCTGGCTCTCCGCCTAATGACAAGATTCTATTTCATTAACGTTAAGCACATCAACAGAGGACATAATGCTCAAGCTGACGCCCTCGCAAAGTTGGCCAGTTCTTTGGCGGTCCCGCCAGATACAAGCCTGAATATAACAGTAATCAACTGGCGGCAAGTCCCCAGTGTGACAGAAGCTCTAGCCGATGAACAAGCAAATGAAGTGGCAGCTGTAGAAGGAATCCAGCAGTCCGATTGGCGGGAGCATCTCCTACGTTGGTTTCAACACCAACAACTCCCGAAAGAGAAAGAACAGAGAATGAAGCTCCGAGAGTCAAAGACTCTTATGAGATGAGGAATGGAACGTTGTTTCGGATAATGGCAGACGCCCAAAAGAAGATCTTACTTCGCTGCTTATCCCCGGGAGAAGCTGGGCAGGTAATGCAAGAAGTCCATGCCGGGTCAGCCGGGGCGCACCAGGTCGGTCGGAAAATGAAAATTGAAATAAAGAAACTGGGCTACTATTGGCCCTCTATGTTTGACGATTGCTGCAAGTTTGCCAAAGCCTGTCAGAGGTGTCAAGAACATGCCACTATGTCAAGAAGGCCACCTGTGCCACTGCACCCTACCATCCCAAGCTGGTCATTTGCTCAATGGGGTACGGACGTGGTAGGACCACTACCAGCATCTTCATCATGATGCAAATATATCAGCAGCTACAGACTACTTCTCCAGATGGGCAGAGGTAGTAGCACTGAGAGAAGTGACGGGGGAATTAGTCGCCAGATTCTTCCGACAAAATATAATATTCCAGTTTGGAGTACCCAGCCGAATCATCTCTGACAACGGCAGTCACTTCAAGAATTAGAAGGTATACCGACTAGCCGACAAATAAAAGATTGATTGGAGGGTATCATCTCCCTACTACCCTCAAGCCAATGGACTTGCAGAAGCCTTCTACAAGATGCTATGCACTCTGCTAGCAAAGACTGTCATGTCTAATAAAAAGGACTGGGAAGAAAGGATGTACGAAGCACTCTGGGCTTATCGTACAGTCTATAAAACCCAGACTGGCTGCTCACCTTACTCCCTCGTGTACGGGTCGGAGGCTATGGTGCCAATTGAATTAGAGGTCCCCTCATTGCGAATCGCCATCCAGCATGGATTGGTAAGCAACGAGCAGACCAACATAGAAAGAAGACTGGAGGAGCTCGCCGAGCTCGAAGGAAAGCGTCTCCGTGCGCAACAAAATATCCAACTCTACCAAGCCCGCATGGCCCGTGCTTTTGATAAGCTGGTCAAAGGACGGGAATTCAAGAAAGGTGACCTGATAATGGTTAAAATAAGAGAAGTGATTGTTGTGCCCCTGTAGTCATTTGAGTCAGCTTATGGTCACTTGGGTCATTCGACATCATCCTGTTGTCATTTGAGTTATTTGATATTCTTGGTTTTGATAATGGCTAAACATTATAAGTCATTGATGTTTTACCACTCTTATATGACTAAACTACTTGATGTTCTTTCATGATAGATATGCCAAGGAATGGAGTGGAGATGGCAAAAGTGAAAGCTCAATGATTGCGCCCTCGCACGCAGATCGACCTGCGCGGTCAGGTCGCGGGGATCGATATAATAAATAAAAATCTTCAAGATTGTCAAGGTTGATGCCACAGATGAGAACGGGTTGCTAAAGGACTCAAGCGACGGAGCTAAAGGCGTTAACAGACTGACCCGACATAACCCGGGGTCTGCCCAGTAGGCGATCGACCGCCAACCCTGGGGCGGTCGACCGCCCCTGCCAGCAGCTCACTGGCTGACGGATTCTCAGTGGCGGTCGACCGCCAGCCCAGTAGCGGTCGACCGGAAATTCCAGAGATCAAATTTCTACAGGGTTTCTCAGTAGCGGTCGACCGCCATCTTCTGTAGGTCGACCGCTAGCCCCGAGCCAACAAATGTTGACTTTATTTTCCACTTTGAGAAGAGCCACTTTCCTTTTATTTATTTAACCCTAAAGTCACCCAATCTTCCATGGATTGTGGATCTGGTCTGGGGGATGTCCAAGGACCATTCAAAGGTTATAAAACACACACAAGAAGGGTTGGAAACCCTAAGGCTAAGAAGGGAGATCAAAGGAGGCTACAAGGGTGTGTTCAAGGGAGAGGAGTTCGAGTACTGTAGCTGTGAACAGTACTCCGGGAAGAAGTTCTTCATCAAATCCTCAAGTGATTCAAGCTACTTGAAGAGGAGATCAACCCCAAGTCAAGTGAAGATAAAGCTGCCACCATCATCTTCTTCATCAACTCAAGGAGATCCAGGGAAGCTCATTTCACAAGGAAGAGGAAGCCATTGTTACTGAATCAAGAAGAGAGCTTTGTGAAGAAGGAAGAAGCTTCTGTTGGTGATCTACATCATGTGAAGAAAAGAAGATTCAAGCTCCAGCAATCTCAGACAAGATCCTTTCTCTTTGAGCATATTCTATATCTTGTTTGAGTGTTTTCATATCTTATTCTTTTTCCATTTCATTCAAACATTTGGAACTGAGGATCGTCCCTACCGGTGGTTAGTAGGAAGGCAATCAGAAGTTGTCCGATCTGCGGTGTTGACGTCCCTACCTGTGGTTAGTAGGAAGGTAATCTGAGGTCTTTCCGATTTACGGTTCAGTGCGTGGCACTAGTGGAGCCTCACCGTATTTGGTGAGGGGTGGACGTAGGACTAGGGATTCAGTCTGAACCACCTTAAAATCTCATTTGTTGTGGTTTGTTTGTGCGATTGCTTTGTGTTAGATGCATGCTTAGGTTCAATCTCTATATTGCGTAATCATCTTGCGAAGCAAATCGTTGTGTCTTTCGTTAAGATAGTTATATTCCACTGCTATTATCATTATCTAGCTTCAAAGAGGGTTGCATTGCAAAAAGAGGGGCAGATCTATTCACCCCTCCCCTCTAGATCTGCTATCCACTACTCAACAATGATGGCCTCCAACCCTAAAGGGAAGTTGGTTGAAAACTGGGTCGGACCATATGTCGTCCGCCGAGTATATGAAGGGGGTGTGTACGTCCTTGTAGATCATAAAGGAGTCATCCAGTTGTCTCCCTTTAATGGAAAACATATGAAGCTGTATCACACAGTTCAACCAGCATGCTCAGAATAACCAAGTTCCACATACCTTAGTCTAGTGGCACTCCGCCCTAGCTGAGCTCCACATACCTTAGTCTAGTGGCACTCTGCCCTAACTAAGCTCCACTTGCCTTAGTCTAGTGGCACTCCACCCTAGCTAAGTTCCACCTACCTTGGTCTAGTGGCAGCCTGCCCTGGCCGAGCTCTACCTACCTTGGTCTAGTGGCATTTCACCCTGGCCGAGCTCTACCTGCCTTGGTCTGGAGGCATTCCGCCCTGGCCGAGTTCTACCTGCCTTGGTCTAGTGGCATTCCGCCCTGACCGAGCTCTACCTACGTTAGTCTAATGGCACTCTGTCCTAGCTAAGTTCCACATACCTTAGTCTAGTGGCACTCCGCCCTAGCTAAGTTTTACCGGCCTTAGTCTAGTGGCACCCTGCCCTAGCTAAGTTTTACCTACCTTAGTCTAGTGGCACCCTGCCCTAGCTAAGTTTTGCCTACCTTTGTCTAGTGGCGCCCTACCCTAGCTAAGTTTTGCCTACCTTAGTCTAGTGGCACCTTGCCCTAGCTAAATTTTACCTGCCTTAGTCTAGTGCCACCCTGCCCTAGCTAAGTTTTACCTGCCTTAGTCTAGTGGCACCCTGCCCTAGCTAAGTTTTGCCTACCTTTGTCTAGTGGCACTCCGCCCTAGCTAAGTTCCACCTACCTTGGTCTAGTGGCATCCCGCCCTGGTCGAGCTCTACCTACCTTGGTCCAATGGCATTTTGCCCTGGCCGACCTCTACCTGCCTTGGTCTGGTGGCATTCCTCCCTTGCCGAGTTCTACCTGCCTTGGTATAGTGGCATTCCGCCCTGACCGAGCTCTACCTACCTTTGTCTAGTGGCACTCTGTCCTAGCTAAGTTCAACATACCTTAGTCTAGTGGCACTCCTCCCTAGCTAAGTTTTACCTGCCTTAGTCTAGTGGCACCCTGCCCTAGCTAAGTTTTTCCTGCCTTAGTCTAGTGGCACCCTGCTCTAGCTAAGTTTGTCCTACCTTTGTCTAGTGGCACCCTGCCCTAGCTAAGTTTTGCCTACCTTAGTCTAGTGGCACCCTTCCCTAGCTAAGTTTTACCTGCCTTAGTCTAGTGGCACCCTGCCCTAGCTAAGTTTTGCCTACCTTTGTCTAGTGGCACTCCACCCTAGCTAAGTTCCACCTACTTTAGTCTAGTGGCATCCCACCCTGGCCGAGCTCTACCTACCTTGGTCTAGTGGCATTTCACCCTGGCCAAGCTCTACCTGCCTTGGTCTGGTGGCATTCCACCCTGGCCGAGTTCTACCTACCTTGGTCTAGTGGCATTCTGCCCTGACCGAGCTCTACCTACCTTAGTCTAGTGGCAGTCTGTCCTAGCTAAGTTCCACATACCTTAGTCTAGTGGCACTCCGCCCTAGCTAAGTTTTACCTGCCTTAGTCTAGTGGCACCCTGCCCTAGCTAAGTTTTACCTGCCTTAATCTAGTGGCACCCTGCCCTAGCTAAGTTTTGCCTACCTTAGTCTAGTGGGACCCTGCCCTAGCTAAGTTTTACCTGCCTTAGTCTAGTGGCACCCTGCCCTAGCTAAGTTTTACCTACCTTTGTCTAGTGGCGCCCTACCCTAGCTAAGTTTTACCTGCCTTAGTCTAGTGGCACCCTGCCCTAGCTAAGTTTTACCTACCTTTGTCTAGTGGCACCCTGCCCTAGCTAAGTTTTACTTACCTTTGTCTAGTGGCACTCCGCCCTAGCTAAGTTTCATCTACCTTAGTCTAGTGGCACTCCGCCCTGACCGAGCTCTACCTACCTTAGTCTAGTGGCACTCCGCCCTGGCTGAGCTCTACCTACCTTGGTCTGGTGGCATCCCACCTTGGTCGAGCTCTACCTACCTTGGTCCAGTGGTATTTTTCCCTGGCCGAGCTCTACCTGCCTTGGTCTAGTGGCATTCCGCCCTGACCGAGTTCTACCTGCCTTGGTCTAGTGGCATTCCGCCCTGATCGAGTTCTCCCTGCCTTGGTCTAGTGGCATTCCACCATGACCGAGCTCTACCTACCTCAGTCTAGTGGCACTCCATCCTAGCTAAGTTTCACATACCTTAGTCTAGTGGCACTCCGCCCTAGCTAAGTTCCACCTGCCTTAGTCTAGTGGCACTCCGCCCTAGCTAAATTCTACCTACCTTAGTCTAGTGGCACTCGGCCCTGGCTGAGCTCTATCCACCTTGGCTTAGTGGCACTCCGTCCTAGCCGAGCTCTAAATATATATATATATACATATAATGACATAAAAAACAACATTTGCCATTCCGGGCTTTCCGCCCAAATCGGCATAAATCTAACCTTTGCGTTAGCATTACCTTCTTGCTAACGAATAAACCCTTCTCGGCACAAGACTTCGTGTCCTAGCCGACCCTTCTACAACATTTTCCATTGCGGGCTTTCCACCCGAATCGGCATAAATCTATCCTTTGCATTAGCATTACCTTCTTGCTAACAAATAAACCCTCCTCGGCGCAAGACTTCGTGTCCTAGCCGACCCTTCTACGACATTGCCATTACGGGCCCTACGCCCGAATCGGCATGGAGTCTATCCCTTACGTTAGCATTAACTTCTTGCTGACGAATAAATCTTTTTTCTCGGTGCAAGGCTACGTGCCCTAGCCGACTCTTCTACGACATCGCCATTATGGGCCTTACGCCCAAATTGGCTCAAAATCTACCCTTTGCGCTAGCATTACCTTCTTGCTCACGATTAAGCCTTTTCATCGGCGCAAGGCCCCGTGTCCTAGTCGACCCTCTGAACGTCAACCTGTTATATGAATCAAAAAACAAGAAAAAAAATAAAATAAAAATATGGGGCTTAAAATAGAGGTGCCCCGCCGGCCTTGTTCTTACATTAGGACAAGGGCAAAAATGGCTTTAACCCGGCTGTGGCGAAAATCTGAAAGGGCGTTGTAGGCAAAATCGGGTACCCCGCCACGTGAAAACTCGAAAGGGCACGTGGGCAAAAGCAAGAGGGGGCTGACTTCGGTGAAAACCCGAAAGGGCGCTTAAGTTAGTAATGTGGTAATTTTAGTTCCGCCTCACCCTCATTCTAGTGAAACTCCGAAGAGGGAGATCACCCCGATCCCCATCGGAGATCTTTCTCAACCTACTTCTGACCCTTGTCACCATCGGCATGATCAGTCAGCCTCTTTGCGACCCTTGTCATCATCGGCAAGATTGGTCGACCTACTTCTGAACCTTGTCACCATCGTCTAGATCGGTCAGCCTCCTTGCGACCCTTGTCATCATCGGCAAGACTGGTCGACCTACTTCTGACCCTTGTCACCATCGGCAAGATCGGTCAGCCTCCTTTCGACCCTTGTCATCATCGGAAAGATCGGTCGACCTACTTCTGACCCTTGTCACCATCGGCAAGATCGGTCAGCCTACTTGCGACCCTTGTCATCATCAGCAAGATTGGTCGACCTACTTCTGACCCTTGTCACCATCGGCAAGATCGGTCAGCCTCCTTGCGACCCTTGTCATCATCGGCAAGACCGGTCGACTTACTTCTGACCCTTATCACCATCGGCAGGATCGGCCAGCCTCCTTGTGACCCTTGTCATCATTGGCAAGATCGGTCAACTTCCTTCTGACCCTTGTCACCATCAACAGGATCGGTCAACTTCCTTGCGACCCTTGTCATCATCGGCAAGATTGGTCGACCTACTTCTGACCCTTGTCACCCTTGGCAGGATCGGTCAACTTCCTTGCAACCCTTGTCATCATCGGCAAGATCGGTCAGCCTCCTTGCGACCCTTGTCATCATCGGCAAGATCGGTCGACCTACTTCTGACCCTTGTCACCATCGGCAGGATCGGTCAGCCTCCTTGTGACCCTTGTCATCATCGGCAAGATCGGTCGACCTACTTCTGACCCTTGTCACCATCGGCAAGATCGGTCAACCTCCTTGCGACCCTTGTCATCATCGACAAGACGGGTCGACCTACTTCTGACCCTTGTCACCATCGGCAAGATTAGTCAGCCTCCTTGCGACCCTTGTCATCATCGGCAAGATTGGTTGACCTACTTCTGACCCTTGTCACCATCGGCAAGATCGGTCAGCCTACTTCCTTGTGACCCTTGTCATCATCGGCAAGATCGGTCAACTTCCTCATGGCCCTTGTCATCATCGGCAAGGTCGGCCAGCTTCTCCTCAAGCCCGGCTTTACCCCAAGAATTGGGTTCAGTGATGATAAAAAAAAATGATGAATCAAAAATATATATATAATAATGAGGCTTAAAATAGAGGTGCCTCGCCAGTCTTGATCCTGTACCAGGACAAGGGCAAAAATGGCTCCAACCAAGCTATGGTGAAAACCCGAAAGGGCACCACAGGCAAAATCGGGTACCCCGCCACGTGAAAACCCGAAAGGGCACGTGGGCAAAAGTAAGAGGGGACTGGCTCCGGCGAAAACCCGAAAGGGCGCTTGGGTCAGTAATGTGGTTACTATAACATGAAAACATATGCTATACCTCTTGGTGACACTTCCATCAGTTGTCCCATCGGTAATAAAACCTACCCAGAATAGACCTTCTATCCGTTCTGATTAAACTCATCAATTCCCTTGCATTGGCATAAACCCAATGACAATGATGAAACCCATTGTCGGTCCTAAGACATCATCGCCCAAGCCGATAATGAAACCCGCCCAGAGTAGGCCCTTTGTCTACTTTGATGAAACTCACCCACTTTATGCTATCCTAAGTCCCACCGACGATAAAACCTTCCATCGGTCGCAAGGCATCATCGCCTGGATCGATAATGAAACCTACCCGGAGTAGACCTTTCGTCTACCCTGAAGCACACCCATCTCCTTGCATCGGCATAAACCCAATGCCAATGATGAAGCTTTTTATGACCATAAGGCACTTCGCCTTGAACGATGTTAGAACCCGTCTAAGATGGACCTTCCATCCATTTCAATGAGACATGTGAATCCTTCATACGCATACATCAGCCAGCAGTCATACTGCCAGCACTTCTGGCCAATGAGACTTACATTTGTGCCAATTTGGTGAACCTATGGAAGCCCGGCACGCGGTGGAGCAAGGCCCCCATCCTTTCCTTGAAAGGGTGGACGCTCTCCTGCGGTACAGATACGGGTATGCTTCCATATAGGTCGCCAAAATTGTCACACGATATTATAGAATACAAGTGTGAAGGTGGACACCGAAAGCATTAAGAGAAACTTGTATTTCATTGCAAAAATGGAGAGGTGAAGGCAATGGGAGCCCTTCGAGGGGGATGGATTACAAAAGATAGATAAGCTAAGATCGCCTAAAGATATCTTCAAAGTCGAGAAGCCCGACATGTGGAGCCGCTCCCAGTTCACGGAGTTACATTTCCTCCTCCTGAACGTGAGTCATCTCAGTCTGTAGGGATGCAACTTGACCCTCTAGCAAGGTGGTCTCCTCGATACCCTGGACTTCTGCCGCCTCCAGCAATGGTATCTCAGCTTCGACGGCATCTAATTCAGCCCAAAGTTCTTCCCGTCGACTACGTAGGAACTGTGCACGAGCAGCTGAAGCTTCAAACTGGGCCTTGTTTTTATGAAGATCAGAATTCAGAGACTCCAGCTCCGTCTGACAGTCGGCTTTCTTGAATTTGAGGGCCGTCAGTCGGTCATTCATTATCTGCCCGAGAAAGTCTCAGCGATTCACAAATTTCAGCAAGAACAACACTAGCTGGGTCCAGATATCCAAGGGACAGCCCAGTGCTTGCAGACCGACCGTCAGTCGCTCAGCCACTTCCTTCAGCTGGAGGTAAGACAATGTCAGCTGAGATTCCACGACTCGACGCAACATCTCTAAATACTGCCAGATAAAGTCCTCTGATGAATTGAAGCCGAGGGAAGCTACCGGCGCCACTTCAAAAGTAACCTTCTTGTCTATGGACGCCCACAAACCAGTGTCTGGCTCAAAAGAAGAAGAGGGGACAGCCACCAAAGCTGAAGAAGCGGGCACCACAGCAGCTTGCTCATGCTCCGTTGGGCTCTTTGAAGAGCTCTCTTCTACGAGTGCTGGAGGAGGCAAAGGCTCCGACCCTACTGCTGGCACAGATGGAGTCGCAGGGTCAGGCGCAATAGTCATTATGGCCACCCGGACGAAGGCAAAAGCTCTCAATGGATCGGCTTCAGCCCTCAGCTCTGTTGCGGGTACTAGAGCAGAACTTTCTACTAGTGAGCCCATCTCTATTGACGATACTTCGACGGTTGTGTGTATCCTTACTGGCATAGGACGAAGTATAGTAACCGCCTCTGAAGAAGACACGGTGACAGGCGACAGCATGTCTAAAGCCTCCGATGAAACAATGATGGCGTCAGAAGATGTCACGCCCTAATGCGGAATATTGGGACGTACAGTTAGAAACTAGCTAGAGATAATATTAATATGCTAAACTAAACAATCGTACAGGTGCTATGGAAAGAAGTACTTCTATTGATCAAGAAAGACTCCAAGTTTTATTACAATAACCATCAATGCTTAAACACGATCAACCATAACTTCCAAACTTATTCTAATACAATAACTGACTTCAAAAGGTAAATAAAGTGCTAACACAACACTAAGGAGTAACTAATGTAAACAACTATGCCAACTCGGCATCTACTAACAGGTACACTCAAGGATATCACTCATGTCCCTCCCCTTCAGTATGTGCATCGTCACTTGAATAGCCTGGAAAGGGGGAAACAACAACTATGAGCTGACGCTCAGTAGATAGTAACAGACAAGTTTACATGATTAACCAATTAGTTACATTTTCAAATGCAATGACAAGAAAAGAAATAATTAACGAGACGATAAAACAGTGTAATATAAGATCTTGCAAGGTCAAGAAATATATGATGACAAGAATTTTACAAGAATATCAAGTACAAGAATTTATAACAGGAGATAGTAATAGAGAATTGGCCAACAAGCAAGTAATTTAAACATCATTTCAAGCACGATCAAGTAACAAGAGTAACAAGAGATTTTCATGTCATAGACGTCACACTAGTCATGCACTCGGTGCAATGCCTCACCATGTCATTATAACATCCCATGGGCTCAATAATTTTTCGGGCGCTCTCCCCAGGACCAGACTGGGCCCTTATGATGTGTTGGCATTGATTTATTGGATCCAAGATCCCACGTTGTCTAGACATTCAGTCAAGTTAAATGGCCAATTTAATTAGAGGAATTTCTATCCGAAGTTCAAGATTTAAAGGACTAACCTGTCCTTGGATTCATTACCTTAAAAACTCAGTATACGGTCACTTCTGGGCCGTTTGACAGGACATACGACTACTACTGGCCGTATTACAAGAACTGGACCAAATCTCAGTCCACGAGGTCAAGAATGAATGGTTGACAGTGCCGTTCAGGTAAGTAAGTAGTACGTGACCTTAAGACACAATTACGATACTTATACGGACTACACTAGACCGTTCATGGAGATAAGAGATCAACTATGAGCTACTCATGTGCTGATTAGCCCAAGTCGATCCGTGACTTATAACTCAGCGATTTGGTCACAATTTCCAGGTCGTAGCCGGGTCATATGGGTCTCAAAATGGTGGATTCTAACTCGCCGGATAGTGTGTCCGGGTAGAATCGCACAAAGGGATAGCAATTTAAGCTTAATGGCCGTAATGCCATAATGATTGTTAGTGTGCTATTAGTCCAATTTACTGGGGTATAAGGACTTTTAATTGATTCCTAATAGCCATTTCAAAATACCTTGATTCATGAATTATTATGAAATCTCAATTTCAAGAGATAAGTTAATTACAAGATGGTAACTCAAGATACTAGAACATGCCAATAATGACAATAGACAGTAATACATTACAGCAATTTACTTTCACAATTACCATTTTATTACATGGGTTTCTAATTAACCATTGTGTGCATTGAAGTGGAGATGGTTGTAATACCCCAAATTCTTTAGAAATTTATTTAGAAAGTTTTTTGAAATTATTTGGAATTTATTTGAATTAATGAGAATTATGCGAAATTAATTAGATTAATTCTTTAATAAATAGAATAAGTCACTTTTCAACTATTTTATAAAAATCAATAAAAATCATATTCTTTTAGAATCAATTGTGTTTAACAATATTTCCTTCTGTGGCCAACCCTAAGAAAATCATTTATTAGGCCAAATTAGTGGATTAAGTCTTCCGAACTTAATATTTAACTATTTACGGAATAGTAGAAGTTGAAATTTTATCTACCATATAAAAATTCATAAAAATAGTAATTAAATAATAGATGCATCGACTAACACTTTTATCTTCTATGACTAAGCCTAATAAAATCATTATCTAGGCCTAATCAATGGGTTAAGTCTGACTTTCAACCTACCTAACCCGAAATTCGTGTTCACTATTCACCCCATCTTAAAATATCAAATTAGAGCTTGTTTCTTAACCAAATGAGGTGATTCTAGAGGCAAAGGAAAGTTAATACATAGAGGATTAATAACCCTCTATCAATCGAACCAAACCCTAACCCTAGCACATGGTGGCAGCCGAGTTTGGTGTAAGTCAACCTTGGCGGCGCCATTTTCAAACACCACCTTACGTGGTCGATTTCTCCCAACTCCGAAGTCTCCATAAGCTCTATGAGCTATCAAAATGAAGCTCTACGAGTCTACTTTCATTTGGTGGCTGTGGTGTTCGCATTGGATTCAGATTTAGGAAGTTCTTGATCGTTTAGTGGAGGTGGGTCGGCTGCCGTCATCCTCCTTCCTCTCCTCTTTGATCCTTCGATTGAGGTAGGTTTCTTTAACCAAAATCAGCTTATGAATATATCAAATTATTCCTCTCGACGAGATCTTTCCAATGGTGGTAAAAGCCCCAATTTTTATTAGGTATCCAAGGAGATATCGCGGGTTTTCTAAGGTGCTGTCCAATTCGTTCTTCATTCTAGGTCGTGATTTTGTTCTTCCAAATCAGGTTGGTAATCTTAACCAAAATTTGTAAATAGATAGTCTATCTTGATCAGCTCGACGAGCTCTTTCATTTGACAGTAAAAGCCCCAATTTCTATTAGGTATTCAGAAAGTTATCAAGGGATCTTTGAGGGCTATCAAGGATCGTTGGGTATTTTTGTAGCTGAGTTTGATCTTCATTTAAGGTAGGTTCTAACAGACCTAACTTTAATTATTATATATGAATGGAATCCTCATCATGTTTGCTTCCTTTTAACGTTGAAAGTCCTAATTTTTATCAATCATACTAGGTTAATTTCTCGATTTAGTAAGCATATGTCTATGTTAGGGTTTTAAGTGCACCTTTTAGGATTAAGCTTGATTTCACGTGGATAATCACAAGCTAAACTTAAAATTGAGCATACCATCTTGTGCATCTTCCTCTTATCTTTCCATTGATATCTTGTTTGCTGAATTTCATCAAGAATTTCTATTGATATCTTGTGCATCTTCCTCTTATCATATTATTTCATATAATAGAGAATAAAAGTATATAAAATATATATATTCAGCATGTTAAAATATTCTTAATATCTAAAAATTCATGAAAAATATATTCTGATATTATCAGCATGTTGAAAGTTAATTTCTGTGAATTAATGATATTTTTAACTCATAGAAATCTATTTTTATCTATATAATAGAGAATAAATGCATATAAAATATATATCCAGCATGCTAAAATATTCCTAATATTTGAAAATTCATGAAACATATATTCTGATATTATCAGCATGTTGAAAGTTAATTTCTGTGAATTAATGATATTTTTAACTCATGGAAATCTATTTTTATCTATATAATAGAAATAAATGCATATAAAATTATGTGAGCATGTTAAATTATTTATTACAGCATGATAAAATTCTTCACAGCATGATGAAAATTCTTACAGCATATTAGGATGATGACAGCATGATATAAATGATTTTTAGTATATTAAACTATTTATCAGCGTATTTCTCATATTAAATGGATGATAGAATATTGAAAAAAATTACTTTTCAGCATGATAAAAATCTTATTGTTATCAGGAAAAATAAATAATTAGTATGATAACTTACTCCTATTAACTTATCCAAAAATTACGTAGAAAACTCATTATAGCATATTACGTGTTAGTTTTAACGCCTAATAATGTATTTTTAGTGTGTTAAAAATTAATTCCAACAAGAAAAATATATTTTTATCACCTTACCAGTAGAATCATGTGCTGGAGCTATTTTAACATGTTAGAGATATTTTCATCATGCTAGGATTTATTTCTATGAATTAAACTAAATTCTTAGCAATTCACTAAGATAATACAAAATAAATCTTTTTATTTAAGAAACTAGTTCCTTGATATTAAAAGACCCTAAAACAACCCCAAAACTTGTTAAACCAACGGAATACAATGTTAAACTATGGAGTTAAGAGTATTCTAATGATTACATTTTCCTACTTATCATTCGTTCTTGAATTCCACGACTTAATTGTCGTTAAACATGATGCCTAAATTTAACTCTCTACTCTTCTTGTTACTCTGATGTTTTGTCAGATATGTACTTTTTACAATTTAGTTTATTCCTTAAAATTTATTGGCCATGATTACTTGAGAAAATGTCTAGACAACTTGGGATCCTTGATCCAATAAATCAATGTCATCGCATCATAGGGGCCCGGTCTGGTCCTAGGGAGAGCGCCCGAAAAATAAGTGAGCCCATGGGATGTTAATGACATGGTGAGGTATTGCACCGAGTACTTGACTAGTGTGACGTCTACGACATTCAATCTATTATTATTCTTGTACTTGATCGTGAATTACTTCATGTTTTAAATACTTGCTTGTTGGCCAATTATTATTGTAATTGCTCTTATTCAAATTCTTGTACTTGTCATTATTGTTAATTGTTATCTTTTAATTCTTGACCTTGCGAGATCTTATTATATTGTCCTTGATCTCGTTATTTATTTCCTTGCTTATCATTGCATACAACATGTAATTAAGTCATTAACTACGTAAATTTGCCCGTTATTACCTACTGAGCGTCATCTCATAGTGTTGTTTTTCCCCTTTTCCAGGTTATTCAGGTGGTGACGGTTACACAGACGGGGAGGGACATGAGTGATTTTAGAGTGTACTTGTACCTAGATGCCTACTGAGCGTCAGCTCATAGTTTTGAGAGTTATGTTTGATCGTGTTTAAACAGTGTTGATCATTGTAACAAAAGTATTCCTTCCTTAGCAATGTTTATTGTTAGTTTAGAATAAATGTTATTTCTAGCTCGTTATTGACTGTACGTCCTGATATTCCGCGTCGGGGCGTGACAGTTTAGGTGGTATCAGAGCCTAGGTTTAATAATCCTAGGTTTTCTAAGTGTCATCATAGGACCCCGACCTCGTCAAGTTTAAGGACCTGACCTGGTGAGATTGGGTAGAACTCAGGTTAAGTTAATACCTTGCTTGTGAAATTAACTATCTTATGACCCTAAATGATCTATTTCTTATGTAGGCATTTGAGATGGCAGCTGAACGTGCGGAGTGGATAAACTTGCAACGCATGGTTCAAGGCCTCACGCAGGCGTTACAACAAGTGGCTCAAGCTGGAGCTGTAAATCATGGCACCGGTGATCTATACCGGAACTTCCAAGGGATGAATCCGCCAAGGTTTGCTGGTTCGACTAACCCTGACGAAGCCGAGCACTGGCTAGACGAGATGTGAAGGATCTTCGAAGTTATGCAATGCACCAACCAAGAGCGTGTCCTTTTATCTACTTTCCAACTGGAACGTGATGCACGTACTTGGTGGGATTCTATCAAGGTGACTCTGGGTGATCAGCAGGTTACGTGGGAAGAGTTCGAGGAATTTTTCAACGGCAAGTATTTTTCTGACCGGGTACAAGAGAAGAAAGCGGCGAAGTTCGCTGCCCTGAAACAGCGAGGTCTGTCCGTGGCAGAGTATGAGGCTCAATTTTCACGGCTTTCTCGTTATGCTACACACCTTATTTCCACCGAGAAGATGAAGGCGAAGCGTTTTCTCAACGGTCTGAGGCTGCATTATATTAATCAGTTGGCGCCGATGAAAATCTCTACATATTCTAAAATGGTAAGGAAAGCGCAAGTCCTTGAAGATACCTTAGAGATGACGGAGCGAATCCGTGGAAAAGGCACCAAGAAGGAGCAACCGAAGGATTTCAAGAATGCTAAACCCGGATATGGCACTGGCAAGAAGAGGCCCGTGAGTGGGTCTAGTTCGTGGACCGAATCTGGAACGTGGAAGGGCAAGATGCCAAAGCATGAAGACAAGAAGCCTAGCCATGTTGTACCGTTCAAGGGCGTATGCAAATTCTGTGATCGTCCTGGTCACAAAATGGAGGAGTGCTGGCGCAAGCTAGGCGCCTGTTTGCGTTGTGGAAGCAGGGATCATCGTATCCCTAACTGTCCCTTATTATCGGAACAAGCTACCCCGGTGAAACCTCAAGTCTTCAAGAAACCACAAGGCAAGCTCCAAGCTCTGCATGCAAATGAAGCAGAAATAGCCAAGGATGGTGGACTCGTCGAAGGTACTCTTATTATACTCGACAAGCCAGCATTTGTTCTTTTTGATACTGGTGCAACGCATTCATTTATTTCTCAGAGATTTGCTAAGTCTTTAGCTATGGAACCTGTTCTGATGAATTCTCCGTTAGAGATATCAACCCCTATTAGTTCTAGATCGGTAATTCAACTTTTCTATCCTTCTAGTAAGGTTATGATTGATGAGCAGAATTTATTAGCTGATTTAGTTTGCGTAGATATGAAGGATTACGACGTAATCCTAGGAGTTGATTGGTTGGCTAAGTATGAAGCCAATGTTCATTGTAGTTCTAGCTCGGTGTCTTTTAGTAGGCACCCGGAGTTATCTTTCATAGGAGTTAGACATCATAGCTCTATGTCGCTTATTTCAGCCCTTCGTGCTGATAAGCTAATGAGGTGAGGATGTGAGACATTTCTAGCCTTTGTCCATGCTACTCCTGAGCAGCAGATTGAGATTAAGGACATTCCTATTGTCTGAGAATTTCTTGATGTCTTTCCAGAGGAACTACCTGGACTTCCGCCTGAGCGGGAAGTAATCTTCTCTATTGATGTTTTTCCTGGCTCATCTCCTATTTCTCAAGCTCCTTATCGTATGTCTCCTGCAGAGCTGAGAGAATTGAAGCAGCAATTAATGGAATTATTCGAGAAAGGTTTCATTTGTCCGAGTACTTCCCCTTGGGGAGCCCCTGTATTGTTCGTCAGGAAGAAGGATGGTTCGATGAGGCTGTGCATCGATTATCGGCAATTGAATCAGTTGACTATCAAGAATAAATATCCATTGCCAAGGATCGATGAATTATTTGACCAGATAGCGGGAGCTCATTATTTTTCCAAGATCGATCTTCGATCAGGATATCACCAGTTGCGGATTAAGGAGGAGGATATTTTTAAAACGGCTTTCCGCAGCAGGTATGTTCACTTTGAATTTATCGTTATGACTTTTGGTCTAACGAATGCACCAGCAGCTTTCATGCAGTTGATGAACAGTGTGTTTAGACCCTATCTTGATCAATGGGTCGTGGTATTCATCGATGATATTCTGATTTATTCTAAGAATAAAGAGGAGCATGCCGAACATCTGAGAACGGCATTGCAGTTATTAAGAGATCACCAGCTCTATGTCAAGTTCAGTAAATGTGATTTCTGGCTGCAAGAGGTGTCCTTTCTAGGGCATATTATTACCAAAGAGGGCATCTCTGTTGATCCTTCGAAGGTTGAGGTAGTGAAGAATTGGGAGCAGCCCACTAGTGTGACTGAAATCAGAAGCTTCTTAGGCCTGGCAGGCTATTATCGTAAATTCATTCAAAATTTCTCCAAGATTGCGGTACCTCTTACAAGATTAACCCGCAAGGAGAACAAGTTCGAATGGTCAGAAGATTGTCAACGAAGTTTTCAGACTTTGAAGGAATGCCTAACTATGGCACCTATATTGACTTTACCTTCTGGTGAAGGAGGTTTTGTGGTCTATACTGATGCATCTGGAATTGGTCTAGGCTGTGTGCTTATGCAGCATGGGAAGGTGATTGCCTATTCTTCTAGACAGTTGAGGAAGCATGAAGAGAATTACCCAGTTCATGATCTGGAACTTGCAGCAGTTGTGTTTGCTTTGAAGATTTGGAGGCATTATTTATATGGTGAAACATTCACGATATTCTCCGATCATAAGAGTTTAAAGTACTTATTCTCTCAGAAGGAACTCAATATGCGGCAGCGCAGATGGTTGGAGTATTTGAAGGATTTCGACTTCTCGATCGAGTATCATCCGGTAAAGGTAATGTTGTGGCTGATGCATTGAGTCGGAAGCCTATAGCTAAATTGTCCAGTCTTATGTTGCATGAATGGAGGCTACTAGAACAGTTAGCTAGCCTGGATCTTAATGTTGACAATGATCGGGTGATGATTGCACAGATTCAACTTAAGCCCGAATTGTTGATAGAAATCAAGTCTTTGCAAGATAATGATCCCGAGCTGGTAGAAATCAAGGGAAGCTTGAGCAGTAGACCGGATTTCATGATGGCTGATGATGGAAGACTGATATTTCAAGGACGAACGTGTGTACCTGATGTAGCTGAGATCAAGAATAAGATTCTCGACGAGGCTCATAGATCCAAATACACGATTCATCCTGGAGGTACTAAAATGTTCAAAGATTTGAAAAGATCTTTTTGGTGGCCGAATATGAAAAGAGAAGTGGCAGACTTTGTGAGTAGATGCTTGGTTTGTCAGCAAGTTAAGGCTGAACATTTCAGACTGGCAGGAAAGTTGAAATCGCTCGACATACCCTAATGGAAATGGGAAAGCATTGGCATGGATTTCATTATGGGTCTACCTAAGACTCGTGGTGGTTTTGATGCAATTTGGGTGATCGTCGACAGATTAACAAAATCAGCCCACTTCTTACCCATTAAGTCTAAATGGATAGTTGATGTCTTGGCAGCATTATATATGAAGGAAGTGGTAAGACTTCATGGCATTCCAGTCAATATTGTATCTGATCGAGACCCCAGATTCACTTCACATTTCTGGAAGGGATTGCAAGAGTCTTTGGGTACTCGTCTGAATTTCAATACGACTTTCCATCCACAGACAGATGGACAGACTGAAAGGACCAACCAGATAGTAGAGGATATGCTTCGAGCCTGCATGATTGATTTTGGAGGCAGTTGGAGTGATCATTTGGCATTAGTTGAATTCGCCTACAACAACAGCTATTAGTCCAGTATTCGGGTGGCTCCATTTGAAGCTTTGTATGGAAGAAGTTGTCGATCCCCATTGTGTTGGGAAGAGGTAGGCGAGAAGCAATGGCTTGGACCGGATCTTATTTCGGAATCATCACAGAACATCCGTATTATCCGAGACCGGTTACAAGTGGCTCAATCAAGATAGAAGAGTTATGCCGACACAAGGAGAAGAGCATTAGAATTTCAAGTTGGCGAGCATGTATTTCTGAAAGTCTCTCCTATAAGAGGGATTCGAAGATTTGGCATTCATGGCAAGCTTAGTCCGAGATATATAGGTCCGTTCGAGATTCTGGATAGAGTGGGAGAAGTTGCTTACAGACTGGCATTACCTCCGCAATTATCTGGCGTACACAATATTTTCCATGTGTCTATGTTACGGAAATATGTGTATGACCCCACTCATATCATTCAACAAGTGGATTTTGAATTGAAGAAAGATTTGACCTATGAAGAAAGACCTATCAAGATTCTGGACCGGAAGCAACAATAATTACGGAATCGTTCTATACCTATGGTCAAAATTCAGTGGAGTCGGCGTGGAACCGAAGAAGCCACTTGGGAATCTGAAGATACTATGCGGAAGCGGTATCCCGACTTATTCTAGGTGAGCTAGTCTTCCCCTATCTCTATATTATAGTGCAGTGAATTTGGAGGACCAAATTCTTTAAGTGGGGGAGGGTGTAATACCCCAAATTCTTTAGAAATTTATTTATAAAGTTTTTTGAAATTATTTAGAATTTATTTGAATTAATGAGAATTATTCGAAATTAATTAGATTAATTCTTTAATAAATAGAATAAGTCACTTTTCAACTATTTTATAAAAATCATATTCTTGTAAAATCAATTGTGTTTAACAATATTTCCTTCTGTGGCCAACCCTAAGAAAATCATTTATTAGGCCGAATTAGTGGATTAAGTCTTCCGAACTTAATATTTAACTATTTACGGAATAGTAGAAGTTGAAATTTTATCTACCATATAAAAATTCATAAAAATAGTAATTAAATAATAGATGCATCGACTAACACTTTTGTCTTCTATGACTAAGCCTAATAAAATCATTATCTAGGCCTAATCAGTGGGTTAAGTCCGACTTTCAACCCACATAACCCGAAATTCGTGTTCACTATTCACCCCATCTTAAAACATCAAATTAGAGCTTGTTTCTCAACCAAATGAGGTGATTCTAGAGGTAAATGAAAGGTAATACATAGAGGATTAATAGCCCTCTATCAATCGAACCAAACCCTAACCCTAGCACATGGTGGCGACCGAGTTTGGTGGAAGTCAACCTTGGCGGCGCCATTTTCAAACACCACCTTGCGTGGTCGATTTCTCCCAACTCCGAAGTCTCCAGAAGCTCTATGAGCTATCAAATTGAATCTCTACGAGTCTACTTTCATTTGGTGGTTGTGGTGTTCGCATTGGATTCAGATCTAGGAAGTTCTTGGTCGTTTAGTAGAGGTGGGTTGGCTACCGTCGTCCTCCTTCCTCTCCTCTTTGATCCTTCGATTGAGGTAGGTTTCCTTAACCAAAATCAGCTTATGAATATATCAAATTGTTACTCTCGACGAGATATTTCCAATGGTGGTAAAAGCCCCAATTTTCATTAGGTATCCAAGGAGATATCACGGGTTTTCTAAGGTGCTATCCAATTCGTTCTTCATTCTAGGTCGTGGTTTTGTTCTTCCAAATCAGGTTGGTAATCTTAACCAAAATTCGTAAATAGATAGTCTATCTTGATCAGCTCGACGAGCTCTTTCGTTTGGCAGTAAAAGCCCCAATTTCTATTGGGTATTCAGGAAGTTATCAATGGATCTTTGAGGGCTATCAAGGATCGTTGGGTATTTTTGTAGCTGGGTTTGATCTTCATTTAAGGTAGGTTCTAACAGACCTAACTTTAATTATTATACATGAATGGAATCCCCATCATGTTAGCTTCCTTTTAACGTTGAAAGTCCTAATTTTTATCAATCATACTAGGTTAATTTCTCGATTTAGTAAGCATATGTCTATGTTAGGGTTTTAAGTGCACCTTTTAGGATTAAGCTTGATTTCACGTGGATAATCACAGGCTAAACTTAAAATTGAGCATACCATCTTGTGCATCTTCCTCTTATCTTTCCATTGATATCTTGTTTGCTGAATTTCATCAAGAATTTCTATTGATATCTTGTGCATCTTCCTCTTATCATATTATTTCATATAATAGAGAATAAAAGCATATAATATATATATATCCAGCATGTTAAAATATTCATAATATTTGAAAATTCAAGAAAAATATATTCTGATATTATCATCATGTTGAAAGTTAATTTCTGTGAATTAATGATATTTTTAACTCATAGAAATCTATTTTTATCTATATAATAGAGAATAAATGCATATAAAATATATATCTAGCATGCTAAAATATTCGTAATATCTGAAAATTCATGAAACATATATTCTGATATTATCAGCATGTTGAAAGTTAATTTATGTGAATTAATGATATTTTTAACTCATAGAAATATATTTTTATCTATATAATAGAAATAAATACATATAAAATTATGTTAGCATGTTAAATTATTTCTTACAGCATGATAAAATTCTTCACAGCATGATGAAAATTCTTCCAGCATATTAGGATGATGACAGCATGATATAAATGATTTTTAGTATATTACACTATTTATCAGCGTATTTCTCCTATTAAATGGATGATAGAATATTGAAAAAAATTACTTTTCAGCATGATAAAAATCTTATTGTTATCAGGAAAAATAAATAATCAGTATGATAACTTACTCCTATTAACTTATCCAAAAATTACGTAGAAAACTCATTATAGCATATTACGTGTTAGTTTTAATGCCTAATAATGTATTTTTAGTGTGTTAAAAATTAATTCCAACAAGAAAAATATATTTTTATCACCTTACCAGTAGAATCATGTGCTGGAGCTATTTTAACATGTTAGAGATATTTTCATCATGCTAGGATTTATTTCTATGAATTAAACTAAATTCTTAGCAATTCACTAAGATAATACAAAATAAATCTTTTTGTTTAAGAAACTAGTTCTTTTGATATTAAAAGACCCTAAAACAACTTCCAAAACTTGTTAAACCAATGGAATACAATGTTAAACTATGGAGTTAAGAGTATTCTAATGATTACATTTTCCTACTTATCGTTCGTTCTTGAATTCCACGACTTAATTGTCGTTAAACATGATGCCTAAATTTAACTCTCTACTCTTCTTGTTACTCTGATGTTTTGTCAGATCTGTACTTTTTACAATTTAGTTTATTCCTTGAAATTCATTGGCCATGATTACTTGAGAAAATGTCTAGACAACTTGGGATCCTTGATCCAATAAATCAATGCCATCGCATCATAGGGGCCCGGTCTGGTCCTGGGGAGAGCGCCCGAAAAATAAGTGAGCCCATGGGATGCTAATGACATGGTGAGGTATTGCACCGAGTACTTGACTAGTGTGACGTCTACGACATTCAATCTATTATTATTCTTGTACTTGATCGTGAATTACTTCATGTTTTAAATACTTGCTTGTTGGCCAATTATTATTGCAATTGCTCTTATTCAAATTCTTGTACTTATCATTATTGTTAATTGTTATCTTTTAATTCTTGACCTTGCGAGATCTTATTATATTGTCCTTGATCTCGTTATTTATTTCCTTGCTTATCATTGCATACAACATGTAATTAAGTCATTAACTACGTAAATTTACCTATTATTACCTACTGAGCGTCAGCTCATAGTGTTGTTTTTTCCCCTTTTCCAGGTTATTCAGGTGGTGACGGTTACACAAACGGGGAGGGACATGAGTGATTCTAGAGTATACTTGTACCTAGATGCCTACTGAGCGTCAGCTCATAGTTTTGGGAGTTATGTTTGATCGTGTTTAAACAGTGTTGATCATTGTAACAAAAGTATTACTTCCTTAGCAATGTTTATTGTTAGTTTAGAATAAATGTTATTTCTAGCTCGTTATTGACTGTACGTCCCGATATTCCGCGTCGGGGCGTGACAATGGTAATCGGAATGGTTTATACACTTGGACCATTTCTTCAATTTTGGATTGAGGAACACCGGGCTTAATTTTGAGATCATAGGGTTGCATGTATGGGTCATTGGTTCCTCAAAGCATGGTTTTCAATTGGACTAGGTTGAATGGGTCGATCCCCTCACGGTCCGGATTGATCCTCAGTTCGAAAACACACCTATCGGGTCTGGCAGCATATGGGTCGACCCATTGGGTCGACCCTTGGAAAACCAGGGGTCTGTCTGTGTGTGGGTCGACCCCTGGGGTTGACCCCTGCATAAACAGACTGATGTCTGTTGAATGGGTCGACCCCATGGGTCGACCCCCTCACACGCCTGCTGTTTGGGTCGACCCCATGGGTCTACCCCGCCCGTCTGCTGTTTGGGTCGACCCCATGGGTCGACCCCCGCGCAGCTGCTGTATGGGTCGACCCCATGGGTGGACCCTCGGGCAGACAGATTCTAGTTTGTGTATGGGTCGACCCCATGGGTCGACCCCTACGTTCGCAGATGCGAACGTAACTTCCGGAAACCAACAAATCTCACCCAATTGGGGTCTAATTGGACTGAGATCTTAACCCCATGGCCCTGGGTTCTTGATGGACATATTAGGGTCATTATACAAGGGTTTGGAACACGAAATTCACCAAAAAATCAATCGAAATCACAACCCATCTAGGAAGAACACTTAAAAACCTAGTCTTAGCATGCTTCTAATCAAACACGAAATACTCTAAGCATGGTCTATAAAAATTGGGGCTTTCTACGCCAAAAGATAGATAACATGCTGATGATTACTACCATATACATGAATTAGAGTTGGGTCTGTTATCATCTACCTCAATCGAAGAGAGATTTAGAAGTTAGAATGAAGAACGCCCGTTTGATAGCCCTTCACTATTTCCACGAGATCTCCCTCCACACCTAATAGAATTTAGAGCTTTTACTACCAATGGAAAGAGCTCTCCGAGAGGATCAAAATGGTATATTCATGTGTAAATTTTGGTCGAGGGTACCTACCTTAATCGAAGGAACAAAGAGGGCCAAAGAAAAACCCACGAACTCGGACACTCCTCCAATAAACGCGAGAGATCTCTCTAGATCGGAATCCTCTGTGAACACCACTACTACCAAATGAAAATAGACACATGGGGATTTCTTTTAATATATCATACTCATTCTGGATCCTTCCAGGAAGGGAGAAATCGTCCCTTGAAGTGGCGTGTTCAAACCGCCACCGCCAAAGTTGACCTAGCCCATGCGCGACCAAATGCTCCCCATAAGCTCAAAATTTCATGGCATTATGAGATGGGAAATGATCCTCTCTTTAATATCTTTAATTTGCCCCTGGAATCACCTCATTTGGTTGAGAAATGAGCTCGAATTTGATGTTTTAAGGAGGTGGTTACTATTGAGCACGAATTTGGTTAGGTAAGTGTGAAAATTTGACTAATCCCACTGATTCGGCCTAGTCAATGATTTTATTAGGGTTGGCCATAGAAGAACAAATTGTTAAACGTAATTGATTCTACAATAATATGATTTTTATGGATTTTTATAAAATAGTCGAAATGTGACTTATTCTATTTATTAAAGAATTAATCTAATTAATTTCAAATTAATTCCCATAAGTTCAAATAAATTCAAATAATTTCTAATTAAATTAAAATAAATTTCTAATTAAATTTTTAGAAGAATTTGGGGTATTACACCCTCCCCCACTTAAAGAATTTGGTCCTCCAAATTCCCTGCACGTTAATATAGAGATAGGGAAAGATTAGCTCACCTAGAATAAGTCGGGATACCACTTCCGCATAGTATCTTCAGACTCCCAAGTATCTTCCTCAGCTCCACGCCGACTCCACTGAATTTTGACCATAGATATGGAACGATTTCGGAGTTGCTGTTACTTCCGATCCAGAATCTTGATAGGTCTTTCTTCATAGGTCAAATCTTCCTTCAATTCTACATGCCGAATGATATGAGTGGGGTCGTACACATATTTTCGTAACATAGACACGTGGAAAACATTATGTACGCCTGAAAATTGAGGCGGTAAAGCCAGCCTGTAAGCAACCTCTCCCACTCTATCCAGAATCTCGAACGGATCAATATATCTCGGACTCAGCTTGCCATGAATGCCAAATCTTCGAATCCCTCTTGTAGGAGAGACTTTCAGAAATACATGCTCGCTAACTTGAAATTCTAGTGCTCTTCTCCTTGTGTCGGCATAACTCTTCTGTCTTGATTGAGCCACTTGTAACCGGTCTCGGATAATACGGATGTTCTGTGATGATTCTGAAATAAGATCCAGTCCAAGCCATTGCTTCTCACCTACCTCTTCCCAACATAACGGGGAATGACAGCTTCGCCCGTACAATGCTTCAAAAGGAGCCATTTGAATGCTGGATTGATAATTATTGTTGTAGGCGAATTCAATCAAAGCCAAATAGTCATTCCAACTGCCTCCAAAATCGATCATGCAGGCTCTAAGCATATCTTCCACTATCTGGTTGGTTCTTTCAGTCTGTCCATCTGTCTGTGGATGAAAGGCAGTACTGAAATTCAGACGAGTACCCAAAGACGCTTGTAGTCCCTTCCAGAAATGTGAAGTAAATCTAGGATCTCTTTCAGACACAATGCTGACTGGTATGTCATGGAGCCTTACCACTTCCTTCAAATACAAAGCAGCCAATACATCAACTGTCCATTTGGACTTAATGGGTAAGAAATGAGCTGACTTTGTCAATCGGTCGACAATCACCCATATTACATCAAATCCACCACGAGTCCTAGGTAGACCCATAATGAAGTCCATGCCAATACTTTCCCACTTCTATTGGGGTATGTCGAGTGGTTTCAACTTTCCTGCCGGTCTGAAATGTTCAGCCTTGACTTGCTGACAAACCAAGCATCTACTCACGAAGTCTTCAACTTTCCTTTTCATATTTGGCCACCAAAAGGATCTCTTCAAATCCTTGAACATTTTAGTACCTCCAGGATGAATGGTGTATTTAGATCTATGTGCTTCCTCAAGAATCTTGTTCTTTAACTCAGCTTCATTAGGTACACAAGTTCTACCCTGGAATAACAATCTTCCATCGTCAGCCATCGTGAAGTCAGGTCTGCTGCTCAAGCTTCCCTTGATCTCTACTAGCTCGGGATCATTATCTTGCAAAGATTTGATTTCCATCAACAATTCAGGCTTAAGTTGAATCTGTGCAATCATAACCCGATCATTGTCAATATTCAGATCCAGACTAGCTAATTGTTCCAGTAGCTTCCACTCTTGTAACATGAGACTTGACAATCTAGCTACAGGCTTCCGGCTTAATGCATCTGCCACAACATTGCCTTTTCCAGGATGATACTCAATCGAGAAGTCGAAGTCCTTCAAGTACTCCAACCATCTTCTCTGCCTCATATTGAGTTCCTTCTGAGAAAATAAATATTTCATACTCTTATGATCTGAAAACACTGTGAATGTTTCTCCATACAAGTAATACCTCCATATCTTCAATGCGAACACGACTGTTGCAAGTTCCAAATCGTGAACGAGGTAGTTCTCTTCATGCTTCCTCAACTGCCTAGAAGAATAGGCAATCACTTTCCCATGCTGCATGAGTACACAGCCTAAACCAATACCTGAAGCATCCGTGTATACCACAAAACCTCCTTCACCAGAAGGTAAAGCCAATACAGGTGTAGTAGTTAAACATTTCTTCAAAGTCTGAAAGCTTCGCTGACATGCTTCTGACCAATCAAACTTGCTCTCCTTGCAGGTTAATCGGGTGAGAGGTACCGCAATCTTGGAGAAATCTTGAATAAATCTTCGATAGTAGCCTGCTAGGCCTAGGAAACTTCTCACTTCAGTCACACTAGTAGGCTGGTCCCAATTCTTTACTGCCTCTACCTTAGAAGGATCAACAGAAATTCCTTCTTTGGTGATGATATGCCCGAGAAAGGACATCTCTTGCAGCCAGAATTCACACTTACTGAACTTGGCATATAGCTGATGATCTCTCAATAGTTGCAATGCCATCCTCAGATGTTCAGCATGCTCCTCTTCATTCTTGGAATAAATCAGGATGTCATCAATGAATACCACGACCCATTGATCAAGATAGGGCCGAAATATATTGTTCATCAACTGCATGAAAGCTGCTGGTGCATTCGTTAGACCAAAAGGCATAACGACAAATTCAAAATGACCATACCTGCTGCGGAAAGTTGTTTTATAGATATCTTCTTCCTTAATCCGCAACTGATGATATCAAGATCGATCTTAGAAAAATACTGAGCTCCCGCTATCTGGTCAAATAATTCATCAATCCTCGGCAATGGATATTTTTTCTTGACAGTCTGCTGGTTCAATTACCGATAATCGATGCACAACCTCATCGAACCATCTTTCCTCCGGACGAATAATACAGGGGCTCCCCAAGAGGAAGTACTTGGACGAATGAAACCCTTCTCGAGCAATTCCATCAACTGTTACTTTAATTCTCTCAGTTCCGTAGGAGACATACGATAAGGAGCTTTGGAAATAGGAGATGTGCCAGGAATGAGATCAATAGAGAAGATAACTTCCCGCTCTGGAGGAAGTCCTGGTAGTTCCTCTGGAAAGATATCAGGAAAAACTCGGACAACAGAAATGTCCTTAATCTCAATCTGCTGCTCAGGGGTTGCACAGACAAAGCCTAGAAAAGTCTCGCATCCTCGTCTCATTAGCTTACCAGCTCGAAGAGCCGAGATAAGTGGTACGGAGTTATTGTGCTTAACTCCCACAAAAGAAAGTCCAGGGTGTAGTAAAAGACACAGAGCTAGAACTGCTGTGAACATTAGCCTCATATCTAGCTAACCAATATGCTCCTAGGATTACATCATAATCCTTCATGTCCATGCAGACTAAATCGGCTGGAAAATTCTGTTCATCAATCATAACCTTACTAGAAGGATAGAAATACTGAATTACCGATCTAGAACCAATAGGCGTTGAGATTTCTATCGCAGAATTCATCAAAACAGGTTCCACAGCTAAAGACTTAGCAAATCTCCGAGAAATAAATGAATGTGTGGCATCAGTATCAAAAAGAACAAACGCTAGCTTGTCGAGTATAATAAGAGTACCTTCGACGAGTCCACCATCCTCGGCGGTTCCTGCTTCATCTGCGTGCAAAGCTTGGAGCTTGCCTTGCGGCCTTTTGATGCCTTGTGGTTTTGCCGGGGTAGCTTGCTCCGATAAAAGAGGACAGTTAGGGATATGGTGCTCCTTACTTCCACATCGCAAACAGGCGCCCAGCTTGCCCCAGCACTCCTCCATCTTGTAACCAGGACGATCACAAAACTTGCACATGCCCTTGAATGGAACAATAGGGCCAGGCTTCTTGTCTTCATGCTTCGGCATCTTGCGCTTCCACGATCCCGAACCACTCCACGAACCAGGCCCACTAATAGGCCTCTTCTTGCTATACCCGGGTTTGATATTCCCGGAACCCGTAGGTTGTTCCTTCTTTGTGCCTTTTCCACGGATTCTCTCCGTCATTTCTAGAGTATCTTCTAGGACTTGAGCTTTCCTCACCATCTCAGAATAGGTTGAGATCTCCATCGGTGCCAATTGATTGATATAATGCAGCCTCAGTCCATTAAGAAAGCGCTTAGCCTTCATTTTCTCGGTGGATATTAAGTGAGTAGCATAACTAGAAAGCCGAGAAAACTGAGCTTCATATTCTGCCACAGATAAACTTCACTGCTTTAAGGCCGCGAACTCCGCTGCCTTCTTCTCTTGCACTCTATCAGAAAAATATTTGCCATTGAAGAACTCCTCGAACTCCTCCCATGTGACTTGCTGATCACCGAGAGTTGCCTTTACTGATTCCCACCATGTTCTTGCATCACATTCCAGTTGAAAGGTCGAGAGAAGGACACGTTCTTGATTGCTACATTGCATTACTTCAAATATCCTTCCCATCTCATCTAGCCAATGCTCGGCTTCATCAGGGTCAGTCGAGCCCGTAAATCTCAGCGGATTCATCCCCCGAAAGTTTTGATATAAATCGCCAGTGCCATGGTGTGCAGCTCCTGCTTGAGCCGCTTGTTGCAAAGCCTGAGTAAGGCCTTGAACCGTATGCTGCAAGTTCCTCCATTCCGCACGATCAGCTGCCATTGCAAAAGCCTACACGTGGAATAGATCACTTAGGTTCACTAAGATAGATAACATTACAATTAAGGTATGAACTCAACCCAAGTCTCTACCCGAATCTCACCAGGTCGGGTCCTTAGACTTATACCAAGGTTATGGGTCCTCTGATAACACTTAGAACTCTTGAACATAGAAAACCTAGAACTATGGAACACCTAGGAATATTAAACCCAGGGCTCTGATACCAACTAAACTGTCACGCCCCAACGCAGAATATCGGGACGTACAGTTAGAAACTAGCTAGAGATAATATTAATATTCTAAACTAAACAATCGTACAGGTGCTATGGAAAGAAGTACTTTTATTGATCAAGAAAGACTTCAAGTTTTATTACAATAACCATCAATGCTTAAACACGATCAACCATAACTTCCAAACTGATTCTAATACAATAACTGACTCCAAAAGGTAAATAAAGTGCTAACACAACACTAAGGAGTAACTAATGTAAACAACTATGCCAACTCGGCATCTACTAACAGGTACACTCAAGGGTATCACTCCTGTCCCTCCCCTTCAGTATGTGCATCGTCACCTGAATAGCCTGGAAAGGGGGAAACAACAACTATGAGCTGACGCTCAGTAGATAGTAACAGACAAGTTTACATGATTAACCAATTAGTTACATTTTCAAATGCAATGACAAGAAAAGAAATAACTAACGAGATGATAAAATAGTGTAATATAAGATCTTGCAAGGTCAAGAAATATATGATGACAAGAATTTAACAAGAATATCAAGTACAAGATTTTACAACAGGAGATAGTAATAGAGAATTGGCCAACAAGCAAGTAATTTAAACATCATTTCAAGCACGATCAAGTAACAAGAGTAACAAGAGATTTTCATGTCATAGACGTCACACTAGTCATGCACTCGGTGCAATGCCTCACCATGTCATTATAACATCCCATGGGCTCCATAATTTTTCGGGTGCTCTCCCCAGGACCAGACCGGGCCCTTATGATGCGTTGGCATTAATTTACTGGATCCAAGATCCCACGTTGTCTAGACATTCAGTCAAGTTAAATGGCCAATTTAATCAGAGGAATTTCTGCCAGAAGTTCAAGATTTAAAGGACTAACCTGTCCTTGGATTCATTAACTTAAAAACTCGGTGTACGATCACTTCTGGGCCGTTTGACAGGACATATGGCTACTACTGGCCGTATTACAAGAACTGGACCAAATCTCAATCCACGAGGTCAAGAATGAACGGTTGACAGTGTCGTTCAGGTAAGTAAGCAGTACGTGACCTTAAGACACAATTACGATACTTATACGGACTACACTAGACCGTTCATGGAGACAAGCGGTCAACTATGAGCTACTCATGTGCTGATTAGCCCAAGTAGATCCGTGACTTATAGCTCAGCGATTTGATCACAATTTCCAGGTCGTAGCCGGGTCATACGGGTCTCAAAATGGCGGATTCTAACTCGCCGGATAGTGTGTCCGGGTAGAATCGCACAAAGCGATAGCAATTTAAGCTTAATGGCCGTAATGCCATAAAGATTGTTAGTGTGCTATTAGTCCAATCTACTGGGGTATAAGGACTTTTAATTGATTCCTAACAGCCATTTCAAAATACCTTGATTCATGAATTATTATGAAATCTCAATTTCAAGAGATAAGTTAATTACAAGATGGTAACTCAAGATACTAGAACAAGCCAATAATGACAATAGACAGTAATACATTACATCAATTTACTTTCATAATTACCATTTTATTATATGGGTTTCTAATTAACCATTGCGTGCGTTGAAGTGGAGATGGTAATCGGAATAGTTTTACACTTGGACCATTTCTTCAATTTTGGATTGAGGAACACCGGGCTTAATTTTGAGATCATAGGGTTGCATGTATGGGTCATTGGTTCCTCAAAATATGGTTTTTAATTGGACTAGGTTGAATGGGTCGATCCCCTCACGGTCCGGATCGATCCTCGGGTCGAAAACACGCCTATCGGGTCTGGCAGCATATGGGTCGACCCATTGGGTCGACCCCTGGAAAACCAGGGGTCTGTCTGTGTGTGGGTCCACCCCTGGGGTCGACCCCTGCACAAACAGACTGCTATCTGTTGAATGGGTCGACCCCATGGGTCGACCCCCTCACACGCCTGCTATTTGGGTCGACCCCATGGGTCTACCCTCGGGCAGACATATTCTAGTTTGTGTATGGGTCGACCCCATGGGTCGATCCCTGCATTCGCAGATGCGAACGTGACTTCCGGAAACCAACAAATCTCACCCAATTGGGGTCTAATTGGAATGAGATCTTAACCCCATGCCCCTGGGTTCTTGATGGACATATTAGAGTCATTATACAAGGGTTTGGAACATGAAATTCACCGGAAAATCAATCGAAATCATAACCCATCTTGGAAGAACACTTAAAAACCTAGTCTGAGCATACTTCTAATCAAACACGAAATACTCTAAGCATGGTCTATAAAAATTGGGGCTTTCTACGTCAAAAGATAGATAACATGCTGATGATTACTACCATATACATTAATTAGAGTTGGGTCTATTATCATCTACCTCAATCGAAGAGAGATTTAGAAGTTAGAACAAAGAACGCCCGTTTGACAGCCCTTCACTATTTCCACGAGATCTCCCTCCACACCTAATAGAATTTGGGGCTTTTACTATCAACGGAAAGAGCTCTCCAAGAGGATCAAAATGGTTTACTCATGTGCAGATTTTGGTGGAGGGTACCTACCTTAATCGAAGGAACAAAGAGGGCCAAAGAAAAACCAACGAACTCGGACACTCCTCCAATAAACGCGAGAGATCTCTCTAGATCGGAATCCTCTGCGAACACCACTGCTACCAAATAAAAATAGACACATGGGGCTTTCTTTTAATAGGTCATACTCATTCTGGATCCTTCCAGGAAGGGAGAAATCGTCCCTTGAAGTGGCGTGTTTAAACCGCCGCCGCCAAAGTTGACCTAGCCCATGCGCGACCAAATGCTCCCCATAAGCTCAAAATTTCATGGCATTATGAGAGGGGAAATGATCCTCTCTTTAATACCTTTCATTTGCCCCTGGAATCACCTCATTTGGTTGAGAAATGAGCTCGAATTTGATGTTTTAAGGTGGTGGTTACTATTGAGCACGAATTTGGTTAGGTAAGTGTGAAAATTTGACTAATCCCACTGATTCGGCCTAGTTAATGATTTTATTATGGTTGGCCATAGAAGAAAAAATTATTAAATGCAATTGATTCTACAAGAATATGATTTTTATGGATTTTTATAAAATAGTCGAAATGTGACTTATTCTATTTATTAAAGAATTAATCTAATTAATTTCGAATTAATTCCCATAAGTTCAAATAAATTCAAATAATTTCTAATTAAATTCAAATAAATTTCTAACTAAATTTCTAGAAGAATTTTGGGTATTACAGAAGATGATACCAAAGGATGATCCGCTGTGTCGGACTCCTGGAACAAGGTTTCAGTAAGCACCAAGATGGCAAAGAAGAATGAAAAGTTATGCAGCTCGGCGAAAGGGTGGGCGGAACTTACTATGGCCACAACACCCATCTCTTCGAGTGCCTGTATAGAAGACTCTAACTCTACAGATGAAGCAACAAATGGAGGGGTCATCTCCACCTCCATGTCTATTCCGGTAAAGTCTTCTGGCAATATTCTCTCAGATGATGGTGCCAGCAACCTCGGGGGACTAAATATTAAAGGACCACTCAACAGCGCAGAGGGTGCCACTGCCCCTTTGCTGGCTGTCGCAGGTGCTTGTTCGTCACCTTCTGAAGAACCATAGTCAACTTCTTTGTCAGAAGGGGTGGTAGAGCTGCTGGGAGAAATATCTATGCTAGGCTCGGGTTGGTTCGCCTCGTCTGTTACCTTACGAGCTGCTGAGCGGGTGATTACACGCCGCAATGGGATGGCACCCTTCTTTAAGACAGTTTTGTGTCCTTCTTGCTGCAAAGGGGTGTCCACAGCTGGCGTCTCAACCACAGTACTAACTACTCTTGCCACTACAACACAAAGACATGCATAAGGCAGGGCAAGAAGATCACTACGAAATAAGAGTCAGAAAGATGGCAGTCACTTGGCTCACCCTCGGCCTCACTGGCAGGCGTGGGAGAAGGGAGTCTGACGTCCTCTTCAATAGTGGGGAGACTCTCCCCTATGGCTTCATCTGTCCCAGTTGTCTCTACCGTGGCCACGATAGAAGGTCCCATATCCTCTGCCCCCGCGGCGACCTTCTCAGTGCTCTTAATAGCAGCAGCTGCTACTTGAGCTAATATCCAATAAAGAAGTCGTCAAAAAATGAAGAGGCCACGGAAAGAACTTTCCTATAGGCTACAAAGAAGAATGATGTCACTTTCAGCTGCTTGCTGAGTGACCTCCTGCTGAGCGGAGAACTGTTCAAATGATGGCACGTCAGGCAAAGGAGCCTCAGTGACATCAACCGGCGATTGCTTCAACAAATTTCTCTGAGCTTTCCTTGCCCGTCCTAAGGTGACCTTCAGCGAAGAAGCCGCTCTCTTTCTGCCAGGGGGAAATGGAGTAGTGGTTGGCGCTGGTGCAGGAGTGTCAAAATATTCTGGCTTCTGTGCTTGGGAGATGATCTTCCTGTAAAGTCCCTGCTGCTTTATGTCTGGCCGATCTGTCAAATGAGGCGCATGCCGTTATGAAAAGAATTGAGCAACAAGCTAGGCGATATGCCAACTGAAAAAACTTTACCTGCCCGGCCATTATAAAAAGATGAGAGGGGCCAATACTGATAAGCCACCTCTTTGCTTCGGGATGCAGCCTCTCGAACAAGCCAACACATGTCGCCAATTTTATTACACTTCTCGGCTAAGTCAGCCAAGTCCGCATGATCGTGGGAAGTAATGCAATGATACAAGCCAAGGTGGTCAAGACCCCAGCCGTCGGCATAATGAAAAGATACAAATAAAGGTTTGTCTAGGACACTTGCTACAAGACTGTCAAGGGTCAGCCCATAGATATTCATCAAGACAAACAGCCAAAACGTATGTTGATAGTATGTCGGGGTTCTATCTTCTCTGTTAACAAATGCCCGGTACGGGCAAAAGCGGTCGACCTCACATTTCCATGAAACTACTTTGGAGAGCATCTCTTCAATGGGACAGGGATATTGCTGAAGCTCCAAGCGGAAATCACCAATCTGGCACAAATGTTCTAAATTATTCATGAAAGTATCTTCATCTATGTCAGCAAGCACAGGCACTAGCGGTGTAGTCGCATCCTATTTCATGGACTTCCTGCGTTCTATATATGCATCTACCTCCCTCGGATGTTGGGAGAATAGCCTCTTCAAATGGGCTTCATCAATATCAAAAACTGGCCCAGGCTGCTAGCTTAGAAAGGTGTGCTCGGCCACGTCCCAACATGTCGTCCTGGCATTGGGGTAAAAGCAAGTTCGGGCAATCCACCATTTCACATATTCTGGAGTGACCCGGGGTACACGGTTTGGCACCGGAATTCTGAAGACATTGGCATCCCGACGGTGGAAGTAATCCCACCAGGTGTGACCCTCGCTTGCAACGGCCGAGCTATGCTTTGACCTACTGTCCAAGGGAAACTGAGCAGCTGAGGGTGGGATGTGCTGATCATAGCCGAAGTTTCAGCCAAATCTAAATGGGTAATAGGGTTCTAGATGAACCACGCCCCCCTTTCTGAACACTAAAACACTTGGGCGAATTGATAGAGCCCAATCAATGAGCTCAGGCTCCAGGATTGGCCGGGTAACTGTGTTACCCGAAATGAAATGTGTAAAAGTCTCCACTACCTCGAGCTTGCACTCACGCTGGCGGTTCACCAATGGGGTAGAATGTGCTGCTAAATTCCAGAAATGAATGGTTCCCGCTGAGTCCATCGGGACCCTTGTTAGCCCGCCTCTGATAGAGAAAAGCTGCTGAGACACTGAGCCGGGTTTGGCACATGCAAATTCCAGCATCCTGGGGTGCAATGTAGTTGTTTGCAAGGTCCTGGGAGCCAGTTCTAGGAACAAATTGCATATCCAGGCGTTGAAGAAATGAAACGGCCCCACTGTTCTGAAAGAGCAAGGGATCCGATGCCTATGAATGTCTCCTAGAGATTTGTAAACCAGGTAAAGTGCGGCTGGATATAGAGCAAGCCGCATACCCCAAGCCATCTGGCATGCTGGGTATATTGCCTCCGGCCTAATGACTGTCTCATCTCCCTGTGAGAGAGCAAAAGTGCACAACCAAAAGGTGAGGTAAGCAGCGCAATGAGTAAGGGGGTCTACCCCAGTCGGATTCGGTCCTCCACGGCTGGCTCGCCGAAGTGAAGCAGGCACCTCTGACTTAAATTTACTGGGCTTACCAGCAACATGAGCCACATGAGGGAACTCATTATACTTCAGAGGGCCACCAAAGAAATATTAAATCCAATGTCCTACGCAGACTCTCAGCTTGCTACTCTTTTCCCAGGTGTGATATCCCCTAGATGATCCCCTGTTATGTGCCAAGTAGAGGGTGTGGTATGCTTTCATCAAATACCGACATGAAAAGCCAAAGTAATACTGACTCTCACCGTCAGTTTCATCCTTGATGAAGTCATGAAGGCAGACCTCTTCATAAGGTTCTCTATCAATCGGCAGTCCTGACAGTTGTGATAAACTCTAGAGGTCCAAAGAAGTTTCACCCTCTATTGTGTTGAAAGTATTAAACTGTGGGTAGAACACTTCAAACATGCCGTAGCACAATCCTTTGGAAATAGGGTACCTAAAATGGGATGCATATACACTGTGATACACCCCGACCCTGACCAGTAAAGGAGCATATTCTTTTAGAACATACTCTGTAAACTCTACCACTCCCACGCGGAAAAGATGGGCATCGGTCACTTTGGTGTCTGCAAACCATCCAACAGCCATCTGAAACTTAAATTGAACAGCCAGACAGTTCAAAACAAATGGCTCATCTCTGTAGCCCCACTTGATGGGCACCAAGAACAAACCATAGCCGGGCTTCTCTCTGTTGACCCGTCCTGCAGCAGTGTCCCACCTGGCCGGTGTGAATTCAGGAGCCCGCGTCAGCATCTTCTGCTCCGCCTCCAGCTCGGTTACTCCCAAGACGGCGTTCGACTTACACCGCTCCCCCGGGAGATAGATGGTGTCTCCACAATATACGGAGCCTTTCAAGCTGTCCCTATCCACCAACATGGCCCGTTCCACCATCCGAGCCAGCATAACATCTATCTTCCCCGCTACATTGAAGGTGCAGATGAATGGTGCGAGATGACGATCCTTCGAAAAGTCCAGACGATAGCCGCCATCACGATTAAAGTTCAACCTGTCCTTAGTGGTTAGGATGCAAGATGCAGACACTGTGTCCATTTCTGAGTCAGAAGATTCGTCAACTATGGTGATCCTCCCAAGACCTCGGTCTAGCTGTCCGATGTTTCTCCAAGCCACGGTAGGGCCAAATACTCTGCCCTGGGAAGAGGCACCAACATCAGTAGTTCCGGAAGTGACACGGCTAGGAGTGGTGGCCATTTCAGCAACTGCAGATAAAAATCAAAGAAAATAAGCCAATATGAAGATAGAAACAGAGGAGGGAATATTAAGAAAATTTTGACAGCACCTCCCAATGTCCGGGGTATGCCCAGAAGTCAAATAGGATGAACATCCACCAAGAGGGGATCACTCCTTAAAAAAGAGGGATGTAGTCCCGTATGAGGGGCAAAGAAGAAAATCTCACGATGAAAAGACGAGGAAAAGGGAGAAGACTCATCTGCACACCGATCGCTGCCGCCGTGGAGGATAAAGAGAGAGAAAGCTCAAGTAAAAATGAGCTTCCCTCACCCTCTAGGCGCATAAATAGGGTAAAAACCCTAATGCGTGCCGAGAGGCGGCCCGCGCCGAGACCCCCCACTGGAGAAAAGGCGCGCCGAAAGGAATGCGCGTCGAGAAGCCCCAGTCAGGAGCGCGCCAAGATGAGCACTGCGCTGAGGCCAATGCCGTGCCGAGGCCCAATGCGTTGAAGTCGTCAACCACGCCGATTTGCTCACGCCGAGACACTACAACCAGAAGATTGCTTACAAAATGCTGGGATTGTATAAACAAAATGAAGATTCCAAGCTATGAAAATGCACTATGAACATGAACAGGCCAGAAGAAAATATAAAGTACACCTGTGGGTCCCGTGCCACTCATCCTTCGCTTACGCCACCTGCGGGTGGGGGGCATTTGTTGACACCTAAAATATACAAGGACAAAAGAAGAAGCTAAAGCAAGTTCAGGGCTCCGAAGACCAATCAAGGGTGCGGCTTCTGTGCCATCCCTGGAAGTTCTGAGAATCAGAATAGAAGAGATCCACTACCTCTGACACTTTGATCGGCTGAAGCCATCTCTGGCTAGGCCACTGCCTAGCACGGCTATCATTCAGATAGTCAGGCTGATAAAAACTATGACAAACTCCAAGCAATCATCTGCCTATTGAAGAGGATCCTCGAACATTTCTGATGCTCATGAAATGGGATTCACATTGCCTAACACATGATCGTGAATGCAAGGTGTTAAGCAAGCCTCGGGTATAACAAATATCTACTCTAAGAAGCCCACCAGACCGATGAAGAAGGCCCATTAGATAAAGCCCTGGCTGGCACCGATACAACAAGCAGATGGGCCCAAGCCCAACACAGGATGAGCGCGCCGAGATGCTGCATGACAAGCGCGCCGAGGAGCTCATGCCGGTGGAAGAGGGCCACCCCTCTATAAAAGCTGATGCCTTCGACAAGCGCAAAAAGAGAGAGGAGACGAGAGAAAAAGAAGAGAAGGGTGATCAGAGCAGAGGAAGCCACTGAAAGAAAGAGAGCCAGAGAGCCTGCTATGGGATCTGAATAGAGAAAGAGTTGCAGAAGTTTGGAGGAGAAGATTCAAGGTGGGGTGATTTGTCAAATGCCCTAGGGGGCTATATTATTCCCTTCCCCATTTCTATTTGAATTTGTTCTCCTTTCTTTCGGTCTGCTTCGGAATGTTGTTCTTTCAGGGGCATCAAATGCCAATGTAGCCCTGTTGTCAAGGGGTATCGTCTGTGTTTAAATCTTCGTAGTCTGATTTTCTTCCGTGCTGAATGTATGTGTTCTATTTGGATGAAATAGAAGTATGAAATGCTGAAGTTTGCCCTTTCTTTCTTTCTCCCTCTCTCCCTCTGCCTCTGAAATTCATCGTATTCGATAGCTGTTGCGAACGGATTCGTGACTATCGTATACACATCCTTCAGATCTATTGAGTATGTTTCTACTGCATTTCTTCCCAACCTCACAACCGCATTGAGAGCCTGAGACAGTTCATCTCATGGCTTCTCATTTGTGAAACGGTGAGGGATACACCCAAGTCAAGGCTCATGTGATTCAAGCGATAACTGGGCTCCCAATGAGGCTCCAGAGTGAAAGCCCCCATCTCCTCGGAGTGATTTCTTTCCTTTTTGGCCATCCTAAACCCTGAATAAAACCCCTAAAAAACCCTTGGCTTCAGAAAACCCTCAAAAGCCTCTGTCGGCACCTTAACGGCCTCCCGGATAGGCCCTCCCTCGGTGCCAGTTCCACGCCGAATGCTACCCGCGCCGATTGGACATTGTCCCATCGGATTGGGATCCTTTTGGATCTCGGGCTATGCCCATTTCTCCTTTGGCTTCCATCTCGACACTCCGTGGATGGATGACATATACTCCCCTTTTGGCACGGTCCAAAATAAGGGGAGATGCTGCCGAAATTCATTCGCGATCTTTAGTTTATCGTATCGTGTGATGTTTTCATTAAACCAATGAATCAACCCCCATTGGGTGTGGCAAAGGCCCTGAGAAAGACTATCTTGTGTCTCTTTGTTCACTGTAAGAAGGGGATATAATCATGACGGTCACATGGTCTCCCTAGACCTTATGTGGATGAGTTTACCCCCACCTTCCACCCTACCTAAATATCACCGTTGACAAGCCCATGAGACCCCATTGAACATGAGAAATCCCCTCAATAGAACCCATCAGACCCGTAATCTCACAAAGCTCTTAGAATACCTAAAGAAGCTCCCCTCATTGGCGCCTATGGCCTCCCGGTGCAGCCTTCTCTAGGCGTGAGTTTTGTGCCGAGTGATGGGCGTGCCGAGATGCTAACCGTGCCGACTGAGCACCGTGCCGATGCCCCATGTGTTCATTGTCACGTCGGGACCCCATCGCGCCGGTTTGCCTTCGCGCCGATTCATCTCAACACCAACTACCATTTAAACACCCGACTTCCCAGCAACCTTAATGAGCCTTAAACTCAGTCTAAACCCAATGTCCTAACCTCATCAGCCTCATGCCAACCTTCATCATATCATGGGGAATCATGTTTCCCTATCCATGTCTAAGGGAGATAAATCAATGGGGTTTTACCCCCCTCACATTATACCATTTGACTGCAACATTTTCTACTAACCCTGCTGACCTTTGGAGTCCTGCCACTGCATGTCCTCCAATAGTTTCTTAAGGGGATATCAACAAATACCATGATAGTGGGCATTATCCCGTCACACTTAGATCCCCTTGGATCTCGGGCTACGCCCATCTTTCCTTTGGCTTCCATCTCGGCACTCCGTGGATGGATGACCTATATTCCCACTTGGCATAGACCAAGATAAGGGGATATGCTGCAAGACTTATTTTGCACATTATTATCATATCTTGCATTGCATGATTATGCACACGCATTTCACTTCATGTGAATGAAGTCAGCATCGTAGTCTTATCCTGTCTTGCCCCTGGGGCATCCTCTCTTGGCAATTAATCAAGGGTTGTCCTCTTTCTTAGAGGACGTAATTAACGTCATAACCTTTATGGTATGACGGACTCTGAGTCCCGACACGAACATCACAATCGACTGACCAAGTCAGATCGAGTGCATAATAAATTGTCACTCCGGTGACTGGCACACCTAAAAAAACTAATAAATAAATAAATCCATATAAATAAATAATCAATAAATATAAATAAAGAGTGGAAAAATTCATTCCCACACCCACAGAGCGGGTGTGCATTATCTCCCATGCCTCTTGGGTCTAGTCCCCATGGAGACGATGAGCTGAATCAGGATGATGCATTACCGGTTCTACATTTCAAGATTCAAGATTTTATCTATCGGATGTCGATCTGCATCCTGGGCCCTGGCCATTTTGGGGATGATGTGCCTGCACTCCTGATGACGGTTACTAAAATAAGTTCCCTTGCACTGATGCCAATGTCTTCAAGAGCGAGACCGGTGGCAATCTCATTACTCGCCAAAAACTTCACCATTGATGTTGTTGTTACTTCTCGCTCCATTGTTGTTCAGTTCATAAGCCAAGAAGGGTTCTCCACCCGTATTTTGCTAACTCATACGGCTGCCAAAGGATTGGTGAATTCCATGTTCAAGGGGCAGTTGGCCTTATTTTCTACGCTTTCGAAGGACATTTTGCACATTATATGCAACCTCTCTTAGTTTGTCAGTATGTCGGCCACATCAACGCCGTGTATTGCTCTCCCTCAGTTTCGTCCTTCTCTACTAGCAAGGGAGTTATGCTTCAAGTATGATTACCGAGTGGAGCTGCCAAATCTCATGCTACTTGTGCCAAGTAACAAGACTCCATGGTTCTATGATATTCAGCATTATGAGGAGTTAGTTGTTCAAGAATGTCCGTCTACTGTTGTTAGCGCCGGGTGTTTAGGGGTAACCGCCCCGATGAAGCTGCATATTCATAGCCGGGTCAGGTCCTCTGCTAGATGGGCCTGTTATTTAAGGAGACACTGCCAAATAAGAGGCCTGAAGGTCCAAGCCCGCACCAAGCAGGTCCATTTCAAGCCAATTTCAGCTAAGAAGAGACGGCGACGCAAGTTCAAGGGCCGTCGATTGTGCAGTCAGGGGTCCACTCCCTCTTCCCTGTCTATTCATTCATCTTTCCTTCTGCCCAGCTCCCACCCTTGGGTGGTGTCATGCCCCGACCCTTTTATTACAGCGGAAGAGTAGCTCGAGGAACGTGAACAGCCGGCATGGTAAGCCTCTTGCAAGCAAGAACAATCAGAGCACAAGACAATCACACATAAGATGTAATTGCACAATAGTTTACTAAAACTCCAACTTTTCATTAATAATCTAAATATCCAAATACAATAGCTTTCAACCTTCAATAATTCAAGGAAAAAGGAAATTACAAAGACTCGATCTAAACATTATTGACTTTCCTAAGTCTTTACTCTCAGTTTGATATGACTTTTACTCGCTCTCGGACCCGCTACTTGTATAACTCAAATCCGAATTCGTATCACTTCCATCTCCTGAAAAGATTAGAAAATAGGTAATGAGCACACTTGCCCAGTAGGTATCTTCGCATCAACATGATTATCAATATTTAAGTAATTAACATTTTAGCTCTAAAGAAATAAGGTAAAATCATGCGAATGCGATCAATCATGCGATTAAACCAAAGTAACACGATGATCATGTAAGATAGAATGAGCAAGTATGAATGTAACAAGAATATGATATGACCTTTCATGAACAAGAATGTACTAGAGAGTCATGTATCAATAAAGAATGTACTCTTCACTTAGTAGTAAGTACTTCGTGAATTTCTGTGGAATAACATGTAACAAGCTAGAAAGTCATGTACGTGTTTTGGATTTTCACTTCACGAGCCGTGGATCTTCACTTATTTATCGAGAAAGTACTCCCAGCGCAATGCGATGGTAGTAGCATCATACCCCATGATTTATAATAGTATGTTTTCGACAATCAATCGAGGGGACTAGCATAGAGCCCTTGAACACAATTAGTGATCGGTCCGCATCTTCAAGTATAAATCAAGCTACTTCCACGCATGTAAACAATATGGCTAAGAATGTACAATTTCAACGATAGGTTCAAGATAAAGTAATCCATCATAAGAATGCTTCTATTTGAATTAAAGAATTTCAATGAACATATTAAAACTAGGTTATGCCATGAAAATAAATCGGCAGCATAACAGTTTATTTCTTAACTTTCATAAGTTAAGATTAAGTATTTTGAACAATATGACAAGTCCTAGACCATCAATAATATATCTAGGAACTTTGGAATATCAACCCTTGGGTCAAACCTCGGGTTAAAGTACTGTGACGGTCAATTAATGGGCCGTTACATGGGGTCTATAATTGGGCCTTTACCATAGATTGAATCCAGAAAGAATAATTGGACTCAATGAATGTGACTGTTGTATACTGGACCGTTAGAAGAGCCCGACGGTCTAGTATTAGGCCGTTACATAGTTAAAACCAGAAAACATCGATAGTGCTTTCTAATCAATTGGGATTTAAAGGTACAACCAACTCGGTGTCCTAGTGGGAATCACAGGCTCGCGGAGAATTACGGAGGCCTTGAAACTAGATTTCATAGTCAATTGGAAGGAATATCTAATAGAGAGGTCCTCAAGTTCAAGAATATGTTCTTATAGTGCAAAAGTGTGAACTAATGGTCATATACCGGAATATATGCCATGTACTGAAGAAATTTTCTCTATAGATAGAAAGAATGTGTAACAATGTGAATCCATGATAAAACTCCGTCAATACATCAGTAAAAATCATGTTTTAATACAAAACTATGGAGTTTTAGCAATGAAATTAACATGTACTTTAAAATAAATAAAGTGCTTTAAACATACATGAATCAATTTATAAACTCAAAGTTATGAAAAATAGGTCAAAACTTAGATAACTAGGCTTATTCATAAGTAAACTTGACTATTTTTAACTCTGTCTCGGGTTGACAGAACACAGTTATTCTGACGGTCGAACATGGGCACGTCACAGGGCTGTGTCGGTTTATCGTGGAGCTGTTAGAGTGTTGTAATGCTCCGGTTATGGTCTGTCAGAGATAACAGAGTAGCTTAAGTATAACAGGGAGTGTGACGGCTTATCGTAAGGCCGTTACGTCGCTCTAACGGTCTAACTATAGGCTGTTAGAGTCATGTTGACAGCATAAAAAGATAAAAGGCTATGCTTTGAAACATGTCATGCTTTAAAAAGACTTAACTAATCTAGTCATGATAAAATGAAGTATAGTCCATCTAGATGCATAGGTTGCAGTGAATGAACAAGAGAATATCTTTTATCTTCATTTAAGGCTAAAGACATGCATGTAAGTATAGACTTACTAAAACATGAAATTCAAAGTCTATGATGCATGGTATCAATCAAAACCAGAGGGATTTTATCCCTAACATGATATTCTTGCCATTCATGAGATGACCTACCTCTTTACTGGGCTTTCAACTTCCAATTTAGGACTACAAGACACGCCCTAGTTCTTCCCTTTCTGTAATTTTTTAGCAACTTCACGTCGCTCTAACTCCTCAATCTCTTGACCTAAAGGCGTGAAATTTTGAGGGTAAGAAGGTGAAACTAAGGGGAACAGAAAGTTTTAAAAACACTTAGGCTAATTACCTTGTTTTGGTGCTCTACTCTCCTGATCTTCAGCAGACTTTCGCTTAGATTCCTGGGTTGCTATGGTCGAACCAGCAACTTTGGAAGCTTCAAACTTCTTACGTAGTTAATCTCCTAGCACAAAATTTTGAGGAAGATTATTCCTACGTATAAAGAATAAAAAGTTCTAAAGAACTTACCCGAAATACTATCTTCGTACCTTAGTTCCACGCGAGCCAATGTAAGGGTCGCGCAGGTCAAAACTAGGGTCTATTTATAGGGTTTTGCTAGGGTTTTGTGGATTAGATCGATTCTAGAGTCCTTGTTAAGGCTTAGATTGACTTTTGAGAGTCCTTAACACATTTACTAGTCCTCCCATCTCGATCCCTAAGAGAAAAACTAGTAAAAATCTAATCTTTTTGCTTGTTCTTCCATTCACGGAACTGATAGAGTGTAACGGTCGTGTATTGGCACGTTACATGACTGTGGCGGTCGCACGATAGACCGCTACATTCACCATTCGTAGAATTCAACTTAATTCAAACACTTTAATTATTTTATCCACATAATTATCTAATAAAATGGTATTTATCTTTAAAATTCATGAATAAGCTAAATATCCTTCTAGAATATGGGCCAAACTTAATGGGCTTGGTCTTTAAACCTTTTGGGTTTTATTTATCAAAGCTGGATTAATATTTTAACATAATTGGGCCTTATAATCAGTTTAAGCTTTATAAATTCTTAATAAATTCTAAAAAATTCTTAAAATAATCCAAAAACTATTTATATAAATTTTGGGGCACTACAGGTGGTGTACCTTCCTTATTCTAATCCCACGTCCATGATCTTCTCCTCTGTTCCCGGGTCTGCAAACCCCCACTCTTCTCATCTGGTTTCTCTGGTTTCTCCTTATTCTTACTATCTTAGGCCTCAGCCCACGTCATCCTTTCATCCCGATGTAGGGATTTCTTCTTCTGATCCTTCTCCTCTGGTATCCCCGGGTTCTCGTTCTTCTTCCCCGACCTTGTCGGGTGTTTATGCTTCTCCTTCCCTGACCCTGTCGGGTGATTCTAATTCCTTTTCTCTGACCACATCAGATGATCACTCCTCTTCCCCCTTATCTTTGCCACAATCTTCTCATGATTTATCTATTCCCTCCTCTTCACTTTTTCGAGGTCATCACCCTTTTTATTGCTATTTTTGAGGCTTTAGTCCACCTTGATCTCAGTTGATCTGTTTATTCTGTATCTGGTTCCTTGTTATCGGGGTCTCCGCGCCTTAACGAGGGAGTTCTAGCCCTCATCTCTCTTCCTTTTTAATCCTTATTTGTCCAGTTTGGTGTTTGTTGCTCCTCCGTGTAGAGGAATCTTCAATCCTTGTTATCCTCCCCATCTTTGTCCTCTCAAGCAAGGAATATGAAGGTGCTGCACGAAGCTCGATGATCAAGATTGCTTCAGGATGCTAGTTTGCGTTCCATAGATTTGCAAGGTATCTTTATTTTGTGAAAAGACCATGCTATTATATCTGTATTTTGTGAAAAGAACATGCTATTATTATCACTGTTATTCCTGCGCATTGTTAAGATAAATGTTGGTTTCTCACATGGTTTGAGTTGCTTTAGAAAGTTTGCTTAGTTTTGTCAAAAGAGTCAAGTTCACTTCTGCAGCATCCTTAGGTTGGTGATAACTCCGTGCTGGGAGTCTAGTTTCTTTCCCCGATTGTTGAGGGTGACCTTTGAGTATGGGTTTTCACACTACATGGCGAGCCATAGCCGATTCCTCTAAGGCACACCGTTGCTGCTTTGGCCATACTTTGAGAATGCACAAAGGTCTTTTCTTTTCTCTGCTCGGCCGAGTGTAAGGGTAAGAGATTGACGGATGAGATGACCAACCTAGGTGATCCCCAATACGAGAGAGGTCTCAAATAGAGGTAGTCTTGACCCTTATAAAAATGAGCGTTCACGTAAAATCTATCCAATAAGAGTAGGCAAAAATAAATCAATGATCTGATCAAAGCAAAATTATGGAAATCAAGGCATGGCAAGAGTGACAGTACAGTTCCCCGCGGGTCGTCATGAGCCCGGTCACATGCATGCCTAGTAAATATGGGTCTCATAATCAAGGACACAAAGCCCCGGCGCAACAGACTATATCTTTGAGGGGTAGTGTCCTGGAAGGAATTCAAGTCCTGATGTCTCCCATCCTGCTTAAATCTTGTCTCTAATTTTTCTTCTGCTTCTCCCTCTTAGGCTGGGTTGTATCCTGGGTATGGCCTTAGTAGGGGCACCGTTCTTTAGAGGCGGTTGGTTGTGGCGAGCCACCCTCACATGCACGCCCTCCTTAAGGGAAACCTTTTATAAGAGGGGTGGGAACGACGATCCCTGGTCAATAGTTTAAGCCCGTCTCTAGGTGCTGCAGATAGCTTTGTAAAAATCCAAAAAAATGGAATACTTCAAAATTCTAGAAAAATGAAATATTTCAAAATCTAAAGAAATCAAATACTTCAAAAATAAAAAAATCAAATATTTTCAAAAATCCAAAAATCAAGAAAATTGAAAAATCTAAAAATATTTGTCTTTTTGTTCCTTTCTATCTATTTGTTTTGAGGACGGATATGATCTGTTTGTTAAGTGTGCAGGTTGTAAGTGTTCAAGCTTCTTTGCTATATCTTTTGCTCTGTCCCTTGTTCACGTGATTCTGATCTGTTCTCTCTCTTCTTCAATCTTATCTCTCGATTTGTTCTGAAGCTTATGTCCTTCTCAGCTCTCGCTTCGCTTCATCATATCTTTATGGGAGGGCTTTGCCTCACGATTATGAACCTGGCGGTTCTACTTCATTCTGATCTTGGGTTTTGATTGAAGGGCGTATTCGTTATGTCTTTTGTCCCGCCATATCCTTGTCACATGTTTATGTCCCTCTGTGTCATCCCACGCATGTTATTTTATCCCTCACCGCATGTTGTTAGTTGTCTTGCATATGTTGTTAGTCGTCCCTCTATGTCCCGTGTGTTGTCCCAACCCTGTGGTCATCCCTCATATTCTTGTCCCAACCATGTGTTATCCCACCGTGTTGTTATCTTGTCCCACCATCTTCATCGTGCATACATGTGGTTTGTTCATGCCATTGCATATGTGCTCGTTTGCCTTTGTTATGTTATGTTGCATTGTCTCCCATTTAATTTGATCGTTATGTTATGTTGTGTTGTCTGTCGTTCAGTTGATGGTTATGTTTTCTTCGTTATGTTTATACTTGCTTGTTTGTCATATTTGTCTTATACATGAAAATCCCATAAAAATCTGAAAATAAAAAAAGAAAAATGTCATTTCACCTACACATGTAAGTCAGGTATGGCTCTCTATCCCTGCTCATTGTTGCATTACTATATGATATCTACATTATTATAGCCTCTCAAGGACCGGCTGGTTACCCGTGTGTTCTGGGATCTGATGTTCCCCTTTAACAAAAATGATGATGATCTAGGAGCATACGGTTAATCTTTGGATAGGCCACTCGGTTGAGTCGGGTGGGGGACGATGGACTCTATCTCGTACGCCGTGGTTGCAAGAAGACTCTTGACCCCGTCTGGCTCGGTGTAGCAATAGTATCCTTCAGTACTTTCTATTTTATCTTTCTTTGCATTCGTTTTGATGATTTTTTTATTTTAGCCCAGCATGCATCATGTCATTTTGAGCATTCACGTCTCGTGATCCATTCAAGAGTTTCTCCTCGGCAATGGTTGATTGCACTTCAGTTCCCTTGGATAAGGGATTCTCATTCCACTCTGAATTTGGGCAATTTCTCTGATCTGCCCGCTTGGTTTGGTTGGCCAGCGTGATTCTTATCTGGATTTTATCTCCGTTTTAATTCTTTTTCAGCTTTTCAGCTCTGTTTCCTTCCGACCCACTCATTATCCGTGGATTGTGTCCCCGATGAGGTTGGTCGTGTTTTTTTTCCCCTTAGTTTAGTTCTCCAGGCATGTCTCATTCGTGTCATCCATTCCGAGTGGTTAGTTCGACATTTTTCAGGAGAATTCATGTTGCTTGTTGGTTGTGACGGGTGTCTTTTACCTTGATGCACGCTTTTCAATTCTCTCCGCTTCATCTCTGCTTCATCTTCACTTCACATCGCTATCGCTTTCGCTCCATCTCTTTTTCATTCCACCTTCGCGTCACTTTCTCTTATTCCCTTACAAAGCAGACAGCAAGGAGGGACATCTGTTGACACCCATTTTTGACCCGCAAGTCACGTTATTTCTCTTATTCATCATTTTTGATGTCCCGAATTATCCATTGTTTTGGAGTCTTTCTTGGATAGATTTCGAGCCCATTTTTATTGTTCCATTCCCTTTGAACCTTGGAGATCATGATTTCTTAGAGTCCTAGAGCTTATCTTATCACCTTCCGGCCTTCTAAGTTAACTTGCGGCCCATTTAGGCCCGTTTTCATCAAGCATTCGGCTCCTTTCCCTGTGCAGTCTTGAAAATGGTCATTTTTCATCCCTTTCATTTCCTCTATTCAAAAAATGCCCTTCACCAAAGTTGTTCATCGTTCAAATCTCTATAATTTCTTATTCTACGCCATTAACCAGTTCTACACCAGTTTCAATCTGTTCGTATTTTTCCGGCGTGCTGTTCACCTATGTCCTAGAATTCTTTCTCTCTGTTCTAGCCCCATTTTCTCCATCTTATGATCATCTTTTCATCTTTCTTTCTTCATAAAAGTTGTTCATCTTTCAGTTATCTAAAATTTCTTCTTCTACCACTTTCGATAATTCTGCACCATTTTCGAGATATGATCCGATTTCTAAAGTCACGTGAAGTCTACCCAAACGAGCGGTCTTATGATAGACCGCTAAGCAAATCGAGAGTCCATCCTGCGCTGGACTCTGCTCCATTTCTGTGCGCCGTGGCCCCCTTGCAGAGCCCATAACTTCCTGAATTCTACTCCGAATTGAGCACCATTTGTTCCTATGGCTTCTCCTTTATATTATCTTGAATTTGATCCATAGATCTCAGATTTTTATTGGCTATCTTGCTCAAAAACATGGATGAAAGTTGGCGGTTTATGCATCCTAGTTCAACACAAACTCTGCAGATTAAGCTCCGGGGCTCTCTTCCAGAAGCCATATCTTCCAGATCTTTCATCAAAATTGAGTTCCACTTGTTCCTACCTCTTATCCTTTGTGTTATCTCGAGATTGATCCATAGGTTTCGAGATTTGGTGGACTCTATCTCTTAAACCCGTAGAGGAAAGTTGGGGACTTAGACAGTTTTCTATATAAAGGGCCCTGTACGAACCTCGCAACGGGGGTGCGTTTCCAAGGCGATGGTGAAGCCATGCCAAACTGTCTTCATCTTCCTTTGACCAAAGCCTTAAGAGGGACGTATTAACTTCGTTTTGGTTCCTTATTTGCTCAATTTCATCAACATTTGCCCACTAAACTTTGCCCCTACTTTTGGCAAATCATCACAGTTTGCTATTTTTCTGCTACAAGTCCGCGACGGGGGCCTGTTCATCAAGCCGGGGTGGAGTCATGCTTCATCTTTTTTGTCCTCCTTTGACTCCATCTTGAAGAGGGGAGTATTAGCTTCGTTTTCATTATATGTGTGCCTTATTTCTCCTATATTTTTCCCTTCTTCCAAGCCCCAACTTTTGAGGTTTCACCACCCTGTTCTGCACTTTTTTGAAACCCAGATTTCTTACGACGGGGGCATGTTTATGTCGCCGGAGCGAGGCCATGGGGCACTCTTGATCTGTCCTTTCAACTCCAGGCTCTAGAGGGAAGTATAATCTTTATTTTCCTTAGTTTTGGGCTCAATATCTTGTCATCTTCATGCATATTTTTATCCATGAGTTTTGCACTTTCATTCTATTTTTACACATTCATTTTTCTGTCATGTTCTGCACCCCATTATTTTCTTGTGTTTTCCACCCCATTTTTCACTGTTGTCTTCCCCATTTTAAACCTTCCTTTTTGCCCTAGTTTCATCATAATATTCCCACCTTTCCATAGCATCCTCTCTTTCCTTTTTTGGTATTCTATTCTGTGAGATATTCATCATTCTTTGAGTCCATTTTGTGCACTGTTCTGCATTTTCTGCACAGTCTATGTTTTTCCTCAAATCTCCGGCATCATAACTTTTTATCCCGACCTCCTTTTTGAGTGATTCTTATTCCTACCTCTTCAAAACACTCAAGCCTTCTGTCATATCAATTTTTACCATATTTGGACATCATTTGCCCTACTGTTTGCATCAGTCTTTGCACCCCATTTACATTGTTTGCACAGTTTTTCTTGTGACTTACACTTTTGCACCTTGTTTATCTATGTTCTTCATGGCATATTAAATCGATCTCTTCATGTTAATCTCATCACAATATACACACCTTTTATTTGCACCCTTCCATAGGGGTTAAAAATCCTCTCCCGGTAAATTTGCCCTCAATCTTTCATGCTACTTTATACACTTGGGCAGATTTCTGCACTTAGCATTTTCTAATGGGTTTTTCCTCTTATTTTGTGTTTGTTTCGCAGGAAAGCATGAAAAGTGAGGCCCTTACATTCTAGTCGGCTAGAAGGTGAGGAGAGGTAATCTACATTGGTTCCCGCATCCTTATATTTAGCGTGGTCATCCTCTTTTCCAAGGTACACAACGTGCACCTAGTTTCCCCTTTAAGATTCTTTGGCGTTGTCATTCCTTGGTGGCAATCACGATTTCTTCTATATCTTTTGTCACCTTTTCTTTATTGTATGATCATGCTACCATGTTCACGTAGTCACATGTTCATGCTATTCACTTGATTGGTGGACATATGCCTTCATGCTTATTCATGTGAGTTGTGGGGTCGGCACGCTTATATACATACATATTTTCCACATCTATAAGTGGCTCTCCCGTCCTTTGAGGGTGAGTCAGAGCAAGTGGCCCCCTTGCCTTCGTCCGTTGCTGGGGACGCACTGGGCGCACTACCACAGTTGCTAGCGAGAGTGTCTCTCCCGCCTTTGTCCACTATGGTGTCAGCCTGCACTGTGGGACTGGTCGAGTCCTCTAGTGTGGGACCCTCAGGTATGCAACCGAATGCCTCATCATTCATGGTAGGGCCTTCTGAGTTGCTCGCTAATGCTAAGCTTTTACCGGTATTGGTTGTAGGTACTGCTTCCCCTCTGGAGGAGGGTGAAGTTCCTCGTGACGTGACCGGGGCAGCCGAGGGCGAGCCCGCGCTCGAGGGTTTGGCTGGGGGCGACAAAGAGTTCATCGATATTGAGGGGGTTTCCGAGGGGGACGCCCCTGCTGGTGAGCTTCTTATCCAACACCCTCGACTATGGAGTTGTCCTCATATTAAACTAGATTTTATAATAGCCTGACTTGGCTTCTTGTTGTACAGATGTCTCTGATTTACTCGCGCCTGGGGGATCTTTAGAGACCTCATCTGGTTCCTTGAGCAGTGACAGTGCGGTGATGGAGACCGACGAGAGTTCGAGCTCGGGCTCTTCTTCCTCTGAGGCCGCTTCCGCCGGAGACGCTGAGATGGAGGCGGCTTTGGAAGGTATATAGAGATCCTTCCCTCCGCACCATTGGCTTTGGTTTAGAGTTTATAGCAGGGTGTTGACGGCATTGTGTTATGACCAGGAGTGGGATCTGAGGGGGAGCGCGTGCCAGCTCCTACTGAGGGTAACCAGGAAGAGCCTTTCGTCTCCCCGATGACCACTGAGGACGGCCGAATTACGGAAGAGCCTTTGCCCTCCCCGACTCCGGTCGGTGAGATTGCTGATGTGGGGGAGCGATTGCCCTCACCGACCCCTTTAGAAGAGACTACAGGCGTGGCGGGAGCTGCACCAGGTGAGGACTGAGAATTTTCTCAGGTTTTCCACCTTGTCTTGTCAGATGAGCTTTGGATGTTGGGTATTTCCTTCTCATGCTGGGTGGGATTATGCAGGCTTTACTGGTGTGTTGGCTGAGATGGGCCACTCTTCCCTGGACCTAGGGGCCGAGTGGCCTACGTCCGCTTCCCCGCTCGAGCCGTTGCTGGACGCGAGCGTGGGTGCGGCCTTGCTTCAGCGAGCCCAACGCTACCTGGGAGGTGACCCCCTGCCTTTTATGGAGGAGGTTAGGCAGCGGTTGAGGGACTGCACCCAGGGCTACCATCGCCTCGGTTTCCCATGCGAGCTCTGGATATCTGGCTTGGCCGGCATCTGGGCAGAGTACCTGCGGCTTCTGGCGACTGAGGAGAAGAGGGCATAGAGGCTGGCGGTGATCCGAGAGGCTCAGAAGCAGTGGGCCCAGCTCATGTCGATTGTAGCTGAGCAGAGGGGCCATGCCGAGGCGGCCGCGTTGGCATCCCAGGACTACGCCACACAGCTGGAGGAGGCAGAGAGTCGGGTTGAGGTCTTGAAGAAGGCCTGGGAGGAGCAGCGGTCGGTCATCGAGCGAGCGCGAGTTGAGTGGTAGACGGCCGAGACGACGGCCGAGGCTAGCACTCAGCTTTTGTGGACCTTGGAGGCGGAGCTTGGGGCTGCTGACTCTCGCCTTGCGGCACTCTTGGGGTTTGATTGTATTTCTTTCCCCCCTTTTTGTTTTGTGTCATTCAGACTGTATGGATTTTGTCACCCCAAGGGCATGTCTTCGGCTCCTTTTGTAGAGTATTTATCACAAACTTGTCGGATTCTCTGGTTGTTTACTGGGTTGTTCCCTCCCTCTTCGGTGGAACTATGCTGTGTGTAGGGACTGGCAACCACTTGCTGTTAGTCGTGCTTGTTTTTCCCTGAAATGCCGGTGTGAGTAATAGGGGACTGGGTGTGCCCAGTTTTGGGCACCGGAGTAAATGGGGTTGAGTATGGAAGATAGTGTAACTGGCTAGCAGGTACTGGGTTCCGGGGATAAAGTGTTAGAAACAGGAGGCTGAGTACTGGGTAGTAGGGGGAATGACTGGGTGTTGGGGTGAATCCTCTTGAAGGATAAAGGCCTGTGTAACATGGAGCTGACATGAACCCGCGGGGTATGATGGTCTACAGTTTAGGGCTACTGGGGTGATTTTGAGGTGTATCGGTCACAGGCCGAGTAGTAGAGTGTCCGCTAGCATCATGTTGTCAGCCGAAAATGTAGTATATACTAGCCGAGAAGACTGGGACCGAGCCGGCTGGGTTGCGTGGGGGACATCACGGCCAAGACTGGGACTGGGAGGGGGACTGGAGGTTGAAACCGGAATTACGACTGGAGATGGTGATCGGGGCTGGAGCCAGTCGGCTGGCCTGTAAAGGCGTTGTAGCCGAGACTGGGGTCGGAGGCTGAGCAACTGGCCTATAAAGGCGTTATAGCCGAGACTGGGGGGATGGAGACTGGGCGGCTAGCCTGTGCAGGCATCGTATTCGGGACTGGGACTGGAAGCTGGTGGCTGGCCTGTGAAGGTGTTGTAGCCGGGACTAGGAGCTGGGAGTTGACAGCAGGCCTGTGAAGGCGTTGTAGCTGGGATTGGGAGCTGGCGACTGGCCTGTGAAGGTGTTGTAGCTGAGATTGGGAGCTGAGAGCTAGCGGCTGGCCTGTGAAGGCGTTGTAGCCGGGATTGGGACTAGAAGCTGGCAGCCTGCCTGTGAAGGCATTGTAGCTGGGACTGGAAGCTGAGAGCTGGCGGCTGGCCTGTGAAGGCATTGTAGCCAGGACTTGAAGCTGGGACTTGGGGTGACTGACCCTTGCGGGTGCAGTGGTCACCATTGTTGTGGAGTGGTGTTGAGCTTGCTATCGGTGAGGTGTCGCGATCGATAGCTTTCATCCGCGAGGAGTAGAAAGGGAGAGAGTTTTTTTTGTTTTTCTCTTTACCAGCTCTACCGCCCTTGCGGGTTTTCGCTAGAGCTGCCCCCCTCTTGCTTTTTCCGGTGCGCCCTTATGGGCTTTCACACCGAGGGGTTACTCGATTTTGCCTGAGGTGCCCTTTCGGGTTTTCGCCTCAGCTGGGTTGGTCGCACTTTTTACCCCCAGTCGCCTCTTCGTAATGAGGAGGGCTGAGTCCACCGGGGTATCTCTATTTTTAACCCCATTTTTGTTATTATATATGTATACATATTTAAGATTACTGTCCATAGCATGTTGCTGTCAGGGGACGTAACCTAGAACTGTAGATGGTGGATGACTGGGCTTTGTTCCTCCTCTAGTAGGAGTTCTCGCGAGTTGTCAAGTTATGGTAATAGGGACCATTTTTCTATGGCGGGATGTGACCGGAGTTATGGTTGGGAAGAGTCGGGGATTACTGGGAGGACTGGAATTATAATGAGACTGGGGGGCTCTGGATTTATGGAAGGTGTGGAATGCAGTGGTGTGGACTGGTAAGGGTCTGGAGATAGGCTGGGACTGGGATTCACCGGGATGGCAACTACGATGGAATACTCCCATAGAAAGTTGTCGACCCACCGCATCGAAGTGAGGCCCGAAGGTGGCATGAGCTGAGTAGGGTGATGTAAGGTTAATAGGGGGTCATAGGGTTAGTGCTCTAGCGATGTGAGTTGGTAGAAGGTTGATGTTCGGTGGGGCTAATGATTTGCCGAGGAATGGGTGGAACGCCACTCCGACTGGTGGAGAGAGGAAGACTTTCTCATTATCGGCTCTACCGCCCTTCGGGTTTTTACTAGAGCCGACCCCCTTTAGCTTTTTTCTACGTGCCCTTGTGGGTTTTCACGTCGAGGGGTTTCCCCATTTTGCCTGAGGTGCCCTTTTGGGTTTTCACCGCAGCCGGGTCACTGACCTTTTTTGCCCCCAGTCACCTTCTTGCAAAAGAGGACAGCTAAGTTTGCCGGGGTATCTCTATTTTTAACCCCATTTTTTTTAATTACCTGAGAGCCTGACGATTGGACTAGTGCCGGTGCAGAGGTGCCCCTGCTCTCGTGGTGACAGGAACGAGGGCAGGGGATTAGTCCCCAAGGATGCGTGGCGGCGGTTCTGAGGAGCTGGGCCTGCTGCTTGACTACGGATTGAAGACTGGAGGAATTGGCTGGTCCGACCCTTCCCGAGGGAGGGGCGACCTCACCGGTAGTAGCAGGAACACGCACCTTAGTATGGCTGGTGCATGAACTCGTGTTCAGGTGCATCGTAGAGCTTCATATGCTTACCATTGATAGGTGGGAAGGGTCGATGACCTTTGCGGTCGACGACCGTGTAGGCCCCGCCCTCTTAGACATTACAGATGATATATGGGCCTCGCCAATTCGGCTATAATTTTTCACTGGGGTGCCTCGCCATGACTCCCTTTTCCTTGATCATGACGAGGTCACCTTGCGTGAAGGCTCGCTGCTTGACGAGCTTATCATGGGCCCGGACCATACGGGCCTGGTATACTTGTAGGTGTTTGTAGGCTACGAGCCGTTTGCCTTCTAAATCGGCCAACTCTTCTAGCCTCCTCTGGTATTCATTTTCATCTGGGCCAGTGAGGCCGGTGTGGATCACCACGCGATACGAGGCCTGCTAGACTTTAATGGGGATAACGGCTTCTGCCCCATAAGCGAGGGAGAACGGCGAACACCCCGTGGGAGTTTTGTATACCGTACGGTAAGCCCACAGTGCTTCGAAGACCTTCTCGCCCCAATCACGTTTCCGGTGGCTAACTATTTTAGCCAGGAGCTTGCAGAGGGTCTCTTTGAAAGCTTCTGCTAAGCAATTGGCCTGGGGGTTGTAGACCAAAGAGGTTCTCCAGTCGATGTGAAACTTGGCCGCTAGCTAGTGTTGATATGTTTTCTCCTCCCGTCCGTTTCTTCCAATGTCTTCCCAATGTCTATTCTACCATATCCGATATGAGAAACGAATGAAGACAGAAGGAAAGGGAGGAAACAAAACCTGTGATCGCCACCAAAGCGCCGAACGTGATGAACACATCGTGCCTTGGAAAGAGGGAGAGACACTCGCCTGTCCTGTAGCGCTGGGAAGATGAACGGTTCAGGGAGAACCGTCTAAGGCATGCACGGTCTTACGATAGACCATTCTAGGACGCCGCAGAAGATGCGGGATGAAGCGCTCCTGGAAGGTGAACGGCTCTGGCACGACCACATGAAGAAGAAGGACGGTCTAGTCTTCACCGCACATCTCCTTGAACGGACTGTAGGGAACCGCTCAAGACCACCAAGCCAGAAGTCACAAAGGGTCCAACCTTTACCCTCTCCAGCCGGCCAGAGGGGATGGGCCTCATGCTAGGGATTGCTGACCTGCAAAACGACATAAAAACACAAAGAGAAAACCTAGATTAGAACTGAATGGTGTAGTAAATGCCAAAATAATGTGAAATGAACATGAATAAGTGGAAAGGGGGATACATGGGGGATTTTAAACCCCTAGGGTGTCAAAAACGTAGGTGGGTGTGTGCATGGCAATGAAGATGAAGAAGAATGTGGGGAGAAAGTATGAAAGGTGATGCATGCAATGAAAAGTGGACAAAACTATCAAGCGCAAAAGACTCAAAAAACTGGACTACTCCCTGAACCGGAGGCTTGTATGGACGTGGAAAGCCTCCCTCCTTGGTGCTAGGTCGCTCAAAAATGCGGTAGGGCTTCGCCGTCGACCAAAATCTCCCCCTTTTCTACCCAACCTTTAGGGTCTATTTATAGAGCACCTAAAGTCCTAGCTCAAAATTAGGGTTTAGAAGTATTTTCAGGTCGAGATAATCAAAGGAAAATCGTAGATAAACAGATTATCTTTTATCCAGTCGAAACGGCACTCAAAATAGTTTATTATCCGCGGAGAAAATGACGGGAGAAGTCGGGGATAAAACCACGGATAAAGAGATAAAATTTGTTGAAATTCAGGAATCGAACGGATGAACAGTCTTATGATAGACCGCTCAACTGGATGTGCAGTCACCTCCTAGCCGTCCAACCCCATCTGCGAAAATTCAAAATAATTCATAAATAATCCAAATTATCCATCGAACTGATCGAAACCTTCGCCGTTGGACTCTCATAGATGAACGGCTCAGATGAGACCGTCGAAAGGTAGACCGGCCAAGGACAAACCGTTCTAGCCTTGTCGGTGATAAATAGATTAATTGGATAATTATCTGAGAAAACCCTTAAGCGCAAGACTCTGAGAGATGGGCGGTCACAACCCGTCCGTCCATCAAGTTGAACGGCCAGAATAGGACCGCATAAATGCTTGTCGGCGGAAATTCAAAAAATTAACCAAAATATTCCAAAATAGATGGACGGTCCACAGTCAACCGCACATGGATTGAGCGGCCCGGGATGAACCGTATATGCACATGGGTGCTTGAAACTTATAGAAAAGCCCAATCAACCAAAACCAAGGCACGTTAAGCCCTGAATCAACTTGGACCTAACCAAGGAGGGAGGCTACCCATAAAACTGGCCCAAAGTATGCCTGAAAATAGCCCCAACGGGTGATAGACAACTCGAGGCATCAACAAATGGGAGTAAGAGGAACGACTCAACTTATCGACATAAAACGGGTGTCATCACATGCCCCTTCTTAACGTCCTCTTTGCAGGGGAGCGAGCGGAGGTGAAGCGGAAGTGACATGGAACATGGAGATGAAGTGGAGATGCAGTAGAGCGGACTGAAAAGTGGGTGTTAAGGTAAAACGACACCCGTTTTTACCAACAAGCGATAAGAATCTTTCGGAAAACTCTGAACCAAACGCAAGGAATGATAAAACCAAAAGTGACACCAGTCTGGAAGAACTAAACTAAATGAAATAAATAGACAAGACCAAGCTCATGGGGGACACAATCCCGCGGTCCAATGAGGAGGCCAAAAGCAGGCAGTAAAAGTAAACGAAATAGGCTAAGCTCCAGACGGGGACCTCTTAATCAACCAAACCAAGCAAATCGACCAAAGAGAACCTTCCAACTCAGAGTGGAATTAGTTCCTCTTACTCAAACACTGAACGCACAGTTAACTATCACTGACGGGACATTCTTCAAGCAAACCATGGGTCATGAAAGCTCAAAAAGGATGCGTATGATGCATGCTGGGCTAAAATAAAAAGAAAGCGTTAAAACAAATGCAAAGAAAGACTAAAATATAAAATACTCGAGAATAATATTACTAAGCTGGGAAAATTAGAGTCAAGATACCATCCACAACCACGTGCAGGATGGAACCATCCTCCCCGGGACATCCCAACGTAACGGCCTATCCGAAGATTAAACACATGAACCTGGATCATCATCATTTTTGTTGAAGGGGAACATCAGATCCTGGAACACGTATATAACCAACGGGTTCTCGAGATAATATATTATAATACCATATAATAATGCAATAAGAGCGACAAGGATAGAAGGCCATACCCGACTTACCTGTGCAGGTAGAACGGCGAGTGAAAGTTTGGATTTTCTTTTTTCTGATTTTTTTATAGATTTTCATGTATAAGACAAACAAGATAAACATAGTGATTAACATAACGACGAACAACATGACATAACATGGTGAATGGAAAACGACATAACAAGACGAACAAGCACATAAGCAAAGGCATAAACAGACAATACGCATGCATGAACATGGAGTGACAAGACAACAATCGGCGGGACAACACATGGTTGGGATAAGAATGTGACGGATCACACGGTTGGGACAACACACGGAACATGGAAGGACGACTGTCAACATGTGCAAGATAACTAACAACATGTGGTGAGGAACAAAACAACATGTGTGGGACAACACGGTGGGACATGGACACGAGACACGGACACAGCGGGACAAAAGACATGACAAAGCGCGATCTTCAATCAAAATCCAAGATCAAAATGATGCAGAACCGCCAGGTTCATAATCGTGAGGCAAAGCCCTCTCATAAAGATATGATCATTACAGACAAAAGCTGAGAAAGACATAAGCTTCAGAACAGATCGAGAGATATGATTGAAGAAGGAAAGAATAGATCAAAAATATGGACAGGAGATAGAGCAAAAGATATAGCAAGGAATGCCTGAGTACTTGCAACCTGCACACTTAGCAAACAGATTACGTATCCGTTCTCAATATAAATTCGAATGCATGAAAAGGAAAACAAAAAGAAACATTTTTTGCTATTTTTTATGATTTTTTGGATTTTGAATAGTATTTCATTTTTATGGATTTTTTTTGACAATATCTCATTTTTTAGATTTTTGACAAATATCTCTTTTTTTTGATATACTTTTTTTTTTGGATTTTTGAAATAGCAATCTGCAGCACCCAAGACGGGTTTAAACTACTGGCTAGGGATCGTCATTCCTACCCCTCTCATTAAATGCTTCCCTTAAGCAGGGTGTGCATGTGATGGTAGCTCACCACAACCAACTGTCTCTAAAGAACGGTGCCCCTACTAAGGCCGTACCCAGGATACAACCCAACCTGAGAGGGAGAAGTGGAAGAATAATTAGAGACAGGCCTTATGTAGGATGAGAGATATCAGGGTTAAACTTCCTTCTAGGGCACTACCCCTCAAAGAGTAGGTCTATTGCACTGGGGCTTTGTGTCTTTAATTTTTAGACCTATATTTATCAGGCACGCATGCGACCGGGCTCATGACGTCCCGCGGGGAACTGTACTGCCACTCTTGCCATGCTTTTGATTCATACTTTTGCATATTGATTCATTTTCTCATTTTGGTAGCCCTTATTTGCCAGATATAGCATGAAAGCTCACTTTTGAGGGTCAAGACTGCCCCTATTTGAGACCTCTCTCGTATTAGGGAGCGCCTAGGTTAGTCATCTTATCCATCAATCCCTTGCCTCTGTACTTGGCCGAGCAGAGAAAAGAAAAGGCCTTCGTGCATACCCAAAGTATGGCCAAAGCAGCAACGATGTTGCCTTAGAGAAATCAGCTATGGCTTGCCGTGAAGTGTGTGAAAACCCATACTCAAAGGTTACCCTCAGCAGTCGGGGAAAGGAACTAGACTCCCAGCGCTAAGCTATTACCAGCCTAAGGATGCAACAGAAGCGAACTCATTTTTTATTTGACACAAAGACTCCTAAAGCCACTCAATCATGTTAAGGAATTGACATTATAACCATGTGCAGAAACAATAGAAATAATAGAAATAAAAGCACGTTTCTTTGCTCAAAATAAAGATACCTTTGTAAATTCATGGCGTGGAAATCGGCATCCCAAAGCGATCTCGATCATCGAGCTCTGAGGAGCGCGAGGAGTTTTGTATTCATTGCTTGTCAGGATAAAAGATGAAAGGAGAGCAAAGGATTAGATTCCTCGACAAAGAGGAGTGGCAGACATCATACTGGATGAAGGAGGGATAAAAAAAGAAGAGAGACGAGGGCTAGAACTCCCTCGTTAAGGCACTGAGGCCCTAATAACAAGGAACCAAGTACATAATAACCAGTGATTAACTAAGATCAAGGCGGGCTAAAGCCTCGAAAATAGCAAGAAAAAGGGTGAGAACCCTGAAAGGGTGAGGAGGAAAGAACACAAAGATGATGAAAAGATAGCTGTGAGGGTAAGCTAGAAAGAGAAAGATCATCCGACGTGGTCGGAGGAAAGGAATAGCGATCACTCGACAGAGGCGGGGAAGAAAATGCATGACCACCCGACAATGTCGGGGAAAAGAAATGGAAACCACCCGACGAAGTCGGGGAAGGATGAGAAAAACCACCCGACAAGGTCGGGGGAAAAAGATGAGAAGTGAAATCCGGGCGTACCCGGGAAGAAAAATTACAAGAGGATGCCCCTGGCTCAGGGGAAGAGGAGGACATAGGCCGATGCCTAGAATGCTAAGGATAGGAAAAGATGGTAGAAATATGGTCAGGTGGTGGAAGGTACACCACCCAAGGATAAGAACTGAGTAGAAGAAAAGATAAATGGACGGAAGAAGGAAAGGAGGAAGTGGACCCCCAAGTGAGCAACTGACGGCCCTTAAACTTATGCCGTCGCCTCTTCTTAGCAGTAATCTTCTTGAAACAACGCCACCTGGCGCGGACTCGGCTTCTCGGGCTCCTCAATCTGTAACATCTTCTCAAATAGCGGGCCCACCTGGCAGATGGCCTGACCCGATCATGAATATGCGGCTTCATCGAGATGGTTGCCCTTAGCTGTGCGGCGCTAACCCCAGAAAGACATTCCATACTAGCTAACTCCTTGGGATGAACATCAAGAAATAGTGGAGTTTTGTCATTCGGCACTAGAAACATAAGATTCGGCAACTCCACTCGGCAATCGGGCATGAAGCACAACTCCCTTGCTAAAAGCGCAGGACGGAACTGAGGGAGGGTGATGTGCGGCGTTGACGTGACCGCCTCACCAATAAACTGAGGGAGATGAGATAGACAATGTAGAATGCCCCTGGTCAATCTTGAGGACACGGCCAATTGCCCTTTGAATGCTAGATTCATTAGATTTCTGCCGGCCGTGTGGGTTAGCACCATCCGGGTGGAAAACTCTTCTGGGCCAGTGAATTGAATAGCAATCAAGCGAGAGGTGATAACAACATCGACAGTGAATTCTCCGGCGAGCAAAGAGATTGCCACCGGCCTCGCTTTTGAAGAAACCGGCACCAGTGCACAGGAACTCTTCTTGGCAACCGTCTTCATAGCAAATGCATGCTCATTCCCCCTAGAATATCCAGGAACCAGGACTCGGACCGGCATGCGGGAAATAACATCTTGGATCTTGAAATGCACGATTGAAACCTGGCTTGGCTTCTTTTCTCTCTGAGGACTAGACCTGAGGGGCACCAAAGGTAGCGTGTTTTGCATCCCTACGGTTTTGATGATGTCTCACACTATAAATCAATCTGTCTATCTCTAGATCAATTCATGCTTCATCATTTAGGACAGTGCAGTTCATGTGGCTATAAGTGCATCATTCAGTAAGTCCATACATCACTGCACATGCCTTCCATCAACTCTGTACAGCGAGAGTGGCCTTCATTCATGTGCATAGTCCAAGCATTCTCATAAAGTATATACATTGGCATATGCACACACATACATCATAGTCTGGACAGAAGTGGGTCGACCCCCCCTTCCAGATGGGTCGACCCCCCCATGCTCACCAAGTATGTACATCCATCGTCTCATGCAGTGTCTCATCCCAAGTCTATACATTCACATGTAGGCAAAGTCTGCACACTGCCAAAGTCTGAACATCCACCGTCTCTTTCAGCGTCTCACACTTGCAAGTCTATACATTGCCTTTGGGCATCCAAGTCTATACATTGGCAGCACTGTGCAAGTCTATACATTGGCAGCGTGTCTGTGTTTCAAGCCATTCGTCAAGTCTATACATTCCCAGTCTTTACCTACGTTCAGAACTCCAAGTCTATACATTGGTAAAGTCTGCACATTGTGCTTTGAAGATGTTCAAGTCTATACATTAGTTTTCACTTCTAAGTCTGTACATTGGCCTCAAGCTTCACTAGTCTATACATTGTCTTCATGGCATCGCAAGTCTATACAGCCTGCATGCCTCATAACGCCAAGTCTATACATCGTGGGCTTCGGTTCTTCAAGTCTGTACATCCTTCAAGGGCCAAGTGTATACATTGTTCACAGCACACACGTTCAAAGTCTGAAGTCTGTACAGCCTTGGCATGTGCTTCGTAAAGTCTATACAACGCTCAAAGTCTGTACAGCATGCTTTATCGTTCAAAGTACAAAGTCTATACATAGCAGTGTTCAAGCTTTCAAAAGTCTGTACATTCCCTTCTGTAATGTTCATACATCAATTGTCAAGTCTGTACAACGTTCGCTTAAAGTCCATTCAGCAGTGTCTATACATTGGCTTGCTACTTCATGTGTTTGCTAGTCTATACAGCCACATCATGTCTATACATTCTTTTAAGCTCGAAATCTGACGCCCACCAGAAGTGGCGTCACTTCTGAAATAAACGCCTAGGAAAGAGGCGTCTTTTTCCATTGTGCATACTTTGATAGACGCATAGTCTATACATCTCCCACAGCAAGCATAACATGTCTGAACATCGGTTGCGCGGCAACTAAGTATATACATTGTGTTGCATTGCATGCATTACCTAAAGTCTATACATTGCTAGTGTAACTCAAGCCTTTACATCAAAGTCTATACACTGGTTATGCTTGTGCATCACAAAGTCTGTACACTGCTGTCCCTTGTTTTCATGTCTATACATTCGATTGCTTCATGAATTACACTGAAGTCTACACATTCCCCTCTGTTATGTTAATGCAACATTCTGCAAGTCTATACACTAAGTTCGCTGAAGGGTTTCAAGTCTATACATTCTGACGTTGTATATACTTGCCTATATGCTGTTCTAAAGTCTATACATGCCTTGTTAAAAGCTTGAACTGAACTAATTCGATACATTCCTTTTGTCTCTGCCTGCAGAATGTTTCAAGCTGATGATTGGACACGTCATCCGAGGTGGTTCCTGGCACGTGATCCGAGGTGATCTCTGGGCGGGAACCTGAAGGACACACGCCCAACATCTGCTATATATATGGAGCATCTTCTTTCAGTAGAAGCTTGATCATGAAAGAAAGAGCATAAGGCATTCTTGTGAGGCTGCACGATCCAGAAAAGAGAGAGAGAAGAGAATTCCATTTCATCCAGATCTGAGAGAAATATATTTGAGAGAGAGAGAGCAGTGTCTGTGGTTTGAAGAATTACTTCTTCGGAAGCTACATTGTTTCCTATTTTCAGAGAGGATTTTTGTGCTTTGATTTTCGTGTTTTCATTTTTCATTTCATCTTCCTTATCGAATATTGTTACCCTCTTGTGATCGGAGGAAGGGAGGATTGATCCTCCAGTTTGCAAGTGACAGGGAGTCGCTTGTGGGTTCCCTCCTGGGTGGAGGAAGAGAGACCTCGGTCTCTAGTTTGCTAGTGACTGTTGTCACTGGTTGTATCCCTCCAGTGTGGAGGAAGAGGGGAAGCTATTCCCCTGGTCAAGCTGTGTGGCAGCATTTTGTTCGCAGACTGAGTCTGCAGTTTCTAGCCGTGGCTAGTGGAAGCCTCACTCTAGTTGGAGTGAGGGGTGGATGTAGATTGTGGACTACAATCGAACCACCTTAAAAATTCCTGTCTCCTATGTGGTTTGCTGTTATCGTTTGTGCTCTCCATCTGCTTGGCATTGTGTTTGACTGTGGACAGCTCGTTCAATCGCTCTTACTTCTTCTGTCTTGGTTATTGACTGCGTTAGCAATACTCTTTGTGCTGTTTCTGAAGGGTTGTAAACCGTTGATCTAATATTCCGCTGAAGTTTTTTAAAATCAGGAGTGATCTATTCATCCCCCCCTTCTATATCACTCTTCGCTGCGCTAACATTTGGTATCAGAGCAGGTTTGCATCATGTGGGCAAACGGTCAGGGAAATGCTAATGGTCCTCGAAGTTTCATGCCTGAAGGTCAATCCATTAGTCGCCCTCCATACTTTGATGGTAATAACTATCTCTTTTGGAAAAACAGGATGGAGGTGTTCATCAGGGCACTGAGTCACAAGCTGTGGAGGGTAATCACTACTGGGCCGTATGATCTGCCACCGAACAAGGACGCGTGGACAGATGAGCATGTCAAGCTATCCTCACTCAACTAGACGGCGCTGAACATCATCCAGTGTGCTGTTCACCCAGATGAATACGCCCGCATATCTGCCTACAAGACTGCCAAGCGAATGTGGGACGAGCTGCAACTAATCTACGAAGGTATAGCTCAAGTGAGAGCCTCAAAAGTAAATATCTACACCTCTGAATATGAATTGTTTATGATGAAACCAGAGGAGAACATCACTGAAATGTATGCCGGATTGTCTTTGATCACGAATACTCTTAAGGAGCTAGGGAAAGAGATGGCTGAAGCAGATATAGTCAGGAAGATTCTTAGATCTCTATCCCCAGCATGGCACACTAATGCCATCGTGATAGAGGAGTCAAAGGATCTGACGACTTTGACAGTAAATGAACTCATAGGATCCCTCATGACCTATGAGATGAATTTCAAAGGAGGTGGTGAAGGAAGTGACAGGAAGGGTAAGAATGTAGCTCTCAAGGCATCCCGCAACAAGAGTAGCAGTAGCAGCAGCAACAGTAGTAGCGGTGAGTCCGATGGTTTTTCCGATCTCGACCAGAAGGAGCAGGCAATGCTCACTCGACAGTTCAGTAAATTTTTAAGGAAAAAGGGGAAGACCTTTAGGAGGAAGAAGCCATACTCCTTTAGTAAGAATGTTGAATCTAGCAATCATAAGGATAGAAATAATAAGAGACTGACTTGTTTTCATTGTAACAAACAGGGACACATGAAAGGGGAATGCCCAGATCTCCAGAAGAAGGGTCCCTACTTTCAGAAGAAGGGCTCAAAGGTGCAGAAAAAGAAGAAGCCACAGGCAATGGTCTGCACGTGGAGCGGTGAGGAAGAAGATCCAGAAAGCACTTCCTGAGAGGAGTATGAAGAAGGAATTTGCCTAATGGCAAACAACGAAGAGGAGGTAACAAATGTTTTTGAAAAATTTTCTATTGATGACTGGGAAGATGCCTATGCTGAATTATTAGATAAGTTCAATACACTTAGTAAAGAGCATAGGGTTCTGAAAAGAAAATTCAATACCACTATTGAAGAACAAACCCAAATATGTGTAGAAAATCAGAAACTAAAAGAAGAATTGGAAGAAGTAACTTCCCTAAGAAAAGAAAATGAAAAGCTCAAGGGAGAAAACAAGGACAGTCAAAACTAGCTCAATGAACTCAAAATCAAAATTGAAGAAAGCCTGAATGAAAGTAGAGTAAATTCAGAAAAATATGAAGCTGTTAAGAAAGTCAATGCTGAACTTCTAAAAAAATCTGAGTCTCTTCAAAAAGAGTTGGAAGACAAACAGAAAGTTTTGGAAAAATTTGTCCAAGGAAAAACTAGTCTGGATGCTATACTAGGGACTAGGGTTAACTTCAATAAGGAGGGTCTAGGCTATGACCCAACTAACAAGAGACCCCTACAATTCAAAACCATCACCTTCTGCCCAAAGAAGGGAAAAGAGAAGCTGGACACACCATCCAGCTCAAACAGCAGTCAAGGAACTCAATGTCAGAAAGAAACTTTAAAAAATAGTGCTGGTCAACCATTTAAAATGGGAATGAATTTTGTGAAGAACTTCACTAAGCCCACTCATCAGAACAAAAATGGTAGATGGACCAAGCAAGATGATCAGAAGAAAAGCTGGAATTACTACAATCAGATGGGTCCAAACAGGACCTACTAGAGAAATAACTATCATCTTCAAAAATCTGTTAATCAACAAGCTTACAAGAGATATCCTAGGAATGGGAAGACTAATGAATGTAATAGAACTTATTTCTCCAGACCAGCTGGACAGAACCCCGGCTATAATTACAATAAACCAGAAGTAAAGGTGCCAGAGAAAACCATGTTAAAGCAAATCTGGATTCCTAAACATTTGATCAGAGACTTAAACAATGTCTTTGGACCCAACTCATCTTGGGTTCCAAATCACTTTGCTTGATTTTATTTGTGTAGGTCGGCCTGGCAGCTGAAGACAACAAGTGGTACCTCGATAGTGGCTGCTCCAGGCACATGACAGGAGACCGATCCAAGTTCAGCAAGATAGAAATGAAGGTAGGGGGTCTGGTCAAGTTTGGAGGAAAGAACAGAGGTAAGATAATTGGAGTTGGCACAGTAGGTAAGTCTTCCACAAACTCCATTGAAAAAGTCCTAATTGTGGAAGGTCTTCAACACAACCTGATTAGCATTAGTCAGTTATGTGACAAGGGTCACAGGGTTGTGTTTGATGATAATTCATGCAAAATCTTTGAAATAAATTTTGTTGTGGTTACATTTGTAGCCAACAGGATTAATAATGTCTACATGATAGACTTAGATGCAGAATCTGAATCTAATATTTGTTTATCTGCTAATTCTGAAAATGATGCTTTTGAATGGCATAGACGTCTAGGCCATGCTAGCTTTTCTACTTTAAATAAATTGGTCAAGCGTGATTTAGTTAGAGGCATGCCTAGAATTAAATTCAATTCTATTTCAAAATCATGTGATGCCTGTGCTCTAGGCAAACAGACCAGGAATTCCTTCAAGCTAAGATCTGAGCCATTGTCCACTAGACCAATGGAACTTCTCCATATGGACCTCTTTGGTCCTACTAGAACTCAGAGTCTTAATGGGAATAGGTTTGGCTATGTGATTATTGATGACCATTCTAGATATTCATGGATCTTTTTCTTAGCCAATAAAAGTGATGCTTTTCAAAAGTTTAATCAGTTTTTCAGTAAGGCCAAACAAGAAGGAAAACACAAAATTTGCTCTATTCAATCTGACCATGGAGGTGAGTTTGAAAACTCCATATTTTCTGACCATTGTGAAAGAGAGGGACTAACACACAGGTTTTCCTCTCCCAGGACACCTGAACAGAATGGAATTATGGAGAGAAGAAATAGAACTATTGTGGAGATGGCCCGAACCATGCTGATTGAAAGTCAATTACCAAGGAGGTTTTGGGCAGAGGTGGCCAATACAGCAACTTACATAATCAACAGGGCCATGGTAAGACCCATTCACAAGAAAACACCCTATGAGCTACTAAAAGGTAAGAAACCAAACTTGTTTCATTTCAGAATTTTTGGAGCTAAATGCTTTATTCATAACAATGACAAGAAAGATTTAGATAAGTTTTGATGTGACACGAGGTCGAGGAAGGACTTCAAACTGTCAGCCAGAGAGCAGGAAGGCGAGGTGAGTAGAGAAGAATGGAGGAGCTCAGCCGGGGCCTCACACCCATCCCCATCTCAGGGATGACGCAGTGGCGCTCTTCAATTCTTCTTTGCGGTGATGGTGGTTGCAGGTGTTGCAGTTGGCATGGGGGTGGTGGCGGTGGTGATGGACGATGACGGCGGTTGAACGGTGAAGGAGGAAGATCGTGGAGCTTCACACCCGTCCTCTTCTCAAAGACGATGCACCGGAGCTTCACGGACGACCTCCATGGCGGGGCGAAGTGGGGTTGGGCCTCTCACCCGGGGTTCCAAAAATCTGGAAGAACACTCATAGCCATAGCTAAACTAGTTTTTTCTTCATTCTATTACTTCAAATAAGGACTATAAGACTCTTTTTATAGACTTCACAAAGAAGATCAAAGGATAAACTCTAAGACTCTTTAATGTCTAGAAATATGAAAAGACATCTATGACTCATTATAGCTCTCTTAAAAACTCTAAGACTCTTTAATGCCTAGAAATATGAAAAGACACCTATGACTAATTATAACTCCCTTAAAAACTTTAAGACTCTTTGATGCCTAGAAATATGAAAATACATATATGACTCATTATAACTCCCTTAAAGACACTTAGAGATATCAAAAGACAAACTTCAAAGACCCTTATGTAAAATAAAAAAAATTACAAATATTTTAAGACGGAATATCAAGTCCGATGTCGATGACGATCCCGTCAAACCCCTCCGCTTGGAGAAGGTTCGACCTCGAACCTCGAATCTCGAATCTTGAATCATAGGACCCCGGCTTGTTGGGACAAACCGGACGACTTGCTACGATACCATTTGATGTGACACGAGGTCGAGGAAGGACTTCAAACTGTCAGCCAGAGAGCAGGAAGGCGAGGTGAGTAGAGAAGAATGGAGGAGCTCGGCCGGGGCCTCACACCCATCCCCATCTCAGGGATGACGCAGTCGCGCTCTTCAATTCTTCTCTGCGGTGATGGTGGTTGCAGGTGTTGCAGTTGGCATGGGGGTGGTGGCGGTGGTGATGGACGATGACGGTGGTTGAACGGTGAAGGAGGAAGATCGTGGAGCTTCGATGGGGCTTCACACCCGTCCTCTTCTCGAAGACGATGCACCGGAGCTTCACGGATGACCTCCATGGCGGGGCGAAGTGGGGGTGGGCCTCTCACCCGGGGTTCCAAAAATCTGGAAGAACACTCATAGCCATAGCTAAACTAGTTTTTTCTTCATTCTATTGCTTCAAATAAGGACTATAAGACTCTTTTTATAGACTTCACAAAGAAGATCAAAGGATAAACTCTAAGACTCTTTAATGTCTAGAAATATGAAAAGACATCTATGACTCATTATAGCTCTCTTAAAAACTCTAAGACTCTTTAATGCCTAGAAATATGAAAAGACACCTATGACTCATTATAACTCCCTTAAAAACTTTAAGACTCTTTGATTCCTAGAAATATGAAAAGACACATATGACTCATTATAACTCCCTTAAAGACACTTAGAGATATCAAAAGACAAACTTCAAAGACCCTTATGTAAAATAAAAAAAATTACAAATATTTTAAGACGGAATATAAAGTCCGATGTCGATGACGATCCCGTCAAGTTTGAAGCTAAAAGCTCCCCTGGAATATTTTTAGGATACTCTGAAGTGTCAAGGGCATATAGGGTCTTTAACATAACAGACCAGAAAGTTGAAGAGTCTCCACACATCCTTTTTAGCGATAAGAAAGGTGTTTCTAATATTAAAAATTTTGACAGGGATTCCAAGCATGATGGGGAATTCCTAGAAGACCAAGAAGAAGAAAAGACTCAGCCGAGTGGAACATCAAATCCTCCCAACCAGGAAGAGCCAAGAGAAACAGGTGAGTCTTCAATAAATGTCAGATTTCTTAAAGATCATCTAATAGATAATGTCATAGGCAATCCTGAAGATCCTCTTCGGACTAGGTCTCATTTTAGGAATGTGAATAATGAAGATCTAATTGCTTTAGTCTCACAAATTGAACCCAAATCTGTAGAAGAGGCCTTGGCTGATCAAGCTTGGGTCAATGCTATGTCTGAGGAGTTAGGTCAATTCGAAAGAAATAATGTCTGGGAACTTGTTCCAAGACCAGAAAGTGTTAATATCATAGGAACTAAATGGGTGTTTAAAAACAAAATGAATGAAGATGGAATCATTTCCAGAAATAAGGCCAGACTAGTAGCCAAGGGCTACTGTCAGGAGTTTGGTGTAGACTTCGATGAATCCTATGCACCTGTTGCTAGGATGGAGGCAATAAGAATATTGCTGGCATTTACATGCTCTAAGGACATAAAACTCCAGCAAATGGATGTGAAGAGTGCCTTTTTGAATGGCATCATCAAGGAAGAAGTGTTTGTTGAACAACCCCCAGGTTTTTAGTTTTCTCCTCAATCTAACCAAGTTTCTGGGTTAAACAAAGCCTTGTATGGTCTAAAGCAAGACCCTCGAGCTTGGTATGAAAGACTGACTGAATTTCTGATCAGCAAGGGCTACAAGAGAGGTAAAGTTGATCAAACCTTATTTACCAAGAGTACAAATACCGATCTCATCATAGCTCAGGTATATGTAGATGACATTGTGTTTGGATCAACTAGCTGTGAATTATGTGCTGAATTCTCTAAAATGATGTCTGCTGAATTTGAGATGAGTTTGGTAGGTGAACTAAAGTATTTTCTTGGCTTACAGATACAACAATTGGAGGATGGATGCTTCATCAACCAGACCAAATACACAATGGAACTATTCAAGAGGTTTGGTATGATCAACATGAAGCATATAACAACACCTATGAGTACCAACACCTCACTGGATGCTGATGAGACAGGTAAAGAAGTAAATGCCAAACTCTATCGAGGTATGATTGGTTCTTTACTCTACTCGACAGCTTCTAGACCTGATATACAGTTCAGTGTAGGTATGTGTGCAAGGTATCAGTCTAGACCCACTGAATTACATTTAGCTACAGTGAAAAGAATTTTTAGATATTTGTCAGCTACACCCTCTCTTGGTCTATGGCTTCCTACTACACACTCACTAGATTTAATTACATACACAGATGCAGATTATGCAGGATGTAAACTAGACCGAAAAAGCACTAGTGGTCACTGTGAATTGTTAGGTGGGTGTTTAGTCTCTTGGGGATCCAAGAAACAACACTCTGTGGCCCTCTCCACTGCTGAGGCTGAATATGTGGCTGCAGGGAGTTATGGTACACAAGTCATTTGGATTAAACACCAGCTTCTGAACTATCAAGTAGACCTGGGGTGCACACCTATCTATTGTGATAATACCAGTGCCATCAATCTTGCCAAGAATCCTGTTTTGCATTCACGCACCAAACACATAGAGATAAGGCATCATTTCATAAGAGATGAGGTGTCTAAGAATAATTTTGAACTAATTCATGTAGGCACTGATAATCAGATTGCTGACATCTTCACTAAACCTCTGGATAATGAAAAATTCACTACACTGAAAAGAGAATCAGGCTTATATAAATTGTCTTAAATGTGAAGTCTATTCTTTTTGTGAGGGGGAGTTCTGTAAGTCTGATGGTTAGCTTTTTGTAATGCTATGTTTGAGGGGGAGTTGGTTGAGCTATGAGAGGAAGAGTTCTTTGACAGATTCAAAAAGATTGACCAGATGTGTGTCATTGCTGGTTTTCATGACTGATCTAGTGTGGTTCTCTTAGACAGTAGAATCTCACTCATCTCTTAAGTCTATAAATCTGTGATACTAAAGTCTAGCAAGAATCTTCCCTCTGGTAGTCTATCAGAGATCTGAATTAATTGTTAAAGTTTATCTTCCTACATTGTCAGTGATTTCAGTTCAGGCCAAAACTTGTATGTCTTGATATCTGACCAAAACAACTTGAAATCTAGACTTCAAGATTCACTTCAAGAAATAGACCTTCTGGTATTGTTTTCAATCATTCCCTCTCCTCAACACAAGGGCTTAACTGAATAAACATGTTTTGTTTTGGTCACTGAGAAACTAGGAGCTTCATCAATGAAATGAAGTTTTCTCCTATGTCATGAGGTGTCAAATGCTTAAAATGAATGAAAAGACATGACAGAGCAATGGTGGCTAGCTGGTGAGTAACTGGGGACTCTGGCCTCTAATCAAGGTGTTTCCTCATGTCAAAAGTCACAGTTACTAACTCTGTTCCTTTAAAAAAAAGGGAGGTAATGAAGTACTCACACTGAGTAACTGGGATTCAGGCCTCTAATCAAGGTGTCTCCCTAATGTCAAAAGAGTGAATTACCAACTTACTCATTGGCCTTCTTGAAAATCATCTCAAACATCCCTTGTAGTTATGCAACTAATGGATTGCTTGTCCTCAATACCTTGAGAACACCTTCTCTGACTTTGTCTCTTGTTGTCTTCTGGGATAGTTGCATGTTCAGCTAAATCATGCCATACTTGTTAACTCCTGCTCTAAATCATACACTATGTATGCTGATAAACTTTTCTATCATTCTATTTCTCTACTGTTTATTGGAGTTCAAGAATCTTCACTTCAGTTTAGCACCTCACTTATTCTCTTAAGATTTGCTCGTGCCTTTCTACACTAAGATGTTAACTGTACTTCCTCCTCATGTCTCCAGCACTTTCATATATTTTGCATTTCCTTTTGCTGATGTCAAAGGGGGAGAGAGGTTTTGCAATATCTGTAAGTCATGAATTGCCATGAGTTTAGGGGGAGTTTTGTTCATGAGCTGTGGGGGAGAATTCATGTCATGGAAATATCTGAGAGTGAGTTGTGGGGAGTGGTTTTGGAGAAAGAAGTGTTTCAGCAGCAGTGTTTAATTTGTCTGCATGAGCTTGCCTTGAATTTCCTTTGATTGTTAAAGCTGCAGTTAATTTCCTTTAAGCCTTGATATTGCTTGATTCATAGTGTTGCCATCATCAAAAAGGGGGAGATTGTTGCTCCCTACGGTTTTGATGATGTCTCACACTATAAATCAATCTGTCTATCTCTAGAACAATTCATGCTTCATCATTTAGGATAGTGCAATTCATGTGGCTATCAGTGCATCATTCAGCAAGTCCATACATCACTGCACATGCCTTCCATCAAGTCTGTATAGCAAGAGTGGCCTTCATTCATGTGCATAGTCCAAGCATTCTCATAAAGTATATACATTGGCATATGCACACACACACACAACATAGTCTGGACAGAAGTGGGTCGACCCCCCCAAGCTCACCAAGTCTGTACATCCATCGTCTCATGTAGTGTCTCATCCCAAGTCTATACATTCACATGTAGGCAAAGTCTGCACACTGCCAAAGTCTGAACATCCACCGTCTCTTTCAGCGTCTCACACTTGCAAGTCTATATATTGCCTTTGGGCATCCAAGTCTATACATTGGCAGCACTGTGCAAGTCTATACATTGGCAGCGTGTCTGTGTTTCAAGCCATTCGTCAAGTCTATACATTCCCAGTCTTTACCTACGTTCAGAACTCCAAGTCTATACATTGGTAAAGTCTGCACATTGTGCCTTGAAGATGTTCAAGTCTATACACTGGTTTTCACTTCTAAGTCTGTACATTGACCTCAAGCTTCACTAGTCTATACATTGTCTTCATGGCATCGCAAGTCTATACAGCCTGCATGCCTCATAACGCCAAGTCTATACATCGTGGGCTTCGTTTCTTCAAGTCTGTACATCCTTCAAGGGCCAAGTGTATACATCGTTCACAGCACACACGTTCAAAGTCTAAAATCTGTACAGCCTTGGCATGTGCTTCGTAAAGTATATACAATGCTCAAAGTCTGTACAGCATGCTTTGTCGTTCAAAGTACAAAGTCTATACATAGCAGTGTTCAAGCTTTCAAAAGTCTGTACATTCCCTTCTGTAATGTTCATACATCAATTGTCAAGTCTGTACAGCGTTCGCTTAAAGTCCATTCAGCAGTGTCTATACATTGGCTTGCTACTTCATGCGTTTGCTAGTCTATGCATCCACATCATGTCTATAAATTCTTTTAAGCTCGAAATCTGATGCCCATCAGAAGTGGCGTCACTTCTGAAATAAACGCCTAGGAAAGAGGCGTCTTTTTCCATTGTACATACCTTGATAGACGCATAGTCTATACATCTCCCACAGCAAGCATAACATGTCTGAACATCGGTTGCACAGCAACTAAGTATATACATTGTGTTACATTGCATGCATTACCTAAAGTCTATACATTACTAGTGTAACTCGAGCCTTTACATCAAAGTCTATACACTGGTTATGCTTGTGCATCACAAAGTCTGTACACTGCTGTCCCTTGTTTTCATGTCTATACATTCGATTGCTTCATGAATTACACTGAAGTCTACACATTCCCCTCTGTTATGTTAATGCAACATTCTGCAAGTCTATACACTAAGTTCGCTGAAGGGTTTCAAGTCTATACATTCTGACGTTGTATATACTTTCCTATATGCTGTTCTAAAGTCTATACATGCCTTGTTAAAAGCTTGAACTGAACTAATTCGATACATTCCTTTTGTCTCTGCCTGCAGAATGTTTCAAGCTGATGATTGGACACATCATCCGAGGTGGTACCTGGCACGTGATCCGAGGTGCTCTCTGGGCGGGAACCTGAAGGACACACGCCCAACATCTACTATATATATGGAGCATCTTCTTTCAGTAGAAGCTTGATCGTGAAAGAAAGAGCAGAAGGCATTCTTGTGAGGCTGCACGATCCAGAAAAGAGAGAGAGCAGAGAATTCCATTTCATCCAGATCTGAGAGAAATATATTTGAGAGAGAGAGAGCAGTGCCTGTGGTATGAAGAATTGCTTCTTCGGAAGCTACATTGTTTCCTATTTTCAGAGAGGATTTTTGTGCTTTGATTTTTGTGTTTTCATTTTTCATTTCATCTTCCTTATCGAATATTGTTACCCTCCTGTGATCGGAGGAAGGGAGGATTGATCCTCTAGTTTGCAAGTGACAGGGAGTCGCTTGTGGGTTCCCTCCGGGGTAGAGGAAGAGAGACCTAGGTCTCTAGTTTGCTAGTGACTGTTGTCACTGGTTGTATCCCTCCGGTGTGGAGGAAGAGGGGAGGCTGTTCCCCTGGTCAAGCTGTGTGGCAGCATTTTGTTCGTAGACTGAGTCTGCAGTTTCTAGCCGTGGCTAGTGGAAGCCTCACTCTAGTTGGAGTGAGGGGTGGATGTAGATTGTGGACTACAATCGAACCACCTTAAAAATTCCTGTCTCCTCTGTGGTTTGCTGTTATCGTTTGTGCTCTCCATCTGCTTGGCATTGTGTTTGACTGTGGACAGCTCGTTCAATCGCTCTTACTTCTTCTGTCTTGGTTATTGACTGCGTTAGCAATACTCTTTGTGCTGTTTCTGAAGGGTTGTGAACCGTTGATCTAATATTCCGCTGAAGTTTTTTAAAATCGGAAGTGATCTATTCATCCCCCCCTTCTATATCACTCTTTACTGCGCTAACAGTGTGTACCTGCTCCGTGAAGTGGGAAGTGGTAGAGGGAGGTTAGAAGGAGGAGGTTTAAAGGGCGCGGGTGGCAACGGTGCAAGTGATGAGGAAATACTGATGATGATGGGCATGGGTGGAGGTAAAGGCAAATGTGGGGGTATGGGTTTAGGGTCGACCTGCTCGGGCTCAGAGGATGATGGCGAAAGAAGCGACATCGGTAGCGGGGATGGTTGTGAAGGTGACGGAACAGGTATTATTACGAGGGGAGGTGATGAAGACAGTAATGGTAAGGGTGGCAAAAGAGGTGATGTGGTTGATGGAGATGGTGAAGGTGAAGAAGAAGGAGGTGAAGGTAGGGGTGGGGAAGAAGGAGGAGAGGAAGGCAGTGGCGTAGTGGGGGAAGTGACGGGTGGTGGCGTTCTTCGGCGTATCTTTGCAACACGTCGAGAGGCGTTGGGAACAGGTGTGGTGGTGGAAATGGAGGGTGAAAGAGAGGTTGCCCAAGCAGAGGCTTGGGTAGGTAAAGGTGGTGGAGGAGATGGGATGGAGGAAGAAGTGGATAATGGAGAAGGTATCTTATCAACTGAAGAAACACCAGGGTGCCCCTGGTCTTGAAGTGGACACGGTTGCCTAGGCGGCACGGCTTGCTGCTACTGCTGCTGCTGCTTGCTGCTGAGATCTGAAATAACTTGGCGCACGATAACCTAATCAATCATCTTCTTGTCTTCCAGACTGTAAACAAGTTCCCGGAACTCGGGATAATTCTCAACCACATGCCCCTGTTGACGATGAAATTCACAGAAATGGAGCAAATTCTCCACCGCGGGTCGACAAGGCATAACCGGAGGGAGCTGCAACGCATGGGTGGCCATCAGAGCCCTGAAAACATCTGTAAGAGATTCCGGCAATGAAGAGTGAGAAGCCCGCTTCGGGCAAGGTGGATGCCGAGGGGTATGAAAAGGTAATGGGGATGGTAGCAGAGGCTGCGTATGTAAGGGGAATTGCGTAGGTGAAGGCGGAGGGCTAGAATGATGTGGAGGCGTGGAGGGAGTGGGAATGTAATGGACGGCATCTACCCGCTCCGGGTGTAGTGTTTCCTTGACTGGAAGTGGAGGGGTGTGGTGAGATAAAATAGCGGAAGGTTGACTCGTGGAGGGATGTGAGGTGGAGGCATATGGGTGTGTGGCAGCGGAGGGCCGACTCGTGGAGGGATATGTAGTGGAGGGTTGACTTGCGGTGGAGGGTGGAGGGAAAGTGTATGTAGAAGGTGACGGTGGAGGAGGCTCATGGTCAAAAGAAACTATGAGTTTTTGGCTAACGTAGCGGGCTCGATTGTAAAGATGTTGCCAGGATGTGATATCATTCATGGCTAAGATACATCTGAGCTCGGGTGTTGCGTTAGAAATAACCATCTTGATCTGCTTGCCCTCCGGAATATGCCCCGGGACTTGCACGGCTAGGTGACGCCAACGGTCGGCAAACGTGGAGAATTCTTCACCGGGCTTCATCTTCTCTTGGGCCAGATCAACCAAAGAATGTCTGGGCCCGACCTGGTCTTGATATTGCCGAATGAATCTTGCTTGGACTGCCTGAAAATTCATCATCTGCTCTTGTGGTAACGTAAAAAACCAATCCTTGGCCGAGCCCTCTAAAGATAGGCCAAATAAATAGGCCATCAAGCGTTGATCAAGCTGGAACTGGGCCGACTCATATAAGAAATCCTTCAAATGGACATAGGGGTCACCGACTCCACCATAGCGATGATAAGCCGGAATCTGTTGACGTGGTGGAAGCTAAAGACCTCGGAATGTAAATGGGATGTCCAAAGAAGTTTGGGGACTGATTTGTCGTTGCAATTCATCAAGCTAGCGTTGGGCCTGAGCGATCATTTCCTCGGTAGGAAGAGTCCGAGAAGGATATTGATGGGATCATCGGTTCGAGGTTCAAGGTCGAGGGATAGTCATCAGATCAACAAACGACAATGGACAATCGTCAAAACGGCACCCACAACTATCAAAGTTATTTTGCTAAGTGTTAATAGGCCACATGAAATGATATATGGGCCTAGTGAGAGTTTTCTTTTAATATTAGGAATAGGTATATAGCTATAACTAGGCACTAGTATGCACTTATGAGAGCCCTCGTGGGAACCCAAGTCCTTTGGGTTTTCTATGTGTCCCTCCCCCTCCCATTTAAGTGTGACCTCTCCTCTTCCCAATCCTTTCTATATAAGCTACTTGTAACCCACGTTGAGAAGACACAATGAAATGTAGTAAATTTTTGGAAAAGGCAGGAAGTCCCCACTCCCTCTATCTCATTCCCTTCCTTTTCTCCCACGTTATCTCCTCTTCCTCCTCCCAGCCCTTCCCCTTCGTAGGTGCCCCCTCTAGCCCCTCTTGTCTTCTCCCTTTCCCCCTCCCTCACATCCACCTGCTTGGCCAACTACCCGACCCCCCTTCCTCCGGCTCTCCCCCCTCCTCTCTTGTCCCTGCAGCTGCGGTCACCCTTCTCTCTCTCTCCCCCTCTCCCTATAACTTCTTCCGCCATGGCCACACCGCCGATCACCACCTTGCCTCCTCTCTCCACTTCTCTCCTCCCTCTCACCCACTCACAACTCCGACAGCCATCTTCCACGGAGGTGAACTCTCACTCTCCCTTCCTTCGCGGCACCTCCTCACCCTCTTCCTCTCTCCCCATTCGACTTCTCTCTCTCCCTTTATCTCTCTAACAGTCTCCCTCTCTCTGCTTCTCTCTCTACCCTCCAACTTCTCTCTTCCTTTCTCCCCAAGTAACACCTCGCTGGAGACCTCTTCCTCTTTCACTTCTCACCATCTCCCCCACGGATCTCACTCTCACTCTCTTCTACTCACACCCACGGCGGCTTCCCACCAGCTCCTTGCGCAACCACCCCGCCGCGGCACTCCTCTCTTCTCCCCTCTCTCTCTAATAGTCACGAGCCAGCCCCCTCTCCTTTGCTTCTCCTCACAAGCCCCTCTCACATAAAACTTAACCACCCCCCCAAGTCTCTTTCTCTCTCCCCCTCACTCTCTCAAACTCACGCGGCGGTCCCCTGTTTGGAACAGGGGCACCGCCGGTGTCCCCTCCCCCTCCCCTCTCTCTCCTTTGCACCCTCCCATCCCTCCCTCATCTCACTTCCCCACTCCCTCCTTTTCCTCTGCTCATCAGAGAACCCACCCATTCACCATCTATCTACCTCACATGAGGACCCAACCCCCCCCCTCTCATGCACATAGTGGCTCCCCTTGCCTCCCTCACATGCAACCCCTGCCCACCCATGCGACTTGCACCCCAGGCCACCCTGAACCAGGGCCTACGCTATCACCGACGACCCCAGCCCTGCTCGCTACTGTCGCACCCAGGCTTGTCCGGTAACACCGATGTGAACCACTTCGTCAGCGTCATCAGCAAGCAACCTTCACCACCGGCCGTCGTCGCATCCAACACCCACCCACGTCATCTTCGCAGAGCCTCAACAATCACTCTTGCACCAACGACGTCGCTGCCTCAAGCTAGCCTCCGTCACCTTCTTCCACCCATGCATGACCTGCCGTGGCCCATGCATGCATCGTCGTCGGCGTCATCGCTCTTCCCCAGCATGTCCCACGTTGGTTCGTCGTCGTCCTCGTCGAAGTATGCGCCCAGGCTCGCCGTCGCACCACCCCAACACGAAGGCCAGCACGCATGCTCAACATCAAATAGGCCTGCGGGCCACCCAGTGCTCTGTTGCCCACCGGTTCACCACCTGTCGACCTTCATCGGCCAGTGCCACCCACCGCAGCGTCGCCAGTGAGCACCACCCCGCCAGCAGGGCAACACTAGAACTCATCGGCGTTCTCACCATCACGCCGGCAACCAGCCACAGCACGTTGGACATGTGCCAATCCCCCACCTTCTCCTTATTCTATTTGTTCTCTCTTTAACTTCTCTCTCTAAGCCCTGCCCCTCTCCCCACCCCACCTTGCGCACCCTTCTCCAACATCCCTCCTCCTTCGCACAAGCCACAGCCCCTCACCCTGTTCCTCACCCAGCCTGCCACCGTACCGGATGCTACCCTTCCCAACCACCGTCATCCTTTGGGAAGAGCTGCAAAGAGGGCCCGCTGCATCCCGGTCGTCTCTGGCAGGGCATCGTCCTCAAGTCTAACCACCCACATCGGTGACCAGTAGCAGGGGCACTGTTGGGAAATGCCCGAGATGGCAGAACTTGCTGGACTGATAACATAAGGGTGAACCTGCAGTATCCACTGGTGCTGATATGAGATTGTGCCATGAAAGATAACTCAATTTTAGACCAAGTTAACACATGAGCATGCAACAAAAATTGTGAAGAGTCCTAAAGTTCTACGTGAGCCCCAACCCCATGAGGGCTGGTGCAAGGTGTGGGCATGTGAGGGTTGTGACAAGCCTCGCTTTCGTTTGCCGATATCCAAGGTAATGTTGTTCGTGAAAGACAGGATTGATGATGTGAACTAGAGACTCAAATCCATACCAGCTATGCCCAAGACAAAGGAACATGGAGAAAATGAAAAGAGAAGAAAGTGTCGAACTTCGAACGTTTGTTTCACATCAAAATGGTATCAGAGCCAGGTTTCGTTTGCCGATATCCAAGGTAATGTTGTTCGTGAAAGACGGGATTGATGATGTGAACTAGAGACTCAAATCCATACCAGCTATGCCCAAGACAAAGGAACATGGAGAAAATGAAAAGAGAAGAAAGTGTCGAACTTCGAACGTTTGTTTCACATCAGATATGGGCCAGCTTGAGCACGGGATGATGAATTTAGACCAGGATAATGTTGATGGGCCGGATAAGGGGATCCGGCCTGAGAAGAAAGAAAGCCCATTCCAGGAATGAGGGAATGCATGGGCCTGGAAGAATTATGTACGTGGGAATGAGGATTGATTGGGCCAACAGCCGCACGGGCGGGATAAGAAGGCCCGTTAAAAGAATAGGATTTAACGGAGGAATAAGGAGATGGGCCCACATGGGAAGAGGAATCCACACGGGGGTAAGAAGATAGAGAAGTATAGGAATAGGGTACAGGAGAGAAGTGCTCCATGGGGAGAATCGATACTTTATACAGTGAATTTCAAATGAATATAAGGAGGGGAATGAACCTAAGACAAATGCAGCTAAATGGAGACACACGAAGATGAACTATACCTAATGAGCCTAATCTGACAAAAAGATGCAAATGATGACACTATGCAACATACAATGGAGGAGAGAGATGAGAAAAGAATCAACCAATTACCCAAACAAATTCCAAGTGATGCGCGAAGATTTTTATAAGTTCTCTTTTAGTACCTTAGTGGATTAATTAAAATGGGAATTCACTCGACCACAAGGTACCTAAATAGGGTGAGAATGGAGGATTGGTAGACTCTAAAGGACTCTCTCTCGCACGAATGCAGACCCTAGACTGGGAGGTGGTATGGTACAACCTGCCCGACGTCCGTGTGGGAATCCACGGCTCACGGGGACTTATGGAGGTCCTCGGCAAGGTCCCCTAGTCGGCTCCAAGGAGTATGGAGATGAGAGGAAACCCTACCTCGGTAGGAATGCGACTAACTATGGATGAAGTGCATGAATCCTATGTGCACCATAGTGCATGCAAGATCTAGCCTAGAAACTAACAAGCAATGACCAAAAATAAACATGCGAGGATGAAAGCAAGTAGGCAGCAACAACATGTAACCAGGGGAAGATCAATAAATGGCACCAAGGAGAACAAAGACAATATAGATATACCTCGGGTGCACTGTGGCATCAGAAGGACGGTCTGTAGGGGACCGCACAACAAGATAGACGGTCTGGGGTGGACCGTATAATCCAAGGAGTGACAACAAAGTAACAGGAGAATCAGAAAATGATAGAATGAAAGAGATAGAAATCAGAAGCGTACCAGGATGGGCGGTTTATTGACTGTCGCATAAGCACTAGAACGGACCTGAAGCAACCGCGTTACAGTAATCCGGCCAACAATATAAAGGCAGAGGCGTACCTGAGCCAAGAAGATAGACGGTTGAAGGATAACCGCACAAAACATGAACGCTCTAAGCTAGACCGTCTATAGCAGCAGAGTCGCAGGAATCAAGACCCTGTCGAAGAGAAGGACGGTGACTTGATAGCCGCCCAAGACATGGAATGGCTCTGTACTAACCGTGCAACATCCAGAAGCAGAGGCTAGCAGAAAATCTGAAACCACTCCCAAAACACAGAACTAACAAAGCAAAGGGGAGTCAGCAAACCACCAACATGATGGGCACTAGGTGTCCCACCGTGATCGCCAAAAAATGGGCTGTTGATATGTTTTCTCTTCCCGTCCGTTTCTTCCAATGTCTTCCCAATGTCTATTCTACCATATCCAATATGAGAAAAGAATAAAGACAGAAGGAAAGGGATGAAACAAAACCTGTGATCGCCACCAAAGCGCCGAACGTGATGAACACGTCGTGCCTTGGAAAGAGGGAGAGACACTCACCTAGCCTGCAGCGCTGGGAAGATGAACGGTTCAGGGAGAACCGCCTAAGGCATGCATGGTCTTACGATAGACCGTTCAAGGACACTGCAGAAGATGCGGGATGAAGCGCTCCTGGAAGGTGAACGGCTCTGGCACGACCGCAGGAAGAAGAAGGACGGTCTAGTCTTCACTGCACGTCTCCTTGAACGGACTGTAGGGAACCGCTCAAGACCACCAAGCCAGAAGTCGCAGAGGGTCCAACCTCCACCCTCTCCAGCCGGCCAGAGGGGATGGGCCTCGTGCTAGGGTTTGCTGACCTGCAAAACGACGTAAAAACACAAAGAGAAAACCTAGATTAGAACTGAATGGTGTAGTAAATGCCAAAATAATGTCAAATGAACATGAATAAGTGGAAAAGGGGATACCTGGGGGATTTTAAACCCCTAGGGTGTCAAAAATGTAGGTGGGTGTGTGCATGTCAATGAAGATGAAGAAGAACGTGGGGAGAAAGTGATGGGGACATCACCTCCCATGCCCACGTTCACAGCTCGTCTCCGCGTCCCGGTTGCATCCGGCATGGTCTAGTCATTTAATTTTGAGTCCTATGTAATTTTTATTTGAGTCATTTGATGTATTTTCCATTTTATTTGAGTCATGTTCCTAGGTCTTGTGTTCATTTCCCTAAGTTTGAGTGTCATTAGGTTGTCTAGTTAGCTATTGGGCCCAACTCATTGGGCTTGGCCCAAGTGCAACCCCCTACCCCCTCGGTTATTTATCATTAAGTCTTTTGTCAGGGACTTATTGTAAAATGTGGGTTGCCTATATATAGGACCCCATTCCCCCCATTTCAACTTAATGAATCAATGACTGAAAAAACTTACCATTTTGAGAGTTTACACTTCTTATCTAGTGGAGAGATTCCATTTTTTGGGTGAGAAACCCTAGGGGAGAGATTCCCCACCCTTCCCTCTCTTAATCTCTCTTTTTCACTCCACTTTCTCTCTCCTCAACACCCAAATTCAAATTTTCTTCTCTCTCCTCCCTTCCCAACCACCTCCACTCCCCACCTACCCCATTTAAGCCTCTTCCCATTCCCCACAACCCTCATCAATACTCCACCCCTTCCCAAGACCCCCTCCACCAATCCTCTCCTCACCATCCAACCCCCAACTACCCCTCCCACTTTCCCAAGCACCCTTCCCACTACCCCAAGCACCCCTTCCCTTCCCCAACACAACCCCCCCATTCCCAAGATAAAAAATTAACCCCACCCTTAAACCTATTTTCAAATATCCTTTCCCTCTCTCCATTCCAACCAAATTCGCAGCCCCGACTACCACCATCTATTGGACCCTCTTCCAGACCTTATTCTCCACCTCCCACACCTTAGAAAACCCCCTCCAAGACTCCCTTACAACCAGGGGTCACTCCCACACTCATCTACCCCCTTCCCCTTCTTCTTTCTTGGTCATTGGAAGCTACTTCGAAGATGCAGTTTGCTGTCCAGAGGTTGCAGATGAACCAGCAACTTACAGCGGCCACCACGACTTCCTCTGGACGAGTTTGAAGACCCAAGAGCCATCCTCAGAAGCGTCTACCAGTTTCCTTCGCAACAGAAGTGGTTTCATCTTCTTCCGATCTCTGAGCCGTCCAGGAGGTCCATTCTCCCACAACTGCGTAGTTCTGCCTCGGCTGAGGACCTGAGCCAGATTAGAAGCTCTGCCACGACGAACTCCGATGGAATCAGTCCACGAGTTCTTCTTCAAAGTTCTTCATCGACCAGTCTACTTCCAGAATAAAGAAACATAACTTCATTCGGCGTTCTTGATCCAAAGTTCTCATTTTTCTCCCTCCGCTACGCAGATCTGCTACGCATAGTCTGCACCGACCAGTCACCATTGTTCTGCATCCCCTAGTCTTCTCTGACGTCGGTTAGCTTCCCTGTCAGTTTTGCTGCGAAGAGGACTCATCCACTATTCCAACGATTCTGACGGCGCTTGATTCCGAGGTCAGGAGCTGCCGGGGCATTCTCTGCAATCTGATATTAGAAGTCTGCAGCTGCCGGTCCGAGAATCTGAGGCTCTGTTCAAACCTCCATCCCAGCCAGCAGCGACTCCAAAAGAAATTAAAGAAATTCTGAGGCATTCCCGTCTCAGCTAAGAAGATTTCCCCACCGGTCTCGCCACCAGCAAAATTCCCGAACGGGCTCTACAGCAGCAACACCGACTATCTGTCCCTGTTCACAGACAGCAGGCAGATTCGGTGCCGTCACTTAGTCATCCCTCTTTACTCTAATTTCCCCGCCTCGCTTGGCCGGATGAAGGCCCCTCCCTGCGTGGAGGTATTATTGTTTGTAATCTCATTAACCCCCACCCCAAGATCCCCCTCCTGCGAGAGGTGTAGTGGTGTAACTTGTTTGGGCAGGTCAAGCTACCCCGACGCGGCGTGTGGGGATCCACTCGCCTCCCCGCTCGCCCTCGTCTCCGACCGGGACCGGTTTCTTCAAACCGGTCGAGTAAGTGCTCTATAACCTTGCTCTAATTCATGCTTGTTCTTTCAATATTAGTTCATAGTTCCGCTGGCCGTGAGAGTGAGAGCTCGATCCTCAAGCCCCGTTGCTTTGAGTGATCACCATGGGAAGAGAGAGTAACCCGGTGCCTTTGGCACTTTGTCGGCCCCATTGAATTGGGCATCCACAACCTTTGGGATTCAAATCTTGGCCTTGCTGGCCCTCTACCAGCAAGGGCCCAACCCCTCAACCTCACCTTGGCATTGCGAAGTTACCCCGGGCTTGGGTGAGCGACGAGAGAGCGGCGGCCCAAATTGGCCCGTTTTGATTGTGAATGTGCTTGTTTGCCTAAGTCTTAGGTTGTGTCACATCAATTGGTATCAGAGCAAGTCATTGACTTGTCTCTATCAAGTCAAGTCCTAGGGCATGCTTGCATTGGTGTCATCATCAATCCGACCCTTGCATTGATCCCCCCGATCATCATGGCCTCCTACTTAGCCTACTCGCCACCCATGGACTTCATCCTAGATAGGGATATTACCTTTGACGGATCACATTCTAGTGACTATCTTAGGTGGGAGGATACGATAGAAAAGTACTTCGAAAAGACTTGGGTATATGGACCGGCGTGAGTCCGAAAGGCCAAGGGACGACTTCGGGGTCAAGCCAAAAGTAAGTGGGAACACATAGAGGGCTTAAGGAGGGTTAGAAGACAAGAACCTATTCACTCATGGGAAGAGATGAAGGTAGAACTTAGAAAGATCTACATCCCTAAACATTCCCACCCCTCCTACTCAAGCACCCCTAACCCGAGGAGCACTACCACTCCTCCATCCCCACCCGGCCAACTTGAGACCGACCTTTGGTCTCCACCCCCACCAACCCCAACAAATCACCTCTCAACCATCATTACTACACTTCGCAATCAAGTCCTCTCCCTTAAGACCCAAATAAACCAAGCATCCACCTCTCCACAATTCCCCTTGGTCCACACCACTATCTCTCCATCTTCCCCTAAAAAGGGTACACCCCCCCCAATCAACCCAAACTGAACCAACCCACCTTCCACTTCCAACCCCGACCCTACCCCAACCTAAGCCACCACTACTTCCACTCCCAACCCAAGTTCGACCTCACTCACCACCCCAGGTGCACCATGCCCCAACCATCATCACCCCATCTCCAAAAGACCCTCCCATTCCCTTAAGAAAAGAGGCCACACCCACTCACATAGGAATAGTTGCTAGCCCAGACCCTCTCCCCACCCAATAGGAAACCCAAGTTCACACCAATGGTGAGGAAGAGCTTCAACCCTTTACCACTTCAAATTGTCCGAGTCTTCAAGAGCCACAAACCTTCACAAATGGCACCATAATCATAGATGGGCCCCTAGCTAGATGGCTAAAGGAGAAACCAATTCACCCCATCACGTCCAATGTCTACCCTCTCATGGAGCTAAACCTCCCCATAGTACCCTTCTCCACCTATCACACCACCATCCAATCATCCTACCAAGTGAAAACTTTAGGGGATCTTCTTAAGGGCCTAGCATGGCAAATTGAGTTCACTAGCATGTTGACCCCTATGGCCGAACAACCTAGGAGCCTTGGCCTCCTACACCTATGCATCGGGTCTATCACCTCGGTTTACACCATTGGTTGCTACACTAGCGACCTCCTTCTATTTCTCCCCACACCCGATGAGCCCGACCTTCTCCTCCAATTGGAGCTTTTTATATCGGGTAGAGAGCCAAGCCCTCCCCTCATGGCCAACCCACTCACCAAGAACATTGACCCAATTATCATTGAGAGGGATGACTTAGTACCTTTTGAGGACCTTGAGGACATGGAGCTCCTCCCCCTTAGTAACCCATTTTATGATCCCTATGATCCATTACAATGGGAGTCAAGGAACCCGGGTGACCCAACTACCTTAACCACCACCGACCTTTCCCTATCCCAACCCACCATATTTGACCCAATTCACCCCATCCTAGACTCGGGTTACACCTTGGGAGCCATGACCTTGGGCCACATATCCCTAGGTAATAAGGTTGTGCTCCACCCCATGATGACCACCTTCTTAGATCTATTCGATCCTTTCCAATGGGAGTTCAAAGGTTGTCCCACACCTATACACATGGAAGTCACCCTTGGGAAAAACATGCATGTGTCTAGGCTTACCACACCACTTGGCATGAATACTATGTTGGGTCCATTCATTCATATCACCCACATGTCAAGTAAAAAGTATGAGTGGTCCATGTTCGGATGTAATGGTCCACCTTCATTCATCATGGGTCTTAAGCATGTCAAAGGCATCTACGGATGTCCGGGTCCCCCGATATTTATCACCACTTTGCATGATAGGGCCACCTACGGGTGCCCCGGCCCACCTAGGCTGACCAAAGTCTACACTACATTATTACATGATAGGTCTACTTTTGGTTGCCCAGGTCCACCCATCACCCCTAGAATGTCTGCATTCACAACATTGCATAAAGAGATCCACAAGCACATTAGCAAGAAGAATGTGACTTATAAAAGGCGAGCCGACTCTCATCGACGTCACCAAGAATTCCATGAGGGTGACTTTGTGATGGTAAGGATGGAGAGGCTCTCCCCGGGAGCCATCTCCAAATTGAGGCCACGTGGGGCTGGTCCCTTCCAGGTCTTGAGGCGCATTGGTGCAAATGCCTATGAGTTAGATCTCCCCGAGGAATATGGGGTAAGTCCCACATTCAGTGTCACCGACCTAGTGCCATACAAGGGACCCACGGTGGTACCTAGTGAGGATATTGAGCCTATTCCCTCCATTGAGAGAGCACCCACCCGTGAGGAGAGTCCACCAGCCTGGAGAGCCCTGCGTGAGCGCATTGAACGAATATTGGATGAACAGGTCACTACCACCAGGAGCAAGGTATACGAGCGCTATCTCGGCAGGAGGATGGATTGGTCTCGTTCGGAAGACTTGAGGGCAGTACCACTTCTACACCCTCCAAGGAGGGAAGGACACTTACTCGACAGAGTCGAGTTCTCCGCACCCCGGGAGTATGATGGGGACATTACCTCTCATGCCCACGTTCACAGCTCGTCTCCGCGTCCCGGTTGCATCCGGCATGGTCTAGTCATTTAATTTTGAGTCCTATGTAATTTTTATTTGAGTCAATTGATGTATTTTCCTTTTTATTTGAGTCATGTTCCTAGGTCTTGTGTTCATTTCCCTAAGTTTGAGTGTCATTAGGTTGTCTAGTTAGCTATTGGGTCCAACTAATTGGGCTTGGCCCAAGTGCACCCCCTACCCCCTCGGTTATTTGTCATTAAGTCTTTTGTCAGGGACTTATTGTAAAATGTGGGTTGCCTATATATAGGACCCCATTCCCTCCATTTCAACTTAATGAATCAATGAATGAAAAAACTTGCCATTTTGAGAGTTTACACTTCTTATCTAGTGGAGAGATTCCATTTTTTGGGTGAGAAACCCTAGGGGAGAGATTCCCCACCCTTCCCTCTCTTAATCTCTCTTTTTCACTCCACTTTCTCTCTCCTCAACACCCAAATTCAAATTTTCTTCTCTCTCCTCCCTTCCCAACCACCTCCACTCCCCACCTACCCCATTTAAGCCTCTTCCCATTCCCCACAACCCTCATCAATACTCCACCCCTTCCCAAGACCCCCTCCACCAATCCTCTCCTCACCATCCAACCCCCAACTACCACTCCCACTTTCCCAAGCACCCTTCCCACTACCCCAAGCACCCCTTCCCTTCCCCAACACAACCCCCCCATTCCCAAGACAAAAAGTGAACCCCACCCTTAAACCTATTTTCGAATATCCTTTCCCTCTCTCCATTCCAACCAAATTCGCAGCCCCCACTACCACCATCTATTGGACCCTCTTCCAGACCTTATTCTCCACCTCCCACACCTTAGAACACCCCCTCCAAGACCCCCTTACAACCAGGGGTCACTCCCACACTCATCTACCCCCTTCCCCATCTTCTTTCTTGGTCATTGGAAGCTACTTCGAAGATGCAGTTTGCCGTCCAGAGGTTGCAGATGAACCAGCAACTTACAGCGGCCACCACGACTTCCTCTGGACGAGTTTGAAGACCCAAGAGCCATCCTCGGAAGCGTCTACCAGTTTCCTTCGTAACAGAAGTGGTTTCATCTTCTTCCGATCTCTGAGCCGTCCAGGAAGTCCATTCTCCCACAACTGCACAGTTCTGCCTCGGCTGAGGACCTGAGCCAGATTAGAAGCTCTGCCACGACGAACTCCGAAGGAATCAGTCCATGAGTTCTTCTTCAAAGTTCTTTATCGACCAGTCTACTTCCAGAATAAAGAAACATAACTTCATTCGGCGTTCGTGATTCAGAGTTCTCATTTTTCTCCCTCCGCTACGTAGATCTGCTACTCATAGTCTGCACCGACCAGTCACCATTGTTCTGCATCCCCTAGTCTTCTCCGACATCGGTTGGCTTCCCCGTCAGTTTTACTGCGAAGAGGACTCGTCCACGATTCCAAAGATTCTGACGGCGCTTGATTCCGAGGTCGGGAGCTGCCGGGGCATTCTCTGCAATCTGCTGTTAGAAGTCTACAGCTGCCGGTCCGAGAATCTGAGGCTCTGTTCAAACCTCCATCCCAGCCAGCAGCAACTCCAGAAGAAATTAAAGAAATTCTGAGGCATTCCCGTCTCAGCTACGAAGATTTCCCCACCGGTCTCGCCACCAACAAAATTCTTGAGCGGGTTCTACAGTAGCAACACCGACTATCTATCCCTATTCACAGACAGTAGGCAGATTCGGTGCCGTCACTTAGTCATCCCTCTTTACTCTAATTTCCCCGCCTCGCTTGGCCGGATGAAGGCCCCTCCCTGCGTGGAGGTATTATTGTTTGTAATCTCATTAACCCCCACCCCAAGATCCCCCTCCTGCGAGAGGTGTAGTGGTGTAACTTGTTTGGGCAGGTCAAGCTACCCCGACGCGGCGTGTGGGGATCCACTCGCCTCCCCGCTCGCCCTCGTCTCCGACCGGGACCGATTTCTTCAAACCGGTCGAGTAAGTGCTCTATAACCTTGCTCTAATTCATGCTTGTTCTTTCAATATTAGTTCATAGTTCCGCTGGCCGTGAGAGTGAGAGCTCGATCCTCAAGCCCCGTTGCTTTGAGTGATCACCGTGGGAAGAGAGAGTAACCCGGTGCCTTTGGCACTTTGTCGGCCCCATTGAATTGGGCATCCACAACCTTTGGGATTCAAATCTTGGCCTTGCTGGCCCTCTACCAGCAAGGGCCCAACCCCTCAACCTCACCTTGGCATTGCCAAGTTACCCCGGGCTTGGGTGAGCGACGAGAGAGCGGCGGCCCAAATTGGCCCATTTTGATTGTGAATGTGCTTGTTTGCCTAAGTCTTAGGTTGTGTCACATCAGAAAGTATGAAAGGTGATTCATGCAATGAAAAGTGGACAAAACTATCAAGCGCAAAAGACTCAAAAAACTGGACTACTCCCTAAACCGGAGGCTTGTATGGACGTGAAAAGCCTCCCTCCTTGGTGCTAGGTCGCTCAAAAATGCGGCAGGGCTTCGCCGTCGACCAAAATCTCCCCCTTTTCTACCCGGCCTTTAGGGTCTATTTATAGAGCACCTAAAGTCCTAGCTCGAAATTAGGGTTTTGAAGCGTTTTCAGGTCGAGATAATCAAAGGAAAATCGTAGATAAACAGATTATCTTTTATCCAGTCGAAACGGCACTCAAAATAGTTTATTATCCGCGGAGAAAATGACGGGAGAAGTCGGGGATAAAACCACGGATAAAGAGATAAAATATGTTGAAATCCAGGAATCGAACGGATGAACGGTCTTACGATAGACCGCTCAACTGGATGTGCGGTCACCTCATGGCAGTCCAACCCCGTCAGTGGAAATTCAAAATAATTCATAAATAATCCAAATTATCCATCGAACTGACCGAAACCATCGCCGTTGGACTCTCATAGATGAACGGCTCAGATGAGACCGTCCAAAGGTAGAGCGGCCAAGGACAAACCATTCTAGCCTTGTCGGTGATAAATAGATTAATTGGATAATTATTTGAGAAAACCCTCAAGCACAGGACTCTGAGAGATGGGCGGTCACAACCCGTCCGTCCATCAAGTTGAACGGCCAGAATAGGACCGCATAAATGCTTGTCGGCGGAAATTCAAAAAATTAACCAAAATATTCCAAAATAGATGGACGGTCCACAGTCAACCGCACATGGATTGAGCGCCCCGAGATGAATCGTACATGCACATGGGCGCTTGAAACTTATAGAAAAGCCCAATCAACCAAAACCAAGGCCCGTTAAGCCCTGAATCAACTTGGACCTAACCAAGGATGAAGGCTACCCATAAAACTAGCCCAAAGCATGCCTCAAAACAGCCCCAACGGGTGATGGACAACTCGAGGCATCAACAAATGGGAGTAAGAGGAACGACTCAACTTATCGGCATAAAACGGGTGTCAACAGTTGGTACACGGCCCTATTCTTGAACGGTGTCCCATTGTCGGACACGATGCGGCTGGGGGTACCAAACTGGTAAATGATGTTGTACCGGACGAATCTGGCAACCACCTCGCTGGTGACTTCCCGCAAAGGGAGAGCCTCCACCCAGCGAGAGAAATAATCAGTGGCGGCCAAGATGTATTTATGGCCCTTGGAAGATGGCGGGAAAGGCCCCGCGATGTCCATGCCCCACTCAGCAAAAGGCCAGGTGGGGGCTGTAGGACACAGTGGGTTAGGAGGTCTTCTGGGCACTGGGCCCAAAGCTTGGCACTGATGACATGTACGGGCGTATTGGACGCAATCCGCGTACATGGTTGGCTAGTAAAAGCCTTTGAGCTTGATGATGTGCTTCATTCGATCTCCGGCCTGGTGCGCGCTGCACAATCCGGAGTGGACTTCTTGCATGATGGCTCGAGCCTCCGTGGGAGAGACGAATCTCAGGAAAATTGACTTGTCCTTCTCATGGATGAGTCGGTACAGGGAGTCTCCAATCAACTCATACGAGGTTGCTCGGCGAAGTAGCTGGACCCTTTGAGCTCGGTCAGAAGGGAGCCATCCATTCTTGAGTTTTATGATCGACTGTCGCTAATCTTCTCCTTCTGGAGGAGTATTCTGGTCAAGGTCGTGGACCTCATAAATAGTGAGACCAGTGTTGTCTTCAAGTGAGGTTGGCATCAATCTTCTGTGTTTGACGACGATGTCGACCTCTCCCTGGGGTGGGAGTTTGATAGCCGCAGCCAATTTTGCCAAGGCGTCTACCTGGGCATTTTTGCTTCTAGGAACATGATCTATCTCAAAGAAATATAATTTCTAGGTTAATCTGTTGACGGCGATGTGGTACGGGACCAATTTCGGTTTTCGCATGTCATAGATGCCGAAGACCTGCCGAACTATTAGCTGTGAGTCCCCATAAGCTCTAAGGCATTTGATCCCCATGTGGAGAGCCATTTGGAGCCTAATGAGCAGAGGTTCATACTCAGCTTCATTATTGGTTAGGGATTTCATGAGGGCACAGGAGCTATACAAAACCCCGCCTTGAGGAGTCAGGAAAACAATGCCAGCACCTGCCGTGTTGGCTGGATCCTGGTTGCTCCGGGTAATCCCTCGGGAAGCGCCATCAAAGTAGAGCTCCCAACAGGGTACATTGGTTGTGAGAGCATTTTGCTGCCAATAATGCAAGACATCTCCGCTTTGTTCAACTGGTTGTTATGATTGAACAGCACTGGTTGCGAGAGCGCTTTGCTGCCAGTAATGCAAGACATCTCCGCTCTGTTCAACCGATGGTTGTGATTGAACAGCAAGGGACTCCCCGTCCAGGAGCTCCGAGCTAAAAGGCGAGTCGTCTGGCACTGGATAGGCTGCCAAGAATTCAGCCATACCTTGTCCCTTAATTACTTTTCTAGGGACATAAGTAATGTCATATTCCATCAACAGGAGAGCCCACCTTCCTAGTCTTCTTGAGAGGACAGGTTGTCGAAGGAGATACTTCAGAGGGTCGTGCTTGGTTATAAGCTCGACTCGATGGGACAAGAGGTAATGCTGAAGCTTCTTGACGGCGAACACCAATGCCAAGCCGACCTTCTCGAAAGGGGAATATCGATGCTCGACATCAATTAGCTTCCAGCTGAGGTAATAGAGGGGCTGCTCTTTACCTTCCTCATTGACTTGTGCCAAGAGAGCTAGGCATCCATGGCAGCAATATAGAGGATGAGGGGTTTGCCCTTAACTGGTGCCCCTAGAACTGGAGGAGTAAGGAGGCATTCCCTGATTTGCTCGAAAGCCGCCTGGCATTCTGAGTCCCACACAAACGGGGCGTCTTTCTTCATCACCTTGCCGAAAGGCGTGCATCGACAGGAGAGGTTAGAGATAAACCTTCGAATGTAGGTCAGCCTCCCTTGGAAGGACCTGAGCTTGGTGATATTGCTGGGAGGTGGAAGCTCCCAGATTGCTTTGATCTTGCTGGGGTCCACCTCAATTCCCCGGTATCGGATGATGAAGCCGAGAAACTTGCCACTGGATACGCCAAAGGTGCACTTCATGGGGTTCATCTTGAGCCCGTATTGCAGGAGACGCTCAAAGACTTGGCGTAAATCGCGCAAATGGTCTTCGTGTCTTTTAGTCTTGACGATGAGGTCGTCGACATAGCATTCAATGGTATTATGCAGCATCTCGTCGAATATTTTTGTCATGGCCCTTTGGTACGTAGCGCCGATGTTCTTCAAACCGAAGGGCATGCGCTTGTAGTTGAAAATCACTTTGGGGGATCTGAAGGTTGTGTGGCTCTTGTCTTTGAAGGACATCCGGATATGGTTATACTTGGATGACCCGTCCATAAAAGACAAGGCCTAATGTCCAGTGGTCATGTCTACCTTTGTTTCTGTGATTGGGACTGGGAAGTCATCCTTCGGACAAGCTTTGTTGAGGTCCCGAAAGTCGACGCAGACGCGGACTTGACCATTTTTCTTCTTGACTGGGACTATGTTGGCGAGCTAGATCGGGTAGATACACGACTCGATGAAATCGACCTCCGCCATTTTATTGACTTCGGTCGCGACCTAGAGCTCCAGCTCGTGGCGCATGTGCCGCTGCTACTGTTTGACTGGAGTGACTAAGGGAGAAATGACTAGTTCGTGCTCCGCCATAGAGGGGTCTAGCCCCGACATCTCCCTGTATGTACAAGTGAAGCAGTCTTTATACTCCAGCAGGTGTTGCTTGTAGTCCCGCCTCTCCGCCTCGGTGAGGAGAGCAGTGACGAATGTGGGCTGGGGGGCTTCATCTTCGCCCAGGTTGATTTCAACGAGCTCATCCACGGTCACTTGGCCGCCGTCCTCCAGCTCGGGAGGAGCGGGTTGGAAGTCGATGAAACCCTCATCATCGATGTTGACTTCATGCATTTCTTGATTCTCGAAGCCACTGCTTGACGCCGATGGGACTGGAGAGTGGTTGTCGCTGGGATCCACCAGGGATTTATCTGGGCCACCAGCTTTTGGCCAGTGGTTGTCAACCGGGGCTACTGAGGTCTCCCCGGGGTTTCCTGCTAGAGCTGACGATCCTTCACAGCTAGTATCAGAGATATTCCCCTCCTTAGGAGGGTTTATTGAACTGGGTTCTTCGGCCAGCTGAGAGACCGGAGCATCTTCTTCAGCCCCTTTATCTTGGTAGGGAGGCGAGGAGGGTTCCTCGACTGCTTGGACTGGGGTGCCAGCTTTGACGGGGATCCGGATTAGGATCTCTTCTTCCTTATCCATGGAGCTGTCGAATTTGGTTTTGACTTTAGCTTGGCCGTCGGCTGGTTGCGCCAAGCCTATGACGTTAACTGCATAGTGGACGTAAAAGTCTAGGACTTGGTCATAGCCAAGTCCTCTGGTATCCTTATAGAAGGACGTGGGTTGCCCTCGGACCTAAGAAGGGGTCCACAGTCAGTGAAATTATTCACGTCACGCAGAATCTTGCCATTGAGGGATGTGTTACTTTAGACACATTTCTTGAATATGCGGCGGCAGGTCGTCCAGCACCTGGACTACATCAGGGGTATCATCTGCTTGCCTAGACCAGCCGAAGTCATCCTCTGGTGGGGCTTAAGGGACCGTGTCTCCCTTATAGAAGAAAATGGGTTTGTCCCTGTTGGCCTTCCTCTTGTTTCTGCGTTATCGCTTGAAGGTGACAACAAATGTTGTCAACGGCTCAACGCTGTGTTCTTCGGAGGCACATGGGAACTGGATCGAGTCTGGGGGCAAGCATATACTCTAGCCAATAGCTCGACTAATGAGGTTGGCCTGAAAGTCAATTTTGTGCCTTTCAGGGTGATCTGGGGTTGACTTGGAGCTGAGGCATAGTCGATGAAGCTTGGCCTTCTCTTCGTCCACGGAGAAGATATCATCATCATCTTCCTCTGAGATCCAGTCGTTGCTCCTGCTCTTAATCATAGGGTATGGACTAATGCCCTTGAAGTAGAGCACAGCGTCGGCCAGGTTGCATTCTGCTGGTGTGAACGATGATAGGTCTGCAAAGACCGTGTGTTGCTCCCCGTCATTGGTATACTTGATGCATTGGTGGAGAGTTGATGGGACGACCCAATTTTCATGGAGCCAGGGTCTGCCCAGTAGCATCTTATAGGACGTGTTGGAGTCAATGATGTAGAACATCGCCTTGGAGGCGAAATCATCAAACACCATATCAACATCCACCTGGCCGAGGACATCCTTAGTGTTTTGGTTAAAGCTGAATATCTTGACCGCTTGAACCTTCTGGAGGTATGGGTTTAGATATAAAGTCTTGAATGTTTTGAGCTGCATGATGTTAACGGCAGCACCAGCGTCCACTAGGATTCGGTTCACATCATGCCCATTGGCCATTCCTTTCATGTAGAGAGGACGATTGTGGCATGGAGGGGATAGCAGCATGTCCTTCTCCGTGAAGGAGACGGTGGCTGTGAAGGGTTCATAGGCCGCTGTCTTCATTTTTGCGACATGCACCTCGTAAGCTTCTGGTTCCTGGAGTATTTTGATGAGAGTTTCTCTCAGCTCTTTACTCCAAGCGATGGCTTCCCAGATTGTAATGCTAGCAGGGAAGCGCTTCATCTGGTGGAGGACCTTTCGGTCGGCTTGGGCTCGAGCATCCTCCAAGGAGGGTAGTATGCCGGGCTAGGCTTTCTACGAGCTGTCGTGTCGCTCCCCATTGGGAAGTTGCACAGCCTTGCCTTTATTGTTGGGATTAGGCTGACCCTGATCGCCGGTGGACTCCTGGAACATGGGTGCCAAGGATGGCTCTTCTACGGGTAACTAGCGGGCTGGCCCATCCTTACTAGACGATACCGCTTGTTCCGTAGAAGGAGCCTGAGTTGGTGCAGAGATCGGGAGGCCGACGGTGTTGCATCCCTACGGTTTTGATGATGTCTCACACTATAAATCAATTTGTTTTTATCTCTAGATCAATTTGCTCTTATACGGTGCATTTCCTTGTTTCAAAGCATGAAGGGGATCTGTGCTAATAGCATGATTTAGGTCCGTGCATTTCAGGTTATTTGTTCTTTTACTTAATGCATATTGAGTCAGTGCTAGTTCTGCATCTTTCACATAAAGTACTTGCCTCCGTGCAAGTCCTTGTTCATACACAGGTTTTATTGTTCATAATTTTATCTTTGTACATTTCTCGAGGTCGTGAGCATTAAGGTCTGTGCATATCATGTCTATGCATCTCACCTCTCGAGGTCGGTGAAATTCCTGACCAGAATGCATTGGTTAGGTAGGTCATTCCTTCATCTCGGTGCAAGCTTTGTCTTGTACTTCTCATTGCCATCTCGGTGCAGTTCCTGCTTGGACTGCATATCCCGACTCGGTGCATGGCTTGCTTAAAACAACTCATGATCGGTGCATAGTGTAGACACGCCAAAATTGACGCTATGTTGATCATATCTCATGTCACTATGTTGACGCCCCAAAGTGAACTTCAATACATTCATAATATGAAGTTTTTCTATTTTTGTGATTTTTTTGGTTTGTTCTTGCATTTTTGTGATTCGCGACCTGAAGAGGGGCATTATTTTAAAAGCGACCTTATCTAGGGCGTGTTCAAAATAAAGGATGACCAAATTTCAGGGCGTCAATTCCTGGTATTATCCGGTTTCAAAATAAATTCTAATTACTAATTGGCGTCCTTCCTCAGGGCGTGTTTTCAAGTAACGCCTTTATCTCAGGCGTTTTCTCATAATTTTCAAATAAAGAAAGTTTTATTTCCAAATTTAAATCCAAGAAGTGACGCCCTTGACCAGGTCGTGCTATGGAGTAACGTCTTAAGGTAGGTCGTCAATTCAAATTTGACGCCCTTCTGAAGGTCGCATTTTTTGTTTCAGTGTCCTGTTTTGGTGTGCCTTTCCTGAATAGTTCCCTGCCTTCTTTGGTCACCTTGCTCGATCAGGGAACTAGAGTCCTGCCTTTGATAAACATTGCCCGTCCTTATCTTCCTAAATCTGTGATTATCTTTGGTTTAAACCCTATATAAGCATGCTCTGGTCGATCTTGATAGAGGTTATCGAGGTCAGAGATTATACATACGGAGGCTCTCTTCATCTTCTTCCCGTGCGATCCTTTAGAGCTCTCTGCTTCCTCTTCTTCCTGCCAGCAGCATCAACCCCGGTTCCCCTCTACTGTCGTCAGGGACAGCAGGGGTCCTTGCTTATCTATTTGTGCTTTTTCCATCGGTCATCATCCACTGTTTCCTATTCTTGCATTAGTATCATATTTCTCCTTTCCCCAACTCTTTAGGGGTTTTAAAAACAAAAAAAAAGAGGTGTGCATGTTGTGTTCTCTTTCATCGTCATATCATCTATTTGGGATTGATACTGCATTCACTCTTGGCTGATCCATCTTTTCTATTTGTTTGTTCTTTTTTTTGCAAGGGTAATCAATAAGGAAAACCCCCTTCATCGGTCGACCGATAGAAGGAGGAGGAAGGAATTCACAATCCATCCCGCATCCCACTTATCACCAGGTATTCACGATCATCTATTTTTATTATTGAGGTAACCCCTCTGGCGATCACTCTCCTTTATAGCACCACGTGCTTTCTTTTGTCTTTATTATCATCTCTCCATCATTTTACATATCACATACGAGGAGTTTGTTCCGTATGTGTGGATTTATCACGATCTACAAATTGGCGATCACGGTGGGACTTCCACTGTTTTTCTTTTGATTACCATCTCCTATCGGCATCCACGCGTGCCCTTTCCCCTTTGGCACCCACGTGTGCCCTTTCCCCTTTGGCACCCACGTGTGCCCTTTCCCCTCGGTACCCACGGTACCCCTCCTTTTGTGCCCCACGGGCACCCTCCACCGTGCACACTGCACACTCTCGGGATCAGCCAGTTTGTGATCTTAATTAACGCCTCATCCGGAGGCGCGTTTTAATTTAACGCCTTCATCCAGGGCGTCTGATTTTTGTTTAACGTCTTCTGATAAGGCGTGCTTCATCATATCCCCTACTTTTATTACGCTGTTTGTGGATTCACGCCCTGCCCAAGGGCGTCTCTTTATTGCTTAGCGCTTCACATCAAGGCGCGTTTCCAGATTTGACGCCCTCTGCCGAAGGCGTCCTTATCACATATAGGGCCTCACACCAAGGCACGTTTTCTCCATTGCCTGTGGGATCCCCAGGGATTCACGACAGTCTCACTGTCGTCTTTTTTGTTGATAGCGACCGTGGCTAGGTCGTCTCTTTCCTGTGATTTTATAGAACCCTGCTGTCTTTGCTTATTCATGATGCATTGATTCTTATATTGATTATTTGGCTATATTGGTGTGATCTGCATATCTTGGCTTGCATCTTGTGGCATTTGGTTGAGAGACCTCCTCTCTCTACACTAGGATTCCACACACCTCTCTTGGAATCGGGACAACCCTCCATTGAGCATTCCGTCTCTTTGGACCGGAAATCCCTTTTCCAAGACCTCCGTAAGTCCCCGCACCCATGGATTCCCTCACGGACGCCGGGCTGGTTGTACCCTTGAAGTACCCGGAGTATAGAGAACCCATCGTTGGTGAAGAGAGAGAAAGAACCTAGTTGACCCGGAAGTCACACTTGGATCCAAACTAGGTTTCACTTTGCAAAAGGAGTGAATTATCCTGCAAATTAATCCACTCTAATCTCAAGCATAACATTAAAATCTTACGTCCATCTCAACTTGATTGCATAAATTTGGTTGGGTTGATTTGATTAAAGTTTGCTTGGATTGAGTGCTTTTGTGTCATAACCCCTTTTATAAAGCTTTCTCTCTTCTTAAACATGAAACTCCGTCCAGGTAAAATCATCAACATGGAAGGCTACGGGTATTCTTATGATGATGAGGATGAGAATGTTTTTGGTCAATATGAAATCCCCTTCCAAGATTCCATTTATCATGAGGGAAATTACCCTCCTCCTCAGTCTCATTACCCTCAGGTTCATGTGGTTGATACCACTCCTCAAGAGGTTGTGCCCTCTTCTCAGACTTTACCCTCTAACACTTCGGGGAACCCTTCCCCATCCTTCAATGTCACAGATTTAATTAATGCTCTATCTCAGTTAGATGATTCCCAACAGCAGGCAGTTCAGGCCGCTTTGAAAGAGAAGTATGTTCCCTCTTCATCCTCTAATCCCCCTCCGGCCGAGAGTGGCCATCACCTCATTAATGACTAGGCGGTCTTGCACAAACCCCCCTCTCGTCCACCAACGCTCGGTGCGGCCATGCCGGCCCAACATGCGAGTTACTCAGCGGTTAGGCCTCAGTCTCTCCAACCTCCCCGAATCCTACGGACGCCTATACCGCATTCTTTCATTCAAAATCCGGCCCCAGTCGAGTCCGACACCAATGTTCTACTGCTTCAGAAGTTGGCCAGCATGGAAGAGCAACTGAAGAAGGTCACTGCGGCCAAGAATGCCCCAGAGATCTCGCTCCCTACCCTGCCAGTTTTTCACTTGCCGCCATCTGAGATGCCGAACTTCCGGCGATATAATGGCACTGGCAATCCTTTTATTCATCTGAAGGATTTTATGTACGAGACCTCTTTCTGGCAAGACAACAAGGTCTCTCTGGCCTATTTATTCAGGAGATCTTTAGAGGGGCCAGCCCTTGAATGGTTCTATTCGTTGGATCCTGCTGATGCCAGCGACTTTGATATTGTTCAGAAGAAGTTCCTGTAGAAGTATAGGGACCGGGTCGGACCCTCCCTCTCAGTCACAGATTTGGTTGCAGAAAAAATGAAGCCCGAGGAGGACTTCATCATATTTGCTGATAGGTGGCGTTCAATGGCCGAGAAGTTGAAAGACACTTTGGCGGAACAAGAACAAGTTAAGATGATAATTTCCAATGCAACTCCTCAGTTCCGGCACATACTGGCCATGAACAGATTAACCACCATGGAGGAGCTCTATGAGAGAGCTCGTTATATTCAGACACAGATGAAGGATTCGCCCATCATGGGCATGTTTGAGCCGAAGCCACGGCTATTTAAGAAAAGTACAAATGTCAACAACAGCGGGCCCACGACTGAGGGCACAATTGCAAACGAGCAGGTTGGCATCGTTGGCCACCCCCACCATCAATCTAACCCACGGCCTAACCCACCTCCACCACAAAACCCCCATTTCAACTCCACTCCACAACACCAATTCGCACCCCAACATTCTTTTGCTCCACCGTAAAACCAAGCGCCCCGCGCTGACCCTCCAGCTCCGCAACAATACCACCAGGTACCACCACCTACCAACTATGGCCAACAATAACAACGGAGACCACCACTTGGCCCCAAGAGAGCCCACTACCCTCCACTACCAGAAAGTCTCCCGGATATTTTCAACGCCTTAATGGCCGCCAACTTGCTCATGTTACCAAGGGAAAGAACAGCGTGGCCCGCTAATGTTGACACATCCCGTTACTGCGCTTTCCATCGCGCACCTGGTCATAACCTTGATCGTTGCTTCCACTTCAGAGATTATATTTATGATCTAAATGACCAGGGCGGCATCAACTGGGATGAGATGAGGCAGTTTATTGCCACCATGAAAGAAAGAAGGCCTCATTGGCAGCAACAGGCTCAGCAGCCACAGCAACCAGCTCCACAGCAGCAACAACAAGTTCCAGCGCCTCAGCAGGATATGGGGATTGTCCACAATCCACTGCCGGAGCACCCGCCAAACCAGCACGTAAACCCTGTCACGTCTCTCCCTGAGGTGGAAAGAGGGCAGAGATGGCATGAAGAAAACGCCTCTGTCGGGGCATTTAATCACAATCAAAATCAACCTCCGCGCCTCTTGCGCACCCTTTCGTCTTCTTCTACCCCCCAATTGAGCCGATCCCTTCTGCGCCAGCCGATCACTTTTTATGAGCATGAGCTGGCACCAATTTCAGCAAGAAAATACGCTCTATGCATCACAGTTGATATCAATAAGGTGGCTATCAAGCAATGTCTGGTAGACACTGGGGCATCCATCAATGTCTTGCCCCCTAGCACCCTGAAGTTGTGTGGCATTCCGAAAAACCAAATTCGGCTGTCCACCATAACGGTTACGGCATATGATAACACAAAGAAGCCTCCTCTAGGCATGATTACTTTAAAAGTAAGTTTGGGTCCAGCAACAATCACAGCTGATTTTCATATTTTGGACATGGATCCAACATTTAATGGCATTCTTGGCCGTCCCTACATCCAGCAGCTTGATGCAGTGCCCTCCACAAATCATCAATGCCTCAAGTTTCCACACAAGGGCCGCATTATTAAAGTCACCAGTATGCCAATTTTGCCGGAGGAGGATATTCATGTGGCTTCATTGGTTCCTTCTATTTGGCCTGCCAATAAGCCATTGTTATCTGTATTCGACGTCCCTCGCCCACAGTCGATGCCATCCGAGACTATCACAACGGTTGCTATGACGCCCCTGCCTTCCAAGGGGAAGAAGAAGAAAACGGTGATGAACACCCATGGCTGGAACATTTTAATAAAAATGGGGTATCAAAATGGCAAAGGTCTGGGTGCCAATTGTCAAGGCAGGATTAGGCCTATAAAGCCTCAGAAATTGATTGCAAGAGGGGGTTTGGGCTACAAAGGGCCAGGCAAAAATGAAGATGAACCGTGGGCAGTTATGACATCTACATTGAAGACAGATTGCCAGCCGCTTACCTGGACATTGCAAACACATTTTGTCACGGGTGGCTTTCAGAATAGTGAGCAAACTACAATAATCACTTCCATACTAGACTGTCAGGATGTTCATGCTAGACAGTTTGCTCGTCACATAGCCCCGTTAGCCACATACAAAGCCCTGGAGTCCTTAAGGCCTGACAAAAGAAGGAAAATGGATGATCCGGAATGTGACTGGTACAGGTGGTTTGATATGAATGATATCACTATTTCCTTGAGCTGCCTCTTTATGCCGACTGATCCGGAATGGCCTCCACTAATACATAAATTGATTGAAATGCCGGCTGTAATTACAGATAAGAGGTAGTTGCTGAATGACTACACTGATACTGGAGAGCCAGATATTTCGTTTGAGGAAGGTTTCACTGTGGACAGGCTGTGGGTCGGCCTCTTTTCCCTCACTTCCAAGCATCCGTCTCTTCTTGCTTCCTTACATTCCCACTGGATTGGTCGTGTGCCGAGACCGCCACCGATTATGATCAATTTCTCTCCAAGTTCAATCCAAGTTTCTCTCCCCATTCCTCCTTTGCTCCTCGAGCAATTCTCCAGACTCTCCATTATGCCCCCGCGTGGGCCATCACTGATTCAATCTTTCTCCAAACTTTCAATCTCCACTCCTCCTGCTATTCTCCCTTCACATTGCTTTGTTCTAGAAAAAGAAAATAAAAATGAAGATAAAAACAAAAATGAAAAAAAAAACGCCAAAATTCCAATTTTCCAATCCTCCATCTCTATTGAGGAGACCTCCTATTTTTCTCCCGAGTGTGTCTCGACCCAGGGGCCACTCCTTCAAGATTCATTGATAAACCTCTTTTCCCCCTCTGGTGAGGGGTCTTCATCTGTACCTCCCTCTGTATCCACTTTTTCACCTCCTTCTTTTTCTTCTTATGATCAAGCTAGTTGCTCCTCCTCTTCTTCTAATAAAATTCATGGGGTAGATTCTCATAAGAAATCCAAGGGTAGGCAGATTCCGCGTAGATTTCTGTTGGAGCTAGCCAAAAGGTGCCAGGCTTGTTTAGCCCTTCCTGAATTCGTGGAGAATCCGATTATCCTGCCAGAGTCGGAATATGAGGATACTGTTGTTTCTTATGAGGGTTTGGGTGTCTACGAGATTATGAATGATGAAGACCCTATTGAAGAGGGGGATGAAAGTTATGAGGAATATGAGGACGAGGCTGATGCCTTTGCCTGTGGCATGAGAAGATTTGATGAACCATCAGCCTCTGTAGAGGAGCCTACCAAAGAAGTTAATTTGGGTACCGAGGAAGACCCTAGGATCGTCCTCATTAGCAAAAATTTGCCGCCCTCCGAAGGGGAGGCGTTTATTTTGGTACTTCAAGAATACAAGGACACGTTTACGTGGAGTTATGAGGATATGCCTGGATTAGACCCTGCGCTCGTTGAACATCGGCTTACACTTAAGCCAGGGTCTGTCCCGGTCAAACAACGGTTGAGACGTTTCCACCCTAATATGGCTTTGAAGATGAAAGAAGAGGTCGACAAACTCTATAAGACTAGATTTGTCAGAGTTGTCCTCTATCCTAACTGGGTGGCTAACATCGTCCCGGTCATGAAGAAAGATGGAAAGGTTCGGATTTGTATAGACTTCCCGGACCTCAACCGGGCGTGTCCTAAAGATGACTTCCCCCTCCCTCATATTGATGTTCTAATCGATAATACGGTAGGATTTGAGACTCTCTCTTTCATGGATGGCTTTTCAGGTTACAATCAGATTCGTCTGGCTGAAGAAGATCAAGAGAAAACATCATTCACTACACCATGGGGCACATACTGCTATGTGGTCATGCCTTTTGGACTCAAGAATGCTGGAGCCACCTATCAGAGGGCTATGATGGTGATTTTTCATGATATGATTCACATTTTTATTGAGGTGTATGTGGATGACCTGGTTGTAAAATCAAGGACAAGGATTGAGCATCCTGGGGTTCTAGATAAGGTCTTGCAAAGATCACGAGAGTATCAGTTTAAGATGAACCCCAAGAAGTGTGTATTTGGCGTTTCATCAGGAAAGTTACTTGGATTTATTGTTAGCAAGAGGGGAATTGAAGTTGATCCCAACAAGGCGATGGCCATTAGAGATATGCCTCCTCCCAAGAATTTGAAGGAAGTGCGAGGACTAATCGGGAGGTTACAATTTATCCGCCGCTTTGTCTCCCAGCACTCACAACGATGCAGGCCGTTTTACGAGCTCACTAAGCCGGGAGTCAAGTTTAATTGGGATGACAAGTGTCAGGCAGCCTTTGACGGATTAAAGGATTATTTGGCCAATCCTCCTGTCCTGAGGCCGCCAATTCCAGGCAAACCACTCATTCTCTATGTCTCAGTCCTGGATGACTCTGTAGGTGCTGTCCTAGCTCAAGTGGACGAGGAAAGTAAGGAGAGGGCAGCATACTATTTGTCTAAACTTCTTAAACCTTGTGAGCAGAGGTACTCAGCTATGGAGAAGACTTGCGCTGCTTTGGTCTGGGTAGTCCAGAAATTAAAACACTATTTCTTAGCTCACGAGGTTCACCTCATTGCACGCATGAATCCAATCAAATTCCTTCTTGAAAAATATGTCCTCAATGATCGATTAGCACGCTGGCAAAGCTTCCCCTCCCAGTTTGACATCACTTACATTCAACAGAAAGCTATCAAAGGCTACGCCATTGCCGAACACCTTGTTCATCACCCTCTTCCCCGCTTTGATCCTGTCAATTCGGAGTTTCCAGATGAAGAGCTGCTGTCCATTAATCAACCCCAGGATCCTATGTGGACGTTACATTTCGATGGAGCTCTAAATTCCCAAGGAAGAGGGATCTGCATGGTTCTTTTAACACCAGAAGGGGTCACCATCCCATTTGCTGCTCGACTCACTTTCCCTGTCACCAATAATATAGCTGAGTATGAGGCTCTTTTGGCCGGTCTTCAAACCACCCATCAATATGGTGTCACCCATTTGAGGATTGTTGGTGATAGTCAGCTTATTCTGCGCCAGGTGCTCGTCAAGTGCCGCACTATCAATCCCAAGCTCAAACCCTACCAGGAACTTGCTTCAGCTTATGCCAAGCTCTTCACCAAGTTGATCTTCGTTCATGTCCCTCGTAGCCAAAACATCTTAGCTGACGCTCTCGCCTCTTTAGCTTCTGCTTTAGTCTTCCCTCCTGAGCGTGATTTTCATGTTCCTCTGATTCATCAGCGCGACACTCCAGCTATTAAGGATCGTGCGTTTCTCGATGTTAAGGACAGGGTGCTCGAGAAGGACAGACACAAGGAAGCTCTTAAAGGCAAAGAAGTCATGTTGTTAGATTGGCAAGAGGAATTGGCTGACGAAGAAAAACCTTGGTATTATGAGATTGCCAGATATTGCAATAATCAGTCCTATCCTGAAGAAGCCACTGTGGAGGAAAAGAAAGTAATCAGAAGAGTGGCTCAGCGTTATGTCTTGGTTGGAGGTGTGCTCTACAGGAGAGGGCTCACCGGTGTTTTATTAAGATGCCTCGACGATGATGAATCATGGAAAGTTGTGGAAGAGGCGCATTCTGGGGTGTGTGGTGGTCATGTGAACAGCCAGATGCTAGCTAAGAAGATCCTTAGGCTAGGGTTCTATTGGCCAACTCTAGAAGAGGATTGTTCTATCTATGTTCGAAGGTGTGTTAAGTGCCAACTGCACGCCGACAAAATTCATTCTCCTGCTTCTTCACTCCATCCTATGTCCTCCCCATGGCCCTTCTCCATGTGGGCTTTTGATATCATTGGGCCTCTTGGTGACTCGAACCTCCTCACGAAACAAAAGTCGTTCATCCTCATGGAAATGGAGTACTTCACCAAGTGGGCGGAAGCGGAAGCTTACGTGGAGATTAAAGCATCAACTGTCTGCAAATTCATAATGAAGAACATCATCACGAGGTTAGGCATCCCGAGTACCATCGTCACCGACAATGGACCTCAATTCATCTCTCAAGAGCTCAAGGATCTCTGCAACAGGTATAACATTGCATTGCATCATTCTTCTCCCTGATATCCGCAGGGCAATGGCCAAGCAGAGGCAACTAATAAAACTTTGATCAAAATTGTTAAAAAGACATGTGAGGCTAATAAATTTTCGGATTGGCCAGACAAGCTAGTTGAAGCTCTCTGGGCCTATCGCACTTCCATTCGTACCCCCACTGGGCAAACCCCTTTCGCCCTTACTTATGGAATGGAGGCGGTAGTCCCTTACGAGATTCTCATTCCCTCTCTGCGAGTACAATTTGACAAGGAACTCTCTATTGATGAGCGTCGTGATTCACTCCTTGCTCAATTGGAACTCCTAGATGAGAAGCGTTTGGTCGCCGCTGAGCATGCGCGTATTTATCAAAACAGGCTCTCGCGTTTTTATCAAAAGAAAGTGATTGAGAGAAAATTCAAAGTCGGTGAGATGGTAATTAAAAGAATTTTTGTAAAACCCGGTGGGCATCGCTCAAAACTCCAACCCAATTGGGAAGGACCGTTTGTTATAAAAGACGTTTTTCCTAGCAATGCTTATAAACTGATTAATGCTGAAGGAGAAGAGTTAACTCACCCTTGGAATGGTTTGTATCTTAAGAAATACTACCCTTGATTCAAAAATCCAAAAATATATATATATATAATATTTTCAAAATCCAAAAAAAATAAAAATTGATTCAAAAATCCAAAACAAAGTGGAATATTTCCATATATATATATATATATATATATATATATATATAAGTTCCAAAAAGCAAATAAAAAAAATAAATAGAAATTCTTCAAAACCAAAAGAGATCAAGACAAAAATTGGTGCCATGGCACACGAAGGATCAAGGTCCGAAAGGTCAAAATTCAGAATTCATTTATCAGTCTTGTTAACCTAAAATTGGGTTGACACCCGCACACACTACACGCTTTATTCTTGAACTCAAGCAGTGCAAAATCCGATGGGAAGTCAAAAACCTGACTAAAGGTGAAAGACAATACCCGTTCTTTTCTTCTTCGGCCCATAAGGGAGGAAGGGAGACCTCGGGGTCGACCCGCCAAGCCTATCCGCCGCCCTAGTAGGTGGAAGTCAGGGCCCAAAAGGGAGCAAATGCCACAAAAGCCCAAGTACAATTAGGTTGTTCATCAATGCAAGTCAATTTCAAAGTGAAAGTCAAATGGTGAAAAGAAAAGCATGTCAAGAGGGCAAAGTCCCCGCAAGGAAAACCTTGGGCGTATGCGTGCAATATAAAAGAGGTAAAAAGGCAACAAAATTTCTCTACGCCAAAGACCAAACCGCAACAGGCATAGGGTAGGGGAGGTAACTTTACCTCGAGCATCTCAGAATCCCTTATGGGCTTCCCTTATATATTCTTCCATCCTTTCTATGTGGTAAGTCATGAACTGGCAGGATGGTCAAGACGGACTTAGGAAATTGCACTGTACGAAATCTCGAATACAAGTCAACTATGATCACGTCGACTCCCTTTTAATTACTCAAGAAAGGTTAATGAATTTTAGATGGTGACCGTGTAGGACCCGTGGTCTTGATAGCCTTGTCAACCCATTTTTGCAGAATAATTCAATTAACGCCATTGGCTAAGGCGCTTTTTATAGAATTAACGTCCTTGATAAGGTCGTCTCTTTCCGAATAACGTCCCCGAGCAGGTCGTTACTTTCTCAAAAATCAGATTCCCTTTTCAAATTCACGCCGTCTTCTAGGGCGTCTTTATGCAAACCACAACCTACTCTAAGGCACGTTTTTCAGAAAAATAACAAAAAAAATATAAATGAGTGAAAAAAATGCATTCTCCAAGCATGCTTGCATTTCTGCATGGGCATCTTTATTTATGGTTTGCATATGCGTGCCTGCATGATGCATCTCCCCGTTATCAGTTATTTCATTTACCTTATTTGATTAAAGGCTTGGCCCTTGACCCGTCATTAAGGTCAAAATATTGATACCCCTTGCTTATTGAGCAAGGGGCCAAGTTGAATAGATGAATTAACCTGTTTGTTCAAAGTGTGGATTACAGTTGCAGGAACAGGGCAAAGCAAAGCAAAAATGAAGAACGTGGAAAGAGAAAAGTACACAAACACAAGTCCACAAACACACAAAGTGCTCAGGTAAACAAAAACTCAAATCTCATATATATATATATCTCATGTACAGGTGTGAAGGTGGAGGGGTACAAGTAAGTCTCTCAGCTCTCGCCTCCACCCTCCTCTCTCCTGCTCTCAACCTCACCCTCGGCATCCCGAGGTGGTGCTGGTGGGGGGGCATGGAGCCCCGTGAAGCCGCTGGACCTCGAGCCTAGTCCCATGTCTCACTCCTCGGTCGAAAAGAGGAGCCCGCCATGTAAGAGGAGCCGCCCAAGCTGAACCCCGCCGCTCGCGCCTGCTCCCGGCCTCGCTGCAGATGCTCCTACGACACTCGAAGCCGCTCCTGAGAAAGGACTAGCTGAGTCCTCATGTCCGCCAGCTCCTCGTGCTCACGAGCACGCTCCTCGTGCTCACGGGCCCGCTCCCTCCTCTCCAGCTCGAGGGCGACCCGTAACTCTGCCACATCCTGAGGCAGCTCCTCTCGACGCCTCAGGGACCTCTCTAGCTCTAAGATCCGCTGATCGCGGATCGCCAACTCGGTACGTACCGCCTGAAGCTGAGTAGCCTACAAACAGGTAAACAAATCATCAATTCCACAATTAAGGCAATGATTCAGTAATCTAGCAATTCAAGCAACACATGATTGAACCACTCACCTGTGTGCTCGTCGCACGGAAGCCCTCATCAACGCAAGCAAGCGCGGCTCGGAGCTCCTTAGTCTGCAAAACAACTTCATCAGTACACAATGCTGTATAATCAATATTTGAATGAGGTTTGAGTTTAGAATTTACCCGTGAGGCGAGGTCGCGCTCTGCAGCCTCTGCCCGTGTGACCGCTCCAGCTAGCTGCTCTGCCAGTGCAGTCACCTCTGCACTGGGTCCCCTTGAGCTGGAGGCCTCTCCCGTATCTCTCCCTGCTGCTCCCTGCTGGGCATGCTGCATTCATTGAAATCGTCAGTGGCTAATCATCAATAATTTAACAAAAATTCCTTTGCATATAGAAATAATTGAAACACTCACCAGGGTCTCGAGGTCGGCCCGTGTGGCGGCCAGCTGGTCCTCCAGGCTGTGTAGATGGGCCTGGGCATCCATCGCCGCTATGTCCCGTGCATCTTGCATTCATTTCATTTTAGTCACATAATAGAAACACAAGCATTTGCATTTAATTTAGAAATAAGTGCATTCATACATACCCCTAAGACCCTCATCTGGGGTCGTCCGGCGTAAACCTCCCAGTAGCGTCGGAGGTACTCGGAACTGTCAATCGCCCGAGAGGTGACTCTGGTCCCGCCTCGCTGCCAGTCGGCGTACTGCTCCTCGAACCGTACCCTCCAGTCGGTCGCCTTTGTACGACCGCGTGTCTTCTTCCCGATGCCGCGTGGCTCGCCGACCTCTACCCACTCCTGGTGAAGGCCCAGGGTCCTCATCACCAACCTAAGCCGTAACGGCTCGATCTCGCTCAAGCAGTGAACCCAAAGCTCGCGCTCAAAGCGAGGACGGCCCGCTACGACCCACAGCTGGCCCTCGTCTGTCATCCCCTCATAGGGTCTCCATCGCACCTGCATTCATCAGCATTTCATCATCATCATAATAAATTCAAATAAATGCACAAAAAAATGCATTCATACATACCAGCGAGGGAGGAAAGTCACGGAACTCTCTCCGTAGAACCCACAGCTTGTAGCCGAGTGGGGCCCCGAAGACCACCGGCAGCCAGCGCCGCGCTAGAGGAAAAGCTCCCTCACCTCCGGGCCGTGGGTCGACGCGCCCCATCGGCATGTATAGATGGCTCCAGACCTGCATCCGTACATTGCATTAGTAAGGCATTCATACGCATAATAAAAAAAAAAGAAAAAAGAAGAAAAATGCATACCTGAAGGAAAGGTGAGAAGCCACTGACGGTCGTCTCTCGACCTGTCCCGGTGGACAGGTCAGCCATCAGACGCGCCAGTAGTGCCGCTCCCCAGGCGTAGCTGCCGACTGCCTCCAAGTCCTCGAGTATGCCCAGGAATCGGCAGTTGATGACGTCTCCTTTCGTCCCCAGCAATAGCCTCCCGAGTAGCAACAGTAGAAACCTCCTCAAGTCCCGGTCCGCTCTCTCTCTGTCAGCTGGATCCTGGCAGTAGACCGCCCTAGCCCCATCGATCAACCTTTGTGAGAACTGCTCTAGGGTCTCCCCTGATCTATGCCTAGCATTCCCTAAGCCCATCACCGTAGTCAGATCGGTGTGGAAGATAGTCCTACACTCGCTGGGTGTCTCGTAAACCATCTCTAGCCCTAGCAGTCTCTGGGCGAACTCAGTGTAGTCAGGGTAGGTGATCCCACTCACAGCCTCTCCGTCTACCCTGAACCCTGTAATCCTGGCTACATCCTCCAGGGTAGGGACCATATGCCCCCAGGGCATCAGGAATGCCCGGCTAGTCCCGTCCCATCTCTCCCTCAGAACCTGGATAAGTGGTAGGTCTGGTCTAACTGGCTCTATGGATAGGAAGGCCTTGGTCACCCGTTCGATCTCCTCTTCTTCTTTAGCTCGATCCGCTCTCTTGTACACCCATGAGGAAGGCTTTAGAAGATTAATTCCTTTAGTGACCTTGATTTGATTCACTAAGTTTGGGCTAGGTATCAATGTGGTTAATAGCTCGTGAGAAGAAATTAGTTTTGGCATGTTGGCCATCTTCTCTTCATCCCCTTGCTTCATTCCTTTTAAACCTAAGATCATCTCCAATTCTTCTAATAGGATGGTGGCTTCAAAGGTAGAGAAGAGAAAGGTATGAGTAGAAGGATGCCATATCTCTACAAGAGCTCCTATAGCTGCCCAATCAAGATGGATTTGGTCATGGTGTTTAGCATGGGTAACTAGGCTCAGGAGGTGCCATCTTGCTAGGTGTACCCTCATATCCGAAGAAAACTTGGAAAGGATAAGTGGCAGCCACTTAATTTTTGTAAATCTCCTAGCTCTTGGAACATTTGGATAATCCTGTGGAAGAAAGGAAAAAAGGAGAATGCATGAGCGACAGAAGTAGTTCAGTGAGGATAAGAAAAGAGAAGAACAGAAGAAATAATACTGTACCTGGTTCTTGGAGATTCTACTGCTTATGTGACCGTTGATCTCAGTTAGTCGAGGGGTAGAAGTTTTGGACCTCTTAAACGCCCTCTCCATCTTTGGTTTGCAGGAAGGGCTCGGGCGGTTGCAGTCCCTGCAAGAAGAAGAACACGAACAGAAGAAGCAGAGAATAGAAACTCTCACAGGTTGCGTTGGTTGATCAGAGGAAGTGTCCTCCTTTTATAGAAGTCTGAAGGGTCTTAGGGTTGTTCGGAGTTGGGAGATGGGTTGCTATTAGGACTGGGTTTAGCTTTCGAATTGGAAACAGAAGCATGAGGTTAATTAACACCTTTTGTTGGGGCGTCAATTTCTGAATTGACGACCTGACGGAGGTCGTGTTTTGTGTAGCGCCCTTTTCTGGGTCGTCTTCTTCCTGGACTCTCGATGCATTTCACGCCCTTTGGAAGGGCGTGTTTCTTCTTTTGACGCCCCCATCTCCAGGCGCCTTTCATGTTTTTGACGCCGTTCGATCCAGGCGTGAATTTGTGAGTTTGTGAATTTGCTTCCGCTTTGATGAACTTAAGTGCTATTATTTTGTTGGAATTATTTTTAATTTAGCACTTATGATCATGTCATGCTTTGAATTGAGGGTTATTCATATTTAAATTGTGGGAAGGCTAATGAACTTTCAAGTGCAGAGGATTGCAGGTTTCGGGATGCCCGGATCACTGTTGGAGTAACACCATTCCATCCTTGTATTCTTTCCTGTAAGCGTTGTTACTATATGGTATTCTACGTTATTATAATATATCAAGGACCTTGTGGTTCTGATGAACCTGGAATTTGATTTCCCCTTCATCAAAAACGGTGATAATTTCAGGAGAGTCTTGATCACACGGATAGGCCGTTGAGTCATCCAAGGTTTGGAACGATGGTTCCACTTTTCGAGTTGATGCGTGGACAAACGGGCTTCGGCTTAGTGTCAGCTCAGAGACTTGGATTCTTGACTAAATCTAGATGGCTTAGCAATATTATCCTTGATTATTTTCTATCTTTTAGTTTGTTTTAATCTTTTCTTTTAGCCCAACATGCATCATGTAGGATTTTGAATTTCATGATGAAAATCTTCATATTATGGCAATAATGAAAGTCACTCGTTCTTGATTGAGTTGACATGAGATATTCCACTCCAAATTGAGTACTTTATTCTCTCTGAAGCCGCTCAGGCTAGTTCCTTGAAAATGATCCTTTGCTGAGTCTCCATCTCAATTCCCTTTATTTTTCTGCAAATTCACCTTGGTTGTAGCACGTCCACGTTGGCTGGTAACCGCTCTCCAATGGTGTCTCCTTATCGTGCCGCGCGCACATTTTTACTTGTTTAGTTTAAATCTCCTTTATCCAGCAAATTGATGTTTCCTTGGAATCACTCGGAGTTGTTTCACTCAGAATCTTGGAAAGATTTCTAATGCTTGGTGTCTGAGGCGTGTCACATCACACCTTGGCGTCTACTTATCAGTTCATTCCACTTCATTCCGCTGGTTGCACTTTCGCTTCATTTTCGTCTCACTCCCTTGCAAAGCAGACGCCAAGGCGGGGCAGCTGTAGACACGCCAAAATTGACGCTATGTTGATCATATCTCATGTCACTATGTTGATGCCCCAAAGTGAACTTCAATACATTCATAATATGAAGTTTTTCTATTTTTGTGGTTTTTTTGGTTTGTTCTTGCATTTTTGTGATTCGCGACCTGAAGAGGGGCGTTATTTTAAAAGCGACCTTATCTAGGGCGTGTTCAAAAGAAAGGACGACCAAATTTCAGGACGTCAATTCCTGGTATTATCTGGTTTCAAAATAAATTCTAATTACTAATTGGCGTCCTTCCTCAGGGCGTGTTTTCAAGTAACGCCTTTATCTCAGGCATTTTCTCATAATTTTCAAATAAAGAAAGTTTTATTTCCAAATTTAAATCCAAGAAGTGACGCCCTTGACCAGGTCGTGTTATGGAGTAACGTCTTAAGGTAGGTCGTCAATTCAAATTTGACGCCCTTCTGAAGGTCGCGTTTTTTGTTTCAGTGTCCTGTTTTGGTGTGCCTTTCCTGAATAGTTCCCTGCCTTCTTTGGTCACCTTGCTCGATCAGGGAACTAGAGTCCTGCCTTTGATAAACATTGCCCGTCCTTATCTTCCTAAATCTGTGATTATCTTCGGTTTAAACCCTATATAAGCATGCTCTGGTCGATCTTGACAGAGGTTACCGAGGTCAGAGATTATACATACGGAGGCTCTCTTCATCTTCTTCCCGTGCGATCCTTTAGAGCTCTTTGCTTCCTCTTCTTCCTGCCAGCAGCATCAACCCCGGTTCCCCTCTACTGTCGTTAGGGACAGCAGGGGTCCTTGCTTATCTATTTGTGCTTTTTCCATCGGTCATCATCCACTGTTTCCTGTTCTTGCATTAGTATCATATTTCTCCTTTCCCCAACTCTTTAGGGGTATTAAAAACCAAAAAAAAGAGGTGCGCATGTTGTGTTCTCTTTCATCGTCATATCATCTATTTGGGATTGATACTGCATTCACTCTTGGCTGATCCATCTTTTCTATTTGTTTGTTCTTTTTTTTGCAAGGGTAATCAATAAGGAAAACCCCCTTCATCGGCTGGCCGATAGAAGGAGGAGGAAGGAATTCACAATCCATCCCGCATCCCACTTATCAACAGGTATTCACGATCATCTATTTTTATTATTGAGGTAACCCCTCTGGCGATCACTCTCCTTTATAGCACCACGTGCTTTCTTTTGTCTTTGTTATCATCTCTCCATCATTTTACATATCACATATGAGGAGTTTGTTCCATATGTGTGGATTTATCACGATCTACACATAGTCTATCCTATACAAGTCTCTGTAGCAACGAAGTCAGTGCTGTTCCTATTTCAAGTCTTATTAGACTCGGTGCAAAGTCCTGTAGACAGCTAACGTAGATTGGTGCATCTTCTGATTCATTTCCGGTCGGTGCTTGTCATAGCCCGACTTATCCGATGCTTACCCTTTTTACTTGGTGCAAACTTTTCTCTCTCGCAAAATAAAGTCAGTGCACTTTGTGTTTTGCTAATTCTTGTCCGTGCATATCTGTTGCACGAATTAAACTCCTACTCAGTGCAACTTTTACCTTCTTACTCAATACACCAATACGAATTATGCTAAGAGTATGATGAAATGTTTATTTCTTCTCTGACAGTTTGTCTGTGCATTCACCTGGATGGCACGTGATCCGAGGTAGATAGACGTCCAGAACATTCTCACACGTACCCCCAACATCTTCAGGCGGGAAACGTGGTATCCACACGCCTAAGGTTCTTGATCAGATATATATATATGCTGAGGAAAAGGGTTCGTAGTGTGATGGAACAGTGAGAAAGAAGAGCAGTGTGGGAGCAGTGCTTCAAGAGAGAAAACTAGAGACAACCCACTCCATCTAGAGCTAAGAGAAAAATTTCTGAGAGAGAGAAGCGATTGTGAATGCGAAGATCTGCTTCTACGGAAGCTACATTGTTTTTGTTTTTATGAGAAAATTGTCGTTCATCGATCGTTTTGTTTTTGAGTTTCTCTTACTTTTATTTCATTCTGTTACCCTCCACTATTTGGAGGAAGGGAGAAGTTCTCCAGTTCCCTCCATTGTCTTGGAGGAAGAGAGGCTCGATCCTCTGGTTGTGTGAGTTACTTGGGAGTAACTGCACAGGGTTCCCTTTGCTGCGTGCAAAGGAAGGGAGATTGGTTCTCCAGTGTTTTCTTCTGGTCGATCAGAAGACTGAGGAGGCTGTTCTTAAGGGCAAGCTATTTGGCAGCGGTTGTTGCAGACTGAGTCTGCTGTGTGCGACTCTATATTGCAAGGAAACCTTACTCTCTTGAGTAAGGGGTGGACGTAGATTGCGGATAGCAATCGAACCACCTAAAAATTCCCAATCCCCTCTGTGGTTTGCTTGTTTACACTGTGTTGTTCTCCATCTACTCGACACATTGCTTAATTGTGGGTGACTTTCTTGATCTCATTTCTCATACTAGTCATCTTTGTTGCCTATCTCTGAAGTCTTTTTCACTGCAACTTGAGGGGTTGAGAAATCATGTCTGAGTTGTTTGAATTTGGGAGTGATCTATTCAACCCCCCCTTCTATCTCACTTTCCGCTACACGTATCAGGCGGGGCCCTCTTCGATACCGGTAGGATCGAAGATGACAGGTCCTTTTCAAATTTCTACCTCCGGAATGGGGTTAGGTTCCACTCCTCAAAAGAGGATGATTCGCTCCGGGTCAAAGGTGGATGGAGAGAGGGGTAACTCAGGAGTTCTCCCATGACCTCTACTACGTCCCCGGCCACGACCTCGGCCGCGGCATGTGTGTTCTGGAGCTGGCTATAGCCCAAGCGGGGCAGTTGTTCTTTATCTAGTTCGGGAGGACACTGGCTCGCCTTGTCGAGAAGCGTTGATGTTATCAGGAGGTGGGATGGCCACCATGTTGTAGGTACAGCCCTGAAGCATTTCTTCCAGCTGCTCTGTTGTGATCTCCTTGTCCTTATAGCATAAGGAGAGCTCATCTGGGATCAGGAGTCTTTCGCCGTTCTTGAGCTTTTGGATCATCTCTTGGACCCAGTTTCTGAGGCGGGCTCATTTCTGCATTTCTTCCCATGGGATATAGCTGTCGAGTGGGAGAGCCCCGGTAGGACGAGGAGGAACGTATTCCTCCAGGTCATCACTGAGCCACTGGAGCCTTTGGAGAGGCGTTGGCTCAGCTGGTAAGTATAGGGCGGCTACTTGTTCAGCTTGTTTCTTGAGCCTCCTTCTGAGGTTCTTCCTCCTATTTTTCTTTTGTCTCTTCGCAATAGCGGTCTCCAAGGGAGTAGGAGGGAGAGGTGGGGGGGCCGGAGTTGATAAATTCCCAGGAGGGAGTCCCCGGGCTAGTGCCTTGGTGGGGCAAGGTTGACGACTCTTCTTCACCCGAATTTCAATCCAGGCGCCTTCCGCTTGTTGTATCTAGAAGGTGGCGTTGATCGCCTGCTCGATTACCTCGAGCGGCAATTCCTGGTATGCCAAAATATCGAGACTGGTGTCCGAAGACGTGTGCGCGGTTTGGTGCCTTACCCATGGTGGTGACATGAGCTTACGAAGAGTGGGTTGACTGGTACTAGCGTCCGAAGACGTATGCGTGGATTTGTGCCTTAGCCGCGGTGGTGACAACTTTTGTTGAGAAGCGGACCGAGGGATGGGGTTGTTGTCCTGCTTCTTAGCCTTGCCTTTGTGATCACACTGAGGGTTGGGTCCGGTGATAGCCGAAGGCGTCGCAGGATGTTGTTGCTCTGCACGGTTACCTCGACTCTGCGGACTGGCTAAGCCTTGTGGCGGTGGGCCCGCCGCTTGAATCGAAGCCGCATAAGATAGGACACGGAGATAGGACAGTTACCCCGACCCTACTTTTGCTTTCCCTTCCTGTCCACAGACGCCGGAGACGGAGATAGGACGGGGGGATGACAAGAGAGAGCTGAGGAGCCCATCATCGTCTTGTTGTGACTCCTCTGTGTTGATGATGTTGACATATACTTTACTTCATTGGCAACACCTTGTTTTGATTGATTGGCAACTGTTTATGCCTTGATGAAATTGTTCTTATCAGATTGTATGTGTGTTCTATGCACTTCACAGGTTTACACACTACACACACACTCAAAGTCCACACATTGCACGCAGAGTCTATACACTGCCTTGTGTTGTGTTTGTGCATTGTTGAGAACGTAAGTCAATACATCCATGCACAGTCTGGACAGTAGTGGGTCGACCCCCTTCCTAGATGGGTTGACTCCCTCAGAACATTCAAGTCTATACATTGTCCATCTTCTTAGTGTCTGCAGCGTCAATGCAGCATGTCTATACATTGCATTGGCTAAGCATGTACACTGTCCGTCTGACTTAGCGTCTTGTGCATTGAGCGAAGTCCATACATTGCAGCTCGCACATTCAGCAAGTCTATACAGTGGCTCAGGCTAAGTCTGTACATCGGACATTGTTAGGCGAAGTCTGTACATCGGACTATTTCAAGTGAAGTCTGTACATCCTATTGCTCATGCACTCATCTTAAGTCTATACATCCATCTGTGCATTGTCTTGGCCATCGTCTCACAACCATCAAGTCTATACATTGGTCGGTGGCAAGTCTGCACATTGGACTTTCACTCAAAGTCTGTACAGCGTCATGCATTGTTCTTCATAAGTCCATACATTGGACTGTAGCACGCATCATTGAAGTCTATACATTAGCCTTAACTTTCCAAAGTCCATACATTGCATGAGCATAGTCATGAAGTCCATACATTGCATTGTGCATCATTCTTCAAGTCCATACACTGCATTGTAGATGCTCGAGGTGAAGTCTGTACATCCTTCATTAAACTTCCAAGTCTATACATCGAGGTGAAGTCTGTACATCCATCAGTGAACTTCCAAGTCTGTACATCCACCTGTTCAACATCGAAGTCTGTACATTGGAAGTTTTACCTACGTTGCACTCGCAAGTCTGTACATCAGTAGCTTTACCGACGTTGCACTCGAAGTCTATACACGGATAGCTTTACCGTCGTTTCCCTTGGCAAGTCTATACATTGGAAGTCTATACACTCGACTGCCTTGCCTTGATCAAGTCTGTACAGAGTTTCCTTGTTCAAGTCTGTACATCACTCAGTTGGAAAGTCTATACATTGGAAGTCTATACACTTGACTGCCTTGCCTTGATCAAGTATGTACAGAGTTTCCTTGTTCAAGTCTGTACATCGTGCATCTTTTAGTTAAAGTCTGTATAGCCTTTGCTTCACCAAAGTCTGTACATTGGTCTGCATTGCATTGCATGAAGTCTATGCATTCATCTGCATTGCATTGCATGAAGTCTATACATTGCACGAGCTGAAGCCTGCCTAAGTCCATACACTGGCTGTTGTGTCTGTCAAGTCTACACATTGCATCTTTCATTAAAGTCTGCACATTGCTGCACGTTCAACAGGTCCATACACTGGCAAGCCTTTCAATTGCCTAAGTCCATAGATTGTCTGTCTTCCTTAGTGTCTCAAGCATAACGTGAAGTCTGTACAATGCATTCACATTCACAAAGCCTTCACAGTCCAGAGTCTGTACATTGCATTCGACGAGTTCACAAAGTCCATACCGTGAAGTCCATACATCGTCTGTTGTCTGTCCAAGTCGTTACATTGCCTAAGTATGTACAGCCATTGGCTTCTTATATGAAGTCTACACATTGGGCAGAGTCTGTATATTGCATTCGAGTTCACAAGTCCATACAGTGAAGTCTATACAATGCATTTAGTCTTACAAGTCTGTACAGGGTTTATACTTAACCTGATAAGTCTATTTCGACTGTCTGACAGGGATTCTTTACAGAGATTGGTGACTTGGCTCATGATCCAAGGAGGATGAGGTGCTGTGATGGTGACACGTGGAAGTAGCCCATCACAGGATGCTGCAATGTGGATGGAATTGCCTCGGTTCTGGTGAATTCTATGGGCGGGAAATGTGGAAGCCACGCGCCCTTATCCACCTGCTGCTGCTATATATACAAGTCTTCGTCTTCAGATGAAGGTAGATCGATGAAGTGGGCAAAGTCTATACAGTGAGCGAAAAGCAGCAGAGAGCCACCGATCCACAGAGGAGAAGAAAAAGAAAGAAGAAAGAAAAACAGAGAAGAAGAGAAAGAGAGAAGAGATGAGTTGAGAGAGTGAGATTGAGAGAGCTTGTTCGAGAGGTTGTAAATCAGTCTCTTTGTTCAGATACCAGAGCTGATATGTTTGCTCATTGAGAGCTATTTCCCTTCCGAGTTTTCTTATTTTCATTTGCTTCTGTCTTTTGATTTCGATACTCTTGTTTCTTCAAGCTGTGAGGCAGCATTGCAGTGGAGGTCTCCATTGGACAGGTGAAGCTGTAATCCTCAGCAGGTGAGACTTGGTCTCGGACGGCTAAGCTGTATTGCCCAGCTGTTGCAGAGGATCTGTTCCTCTGGTCGGCAGGCTGTAAAGCCCAGCGAAGCTGTGTATCAGCGGTTGTAAGGTAAGCTGTGTTACCCAGCTGTTCAAGCTGTTAGTCAGTGGAATCCACACTCTAGTTGGAGTGTGGGGTGGACGTAGATCTCTGGATTGAGATCGAATCACCTTAAAATTGCTGCCTACTGTGTGTTTGCTTGTGGGTCTTGTGTTTTCATTGTGCACCTTAGTGAGATTGCTTGTGTTCTATTATGTGGCTGCATGTGTCGACCCTTTACATAGTGGTTCTTCATTTGGCTTAACTGCTGTTTGCCTATATTCCGCATTAGATCTTATACTAGTTTTTAATTTGGCATTAGATCTATTCACCCCCCTCTAGATCCACACTTCGTGGAGATAGACTGCGTCCATCTGAAACTAACACTTGGTATCAGAGCCGTACTCTTCTACAGGGACTCATCGCCCGAAGAGGAAAGGCAGAGATGGATGCTCGAGGGATGATAGCTGAAGGACACTCAACCACAAAGCCCCCATTCTTCGATGGATCTAACTACGCATATTGGAAGAATCGTATGCAGGTATTTTTGAGGGCTAAAGATTACGAGATTTGGAAGGTTGTCAGCAAGGGACCTTATGAGCGGTCCCCTAATGAGGAGGTCTAGACCAAGGAGGAGATCAGGAGGTCTACACTAAATTGGAGTGCCATAAACGCCATCCAGTGCTCTCTACACCCTGCAGAATTCTTCCGCGTATCAGCCTGCAAATCAGCTAAGGAGATGTGGGATGCACTGGAAGTCATTCATGAAGGGACATCTCAAGTCAGAGAGCAGAAGGCCAATCTCCTTGTGTCAGAATACGAAGCCTTCAAGATGAAGCAAAACGAGACCATCAGTGAAATGTATGCTCGGTTGACTATTATTACCAATAGTCTCAAAGGTCTTGGGAAACCTCAGATAGAATATGATGTGGTGAGGAAGATACTTTGCTCCCTGACTCATGCCTGGCATACTAAAGCTGCAGTGATGGAGGAGTCAAGGGACTTGCGAAATACAAGAGCTGATGAACTAATTGGTTCGCTGATGACATATGAGATTAATATGCCAAAGATGGAAGAAGCTGAGAGGAAGAAGAAGCCGATAGCGCTGAAGGCTGGTTCCAGCAAATCCAGCTCTAGCAGTTCATCATCAGATGAGAGCCTGAATGAAGAAGATATAACTCGTTCTGAGATGGCCATGATGACCAGAGAGTTCAGGCGATTTCTCAGGAAAGGAGCAGGATGATACAGCCAGAAGAAATACAGTGGCGGCCGAAGGGATAAAAGGTATAAGCATAACCCTGCTAAGAAAACTGAATCTAACACTTGTTATCAATGTAGGAAACCAGGCCATCTGAAAGCTGACTGTCCAGATAATCAGAAATACAAGGACAAGTCAAAGAGAAGGAACACGAAAGGGAAAGCAATGGTGAGTACCTGGAGTGATGAAGATGAAGGTTCCTTCAGTAGTAGCTCGGAAAGTGAAGCTGAATCTGAGAAGCCCATTTGCCTTATGGCAACAAGCTCAGAAGACAGAGAAAAGGACTCAGATGAGGTAATCACTAGATTTGAAAATTTCACTATTGCTGATTGGGTAGATGCCTACCATGACATAGCTGATAGAGCTGATGATATTAGAAAAGAGAACAGGCATCTAAGAAGAAAGATCAATTTCATGCAAAATGATAAAACTCTAACTGATGAAATTGCATGTTTAGAATCTGAGAATGGAAAATTGAAACTCACATGTTCTGAATTAGATGAAATCAAAAATGAGTTAAAAGCTTCTAGGGAAGAGAATGTGAGGCTTGAAAATGAAATTGATGAATGGAAGCTGAAAATTCAGAAATGTGAAAGTGAGATAAAAATTGTTTCTGAAAAATATGAAGCTGTCCTCAATGTAAATAATGAATTGAAAAAGTCTATTGATGAAATTCAGAAAGAAAATGAGGATAAGTTGAGAACCATTGAGAAAATGACCCAAGGATCTGAAAACTTAAATGCTTTATTGGGGACGAAGGTTAATTTCAAAAAAGAGGGCCTAGGATTTAATTCAAGTGCAACGAAAACCTTTGGAATGAAAACTATTTCATTTGTTGCACAAAAAGAAAAAGGACCTCTAATTAGCATGAATTCAAACAATTCAATGAACAAAAATGCTAATCTGAAAAAGCCTAGTGCTGAGGAGAAGGGCAAACAAAAGCTGAGTGAGCCTAGTAGAGCTAGCACATCTATGCAAAATTCCAAAGCTCAGTCCCAGGTTAGGGGTCAACCTAAACAGTCTTACAAACCCCATGTTAAGGTCACCAAGTCTCCACCATCACCATCACCTCAGAAGAAGACCCAATATATACCAATGAATAGGTCATCAGGTTCCAAGGTGCAGGGGAGACAGAATGCTGTTAGGAGTCAACCCAAACATTTCTACCAACCCAGAGTTCAGACCCACTACAATGCACAGTCAACCTATTTCAATAAGTCAGGTTGGACTAGAACTCTGGGGAGGTATATAGGTCTTGCATATCAGGCTGCACAATATCAAAGACCTTACACTAGAAATTGGGTTGATGGGTATGGCTATTGGACACATAGGAATCTGAATTTCTTTAGCCAGCCCAGGAACTACTATGGCCACAATTTCATGAATGCAACCTGGCCAAGGCACTGGCAAAGAAACAACACTGTCAATAATAAGAAGACAAACAACAAGAAGAAGAGGAACAACTATAGAAGGAAATCTGTAGAATCCATTGAACAAAATTCATTTAAACAAATGTGGATTCCGAAAAGTCTGCTTTCTTGCTTTGCTTCTACTTCATCTGTTATGGAGCCCAATCAGTCTTGGGTTCCAAACCTCTCTCCCTAATTGTGTATGCAGGTATGCCTGGCAGCCAAGAATAACTTGTGGTACTTGGATAGCGGCTGCTCCAGGCATATGATAGGAGATAAGGCCAAGTTCTACATGCTGACTGAGAAACTAGGAGGCCTTGTCACCTTTGGAAGCAACACAAAGAGTAGGATTATTGGATCAGGTAAGGTAGGTAAGTGTTTTACCTGCTGCATTGATGATGTCATGCTGGTTGAAGGGTTAGCTTATAATTTACTTAGTATCAACCAGTTGTGTGATAAAGGATATAAAGTTTTATTTGATTCTCAATGCTGCAAGGTTTTTGAACCTGATTCTGAAATTGTCAAAATTTCTGGAAAAAGAATAAATAATACATACATGATAGATTTAGATGATATTCAACATTCTAACCTATGCCTTACTGCTAGTAGAGAGGACTTAGCATTTTTATGGCATCGTAGGTTAGGTCATGCTAGTTACACTGTTTTGCATAAACTGAATAAGCATGGCATGGTTAGAGGACTTCCTGAAGTTTCCTTCAAGAAAATAAAATAAAATCTGTGATGCATGCACTCAATCAAAGATAACTAGAAAGTCATTTAAGTCTAGAACTGAAAATCTGTCTTCTAAACCCTATGAACTGATACACATGGACCTTTTTGAGCCAACCAGATATGTCAGCTTATCAGGGATGAAGTATGGGTTTGTCATGGTAGATGACTTTTCTAGGTATACTTGGGTTTATTTCTTATCACATAAGAGTGATGCATTCTCAGAATTTCAGGAGTTCTATGCTAAAATAAATTAAAAAATTGAAAATATCTTGACTGATCATGGAGGTGAGTTTGAAAACTCATAGTTTGATGAATTCTGCAGGTCAAATGGAATTAACCATAGATACTCCTCACCAAGGACACCTGAGCAGAATTGAATTGTGGCGAGAAGGAACAGAACCCTAGTGGAGATGGGTCATACACTATTGGTTGAAGGTGGTCTACCAAAGAAGTTTTGGGCTGAAGCAGTAAACGCAGCCTGTTATGTAATTAACAGAGCCATGGTAAGACCTTCTACTCAGAAAACACCTTATAAGATCTTAAGGGGTAAGAAACCTTCTATTGCTCATTTCAAGATTTTTGGTTGTAAATGTTTCATTCATATAAATGATAAAAGAGACATTGACAAATTTGAACCTAAAGGTGAACCAGGAATCTTTCTTGGCTATTCTGAAAATACCCGAGCATATAGAGTGTATAATCTGAATTCCAAAACTGTTGAAGAATCTCTACATATAGTCTTTGATGAATCCTTGGTAAATTCTAATGTTGGTCAATGCAGGAATGAAGAAAATTGTGATATTCTGAAGGAAGGAAATCCTGCAAACCAATCCGAAAATGATGAAGGAAACGAAGAGCCTAATGAAGAAGTGCGTACAGCTCAGGGGGAGGTAAATGAAACTCATGGTGATGAAACTGTTAACATTAGATATCCTAAAGATCATCATGTAGATAATGTAATTGGAAATCTGCATGACCCCCCTAGGACTAGAGGCCACTTAAGAATTCAAAATAAATTGAATGCTTTTGCTTTTGTTTCACAAGTAGAACCCAAGTCCATTGACTATGCTCTCAAAGATGTCCATTGGATTAATGCCATGCATGAGGAGCTCAATCAATTTGACAGGAATAAGATGTGGCATTTGGTTCCACCTCCTGATCATGAAATAGTCATAGGGACTAAATGGGTGTTCAGAAATAAAACTGATGAATCAGGGAATGTCATTAAAAATAAAGCCAGACTTGTAGCTCAGGGGTATAATCAGGATTTTGGAATTGACTTTGAAGAGTCATTTTCCCATGTAGCCAGGTTAGAAGCAATCAGAATATTGTTGGCTTATGCATGTTCCCTAGGAATTAATCTTCAGCAGATGGATGTGAAATCTGCTTTTCTAAATGGGGAAATTAGTGAGGATGTCTATGTGAGACAGCTTCCTGGGTTTGAATGCTTAGACTTCCCCAATCATGTTTATAAACTCAAAAAGGCTCTCTATGGTTTAAAGCAAGCTCCTAGAGCTTGGTATGACAGGTTGAGCAAATTCTTCACTGACAAGAACTTCACAAGAGGTGTAGTTGATCAAACATTGTTTACCAAGGTGACTCATTCAGATATTATTATCATTCAAATTTATGTGGATGACATTGTGTTTGGGTCAACTAACCCCAAATTGTGTGAGGAATTCTCTCAGATAATGACTAATGAGTTTGAAATGAGCTCAATGGGCGAGCTCAAATTATTTCTTGGACTGCAGGTTATACAAACAAAGGATGGAACTTTCATCTCTCTGTCCAAGTACATAAAGAATTTATTGAAGAAGTATAAAATGGATAACCTCAAAGAAATAGCTGCTCCAATGGGTACCTCAATCAGTTTGGATGAAGATCCTCAAGGTAAACCAGTGGACCAAAGGATATATAGAGGTATGATCAGATCTATTCTTTATCTTACAGCATCTAGGCCTGATATTCAATTTGCAGTGTGTTTATGCTCTAGATTTCAGGCTAGTCCTAAAGAAACTCATCTTAAGGCTGTAAAAAGAATTTTTAGGTATTTACTAGGCGCCCAATAGCTAGGTCTATGGTATCCTGCTAGGTGTGAGTTAGAGCTTCTAGCTTACACTGATGCAGACTATGCTGGGTGTCTAGTAGATAGAAAAAGCACCAGTGGCTATTGTCAATTCCTTGGTGGCTGTCTAGTATCTTGGGCATCTAAGAAGCAACACATTGTAGCTTTGTCTAAAGCTGAAGCTGAAAATGTTACTGCAGGTAATTGCTGCAGGTAATTGTGCTGCCCAAGTACTATGGATCAAGCACCAATTGGATGATTATCAGATAAAATTATGATGTATTCCAATGTTATGTGATAATACTAGTGCTATATGCCTTGCTAAAAATTATGTTCATCATTCTAGGACTATGCATATAGAGATAACACACCATTTTCTGAGAGATGTTGTAAATAAAAATGAAATTGAAATAAACTTCATTGAAACTGGAAAACAAATTACTGATATTTTTACTAAGCCTCTTGGGAATGAAAGGTTCAAATTTCTTAGAAGAGAACTTGGCTTGTGTAAATTTCAACATGATGAATAATCTTTTCAGCTGCAGAGTTTTGAATAAAATTTCTGATTTGGACTTGCATCTGATAGCTTGAATAAAACTCTGTGATTGTTGAATGTTAGACTAGACCATGCATGCATGACATATTTTTTCATGACATATTATTCATTGCATATCATAACAGTTGGTATCTACTTATTGCCATTCATTTGCAAAACTGCATGCATATAGACAGGGGGAGTATTATTAGAAATTCAGAGTGGTCATCAACTTTCTTGAATTCATTCATTCTTTGGCCCTGAATGAGTTGAATCTGACATATGGCAATCTGTTAGTCAGTTCTAATTCCTAAGCAATAGAAAATGGACTTCTTCAGTTGTAAGAATTTTAATTGCTTAAAGACTGACTTAATGGTTTAACTTTTATAATTTTTGGAGTTTAAAGACTGCAATCAGTAAATAAGAAAGCTGAAAATTGATAAAACTCTCAACCCTTTACTTATTTCATGTCAGACAAAGCTAATCATATCTGAAATCTGAAAACTCATCTGAAATCATGTTAGAGAAGCTAAGTATGTGTATTGTTCTTAAACAAGTCATTATGAAACAAATAAAGGATAGCTACGAAAAATATTAAAAAACATTGAAAATCAATTGAATAATAACATTGGTAGAGCAATGACTGGTAAATCACTGAGAAACTGAGTGATCCATCAAAGAAGTGGACAACACTCATGTCATGAGGTGTATCAGCTATCTCTGTATAAAATGATCAAAACAGAAGGTTGGTTTCACTGAGTACCTGGGGGTAACTGGCGTCTGATAAACGTGTACCCTCACACAAAAAGGTGTAAATCAGTTTTATTATGGTTGATCATAGGCAGAATGGTCCATCATGTTGAGTATCTAGGGGTATTGGCGTCTGATAAATGTATACCCTTACGCAAAAAGGTAAATGGTACCTGAATGCCCAAAATGAACTCATATTGAAAAATGCTGTTCCTTCACAAGAACTTTCTTGGATGTCAATTTGTTTATTTTCAATACATGACCTGGTATCTCTTAATCATTTTTCCTGAGTCTATGAAAGTAAGATATTTTGAAACTGAATCTCTCATGCAAATGTGTTTCTGGTTTATTATTTTATCATGCACAGAACTCTTATCCAATGATTGTAGTGCATGAACTCAAAATTTTATAGTCTTTAAACCAGAATTCTATCTGAAAGTAATTTCTAAATTCATATGACTGAAGACTCTGTGCTTTAGAATGCTTATTCCTGAACTACTTGTTCAGAATGCCAGTCAGATGATTTCTTGATCTTTCCCTTGTACTCACTTTCCCTCCTCTTTGTTGATGGCAAAGGGGGAGAATATTGTATGTCTAAATTCATTCCAGGGGAAGTGTATGCATTATGTTATGGCAAAGGGGGAGATTTTGCTAGCAGGGAGTTGCTTACATTTCGTAATATGCATGCATAGCATCTGCATGACAATCTGAATAACAAATCATGTCTCTCATCATCTGTATGACAGGTAATTGCTATTCTATATGATAAGGGGTTGCCATCATCAAAAAGGGGGAGATTATTATGACTCCTCTGTGTTGATGATGTTGACATATGCTTTACTTCATTGGCAACACCTTGTTTTGATTGATTGGCAACTGTTTATGCCTTGATGAAATTGTTCTTATCAGATTGTATGTATGTTCTATGCACTTCACAGGTTTACACACTGCACACACACTCAAAGTCCACACATTGCACGCAGAGTCTATACACTGCCTTGTGTTATGTTTGTGCATTGTTGAGAACGTAAGTCAATACATCCATGCACAGTCTGGACAGTAGTGGGTCGACCCCCTTCCTAGATGGGTTGACTCCCTCAGAACATTCAAGTCTATACACTGTCCATCTTCTTAGTGTTTGCAGCGTCAAAGAAGCATGTCTATACATTGCATTGGCTAAGTATGTACACTGTCCGTCTGACTTAGCGTCTTGTGCATTGAGTGAAGTCCATACATTGCAGCTCGCACATTCAGCAAGTCTATACAGTGGCTCAGGCTAAGTCTGAACATCAGACTTTGTTAGGTGAAGTCTGTACATCGGACTATTTCAAGTGAAGTATGTACATCCGATTGCTCATGCACTCATCTTAAGTCTATACATCCGTCTGTGCATTGTCTTGGCCATCGTCTCACAACCATCAAGTCTATACATTGGTCGGTGGCAAGTCTGCACATTGGACTTTCACTCAAAGTCTGTACAGCGTCATGCATTATTCTCCATAAGTCCATACATTGGACTGCAGCACGCATCATTGAAGTCTATACATTGGCCTTAACTTTCCAAAGTCCATACATTGCATGAGCATAGTCATGAAGTCCATACATTACACTGTGCATCATTCTTCAAGTCCATACACTGCACTGTAGATGCTCGAGGTGAAGTCTGTACATCCTTCATTGAACTTCCAAGTCTATACATCGAGGTGAAGTCTGTACATCCATCAGTGAACTTCCAAGTCTGTACATCCACATGTTCAACTTCAAAGTCTGTACATTGGAAGTTTTACCTACGTTGCACTCGCAAGTCTGTACATCGGTAGCTTTACCGACGTTGCACTCGAAGTCTATACATTGATAGCTTTACCGTCGTTTCCCTTGGCAAGTCTATACATTGGAAGTCTATACACTCGACTGCCTTGCCTTGATCAAGTCTGTACAGAGTTTCCTTGTTCAAGTCTGTACATCGCTCAGTTGGCAAGTCTATACATTGGAAGTCTATACACTTGACTGTCTTGCCTTGATCAAGTCTGTACAGAGTTTCCTTGTTCAAGTCTGTACATCGTGCATCTTTTAGTTAAAGTCTGTATAGCCTTTGCTTCGGCCAAGTCTGTACATTGGTCTGCATTACATTGCATGAAGTCTATACATTCATCTGCATTGCATTGCATGAAGTCTATACATTGCACGAGCTGAAGCCTGCCTAAGTCCATACACTGGCTGTTGTGTCTGTCAAGTCTACACATTGCTGCACGTTCAACAGGTCCATACACTGGCAAGCCTTTCAATTGCCTAAGTGCATACATTGTCTGTCTTCCTTAGTGTCTCAAGCATAACGTGAAGTCTGTACGATGCATTCACATTCACATTCACAAAGCCTTCACAGTCCAGAGTCTGTACATTGCATTCGACGAGTTCACAAAGTCCATACAGTGAAGTCCATACATCGTCTGTTGTCTGTCCAAGTTGTTACATTGCCTAAGTATGTACAGCCGTTGGCTTCTTATATGAAGTCTACACATTGGGCAGAGTCTGTACATTGCATTCGAGTTCACAAGTCCATACAGTGAAGTCTATCCAATGCATTTAGTCTTACAAGTCTGTACAGGGTTTATACTTAACCTGATAAGTCTATTTCGACTGTCTGACAGGGATTCTTTACATAGATTGGTGACTTGGCTCCTGATCCAAAGAGGACGAGGTGCTGTGATGGTGACACGTGGAAGTAGCCCATCACAGGATGCTGCCATGTGGATGGAATTGCCTCGGTTCTGGCGAATTCTATGGGCGGGAAATGTGGAAGCCACGCGCCCTTATCCACCTGCTGCTGCTATATATACAAGTCTTCGTCTTCAGATGAAGGTAGATCGATGAAGTGGGAAAAGTCTATACAGTGAGCGAAAAGCAGCAGAGAGCCACCGATCCACAGAGGAGAAGAAAAAGAAAGAAGAAAGAAAAACAGAGAAGAAGAGAAAGAGAGAAGAGATGAGTTGAGAGAGTGAGATTGAGAGAGCTTGTTCGAGAGGTTGTAAATCAGTCTCTTGCTTCAGATACCAGAGCTGATATGTTTGCTCATTGAGAGCTATTTCCCTTCCGGGTTTTCTTATTTTCATTTGCTTCTGTCTTTTGATTTCGATACTCTTGTTTCTTCAAGCTGTGAGGCAGCATTGCAGTGGAGGTCTCCACTAGACAGGTGAAGTTGTAATCCTCAGTAGGCGAGACTTGGGCTCGGACGGCTAAGCTGTATTGCCCAGCTGTTGCAGAGGATCTGTTCCTCTGGTCGACAAGCTGTAAAGCCTAGCGAAGCTGTGTATCAGCGGTTGTAAGGCAAGCTGTGTTGCCCAGCTGTTCAAGCTGTTAGTCAGCGGAATCCACACTCTAGTTGGAGTGTGGGGTGGACGTAGATCTCTGGATTGAGATCGAACCACCTTAAAATTGTTGCCTACTGTGTGTTTACTTGTGGGTCTTGTGTTTTCATTGTGCACCTTAGTGAGATTGCTTGTGTTCTATTGTGTGGCTGCATGTGTCGACCCTTTACATAGTGGTTCTTCATTTGGCTTAACTGCTGTTTGCCTATATTCTGCATTAGAGCTTATACTAGTTTTTAATTTGGCATTAGATCTATTCACCCCCCTCTAGATCCACACTTCGTGGAGATAGACTGCGTCCATCTGAAACTAACACGTCTCACCCACAGAACGTCCTCTCGGCCGAGAAGGACCCGGAAGAGCCTGGTGGTGTCTTCTTCAGGGAAAGGGAGAGACTCTAGCTCCCGAAAGGATCGCCACCGCACAGCCGAAGTGGCTGGGGTTGGCTGGCCGGATGCTGATGTCTGGGAGCCCGCAAGGGCCGGAGGAGTAGGGGAATAGATGACGTTGACCGAGAAGTGTTGTGCCCATAGTTTTGATGTTGACAACCATGAGATTTGGTATTAAGCTCAACATGCATGATGATTTAGATAATCTATATTTGAATTTAATTTGCATAATGAAATGGGCTCATTAGCATATATACATATATTTGGTTTTCTGAATTGCAAGGAACACACGGCGTCCACGCAAGGTGCTCAAGGCGTCCACGCCTCAGCTCAATAGGTTAGAAGAATAAGTCACTAATGTAGCTCAGTGCGTTAACGCTACAAGGGCACAGCGCCAACGCATCAGTTCATGATCAGAGGAAAGTCAGCTCTGGGTCAGCTCAGTGAGTTGACGCAGGGTCTTCATGCGTCAACGCTTCCAACCATTACAGTCTTACATGTTATGCAACTATGTGTTAACCTCTCAGTCACACAAGGTTGACGCCATCTGGGCTTCGTCACATGTATATTGGTTAACCCAGGTAAATGGATAAATTAAATGCCACATCAGCAAAAAGGGCACGCGCCTCTTCTCCTTCGCGATTCCAGAAGCATCTGGGAGAGAACAATCATTGGGGCCAACCAGGAAATCTGATTGGGGCCCACAAGAGAATATTCACGTGTATGAGGGGGAAAGCCGCGGGAAAAACTTGCAGAGGTGGCAGTCGAAGGCAGCAGTGAAAAGGAGTGTTGCAGCCAAAGATCGGGGATCATCATCTTCCTTCTGGTGCTGCTTGGTCCACGAACAAGAAGTAGAAGAACTTCAGAATTCCACCATTAAGGATAGAAGGGACATCAAGAGTGCAGCATCACGAGCCCTTCTACATCCCATTGTCAAGGAAGAGGAAGCCTGCTGATTAAGAGTTTCATCCTTCAGATCTTTGAGTTCGAGATCTCTGATTTGTATCTGAAACTCTTTCAATTTTCTATTTTCTATTTTATGTTTTGTAGTTTATTTTAAACTCTATTACTACTATTCTCCCTCGTACTAGTGATTGTAGAGGGAGGTTTCTTGATCAAGCGGGCTGTGCTTGGATCAAGGGGTTTGGAGTTTCGCCCATAAGCTGCTTGTCAGCAGGTAAGAGGACTGGTTCCACTTGTAAGCCAAGCTGTGGGGCTCAGCGGTTGTGAGGAATTGTTCTTCTATTTAGCTAAGTTCTAAGGCTCAGCAGGATTCCTCACTGATTCAGTGAGGGGTGGACGTAGGTTTCCATAGGGAGACCGAACCACCTTAAAAACCTAGTGTTCATCTGTGGTTTGCTCTCCTCTGTATGGATTGTGTGTCGCTAGATGCTTGAATAGGTCCGACTGCTTCATTATCTCAGTCTGCATTCTTATTTAGAAATAGCTTACTCAAGGAATTGGTTGATATTGCTCTATCAATTTCTAAAAGGGTCAACCTATTCACCCCCTCCCCCTCTAGATTGACATTCCACTATATCCAACACGTGGTATCATAGCTCGGCTCTCTTGCTGAGGGTTTCACAACCCAGAGAGATTCAGTGGAATGGAGAACAAGGGGCTCATGCCTGAAGGGTATGCTGTGAATAGGCCACCCTTCTTTGATGGCACTAATTATGCTTATTGGAAAAACCGAATGCAGGTATTTCTTAGAGCTCAGGACCATGAGATTTGAAGGGTCGTGAGCAAAGGACCATATGAATTACTAGGAGATGAGGAACAATGGGTCAAGGAGTAGATTCGGAAGTCCAACCTCAATTGGCAAGCAATGAATATCATGCAATGCTCGCTGCACCCTACAGAGTTCTCACGAGTGTCCTCATGTGCCAATGCTAAAGAAATGTGGGACAGACTTGAAGTCATCTACGAAGGTACGTCAGATGTAAGAAAGACAAAAGCTAACATGTTAATATCTGAGTATGAAGCTTTTAGAATGAAACCAGACGAGAATATTTCTGAAATGTATGCAAGGTTAACCTTGTTAGTAAACGGTCTTAAAGGTTTAGGAAAAACTTACAGTGATTATGAACTGGTTAGGAAAATTCTTAGATCCCTAACTCCAATTTGGCACACTAAGGCCACGGTTGTTAAGGAATCTAGGAATCTCCCTACCACTACTCCTGATGAGCTCATCGGATCACTGATGGCTTATGAGTTGAACTTCAAAAGAAATGACGAGGATGTGAAAAATAAGAAACCAAAGGCAATGCTGAGTACTTGGAGTGATGAGGAGAAGGAAGAAGAAGAAGAAGATAGCACATCTGAAGAAGAAAGTGATGTGAAGCTATGCTTTATGGCCAAGGGAGACGATCAAGAAGAGGTAACCTTCTCATTTGAAAACTTCTCATGCAGTGATTGGGAAGAAGCATTTAATGATCTGCTTGATAAGTATGATTATGTGAAGAGAGAAAATAAATCACTGAAGAAGAAGAAAAATTTGGCTAATCAAGACACTTCCTTAAGTGAGAAAAACACTTGCTTAGGAACAGAAATATTCAACTTAAGAAAGTCTCTTGCCGAAAGTGATGAGTCCAAAAACCAACTGAGTGAGATGAAAAGAGAAAATGAACTTTTACAGAAAATAGTTGATGATTTGAAACTCAGAATACATAAACTGGAAAGTGATGTAAAACTTGCTGAAGAAAAATATGAAGCTGTTCAGGGAGTAAATCTAGAACTCCAAGAAAATCTGAAAACACTGCAAGCTGAAAATCAAGACAAGCAAGCCTCTCTCGAAAAAATGACACAAGGCAAAAATAATCTAGAAGCTGTTATGGGAATTAAAAGAAATTTTGGAAAAGAAGGGCTAGGATATAATCCTACAAAGAAGAAGGATTTAGGAGTGAGATTAGTCACCTTTATTCCAGAACAGGGCCCATCTGAGCAAAATCCCTTGACAACAATGAAGCTCCCAGAGAACACTTAAGAAAAGTCAAAACAGAAAATCAAACAAACAAATGATATCAATGAGAAAAAGGGCAAAGGGAAACTGGATTCTACCATGAATACCAATCATTGCACAAGTATGCCAAAATTTAAGAGTAAGACAACAAATCAACCCAAGGCTCCCACAAATTCAAACCAACATCACGTTCAAGGAAATCTCAGGAGTCACTGGACTGGCACTAGACAGTGGCGTCGACGCACCAGTCACCCTGTGCCAACGCACAGACCTTTCCAGAATGGGTATTACTTCAGAAACAAGGGAATGGGTCAACGCAGTCAATATAGTGCGTCAACACAACCGGCCTACCAGAACCCCAATCACATGAATTTTGGATGGATAGGCCAACACAACCATGTTAGGGGGTTAACGCAGTCAGGCTTTGCTCCCTCTAAAACTCAAGCCTCATCTAGAGCTGCTCATCCCAGATTTCCCAGTGCATCCTGGATTCCTAATGTTTATTGGAATGCAAATTGGAACAAACATTCATGTACTGTCAACAACAAAATTGATCCAGATAATTCATCGCAAACAAAACATAAATCCAATCAGATGAAACAGAAAAAGTCCAAACTTGTGAATTCCACATTCCAAAAACTTCCAAAACAACATATGTGGATTTCGAAAAACATGTTGTCTTACTTGAAAGAAATATATGGTCTGATGGGACCCAAGTGTTTTTGGGTTCCAAAGTCCCTCGTTTGATGTGATGTGCAGGAATGCCTTGCAGCTGCACATAACAGATGGTATCTCGACAGCGGCTGCTCAAGGCATATGACGGGTGAGAAAGCCAAATTTTGCATATTGGTTGAAAAGGAAGGAGGGTATGTCACTTTTGGGGGCAAAAATAAAGGTAAGATTATTGGAAAAGGTAAAGTTGGCAAAAACCCCTTGAATTCCATTGATGATGTGTTGCTTGTTGATGGATTGGAGTATAATCTACTTAGTATAAGTCAACTGTCTGATAGAGGTCACAAGGTTGTGTTTGATTCACATGCATGTACCATCCTTGAAATGAAATCTGAAAATGTTAAGTTCATTGGAAAGAGAGTAAACAATATGTACATGGTAGACTTAGATGATCCTGTACACAATAATCTTTGTCTTGCTGTGAACAAAAGTGAACTAGCTTGGCTATGGCATTGTAGGCTAGGACATGCTAGCTATAGTGTCATGCATAAGTTAGCAAAATTCAGCATGGTGAACGGTTTACCTGATGTCTCATTCAAACATAATGATAAAGTCTGTGATGCGTGCGCTCAAGGTAAGCACACTAGGAAGTCTTTTAAATCCAGAATTGAAAACCAATCTTCTAGACCTCTTGAACTTGTTCATATGGACCTGTTTGGACCCACTAGAACAGCAAGTCTAAGTGGTAGTAGATATGATTTTGTATTGGTAGATGATTTCTCTAGGTTTACCCGGGTATTCTTTCTATCTCATAAAAATGATGCGTTTGAAGAATTTCAGGCATTCTTCAAGAGATTCAAGCAGGATGGTAAGTTCACCATTTCATCTATCATGTCAGATCATGGAGGAGAGTTTGAGAACTCAAACTTTGATTTCTTCTGCAGGGAGAAAGGCATATTACACAAATTCTCTTCACCAAGAACTCCCGAACAAAATGGAGTGGTGGAAAGAAGAAACATGACTCTTGTGGAGATGGCGAGAACAATGCTAATTGAAGGACAACTTCCAAGGAAATTCTGGGCCTAGGCGGTAAACACCACGTGCTACATTGTAAATCGTGCAATGGTAAGGCCTCTGTCCAAAAAGACTCCCTATGAGTCAATGAAAGGTAAGAAGCCATCAGTTGCCCACTTCAGAATTTTTGGATCAAAATATTTTATTCAAAATAATGACAAACGGGACTTGGATAAATTTGAACCAAAGAGTGAACCAGCCATCTTTCTTGGATACTCTGATCACTCTAGGGCCTATAGAGTTCTAAATGTCAAAACTCAAACTGTAGAGGAATCGCCACATATTGTGTTTGATGAAATGAATGTTAAATCTGAAAATGAACAACCTTGCAGGGACAAGGATGATGGGGAGTTTCTTGAAGTGAAGGAAGATCAGGATCTACAAGAAAAAGAATCAAGGCCATGTGAGAATCTAGCAGAATCAAGTGCTCAAGGTAATGCAGCAGCTAATGAAGGTAATCCTCTTACCAATATTAGGGTATTAAGAGATCATCCATTATCAAGTGTCCTTGGTAGTCTGCATGACCCTCTTAGAACTAGATCTCACTTTAGGATCATTGAAGAAATGGATAATTTGGCACTTGTTTCTCAAACTGAACCCAAAAATATAGATGAAGCCCTGAAAGATGAATTTTGGATAAATGCAATGCATGAAGAATTAAATCAATTCAAAAGAAACAAAGTGTGGCACCGTGTGCCAAGACCCACCGAACATTCAGGGCCTGTTTGTTAAATGGATAAGATTCATTACCCGCCGGTCACATGCCGGTCGCAGGGGCTATTCGCAGGTGACATTACAAAATGGATTTGATGGACACGGGTAGAGTAGGCCATTTCTTTCACATTTTGCCCAACAACTCGGGATTACATATTCAAGCTGGCAGCTCGAATACGCATCCCCCTCAGGTAAGGTATCCTATCTAGATAACAAACAGGCCCTTAGTGATTAGAACTAAATGGGTTTTCAGAAATAAATAAAATGAGAATGGAATTGTTGTTAGGAATAAAGCAAGACTGGTAGCTCAAGGATATAACCAAGAATTCGGTATCAACTTTGAAGAATCCTTTGCTCCAGTAGCTAGAATAGAGGCTATTAGACTATTGCTTGCATTTACTTGCTGCAATGGAATAAAATTACAACAGATGGATGTAAAAAGTGCCTTTTTAAATGGTTTAATAAAAGAAGAGGTGTATGTTGAACAACCCCCCGATTTTGAGTGTATAGACTGTCCTAACCATGTTTATAGATTGGACAAAGCTCTTTATGGGCTGAAACATGCCCCTCGAGCATGGTACGACAGACTCAGTTCATATCTCAATGAAAAGGGATATTCTAGAGGTAAAGTGGACCAAACCTTGTTCACCAAGGTAAGAAATAATGATATTCTTCTTGTCCAGATTTATGTTGATGATATAGTTTTTGGATCCACTAAACCAATCATGTGTGAGGAATTTACAAAATTGATGACTACATAATTTGAAATGAGTCTAATGGGTGAGTTGTAATTTTTTCTAGGTCTTCAAATCACCCAAAGCAAGGAAGGATGTTTTATCAACCAAGCAAAGTATATTTCTGAACTGCTGAAAAAGTATCAAATGGAGAATCTCAAAGCGATCACAACTCCCATGAGCACCAACACAACCCTGGATGCATATCTGAAAGGTAAACAAGTAGATGCGAAGACTTATCGAGGTATGATCGGATCACTCCTTTATCTTACTGCATCTAGACTGGATATCCAGTTTTGTGTCTGCTTGTGTGCTCGTTTTCAATCTGATCCTAGAGAATCCCACTTGAGTTTTGTTAAGCATATCTTTCGATACCTTGCTGGAACTCGAGATTTAGGGATTTGGTATCTTGCATCTTGCTCTTTTGATCTAGTATCTTATTTAGATGCAGACTATGCCGGATGTAAACTTGACAGGAAAAGCACAAGTGGCTATTGCCAATTTTTGGGAGGGTGTTTGGTTTCTTGGGCATCCAAGAAACAACACTCGGTGGCACTGTCCACTGTAGAGGTAGAATATGTCGCTGCAGGGAGTTGTGCCACTCAAGTGTTGTGGATCAAACACCAACTCCAAGATTATCAAACTAATCTTGGGTGTGTTCCAATCTTGTGCGATAACACCAATGCCATTAACCTGGCAAAGAATCTCATCCAGCACTCTAGGACCAAACATATAGAAATTGGGCATCACTTCTTACGTGATGAAGTTAATAAAGGAAGCTTTAAATTGATGTTTGTGGATTCACAACACCAACTAGCTGATATTTTTACTAAGCCTCTGTGTAATGATAGATTTACCTATCTTAGAAGAGAGCTTGGATTGTGTAATCCTCAAAATGTTGCCTAATGTGATTGCTCAGCTCATTTCATGAATTCTGATTGCTTGATGTTGCATAGTAATAATCTGGTTGCATGCCATGTTTGATTAGAATCTACTTTGCTCTTAAATAAGTCACAAATTTAGGGGGAGCTTAGTCATTTGTAATGTCATCTGCATTGAATGTCATATGGTAATTAAAAGGCATACCATGTTGAAAATTGCTATTTTATTAGAACTTTTTGTCATGCATGATCTAAGGGAGTAAGGGGGAGTTTGAATTACATTTAAATTGCTAAGGAAAGCTCACTAGTACTTTGAGATTGTTAGTTAGTAAATTCAGCACCAAACGATAAGCCAAGTCACTGGTTAAGTAGACTGAGTTAACGTTGGAGGAATCCTGCGTCAACGCACTGACTGAATTATGTGAAAATCGAGCTGATTGTCACTTTGTCTGCTCGAGTGGGTTAACGCAGTAATGAGGATTGAGTTAACGCCGGACTGGAAAATATATCTTCTGAGATTATGTCTGATGAGAGGAGTTGATGCAATGGTTACTGTGCTTCAACACCTGCTGTTTGACCAGGTAGCCCTTCAAGTGACTTTTCATAAGGTAGTATGCAGCCTGGAGTCTTTTCGCTTCCTCTTCAAGCCATTTCTCATGTTCCATTCATCTCATAATTTCCATTTTTTTATTTGAAGAACTTGTCATTCCTCAGTTTAAGGAAAGTTTCTTTAAACACTGAGATTTAACTTGATATCTTAAATTCAGGGGGAGCTCAAACGATAATTCCCTTATAAGAGCGTTTGGTCTTTATTGTCTGACCCCTTGCAAATTTAGTGGTTGGAGTCTTATGATCTCATCCTTTTGAACTTTAAATTTCTTGAATCTGAAAGTTCCTTGCATATGGCATAGCTATAGAACTTTTTATAAAACTGTGAACCCATCTTTTCTAGAACCATGAAAAGCAAAAGCAAAGAGACAACTTTGTTCAAAATGAATTTAATAATTGTATTGACTTTAAACTCAGAATAGGCTCAATAAAAGCTGAAGCAATAGACCTTTATATATCTATATATATATATATATATATATATATATATCATGTCAAAACTTGCAGAGCAATGGCAAATTTTCACTGAGAAACTGTCTCCATGCACCAATGAAGTGCCGAGAAACATGTCATGATGTAAGTTGCCAACTCTGTTCCCAGTATAACAAAATAACTTGCTGCAGAGCAATGGTAAATTCTCACTGAGAAGCTGTCACCATGCACTAATGAAGTGCTGAGAAACATGTCATGATGTGAGTTACCAACTCTCTACTAAGTGAAGTAGAATAGTTAGCTATGCTGAGTAACCGGGGATTCTGGTGTCTGGAAAACATGTTTACCCGTGTCAAAAAGCTAGCTACACTTGACTGCTAATATAATTAAATAATAATAATAATAATAATAAGTATATATATATATATATGTGGTTGACCTGAAGCTTACACAAAACCCTAAAGAGTTTCTCTTCAATACATGTTAAATTCACTTCTACAAGGGTCTCTTGTAATTGAGCTATCAAGGGATATAGATTGGAGAAAGTTCCTGTTGCACAAACTGTTCTATTTCTACTCCATACACATGCACTTCTTGTTCAAGGATTTGCTTCAATCTCTTGAGATCGTTGTTCTCCACACCATTAAATAAATTAGGGTCTTTTGCAATAACTCTCATAAAGGAATTTGACTTTTACCTATTAAAGATCCCTGAATGCAATCTCTGTTTCATGTTTCAGTGTTTTTAGAAATCACCTTAACACTGTCGCTCTTGTCTCTTGTTGGCTGCGCCAACTCAATATCTCACCGCGTCAACGCTGTTGAGCGGTCCTTCTGTCAAACCCATCCGGGTCATCTTCATTGAACCGGCTCTTCCCTTTAAATTTAGGGTGTCGCCTTTGTTTAAACCCTCTCAGCGTGAACGCTTCCGTCTTTCCACCTCTCGCTCAAACCCGTTTGGCACTTGTTGTACCCCTGTGGTTTTGATGATAGCAAACACTATAAGTCACCATATGCATGTGTGCATGAAAGACCTTGTTGATTCATTTAAGTGCATTCATATGTGTTCATGTATTTGTGAATGTGTGCTTGTGAATGACATTCCATTATATCTGTCTGACATCTGCTCGATGCATTCATGTAACAGAGTCTGCACATTGCCATTCATCGCTGCATAGTCTACACATCCTTGGCTGTTCATGAATTCAGCAAGTCTATACATTTGTTGCATGCCTGCACATCAGTCAAGTCTATACATTGATCTGTGCAGACAACATCAGTGAAGTCTAGACATTGCATACTACAAAGTCTGCACATCCCGTTTGCACTAAGTCTGTACATCATCTGTGCATTCACTTGTCTGGCTGCATGAGACACTAAGTCTGTACATCCGTCAGCCTTGCCTTTTGCTCGCAATGTCTATACACTCATTTCCAATGGCTGTGCATCATCTGCATATTTCACACCAAGTATATACATCACTACACATGCCTTCCAAGAAGTCTATACATCGCATACCATGTCTCTCCAGCAAGTCTATACACTGCATGCTCACACAACCACTCAAGTCTATACATCGCATTACATTGTCAAGTCTGGACATTCCTTAGTGGCAAGTCTATACATTCCTTCCCATCTTTAACTACGTTTTGAACTGAGCAAGTCTATACATTCCTTTCCTTTGCCTACGTTTAGAACACAAGTCTACACACTATCCTGTAGCTTGCATGAGTCATTGAAGTATGTACATCGCTTGGCACTCACCAAGTCTGTACATCGCCTTGGAGCTTTCCAAAGTCTATACATTAGCCAACAGTGCATCGTCTCATGCATCATCTCTCTCAAAGTCTGTACAGCCAGTTCTGTCTCACTTAGCGTCTTGTGCATGCATCGTCTTACAAGGTTTATACATCGTAAGTCTGTCCAAGTCATTTCACTAAAGTCTATACACTCCCCTGTTTCATGTCTGTACAGCGGCTTCCTTCATGCTTTAGCTTGGCATCACACAAAGTCTATACATCACTGTGCATCCCTTGATTTCGAAGTCTGTACATTCTGGTTGTCTCATAAGTCTACACATCCCCCCCATAGCAAGTCTGCACATCATTTGAACAGCTCAACAAAGTTTATACATTCTGTTGCATACCTTGCACACATAGTCTACACACTCCTATATGCCTTGTGCATTGTTCATCAAGTCTATACACTCTGTGTGTCTGCATCGCATTCATCAAGTCTATACACTCCTTAACTCAGTTCGCAGCTGAGTCTGAAGTCTGTACAGCCTTTGCATTGTGCATACTTTGAAGTCTATACATTACTTGTGTAACTCCAGCCTTTACTTCAAAGTCTATACATTGGATATGCTTATGCATCACAAAGTCTGTACACTGCTGTCTCGTGCATTCTAAGTCCATACACTGCTTTGGGCATTGTTCTTCACAGCATGTCTGTACACTGCATTTGGGCATTGTTCTTCACATCATGTCTGTACACGCTTCAGTCTTGCATGTATGAAGTCTGTACATGGGTCTAGCTCTACATTCATATAGTCTGTACAGTCAGTGTATTGCTTGAACCAAGTCTACACATTGTCTCAGCACACACACGCAAAGTTTGTTCACTACATCTGGCAGTCTGCACAGTAAGTCTATACAACGACTGGCAGCCAGCACTGTAATGTCTATACATCACTGGCAGCCAGCACTGCAATGTCTATACATTGCGTCCCACAGCCTACACAGCATGTCTATACAACGTCCAGCTGCCTGCCGCAAAGTCTGTACATTGCGTCCCACAGCATGCTGCAAAGTCTATACATTTACTATCGCTTGTTCTTGCATCCCCCGCAAGTCTGTACATTGAGGTCACTTGAAGGGCTTCAAGTCTATACACTCTCACCAATGTACATACTTGCCTATATGCTGCATCTAAAGTCTGTACACGCTCATGCATTATTTCATTAAGTTGATACATTATTTGTTGATCGACTGAAGTAATTCTTTCATTGTACAGGCTGATGAATGGGCACATGATCCGAGGTTGACACCTGGCACGTGATCCTAGGTTATCTGGACAGAGAGGGCACAAGCCCTGCACGCCCTACATCTGCTACTGATATAAATAGTAGCGATCGAGCAAGAGAGATCAAGATAGAAAAGAGAAAAGATAGAGATTGTGATAGAAGGAGGTGAGAGCAGCAGAGAAGAAGTGAGCAGCAGAGAGTGATAGAGAAAAAGAGCCGCAGAGAGGCAGAAAACAGAAGAAGAAGAAGAAGAAGAAGAAGAGTGAAGATACATTGAGAGCTCGTGAAGAAGAAGAGAGAAAGAGAGATAGAGAGAGGGTTCGTGAAGAAGAAGAAAGAGGATTCATCAGAAGTTTTGTTCACTGGCATTTGGATCAAATCCAAGCCAGTTTTGCTCCTGCGAGAGCTACACTTTGTGCAGTGCATTTCCAGCTTTCTGTTTGCTCTATTTTCGTTTCTTATTTTCTTTTCTTTCACTCGGCTTGTCGTTCTTCCGATCCTCTGGACTGAGGTCGGGTTCCTCCTGTGGACTCAGGAGAAGGGGGACATTGGGTGTAGCAACCTTGATAAAATATTAATAATAATAAAGATTTTAAAATAAATCAAATAAATAGATAAATAAAACAATATAAAATAACGCCTCAGATAAAGGCGCTATTTAAATTATAAACGCCTCTAGCAAAGGCGTGATTCAAGAAGGGACGCCCTGACAACACGGCGTCAAAATTCTAAACGCCAAAAATGGTAAGGCCAAGAAACGCCCCTATCTTGGGCGTGTTTTAAACAAAGAAACGCCCTAACGAAAGGCGCTTCTTAATAAACGACCTGAACCAGGTCGTCAATTCAAGAATCGACGCCCTGATCAAAGTCGTTAATTCCATTCGAGTTCTGTTCGACACGGGAGCTTATCCCGGGAAGGATTATGTTAATCTAGTAAGTATTTAAATAGGGCAAGGACTCTATATTGGAAGCATTACTTCCACTAGGACTCTAACCCTAATAGGACCCCCTAAATCCTATAAATAAACTGTTCGATCCAACCCTAAATCTATTTGGACGGACGACTGCTGCACGGTACGTGAAGAACATATGTTCTTCTAATTCCTTTTGTTTTCTGCTTCGGTTACATGAAGAACTAATGATTCTTCATCTTATGTTCCTTCTTACAGGTCGGGAAACTCCTACGAAAGAACCAGGTAATGTTCTTTCTTCCTTATCCTCTCGTTAGGTAGTTGAAGAAACTAATATATGTTTCTTCTTTCCCTGTAGGATCTACATCAAAAATTGACAAAACCAAGAACATGTGTTCTTCATCGAAAATGAACTCCTTCTTAAAAAGATTTTCTTCCTCCTGCTGCTACTGCGGTTGATTGGTTGCAGTAGAAGTTTCAGATCTTTCAAACCCTTCGTCAGTTCAATCATATTAAGGTAGGTTTTCTCAAGTTACTGTAGCCCAAATGAAATTAATGCAAGATATATATATATAAGCATGTCATGCATACGGTTATCATAGCTTCCATGCGTTTTCTGAAATATTTTGAAAGAGACGCCCCTGTCAAGGGCGCTAATTTACAAGACACGACCCTGACCAGGTCGTCAATTTAATATTTGACGCCCTGTACACAGGCGTTAATTTCACTTAATCATGAATTAACCATGTTAAGAACTGATTATATATGAAATCCTGATTACATTAATGCATGATCCTCTGTCCTCAACCCTACTGATTTTATTATCAAGATTATATGATTGTTATCCTTGATTATCATGCAAATCGTGCTTTCTAATATTCATTGAATTCACGACCTGTACAAAATCGTTTTTCAACTGTTAACGCCCCATCATAGGGCGTGAATTGAAAGGAAACGCCCCCTCCTAGGGCGCGTATCTGTTAAATTCCTGAAAATATATATTCTGCAAAATAGAATTTAATGATAACGCCCCTTCCCAGGGCGCGTTTTTGATAATTCCTGAAATTATATATATCCTGTCCAATATTGTGAATAAAGGACGCCTTCTGGTACAGTCGTCAAATCGTGAAGAAACGCCCCTGCCAAGGGCGCGTTTTAGATAAATTATTGAAATATTGAAATTTTGCAAATATGGAAAATATATAAACGCCCTTCTGTTAGGCGTTAATTACTTGATAAACGACTCTGCTTAAGTCGTTACTTTACTGTAAAATTGATTTTCCCCTGTTTCAGTTAACCGATGGTTTCATATGTTATATAATATATATATCGGCACTATTCTCCATTCCGTGAGTATAGTCCCACGATTCGCGATTGTTTTATCGATCACACTCAATTCTCATTGACATACAAGCTCTCCATTAGACATTCCGTTCCTTTGGACTAGCGAGTTAGTCATAGAGACCTCCGTAAGACTCCTCGTAGCCTTGGATTCCCTCAAGGCCGACTGAGCTGGTTGTACCCTAAAAACCCATTATACTATTTTGCCATGTCACTCTAAAGAAACATGGTATACCGGCCCTTATGATTATACAAAGAGTATATCATAAGAAATTCTTAATGGGATGATGATATCATGCCATATCATGTCATTCTTGTAAACCTCAATTCTATGATAAGAATGAGGGTATCTTACCTTCATATAATGTTCATGTGGACTTCAATTCTATATATAGAATGTTCATATTGATTTGTCATGGTACCCAAGTCAAGGGAACCATATTCTACCTAGTTTTATCGAGATCGTGATTATACCGTTATTATCGCCATTCTATGTCCTTTGTCATATTTTTGGACTCCATTCTGTCAAAGTTGTCATACACGTCTACAAGCTTGATTATTGAAATTCTATATTGGCTATATAAACAAGAGTGGATGTCAAAATACATGATAAATGCCTGCGCATATAGGGCCCGATCTGGTCCTGGGAGGAGCACCCGAAAGTACTTGTGCCCATGGGAGTTAAAATGATAAGGTATCTGGCATTATACCGAGTACTTGACTTGCTTGATTGGACATTCCACACACATCCTGTACTTGAATCGTACTTGACTTGACATGAATTGCGTGGCCCGAAAAAGGGTAATTTACTTGCTTGATACATGATAGCCAAAGTTCTTGACATGACTTGTTAAACGTACTTGCTTGAATATCTTGAATAAACTTGTTATCTTGTTGAAAGTTCATGATTAAGTTCATCTTATTTCCTTGATATTACATTCTCTCTATCTTGTCGTTTTATGCGAGCATGCATAGCTTTATTGCATTCATGAAAGATGTAATTACTTACACCCCTTGCTAGTACTTGAGATATAATTTCCTACTGAGCGTTCGCTCATTCCGTTTGTCCCTTTTTACTTTTCAGGTAAGTCCGACAACGATGGAAGTCAATCGGATGGGAATGGTCAAGAGTGAAAGTGATAGAGCTGCTCAAGTGTCAATTAGTCTTTTCTATAGTTTCTTGAGTCAACTATGTACTTTTCCTTTTTATTTAACAGAGTATTGGATTTGTAATAGTCTATCCATTTTGAAATAAAGGATTGGATTATCTTGTTATTTTACGCATCTCTGTCTTTGTGTCAAACACACGACCACTCTGATTGACATGATTGATATAAACTCGTCACGCGTCTCCGGGTATCTTCCGCGCTCGGGACGTGACAGTTTTTGTGGTATCAGAGCCTAAGGTATTCAATTCCTAGGAAAAAAACCCAAGTCCAAGGATAAGTTGAACGTTTAACCAAGTGAGATTGGGTAGAACCAAGGGGTAAGAGTCAATGAGTCTTTTAATAAGATCACAGTGATATAATACTAATGTAGCTATTATAATTGTAGGATAATGGCTGCCGAACGTGCTCAATGGCGCAACATGCAGCGTACCCTCCAAGGGATGACTCAAGTGCTGCAACAGGTAGCACAAGGTGGTGCTCCACGAGCTGGAAGCTTACACCAAACATTTAAGAGCATGAATCCCCCGAAGTTTATGGGATCGACCGATCCGGACGATGCCGAGCATTGGGTTCGGGAAATCGAACGCATATTCCGTGTCATGCAATGCACGGATCAGGACAAAGTTCTATTAGCTACATTCTAGTTAGAGAAAGATGCTAGATGCTGGTGGGAGTCTATTGAAGCAACCATCGATCCTACTCAAGTAACATGGGAAGAATTTGTGGAATACTTCAATGCTAAATATTTCTCGGACCGAGTCCAAGAAAAGAAGGCTGCAGAATTCGCTGCATTAAAGCAACGATCTTTATCATTAGCAGATTATGAAGCTCAGTTCTCCAGGTTGTCTAGATATGCTAAGCATCTTATTAGCACGGAGAAGATGAAAGCCCGAAGATTTCTTAATGGGCTTAGGCCCCACTATATTACTCAACTGGCGCCTATGGACATCCAAGTTTATTCTGAAATAGTGCGCCGAGCTCAACTACTTGAAGATGCCACGGAACTATCTGATAGGATCCGTGGGAAAGACAAGAAGGAACAAGTCACGGGTTCGGGTTCTTTCAAACCCAATTTCAAGAAGAGGCCCAATAATGGAGGTTCTTCCTCTCAAGACCATAAGTTCAAAAAGACCAAGCCTTTCTCTATCACAACTACCCCTTCTAATACAGTGTGCAAGCATTGTGACAAGGCTGGTCACAAGACAGAAGAATGCTGGAGGAATTTAGGAGCTTGTCTCCGTTGTGGGAGTCGCGAACATCGGATTCCCGATTGTCGATTAATGAATGACCAAGCCGGTGACGGTAAATGCCCGGTGACAAAGAATGCTCGTCTTCATGCAATCCAGGAGACCGAACCAGAAGAAGAAGGTGGACTGGTAGAAGGTACATTAACAGTTTGTTCCAAAAGTGCTTATGTCTTATTTGATACGGGTGCATCGCATTCCTTTATTTCTAAGAAGTTTGCCGACCCGTTACCGTTAGAACCAGAATGGATAAAAATAGTTCTAACTACTCCTCTTGGAAGCGAAAATGATATTACTCATCACTACCAAAACTGTGAGGTAATGGTTCAAGGTAGGAATTTACCTATAGATCTCATATGCCTCGATCTAAAGGAGTATGATGTTATACTGGGAGCGGACTGGTTATCCAAATACCAGGCAATAGTTGATTGCCGCAATAGCCAAATTGCTTTCAAAGATTTTCCAGAGTTAGTCTTTACTCGCCCCAAGAGTCGGAACAAATCCCCTCTTATTTCGACTCTTCGAGCAAGCAAGCTCGTCAGGAAAGGATGTGTATCCTTCCTTGCCTTTGTCACTGTTAAAGAAGCTAAGGAAACCAAGATAGAAGACATTCAGGTAGTGCAAGAATTTCCAGACGTATTTTCGGAAGATTTGCTGGGATTACCCCCTCAAAGAGAAGTGGCCTTCACCATTGACTTAGTCCCTGGTGCTGGTCCAGTTTCAAAGGCACCCTATAGAATGTCCCCTACAGAACTCAAAGAGTTGAAGGAGCAGTTGATGGAACTAATCCAAAAGGGGTTTATTAGACCAAGTACTTCCCCGTGGGGAGCACCAGTCTTATTTGTAAAGAAGAAGGACGGATCCATGAGATTGTGTATCGACTATCGACAGTTGAATCATCTCACTATCAAGAACAAGTATCCACTGCCGAGAATCGATGAGTTATTTGATCAGATTTCAGGATCCAAATATTTTTCCAAGATTGATCTCAGGTCGGGATATCATCAATTAAGAATCAAGGATGATGACATTCATAAGACTGCATTCAGAAGCAGGTATGGCCATTACGAATTTGTTGTTATGCCTTTTGGACTAACAAATGCCCCTGCTGCCTTTATGCAGTTAATGAATAGCATATTCAGGCCTTATCTAGATCAATTTGTGGTGGTTTTCATTGATGATATATTGATATATTCCAAAACTAAGGAAGAACATGAGGTGCATTTAAGGATCGCATTGCAAGTATTGAGGGAAAATCAATTATATGCAAAGCTCAGCAAATGTGAATTCTGGCTTGAAGAAGTGACTTTCCTCGGACATGTGATATCCAAGGATGGTCTATCTGTTGATCCATCAAAGGTTGAAGCTGTTAGAAACTGGGGAAGACCAACCAATGCTAGCGAGATCAGAAGTTTCTTAGGTCTTGCAGGCTATTATCGGCGATTCATCAAAGATTTCTCTAAGATCGCCGTACCACTTACAAGATTAACTCGTAAGGAGATCCGATATGAATGGAGTGAGGAATGTGAAAGAAGTTTCCAAACTCTCAAGGATCATCTCACTACAGCTCCGGTGTTAGCTCTACCAATAGAAGGAGAGAAATTTGAGGTCTACACAGATGCTTCTGGCATTGGCCTCGGATGTGTCCTAATGCAACAAGGAAAGGTCATAGCATACTCTTCACGTCAACTGAAGAAGCATGAGGAGAATTACCCCGTCCATGACTTAGAACTGGCCGCGGTGGTATTTGCCCTAAAGATATGGAGACACTACTTATATGGAGTGCAGTTTACTGTATACTCCGATCACAAAAGTCTCAAATATCTATTTTCACAAAAGGAGCTAAACATGAGATAAAGACACTGGCTAGAATATCTCAAGGACTTCGACTTCAATATACAATACCATCCCGGAAAGGGTAATTATGTTGCTGATGCCCTTAGTCGAAAGCCGAGAGCAATGATAGCCAATTGTATGATACAAGAATGGAGGTTGCTAGAACAATTCTCCGAGCTTAATATAAGCTTGGACAAGGAAGCCAAATTTGTCACATTATCTCATGTAAGCATACAGTATGATTTATTATCTGAGATACAAGCGCTTCAGGATGATGATCCTATATTAGTGGAAATCAAAGGCAGATTAGAAGGACAATCTGATTTTCAACTAACTTCTGATGGAAGATTATTATTCAAAGGTAGAACTTGTATACCCGACTGTCCGGAATTAAAGAAGAAGATCTTAGATGAAGCTCACCGATCAAGGTACACTATTCATCCAGGATCAACCAAAATGTATCAAGATGTAAAGAAGAACTTTTGGTGGTCTAATATGAAAAGAGAAATAGCAGACTATGTATTTCGCTGTCTCACATGCCAACAGGTCAAGGCAGAACACCAAAAGTCTGCTGGAAAACTACATCCTCTAGATATTCCTAAGTGGAAGTGGGAGGACATTGGTATGGATTTCATCATGGGTTTATCCAAATCAAAAGGAGGACATGATGGAATATGGGTTATTATTGACCGTTTAACTAAATCGACGCATTTCTTGCCAATAAAGAGTCGATGGTCAATTGATGTACTAGCTGCACTATACATCAAGGAAATAGTCAGGTTACATGGAATTCCTGTCTCAATCGTGTCTGACAGAGATCCCCGTTTCACTTCTCATTTTTGGAAGGGATTACAACATTCGTTGGGAACCAGGCTCAACTTTAGTACTGCTTTTCATCCTCAAACGGATGGTCAGACTGAGAGAACTAACCAAGTTGTTGAAGATATGCTTAGAGCATGCATCATTGACTTTGGAGGAAGCTGGCACGATCACTTGCCACTAGTGGAATTTGCATATAATAATAGCTACCAAGCTAGTATCCAAATGGCACCTTTCGAAGCTTTATATGGAAGGAGTTGCCGATCACCCTTCTGCTGGAACGAAGTTGGAGAGAAACAACTATTAGGTCCAGACATGGTAAGGGATACAACTGAGAAGATACAAGTAATCAGAGAAAGATTGCAAGTTGCTCAGACCAGGCAAAAGGCTTATGCTGACACAAGAAGAAGAAATCTTGAATTCCAGGTTGGAGATCATGTATTTCTTAAAATATCGCCTGGACGTGGCATACGAAGATTTGGTGTTAAGGGCAAGCTTACGCCAAGATTCATCGGACCATTTGAGGTACTCGAAAGAGTTGGCGAGGTTGCTTATCGCATCGCGTTGCCTCCTCAATTATCCGACGGGCATAATGTGTTTCACATATCTATGTTGAAGAAGTATGTGCACGATCCATCTCATATTATTGAACATGGAGATCTGGTGATCCAGAAAGATCTCACCTATGAACAGAAGCCTATGAAGATCTTAGATCGAGAAATACGAGCTCTAAGGAATAAGATTATTCCCATGCTCAAGGTGCAATGGAATAAGAATCCTGAACACGAAGCGACATGGGAGACCGAGGAATCTATGAAGAAACGATTTCCCGAGTTGTTCGAAGAGGTATATACTCTACACTCTCTGCGTGTATACATGATATGCAATTGAATTTGGGGACCAAATTCATTTTAAGTGGGGGAGGGTGTAGCAACCCTGATAAAATATTAATAACAATAAAGATTTTAAAATAAATCAAATAAATAGATAAATAAAATAATATAAAATAACGCCTCGGATAAAGGCGCTATTTAAATTATAAACGCCTCTAGCAAAGGCGTGATTCAAGAAGGGACGCCCTGACAACACGGCGTCAAAATTCTAAATGCCAAAAATGGTAAGGCCAAGAAACGCCCCTATCTTGGGCGTGTTTTAAACAAAGAAACGCCCTAACGAAAGGCGCTTCTTAATAAACGACCTGAACCAGGTCGTCAATTCAAGAATCGACGCCCTGATCAAAGTCGTTAATTCCATTCGAGTTCCGTTCGACACGGGAGCTTATCCCGGGAAGGATTATGTTAATCTAGTAAGTATTTAAATAGGGCAAGGACTCTATATTGGAAGCATTACTTCCACTAGGACTCTAACCCTAATAGGACCCCCTAAATCCTATAAATAAACTGTTCGATCCAACCCTAAATCTATTTGGACGGACGACTGCTGCACGGTACGTGAAGAACATATGTTCTTCTAATTCCTTTTGTTTTCTGCTTTGGTTACATGAAGAACTAATGATTCTTCATCTTATGTTCCTTCTTACAGGTCGGGAAACTCCTACGAAAGAACTAGGTAATGTTCTTTCTTCCTTATCCTCTCGTTAGGTAGTTGAAGAAACTAATATATGTTTCTTCTTTCCCTGTAGGATCTACAGCATAAATTGACAAAACCAAGATTTTCTTCATCGAAAACGAACTCCTTCTTAAAAAGATTTTCTTCCTCCTGCTGCTACTGCGGTTGATTGGTTGCAGTAGAAGTTTCAGATCTTTCAAACCCTTCGTCAGTTCAATCATATTAAGGTAGGTTTTCTCAAGTTACTGTAGCCCAAATGAAATTAATGCAAGATATATATATATAAGCATGTCATGCATACGGTTATCATAGTTTCCATGCGTTTTCTGAAATATTTTGAAAGAGATGCCCCTGTCAAGGGCGCTAATTTACAAGACACGACCCTGACCAGGTCGTCAATTTAATATTTGACGCCCTGTACACAGGCGTTAATTTCACTTAATCATAAATTAACCATGTTAAGAACTGATTATATATGAAATCCTGATTACATTAATGCATGATCCTCTATCCTCAACCCTACTGATTTTATTATCAAGATTATATGATTGTTATCCTTGATTATCGTGCAAATCGTGCTTTCTGATATTCATTGAATTCACGACCTGTACAAAGTCATTTTTCAACTGTTAACGCCCCATCATAGGGCGTGAATTGAAAGGAAACACCCCCTCCTAGGGCGCGTATCTGTTAAATTCCTGAAAATATATATTCTACAAAATAGAATTTAATGATAACGCCCCTTCCCAGGGCGCGTTTTTGATAATTCCTGAAATTAATTATATCCTGTCCAATATTGTGAATAAAGGACGCCTTCTGGTACAGTCGTCAAATCGTGAAGAAACGCCCCTGCCAAGGGCGCGTTTTAGATAAATTATTGAAATATTGAAATTTTACAAATATGGAAAATATATAAACGCCCTTCTGTTAGGCGTTAATTACTTGATAAACGACTCTGCTTAAGTCGTTACTTTACTGTAAAATTGATTTTCTCCAATTTCTGTTAACCGATGGTTTCATATGTTATATAATATATATATCGGCACTATTCTCCATTCCATGAGTATAGTCCCACGATTCGCGATTGTTTTATCGATCACACTCAATTCTCATTGACATACAAGCTCTCAATTGGACATTCCGTTCCTTTGGACTAGCGAGTTCGTCATAGAGACCTCCGTAAGACTCCTCGTAGCCTTGGATTCCCTCAAGGCCGACTGAGCTGGTTGTACCCTAAAAACCCATTATACTATTTTTCATGTCACTCTAAAGAAATATGGTATACCGGCCCTTATGATTATACAAAGAGTATATCATAAGAAATTCTTAATGGGATGATGATATCATGCCATATCATGTCATTCTTGTAAACCTCAATTCTATGATAAGAATGAGGGTATCTTATCTTGATATAATGTTCATGTGGACTTCAATTCTATATATAGAATGTCCATATTGATTTGTCATGGTACCCAAGTCAAGGGAACCATATTCTACCTAGTTTTATCGAGATCGTGATTATACCGTTATTATCGCCATTCTATGTCCTTTGTCATATTTTTGGACTCCATTCTGTCAAAGTTGTCATACACGTCTACAAGCTTGATTATTGAAATTCTATATTGGCTATATAAACAAGAGTGGATGTCAAAATACATGATAAATGCCTGTGCATATAGGGCCCGATCTGGTCCTGGGAGGAGCACCCGAAAGTACTTGTGCCCATGGGAGTTAAAATGATAAGGTATCTGGCATTATACCGAGTACTTGACTTGCTTGATTGGACATTCCACACACATCCTGTACTTGAATCGTACTTGACTTGACATGAATTGCGTGGCCCGAAAAAGGGTAATTTACTTGCTTGATATATGATAGCCAAAGTTCTTGACATGACTTGTTAAACGTACTTGCTTGAATATCTTGAATAAACTTGTTATCTTGTTGAAAGTTCATGATTAAGTTCATCTTATTTCCTTGATATTACATTCTCTCTATCTTGTCGTTTTATGCGAGCATGCATAGCTTTATTGCATTCATGAAAGATGTAATTACTTACACCCCTTGCTAGTACTTGAGATATAATTTCCTACTGAGCGTTCGCTCATTCCGTTTGTCCCTTTTTACTTTTCAGGTAAGTCCGACGACGATGGAAGTCAATCGGATGGGAATGGTCAAGAGTGAAAGTGATAGAGCTGCTCAAGTGTCAATTAGTCTTTTCTATAGTTTCTTGAGTCAACTATGTACTTTTCCTTTTTATTTAACAGAGTATTGGATTTGTATTAGTCTATCCATTTTGAAATAAAGGATTGGGTTATCTTGTTATTTTGCGCATCTCTGTCTTTGTGTCGAATACACGACCACTCTGATTAACATGATTGATATAAACTCGTCACGCGTCTCCGGGTATCTTCCGCGCTCGGGGTGTGACAGTTTTTGTGGTCTCCGGTTGCAAGTGGTTGGAAGTCACTTGTGGGTTTCCCTCCGGGTTGGAGGATGGGAGATTCGTCTCTGGTTCTGGTCTTGTGGGTTGCAAGTCCAGGTGTTCCCTCTGGGTTTTAGAGGAAGAGAGACCTCTATTAGCGCAGCAAGAGTGATATAGAAGGGGGGATGAATAGATCACTCCGAATTTGCAAAACTTAGGCAAGAAAATAAATCTACCGCTTATGCCCCTTCTAAACTAGCACACAAAGAATTGCAAATGCAGATACCACTCAAGATCGAATAAGAGAATGATGATGAAGAGCTGAGCAAACAAATAGTCGAAGTGACAAACAGATAGACAGTGCTGATAAAGACCGCAAACCACAGAGAAGACAACCGGTTTTTTAGGTGGTTCAACTGCAGTCAGCAATCTACATCCACCCCTCACTCCAACTAGAGTAAGGATTCCACTAGCCACTGCTAGAGCACAGCAGACTCAGTCTGCGAACAACTTGCTGCCAAACAGCTTGAAAACCCAAGGGAGACAAATCCCTCAACCAAGTTCTGCCACCCGCAGAGCTTGAAACCTATTCTACCACCCAGCACGAATAGAACCGGAGAGTGCCTCTCCCTTCCTCCACACACCGGAGGGAACCTGCCAATGACAACCCGTCACTAGCAACACTAGAGATCAGCGATCTCTCTTCCTCTACAACCCAGAGGGAAACCGGAGTTAGACTCCCTTCCTCCACATACCGGAGGGGAACAGATCAGAATTAGACGAAGAACACATAAAGAAAATCAGAAAAGAAACTAAAGATTGATCGAGAAAACATTCGATACTGAGAGTTAATACAAATATAGCTTCCTGGGAAGCAATTTCAAAAACCAGATACTGCAAACTCTGTTTCTCTCTTCACTGCTATCTCTCTCTTTTTTCTTTCTATTCACTGCTATCTCTCTTTTTCTTTCTCTTCACTGCTGGATCGAGCTCTCTGTGATTCTGCCTTTTCTTTCTTGGCTCTGATCTTCCTTCATCGGTGGGTGAAGGTTTCTATTTATAGCGGTAGCAGGTGGATAGGGCACAACATGCGTGTGCTTCCCACGCTCGATCCAGAACCTTCCTGCCACGTGTCCTCATTGGGTTGGTTCCTCTTGTCTTGGATCACGTGCAGCCCATTTATTTGGGAATATTCTTCCTCGTACCTGTAAGGAGATAAAAACCATTAACACGCTGTATGGCCACTAAAACTAAAGCTGCATGAGGTATATGATAACAAGACGACGTGACAACTACACGAGATAAGAAAAGAACGACACGAGATACAATGGACAAGACTGACACAATCAAGGAAGGTGACACGAGGTCAGATCAGGATAGCACGAGGTGAGAAGAAAATATCACGGAGTGAAACAATAGAAGAACATGCGATTTAGAAGAAACCTGGACGAGGTTAGAACGAAACAACACGAACTAACAAACGGCAACAAAAGACGACACGAAGTGAAACAACACTTGAAAACATAAGAAAAATAACTCGAGCACAAAATAGCTCGAATGAACGACTCGAAGACGAGGCGACACGGGCTGACCACGACACGAAGACAAATAACAGAAACCGTCACGAGTTGAAGACAACACGAAGATGAAAACAGAAACTGACACGAGTTGAAAACAACACGAAGATGAAACACAGGAATTGACACGGAGTGTGGTCAAGGCGAGAAGGACATGAAGTCTAAAGAGAAAAATAGCACGAAGATAGAAGAGTGACACGGCTATCACGACACGTGATGAAGCAGTAACACTAAGAAAAAGAACGACTCGAGGAAAAACAGTAAGTGACACGAAATTAAACAAGCAGACATAAAAGATGACACGAGATGAGCAACTAAAGGACAGAGAGAAACGACACGAGGTTCACAGAGAAGCGACTCGGAGTTCGTCAGAACTATTCGAGCTGCTTCAGTAACACGACACGAAGACAGAGGGAGACACAACACAAAGTTAAACAACCGAGACTAGGACTCGAAGACATAGATGACAAGGATAGAACAACACGAAGTATTACCTCATACAAGTTTTCCTGTCAAGCATGGAAATCAACACGAAGTGTTGTAAGCTCAGACGACACGAAATCTTTTCGTGTTAGTGAGGGAAAACAACACGAAGTGTAGCTCAAGTGGCACGAAAACAACTCCCAAGATTAACTGAAGTGGCTCGAGGATTTACATTAACACAGAGAAACATTTTTGTTCACAAAGGTTCATAGTGTTGAAACCATCAAGACATTATGACTCAGGCAACACTAAAATTCATTTGGTCAAATTGCTCAATTGAACAGGACATTCCCTTACTGTATAATCCATTCACTTACATGATGAAACATGAGATTATCTTGAGATAAAGAAATGATTTATAGTGTGAGACATCATCAAAATCATAGGGACACAACAATCTCCCCCTTTTTGATGATGGCAACACTATGAATCAGGCAATATCAAGGTTTATCAAGATTTAACATGAAATCAATATCAGCTTCAACAACAGATTAAATTCAAGGCATGCTCATGCAAATGAATTAAACATTCTCTACAACACACTCTCATTTCTCCCACAACTCATAAACATATCAGCATGAAGCAGCATGACTCCCCCAAAGAAGCAACATGACTCCCCCAAAGCTCAAGACAAAACCAAGACTCACTGATATTGCAGAACTTCTTACTAAAATTGTAGACATTGCAAACTTCTCTCCCCCTTTGACATCAGCAAAAAAAATACAGAATGTGTGACAGTGCTGGAAACATGAGGACTCAGGGCAGTAACTGCATAGTGTAGAAAGTCACGAGTAGGTCTTAAGAGAATAAGTGAGTTTCTAATCTCAAGACAAGATTCTTTAGATTTCAGTACACAATAGAGAAGTGGAATGATAGACAAGTTTATCATCATACATAGTAGATGATTTAGAGCAGGAGTTGACAAGTATGGCCAAAAATAGCTGATCATTCAACTATTCCACAAGACAGCAAGAGACTAAATCAGAGAGGTGTTCTTAAGGTATTGAGGACAAGCAATCCATTAGTTGCATAACAACAAGGAATTTTTGTTGGAGATGATATTCAAGAAGATCAATGAGTAAGTTGGTAGTTGTGGACGCACTAAAATTCGGAGGGGGGATCCGTTCGTTTGTTGATCGGGGTTAATTCTTCTATTTAGTGTGAGGGCGTGCCAGTCACAAAGTGATGATTTATTCGGGCTTCATGGAAGCCCATGGTGCGCTCGATCTGACTAATCAGACGATTGTGTAGTTCATGTCGGGACCGAAACCCGCCGTGCCGTAAAGGCCACGACGTTATTTAAATCCCCCATACGGGGGAACACCCTTGATTGATTGCCGGGAATAAGGGCCCTACGGCCTAAAGAGAATGTTAATAATGCAGGAGGATAGTGAAAGACGAACTATGCTAGAAACCCGTATCGGGATGTGAATGCTAAGACCATGTCGGCCACTCATGGGCCACTTCATGTTTGGACGAAGGTCCGTGTTTGTAGTATAAAAGGCGGTAGCAAAACCGCGCGAATGTCCGCCATGAACAAGGCAAGTTTAATGAGAATGCGGGATTGGATCCCGGTAGGGATGGGTCAAGTTGATAGATTGTTGGCCGGAGATGATTTCGGATTATGGCCATGTCAGAAGTTCCGTAAACCACGTCCGATACCATAAGGCGTCGTTGATTTTCTCTTTACACCCAGTCCGAGGGAGTGAATTGTTAAATGCGTAGCCCGAGCTCAATAACGTGCGCCCTCACACGCGGATCGACCTGCACGGTCAGGTCGCGGGTTTCGACCTGCCCGGTCAGGTCGCGGGGGTCAAGGGGGCAGCTCCCCTTGCGGGGGTTTTCGGGGGGCAGCACCCCCGGAACAAAATTTTTAATTGAAGCGCGGGTAATAGAGTTCCTTTCATTTTTTTGTTATTGATCTTTGCATTCTTCTTTTTATTTGAGCATTTCTCTCCTTTTATTTTTTTTTATTATTCCCCCCCCCCTTTTTTCATATAAAGGAGGCACGCCGAGCTTGAAGTGGGCAAGAGGGGAGGCACGCCGGATAAGAGCTTCGAAGGAGGGCGCCGGATAAGGGAGCACAAGGGGGGAGCGCGCCGGCTAAGGTGGCAAGTTGGGGCGCGCCGGAATAGGGTGAGGAATAGTATAGCGCGCCGGTTTAAGGCGGCTATGCAAGGGGCGCGCCGGTTAGTGGCAAAGAAAATGAAAGGGGTTTTGAGTGTAAGGCTAAACCGGCGCGGGGGGGTACCGTGCCGGGTTAGCCCACGCCGGATTAGGGCACGCCGAGTTAAGCTTCTACAAGGTTTTGTTTTGATCTGTTTGATTCTTTTTGCTCTGTTCTTGTTTCTTCAACTTGCAGATTGGTATTTTGGTTGGTTTATTCACTTAGTTGATGGATTAAGTTGATAGAGAAGGTGGTTAAAGCTTTCTGATCGTTTATTAAGATGAACGAGCATGCGGATTGAATATCTTATTAAGAGGGATTATGTAGGAACTTGTTCAGTTTGATTCAGAGACGGCTTCAGACATATGCTGTTCTTACTCCCAGAGGCCTTGGCTTGTTCAGCTGTTCTTATGCTCAGAGAACTCATCCTGTTCGTCTGTTCTTGAGTGTTCTCATCCTGGCGAGATTTGGGCAGCACCTCCCCTGGACTGGGGGTTGCCAGAGAATAATAAGGAACACCAAACGGATAACTCCGGGGTGCACCTCGAATCTAGACCTCATGGCGGTCCAATAACCCAGATGTGAGTGCTGGAGAGCTCGAGAACTAGCCTTCAAGAGCTCTCACAACTCACGGGTGATGACTTCGTGGAACGGGACAGATGTAGGCCGCAGGTGGCCATGACTGTTCACCCTTCGAACGGGTTCCCTCAGAGTTCATGCCACAGAAGGGCAAGCTCCCGAGGACCCCAGGTGATTCAGAGAACCAGAGAAATAAAACGGAAGAAAAAGGGGGGAAAGGATCAGAGCCATAGAATACTGTGCATGCTCACAAAGTCATTCTTTTATTCATCCTCAAGGGAAAGGGAAGGAAGAATACAACGGAGAAGATAAAAGAAAAGCTAAATGTTGAGGTGGGGGAAGAAGATACATCGACGGGGGAGAAGAAGGAATAGAGCCCAAGCTCTCCCCCCCTCTCTCCCCTCTCTTGCTCTCACCCTCTCCCTCTCTTTCTTCACCTTGCAGGCGTGAACGGATGGCTGTAGCTTCTTCTCTTCGGAGGCTGGAGAGCTCTCGAGAAGACCTCTCTCCTCTCCTTCTTCAACCTTCCTCTTCTCTTTTCTTTTGTTCCCTTCTATTGACCCTCTCTTCTCTTTTTTCTTCGGCTTCACAATGCTGCCCCTTATATACATCAGCCAGCCTGGGAGCCTTCCTGCCATTTCCACCTCGTCCGCAACGAAGTCGGGAGTTGACCGGCTGTGCTGGACGCTGTTCATTTGTCCCGTACACTACTGCTCGTCTGAGGATGGGACGCTCAGAGATCTGCCGGAGCTTGCCTTGCTGCTACTGCTTGTGTGCTGTCGAACAAAGGTAGAAGCAGAGTTATGGGCATTGAATGTCCTCTGCACGCCATAATGATGCAAAACAGAGCATCGGCATGCCGACGGGACAGGATGGGGTTAAACTGGCGCGGGAGGTGAGCGCGCCGGATTAGCATCAGGATGAGGGGAAAGGCTTAAAGCCAAGGGAATAGTAGTGCGCCGTATTAAGGCAACCTCAAGGGCAAATGGGAAATGGGGGCGCGCCGGTTTATGGGGGCGCCGGATTAAGATGCTGAGGGGGGGGCGCGCCGGTTTAAGTCCCTTCCGTGCCATTTTAAGCCTCAAATTGATTCTTTTCGAAGTCGCGGCTGTTTATATGAATGTCGGCATTCCCAGAACATTCTGGTTGCAATGCATGGCCTCCGCAATATTCCGTTTGTAGCCTCAGGGACTCGGTCTCAGATTCTGCGTGACTTTCGGTGCATGCCGAGACTGTGCCGGAGTTCCCGACTTTTCTCTGATTCAGCTCTCGGCGTGGCCGGTCGGAGCGTTGTAGCTGTATCTTCTGCTAAGGGGGCTTCTTTAGCGGGTAGCGGACCACCAAGTGAGTTCTCGTCCTGATCGGGCAAGGGATGAGGTTTATTCGGCATTTCTATCTTCGACTCGCGCTCTAATGTGTAGACGCGAATGTCGCCATGATCATCATCGTCATTTTTTTGGCGTCCACAAATGCCCCCTACTCACGGGCGGCGCAAGCGAGGGATGAGTGCGTGGGGCCCGCGAGTGTAGAGTTCTTCAACATGACGTCTATTCTTCTGAGCCACTGGGATGCTGGTCCGGTGCAAATTCACGGGAAAGTGCTCACTCCTTCAGCGAAGGGATGAGGGGATCGCTTCACCGCATATGCACGCGGACTGAGATTTCAGAGTGAGGGTTTAGTCATCGGCATGGGGTGAATACCGAAGCGAGAATGAAGGGTCTATGTGTCGTCTCAGGCAAAAGGCCCAAAACAGCTTAGACGAGGCCAACCCCAAAGAGGGACTTGTTGACTCGTGCCGGGCTTAGGAAAGTTGTTCATTCACCGACTCAGACGGAGGGTCCGAGCAGAGTAGTGGGATGCACTTTTATTTATGAACTAGGATGGATGGTCCGAGCCTGGCAATGAGGGGTTTCTTTATGTTCATGGACTTGGACGGAAGGTCCGAGCCAAGCAAAGGCGGTCCCCTTTTTTTTTTATTCATCGACTTGGACGGAAGGTCCGAGCCAAGCAAGAAGATTCTTCTTTTTTTTTCTTTTTTTGTTCATTGACTGGGACGGAAGGTCCGAGCCAAGCAAGGAGGTTCTTTTTTTTTTGTTCATCGGCTTGGACGAAAGGTCCGAGCCAAGCAAGGAGGTTCTTTTTTTTTGTTCATTGACTTGGACGGAAGGTCCGAGCCAAGCAAAGAGGTTCTTTTTCTTCATCGACTTGGACGGAGGGTCCGAGCCAAGCAAGAGGGTTCTTTTTGTTCATCGACTTGGACGGAAGGTCCGAGCCAAGCAAGAAGGTTCTTTCTTTTTCTTTTATAGACTTGGACGAAAGGTCCGAGCCAAGCAAGAAGGTTCTTTTTTTTTTATCGACTTGGACGAAAGGTCCGAGCCAAGCAAGGAGGTTCTTTTTGTTCATCGACTCGGATAAAAGATCCGAGCCAAGCAAAGGCGTTTTCTTTTTTGTTCATCGACTTAGGCGGAAGGTCCAAGCCAAGGGTCTACTCGCCTGTGGGACTGGAGTTGTAATATTGAGGTGGTTTATTCATTGGCGTGGTTCATTCATTGACACGGGGTTGGTGCCAAAGCAAGGGTCTTTTCGTTCATGAAACCAGACGAAAGGTCTGGGCCACCGGTTTATTCGTCGATGTCGACAGGGTGTCGGAGATCGACGTGGTTCATTCATTGACACGGGGTTGGTGCCAAAGCAAGGGTCTTTTCGTTCATGGAACCAGACGAAATGTCTGGGCCACCGGTTTATTCGTCGATGTCGACAGGGTGTCGGAGATCGACGTGGTTCATTCAATGACACGGGGTTGGTGCCAAAGCAAGGGTCTTTTCGTTCATGGAACCAGACGAAAGGTCTGGGCCACCGGTTTATTCGTCGATGTCGACAGGGTGTCGGAGATCGACGTGGTTCATTCATTGACACGGGGTTGGTGCCAAAGCAAGGGTCTTTTCGTTCATGGAACCAAACGAAAGGTCTGGGCCACCGGTTTATTCGTCGATGTCGACAGGGTGTCGGAGATCGATGTGGTTCATTCATTGACACGGGGTTGGTGCCAAAGCAAGGGTCTTTTCGTTCATGGAACCAGACGAAAGGTCTGGGCCGCCGGTTTATTCGTCGATGTCGATAGGGTGTCGGAGATCGACGTGGTTCATTCATTGACACGGGGTTGGTGCCAAAGCAAGGGTCTTTTCGTTCATGGAACCAGACGAAAGGTCTGGGCCACCGGTTTATTCGTCGATGTCGACAGGGAGTCGGAGATCGACGTGGTTCATTCATTGACATGGGGTTGGTGCCAAAGCAAGGGTCTTTTCGTTCATGGAACCAAACGAAAGGTCTGGGCGACCGGTTTATTCGTCGATGTCGACAGGGTGTCGGAGATCGACGTGGTTCATTCATTGACACGGGGTTGGTGCCAAAGTAAGGAGAAAAGGTTGATTCCCCGACCTCGAATGAAAGGTTCGGCTGGGGTGTTCTTCGTCAGTGCCGACAAGATGTCAGAGGCTGACATGGTTGATTTGTCTGTTGAAATATTCTTGGAGATAAGAGTGAGTGTTAATAAAGGGAGACCGATTCCTCCCCCCCCTTTTCCTTCTTCTTTTTTTTTCTTCTTTCTTTTTTTTTCTCTTTTCTTTTCTTTTTCTTTTCTTTTTTTTATATATTTTTTTCTCTTCTTTTTTTTCTCTTCTTTTTTTTTGACATGCTAGATAAATAGTGCCCAATCCATCTGGACAATAGTAATGCAAATTTGCCCGGGACAGGGTGGAGAAAAACATTATTCCTCGAATGGGGGAATCAGAGCATGGTACAACCTCAGATGTCTACCATTAAGGGGCGGAAATTGGACCTCCCCCGATGGTCGACGATTACATACGCTCCGCCCTCGTAGACTTTCTGGATCACATAGGATCCAAGCCAATTCTCATTCAGCTTGCCCTTGGGGTTGGAAGCCATGACTTCTCTTCTCTTCACCATAACAAGGTCGCCCTTCTTGAATTCGCGTTCCTTGACAAGCTTGTCGAAGGCGCGAGCTATCCGGGCCTGATAGACCTGGATGTTCTGCTGGGCTTGGAGCCTTTTCCCCTCCAAGTTGGAGAGCTCTTCGAGCCTTCGCTCGACATTTATCTGCTCTTCCCGGACCAACCCGTGTTGGACTGCGACCCGGAGGGAGGGTATTTCCAGCTCGATAGGGACAATTGCCTCTGAGCCATATACCAGGGAAAAGGGTGAACAACCCGTCGGAGTTTTGTACACAGTTCGATATGCCCACAGGGCCTCGTACATTTACTCTTCCCAGTCTCTCTTGTTAGAACTAACAATTTTGGACAGGAGAGTGCAAAGAGTCTTATTGAAAGCTTCGGCCAAGCCATTGGCCTGTGGGTTGTAGGGGGTTGACATCCTCCAGTCGATCTTGTACTTTTCTGCCAGCCGGTAGGCCTTTTGGTTGCGGAAGTGACTTCCATTATCTGAGATAATTCGGTTCGGAATGCCAAACCGGAATATGATGTTGCGATGGACAAATCTGGTGACGATCTCCCCAGTCACTTCTTTCAAAGCAATAGCCTCCGCCCAGCAGGAGAAGTAATCAGTTGCGGCCAAGATGTACTTGCACCCAGCTGATGATGCGGGTAGTGGACCCACAACATCTGTTCCCCATTGGGCAAAGGGCCAGCTGGGCAGTGTTGGATGTAGGGGTACAGGCGGTCTCCTGGGCACCGTCGCATGCTCCTGGCATTTTTGACAGGACTTGGCATACTTGCAGCAGTCGTCGAACATTGTCGACCAATAGTAGCCGAGCTTCTTTATTTCAATTTTCATTTTCGATCCTGCCTGATGTGCACCAGCTATTCCAGCGTGAACCTCTTTCATGACTTTCCAAGCTTCTTCAGTGGATAAACATCGGAGGAGCACCTTCCTTTGGCGTCTGCCATATTTCGGAATAGGATCCCGTTCCGGACCTCGTAAGAGACCTTTATTCTGATTAACTTGATCTTCTCTTCCGTTTTCCTGGGCAGCTGCTGATATTTAAACCACTGCAAAAGGGGGTCCCTCCAGTCGGGTAGGCTGATGGCTTCCGCTGTGGCGACCTCGAGCTCTTCTTCTTCTGGCCCTTCTATCATGCTAGGCACTTGGCGTTGATTCACCACCCGGATGCTGAGGGATCCATCTGGCGGGACTGCCAATGAACTCGCCAATTTTGCCAGTGCATCAGCTTGTGCATTCTCTCCTCTGGCAACGTGGCCTATCTCAATGAGGTAGAACTGCTGCATGAGCCGTTTCGCCTTAGTGTAGTAAGGGAGTAACTCGGGTTTTCGGACGTCAAACTGTCCCTGGACCTGCTTGACGACCAGCAATGAATTGCCAAACACATGTAATATTTTAATCTCCATCTGTAAAGCGACTTGGAGACCAATGATCAGAGCTTCATATTCTGTCTCATTATTTGTGCAGGGCTTGCTAATGGAGCGGGATGTGTGCAATACTTCTCCCTCAGGGGATTTAAGGACGATGCCGGCCCCGGCCCGTACTTTTGTGTGCCCAGACGGGGTTGTTTCTGTTCTCGAAGCTCCATCAAAGTGCAGCTGCCAGGCGATCAGTTGGGCTTGGTCCACTTCCAGTGTTTCATCTTCAGGCAACTCTATGGCCAGTGGGGAATTTTCAGGCACAGCGTGTGCTGCAAAGAAATCGGCCATGGCTTGACCCTTAACAGCCTTCTAAGGCACGTAGATGATGTCAAATTCCATTAACAGTACGGCCCACTTGCCGAGACGTCCCTTCAGGACTGGCTGGGAGAGAATGTGCTTGACTGGGTCAGCCTTAGAGATTAAGCTCACTTCATGCGAGAGCATGTAATGCCTCAACTTCTTGACTGCGAAGACCAAGGCGAGACAAACCTTCTCCATCGGGGTGTATTTTGCTTCTGCCCCCATTAGTCTTCGGCTTAGGTAATAAAGAGCTTGCTCCTTCCCCTCATCATTGTTCTGGGCGAGCATTGCCCCCAGTGAACATTCAGTGGCAGCTATATATAGAATAAGTGGCCTCCCCTTGACAGGTGCCCCCAGCACAGGCGGGGTCTTTAAGTAATCCTTCAGCCGATCAAAGACCTTCTGACATTCATGGTTCCAGTTGAAAGGTGCATTCTTCATCATTAATTTGTGGAATGGTTGACAGCGCCCCGACAAATTGGAGATAAATCTTCGGATGTAGGCTAGCCGACCTTGTAGGGACCTTAACTCTCCCAAATTCTCCGGAGGAGGTAGCTCCTAAATGGCTTTTATTTTAAAGGGGTCGATCTCGATCCCCCTATATCGGACAATGAAGCCGAGAAACTTTCCACTAGAGACGCCGAAGGCACACTTCATTGGGTTCATTTTCAGCTCGTACTGCCGGAGTCTCTCAAAGATGACTCTAAGGTCATTCAGGTGATCCCCCCTTTTCTTTGTCTTGACGACCAGATCATCGATGTAGCATTCGACTTTGCTATATAGCAGTTCGTCGAATATCTTGGTCATCGCCCGCTGGTAAGTGGCGCCAGCGTTCTTGAGGCCGAAGGGCATCCTTTTGTAGTGGAATATCCCTTTAGGTGACCGGAAGGCCGTATGAATTCGGTCATGTTCAGCTATCCATATCTGATTATAGCCGGACGATCCATCCATGAAAGACAAGGCCTCATGGCCGGTAGTTGCATCAATCATCACTTCAGTGACGGGCACCAGAAAGTCATCCGTTGGGCAAGCTTTATTCAGGTCGCGGAAGTCCACGCAGATCCTGATCTGTCCATTCTTCTTCTTCACCGGCACAATGTTGGCCAACCAGGTAGTGTATTGGTTTTCAGCTACAAAATCGACATCTATGAGCTTGTCGACTTCTTTACAAATCAATTTTATCAGCTTCGGCCTCATACGCCTGGGGGGCTGCTTCACCGGCTCCACCTTGGGATCAATAGCCAGAATATGTTGAGTCACGCCGGGACTCAGACCGGGCATCTCTTTGTAGTTCCAGGCGAAACAGTCCCGGAATTCTTGCAGCAACTTGACATATTGTCCCCTCTCTTGTGGAGGAAGAAGGGCACTCAGAAAGGTCGGCCTGGGGTCGCTTTTTGTGCCTAGATTAATTTCAATGAGCTCATCCACTGTGGCCTGGCCGCCATCTTCAAATTCTGGAGGCGCTGGTAGCAGGTCAATGAAATCCTTATCTTCACCATCTTCTGCTTCAAGGACACCATAGGTGTTTTCTTGCTCTGCCTCATTGGGTAACGAGGTTTTGCTTGTTTCCCCCTCTATTAGGCTTGTTGTGTGCGGCTCTGGGGGGCTCTCTTGTGTGGAGAAGTAAAGGACTTCTTCGGGATCTTCTTTGTAATTGTCATAGATGACTCTTGCAGGGGCTAAGGTGATTGATTGCCATACTGGGGGCTGTTGCTCTGCTGGTGGCTGGGGTTGCCCATTCTCAACTGCATCTTCAAAAATCTGGTGCTGAACTGACACCATGTAAACACTTCTTTCATGGCCGCCTGCCACATGGGGGCGTGGTGGAGCGACCACATAATCTCCCATTCTGAGCTCATCTCTCTCAATCAGGTCTTGAGCAATGTCCTTGAAGATGTAGCAGTCTTCGATGGAGTGGCCCAGTATTTGGTGATAGGGGCAGAACGAGGGGTCACCGCGTTTGCGAGCATCTCGCGGCCTCTTTGACCTTGGGAGGGAGACCTTGCCATAGTAGCAGGCCCATTCAAAAATTCCTCGGGTTTTATTCCTTGGGAAAGAGTAGGGCCTTTGCATCTTCTCCTACAGCGTGGGGCTTCGCTCGACTGATCGCCTGACCAGGGAAGCGGCTACATCCCTAGCCTCCCTTTTCAGGTGCCCCGGGGCATTTGGGACAATGTTCGGGGACCGGTGCTTGTCAATGCTTTGTCGACAGAGGATGCCTCTAATGAGTACAGTCATTTCGGCCAAGCGAACCTTAAGCATTTCGATCTCTCGCTGTTGCCTGCAGTATAGGGTGAGTAGGGTAGAGTCGCACCGAGTGAGGTTCGGGGCTCGGCCCGCTTCCCCATCCTTTGGGTCAATGTCAGACGAGGGCGATGGCACCCCGCTGCTGTGGTCATTCGGGATTGGTCCCCCAGAGGAGGACGGGGTCTTCCCCTTATTCCTGCAAGGAGGTGGATTCCATAGGAATACTTCTTCATCTTGTTCTTCGTTGCCCAAAGGCATAAGGTGCTGACGGCCTTTATCCTGCCATGGGCCTGCAGTGCCTGCGTGGCGATTGCAGCCTAGAGCCGAGACTGATATCACATCAGCTTCATAGGAATCTTCTAGTGAAAAGCCCAATCCTGGATGTCGGGTGATTTGTAACAACCGCCGGTCCAGGTTTGGCGGGTTCCACATTCTCTTGAACATTTCTTTCCGACTGGAGAGCTGGCAGAAGGGGATCCCTTGCTTTCTGGCCATCTTGACCACAGGACCGGCTATGTTAGGAAGTCCCATTATTGGGACGAGTGGGTCGTGCAGCTCATCGGGCAGTCTACAATCATCATCCCCCTTGACTGGGTGCTCCTTGGCCACATAAAAGATGGTAGGCAGACCCTCGGGGTTGGGCACCTCGAAGGTCCTTAACGGTTCAGCCACCTGGCAATCAGCTTCTGCAAGAGGCTTGATGATCCTGGAAGGGACCCGGATGTCTTCCAGCAAGTCTTCAAGGTATGGTGTTCCCGGTGTAGGGTAGATGGGAAGGTAGGTGGCCCGGAATACCCCTTCTGCTTCAGAAACGAATGACACTTGAGGGGGAGCCACATAGCCAGGCGGTGGTGGAGGGAACCAGCTGTCAAGCTCTGCCTTTTTCTTTCCTTTGTCTTGAGTAGCTTGGGAGGCTTGCTTCGGCTTTTCCAAATAAAGATTAGCATCCGACAAGTGACATTCGAACACTTCGAAAGGATGGAAGTCGGTGAAGATTCTCTCCTCTTTCCCGTTGCCGGGGTACTTGATGCATTGGTGCAGAGTGGATGGTACCACCCTATTTTGATGTAGCCAAGGTCGGCCGAGCAACGCCTTGTAAGAGGTGTTGGAGTTAATCACATGGAATTGGACCTTGGTGGTGAAGTCACCGAGGGAGAGGTTGAACTCTGCGACCCCCATAGGGACTTCGCACTTCTGGTTGAAGCCGGCAATCTAGACGTTCCTGACCTCGACCAGGTGCACGTCAAAGTAATGCTTCTGATACACCCGATAGGGGAGTATGTTCACTGCTGCCCCAGGGTCGATCAAGACTCTGTTGATGGGATGCCCATTCAGCTGCCCCTTCATGTAGAGTGGCATGTTGTGACTGCAGGTTGGTAAAAGCATGTCCTCTCAGTGAAGGCCATAGGTACCTCAGGTGACATTTCTGCAAGGCAGGCTTCAACATATGCTGGTGTCTGGAGTGAGGCGATGACAGCTTGCCGTGTTTCTTCATCTAAGGATAGGATTTCCCAGATGGTAAACCTGGCTAGGATCTTCTTCAGGTGTTTGACTATTCTGTTGCTAGCTCGGACTTCGAGCAACCTCATTTCTTCGGCTCTACTGCGCCTGCCCCCAGTCTGGGCCTGGGGAGCCGGCTCAACGGGTGCCTCCTCCACTGGGTCAGATGCCGCTTGAGCTTGTGGGGCCTGCTGGGTCACTTCCTTTTCTTGCAAGAACTCGACTAGATTTGGGATGTTGTCGGGCTCTTCCCTCGGTCGAGGAGGGATTGCTACAGACAGAGCCGAGGGGCTGCCTGCCCCTTGGGTCTGCCGGGACTCGCAGGGGCATGACTGTCCTCCCCTCTGAGTTGTAAGAAATTCAATGAATGACGGGGCACTCTGGCCACTTGGTTCTCCGGGGTAGAGGCCCGATGGAGGGGGGATCTCCATGCCTTGGACCCTAGGCTCGGGGATGTGATATGGTTGTTCTCCCCTAAGCAGGATGTTGTGGTTGGCCTGAGGCGGGCGTCCCCACTTCCTTCCCGACCTGGTGGCATGTTGGGAGGTGGATTCTTCAGCTTGATTCACCTCTGACGGCTCGACGGGCACTTCTTGCTCTTCCTCTCTCAGGGAGAGGGCTGTGTCAAATAATGTTGAGAGGGTGTTGCAAGCGAGGACCACCCCACTCTTCTTCTTGTTTCTAGGTCTTCTCTTCTTCTTTTTCTTTTTCTCTTTAGTGGCTGGCAACTGCTCTTGGGGAAGCTCACCCCATAAGAGAGGCTCTTCTTTCGTCTCGGCTTCCGCTTCTAGAGCTAGTTCGAGTGACTCGAATTCCTCCCAAGGGACATACTCCTTCAACTCCATACGCTGGATCTCGGGCTGTTCATAATCTTCAAGCCCATCAATAATAGCCTGGAGTCTTTCAACCACAGGGCTGGTTTCCTTGTGCACCCACATCGGGATGTGTTTCTTCTTGTTGTGAGTGGGCCGTCTTATAACGAGCCGGGGGGCTGTGTCATGCAAAACAGGTGTCACTGGTGGCGGTGCTGGTTCGGGTGTAACACCCCTTATGCGAACCTCTGGAGTGGGCCGAGGAGCTTGTCTTCTTCTTCTGTTCTTCGTTGGCGCGGCTTGCCAACCTCCTTGATCATGAGCTGGCGCCATGACGAAGGCTTGATAAGTGGCCTGCGTACTGGACTCTGCACATTCTTCAGGCAACTATTGGTATAAAGATACCATGTTGACAGTGGTGCCAAGGCTCGGCATCTCGTGCGGCTGCGGAGGATCCACTCTGAGCTCCCCCATGTCCAGCTCTCCCTTCTTGATCAAGGACTCAATGACATCCTTGAAGATGTAGCAATCCTCGATGGTATGCCCAAGCATCTGATGGTATGGGCAGAAATGAGGATCATCCTTCTTCTTCAAGTCACCAGGCCTCTTTGGATCTGGTAATGTGATCTTGTTGTACCTGGTGGCCCATTCAAATAGGACTCGGGCTTTGTCTCGAGGAAAGGAGTACAATTTGTTCCTCATCTTCTCCTGCAGGGAGGGACCTTCCCGCCGTTCAGTGGAGGTGTCGGCCATCTCTTTGGCTTTCTCTTTCTGTTTCTCGAAGGCTTCGAAGTCCAGTGTATGAACTTCTGGCGGTGTTGGCCTCCTCTCGGCCTGTCGGGCCCTCTGACTTGATGCAGCTGGAGCAGAAGAGTATCGAGCAAGGAATGCTTTGATCTCTGCCACTATGTTGTTCAGGCGGTCGAATGACCTCACCTCAGCACCGATCATCCTCTCAAGGATCTCCTTCTTCAGATTCTGTTTACAGATCTGCACTACGTCCTCCTGATGCAGGGGACGTTTGCACCTCATGCTGAGGTTCCTCCATCTCTTTATGTAGTCGAGTGTCGACTCCTCATGTCTCTATCTCGTGGCGTAAAGCTCTGCCATGGTCACCTCCCGCTCAGCTATGTAGAATCTTTCCTTGAATTTCTTCTGCATATCAGGCAAGTCTGTAATGGACCCGGCGAGCAAGCTCGAATACCACTCGAAAGCGAGCCCGGTAAGTGTCGAGCCAAAGAACTTGAGAAGATAAGCTTCATCCGCAGCTAGATCCCCCATAACATTCACATAATAGGCAATGTGCTCCCTGGGAGACCCTTGCCCATTAAATTTCTCAAACTTCGGCGGCTTGGTAATGCCGACCGGTAGCCTCTTGGCAGCATAGTGTGCCGGGTAAGGTACCCGGTATACGTCGAATGGTGTGTGATCACCATCGCTCCTCTCCGCTAGCTTCATATCTATCATTTGTTCAAGCATTAGTCTGCTTACTGTTGCCGGGTCAACTGGGTTTGGATAGAAATGGGCCGGTTGCATCAGCGGTGTTGTTAACACTGTCGCCTGAGGTGCAATAGTGGACCCTTGGAATGGCAGGTTCGGTGGCGGGGCCGGTGTGACATGTTGTGGCTGATGCAGGGGTACGCCTCCAGTGTAGGTAGGTATTGGGGGAGACACCGTCGCCTGTGGAGAAGCTTCCGAGGCCTGCCCGTTGCCCCCAGGGGTCTCTGGTAATGCTTCAGTCTGCCCGGATGTTGAGGGCTGAGCGGCTCTTTCAGTCAGTTGTTTCTTCAACAATTCGATCTCCCGTTGATATTGTTGCATCATGTGCAACACCGCGGGGTCGTTCATGGGAAGGCTAGGGGTGCCCCCCCTTTCTTCGATCGGCACCTCTTCGGATGAAGTGGATGGTCCTCCCGCCGTGCCTTCTGTAATAACATTGGCAGCCAAGGATGTTGAAGGTTCCTCATAGTTAGCTCCTCCAGTGTGGACTTGTGTCTTTTCAGCTGCCGCTTTCCCTCTTCTGGTAAGAGGTCCTGGCCTTGTGGCAAGCCTGGCTACTTCTTCGGGCTCGGTTGGTAGAGCCCCGTACCGGCCAGATACCCCTGCCATATTGCAGGTATAAACTCTTAGGTCTCTGCCTCTTCTTGTTGTTCTTCTCGATGGCCTACCTGGAAAGACCAATCTGTCAAAGACCGCTCTCCGCGGCTTCACTTCTTCCCTTGCCGGGGACTGATAATGCTCCTCAGAGTAGTTTCTTGACTCGGCAGTGGGCACTGGCCGGGTCTCTTCTTCTTCAAAGGCAGAGGCTACTACCTCCAGTAATCTCTGGCGACCCAGGGGAGTGCTCCCCGGGCCCCGCAAGTAGTTCTTCATGGCTTGCTCCACTCCTTCCCAGTCCTGGTCAGGAGGAGAAGCTGATGATGTCGCCCTGTCGGCAGCAACGGGCATGTGGGTTGCAGGCTCCACACGGGCAGCCTGATAGTGGCGTCGGTAGTGTCGACGGTGGATGTTGTCCGGTGGGGCCGGTGTAGTTAATGTCGTCTGGTAGATGGGGGCCGATGTCTTGACCCGATCTCCTTGTTGTGCCCTTGTCGGGCGGAAGGTGCTGGGCCTCGCCTGGGCTGGTGAGGTGAACCGGGCCCCCTTGGGAACCCAAACTTGCTTAGCTTTGGTGGGCCTGGAGGCTGACTGATGTTGCGGCGCTGGGGCCTGAATGGCGGGCGTCATCCTGCCTTCATCTTCTCCAGTGCCTGAAAAGAGTTGCGCACTGGTACGGCAGGTACAATGCGATCCGGGATCACCTCGGAACGCTGTCCGTTAAGATGCACCCGGAAAGTCCCGATGACAGCCGACTTGCCGGTGCTGGAGAACCGGCCTCGGTATGATGTTGTGGCATGGCTCCTTCGGAGCCTCCTTTGGTGAGAGGCCGACCCTGGGTGAGAAGGGCCGGCAGTTTGGTGCACGTGGTGCACGTTGCAGCTCAGCGTCCCAGTCGGGACGGTCTTGGAAGTCTCGGCCATCGATCGGCCGACAGCAGCTTTGGCGGCCCCCCGGATGGGAGCGTTGCTTTCAGTCCTGTCAGACGCTTCCACGTCCAGCAGGTTCGTGAAGGCTACCCCAAGGAAGTTGGGGAAGCCTACCGCGGGAGGGAAGCTCCCGAAGCTGAGGGGGACGGCCAAGTAGCCGTTTCGAACATGGCTCTCGACGGCCTGTTGGCCGAACGTGGCGGCCATCATGGTGTTCGGAATGCGACCTGCATTTGCCAATCAAACAATTAGTATTACAAGAAAGGGGCCGTAGGGCCCTTAGTCCCGGCAAAGAGATGAAGGGTAATTTCGGTCCCACCGGGCGTGCCAGACTTGTGGACGCACTAAAATTCGGAGGGGGGATCCGTTCGTTTGTTGATCGGGGTTAATTCTTCTATTTAGTGCGAGGGCGTGCCAGTCACAAAGTGACGATTTATTCGGGCTTCATGGAAGCCCATGGTGCGCTCGATCTGACTAATCAGACGATTGTGTAGTTCGTGTCGGGACCGAAACCCGCCGTGCCGTAAAGGCCACGACGTTATTTACATCCCCCATACGGGGGAACACCCTTGATTGATTGCCGGGAATAAGGGCCCTACGGCCTAAAGAGAATATTAATAATGCAGGAGGATAGTGAAAGACGAACTATGCTAGAAACCCGTATCGGGACGTGAATGCTAAGACTATGTCGGCCACTCATGGGCCACTTCATGTTCGGACGAAGGTCCGTGTTTGTAGTATAAAAGACGGTAGCAAAACCGCGCGAATGTCTGCCATGAACAAGGCAAGTTTAATGAGAATGCGGGATTGGATCCCGGTAGGGATGGGTCAAGTTGATAGACTGTTGGCCGGAGATGATTTCGGATTATGGCCATGTCGGAAGTTCCGTAAACCACGTCCGATACCATAAGGCGTCGTTGATTTTCTCTTTGCACCCAGTCCGAGGGAGTGAATTGTTAACTACGTAGCCCGAGCTCAATAACGTGCGCCCTCACACGCGGATCTACCTGCGCGGTCAGGTCGCGGGGTAATAGAGTTCCTTTCATTTTTTTGTTATTGATCTTTGCATTCTTCTTTTTATTTGAGCATTTCTCTCCTTTTATTTTTTTATTATTCCCCCCCCCCTTTTTTTCATATAAAGGAGGCACGCCGAGCTTGAAGTGGGCAAGAGGGGAGGCACGCCAGATAAGAGCTTCGAAGGAGGGCGCCGGATAAGGGAGTACAAGGGGGGAGCGCGCCGGCTAATGTGGCAAGTTGGGGCGCGCCGGAATAGGGTGAGGAATAGTATAGCGCGCCGGTTTAAGGCGGCTATGCAAGGGGCGCGCCGGTTAGTGGCAAAGAAAATGAAAGGGGTTTTGAGTGTAAGGCTAAACCGGCGCAGGGGGTAGCGCGCCGGGTTAGCCCACGCCGGATTAGGGCGCGCCGGGTTAAGCTTCTACGAGGTTTTGTTTTGCTCTGTTTGATTCTTTTTGCTCTGTTCTTGTTTCTTCAACTTGCAGATTGGTATTTTGGTTGGTTTATTCACTTAGTTGATGGATTAAGTTGATAGAGAGGTGGTTAAAGCTTTCTGATCGTTTATTAAGACGAACGAGCATGCGGATTGAATATCTTATTAAGAGGGATTATGCAGGAACTTGTTCAGTTTGATTCAGAGACGGCTTCAGACATATGCTGTTCTTACTCCCAGAGGCCTTGGCTTGTTCAGCTGTTCTTATGCTCAGAGAACTCATCCTGTTCGTCTGTTCTTGAGTGTTCTCATCCTGGCGAGATTTGGGCAGCACCTCCCCTGGACTGGGGGTTGCCAGAGAATAATAAGGAACACCAAACGGATAACTCCGGGGTGAACCTCGAATCTAGACCTCATGGCGGTCCAATAACCCAGATGTGAGTGCTGGAGAGCTCGAGACTAGCCTTCAAGAGCTCTCACAACTCACGGGCGATGACTTCGTGGAACGGGACAGATGTAGGCCGCAGGTGGCCATGACTGTTCACCCTTCGAACGGGTTCCCTCAGAGTTCATGCCACAGAAGGGCAAGCTCCCGAGGACCCCAGGTGATTCAGAGAACCAGAGAAATAAAACGGAAGAAAAAGGGGGGAAAGGATCAGAGCCATAGAATACTGCGCATGCTCACAAAGTCATTCTTTTATTCATCCTCAAGGGAAAGGGAAGGAAGAATACAACGGAGAAGATAAAAGAAAAGCTAAATGTTGAGGTGGGGGAAGAAGATACATCGGCGGGGGAGAAGAAGGAACAGAGCACAAGCTCTCCCCCCCTCTCTCCCCTCTCTTGCTCTCACCCTCTCCCTCTCTTTCTTCACCTTGCAGGCGTGAACGGATGGCTGTAGCTTCTTCTCTTCGGAGGCTGGAGAGCTCTCGAGAAGACCTCTCTCCTCTCCTTCTTCAACCTTCCTCTTCTCTTTTCTTCTGTTCCCTTCTATTGACCTCTCCTCTTGGCTTCACAATGCTGCCCCTTATATACATCAGCCAGCCTGGGAGCCTTCCTGCCATTTCCACCTCGTCCGCAACGAAGTCGGGAGTTGACCGGCTGTGCTGGACGCTGTTCATTTGTCCCGTACACTGCTGCTCGTCCGAGGATGGGACGCTCAGAGATCTGCCGGAGCTTGCCTTGCTGCTACTGCTTGTGTGCTGTCGAACGAAGGTAGAAGCAGAGTTATGGGCATTGAATGTCCTCTGCACGCCATAATGATGCAAAACAGAGCATCGTCATGCCGACGGGACAGGATGGGGTTAAACCGGCGTGGGAGGTGAGCGCGCCGGATTAGCATCAGGATGAGGGGAAAGGCTTAAAGCCAAGGGAATAGTAGTGCGCCGTATTAAGGCAACCTCAAGGGCAAATGGGAAATGGGGGCGCGCCGGTTTATGGGGGCGCCGGATTAAGATGTTGAGGGGGGGCGCGCCGGTTTAGAGCGCGCCGGTTTAAGTCCCTTCCGTGCCGTTTTAAGCCTCAAATTGATTCTTTTCGAAGTCGCGGCCGTTTATATGAATGTCGGCATTCCCAGAACATTCTGGTTGCAATGCATGGCCTCCGCAATATTCCGTTTGTAGCCTCAGGGACTCGGTCTCAGATTCTGCGTGACTTTCGGTGCATGCCGAGACTGTGCCGGAGTTCCCGACTTTTCTCTGATTCAGCTCTCGGCGTGGCCGGTCGGAGCGTTGTAGCTGTATCTTCTGCTTAGGGGGCTTCCTTAGTGGGTAGCGGACCACCAAGTGAGTTCTCGTCCTGATCGGGCGAGGCATGAGGTTTATTCCACATTTCTGTCTTCGACTCGCGCTCTAATGTGTAGACGCGAATGTCGCCATGATCATCATCGTCATTTTTTTGGCGTCCACAGTAGTTCACTTCCTTTGACATTGGGGAGACACCTTGATCAGAGGCCTGAATCCCCAGTTACTCAGAGTGAGTACCTCATTACTTCCTTCCCCTTTTTTTTATTAAGGAACAGAGTTAGTAACTGTGGCTTTTGACATGAGGAAACACCTTGATTAGAGGCCAGAGTCCCCAGTTACTCACCAGCAAGCCACCATTGCTCTGTCATGACTTTTCATGTATTTTAAGCATTTGACACCTCATGACTTGGGAGAAATATTCATTTCATTGATGAAGCTCCCAGTTTCTCAGTGATCAAAACAGAACATGTTTGTCCAGTTAAGCCCTTGAGTTAAAGAGATAGAATGATTGAAGACAATACCAAAAAGGACTTTTCTGGAATTGAGTCTTGAAGTCTAGATTTCAAGTTGATTGGGTCAGATATCAAGACATACATGTTTTTTTTTTTTTTGGCCTGAACCATAATCAATGACAAGGTAGGAAGATATACTTTATGCAATTAGTCCAGATCTCTGAAGGAGTACCAAAGGAAAGATTCTGACCTGGAGATTAGAGTCACTGACTTATAGACTTAAGAGATAAGTGACACTCTACTTTCTGAGAGAACCACACTAAATCAGTCATGCAAGACAAGCAAAGGTACACATCTGGACAGCCCTTTTGAATCTGTCAAATAACTTCTCTTCTCATATAACAACTCAGCTCCCCCTAAGATATAGCATTCCTCAATAAAATATTTTAGCAAAATCTCAAGACTTTCCTTTATTTAGAGCATTCCTGAAAGCTAACCAGTAAGCATTCTGAACTCCCCCTTAAACCAGCATGTAAGAAGGCTAAACAACAGATAGACAAAAACTCCCCCTCACAACAGGAACAGGCTCCAAAATTAAGATACTTTGTATAAGCCTAATTCTCTTCTCAGTGATGTGAATTTTTCATTATCCAGAGGTTTAGTGAAAATGTCAGCAATCTGATTATCAGTGCCTACATGAATCCGTTCAAAGTTATTTTAGAAACCTCATCTCTTATGAAATGATGCCTTATCTCTATGTGTTTGGTGCGTGAATGCAAAATAGGATTTTTGGCAAGATTAATGGCATTGGTATTATCACAATAGATAGGTGTGCACCCCAGGTCTACTTGGCAGTCCTGAAGCTGGTGTTTAATCCAAATTACTTGTGTACCACAACTCCCTGCAGCCACATATTCAGCTTCTGCAGTGGAGAGGGCCACAGAATGTTGTTTCTTGGAACCCCAAGACACTAAACACCCACCCAAAAATTCACAATGACCACTAGTGCTTTTCCTGTCTACTTTACATCCTGCATAATCAGCATCTGTGTATGCAACTAAGTTAAATGTATGTGATGCAGGAAACCATAAACCAAGAGAATGAGTAGCTGACAAATATATGAAGATTCTTTTAACTGCAGCTAAGTGTAGTTCAGTGGGTCTAGACTGATACCTTGCACACATTCCTACACTGAATTGTATATCAGGTCTAGAGGCTGTCAAGTAAAGAAGTGATCCAATCATACCTCTATAAAGTTTGGCATTTACTTCTTTACCTGTCTCATCTGCATCCAATGATGTATTGGTGCCCATGGGTGTAGTAATGTGCTTTATGTTTTCCATGCCAAACCTTTTGAACAGTTCCATTGTGTATTTGGTTTGGTTGATGAAGCACCCATCTTCTAGCTGATGTACCTGCAATCCAAGAAAATATTTTAGTTCTCCAACCAATCTCATTTCAAATTCAGCAGACATCATGGTAGAAAATTCATCACATAGTTCATGCCTAGTTGATCCAAATACAATGTCATCTACATATACCTGAACTATGATGAGATCTTTATTCATGCCCTTGGTAAATAAAGTCTGATCAACTTTACCTCTTTTGTAGCCCTTGCTGATCAGAAATTCAGATAATCTTTCATACCAAGCTCTTGGAGCCTGCTTTAGACCATACAAGGCTTTGTTTAACCTGAAAACTTGGTTAGGTTGAGGAGAAAATTGAAATCCAGGAGGTTGTTCAACAAAAACTTCTTCTTTAATAACTCCACTTAAAAAAGCACTTTTAACATCCATTTGTTGGAGTTTAATGTTCTTTGAGCATGCAAAGGCAATCAACAATCTTATAGCTTCCATCCTAGCAACTGGTGCATAGGATTCATCAAAGTCTACACCGAATTCCTGACAGTAGCCTTTGGCTACTAGTCTGGCCTTATTCCTCGAGATGATTCCATCTTCATTCATCTTATTTTTGAACACCCACTTGGTTCCTATAATATTTATACCATCTGGTCTTGGGACAAGCTCCCAGACATTATTCCTTTCAAACTGACCTAATTCCTCACTCATAGCATTGACCCAAGCTTGATCAGCTAAGGCCTCTTCTACTGATTTGAGTTCAATTTGTGAGACCAAAGCAATTAAGTCATCATTATTCACATTTCTAAAATGAGACCTCGTCCGAAGAGGTTCTTCAGGATTGCCTATGACATTATCTAAAGGATGGTCTTTAAGGAATCTAATATTTGTTGAAGACTCACCTGTTTCTCTTGGACCTTCCTGATTTGGGGAATTTGTTTCTCCATTCTGCTGAGTCTTCTCTTCTTGTTGTTGGTTTTTCAGAAAATCTCCACCATGATTGGAGTCCCTATCAAGATTTTCAACATTAGAAACATCTTTCTTTTCACTAAAAAGAATGTGTGGAGATTCTTCCACTTTCTGATCTGATACATTAAATACCCTATATGCCCTTGACACTTCAGAGTAACCCAAGAATATTCCAGGTGAACTCTTGGCTTCAAACTTGTCTAAGTCTTTCTTATCATTGTTATGAATAAAACATTTTGCTCCAAAAATTCTGAAATGAAACAAGTTTGGTTTCTTACCTTTTAGAAGCTCATAGGGTGTTTTCTTGTGTATGGATCTTACCATGGCCCTGTTGATTATGTAGGTTGCTGTATTGGCCGCTTCTGCCCAAAACCTTCTAGGTAACTTACTTTCAATCAACATGGTTAGGGCCATTTCCACCACTGTTCTATTTCTTCTCTCCACGATCCCATTCTGTTCAGGTGTCCTGGGAGAGGAAAACCTGTGAGTTAGTCCCTCTTTGTCACAAAGATCAGTAAACATGGAATTTTCAAACTCACCTCCATGGTCAGATTGAATAGAACTAACCTTGTACTTCCCTTCTTGTTTGACCTTATTGAAAAACAGATTAAACTTTTAAAATGCATCACTCTTATTTGCTAAGAAAAATATCCATGAATATCTAGAGAAGTCATCTATGATGACATAGCCAAACCTGTTACCATTAAGACTCTGAGTTCTAGTTGGACCGAAAAGATCCATATGAAGAAGTTCCATTGGTCTAGAAGACAATGGCTCAGATCTTAATTTGAAAGAATTTCTGGTCTGTTTGCCTAGAGCACAGGCATCACATGCTTTTGACATAGAGTTGAATTTAATTCTAGGCATGCCTCTAACTAAATCATGCTTGACCAATTTATTTAAAGTTGAAAAGCTAGCATGACCTAGACGTCTATGCCATTCAAAGGCATCATTTTCAGAATTGGCAGATAAGCAAATAGTGGATTCAGATTTCTCATCTAAGTCTACAATGTAGACATTATTAATCCTGTTGGCTACAAATTTAACCATGTCAGAATTTGTTTCAAGGATTTTACATGAACTATCATCAAATACAATCCTGTGACCCCTGTCACATAATTGGCTAATGCTAATCAGGTTGTGTTGTAGCCCTTCCACAAGTAATACTTTTTCAATAGAATTTGTGGAAGACTTACCTACTGTGCCAACTCCAATAATTTTACCTTTGTTCTTTCCTCCAAACTTGACCAGACCTCCTGGCTTCATCTCTATCTTGCTGAACTTGGATCGATCTCCTGTCATATGCCTGGAGCAGCCACTGTTGAGGTACCACTTGTTGTCTTCAGCTGCCAGGCCGACCTACACAAGTATATCAAGCAGAGTGATTTGGAACCCAAGATGAGTTGGGTCCAAGGACATTGTTTAAATCTCTGATCAAGTGTTTAGGTATCCAGATTTGTTTCAGCATGGTTTTCTCTGGCACCTTCCTTTCTGGTTTATTAAAGTTCAATCCAGCTGAACTGGAGAAGTGAGTTCTATTCCTTTCATTGGTCTTCCTATTCCTAGGAAATTTCCTGTAGGCTTGTTGATTGGCATATCTTTGACCATGAAAGTTATTCCTCCAGTAGGTCTTGTTTAGACCCATCTGATTGTTATAATTCCAGCTCTTATTCTGATTTGTTTTCTTGGTCCAGCTACCATTTGTGTTCTGGTGAATGGACTTAATGTTATTCTTCATAAAGTTCATTCCAATCTTAAATGGTTGTCCAGTACTGGTTTTTGTGTTTTCTTTAGGACTTTGAGTTTCCTTAGAGCTGTTTGAGCTGGATGGTGTGTCCAGCTTTTCTTTTCTCTTCTCTGGACAGAAGGTGATGGTCTTGAATTGCAAGGGTCTCTTGTTGGTTGGGTCATAGCCTAGACCTTCCTTATTGAAATTGACCCTAGTCCCTAGTATAGCATCTAGGCTAGTCTTTCCTTGGACAAACTTTTCTAAGACTTTCTGTTTGTCTTCCAGCTCCTTTTGAAGAAACTCAGAATTCTTTAGGAGTTCAGCATTTACTTTCTTCACAGCTTCATATTTCTCTGAATTCATTCTGATTTCACTCATGCTTTCTTCAATTTTACTTTTGAATTCATTGAGCTGTTTTTGACTTTCCTGAATTTCTCCCTTAAGCTTATCATTCTCTTTCCTTTCTGAGGTCATTTCTTCTAGTTGTTCTTTTAGCTTTGCATTTTCCTCACAGACCAGAGTTTGTTCTTCAATATTTGTGTTAAATTTTCTTTTCAGAACTCTGTGCTCTTTGCTAAGTGAATTAAATTTATCTAGCAAGTCACCATAAGCATCCTCCCAGTCATCAATTGAGAAATTTTCAAAAACGTTTATTACCTCCTCTTCACTGTTTGCCATAAGGCAAATTCCATCTTCGTATTCTTCTGAGGAAGCTTCTTCTGGGTCTTCTTCTTCCTCGCTCCATGTGCAGACCATTGCCTGTGGCTTCTTCTTCTTCTGAACCTTTATGTTTTTCTTCTGAAAATAGGGACCTTTCTTCTGGAGTTCTGGGCATTCGCCTTTCATGTGTCCTTGTTTGTTACAGTTAAAACAAGTCAGTTTCTTAGGATTTCTATCACTGTAATTGGTAAACTCAGCTTTCTTGTTAAAAGAGTGTGGGTTCTTCTTCCTAAAGGTCTTTCCCTTTGTCCTCAGAAACTTTCTGAACTGACGAGTGAGCATAGCATGCTCCTCCTGGTCGAGATCTGATAAACCTTCAAGCTCGAACTCAGACTCGGGGGTACTGCTGCTGCTCCCACTGTTACTACCCTTGTTGCGGGAAGCTCTTAGAGCTACATTTTTACCCTTCCTCTCACTTCCTTCTCCACCTCCTTGGAAGTTCATCTCATACGTCATCCGGGATCCTATGAGTTCATTCACAGTTAAGACAGTCAAATCTTTTGACTCCTCAATCACAATGGCCTTAGTGTGCCATGCCGGGGATAAAGATCTAAGAATTTTCCTGACTATATCTGCCTCAGCAAGATCATTCCCTAGCCCTTTAAGAGTGTTAGTGATCAAGGATAACCTGGCATACATTTCGGTTATATTCTCATCTGCATTCATCTTAAACATTTCATACTTAGAAGTGTAGAGGTTTACCTTCGAGGCTTTCACTTGAGCTGTACCTTCATAGATCAATTGCAGCTCATCCCACATTCGCTTGGCAGTTCTGTATGCAGATATACGAGCATATTCCTCTGGATGAACAGCACACTGGATTATGTTTAGCGCCGTCCAGTTGAGTGACGAGAGCTTCACATGATAATCTGTCCAAGCATCCTCGTTTGGTGGCAGCTCATATGGCCCCACCGTGATTACTCTCCACAATTTATGACTCTGAGCTCTGATGAACACTTCCATCCTGTTCTTCTAAAACAGATAGTTACTACCGTCAAAATAAGGAGGGCGACTAATGGATTGACCTTCGGCCATGAAGGTTCTAGGACCACCACCATTTCCTTGACCATTCGTCCACATGACGTAAACCTGCTCTGATACCAAATGTTAGCGCAGCAAGAGTGATATAGAAGGGGGGGGGGATGAATAGATCACTCCCAATTTGCAAAACTTAGGCAAGAAAATAAATCTACCGCTTATGTCCCTTCTAAACTAGCACACAAAGAATTGCAAATGCAGATACCACTCAAGATCGAATAAGAGAATGATGATGAAGAGCTGAGCAAACAAATAGTCGAAGTGACAAACAGATATAGAGCGCTGATAAAGACCGCAAACCACAGAGAAGACAACCGGTTTTTTAGGTGGTTCGACTGTAGTCAGCAATCTACATCCACCCCTCACTCCACCTAGAGTGAGGATTCCACTAGCCACTACTAGAGCACAACAGACTCAGTCTGCGAACAACTTGCTGCCAAACAGCTTGAAAACCCAAGGGAGACAAATCCCTCAACCAAGTTCTGCCACCCGCAGAGCTTGAAACCTGTTCTAGCACCCAGCACGAACAGAACCGGAGAGTGCCTCTCCCTTCCTCCACACACCGGAGGGAACCTGCCAATGACAACCCGTCACTAGCAACACCAGAGATCAGCGATCTCTCTTCCTCTGCAACCCAGAGGGAAACCGGAGTTAGACTCCCTTCCTCCACATACCGGAGGGGAACAGATCAGAATTAGACGAAGAACACATAAAGAAAATCAGAAAAGAAACTAAAGACTGATCGAGAAAACATTCGATACTGAGAGTTAATACAAATGTAGCTTCATGGGAAGCAATTTCAAAAACCAGATACTGCAAACTCTCTTTCTCTCTTCACTGCTATCTCTCTCTTTTTTCTTTCTCTTCATTGCTATCTCTCTTTTTCTTTCTCTTCACTGCTAGATCGAGCTCTCTGTAATTCTGCCTTTTCTTTCTTGGCTCTGATCTTCCTTCATCGGTGGGCGAAGGTTTCTATTTATAGCGACAGCAGGTGGATAGGGCACAACATGCGTGTGCTTCCCACGCTCGATCCAGAACCTTCCTGCCACGTGTCCTCATTGGGTTGGTTCCTCTTGTCTTGGATCACGTGCAGCCCATTTATTTGGGAATATTATTCCTCGTACCTGTAAGAAGATAAAAACCATTAACACGCTTTATGGCCACTAAAACTAAAGCTGCATGAGGTATATGATAACAAGACGACGTTACAACTACACGAGATAAGAAAAGAACGACACGAGATACAATGGACAAGACTGACACAATCAAGGAAGGTGACACGAGGTCAGATCAGGATAGCACGAGGTGAGAAGAAAATATCACGGAGTGAAACAATAGAAGAACACGCGATTTAGAAGAAACCTGGACGAGGTTAGAACGAAACAACACGAACTAACAAACGGCAACAAAAGATGACACGAAGTGAAACAACACTTGAAAACATAAGAAAAACAACTCGAGCACAAAATAGCTCGAATGAACGACTCGAAGACGAGGCGACACGGGCTGACTACGACACGAAGACAAATAACAGAAACCGTCACGAGTTGAAGACAACACAAAGATGAAAATAGAAACCGACACGAGTTGAAAACAACACGAAGACGAAACACAGGAATTGACACGGAGTGTGGTCAAGGCGAGAAGGACACGAAGTCTAAAGAGAAAAACAGCACGAAGACAGAAGAGTGACACGGCTATCACGACACGTGATGAAGCAGTGACACTAAGAAAAAGAACGACTCGAGGAACAACAGTAAGTGACACGAAATTAAACAAGCAGACATAAAAGATGACACGAGATGAGCAACTAAAGGACAGAGAGAAACGACACGAGGTTCACAGAGAAGCGACTCGGAGTTCGTCAGAACTATTCGAGCTGCTTCAGTAACACGACACGAAGACAGAGGGAGACACGACACGAAGTTAAACAACCGAGACTAGGACTCGAAGACATAGATGACAAGGATAGAACAACACGAAGTATTACCTCATACAAGTTTTCCTGTCAAGCATGGCAATCAACACGAAGTGTTGTAAGCTCAGACGACACGAAATCTTTTCGTGTTAGTGAGGGAAAACAACACGAAGTGTGGCTCAAGTGGCACGAAAATAACTCCCAAGATTAACTGAAGTGGCTCGAGGATTTACATTAACACAGAGAAATATTTTTGTTCACAAAGGTTCATAGTGTTGAAACCATCAAGACATTATGACTCAGGCAACACTAAAATTCATTTGGTCAAATTGCTCAATTGAACAGGACATTTCCTTACTGTGTAATCCATTCACTTACATGATGAAACATGAGATTATCTTGAGATAAAGAAATGATTTATAGTGTGAGACATCATCAAAATCATAGGGACACAACAACCTCGGTCTCTGGTTTGCTAGCGACTGGGTATCACTAGTGGTTCCCTCCGGTTGGGAGGAAGAGGGGAGGTTGTTCCCCTGGTCAAGCTATTTGGCAGCAAGTGTTTGCAGACTGAGTCTACTGTTCTAACATTTCTAGTGGAAGCCTCACTTCGGTTGGGAGTAAGGGGTCGATGTAGGTCTTGGTGACCGAACCACCTAAAAATCCTCTGTGCAGTGTGGTTGTGTTTTGCTCCTTGTCTTCTACCTCCTTCACAGGTTGCCTTAGCATTCTTGTTTCTATCTGTGCTGCTTCCGCTAGTTGCTTGTTTAGGCGCGCCTTATATATTTGCTCAGTGGTTTAAAAGAGAACTTAACTTGTTCTTCAGATTGTCTATTTGCCTTGATAGTGTTCTAGTCTTTTATTGAGTGAAAAGTTTTTTAAGGGTGGGATTCATTCACCCCCCCTCTGAATCCATCGCACCGATACTATCAGCACCTCCTTCTCTTCGTGTCTCACCATTTCCCCTTCCCTCGTTTCTTCCCTCTCTTCACTGTTGTCGTGAGATTCCCATGTTGCCATGGCTCCTCTGGAAAAAGGGGAAAAGGACAAGAAGAAGAAGAAGGGTCTGAAGAGAAGAGCTCCCATCACAGCTGAGGGCACGATTGTGCCTCGAACCAAATTTCAACCTGCTCAAGAGAAGACGCCGTCTCAGTCAGCTCCACGGAAACGTAAAGGGAAAGAGAAGAGCTCGCCGGCAAAGAAAAGAAAACTCTCAGATTCAAGTGCAGTGAAGCAAAAGAATTCTCACGATGCTCCCAGAAAGTCCTCATCTTCAGCTGCAGAAAAGGGGAAACAACCTGTAGGAAGTTTGGATGCGCATGCAAGGTCTCCTGACTCATCTCTTCTCACCAATACTGGAGAACCTCTGAAAGTTCTTATTCCTCGGTACATTGTTGATTCCGATGTCAAATTGCTTGAAGCTTTTCCACAGTTATTTGCCACTTTGGATTTTCAAGGTTGGTGGTATTTTGTTACAAACCACAGAATATATTACCCTACTCTTGTTCGAGAATTTTACCAGAATCTGAAATATGAACCACAAATTCCAAAGGTTTCCTCAACAGTCAGAAATATCAATTTTGAGTTAACAAATAAATTGTTTGCCAGAGCACTGAAAATTCCAATGGGTGGGGTTGAACTACATAGTTTTCACATTGATGAACATGAGGCTTTTGCTATCCTGACAGATCAGCCAAGTGATCCCACAAATGTCAAGCAGACATATCTCTCCAGTTTGAAGGCAAATAGGTTCCCTCCATTCAAACAACTGTTGCATCACATTTGTACATCCATTATTACACCCCAAAGCAGTGGTTGGGAAAGGGTTACTGAAATGCAACGATTTTGGTTGTACTGTATGCTGAAAGATGTCAAAATCTCATTGCCTGATGTTATTATTCAAACTATGGGCTCGTGTTTCTCACAATCTCGGACACTTCCCTATGCTGCCCCACAGACTGCTATTTTTAGAAAAGTTGGAGTGGATTTTGGAAATGAGAAGAAACGTGACATTCCTAAAGGGAATAGATATTCCTTGTCATACATTCAAAATTTCATGGGATTTAAGATTGTGAATGGACAGCCAGTCAAAGTCTTGCCAAGTCAGAAACATGAATCTGTCTCTGTGACACCTGCTGAAGAATTGAGAGCAGAAAGTCTAGAAAGACCAGAGGCTAGTGTTGCTAGAGTAGACATACCAGAGGCCAGTGCTGCTAGAGTGGACCAACCAGAGGTTAATCCTACTAGAGTGGACCTTTTAGAAGCCAGTCCTATCCAAGACAACATTGCCCTAGATGATGTTCCAATCCTCCCAAATTCCACAAGAGTTATCACTCTTGTACATGGTCCCTTTCCTGAACTTTCTCCTAGAAGGGATACGGAACCTACTTATCACCCTGAGGAGGATGTTCCAACTGATGTTGATGGCTCTACTAAGATGGATACTCACACTTCCAGTATCAACCCTACATTGATTCAGTTTCTGGACATGAAGTTTAAGACTATTGATTCCTCCATAATGCACTGGAGCTCAACTATGGACATGCGACTCACACAGCTTGAGCAGAAGTTGGATAGCAGATGGGAACAGTCCCAACATGAAAAACTCAAGTCAGACAAGAAGCTTCATAAGTTTATGGAATCCCTTCTTCAAGTCTATGAGAAGGCTGGGACAGTCATGCACAATCTGAAGGGCATGCATCAACATTTTCTAGGCAAGCTGCATGCCGTGCAAACATATATTTATGATATCAAGGGCAAATAGTCCAATCTCAATTTGAAGTATTCAGCCTTGATAGACAAGAACGATGCATTTGGTGAAAATGTTCAAGAATTGTTTGCAAAGATTACCTCCTTTGGTGAAGATCTTGCTTGTTTGAACGATCCACCTTAGTTGGTGATGAAGTTATGGATGTTGTGAACATTCTAAAAGAGTACTTTCCACCCACACTTGAAGATCAGTATGATGCATACTGCCCTCCACCAACCACAGAAACTTCTGAGCCAAAATGGGGCTCTCAACAAAAAGCTCAAGTTGATTATCTGTTTGATATCTTACATAGCTGGTTTGATGGCATTTCTACAAAAGTGCACGAGTTTCATAAGCTTGTTCTGCAAAGAGATCAATAGTTTTCTGATAAACTTGACAGCTTTGCTTCCTCTATTGCTCAGCTTCAACAGCAACTGGATAATGTTTCTGCTCACATACTTCAGTTTGGCACTTCCGCTCTTACACCCCTTCCTGATAATGGCAAAGGGGGAGAGTCATCTATATAAACTCACCTTGGAGAGGACCAAGGACAAATTTTGCATCTGCATATCATGTGAAAGAAAAACTTTGTGCCATGCTTGTTTTTCTTTTTGGTGTTAGAAACCAAAAAGAAATTGTTGATGTGTTTTATGAAATGATTGTGGTTTATGAAATGAAATTCCTGCCCTGCTTGTTTTATTTTGATGTTAGACCATGGACTAAATTGTTGATGTGTTCGATGAAATAAATTCCTTATTTAATTCAACAAATTTTTTTTTGGATAAAGATGCAATGTCATCTAACTCATAGTTGCCATCATCAAAAAGGGGGAGACTGTTGTGCCCCTGGTTTTGATGATGACAACCATGAGATTTGGTATTAAGCTCAACAGGCATGATGATTTAGATAATCTGTGTTTGAATTTAATTTGCACAATGAAATGGGCTCATTAGCATATATACATATATTTGGTTATCTGAATTACAAGGAACACACGGTGTCCACACAAGGTGCTCAAGGCGTCCACACCTCAGCTCAATAAGTTAGAAGAATAAGTCACTAATGTAGCTCAGTGCGTTAACGCTACAAGGGCACAACTCCAATGCATCAGTTCATGATCAGAGGAAAGTCGGCTCTGGGTCAGCTTAGTGAGTTGACGCAGGGTCTTCATGGGTCAACGCTTCCAACCATTACATTCGTACATGTTATGCAACTATGCGTTAACCTCTCAGTCACACAAGGTTGACGCCATCTGGGCTTCATCACATGTATATTGGTGGACCCCAGCAAATGGATAAATTAAATGCCACATCAGCAAAAAGGGCACGCGCCTCTTCTCCTTCGCGATTCCAGAAGCATCTGGGAGAGAATAATCATTGGGGCCAACCAGGAAATCTGATTGGGGCCTTGTTTGCGATCGGAATTTTGTTTTTATTTTATTTTATTATTTCATTTGGGTTTATTTTATTTATTTCACGTGTCGATTAACCAATTAACTAACTAGTAGCTAACTGGCTAGTTGACTACGTAGGCGTGCCAGTCACGTACGTGATGGGTTTATTATGCGCTCGTTCTGACCCGTGTCGGGCGAGAGAGAGGTTCAGTCGGGACCAGCAGTCCGCCATACCATAAAGGCTATGGCGTTAATTACATCCCCCACGAGGAGGGAAAACCTTTGATTAATTGCCGAGATGGTGGGCTGTCGAGGCCGGAATAAAGATGCAAAGGTATAAACGTGACCAGGTCACGTGAGGTGCTTCTATATGACATGCGAAAGAGGCATGGTTCATTAAGTTGAGTACCCTCGATACGTGGCGGAGGACATAGGTCCAAAGACCACCATCGCGCATGGCAAAGACTTCCAATCGGGAGTGACCCAGACCTTCATCAATGCCATTTAATATACCGGAGGGAATCCATGCAAGCATGCATGCATGATGCTCATGACAACGTTAAGCATAGTCGCAGAGTTGCAAAGATGAACAATGGTCAATCAAGTTTAATAGACTTTGCAAAGGGGACGAAAGTGGCAACGTAAGCATGATGACGAAAGTAAAATGCTAACAAACATGGTAGTAAAAGCAAGATGACTCGGGCTTGCATAGCCCCTTTCTTATTCGATTTATTATTAGTTAGGGTCATTGATCTCGACCGCGGGAGACGAGGATCGCTCCGAGGGCGGGGGAGTGATTAAAACAGCGTAATGGTTCAAAACCGGCGCGGCCACACGTAGGGATAGGTTTTCCCGGCGCGGCCAAATGTAGGTAAATGGTCTTAATTTGGCGCGGCCTTAACAAACGTTAAAACGACATGGTGGGCTTGGGGCGCGCCGGTTTAGGGCGCATCGGGAACGAGCCACTTGAAAATAAATTTTTATGAGTGTAAGGTTATTCCGACGCGGGGGGGTACCGCGCCGTATTAAGGCGCGCCAGATTAGGACCGCGCCACTTTAGCTGATTTTTGATGAATTTTGAAACTATCTAAGTTTACTGCGATTCTGTTAAGGGTTTTGAAGTTAATTGGGCCGATTGCTTGTTTAATTGAAGTCCAGAGCCCTTCCAGAATGAAGTGATGAGCTAGTGCGAGGTCCATACTCGAGCACTAGGGTCCTTTATCTCAGAACAAGTGTTTTATTGGAGCCATTCACACAAGTGCTCTTATCAGCTAAAAGAGTTCTGCCAAAAATTGGGCAACATCTCCCCCGTCCCTGAAGGACTGCAGGGGAGAAACGGGGTCATACTCACTCATGGAGTAAGCCCCTAAACAGCCGGTCTGCATTGTGGCAGCCAGCAAAACCCCAATCGGACAGGATACACTGAGGACAAGCCTGCGAGAGGCACCATAGCTCCGTGGGTGGAAACAGAGGAACGAGGCAGCTAGTGACGGAAGCAACACCCCGAGGACTGGCCTACAAGGGGTGGGCGACCTACAGCATGCACTGCATCCGCTAGAGAGAGACCATTAGGGAGAGAGGCTCCGAGAACTATTCTACTAGGAGCATTTGTCCCTTAGTCACCACAGGGTCCTGAAGGACTGTGGGTTTGGAATTGTTGGGCTGGGGCCCCAGTTGTTGTTAGCTTTGTGACTCATGAGAAACATCCATCACTCAAAAGTGGAGTTCCCTTGGCCGATCGGCAGTTCTGTGAAACGGTGGGGAATATCCCCCTCCCCGGGTGGCTGAGACCAAAACAACAGAACTTGAATGGTTCAGTGACTGCAAACCACAGACGAGAGGAATGAAGACATTCGGCATTGATAGATCACCACTCACAGGGCTAAGGTGTTGATGCTCGCGAGACTGTGTTGCCATCCACAGAAGAGAATGCAAACAGCAGTCACGGAGAAAGGCAGTCGATATGCAGCTAGGACAATTTGCCTACACACGCATATACACGAATGGCTGGAACGCAGTAGTCACGAGGCGGACTCCACTATCCCAGAAGCAGCACCTGCCTCCTCTGAGCAACAGAGAAATGCAAAGAGGGAGGAAGGCCAAGGTTGGATCTCGTATCAAAACGGGGAGAAGCGTATGCACCGGCACAGTCGCAAAGGACTCGGGGAGGGGTCATCTCTGTAGCCCATGGCATCCCAAGGCGTATGCGAAATCGGAGAAAACTAGAATCGTAAAACTATGCACGGGAAGACGCTATTATATATCCTCCGAATGAAACAACGGTGGAAGAAGAAACTGCACATATGTTACAAGTTCGGCGCCGGCATCGCGGCACGGCCACCGTTTCACTTACAGGGAAGCTCACAGGAGTGCAACAAAGAGAAAAGATGGCGAAGAAGGGGGGAGGGGTTGGCTCATATCATTGTCATCCCTTACCCCTCTCGCTTACATTCGACGGAGAGAAAACAAGGCGGAGAAGAAATAAGAAACGCAGACGCCCACCTGTTCCGAGAACATAGTATCGGGACACCTTCTTCTTCTCCGGCTCCGGAGGGCTTCAGGCTGAGGATGGAAGACGGCGGCGAAGGGTGCTCAGAGGAACCCTGCTTCGCTCGCAAGAAACCCCCTCTCTCTCACCGGCGATTGGTTCTCAGACCCTTTTCTCTTATCTCTCGATTTTTTTCTTTCGAAAACCTCATCGCCTCTCTCCCTTTTTCTTTTTTGGTCGAACAGCCCCATATATAGGAGCGGGCTCGAAACTTGATCCGGCATGAGAAATGGCGCACCGGGAAAAGGCTTCACAATCTTCAGCGCGCTGGGAAAAAGGGGCGCCGGTTTAAGGGGGCGCGCCAGATAAGGGCGCGCTGTATTAACATCCTTCGCACGTTGTGGGTCAGCCGGTGAGTCCGGAGATGGTTCCGGAAGTCACCGTGAACATTCATCTTGCCGCCGTTCCTCGAACCCTTTGACAAGAAGTCTCGTCGAAGCTTTCAGGACGATGTATGGCCTTTTGTTTGAGCACGTGGGTCTTTCACTGACACGGCTTTCCGCGCTATGACCCGTGTTGCTGGCTCGGTCCGGCTTGTACTCAACGCTTCTTGGAGGGTGGGGTGACACCTAGGATAGTTCTGCCCAAGCCGGGCGATCATTCGGCCACTAATGGACCCACCTTGGCGAGAAGCCGTACTCGTGCTGGATAGCCGGGATCTTCCACCGACAGAGCCCCCGGTCTACTGTTCTGAAGAGCCAAGGGAGTTTTTCATCTCAGGAGAGTCTTCATTCAGGTGGCGAGCCACCGAGTAGACCGTCGTCCTTGATCGGCGATGGGTGCAGGGTAGCGGCACGATGGAGTCGATGCCGGATCATTAGGCAGGCTTGGTCGCACTGCCAGTTGGTTATGGATTCATCTCGACTTTTCCTGAGCTGAAGTCCCCAATGCTAATCCCAGGTGACTCGGGGCTCTGGCAGCTTGAGAAGTCTTCAATATATTGATACTTATCGGCTTCTGTGCTTCAGTGGGCTGTGTCATTCATCTTTGAGGCTTGATTGCCGTGAGCAATATTTTGAGTGCTAACAAATGCCCCCCAGCCGTGGGTGTTGCAAGCAAGGCACGAGTGTAACAAGGCCGACGGATGAGCTTCGTTGGGAATGATCTCCTCTTCAATTGACGGAGGCTCGGAATGGCACTTAATCCTGCACGGATGCCAATCCAATGCCGTTTGAATATTAATACGGCGCGGAGTTATTCCGGCGCGCCCTTGGGCGTTTAGATGCTAATCTGGCGTGGCTTTTGGTTCGAGGAAGCGTTAATTTGGCGCGCTAAATAGCGCGCCAGATTAACATCCGAAAACCCCCCCTATATAAGGCTTTCGCCCCTCATTCTTCCTTCACCACTGTTCATTTGCAAGATTTCTTTCTCTCTCCTCCCGTTCTTCTCTTCCCGCGGCGCCGAGTGAGCTGAGGGCGTGGGCGAGTTTCTCAGGGGTGAGTGGAGTGTTGTTCATTTGGGTTTTAAACCCATTCTTTGGGCCCCGGGAGGCTTCTAGTAGGGCTTGCCCTCGGAGCTATTTCCCCGGGTGTCCCTTTTGGCCTCGGTGTAATGCCGATGGCTGCTTTTAGGGGTCGTTCCCTTAGTGGACATGTTCCCGCTTCTCTTTGGTAATCTCCCGTACTGGGGAGACTCTGCCAAAATTTTGTCAAAAAATTGTCTTAATCAACTATTTTCTGACTTTATTTATTGTTTGATGTGTTTCTTTGCAGCTAACATGGCATCCGATTCTTCTTCTTCCGCCTCCTGTGCCATGGTGACATGGTAGAATGTTCATTCCCTTGATCGGGGGCACGATCAACTTGCCGTAGTTGCAGAGTCCTCGGATTCGGAGACCGATACTGTGGACACTGGCCGTCTCCTCATCCTTGGAGACGATTCTTTTCACTATGACCGGGAAGGCACTGTCAGGAGGGATTACCCCAAGGACAAACATCTGATGTCCTTCCTTTGGCGCTTCAACCTTCAGGGGAAGAGAGACATGTTCCTCGTCCGCAAAGTCGAGCAGGCCTTGTTAGTAAAGAGGGATAGTCTAACAGACTGTGTAGTGCGGGGAAGGCCTATTTATCTTCCCTGAGAAGTCAGGAAATGGAGCGTCGTGCTCGGGCTGCAAGATCTGGCTCCAGAAGATGGGCTGCTGACCAGGGCCCCTGAATTTGTACCCGCTCGGTGGAATGATTCCGCAGGCAGGGTGGACCGAGAGAAGCCGATCTTTGGATTGTTTCTTGCCCCGTTGAAATGGCGGTATAGAGAAGAATCTTTTCTACTGGACTACCTGGTGGTCCGTTTTAAGCATCAAATATCCGTGGGGTGGTTTGTCGAGTTGAGAACCACCGACGCCCATGCATTCAGACTTGGAGTAGTGGAGTTCACGGATTATGTGCTGCAGCACTACGCTCCCCTCCTGACCAGGGCTGGCGTCTATCACAGCGTATAGGCCTCGAGATACCGCTGCCCCATCTCCCGAGGCTTATGCTGTGGCATGATCGAAGTATTTTATCCCGAGTACAACACTTTTTATACTTCAGAAGGAGAAACTTCTATGGATTTATGGAGCCTCTCACAACTTAGCGGTCTACCCATCGACGGAGAGCCATACGAGGAAGTCTGCTGGACTGACTGGCTGAAGGATCAGACCGACGGTGAGGGTCGATATCTGGCGGGCCACGCTTATCGCTATCTGATGAAGGCGTACCGCACACTTTACCACTCGTCACATAACACGAGGGAAGCTAGGATGCCGGGCGAGAAGCAAAGGGTGCGGATGGGCACCTGGCTCCAATATTTCTTTGGCGGGAAGAAGAAGTACGAGGACTTCCCCCCAATAGCGCCGATGGCTCCAAAGAGGAAGAAGAGATTCCGACGGCCGGCCGCAGCATCATCTTCAAGAAGAGGGGAGAGGGAGGACCCGAACCCCACTGGCGTCGACGCAGTCACACACTATGCCGCCTACCTGGTTTATTGGATCTGCTCCTTCGCTCTCCCACAAGGCGACGAGAGCATGATTAGAGCAGAGGCTATCTATCCCGCCTGTCTCATGGCTTGGGGTACTAAGCTGTCCCTCTGCCCAGTGGCTTTGTGTCTCACTTACAAAATGCTGGGAGACCTGCACAAGACGCGTCTTCCCAGGAATCTACAGACGGTTGGTCTTTTACACTTCTTCAATGCTTGGGTTTGTACCCTTTTTCTGGAGGCTGCCCCTCGGGCATTACAGTCAGCTCATCTTATCCGGCGAATGATAGAGTTCGCGAGTGTCGAGCCGTCCTCACTAGAGGAGCAACTCTTTGCCATTCGGGGAAAGTTGGCCCGGATTCCCACATATTCACACGGGGTCCTTCACTTCTGGAGCTTAGCTGCCCACTCCAGCCCGCTGGTGAACAGGACGAGGTAGTGCAAGCTCTTCGAGACAGAGGAGTATATCCATCCAATCTCTGGGGCCAAGTGTACAAGGCCCATCCTTGAGCAGGAGTTGGTTGACTGGGCATTGGCTATCAGGCCAAGCATCCTTGCATTCTGAAAGATCGGCATTTTCTGGCTAGAGCTGTATTATCCATTTCGCGTCAGCCGAAACTTTGGCTATGACCAGCACATTCCTCATTCCTTTTCACAATTTGCGTTGCCCAATAGGCACAGAGCCGGGCAAGTTTCAAATGATGATGCCCGGATATGGTGGGACTTCTTCCACCGCCGAGAAAATGTTTCTTTCAGGGTGCCAACCCCTGCCCGTTTCCCCCGCGTCACTCTTGAGTATATCAAGTGGTGGAACACGCGGACGGGGTTCTACAGGAGCTCCCGGCGGGAGTGTTGGGCCGTAGCAGAGCATAGGTTTCTGTACTTCTAGCCGGAGCCAACCCTTGATATTGAGCCCTCCTATTTGAAGAAGTTGAAATCTTGGACCAACACGGAAATGAGGGCCTATCTTGAGGCCCGAAAAGCCGTGAAAAGCCGCAGGACCAAAGTCGACCCGAAGTTGCCCACAATCAGTAAGGATGACTATGTGAAAATGCTTCGGGGTCTATGCCGGGTAAGCAGCGAGAGGGTGGTTCTTCAGCAACTCCCTCTGCCGGTGGAGGAACCCATCTCGGCGGTGGATGACTGGCACCCCGAGGTTGACAGGCTACACCCCTATCGGACTTTCATCCGTAGGGAAGAGAGGCGGGATGCTCTATATGACAACACTCCTTGGCTATTTGCGCTCCTCTGATCGCATGGTCTTTCAGTGGGTGATCCTAGCGAAGCCATTTTGGACCGGCCCCTTCATATCTCATTCAAATATGCCGACAGATGGGGGCTAGATCACCTGAGCTTATATTATCACCTGTCTTCTTGTGGCCACGAGGACCTGGCGCTACTGGCAGAGCCGAGTGAAAAGATAGGAGATTTATGTTGGCTTATTCACGAGGCAGCTTCGAGAGACAAAGTGCCTTCGCTATATTATTGGCCTCTCTTCCCCTTCTACACGGGGCCAGCAAGTATGTTCTATTTCTTCATTCAGGCCCTTCGGCCAGCCTCTTTTCTCCATTGTGGTGTATTATTCTCACCTTCGTGCATGTGCAGTCCGACCAACTTCGGAGGAGACTCGGCACTTTAGGGAGCTGATAATAAAAGCTCAGAAGCCAGCATACTTCGAGGCTCCTGAGCCGGCCCCAACCACGACGCCACTGCCTCCTGGCGATTCTAGAAAGCGGACCCAATCCCAGTTGAGGGAGGCCGTTCGGAAGGCCAAAGCGGCAGTAACCTGAGTGACACGGGCACGCCGAAGGAAGGCCACAGAAAAGGAACCAGCAATCGTTCTTCCTCCGGTTGTATCCTTCGAAGAGTTCAAGGCTTCCCGCATGCAAAGGCCAGAAGCTGAAGGTAGGCCTTTCATCTCTCTAGAATTCATTGGCTCACTTTGGCTGCCTTGGCTAATCCATGCTGACAGTTGCCGACACAGTCACTGCGGTCATCGGGCTGGAGGCGACGGTAGGCGCCGTGGTTAGGGAAGGGGCAGAGAAAATCCTTACTGCTCCCGTAGAGAGAGATCTGCCTTCTCCAACGCCCAGATAGGAAATGGAAGGTAATTTATAGTTTAATCGCGATGCCACCGCGAGTCTTCATGCCTTCAGTCGGCTTGACTATTTCTTGCCGTAAATTTCAGTTGATATGCAACCGTCATTACTCCCGGGTGCAGAGGGTGCAGAGGAAGCGATTGCCCGGGGGCAGGGCGAGCTTGCCCCTGAGATCCTATCAATTTTTGCTCCTGGTGTGGAGTGCATGGAGGAAGTCCCTGCTGCGAGTGATGCTCCTCCTGGCGAGGTTCCTGCTCCAATGGTGGAGCATCCCGAAAGAGCAGAGGAGTCCTCTTCCTCTGAGCAGGTCGATTACGGTGGCGGCTCCAGTGATGAGGAGTTCCCACATGTCGACACAGAGACTGAGGATGCCGGGGCATCTTCGACCTATGAAAGTGATCACCTGACTTTCAGCCCGCCCCGGTTGTCATGGAGTGGTCCTGGGCCGTCAGGCTCACTCGTGAGCGAAGGGGCTGGGGCCGCAGAGGTTGCCCTTGGAGATTTGAGCCTAGTACCGGCTGAGGTGAGGACCCTCCCGTGGTCGGCGCTTGCTTCCCTTCCTTTCTTTTCTTTTTAGCTTTCTGATGTACATATTTCTGGTGTAGACTGAGGTGGTGCTGCCAACCATAACGGTGCAGTTACCCCTCCCAGCTCTAGGCGTGGGTCACGCAACTTTCCCACCCGTCTTGCGGCCTATCGCACTGCGATATCCCAAGGACTATGCAGTGGCAGCGGGTCCAACGGGACCCGGAGTACTTGTGAGGGTTGACGAGTTGGTAGCAGTCGAGGACTCCCAGCCATTGGAAGTCACACAACGGTCGGCTTCGGAGAAAGGTGGCCCCTCCGAGGTAGAGGCGGGAGAGATCGTCGAAGAGGAAGCCGGGACTACTGGGGCCTTGGCTCTTATTACTGAAACTAGCCATATGGGGGTCAGTCGAGTTGGAGGTGAGGAGCAGATGTCCTTGGCTCTTGATGTTCCTATTGCAGCTTCATCCCAAGGGGCTGGCAGGGAAGTCACCATCATAGAGACTCCTGCTACCGTTTGTTCCCCACACAAGTGCGCTGCAGATCATGCCGTCGTCATCTTCTGGGATGAGCGACGATATTTGGGCCACCGTGGACAGCAGAGTAGAGTTCGAACTACCCGAGACGTCACCGCTCGGTCTCCAGTCATCGAGTGACCTTGTGTGGCAGTTCTTAGGGACCCTTCAACAGACCATAACGGCCAGCAGAGATTTGACTTATGTTCAGTTGAGGGGCTGATAGAGCACTTGTCCCGCTCGCTGTTGGCTTTTGGTTGCCCCATGGACGACTGGACTCCACGGGTGATTTTGCTTCTGAAATATGTAAACAGAAGGGAATTCTTAGGCAGGGAGGTAGCTGACCAACTGGCGGCCATAACACTGGAGCGAGCTGAATGCCGAGCAGCTCTCATCTCTTTGAAAGGGACTGCGGCGAGGATGAGGAATGATGCTAATGCCTCTTTGCAGCGCCGAAGCTTCCTTACGGCCCAGATAGCTGACCTACAGGTCGAACTTTCAAGGGCAGAGGCTGAGCTTCAAGAAGTAGAGTGCCTGGAAGTCCGGAGGATGGAGGACGCAGAGATGGCCGAGGGACAAGCTGCTTCCCTCAGGGAGAAACTATCTCAGCTGGAGGCCACTGAGTTTAGACTGCAAGAACTAACCCACCATCCTTCCTTGGGCATTCCAGAGCTGGAGGACATCTTCCGACGCCCTCTGCCATAGTCTTTTCTATTTGCCCCTTTTTGCTGCACTTCATGTATTCCGGGGAATGCCCCACGTAACATGTATCCCTTTGTTTTACAGAAATGAAATATCCCCATTTGCTGCTAAATGCCAACTCTATCTTTGCATTGGCCCTTCCTCCCCTTTTATTCGCCAGCTAACTCTAGTCCGAGTATATGAGTTATTAGGGCAGGAGAGCGCTCACGCCTTCAGGGAAGGGGTGAGGTGTTCACTCCACCGCGCCGTGACCATTCTCGGGACCAGGCAATGTCTAGTGCAGGCCAAGAGTTCGAAGGACCAAAAGGGTATAGAGGCCCCTTCAGGGCTAGGAAATAAGGACAGATGGCTTGTCAGCCGGATTCATTGATGCTGACAGAAATTGAGGGTAGGGTTTATTCATTAACAGAGTTTATATGGAGCAAAAGTAGTTTACTGCTTAACGAGGACGATAGGTCCAGGTTAGGGGGGAAAGTTGATCGATCCTGTCGATGGCGACAAGGGTCGATAGAAAGTCGGTCAGTCTAGTAGACGGCGACGAGGATCGATAGGCAGTAGATCGATCTTGCCGATGGTGACAAGGGTCGAAAGAGTAGCCGGTATTGTCGATGATGATGAAAACTGAAAAAGGTAGCGACCGATCTTGCCGATGGTGACAAGGGTCGGAATGGTAGATGGTCTTGCCGATGGTGACAAAAACTAAAAAAGGTAGTGACCGATCTTGCCGATGGTGACAAGGGTCGAAATGGTAGACGGTCTTGCCGATGGTGACAAGGACCGAAAAAGGTAGCGACCGATCTTGCCGATGGTGACAAGGGTCGGAATGGTAGACGGTCTTGCCGATGGTGACAAACACTAAAAAAGGTAGCGACCGATCTTGCCGATGGTGGCAAGGGTCGGAATGGTAGACGGTCTTGCCGATGGTGACAAGGACCGAAAATGGTAGCGACCGATCTTACCGATGGAGACAAGGGTCGAAATGGTAGACGGTCTTGCCGATGATGACAAAAACCAAAAAAGGTAGCGACCGATATTACCGATGGTGACAAGGGTCGGAATGGTAGATGGTCTTGTCGATGGTGACAAGGACCAAAAAAGGTAGCGACCGATCTTGCCGATGGTGACAAGGGTCGAAAAAGGGTAGAAGGAAGTGGAACGAGAATAACCTCGCTACTACATTATCATTTCATCATTTTTTTATTGATTGATTTTTTTTTATTCATCATCATTTTTATCACATTACTGACTCAAACGCCCTTTCGGATTTTCTACGAAGTTAGCCCCCTCTTGCTTTTGCCCACGTGCCCTTTCGGGTTTTCACGTGGCGGGGTACCCGATTTTGCCTGTAACGCCCTTTCGGGTTTTCGCTATAGCCGGGTTATAGCCATTTTTTACCCTTGCCCTAATATAGGAACAAGGCTGGCGGGGTATCTCTATTTTTAACCCCATATTTCTTTTCTCTTTTTTTTGTAGGAAGAAGCCGGGACACAGGAGAGCCTGCTCGCTAGCACACCGATCGGCCTTGTCGATGATGACAAGGGTCGGATCCTAGTTTAGTTCGTCGACATTGGTTAAATGTCGAAGCAAAGGATATAGTTCTTAACAGGGAGGAAAGGTCCAGGTTAAGGGATAGAGGCTGACCGATCCCGCTGATGATGACGAGGGTTGAACATAGATTTGTTCATCGGCATGGGTCCCATGCCGAAGTAAAGATAGATTCATTAACAGGGACGAAAGGTCCAAGTTAAGGGTAGAGATTGACCGATCTCGCCGATGATGACGAGGGTCAAATATAGGTTTGTTCATCGGCATGGGTCACATGTCGAAGCAAGGATAGATTCATTAACAGGGACGAAAGGTCCAAGTTAAGGGTAGAGATCGACCAATCTCGCCGATGATGACGAGGGTCGAACATAGATTTGTTCGGAGATCTCCGATGGGACTGATGATGATTATCCTTTGGGAGTCTCATTAGGAGGAGAATAAAGAGGACCTTTTTAGATTACCACTTTACTGACCCGAGCGCCCTTTCGGGTTTTCACCGAAGCCAGCCCCCTCTTGCTTTTGCCCACGCGCCCTTTCGAGTTTTCACATGGCGGGGTACCCGATTTTGCCAGCAGCGCCCTTTCGGGTTTTCGCCGCAGCCGGGTTATAGCCATTTTTGCCCTTGTCCCAATTTAGGAACAAGACCGGCGGGGTATCTCTATTTTTAACCCCATTTTGTCTTTTCTTTTTGCTCATGTAACAGAAGGACGTTGAGAGAGTCGGATAGGACACGAAGTCTTGCATCGAGAAAGAGGGTTTACTCGTCAGCACGAAGGCAATGCTGACGCAAGGGATAGATTTATGCCGATTCGAGCGTAAGGCCCGTAATGGCAATGTTGTATAAAGGTCGGCTAGGACACGAAGTCTTGCGCCGAGAAAAGGGGTTTATTCGTCAGCAAGGAGACAATGCTAACGCAAAGGATGGACTCGTGCCAACTTGGGCGTAAGGCCCGCAATGGCAAGGATGTATAAAGGTCGGCTAGGACACAAGGTCTTGCGCCGAGAGAATGGTTTATTCGTCAGCAAGATGGCAATGCTGACGCAAAGGGGTAGATTTGTGCCGATTCGGGCATAAGGCCCGTAACGGCAATACTGTAGACATTATGCGAGTCTGGTCAGGGCCGACCATCACTGGACCGAGGTGCGGGTAGCTCGGTTAGGGCGGAGCGCCACTGAACCAAGGTGACGGTAGCTCGGTTAGGGCGAAATGCCACTGAACTAAGGTGAGGGTAGCTCGGTTAGGGCGGAATGCCACTAGACCAAGGTGAGGGTAGCTCGGTAAGGGTGAAGTGCCACTAGACCAAGGTGAAGGTAGCTCAGTTAGGGCGGAGTGCCACTAGACCAAGGAAAGGGTAGCTTGGTTAGGGCGGAATGCCACTAGACTAAGGTTAGGGTAGCTTGGTTAGGGCGGAGTGCCACTAGACCAAGGTGAAGGGTTGCTTGGTTAGGGCAGAGTGCCACTAGACCAAGGGAGGGGTAGCTTGGTTATGGCGGAGTGCCACTAGACCAAGGTGAAGGTAGCTCGATCAGGGCGGAGTGCCACTAGACCAAGGTGAAGGTAGCTCGGTCAGGGCGGAGTGCCACTAGACCAAGGGAGGGGTAGCTTGGTTAGGGCTGAGTGCCACTAAACCAAGGAAAGGGCAGCTTGGTTAGGGCGGAATGCCACTAGACCAAGCTTAGGGTAGCTTGGTTAGGGTGGAGTGCCACTAGACCAAGGTGAAGGGTAGCTTGGTTAGGGCGGAGTGCCACTAGACCAAGGAAAGGTATTCCGATCACTCGGGGAATGTTGGTTGTGCCGTATGATATAGCTTCATATGCTTCCCATTGAGTGGGGAGAACTGGATGACTCCTTTGTGGTCCACCAGGATGTAAGCACCTCCCTCATATACTCGGTGGACGATGTATGGTCCGACCCAGTTTTCGACCAACTTCCCTTTGGGATTGGAGGCCATCACTTCTCTTCTCTTGACCATCACCAGGTCTCCTTTCTTGAATTCTTGACCTTTGACTAGCTTATCGAAAGCACGGGCCATGCGAGCTTGGTAGAGTTGGATGTTTTGTTGCACCTGGAGGCGCTTTCCTTCGAGCTCGGCGAGCTCTTCCAATCTTCTTTCTGCATTGGTTTGTTCACCGCTGACTAGTCCATGCTGGATGACGACTCACAGCGAAGGAACTTCTAATTCAATCGACACCACAGCCTCTGACCCATACACGAGGGAGAATGGAGAACAGCCGGTTGGGGTTTTATAGACAGTACGATAGGCCCAGAGCGCCTCGTACATCCTTTCTTCCCAGTCCTTTTTATTAGACTTGACAGTCTTTGCCAGCAACGTGCATAGTGTCTTGTTGAAGGCTTCTGCAAGTCCATTGGCTTGAGGGTTGTAGGGGGATGATGTCCTCCAGTCAATCTTGTATTTTTCGGCTAGTCGGTAAACCTTATGATTTCTGAAATGGCTGCCATTGTCAGAGATAATTCAGCTGGGAATCCCGAACCGGAATATTATGTTCTGCCGGAAAAATCTTGCAACCAGTTCTCCCGTCACATCTCTTAACGCAACTGCTTCTGCCCATCTGGAGAAGTAATCTGTAGCTGCTAAGATGTATTTTCACCTTGATGAAGATGCTGGTAGTGGCCTTACCACGTCCGTGCCCCATTGAGCAAACGGCCAGCTTGGTAAGGTAGGATGTAGTGGCACTGGAGGCCTTCTTGACACATTGGCGTGTTCTTGACACTTTTGACAAGCCCTGACGAACTTGCAGTAGTCATCAAATATAGTGGGCCAATAGTAACCCAATTTCTTTATCTCAATTTTCATCTTTGGGCCGGCCTGATGCGCTCCAGCTGATCCCGCATGGATTTCTTGCATCACCTGCCCCGCTTCTACTGAAGACAAGCAATGAAGTAGGACTTTTCTTTGGGCATCTGCCATTATTCGGAACAAGGTTCCGTTCCTCATCTCGTAAGAGTCTTTGACCCTCAGGAGTTTCATTCTCTGTTCTTTTTCTTTTGGGAGTTGCTGGCGCTGAAACCACTGTAGGAGATGTTCTCGCCAATCGGGTCGTTGGACTTCTTCGACGGATACCACATCAATCTCTTGTTCATCGGCTAAGACCTCTGTTACACTGGGGACTTGTCGGCGATTGATCACTGTTATATTCAGGCTCGTGTCTGGCGGGACCGCCAAAGAACTGGCCAGCTTAGCGAGGGCATCTGCCTGAGCATTCTGGCCTCGGTTGATATGCTTGATGCTGATGAAGTAGAATCTTGACATCAGGCGGTTTGCCAGCTGATGGTAGGGGAGGAGCTCTTGCTTTCGCACATCGAACTCTCCTTCCAGTTGTTTTATAACCAGCATGGAGTCTCTGAATGCTTCCAGCATCTGAATTCCCATGGATAGAGCAATTTGCAACCCGATTATCAGGGCTTCATACTCTGCTTCATTATTTGTGCAATGCTTGTTTATCGAGCAAGATGTGTGCACCACTTCCCCTTCTAGGGATTTCAGGACTATGCCTGCTCCTGCCCTGACCCTGGCAGATCCAGTGGCAGAGGTGTCAATTCTGGAAGCGCCATCGAAATATAGTGTCCATAAGGAGGGCCGCACCTGAGCGGCTTCCAGGGTTTCATCTTCAGGAAGCTCCAGTTCCAGCGGGCAGTCCCCGGGTACTGGGTGCTTAGCGAAGAAGTCTGCAATAGCTTGGCCCTTGACTGCCTTACGCGGCACATAGGAGATGTCAAACTCCATAAGGATTACTGCCATTTGCCCAAGCGACCTTTGAGTGCCGGCTGGGACATAATATATTTCAGCGGGTCCTCTTTGGATACCAAACTGATTTCATGCAACAACATGTAGTGTCGAAGCTTCTTAATTGCGAAGACCAGTGCCAGACAGATCTTCTCAATATAAGTATATTTCTCCTCAGTTCTGACCAGTCTTCGACTGAGGTAATAAAGGGGTTGTTCTTTCTCTTCTTCATTATTCTTGGCCAGCATTGCCCCCAGGGAATTGTGTGTGGCTGCTATATATAACATCTATGGTCATCCTTTCACTGGTGCACCCAGCACTGGAGGAGTCTTCAGATAGTCTTTCAGCCAGTCAAAGGCTGTCTGGCAATCTTCATCCCAGTAGAAGGGAACATCCTTTATCATCAATTTGTAGAAAGGCTGGCATCGCCCTAACAAATTGGAAATGAACCACCGGGTATAAGCCAAGCGGCCCTGTAGTGATCTCAGCTCGGAGAGATTTCTTGGTGCAGGTAACTCCTGAATTGCTTTGATCTTTGCGGGGTCTATCTCGATTCCCTGATATCGGACAATGAAGCCCAAGAACTTTCCGCTCGACACTCCGAATGCACATTTCATAGGGTTCATCCTCAGCTCATGCTGCCTCAGCCTCTGAAAGATAATCCGGAGGTCCTGCAGATGGTCTTGTTTTCTTCTGGTCTTGACCACCAGATCATCTATGTAGCACTCGACCTTGTGGTAGAGCAACTCATCAAAGATTCTGGTCATTGCGCGCTGATAAGTTGCGCCAGCATTCTTTAGTCCGAACGGCATCCTCTTATAGTGATAGATGCCTTTAGGGGTTCGGAAGGCAGTATGAACCCGGTCATGCTCCGCGATCCAAATCTGGTTGTAGTAGGATGACCCGGCCATGAATGACAGGGCCTCATGACCAGTTGTGGCATCAATCATGACTTCCGTTATTGGCACTGGAAAGTCATCCTTGGGGTAGGCTTTATTTAGATCTCGGAAGTCAACACATATTCGGATATGTCCATTTTTCTTTTTCACATGGACGATATTCGCCAGCCACATGGTGTACTGGTTTTCTTCGACAAATCCCACGTCAATAAGCTTGTCAACTTTAGCACAAATTTGAGTGATGAGTTCTAGCCTCATGCGCCGCGGTGGTTGCTTCACCGGCTCGGCTTCAGGGCTGATTGCCAACTCATGCTGTGAAACTGCAGGATTCAGACCTAGCATCTCTTTGTAAGTCCAGGCGAAGCAATCCCGGTATTCTTGCAGCAGTTGCATGTACATCCCCCGTTCTTCTGGGGACAGTTGGGCACTGAGGAAGGTAGGCCTAGGGTCCTCCTCACTTCCCAAGTTGATTTCTATCAGTTCATCGACTGTGGCTTGGCCTCCATCTTCTATCTCTGGAGGTGCCGGTTGGAGGTCAATGAAGTCTGGAATACCATCTTGAGGGTCGAGTACTTTGACTTCCTCATCTGACACCATCAGAGCTTCTCGGAAGTCATCTGTTTCATTTGATAGTGGCCGCGCGTATTACTCTTTCAGCCAATCCGCTGCCATTGCAGTCTCCCAGGGTAAGAGAGCAGCTTCAGTCCTTGCAGATGGGGTTGTGGTCGTGACCGACTGGTGGCCGCTTGTTGTTGGGCTGGAACAGCATCCGAGCCTCGTAGTAGAGGGTGAGGGCATCTTGCCTTCTGAGGCAGCTGCATCTTCTATAGGGATGGCATCCCCTTCCTTGGTAGTATATACGCCTCGGTCGGAGCTGATGTTGGTTCCCCCGAGTGGCATGGGGGGTGTCGAGTCTGACATCAGCAGGTCTTCCTTAGGGGGAGAAGTCTCGACTTCTCTGATACTTTGGGCTCCGCCGCTGCTAGCCGCATCAAATTTGGCTTGAAGGGTCGTCTCTTCGGGGTAGATCTGCTCCAAATATTGGCAAGGAATCACGGCCTCCGCCTCTGGATTCTCGGGCTGGTCCCAGTAAGCGTATTTAGCTTCTGCTGGGTATTCATCAAAAGTTGCCCCCAGGGAGCTATCTTCAGCAGGGCAGAAGGCGGAGATGGTGTCCACCTCGTATTGCCCACTGTGATAATATTCTTCCAGGATGAAGCCCAACCCCGGATGCTGAGAGACACGTCTCATTTCCTTATCCAGATTTACGGGATACCACATTTTCTGGAAAGCTTCTTTGCGCTTTTGAGACTGATCGGAGGGGATGTGCTATTTTTGAAACATCCTGGCCATCCGATTAGTTGTGAATGCCAGACCCTTGACGGGAACTGACGGATTGACTATATCTTTGGGGAGGCAGCAATCTGTGTCCTCCTGAGTAGGGTGCTCTTCAGCTATATAAAATAGGCTGTTGGGTCCATCCTCCTGTGTTACCTCCCAATTTTTGAAAGGCTCGACAGTAGGGTTATCAAGGACAGGAGTTGGCTTGGTGAGGCCGTCCAGGACTCCAATGTGGTTATGCTTCTAACCGACCCGCACTTCATTAGCTTCAGCGTATAATGCTGGAGGTGCTATTCTGCCCACGTCCCCGGATGCTGTGATATGAAAGACCACCTTGGGCTTGACATATCCGCGCGGTGATGGTGGATACCAATTACCGCCGGATGCGCTTCTCGATGCCCCCGCAGGGGTCTTAGCTTCAGAGGTCTTCTAGGGAGGCCCTGTATATAGGTTGGCGTCCGCCAAATGACATTCAAATACCTCGAATGGGTGGGGGTCTGCAAAGATCCTCTCCTCCTTCCGTTGAAGACTGTATTTGATACATTGGTGGAGCGTAGATGGCACCACCATATTTTCATGCAGCCATGGGCGGCCGAGCAGTGCTTTGTACGAGGTGCGGGAGTTAATGACATGGAACTACACCGTCGTAGTGAAATCCGCTAGGGTAAGGGTGAACTCTGCTACCCCCATCGACACTTCACATTTTTGATTGAAGCCGGCAATACGCATATCCCTGACTTTCTCGAGATGCACGTTGAAGTGGTGCCTCTCGTATATTCTATAAGGCAGGATGTTGACCACTGCACCGGGATCAACCAGAATCCTGTTCAGCTCCCTTCCATTCAGGTGCCCCTTCATATACATCAGCCTGTTGTGGCTGATGGTTGGCAGCAACATATCTTCTGGAGTGAAGGTCATGCTAGCCTCTGGTATTGCTTCAGCCAAACATGTCTCAAAATGAGCAGGCGTCTGCAGAGCAGTAATGATCGCCTGTCGAGTCTCTTCACTCAAAGAAAGGATCTCCCAGATTGTAAATCGAGCAGGGAGCTTCTTGAGTAGCTTCATTATTCGGGTCCTAGCTCAGACATTGGAGAGCTTCATCTCTTCAGCCCACCTGGGCTTGGGGAAGTCTTGGGTTGCGGGCCCTGATGGACCTGCTTCATCTGCCTCCGATTCGGCGCCCTTCTGGCTGGTACCGACTCCTCGGTGCTCTTCATTAGCTACTGCAGGGCAAGCTCCATCTGTATTTAGATCTTCGGCAGATTGTGCTAGCTGCGGGTGAACATCCCCGGGTGCAGGGTTAGCCTCCTAACAAGGCTACTTCCCCTTAGACATCTTCATGAATTCAAGAAATGAAGGGACCCCCTTGCCCCCACTTTTGTTATATAGACCTGGCGGAGGAGGGATCTGGACTCCCTTGATCTCCAGCGGAGGTGTTTTGTAGGGCTGCTCTCCCCTGAATATGATGTTGTGGTTGGGTGGCGGCTGGCGCCCCCATTTCCGGCCTGACCGGGTTGCATGTGTAGTAGTTGCGGCCTCCGCCCTGCCTCCCTCAAAAAGGGGTGTGAAGCAAATTTCCTCTTCTTCCTCTTCTCCGGGCGGCTTGAAGAGTGCGGATAGATTATTGCAGGAAACAACCTGCACTTTATCAGCCTTAGTGGCCCTTCTCTTCTTCTTTTGTTTCTTCTTCTTCATTGCTTCAGTAGGCACCTGCCCCCAGAATAGACGACCCTCCTTATCGGATGCTGCGTTAGCTTCCTCCTTTTGCTCGAGTGAGAGTTGCTCCAGTTCTTGCCATGGGACATGGTCCCGCACCAGCAGAGGCTTCAATTTGGGCTGCACGTACTCGTCTAGCCCTTTAATGAGGTTTTGTAGTCGGTGGACCCCAGGGTTGGTTTCCTTGACCACTGGCAGCGGAGTTTGTCTCCTCCGGTTGTATGTAGGTATCCTGATAGTTGCAAGTGGAGTGATCCACATGGGTGCTGCCACCGGCGGAGCAGGTCGGGGTGTAACACCACGGATATATGCCCCCACTTTCGGGTAGGGTGCTTTCTTCCTCTTGTGCTTCACAGGGATCTGCTGCCACCCCCGCTGTTCCTTCACGGGCTCCAAGAAATGAGTTTCATAAGTGCTCCGTGTACTTGCTTTAGAGATCTACTCAGGCAGTGTCTGGTATAAGGAGATCATGTTGACTGCTGCCCTCCTCCGAGGGGCTTCATGCAGTTGAGGAGGGTCCACTTTGTACTCTCCCAACTCGATTTCATTTTTCTTCACCATCCCTTCGATGATGTCCTTGAAAACATAGCAGTCTTCGATTGCAACATCTGGTGGTAGGGGCAGAATCTTGGGCTGTCTCTTCTCTTTAGGTCATCCGGCCTCTTTGGCTCTGGCAGGGTGACCATGCCATATTCCGTTACCCAGTCGAATAGAATCCGGGTCTTGTCCTTTGGAAATGAATAGGCTTTCTTCATCTTGTCACGTAGCGAGGGACCTTCTTTGCCATCTGGGGCTTCTGCAGGCTGTGGGGTGACTGCCTTCTTGCCTTCATTTTCTGTTGTTCGAACGCCTTGATGTCAAGAGCGTTCGCTTCTTTAGGCGATGAGTGCCGCTCCACTGCCTTGCCCTTCTGGGTTGTGCTGGCAACTGATGTAGAGACAGGTCTAGCCAGAAAAGCTTCTACCTCGGCCACGACATTGTTCAATCGGTCAAACGACCATATTTTCATTCCGATCATCTTTTCCAAAACCTCCCTCCTGAGGTTCTGTTTGCATATTTATACTGCGTCTTCCTGATGCGGGGGCCGCTTGCACCTCATTCCAAGGTTCCTTCACCTCTTGATATAATCGAGGGCTGTCTCATCGGCCCTTTACTTTGTTGAGTAGAGTTCGGCCACTATGACCTCCCTCTCTGTAACATGGAATCTTTCTCTGAACTTCCTCTGCATATCCGGCCAGTCGCTGATTGACCCGGTCGGGAGGCTAGAGTACCATTCAAATGCGAGCCCCGTCAGCGAGGACCCGAAAAACTTCAACAAGTATGACTCATCGGTGGCCAGGTCACCCATGACGGTCATATAATATGCAATATGTTCTTTCGGGGATCCCTTCTCGTTGAACTATTCAAACTTGGGCGGCTTGTTGATCCCCGGGGGAAGCCGCTTAGCAGCATGGTGTTGCGGGTATGGCACCCGGTAGGCATCAAACACGACGTAGTCGCCTTGACTCCTTTCTGCGAGCTTCAGCTCGATCATCCTTTCCACCATCATCCGGTTCATGACCATGGGGTCAACTGGCTCCGGATAGAAGTGTGCTGGCTACAAATACGGGGTGACCAGAGCGGTCGCCTGTGGAGGACGCAGTAGCGGGGGTGTCTGGTGCACCTGGGGGAGCACCGGTGGCATCAGCAGCTGCGACTGTGGTGGCCGCTGTTGTGTTGTCACCATGCTTGGTTCTGATGACTGAGGCAAGGTGTAGAGCGGCGGAGGGTCGACTTAATGAACCGCTCCCCGAGATGATTCACCCTGGACTTCGGGTGGTTTGGAAGCTGATGACTATTCAGTTTTCTCCATCAGCTGCTTCTTCAGCAAGTCTATCTCTTGCCGATATTTTTGAAGTAGCATCAAGACCGATGGGTCCATAGTTGCCGTGCTGGGGATAGCTTCTGTTGCTTCCCCGGACGTACCCTCGGGCAGGATGTCGAGGGGGATGTCGTCGTCTTCTTCCGCCATTACCACATTGGCGGTCAGGAGCCTTATCATCCCACTGGTGGTAGACCTGGGGTTGTTTTCCTTTAGTTGTCGCCAGGAGCTACCTTGCGGCTTCTGCTCTTCGAGTATTTGGCCCTGGCCGTGTGGCCAATTTAGCCAACTCGCGAGGATCTTCAGGAAGTCCCTTGTATCGGCCGAATATGCCGGCCATGTTGCTGGCGAAGACCTGCATCCTTCTTCTCTGTCGATGGACCCTTCTCTTAGCCCGATCTGGGAAGGTCAGCGTCTCGAACACAAAAGTTCTTCTTATTTCTTCCCGCCTAGGGGCGGCTTCATCGGCTTCGGTCCCGAAGCCCTCATCATAGCCGTTGTCGTCAACTGACGACAACATCGTCCCTTCTCTTTCATTTTCTTCAACTGCTACTGCTGGGCAGTAGTCTTCATTGGCGGCGGCTGCTTGCATTAACCGTTGCTGTCCAAGCGAGGGGTTGCCTAGCCCTGGAAAATAGTTCTTGACCAAGTTGGTCATCTCTTCTCGAACCTGTTCTCGATGCAGCACGGGGGACAGTTGTCGACTACTGCAGGAGGGGTATAAGCTAGCCGAGCTCTGTCGGCAGGTTGCTGGAACCTTCATCCCACAACAGGGACGTTGGCTTGGCGGGCGTAGGCCCAGAAACTTTCACGGCACGGAGGGTTCGCAACCGCTTCTTCTTCTTCTTTTGGGGCCAGGCCCCTTTCTCTCATTCCTTCTACTCCGTCGTGAGCAAGGCGGCGGCGGACAGGTGCAGCTTGATGAACAGGTTGGACCCTCTTGGGGACCCACACCTGTTTAAATTTCCTTGGCCTGGGGGCCAACTTCTCTTGGCCGTAATGGCCGGCTTCTTCTCTTTCTACCCTCCTTCCAGTGAGGGCTTGATATGAGTTACGGACGGGGATGGAAGGGACGACCCGATCTGGGACTATCCGCGCGTCGCGTCCGTTGAGAAAGGCGCGCATGGCACCAACCATCATAGATTTACCGGATTGCGATAGGGTTCCGGTAACCATAGCAGTACTCCTACGGATTTGCTTGCGCTGACGTCCTCCGGAGTTCCTGTTGACAGCATCGGAGCGGACCCCACGGACAGCATGGTGCACCAGGCAGCTGGCGACCAAGGTTGGACTCTTGAGCGAGTCGTGGTAGTATCGAGCCTTCAGAGGCTCCATGTTCCTCGTAGCTCCCTCGATAGGCTCCGAGGGTTCCACCTCCAACATGTCTACGAAGGCTAACCCCAAGAAGTTGGGGAAGCCAACGGCGGCAGGGAAGCTGCCAAACACCGTGGTCACCGCCAGGTACCCTTGCACATGATCATCAAGAATTGAAGGGCCAAAGCCGACGCCTGTCAGCCCAGTTGTCATCATCGTTCGCCTGTAAAGACAAACAAACCAACGATTAGCAACCTTTGGGAGGGCCTCGAAGCCCAAGTATCTCGGCAAAGAGATGAAAGGTGACACTGGTCCCACCGGGCGTACCAGACTGTTTGCGATGGGAATTTTGTTTTTATTTTATTTTATTTTATTATTTCATTTGGGTTTATTTTGTTTATTTCACGTGTCGATTAACCATTTAACTAACTGGTAGCTAACTGGCTAGTTGACTATGCAGGCGTGCCAGTCACGTATGTGACGAGTTTATTATGTGCTCGTTCTGACCCATGTCGGGCGAGAGAGAGGTTCGGTCGGGACGAGCAGTCCGTCATACCATAAAGGCTATGGCGTTAATTACATCCCCCACGAGGAGACAAAACCTTTGATTAATTGTCGAGATGGTGGGTTGTCGAGGCCGGAATAAAGATGCAAAGGTATAAACGTGACCAGGTCACGTGAGGTGCTTCTATATGTCATGCGAAAGAGGCATGGTTCATTAAGTTGGGTACCCTCGATACGTGGCAGAGGACATAGGTCCAAAGACCACCATCGCGCATGGCAAAGACTTCCAATCGGGAGTGACCCAGACCTTCGTCAATGCCATTTAATATACCGGAGGGAATCCATGCAGGCATGCATGCATGATGCTCATGACAACGTTAAGCATAGTCGCAGAGTTGCAAAGATGAACAATGGTCAATCAAGTTTAATAGACTCCGCTAAGGGGACGAAAGTGGCAACGTAAGCATGATGACGAAAGTAAAATGCTAACAAATATGGTAGTAAAATCAAGATGGCTCGGGCTTGCATAGCCCCTTTCTTATTCGATTTATTATTAGTTAGGGTCATTGATCTTGACCGCGAGGGATGAGGATTGCTCCGAGGGCGGGGGAGTGATTAAAACAGCATAATGGCTCAAAACCGACGCGGCCACGCGTAGGGATAGGTTTTCCCGGCGCGGCCAAACATAGGTAAATGGTCTTAATCTAGCGCGGCCTTAACAAACGTTAAAACGGCGTGGTGGGCTTGGGGCGCGTCGGTTTAAGGCGCGCCGGGAACGAGCCACTTGAAAACAAATTTTTATGAGTGTAAGGTTATTCCGGCGCGAGGGGGTACTGCGCCGTATTAGGGGGGCGCCGGATTAGGACCGCGCCGCTTTAGCTGATTTTTGATGAATTTTGAAACTATCTAAGTTTACTGAGATTCTGTTAAGGGTTTTGAAGTTAATTGGGCCGATTGCTTGTTTAATTGAAGTCTAGAGCCCTTCCAGAATGAAGTGATGAGCTAGTGCGAGGTCCATACTCGAGCACTAGGGTCCTTTATCTCAGAACAAGTGTTTTATTGGAGCCATTCACACAAGTGCTCTTATCAGCTAAAAGAGTTCTGCCAAAAATTGGGCAGCATCTCCCCCGTCCCTGAAGGACTGCAGGGGAGAAACGGGGTCATACTCACTCGTGGAGTAAGCCCCTAAACAGTCGGTCTGCATGGTGGCAGCCAGGAAAACCCCAATCGGACAGGATACCCTGAGGACAAGCCTGAGAGGGGCACCATAGCTCCGTGGGTGGAAACAGAGGAATGAGGTAGCTAGTGACGGAAGCAACACCCCGAGGACTGGCCTACAAGGGTGGGTGACCTACAGCATGCACTGTATCCGCTAGAGAGAGACCATTAGGAAGAGAGGCTCCAAGGACTAGCCTACTAGGAGCATTTGTCCCTTAGTCACCACAGGGTCCTGAAGGACTGTGGGTTTTGAATTGTTGGGTTGGGGCCCCAGTTGTTGTTGGCTCTATGACTCATGAGAAACATCCATCACTCAAAAGTGGAGTTCTCTTGGCCGATCGGCAATTCTGTGAAACGGTGGGGAATATCCCCCTCCCCTGGTGGCTGAGACCAAAACAACGGAACTCGAATGGTTCAGTGGCTGCAAACCACAGACGAGAGGAATGAAGACATTCGTCATTGATAGACCACCACTCACAGGGCTAAGGTGTTGATGCTCACGAGACTGGGTTGCCATCCACAGAAGAGAATGAAAACAGCAGTCACGGAGAAAGGCAATCGATATGCAGCTAGGACAATTTGCCTACACACGCATATACACGAATTGCTAGAATGCAGTAGTCACGAGGCGGACTCCACGATCCCAGAAGTAACACCTGCCTCCTCTGAGCAACAGAGAAATGCAAAGAGGGAGGAAGGCCAAGGTTGGATCTCGTATCAAAATGGGGAGAAGCGTATGCACCGGCACAGACACGAAGGACCCGGGGAGGGGTCATCTCTGTAGCCCATGGCATCCCAGGGCGTATGCGAAATCGGAGAAAATTGGAATGATGCGGGACGAGACCACGGACACGACAAGCTCGCGGTTGTCCCTTAACGAGGGAAGCGTCGGACGTGCGCTGTTGAGAAATCGGCAATGAGCTTGGGTGATCGGCTCTCTCGTGTGCCCGGAACGGGGCACGGGACGGTCTCGCACTCTCTCGCAGCAGCGGTAATGAACAGATAAAGCAAGCTAGATATCCCTACACATGCTCTCTAGCAGTGGCATAAACAAATATATATGAAGTAAGCAAAATGCCAAGTAAGGGAGCGAATGCGATACCTCCACGCGCTCGGCGTGGGGAAGACGGACCCGGCCGAAACTCGTACTCCCGGGATAAATATTACACAATGATGACAGCAATGAAATATCGCCCACTCCACGCAGGGAGGTAAAGGGCTACACAACTGGGCCCGGGAGGATCGAATTCGGGTTGACGGGCGGCTTCTCGCGTCTCTTCGGCAGCACCCGAACTTGTGACTGTGGGGCCCACGTGCTATCTGGAGGGGCCGTGTGGGACCCGGTGGCACCGCTGTAGTGGGGACACTTAGGGAAGCGCTCCCCGGGCTGGCGGCACGCTGGTTCGCCGGCCGGAGGCCGGGCGGCTCCGTTCGGCACCGGTCGGAATAACCGGCCACGGATCTGCAGCTTCTGGTTTTCAGCGCGCGTCCCGGCGAGAACGGGCACCGCGATCAGCCCCGATGTCGGATCGACACGAGACTGGCGCCGTTGGAAAGCTAACTTCAAATCCTTCAATCAAGGCCTAGAGATCTAGCCCGGATCTGCACGGATCTGGAGTTATGGAATTTCCAAGTTCCTGTTGTACAGTTCCTGAAATCTCAGGTCAGCAGAGAACTTTCTTGTGGATTGCCTTTGACCACGAGGTATACGTCAGAATCTGGGGTTGTGATCTTCAGAAAAGTTGTGGGAAATCAAGCTACGAAACCATGACTATTTTTGGATCTGGATTTTGGGAAGGCTATGAATTTTTATGATTTTTTTACTAGCAGTGGATCGGATCTGGAATCTGGCTGACAACACTGTAGCTGAGGAAGAACACGAATTTCTCAAAATAGATAGAAGGCTGATAAAAAATTAATAAAATTTGTGGATGTAGGAGGTGATGGACAGAACTCCCAATAAAATTGGGAGGGTTTGGACAAATCCAAAATATGGCCGGAGGTTGGAAACACAGGGCTACTGTCACTGTAGATAGAGACAGGATAGATCTGAGAAGGATTAAAGACTGAAAATGTAAAAATAACAAACGGTGGATTTTTGACATGGAATGTTTTGTGGAGGAGGGGCTAGAAGGTAGGAACACACCATAAAAATTTTAATCCACGAAGAGGCCGTGTCGGATAGCAGGATTTTTGTGAAGATACCTCTGTCCTGCAGGACAGAAAACCGAAGATGATTCCGTGGCGGCTCGAAGGCGGCACGAACGGCGGCGGCAGCGGCACAGATGATCACCGGAGGTGAAGAGGGGATGATAGAAGATGAAATCACTCTAGAACTGGAGGTTGGAGAAGAGGAACTAGAGGGAGAGAGGGGGGGGCTCAAGAACACTCTTGATTTTCTAACAATTTTCTCTTCATTTCTTCATTAATCTCTAATGACACTATACATAGGCTTATATAGAAAATGGCAAGGGGTGGGGGGCTGGGAATTTCATGGGAAATAAGTCATTTTCTTCCCCCATGTGGTCAAAACTCAAAAAAAATAAATTACATATGAATGGAGCACTCCTTTGACTAGGTAGGTAATGTAGGTGGCCAACCTTTGAAATTTTAACCCCTTTGTCTCCCATGTGGTCAATTAGCATTCAAACCTTCTAGATGGCCACCTAGGATGGTTGACCAGCCCCACATGGATGAGGTGGACCAATGGGGAAGGGGAGGGGGCCCCCTAACTGCACCTACTACACATTTGTACAAAAACCCACACAATCCTAGGGAATGAAACATTGGCTTACAAAGCCTTACAATTGTACATATACTTTCCCAAGGATATAAAAGTAAATAAAAGGACTCAAATGTAAAAATAAAAGTTAATGCTTGGCGTCGATTCCCATCAACTCTCCCCGGGTGGGAGGAACTCGACCCCGTCGAGTAGGGGTATGGATGCTCGAGTACTCCGGCGGATCCGTCACCGTGCCAAGTAACGCGGGTACGCTCCACTCCGAGTGATCGTCACCTGCTCATTCCATATATACTCGATATGCGCGGATTGCTATGGGCCGAAGGTGGACACTCCGGGTGGGGCACTCTCAAAAGGGAAGGAAGCAGCTCGAAGACTCACTAGGAATCACCGCTAAGTCCCTGTAGGTGACTGATCCGGGTATAGATGTAGAACCGATCCCATACTCATCGAGTGAGTCTAATTGCTTCACACTCATAAGGGACTGACATCGATGAGCTTGCATAAGACACATGCAGACAAACAAACTACACACAAACCATGCAAACAAACCAAACAAATAAGAAACCGACTCATACATGACTCTAGACACACCTATTGTTAGTCCGACCCGTACATAGGTGACGGGGGACCAGGACACCCGAATGTGTGCCATGCATGCATGTTATGTAACCGGAGATGGGTGGTATGGGGAACACCTAAACATCCAAGTATGACCCAGTCATGCATGGACGGCCCTTTGGATTTGGGGGACTTGAGAGGGCTAGGAGGGCCGAATGTTGTTGTATCGTGGACGGGCTTGGTGGGTGTAAATGACCCGGCCCATGGGGTAGGAGTGTGATAGTGGACTCCCTTGAAGAAATGAACTATATAAGGTGGGTCATGGGGTCCACTAAGGAATGGGTCAAAGGGATCGAAGAAGGTATGACCCCTTGTGGTGGGCTCCCGCAAGTCACGGTCCCACGTGTAGAAGTTTTGAAGGTGTGGATAGTCACCTTCTTGCATTGTGATGGGTGGGACGGGGACCGTAAGCAAGAAGTATGATTTCTCCCTCGGACAAAAGGGTATGGATTCGGGCTCGGCCGGTAAGGGAAGGAGTAAGAGGATCTCCGTGGTGACACAACCCACGGTGCACTCGGAGGTAATGGACCCATAGGCCGGATGGGTGAAGCTAAGACTAGCGGGTTGGTCGAAGCCTGGGGCCAATAAATGTGTAAAGGTCAACTGCCGGTCTAACCCTTTAAGAAGGTCGTCCAATGTGTCCACATAGTGACGAGACCGAAAGGTGGTATGAAATGAGTTGCTTGACACTAGTGGTAGTGTGGGGTCCATTGATGGGAAGGGAGGTGGGACCAAGCCATCCTTGAGCCAACTAAGAAGCGGCTCGGCTATGAAAAGCGTACCCGTTAGAAATACGGGTGGCTCGGGCCTTGGTGGTTCCAAATGAGAGGATTCCGAATCAAATTCGGAAATAGAGATGGATGACATTGGAACTCTCTCGAGTGGTGAAGGCCATGGTGTAGGCGGCTGGGAGGTGGATGCTTGTCGAAAGCCACCATACCGAGAAAAGTGTGACTCAAATGGTTCGACCACTAGAGTGACCGAATAGGATTCTGCTAGAGAGAATGCATTGCGGATAAGACATTCCAATTGGAAGTGAAGGCGCAAACCTCTCCGGAACTGAAATGCGGCCGTGTTGCTCTCCTCTCCCAAGCCATGTTCCAACCAATACTTATGATATGCCCGAATGTACTCGGACACGGACCTATCACCTTGGACGGGTCGACATGGGTTGGCCATAGTTGCCAAAATACGGGAATGGATCCCTAGGAATGGATATGCAAGGCCATTTGGGCAAGACACTAGACACGACCCTAAGTAATGCAAAGTTGGAATGCATGCACACTAAGGACCCTAGACGTAAACCAAGACTCGGTACCTGGAGAAGATAATTGACCCGAAGGTCACTCGCGCAAGTGTACGGCCTTCCCGATAGTCGTTGCCTAACGTTCGGACAACACCTTTTGATATACCGAGTAAAGGGATGTAAATACAAAAAGACACTTTTTTTGTTTTGAAACAATGATGACCCTAAACACGACTTAGACAATGACTAATGACTAGACGTAAATGACACTTTTTTTTTTGTGAATGCAAACACCCTAGACTCAAACTTGCTCTGATACCAAATTGATGCGGGACGATACCACGGACACGACAAGCTCGTGATTGTCCCTTAACGAGGGAAGCATCGGACGTGCGCGGTTGAGAAATCGGCAATGAGCTAGGGTGATCGGCTCTCTCGTGTGCCCGGAACGGGTGACGGGACGGTCTCACACTCTCTCGCAGCAGCGGTAATGAACAGATAAAGGGAACTAGATATCCCTACACATGCTCTCTAGCAGCGGCATAAACAAATATATATGAAGTAAGTAAAATGCCAAGTAAGGGAGCGAATGCGATACCTCCACGCGCTCGGCGTGGGGAAGACGGACCCGGCCGAAACTCGTACTCCCGGGATAAATATTACACAATGATGACAGCAATGAAATATCCCCCACTCCACGCAGGGAGGTAAAGGGCTACACAACTGGGCCCGGGAGGACCGAAGTCGGGTTGACGGGCGGCTTCTCGCGTCTCTTCGGCAGCACCCGAACTTGTGACTGTGGGGCCCACGTGCTGTCCGGAGGGGCCGTGTGGGACCCGGTGGGACCGCTGTAGTGGGGACACTTAGGGAAGCGCTCCCCGGGCTGGCGGCACGCTGGTTCGCCGGTCGGAGGCCGGGCGGCTCCGTTCGGCACCGGTCGGAATAACCGACCACGGATCTGTAGCTTCTGGTTTTCAGCGCGCGTCCCGGCGAGAATGGGCGCTACGATCAGCCCCGATGTTGGATCGACACGAGACTGGCGCCGTTGGAAAGCTAACTTCAAATCCTTCAATCAAGGCCTAGAGATCTGGCCTGGATCTGCACGGATCTGGACTTATGGAATTTCCAAGTTCCTATTGTACAGTTCCTGAAATCTCAGGTCAGTAGAGAACTTTCTTGTGGATTGCCTTTGACCGCGAGGTAGACGTCAGAATCTGGGGTTATGATCTTCAGAAAAGTTGTGGGAAATCAAGCTACGAAACCAGGACTATTTTTGGATCTGGATTTGGGGAAGGTTACAAATTTCTATGATTTTGTTACTAGCAGTGGATCGGATCTGGAATCTGGCTGACAACACTGTAGTTGAGGAAGAACACGAATTTCTCAAAATAGATAGAAGGCTGATAAAAAATTAAGAAAATTTATGGATGTAGGAGGTGATGGACAGAACTCCCAATAAAATTAAGTTGGTTTGGACAAATCCAAAATATGGCCGGAGGTGGGAAACACAGGGCTGCTGTCACTGTAGACAGAGACAGGATAGATCTGAGAAGGATTAAAGAACGAAAATGTAAAAATAACAAACGATGGATTTTTGACCTGGAATGTTTTGTGGAGGAGGGGCTAGAAGGTAGGAACACACCATAAAAATTTTAATCCACGAAGAGGCCGTGGCGGATAGCAGGATTTTTGTGAAGATACCTCTGTCCAGCAGGACAGAAAACCGAAGACGATTCCGTGGCGGCTCGAATGCGGCACGAACGGTGACGGCGGCGGCACAGATGATCACCGGAGGTGAAGAGGGGATGATAGAAGATGAAATCACTCTAGAACTGGAGGTTGGAGAAGAGGAACTAGAGGGGGAGAGGGGGGGGGCTCAAGAACACTCTTGATTTTCCAACAATTTTCTCTTCATTTCTTCATTAATCTCTAATGACACTATACATAGGCTTATATAGAAAATGGCAAGGGGTGGGGGGCTGGGAATTTCGTGGGAAATAAGTCATTTTCTTCCCCCATGTGGTCAAAACTCAAAAAAAATAAATTACATATGAATGGAGCACTCCTTTGACTAGGTAGGTAAGGTAGGTGGCCAACCTTTGAAATTTTAACCCCTTTGTCTCCCATGTGGTCAATTAGCATTCAAACCTTCTAGATGGCCACCTAGGATGGCTGACCAGTCCCACATGGATGAGGTGGACCAATGGGGAAGGGGAGGGGGCCCCCTAACTGGACCTACTACACATTTGCACAAAAACCCACACAATCCTAGGGAATGACACATTGGCTTACAAAGCCTTACAATTGTACATATACTTTCCCAAGGATATAAAAGTCAATAAAAGGACTCAAATGTAAAAATAAAAGTTAATGCTCGGCGTTGATTCCCATCACGGAATCGTAAAACTATGCACAGGAAGACGCTAATATATATCCTCCGAATGAAACAACGGTGGAAGAAGAGAACAAGGCGTTGAGCATTCAATCCACCAATATATTCATATACGCATGTCATCACCCCATCGAGGAAACTGCACATATGTTACAAGTTCGACGCCGGCATCGCGGCACGGCCACCGTTTCACTTACAGGGAAGCTCACAGGAGAGCAACAAAGAGAAAAGATGGCGAAGAAGGGGGGAGGGGTTGGCTCATATCATCGCCATCCCTCACCCCTCTCGCTTACATTCGACGGAGAGAAAACAAGGTGGAGAAGAAATAAGAAACGCAGACGCCCACCTCTTTCGAGAACAGAGTATCGGGACACCTTCTTCTTCTCCGGCTCCGGAGGGCTTCAGCTTGACGATGGAAGGCGGCGGCGAAGGGTGCTCAGAGGAACCCTGCTTCACTCGCAAGAAACCCCCTCTCTCTCGCCGGTGATTGGTTCTCAGACCCTTTTCTCTTATCTCTCGATTTTCTTCTTTCGAAAACCTCTTCGCCTCTCTCCCTTTTTCTTTTCTGGTCGAGCTGCCCCATATATAGGAGTGGGCTCGAAACTTGATCCGGCGTGAGAAATGGCGCGTCGGGAAAAGGCTTCACAATCTTCAGCGCGTCGACATAAAGGGGCGCCGATTTAAGGGGGCGCGCCGGATAAGGGCATGCCGTATTAACATCCTCCGCTCGTTGCGGGTCAGCCGGTGAGTCCAAAGATGGTTCCGGAAGTCACTGTGAACATTCATCTTGCCGCCGTTCCTTGAACCCTTTGACAAGAAGTCTCGTCAAAGCTTTCAGGATGATGTATGGCTTTTCTTAGAACCTTGAGTGCCTTTTGTTTGAGCACGCATGTCTTTCGTTGACACGGCTTTCCGCGCTACGACCCGTGTTGCTGGCTCGTGATAGGGTGCAAGGCTTGGATACAGAGGGGGGGTGAATGTATCCTGCTCCAAATATCGCCCAATTAAAACTCTAATGCTCAAGTATGCGGAATAAAGAGCAGTTGATGAAAAGTGCTAAAAATACTTAGAAGGAACTCAGCAAGACAACACAAATCTATTAGCCCTCACACGCTCCTAAGCAAGCATCTAAAGAGCGCAGCAGAGAAAATAACATATAAGGAAAAACAAACCACAAGTGAACACCGAGATTTTTTAGGTGGTTCGGTCCAAAGACCTGCGTCCACCCCTCACTCCAAACCGGAGTGAGGCTTCCACTAGCTAGGCTAGAAACTGCAGACTCAGTCTGCAACAAATTGCTGCCACACAGCTTGACCAGGGGAACAACCTCCCCTCTTCCTCCCAATCGGAGGGACACCCCAAGTGACTCCCAACCACTTGGAAACCAGAGACGCAAGTCTCTCTTCCTCCAGATCAGGAGGGAACACCTAGTCTTGAAACCCACAAGACCAGAACCGGAGGACCAATCCTCCCATCCTCCAAACCGGAGGGGAACCTAGAGACCTAAGTCTCTCTTCCTCTGAAACCCAGAGGGAAGCACAGGTGACACCAAGTCACCTGCAAACTAGAGGTCTCGGACCTCTCTTCCTCCCAACCGGAGGGAACCCGACCTCACACTAGAGAATCGGAAGAACAACTGGTGAATGGTTAAAAGGAATAACAAAAACGCAGCAACAGAAAGCTGGAAGAATAAAATGCACAAAAGCTCTCGCAGGAGCTGGCTGGCCTGGATTTGATCCACGGTCCAGCAGGAACTGATTTTCAGTTGAGGCTTCCTTTGCTCTAGCTCTCTCTTCTTCTCACTCTTCTTTTACTTCTCTTTCGCAGGCTCTCTCTGTCTCTTCTTTCTTCTTCTTCTTTCTTATTCTTCTGCTCACTGCCTTTCTGCGGCTCTATCTTCTATCTCGATCACTCTCTTCCTCTTTCTTATCTGATCTCCTGTCCGTCTTCTCCAGATGGAGGCGGCTTTGTATTTATAGCTGCAGCAATTAGGGCGTTATCCTCGGATCACGTGCCAGGTGCCAACCTCGGATCACGTGCACTTCAAGGCTTTACGAACAGTACCTGTCACACAGACATAAGAAGATATCAATTGGATGTATATACTTGTTTCAGGCTGTTAACAAAATGTGTACATGCAAGATGCAGCTTGAGTGTATAGACTTGAAGGTTAACTGAGTGTACAGACTTCGTGTGAAGAATAGAGTGTATAGACTTGAACACTTAACAATCGAGTGTATAGCCTTGAGGTTAACAATCGAGTGTATAGAGTTGAAGGCCTAACAATCGAGTGTATAGACTTGAAGGTTAACTGAGTGTACAGACTTCGTGTGAAGGATAGAGTGTATAGACTTGAACACTTAACAATCGAGTGTATAGACTTGAATGCTTGGAAGGATGTATACACTTCGTCTTTGAAGGAGATGCACATATGCTGAAGTGTGTATAGACTTGCTGATCAAAGGAATAGAATGTATAGACTTGGTTGAAAGCAATGCAATGTATGGACTTTGATGAACATATGCATTGTATGGACTTAACGACCCAACCAATGTATAGACTTAGAAACAACAATAAAGCAAGTGTGTACAAGGTGAGAGAGTGTATAGACTTAGCCAACTTGAGACACTGTACAGACTATGATGCACAAGCAATGCATAGACTTCGTGATGCCAACAGACAATTACTGTGCATACTTGTTTTGAACAATGCACGCTGTATAGACTTGCAATGCAAAGGCTGATGTATAGACTTGGTAGTCTGGGGGGTCGACCCATCAAAGAAAGGGGTCGACCCATGATGCATGGATGTATGGACTTGAAGATTCGAAGCCCCACAATGTTTAGACTTTAAGATACATACGCCAAGGCTGTACATACTTAAAGAGACGATGCACTGTAGGCTGCCAGACTCTGTACAGACTTGCAGCTTGAGACGCTGACAGAGACGGACCACTGTATATACTTCAAGTCCAAGTGAGACAGTGGTTGTACAGACTTGGGAGGCTTGACACAGTGATGTACAGACATTTTGATGTATAGACTTAGGAGCATTTGCCAAGGTTGTACAGACATCAGGCTGAACGTGTGTGCTGTGAGCAATGTATAAACTTGGTGGGCTACAAAGTACAATGTGTAGACTTGAAAAGGGAAAGGGCTGTACAGACTTGAGCAATGCAAAGGCAATCGGATGTATAGCCTTCATGATGAGTAGACATGCCAAAACAACTGAACCGTGTACAGACTTGAACAAGCAAAGTCTGTACAGACTTGAAGATTCACGATGTATAGACTTTGGCAAGAGACTGGCTGTACAGACTTCAACACAGCTGCGATGTACAGGCTTTGACAAAGCAGCGTTGTACAGACTTGATGAAGCTTGAGATGAATGAATGTATAGACTTCCCAAACGAATGTACAGACTTCAAAAGATGAAGACTCTGTATAGACTTGAGTGCCTGAAACAGTGCTCTATACAGACTCGCCACCGACCAATGTATAGACTTGAAGAAGCTGAGTGAACAATGTATAGGCTTTGAACTCTGTACAGACTTGAAGACCCTGAGCCAATGTATAGACTTTGCCTTAAAAATGAATGTATAGACTTTGAAGCAGAAGTCAGGCAAGCGATGTGTAGACTTGGCCAGAACGTAGGGAAAGGCGCCAATGTGCAGACTTGATCATCCAGCAGTGTATAGACTTTGTTTCGAGCAACGTAGGTAAAAGAAACAATGTATAGACTTCGCACAGAAGTGCCTGAAGCGATGTATAGACTTGGAGAATAGCTTGAGACACATAGACGTTGCTCGCTGTACAGACTTGATCAAGGCAGCTGAACAATGTACACACTACCAATGTATAGACTTCTCATGAACAGTCCGATGTGAATACTTCCCTTCGATGCATCTATAGTGCAATGTATTGACTTTGAAGAATATGTACATGGCACTGTACAGACTTTGAATGAAGAGCCCAATGTACAGACTTGGATGCCCAAAGGTAATGTATAGACTTGTAAGACACTCATGCACTGAAGATGTATAGACTGAGAATATGAAGAATGTACAGACATGAGATGTGTGCTGTCTAGACAGACTCTGTACATACTTAAGTAATGTATGGACTTCTTCCAACAAAGTTCAGGCATGCAGAGACTTTGAACGAGTATGCTGGCAGTGTATAGACATTGAGATATGATGCATGAACAATGTGGCGTTGTATAGACTTGCAGATCTGGGGGGTCGACCCATCAGGAAAGGGGGGTCGACCCACTACTATCAAGACAATGCTGAAAGGGTATAGCAGCATCACCCATTGAGCAGACTAACATCAAACAATCCATATGAAATGCAATTATGAAATGCATCAACAACTATGAAATGCACCAATGCACACACCACACAGCCTTAGCCTGTTCGTTGGTTATGTAAATCAGATAAGATGTTCAATGTAACAAACAAATGCAACTCAAGCAGATTTATAGCAGATTCAAATAGATGATGACTTATAGTGTTTGCTATCATCAAAATCACCGGGACACAACAATCTCCCCCTTTTTGATGATGGCAACACTATGAGTCATATTGACTTGATCAAATATTTCTCCCCCTTTGACTTCAGCAAAAAGGCATGCATTGAAGAAGTAAGAATAAGTCTAAATAATATGAGTGAATTAAGAACTCCCCCTTTGACTAAGCTCCCTCTTATCAGAAACGATTTGATGGATGAAACCAAATGAGATGTCGGGAGAATATCAATAAAAGCACAGGGACACTCAAAACTGCTAACTAGATCTCCCTCTTTATGAAAAACACTCAGCATGACATGGAAACTCCCCCTGATTAGATGGAGTGAAAGAGGTGAAGAGCATCTATCAGCAAAACACATGGGTATCCAAGAATTACCACAGACTGTAATCACAGTGAATAAGTGAGGAGGACAGATTTTCATTAGCACACTGCAAGGATGAACTCTGGTTATCCAAAGACTGCAAGTACACATGTTAAACTGAGAGAAGTGCCTCTCATATATGACAACCAGTCTGAATCAAAACACAGTGATAAAGAGCCATAGCATGAGCAGATTCAACAATTAGTGATAATTGAGATATTGAACTTTTCAGCAAGATACCAACTTCATAGAGCATAATTTTAAGTTCTAGATTCCTCCATTATAGAAGCTTATGAAACCTTGATTGTCAGATGTGGTTTAAGAATGATGTAAACCGAAATTTTTCAAAGAGAAATTGTACTCATATCTGAACCAACTCTTAATAAAAAAAACTACAAGCTCATATAAGATTCTAGTTCAACCAACTTTCATCTTACTTAGTTTACTTTCCATGACAGCTTTAAGAGAAACATAAGTGAATGCACCTGAATTTTAATTGTTCTTTCAAAAATTGATTTGCACATATTCAAAAAAAAATTTAATGAGCAATTTTGGTTTATCATCACCTTTTGACGTGGGGAGACACCTTGATCAGAGGCCAGAATCCCCAGTTACACAGTGTGACAACCGTATTGCTTCTTTCACTTTAGAGAACAGAGGTAGTATTAAAAGTATCTTTGGCATGAGGATACACCTTGATCGGAGGTCAGAATCCCCAATTTCTCAATACAACTATGCCATTGCTCTGCCATATTTTCACAATTATTTCCAATCATCTCTTTAAGCAGAGTTAACCATGGTACTTCATGACACAATCTTTTGGACAGGTTTCTCAGTAACCACAGTCATTGCTCTGTCCATACTTTTACTCAAAATGGATTCAGAACAAATTAGATGTTTAGGAACAACCACATACACTATATATCTCAGTCAACGTAGACATGGATATCAACTTTTCAGATTTCCGAAAGTCTTACATGAATTTACATGAAGCAGACAGTTAAAGTTTATTAAGAGGTTGAAACATATATTTTCAAGTTCCTTGTGACCAAACAAGAGTACATAAGACTTAAACCGATTCTAGTTAACAAATATTCTTAAGCATGTATAATGGAAGGTTCCTCATTAAAGATGTTTTAACTTTTATGAAGTAGTATACAGGCTGAAAGTTTACTTCATATCTCAGCTCAGTAAATCAAGTGAGAATATTCAACAGACAGCATGGATTTTGAAAAATGTAGCAAAGGAGCTGCTCTTGAGCATTGAAGTTCAAAGTTGACTGAATAGAGGTGAAGCTCTCCTTCAGCAGATTTAGGAGAGACAGACAGATACCAATAAGGTATAAATTCAGACTATGAACAACTTCAGAAGCAGTCAAGAGATATCATTTGATACCACTTTGATGATGGAAACACTGACATTACAAATATGACTAGATGAGTCAAATAGATGGACAGGAAGAGTTCAGACAAAGACAGTACTGAACGGATTAAGCATGCTATGCAATGACTCCCCCTACCTAAAAACACTGAAACATCCTATATGTCATGAAGACAATGTAGATGATGAATGACTATGCAAGAACAGATTTAACATGCTATGCAGTAAATCTAAAAATAGTTGTATGATTTCAAGAGTATGAATAATGCTCCCCCTAAATGTATGCATTCAATCTATCTTTTTGGCATTTTCAATGTAATGAAATGCAATGCAATTAACTACATGTATGCACGGGCATGAAGCAAAATATTCACATGAAGATGCAGACATTCTCTGATATGCAAATTTGACCGTTGGTACTTGGCGGAGAACTTGGTCTAAAAGACCATCTCACACAAAGTAAGAACCTCCAGACAGATTTCCTCTACCCTTTAGTAGCTTACCATTTGATATACCAAAGTGGTCATGCATGACAATGCAATACCAACAGTCTTATATGCATCAGATTTTCAATGATGGTATGTCAAGTGCATGATTATGCAATACTCATATATGCACTCAGCTCAAAGTACAAACAAGAAAGCCCACAAAGCTCAATGCAAGAGTCAAACCAAATAAAAAGTATGTATGCATGAAACTATGACTTATCAACTCAACCATAAATTTCATTTGAACAGATGTGAGGAATTTACCTGAATGGGGTTTTATCAACTTGGGTGCCTTGGTTTATTCCCCCCCCCCTTTTTTTTATTTTTCAGCTTCCAAGGCACACCTACAAGTTAGCACACTATTTTGCATGGGCAGGTACCCAAACAATCTTGGGCCCTGCATGGTTAATAGTGACACATTTGGCAGGTGTTCTAGACAACCTCTTAGCATGTAGGTCATCAGATCTCATCAAATAGCAATTATTCATTGAATGACCTAATGTACCACAATAATAGCAAGATGGAGCAGATTTTAGATTTGATTTATGCACATTCTTATTAGCATGAATTCTATGTGCATATGCATGAAAATTTCTGTTAACAGAACTAAAATTCTGTTTACCAAAATAAGCCAGCCAACAGTCAGCAGCTCTATGGCCTGGCTTCCCACATTCAAAACATGTAAGTGTTTTCCTTTCAAACATAAATCCATTTCTACCAGAAATGTTTCTATTGACTGGGAATTTACCAGATTTTTTGTCAAACTTCCTTCCCTGAGCATGCCAACATTGGGCTGCAGTGTGGCCCATCTTGCCACAGTGAAGACATGAGTTAGAATTTCTTCCACCAGCCCTCAGCCAGCATTCGGATCTCTTATGACCCAATTTTCCATAATTGAAGCATGTCATATGCTAGTTTATTGAATCAAATTTGTTCTTGTTAACAACATGACTGTTTGCATGAAATTTAGCATGATATGAATGTGATTTTTCCTTATCACTTGCAAACTAGCACTGTGCAATTGTGTGTCCTAATTTACCACAGTGGAAACATTCAATTTTCTTTTTCTGAATTGAAGGATTTCTATCATGAAGTTTCCTAGCAGTCATATCATCCTTCTCCATCAATTTACATTCATGCATCAGATGACCAAATTTATGACAATAATGACATGCCATTATCTTTTTAGATGCATGTGAATGTGTGTGGGAACTGTGATCAACATGCCCTAGTGAACCCTTTTTATTTATTTTCTATTTTCCAATCTTTTTCTGATTTTTGTTCTATTTTTCGATTTTCTGAACAATGGGCTGTTTATCTTTTGAAGTGGTGGCTACATTTGAAGCTTTTACAAAAGATGTCATCAACTTGCTCTGAAATTCTTTCTTGTTAACATTATTGTAGCCCAGCCCTTCCTTCCTAGTGTTGATTTTTACACCTAGTAGCTTGTCTAGATTTTTCTGCCCACTTACGAATTTTGATAAAGAATTGTTCAAATCATTTATTTCAGATTGAAGAGAAGAGACCTGATGTTCATGGTTGACTATATCTTCTTCACAGACCAGAATTTGTTGATGCATCACATCATTCAAATTTTTAAGGGTATCAATTTCTGATTTCAGTTTGAGCTCATTTTGATTTTCATCAACAGATTTTCCTTTTTCAAATGTCAGTAATCTCTCTGACATGGTGGAGTTCAACTGTTTTAGTTTCTCAATTTCCTCCTTTAGACTAGTGTTCTCCTGCTCAAGTTTATCATCATCAAACAAAACATCAGTTAGGAAACTTGGATATTCTGATTTACAGTTTTCAAAGTTTTCCTGAAACTTTAAGCTCGCAACACTAACAGCCTTGAACTCTTCATTGATCAATCTGTTTTCATTCTCAAGACTGATTAGTTTTTATTCAGATTCCTGACATTATTTTCTGAGTTTAGTGTTTTCAGATTTAACATGATCAAGTTCTGATTGGATTCCATCTAGTTTCGACACTTGTGTTCTGAGTATTTCATTTTCAGTTTTCAGAATTTCAGGATTTTCAAGATTTTCAGTTCCAGAAATAGGATCCCCTAGACTTGTTAACTTCTTTATTAGACTTTTATTCTTCTTCCTCAATTTTTCATGGGAGTGTAACAGATTAGCATAGGCATCTTCCCAGTCATCTAAAGTGTAATTATCGAAAGGATTGATTACCTCTTCAGCATCTTCAAATTCATCTTGATCAGTGCTATGGTCGCTCTTATCAGCCATCAGGCAGCTGTCCTCATTCATCCTCTGAGCTAGCTTCAACTGATCCAGAATGTCCTTAGCGGACCTACAGTCATAAAAACAAGAATGTAGAGCGTTGTCAGTAGCTTCTTTCATTAATTTCAAAGCTTTCTGATTCTCTCCATTTCTTGATCTGTCACTTTTAGTCCATTTGGACTCGTCCTGTGGCAGTCTATGAGGACCATGTGAAATTAACTTCCACAGATCCGGATCCATCAAATTCACATAGTTATGTAGACTGCTAACCCATGAGTTAAAATTAGAGCCATTGAAAACCGGTGGGGAACCCATTGATTAAATCGGCAAGCAGATTAATGTAGCAGAGAGTAAATTCAGAAATGCACCAAAGACAATAGGATCCTCTGCGGATCGTTGGATCTGTTCAGTCAGAGACCTATGCTCTGATACCAATTGATAGGGTGCAAGGCCTGGATACAGAGGGGGGGGTGAATGTATCCTGCTCCAAATATCACCCAATTAAAACTCTAATGCTCAAGTATGCAGAATAAAGAGCAGTTGATGAAAAGTGCTGAAAATACTTAGAAGGAACTTAGCAAGACAACACAAATCTATTAGCCCTCACACGCTCCTAAGCAAGCATCTAAAGAGTGCAGCAGAGAAAATAACATATAAGGAAAAACAAACCACAAGTGAACACCGAGATTTTTTAGGCGGTTCGGTCCAAAGACCTATGTCCACCCCTCACTCCAAATCGGAGTGAGGCTTCCACTAGCTAGGCTAGAAACTGCAGACTCAGTCTGCAACAAATTGCTGCCACACAGCTTGACCAGGGGAACAACATCCCCTCTTCCTCCCAACTGGAGGGACACCCCAAGTGACTCCCAGCCACTTGGAAACCAGAGACGCAAGTCTCTCTTCCTCCAGACCAGGAGGGAACACCTAGTCTTGCAACCCACAAGACCAGAACCAGAGGACCAATCCTCCTTTCCTCCAAACCGGAGGGGAACCAAGAGACCTAAGTCTCTCTTCCTCTGAAATCCAGAGGGAAGCACAGGTGACACAAAGTCACCTGCAAACTAGAGGTCTCAGACCTCTCTTCCTCCCAACCGGAGGGAACCTGACCTCACACTAGAGAATCGGAAGAACAACTGGTGAATGGTTAAAAGGAAAAATAAAAATGCAGCAACAGAAAGCTGAAAGAATAAAATGCACAAAAGCTCTTGCAGGAGCTGGCTGGCCTGGATTTGATCCACGGTCCAGCAGGAACTGATTTTCAGTTGAGGCTTCCTTTGCTCTAGCTCTCTCTTCTTCTCACCCTTCTTTTTCTTCTCTTTCGCAGGCTCTCTTTGTCTCTTCTTTCTTCTTTCTTCTTATTCTTTCTTCTTCTTCTGCTCACTGCGTTTCTGCGGCTCTATCTTCTATCTCGATCACTCTCTTCCTCTTTCTTATCTGATCTCTTGTCCGTCTTCTCTAGATGGAGGCGGCTTTGTATTTATAGCTGCAGCAATTAGGGCGTTATCCTCGGATCACGTGCCAGGTGCCAACCTCGGATCACGTGCACTTCAAGGCTTTATGAGCAGTACCTGTCACACAGACATAAGAAGATATCAGTTGGATGTATATACTTGGTTCAGGCTGTTAACAAAGTGTGTGCAGGCAAGATGCAGCTTGAGTGTATAGACTTGAAAGTTAACTGAGTGTACAGACTTCGTGTGAAGAATAGAGTGTATAGACTTGAACACTTAACAATCGAGTGTATAGACTTGAGGTTAACAATCGAGTGTATAGAGTTGAAGGCCTAACAATCGAGTGTATAGATTTGAAGGTTAACTGAGTGTACAGACTTCGTGTGAAGGATAGAGTGTATAGACTTGAACACTTAACAATCGAGTGTATAGACTTGAATGCTTGGAAGGATGTATACACTTCATCTTTGAAGGAGATGCACATATGCTGAAGTGTGTATAGACTTGCGGATCAAAGGAACAGAATGTATGGACTTGGTTGAAGACAATGCAATGTATGGACTTTGATGAACATATGCATTGTATGGACTTAACGACCCAATCGATGTATAGACTTAGAAACAATAATAAAGCAAGTGTGTACTAGGTGAGAGAGTGTATAGACTTAGCCAACTTGAGACACTGTATAGACTATGATGCACAAGCAATGCATAGACTTCATGATGCCAACAGACAATTACTGTGCAGACTTGTTTTGAACAATGCATGCTGTATAGACTTGGTAGTCTGGGGGGTCGACCCATCAAAGAAAGGGGTCGACCCATGATGCAAGGATGTTTGGACTTGAAGATTCGAAGCCCCACAATGTTTAAACTTTAAGATGCATACGCCAAGGCTGTACATACTTGAAGAGACGATGCATTGTAGGCTGCTAGACTCTGTACAGACTTGCAGCTTGAGACGCTGACAGAGACGGACCACTATATAGACTTCAAGTCCAAGTGAGATAGTGGTTGTGCAGACTTGGGAGGCTTGACACAGTGATGTACAGACATTTTGATCTATAGACTTAGGAGCATTTGCCAAGGCTGTACAGACATCAGGCTGAACGTGTGTGCTGTGAGCAATGTATAGACTTGGTGGGCTACAAAGCACAATGTGTAGACTTGAAAATGGAAAGGGCTGTACAGACTTGAGCAATGCAAAGGCAATCGGATGTATAGACTTCATGATAAGTAGACATGCCAAAACAACTGAACCGTGTACAGACTTGAACAAGCAAAGTCGGTACAGACTTGAAGATTCACGATGTATAGACTTTGGCAAGAGACTGGCTGTACAGACTTCAACACAGCTGCGATGTACAGGCTTTGACAAAGCAGCGTTGTACAGACTTGATGAAGCTTCAGATGAATGAATGTATAGACTTCCCAAACGAATGTATAGACTTTAGAAGATGAAGACTCTATATAGACTTGAGTGCCTGAAACAGTGCTCTGTACAGACTCGCCACCGACCAATGTATAGACTTGAAGAAGCTGAGTGAATAATGTATAGGCTTTGAACTCTGTATAGACTTGAAGACCCTGAGCCAATGTATAGACTTTGCCTTAAAAATGAATGTATAGACTTTGAAGCAGAAGTCAGGCAAGCGATGTGTAGACTTGGCCAGAGCGTAGGGAAAGGCGCCAATGTGCAGACTTGATCATCCAGCAGTGTATAGACTTTGTTTCGAGCAACGTAGGTAAAAGAGACAATGTATAGACTTCGCACAGAAGTGCCTGAAGCGATATATAGACTTGGAGAATAGCTTGAGACACATAGACGCTGCTCGCTGTACAGACTTGATCAAGGCAACTGAACAATGTACACACTACCAATGTATAGACTTCTCATGAACAGTCCGATATGCATACTTCCCTTCGATGCATCTACAGTGCAATGTATTGACTTTGAAGAATATGTACGTGGCGCTGTACAGACTTTGAATGAAGAGCCCAATGTACAGACTTGGATGCCCAAAGGTAATGTATAGACTTGTAAGACACTCATGCACTGAAGATGTATAGACTGAGAATATGAAGAATGTACAGACATGAGATGTGTGATGTCTAGACAGACTCTGTACATACTTAAGTAATGTATGGACTTCTTCCAACAAAGTTCAGGAATGCAGAGACTTTGAACGAGTATGCTGGCAGTGTATAGACATTGAGATATGATGCATGAACAATGTGGCATTGTATAGACTTGCAGATCTGGGGGGTCGACCCATCAGGAAAGGGGGGTCGACCCACTACTGTCCAGACAATGCTGAAAGGGTATAGCAGCATCACCCATTGAGCAGACTAACATCAAACAATTCAGATGAAATGCAATTATGAAATGCATTAATAACTATGAAATGCACCAATGAACACACCACACAGCCTCAGCCTGTTCGTTGGTTATGTAAATCAGATAAGATGTTCAATGAAACAAACAAATGCAACTCAAGCAGATTTATAGCAGATTCAAACAGATGATGACTTATAGTGTTTGCTATCATCAAAATCACAGGGACACAACAGCTCGGTCCGGCTTATACTCAACGCTTCTTGGAGGGTGGGGTGACACCCGGGATAGTTCCGCCCAGGCTGGGCTATCATTCGGCCACTAATGGACCCAACTTGGCGAGAGGCCGTACTCGTGCTGGGTAGCCATGATCTTCCACCGAGAGAGCCCCCGGTCTTCTGTTCTGAAGAGCCAAGGGTGTTTTTCATCTCATGGGAGTCTTCATTCAGGTGGCGAGCCACTGGATAGACCATCGTCCTTGATCGGCGACGGGTGCAGGGTAGCGGCATGACGGAGTCGATGCCGGATCATTAGGCAGACTTGGTCGCACTGCCGGTTGGTTGTGGATTCATCTCAACTTCTCCTAAGGTGAAGTCCCCGATGCTCATCCCAGGTGACTTGGGGCTCTGGCAGCTTGAGAAGTCTTCAATATGTTGATACTTATCAGCTTCTGTGCTTCAGTGGGCCGTGTCATTCGTCTTTGAGGCTTGATTGCCACGAGTGATATTTTGAGTGCCAACAGGCCCACAAGGGAATATTCATGTGTATGAGGGGGAAAGCCACGGGAAAAACTTACAGAGGTGGCAGTCGAAGGTAGCAGTGAAAAGGAGTGTTGCAGCCAAAGATCGGGGATCATCATCTTCCTTCTGGTGCTGCTTGGTCCATGAACAAGAAGTAGAAGAACTTCAGAATTCCATCATTAAGGATAGAAGGGACATCAAGAGTGCAGCATCATCAGCCCTTCTACATCCCATTGTCAAGGAAGAGGAAGCCTGCTGATTAAGAGTTTCATCCTTTAGATCTTTGAGTTCGAGATCTCTGATTTGTATCTGAAACTCTTTCAATTTTCTATTTTCTATTTTATGTTTTGCAGTTTATTTTAAACTCTATTACTGATGTTCTCCCTCGTACTAGTGATTGTAGAGGGAGGTTTCTTGATCAAGCGGGCTGTGCTTGGATCAAGGGGTTTTTAGTTTCGCCCATAAGCTGTTTGTCAGCAGGTAAGAGGACTTGTTCCTCTTGTAAGCCAAGCTGTAGGGCTCAGTGGTTGTGAGGAATTGTTCCTCTGTTTAGCTAAGATGTAAGGCTAAGCAGGAATCCTCACTGATTCAGTGAGGGGTGGATGTAGGTTTCCATAGGGAGACCGAACAACCTTAAAAACCTAGTGTTCATCTATTGTTTGCTCTCCTCTGTGTGGTTTGTGTGTCGCTAGATGCTTGAATAGGTCTGACTGCTTCATTATCTCATTCTGCATTCTTATTTAGAAATAGCTTACTCAAAGAGTTGGTTGATATTGCTCTATCAATTTTTAAAAGGGTCAACCTATTCACCCCCTCCCCCTCTAGATTGACATTCCACTATATCCAACAAGAAGTCGGTCGGCTTGGTCTCTTGACTGGCATCCCACTCTCTACGCCTTCGTAATCACTCGAGCACTTCTCAGTTGTTAGCCCGGAACTCGAGCCATTCTGGAGGATGCTGGTAAGGCAGCCCGTGCCCATTTTCTTGAGGGGAGTCTGGCCATTCTGGCGCATCCCTGGCGATACTCAGGGTTTCTTCGACCGCTTGTCGAAGCCTGACAAGTGACATGGAGTTCCCCTCCGCATCAATCTACTCCCATTGGATCTATTCCTGGATGAGGTATTGAACTTCCTCACGGGACTCGATCGGGTGGCAGACTCTGGCGTGGAAGGGGCAGTATTGGGGGTGACTAAAGTCCCAATGGGTGTAGTCGGCCGGTGAGTCGCGGGGCATGATTTTCCCCCTCTCGACGAGGATATCGAAGAGTCACCGGGTTCTCTCCTTGAGGAAGAAGAGGGGTCTGTGATCATGCCAGGGCCTCCACCTCGGATACCAAAGCAAATGTTCACCCTGACTGGTGTTGAGCTCCCCCGCTTCGACATCGGAGAGAGAGAACGCAACCATCATATGGATCACGCTGGCCAGGTAGTGGACCATGCGTGCTGCCTTAGCTGGTCTAAACCACGTATGTGGTTACGGAGGATCAACGAGATCGCTCTTCATTTTAACGAGGTCATCTCGGATCAACTTCTGTGCCTGGGTCTTGAAGACATAGCAATCTTCAATTGAGTGGCCCAGCATGCGATGATACGGGCAATAGCTGGGGTCATCGGTCTTCAGAGCCTCGTCCGGCTTGCAGATTTTTGGCAGCTCGACAATCTTATGGGCCATGTAGAGGTCGAAGAGCATCTTCGTATGTTTCTTCTTGAATGAGAAGGGAGTCTTCATGCGCTCTGAGAAGGAAGGAGTGACCGGCTTGTCCGCTGGCTTTTTGTCAGAGCCAGTTGGTTCAGTCTCTTTATCAACTTTGGCGGCAGGGGTGAATTCAATGATATTCACCTCCTTATTAGGCTGGCGTTCTTGCACTTGCTTACCCTTTGCTGCAGTGTAGCTCGGGTTTTCGGCGAAGAACATCTCTATTTCGACGACGGCCGAATTGAGTCGGTCGAAGCCTTTGATGTTGACGCCGAGAAGCTTCTCGCTGACCTCAGCCTCCAGACCTCGACGGCATATAGTAATGGCATCCTCCTGGACGGGTGGATTAACACACCTCATGCTGAGGTCTCGCCATTTCTTGATGAAGTCAAGGGCGCTCTCACCCTTCCTTTGCCGGACAGAGCAGAGCTCGGCCAGGGAGATCTTTCGCTCAGCCGTTTGAAAGCGGTCGAGGAACTACTTCTGGAGATCTGCCCAGTCGATGACCGAGCCAGGCTTCAGGCGGGAAAACCATTGGAAGGCCGTTCCCGTAAGTGAAGTAGCAAAGTAGTGGAGGAGGTACGACTCATCCAACGCTAACTCTCCCATGGCCATAACATAGTAGGCCAAGTGTTCATGTGGCGACCCCTGCCCATCGAACTTTTGCAGCTTCGGGGGCTTGGTGTACTTCGGAGGAAGCTTTTTCAGCTGGTGGTGAAGCGGGTAGGGCACACTGTAGAGATCTACTGTGACAGCCCCTTCACCATACTGGGCGAGCTTTGTCTCGACAATACGCTCGATCATCTAGCATTGTGCCAGGAGATTTTTCGGCATTGGCGTATGGGAGGCTCGTGGCTGAGCCTTCACTGGGGGTGTGCCAAACCCGGTTGCCAACAGAGTTCGGGCAATCGCCGCTGAGGTGTTGGCAGTCTCGCGGGCTGCTGGCGGTGTCGGTGCCTCGGCTGGAGGCCTGGCAGGTTGCTGAGGATGGAGGTCCCGTTCCTAGAGGAGGTCTTGCAGGAGGGCCTTCAGATGCTGGTTCTCTTTCATGAGAGTATCGAGGGTCACTTCTTGAGCCTCGTTCGCAGGAGGGTTGTTGTTGATCGGCTCTGCGTTGATAGGAGGGTCACGGTCTTCCACTGGGACTTCTTCCGCACGTTCCGACACATGCGGTCTGGCAGAAGTGTCGATGTGACCTATTAGGGGAGGTGGCAGAACCTGATGGCGCGGCGTCCTGAAGTGGGACAGGGGTTGATTTAGGTCATCAAACTGGGTGTCCAGCTGGTGTCCAGTGGTGTAGCACGCGAACACTCAAACCGCGTCATTGATGAACCGGGCCGTCCGCTTCCTGCGCTGGTGCCTCTAGGGGCAAACATGCGCCCCTAGTCTGTCAAAGACTGAGGTGCATTGTAGAGGGGGCTCACTCCAGATATCGGTCGGAGGAGAGCCCGGGACGGGATGCTGGAGGGCCTGGGAGTGGGTTCGCCTTTGCCTCCGCTTGCTTGTGCGGGGGACATTATATGAGTGGGCGTCATCAGACGGTGCTACTTTGAGGCCAGTCGCATCCTACCCAATGCCGCATCTGAGTGCTCACAGGGGGCTTCTAATACGTGCCCTTCGAACGGCTTGAGCTTCCTCTATGGTGACCCAGATTCTCCTCAAGTCGGATTGCTGGTCTCCCTTGTCGCCATTTTTCTGACGAGTTGTCTCGGGAGCCCATGTATAGGGCTGCGGTGGGTGCCCCCGGACTGCTGCCGAGGAACCCGCTCCTCTGATCTTCGCCTCGTCCTCTCGCGTTTGCCGCAAGAGGTCAAAATGGTTGGAGGTAGAAATGGTGGCAACAGTCTGTTCCTGGGGGATGATTGGTTCACCTTCATCGAGGCGAATCTGCAAGTCACCGACAAGAATAGTCCTGCCAGAGTTGCTGGTTGCAGCGGCGAGCCGTCTGCCCTTGCGGCCATGGCGACGCTTCTTCTGGGGAGTGGAGGAAGACTCCACCCCGAGATGGTAGACCGAGAAGACCCGGCCTGCGGCGACCGACAACGCGGAGCTGTCAGTCAGAGTTACTGGGACCGGCCCCCAGGGTACGAGACCCACGCCAGGAGTCGATGGCTGGGTGACTCAGGTATAAGCCCTTGCCCGTGCCGATAGAAGTGTTGCCGATGCTCGAGATGACACTCTTGCACCGGGAGGCGATGCCGTCGGAAGTGCTGAGGTGCCGACGGACCTGGGTCGAGGACCCGCGGTGAGTGTCGGTGTAGTCCGGGCTTGGGTCAGGAGGCCCAAAGAAGGTACTGAGGAACCTTGCCCACTGGGTATGAGACCAGCGGGGAGAGCCGGTTCCGCTGGAGCTCGAGACCGGGATCCTAAGCAAAATGCGAAAGAACTGGGGATTCGGGGCTGAGAGCCCGTACCGGGTGTCCGCTTTACTGGGGCTCGGGCCTGAGGGCCCGAGGAGGGTGCTGAGAAGCCGTGAATGGGGGGCTGAGAGCCCGCGTTGGGTGCCGACTTTACTGAGGCTCGGGGTTGGAGACCCGAGGAAGATGTTGAGAAGTTGTGGACCCGGGGCTGAGAGCTCGTGTTGGGTGCCAGCTTTGCTGAGGCTCAGGGTTGGAGACCCGAGGATGATGCTGAGATAGCGGCCAAAATCTAAGGTGCGAGGCCTGTGCCGGAGATCAGACGGGGATGGCCTTGGGAGCTAACGCTTACCCGGGCCGGTGATGATCCGGGGGCCCTGCAGGAGCCACTGGTGGCGGTCCGGTGCTGGATGTGCGCATAGCGCATTGGCCACCGGAGCCGGTGGAGAAATTGGGGTTGGCTGAGGAGCAGCCATAGGGATGATGCCTAAAAAATAGGGCGATCCAATGACATGGGCGAAGCTGTCGAAAGCGATCGGTGTTGCTAAGTAACCCACCCGCGCATAGGTGGCGATGACAAGGGGACCGTAAGTGATGGCCGCCATCGTTGCTAGAGTGCTTGGTGCTACTGAGGCGGTCACCGATAGTCGTCAAACGAGGTCCGACTGGGGGCTGCTAGGGAGTGCGCATGCGAGTACCCTCCTCTGCCTCTCCTGCAAGGATAGGAAACGGGCACCAGGGCTTCGGGGCTGGCATAGGCTTTTCTTCAGCAAAAAGAAGGAAGGTGGGAGACGTCCCACCGGGCGTGCCATCCTATCTGTTGTCGGGGTTTTTCTCTTTATATGCCGATGACCGGGGTGGAGGTAGGAATACCGTTGGGAAATGAAAATATGGGAGTTTGATATTTCTCGGGCATTCTCCCTTACGGTTGTATGCCTTTCACGGTGGTACTGGGCACTCTCCTTTTTACGGAAAGCCGAAAAGGGTCGAATGGCACAGGAGTGTAGGGACATAAGTTAGCCGGATAGGGTGCGGGCGTGAAAGTCAATTTCTCGACAATCACCCATGGAACCAAGGGTTGGCCGGGGAAGCGCCACCAGGACGCGGCACGTGGGCTCGAGAGGTCGGGTGACACATGGATCGAGGGGGTTCCACTAGTGCGAGTGCGCAGGCGATGTGGGAATCGTGTACTAGACATCTTTCCCCACCGACCGCAAGCGATCGGTGTTTATTTACATCGAATTGAATCCGATCACCTTCGTTTTATGCTGAAGAGAAGCCTGTTTGTATCTGAAGTCTTGGGCGGAGAGCAGGGGGTACTCGGTAACTGTGGGTTCGCACTAGACAGGGCGATGTTGGCTGGGGTCAGAGGGGATGTGGGTTTACACTAGGTGACATAAAAATGGGCCGAGGGCCCAAACATGGATGCGGACGCATTCATTCAAATGGCAGTATGATTTCTGAGGGCTATATGGCTTTATAGGAGGGACATATGGGTAAAGGTACAACAGGCGCAAGCCGCGGGACAATTCCGACATGATGGTCGGTCCCCGGGTCAATGCGTGATAAAGCGAGTATCCACATATTTTTACAGAGGGTCCCTCTTGTGTCATGGGCTGGGTTTGCTTTGCCAAACGAGGGGCTATGACTGGATAGCTGAGGAAGCATCGGGCTGGTGTCTGGGCGAGGGTCGATCACAGCTTGAATCGAGCGGTCGGACGTGGCCTAGTGACTGCGGGGGAACGTGACGTCATGGTGCATGCGTAGTTGCGATCGGCGGGCACGTGAGGGGAAATCCCGGTATGAGGGGGCGTTCACTCTTGTCATAACGTCGCACACGTGGTGGGGGTAGACTTGTGTGTCATGGCGGAACACCGTGTAAGGGAAGTACAAGCGACATACCCTCGGCGTCCTTAGCCGACGACCAAGTCACCCACACATAATTCTCCTTGCTCATTGCCTGGAGCCGCTTGAAACGTGGAGCCTTTGATTGTTGAAAGCCTTGATTGTTGTCTATATCCCACCCCTTGAGCTTCTAAGGGGCTTTTATAGGGAATTTGGAAGGTCATGAAGGGTTTAGGCGGGCTAGGGTGAAGGTTTCAACCTAGCACGGGTAAACCCTTGGGGGAAAGAGTTTAGGCGGACCAGCCCAAGGGGCTGGTCTGGTCTGCCTAAACCCCTCACGAAGGGGTTTTTTCCTTAAGTAAAAAACTATTTTTTTGACCAGAATGGGTTTAGGCAGACCAGCCTCAGGGGGTGATGCTGGTCCGCCTAAACCCCTCCCCCAGGGGGTTTAGGCGGACCAGCCTGGGGGTCCAGGCTGGTCTACCTAAACCCCGCCCCAAGGGGGGGTTTAGGCGGGCTGGCTTCTTTAATTAATTAAAAAAACCTTTTTTTTGTTTTACGGAGGGGGTTTAGGCGGACTAGGTAATGGGAGAGAGAGGGGGGCGGTCCCCACCCTATAAAATCCCATTTTTGTGTGTGTTTTTCTTCCTAAATTAAACTAAGAAGAAAAGGACAGGTGCTGGGAGGATACGTGGCGCCTTGTGAGTGTGTTGACTGCCGAGGACCGCTCCCCCATGCTATTGCTTTGTGCTTCCGCGTGTTGCTCCCACGAACTGGTACGGACGAATGATGCGAGCCCTTCCCCCCGGATTAGGGAGTCAGACAAACGGAGACTGAGAATCGGATGAACTGGGACTGAGCGGGGCCGTGGGGCCACCGGGCTGGAGAGAGGGCGCGGCCCCCCGGGGAGTTCACCCTCCCTTGGGGGCGCGGCCTGACCCTGGAGTGAATGGACCCCAGGTAGGCCGCAACCCCGAGGGATGGCCCCCGGGGGTCTTCTTTTGTCGTCTAGGAGTGTCCTTTGAGGGACACTGGGCTTCGGGATACTGGGATGGCCCATGGGGGCCGTTGTTCTTTGAGTCTTAGTAGCCGCTTGCAAGGTGTTCGGGTAAATGCCCGACACACCCCGGGTTGTCGAACGGCTTGGGTAACTGGCTGAGGGGCCTTAGGATGGGCCTTGGGCTGACGATGAGAGCTCGTGGGAGCTAAGGAGGGGCACTTTGGGCTCATGGGCTGTGTCTTGGGCTACGTTCCATGTTGCATGGCGGGTTGGCGGGATAGCCTCGGGTTGGCCCGAGAGCTGAAGTTATGTGGCTCATCGCCACGTATCTGAGGGTAGGGGGTGGCCCCGGCTTGCTGGGGGGTCATTGTAGAACCCAATTAGTGTGCTGGAACCACGGGGCGGCCCGTGGTTTGGTGTAGACGGGCTGGAATATACGGGCCCACAAGGTGTTTAGAAAAATGCTGAACACGCGTGTGTGAGCCGTATATGCATGCGGCAGGCCTCCAAAGCATGTGGTTGGCCTAGTTAGGTCTCCCTTTGACCTTGAAGGGTTGGAAGTAAGTGTCTCGGGGTGGGCCCTCGGCCCTTTCACTGGATGCCACGTGGCATGGATCGAAGTCGGAGCGCCCCCGGGTTGGCCCGGGCGGCCATGTGGAGTACGGACAAAGCCCGTAGTTGAGTGGCCGGGATTGGTCCTGGTTAGTCGTCCGTGTAGCCGCATGTCATGGCAAACTGGTTAGGGCCCCTGGTGGGGTCCCAGGAGTTGTAGGGATAGCCGGGTAGCTCATGCCTTAAAGGTGTTCGGGAAAATTCCTGAACCCTTAGTTCTTGTTATTTTACTGGGAAGTCGTCCAGGTACAACACACGTACTTGATAATTACTTGCTTGAACTTGTTCCTTGCTTTCCTGGAAAATAGTGTAAACACCCGATGGTACTTGAAATCATGCAATACTCTTTTTATGAAGTTCTTGATATCTTGCTTGTCAACACTTGATAGTACTTGAAACCATGCGACATTCTTCTCTATAGTTAATAATTTTCCTGCTTGTCTAGCATGCATAGCTATACCTGCATTACATGTAATATGTAATTTACTTAAAGACTACTCGAACTTGAGATATAATTCCTACTGAGCGATTCGCTCATCTAGTTCATTCTAACATTTTTCAGGTAACTCAGATAGCGACAACCATATGAATGAGAATGAGACCGAGTGAAGAGTGCTAGAGTCACCGATCGTCTACTATCAGCTAGTCGTGTCTTTTGTCTCTTGATTCCTTGTCTCTATATTCCAGTTATGTCAGTTTAGTTCTTGTTAAGGCTGTAATATTATGATTTAATTTGGGACATTATCATTTGGAAATTTGAATCTCAGTTATTATTTAGTCTTTTGCGCACTCTATCTTTATGTCAAAAATCTTAATGCTCTGATTGACATAAGATCTATATAAACTAGTCGTGCCACTGGTTATCTTCCGCACCCGGGGCGTGACACTGAATCTATTCTGAATTGGGTTGAATTTCTTCTTCATAATTCTGGTTTATTATAGATAACTCAGTGGTATATAAAAAGGCTAAGTTAGATGGATAGATTACATCTATCTGGAAAACTGAGCCTTGCTTGAGGAGATTATCTAATCAACCCTCCGCCTTGTACCATACTGAGTTATCGATTCAGTGAACTGTTGTTTCCATAGATGATGATTCATAATGGTTCAATAGTGTGATTTGCAGTAGTTCATTCCTAATTCCGCATTTCTTTTAATTACTGTGAATCAATTATAATTTGGGATAGACCTATTCACCCCCCTCTAGATCTGTATTCATTCTATTCAACAAGGCTCGCACCTTTCACAGAGGTTTCTCCACCTCTTGATGTAATCTGAGGAAGATTCATTATCTCTCTGCCTGTGCCTGTGCAGTTCTGTCCTGGTCACAGGGGGACACTTCAGCTTTGTAGGCCGGAGTCGCTGAGGGAGAAGGGCCAGTGTTGGATCAGACTAGCACATACTCATCTCGGCCAGCTCCCTCTCCAACCTTTTAATCTCCTGCTGTAGCTCACCAAATAACGTGAGCAGAGCAGGGTCATGTTGAGGGGAATCTGGGACACGGTGTAGACCACTGCCTTCTGTTGCAATATCAGGCGGGGGCAGCAGTACTTTGCCATCATGGCCAGCTGGGGTCGGTCCTTCAAAACTTGACGTGCCCAGCCCCACATCCCTGCGCGGAGGTAGACTCCAAAGGTGTATCTCTTCATCTTGCATTTCGCCATCCGGAAGCGTGTGTTGCTCCCGGCCCACAGGTTTTGGCATCTCTTGATCTCTTAGAGGACCTCTGCCAGCAGGAGTAGAGATAGATATCATATCTGCTTCATAAAATTCTTCTATCGAGAAACCCAAGCCAAGGTGATGGGTAATCTGTAGTAGTTCTCTATTCAAGTTGGGTGGATACCATAACTTTTTGAAGGTTTGATATCATCTTGCAACTTGGAAGAAGGGAACTTGTTCCTTACTGGCCATTTTCACCGCTTTGCTGGATATATCAGGAAGTCCCATGATCGGGATGACCGGATCAGGAATTTCTTCAGGGAATTTGCAATAATCATCCCCTTTCACCAGTTGTTCATTAGCCGTATAGAATATTGTGGACTGACCCTCAGGATTGGGGACCTCCAGAGTCTTCAACAGTTCGATTGTCTGACAGTCTATATCTATGAGGGGTTTTGCGATCCCTGGAGAGACTTTTACGTAACCTAGCAAATCCTCGAGCTTTGGCATCTCCGGCTCGGGGTGAATATTGGATGGTATTGCTCTGAACACACCCTCAATTTTAGAAATGTGCGGCACCTCCTGCTAAGCCACAAAATTAGGCGGGGGAGGAGGGAACTAGTCGCTGGCCTCTGCTATCTCCTTCCCTTTGCTTTGAGCTGGCTGGGTAGTCTGCTTCGGCTTCTCCATGTAGAGTGATGCATCCAGTAGATGGCATTCAAACATGTCAAAGGGGTGTAAGTCAGCAAATATTCTTTCTTCTTTTCCATCTCGGGGGTATTTGATGCACTTGTGCCGAGTAGAGGGTGTTGTATCCCTGTTTTGATAATGGCCAACTATGAATATGTTTTTTCTTATGATCCTCAAATCTTGTTGAAATTTCTAATGATTCCTTTCTATTATCAGGCAAGTAAGTCATTTGATGATTAAGAAATCAAGTGTGATGAGTCAACGCAGTAGAAGTACTGAGTCGATGCTACAAGAGGAAAAATGATCTAACTTCAAAGATGGAGTCGACGCAACGCCTTAATTGCGTCGACATAATAGAAGAAACGAAGAACATACTTTAAAGAGGAGAGTCGACGCAACAACGAAGCAGAGTCGACGCAGGAGAACACTTCACTAGAATTCAGATTCAAACTTAAGAAAGGGTCGACATACAGAGTCGACTCCTGTTTATAGAGGTTCTGTCTGACCTCATGTATGGTGATAGAGTCGACGCAAGGTCCAAGAGGAGTCGACTCAACAGCTGATCTCCAACGAAAATTCAAGACATTCAGGACGATAGAGTTGATGCATCAAATGGATTACATTGACGCAAGGAACAAGGGTCCTTCAGCCAAGCGTCAAGCACTCAGATGGTAGAGTCGACATATCAAATGGATTGCATCAATGCAAGGAACAAGAGTTCTTCAAACGACAAGTACTAAGATGATGAGTCGACGCAAACCTGTCATGGAGTCGATGCATTCGTTGAAGATTTTCTAAACATAAAAGAAGAAACTAAATCACGAAGGTGGGCACTGTGGGAAGTTGGTCACGTGATGACACTAATCATTGGCACTTGATCCAATGCACGTGCATCGAAACCTGGAAGATTCCTGAACAGAATATCCTCGTCTGACACGTGGATCAACTGGAATCAAGCAAACTCCTCATCTCATAGACAATTTCATCCGGAGCCCTGCTATAAGAACTCGCCCAATTTCTAGAGAATAGAGATGACTACTGCTAGAAGAAGGGGACCCTTCTACTAAGAAAATTTAAAGAGAGCCACCCTTGCAGTCCAAGAGAAAGAGGAAGTGAAAGAAGAAGAGAGAGAGAGAGGATCAGAGGTCCCTGTTAAGAGAATCTCCTCGGAGCAACTCCACGAATTCTCCCACGCTCTTGGCAAGAGCTATATTGTTTTTGATTCTATTCTTGTTTCCTTTTTTCTTCATTTCTATCTTTTGTTCCTGAATGTGTTTAGTGCACGATTCAGTGGGTGAGTGACTACGTGTCACTCACGGGCTGCTCTAAACAATTCAGAGCGTTGAGGAGAAATCCTCATCTGTTGCTGTGTACAACAGGTTTGATTATGCTGGGAGTACAATCAAGGGTGTACAGTTGGGTGCTGTACACGGTGATACCTTGATTGATCAAGGTGTAGGAGGAGGCTGTTCCTCCTGGGGAAGCTATTCATTCAGCGACTGTAGCGGAGTGGTTCCGCGAAGTTTTTGCTTAAGCAAGGAAGCCTCACCCTGATCAGGTGAGGGGTGGACGTAGGTTGGTGATTAGCAACTGAACCACCTTAAAAAGATTGTGAGCATTGTGGTTTGAATTCCACATCTTCTATCTTTGTTCTCTGCTCTATCCTATTAGTTCATTCAGTGCGCTGTGAACTTTCTTTTACGCAAGATAAGTGCCCGTCAGTAGTGTTGTTACAGAGTTTTATTTCTTCTATTTGCTCATTTGTCCAATCTATCAAAGGTTTATTTGAAATTTCTTTTAGATTAGTTTTGATTGAGGAGCTGATCTATTCACCCCCCTCTAGATCCTCTTTATCCATCCTAACACTTGGTATCAGAGCAGGTTTTCTACAATGTGATCCAACGACCAGGGGAGATCCAACAGCATCAATGGCCGCAACTTTCTAGCTGAAGGGCATTCGATGAACAAGCCACCACACTTTGATGGATCTAATTACTTGTATTGGAAAAATAGGATGGAAGTTTTCCTGCGAGTGCAGAGTCACAAGATCTAGTGGGTTGTGAGTCGCGGACCGTTCGAGCTCCCAGATGATGAAAGCGCGTGGACAAGGGAGCAGATCCGGATGTCTACAGTTAACTGGGGTGCCAAGAACATCATGCAGTGCGCCATCCATCTAGCCGAGTACTCCAAAGTCCCCACCTGTAAGTCAGCTAAAGAAATGTATGACACGTTGGAGTTAATTTACGAGAGAACATCTCAGGTAACAGCTACTAAAGCTAACATGTTGATTTCGGATTATGAGATGTTTAAGATGAAGCATGATGAAAATATTTTTAGATGTATGCTAGGTTCATTGAACTTACTAATAGTCTTAAAGCCCTTGGAAAGGAATACACTGACAGTGAACTTGTTAGGAAAGTTCTCAGATCACTTCCTCCAGCGTGGCATACCAAGGCCACTGTCATAGAAGATTCCAAGGACTTGTCTACCATGACAGTGGATGAGTTGATCGAGTCATTAATGACCTACGAGCTCAACTTGAAGAGGAATAATGAGGATTTAAAAAAGATGAAAACCAGTAGCTCTCAAGGTATCTGAAAGCAATGATGAGACTGGTGAGGGATCTAAGGATCACTCGGATTTGGAAAACTCCTATGATCTGGCGTTCCTCACTAAACAGTTCAAGAAGTTTTTAAAGAGGAGAGGTAATAACTTTCAGAAAAGAAGGTCGCAACAGGTAATGTCATGCCCCGAGCTTTTAATACAGCGGAAGGAATCTCGAGAACGTGGACAGCCGACATGGTAAGCCTCTTGCAAGCAAGAAATTAGAACGCAAGACAACCACATAAAAGTAATTACACAAGTAATTGCTCAAAACTCCAACATTATTTTATAATAATAATAACAAAAAAGTACATAAGACCATTACTTTTGACATCCTTACGTCATATGACTCAAGAAATCAAAAATTGCAATATTACTCGACTAGACACTAGACAACTAGGGCTTCTCTCATTCCAATAGACCATCAATCACTCTCAGACTCGTTACTTGTATCATCCGAATCCGATTCAGTAGTATTTCTTGGAAAGATGAGAAAGTAGGTATGAGCACACTTGCCCAGTAGGTATCTTCGTATCAACATGAAGGTAATATTTAAATGATTAATGTTTTATCTCTAGAATAAAGATAACGAAATAAGACGATAGAACATGCGGTGAAAACCCAAAGTAACATCAGGAACATGGTATGATCATGATTGAGATATGAGAATTCATGTAGACTAGGAATATGTTTAAGCAAGAATATAATATGAATATAAGTTAGCCTTTTATGAACAAGAATGTACTTTTCATAACCATAAAGGCTATGCACTAGAAAGTCATGTAACTAGAATGTACTAGCAAACATGTAATTTCACAAGAATGCCTCGTCAGTATTCGTGGGTATTCGTGGATTTCACCAATTTATAAAAAAAAGTACTCCTAGCGCAATGCGACTCCAGTGTTCATCATATCCCATGGTTTATAGTATGTTTCCGGCTATCTGTCGAGGGGACTAGAGTGGAGCCCTTGGACACTATCCGTGCCCGCTCTTGCATCTTAAAGTTATAAATCAAGCTACTTCCACGAAAATACAATTATGGCCAATAATGTAACAAGTTCAAACTATGGTTCCATGATAACAAATATCAAGGTAAGAACGCTCCAAAATAGATATGAGATTTCAAAGAAGAATTAAAAGAACATTATGCTACAGTGGCATTCTGGCAGCATAACGGTACATCAATTAAGTTCCATAACTTAACATTAACTTGTTACACATAGGCTTGAGATCCAGATAATCATGAGATCATCCAAGAACAGAATTTAAACAACCCTTAGGTCAAACCTCAGGTGATGAACCTGACAGAAAGAGACGGTCATTTACTGGTCTGTTTCATACAGATGACGGTCACAGTCAGGCCGCTTAACCAATACTAGCGGTCCAGTGAAGGCTGCAACTAAACTGTATCAACTAGAACGAAGGGAAAGTCGACACTTGAGGAATTCTGGAACAATAGCGGTCTCAAGGTGGTCATTTTATGACAAAGACGGTCTGAGTAGGACCGCTAAGTAACAGTGACAGTCTCCAAGAGGGCCGCAATTAACTAGGGTACAGAAAGTTAAACATCGGTCACGTGAATGCTCTCTAGAAAATTTGGGCTTTAAGGGTACAACTAGCTCAGCGTCCTAGTGGGAATCCCAGGCTCGCGGAGTCTTACGGAGGCCTTGAAACATGATCCCCTAGTCCGACAGAAGGAATATCTGGTTGAGAGGTTCACAAGTCCAAGAGATGTGCCTATAAGTGTAACATGTATCTAATGGTCGCATACCGGAGGATACGCCATGTACTTATGAAAGACTTTAAGATGAGAGTGATCAATAAAACACTCGGTTAAACCATGATAATAACACCACATAGATCTCATTCATAACATGGAAATTATTTAATTACAAAACTATAACATTTAGGCATGAAATTACATGATAATGAAAATAATGTTTAAAATCATGTACATGCTGAAACATGGTTTCTAATAGTAAGTTTAAAACATGATAGCACGAGAAATATCATAGTTATAGTGTTAATAATTATGGAAAAGCCAATTGAGTTCAGACTGGTTTGCATAACCAAATAGCGGTCAGGATCTGGCCGCATAGTGGTCCAGACGGTCTTGTGATAGACTACTCTAGAGAGAAAAGATGGTCCTTTATTTAACCGCAAATAAGGCTAAAACGGTCTTTCAAAAAGCCGCAATTATTCCTTGTGATCCTGGTATGGCCGCCTCCTGTCTTCAAACAGAAGCTATAAATGATGAAAATAAAAAAATTAAACTAGGGCATACTATGCATGTAAATCAATGAAACCTATATATAAGCATGCTAGAAGGGATCCAAGTCATAAATATGCATGGGTGAATGTGTATTACCCAAGAATTTACATTTTTATCTTATTAAGGCTATTGTGATGCATGAAAAATGAACTATGTGTATAATCTCAATAAAACGTTAAATTCTCCACATATAATGCATGAAAACGACTGGAAGTAGAGGACTTTTATTCCTGACTTCAAGTTTGAGCCAATCATGAGATAACCTACCTCTAGATAGAGCTCTAAACTTCGAATTTTGAGCTGGAACTCGACCCTAATTCCTGTTTGTCCCGAACCGAATCAGCAACTTCGTGGCCTTCTAACTTCTGATCTTCTTCACCTATGACCATGAAACTTAGAGGGTAAGAAGAAGGTACTAAAAGGAACAAATAATTCTAAAGAACCCCTATCTAATTACCTCGTTTATGGCTTCTAATTGGCTGATCAATCTGGCCCGGTCGCACAATCTCCTGGGTTTCTTACACCGAACTAGAGTCTTTGGAAGTCTTGTCCTCCCTGATGGCTCGATCCCCTAATGTGAAATTCGGAGGGAAGCTAGACCTTACTATCATGAACAAATTCGTCTAAAGAACTTACCTCTAATTCGGCCTCTTTACCTTAGTTCCACACGAGTCAAAAGTAAGGGTCGTGCAGGCGATACTTAAGGTCTATTTAGAGGGTTTAGCTAGGGTTTTGAGGATTTGGACGACCCTAGAGTCCTAATTAGGTCACCAAACCGATCCTAATCTGTTCTAGAGCCTTCTAACTAATAGATTGCATCGATCTTAAGGGATTTGGCCTAATGAAATCAGAGTTTTTCACGCGATCAAACTGCTCGCGATCGGACTCTTGAAAGCGGTCCAATTTGGATCGTTTCTGATCCTAGGCGGTCGCTCGATAGACCACAATTAACCTTGGGTGCCGAATTCCAATTAATTTAAACTCTTTTGTTATTTATCCCTTTATTTATCTGATAAGTAGTAAATTTATCCCCTATATTCCGTAAATACATAATTTAAGTTTCTAGAAGATGGGCCAAATCTTGTGGGCTTGGGTTTAGGTCCATTGGGCTTATTTAAATGGGTCAGGTCAATCAATGAATATAGGGTCTTAATATTTTTCTTTAATTAAACCAATTTCATTTAATAATCTATTTATTGCTAGAAAAATCTTAGAAAATTTAAAAAAATTCTAGAAAAATTCTAAAATACTTTACATAAAGTTTGGGATATTACACCCTCCCCCACTTAAGAGAATTTGGTCCCCAAATTCTATATATAGATTTTATGGAGAGTGTACTTACAGTTGAATAGCTCGGGAAATCTCTTGCGCATGGCTTCTTCCGTCTCCCATGTAGCATCTTGATCCGATCCTTTATTCCACCAAATTTTTACCATGGGAATGGTTTTATTTCGAAGTTGACGTACCTCTCGATCAATGATTTTGTAAGGCCTTTGCTCGTATGTCAAATCTTTTTGAATCTCTAGATTATCATAAGTGAGAACGTGGAACGGATCATAGACATTTTTTTAACATAGAGACATGGAATACATCATGAACTCCTGCCAGCTATGGAGGCAATGCTAGATGATACGCCACTTCTCCCACTCTTTCAAGAATTTCAAAAGGGCCAATGAATCTTGGTGTAAGCTTGCCTTTAATACCAAACCCACGAATATCACGACCAAGGGAAACCTTGAGAAATACATGATCTCTCACCTGAAATTCCAGGTCTCGCCTTCGGTTATCAGCATAGGACTTTTGCCTATCTTGGGCCATCTTGAGTCTTTCTCTTATCACTTTCACCTTGTCGGTTGTATCTCAAACAAGGTCAGGGCCTAGAATTTGTCTTTCACCGACCTCGTCCCTACACATAGTTGTACGGCAACTTCTTCCATATAATGCCTCAAACAGTGCCATTTGAATGCTAGCTTGGTAGCTATTGTTGTAGGAAAATTTCACTAAAGGTAAATGGTCGTGCCAGCTTCCACCGAAGTCTATAACATATGCTCTTAGCATATCTTCCACAACTTGATTAGTCCTTTCGGTTTGTCCATCAATTTGTGGATGAAACGTAGTGCTAAAATTCAATCGGGCCCCTAAAGAATATTGTAGACCCTTCAAGAATTGTGAAGTAAATCGAGGGTCTCAATCAGAAATAATGGTGATAGGGACACTATGTAATTTAACAATCTCCTTTATATATAAAGTAGCCAAGATATCCACAGACCATCGGCTTTTAATAGGTAGAAAATGAGCCAATTTCGTTAAACGGTCTATGATCACCCATATCCCATCATGTCCACCTCTTGATTTAGGCAGTCCCATGATAAAATCCATCACTATACTCTCCCATTTCCATTCCAAAATTTCCAAGGGATGTAGTTTTCTAGTAGGCTTTTGATGTTCTACCTTAATTTGTTGACAAGTAAGGCAACGTGACACATAGTCTGCTATCTCTCTCTTCATATTGGGCCACCAATAATTTCTTTTAAGGTTTTGATACATCTTGGTAGCACTAGGGTGAAAATTATACTTAGATTTATGAGCTTCTTCTAAGATCATCTTCTTAGTATCATTATGATCCGAAATGCAAATACGACCTCGAAACAATAATCTTCCATCATTTGCAATAACGAAATCCAGTCGTTGCTCCATATCAGCTTTAATCTCTAATAATACAGGGTCATTCTCTTGTAACTTGACTAGATCTTTAATCAATGTAGGTTGTGTCCAGACATTGGCTATAAAGCAATCTTCTTTCTTCATATCAACATCTAAATTCAACTGAGCAAATTTAGAAATAAGATTAGTCATACCTTTTAGAAGACTTGATAGCTTTCCACTGGTTTTCTACTGAGCACATCAGATACATCATTTGCCTTACCAGGATGATATTGAATATCGAAATCAAAGTCCTAGAGATACTCCAGCCATCGCCTTTGCCTCATATTCAACTCCTTTTGAGAAAAGAGATATTTCAGGCTCTTGTGATCTAAATATATAGTAATTTTCTCCCCATAAAGATAATGACGCCAAATCTTCAAGGCGAAATGACAGCAGCTAGCTCCAAGTCATGAACATGGTAATTCTCCTCATGCCACTTCAGTTGTCTTGAAGCGTAGTAAATCACTTTGCCATTTTGCATGAGCACGCACCCTAGGCCAATGCCGGATGCATCAGTAAAAATTTCAAATCTGCCACCTTCAACAGGCAATGCCAGTACATGTGTCGTGGTGAGATGCTCCTTAAAGGTCAAGAAATTTTCTTCACATTCTTTGGTCCACTCGAAAGGATTTTCCTTCCTAGTGAGTCTTGTTAAAGGAGTGACGATTTTGGAGAAATCTTTAATAAATCACCTATAGTAACCAGCCAGTACAATGAAACTCCGAACATCAGATACGGTGTTCGGTCGGCTCCAGTTCTTAACAGCTTCAACTTTAGAAGGATCTACTACAATGCCTTCTTTAGAAATAATGTGGCCAAGAAAAGAAACCTCCTTAAGCCAAAATTCACATTTGTTCAACTTAGCATAGAGTAGGTGTTCCCGTAAGGTTCACAAAGCAACCCTTAGGTGTTCCTCATGTTCCTCCTTTGTCTTAGAATAGATAAGGATATCATCAATGAACATGACCACAAATTGGTCAAGATAAGGTCGTAACACATTGTTCATTAGTTGATAGTTAACCCGAACGGCATTACCACGAATTCATAGTGCCCATATCTGCTTCGGAAAGTAATCTTGTGAATATCTTCCTCCTTGATCCTTAGTTGATGATAGCCCAACCTAAGGTCGATCTTGGAGAAGTACCCCACGCCAGAAAGTTGGTCAAATAGCTCATCAATACGCGGCAGTGGGTATTTGTTCTTGATGGTAAATTGATTCAACTGCCGGTAGTCGATGCATAACCTAAGGGAACCATCCTTCTTCTTGACAAACAAGACCGACGCACCCCAAGGGGATGTGCTAGGTCGAATGTAGCCTTTTTCTAGCAGCTCTTCAAGTTGCTTCTTTAATTCTTTCAACTCCGTAGGGGACATCCTGTAAGGAGCTATTGACATAGGTGCTGCTCCGAGAATGAGTTCAATGGAGAAGTTTACTTCCCTTTCGGGTGGTACACCGGGTAGATCTGATGAGAACACATCGGAAAACTCATTCATAATGGGAATATCTTCTAAGATGATTTCCTTGGATTCAGTGGTTATTACGGAGGCAAGAAAAGCTTCACATCCTTACGAAATGAGTTTGCAAGCATGAAGAGATGAAATAAGGGTAGGATGTTTCCTATACTTGATGTCAAGAAAGAAAAATCTTGAAAGACTTGGTTTTCAAAAAGAGATTATCCTATTGCGATAATTTATATAGGCATCATGGTCTACAAGCCAATCTACACCTAAGATAGCATCGTAGCCTTCCATGTCAAAGCATACGAGGTTTGCAGGGAGATTATGACCTTCTACCATTACCTCACTATCGAGGTAGTGAGTTGTAAGTTTAGTTTCGAGACCTAAAGGTGTGGTGATAGATAGGTCCGAGAGTAGAGGAACTGATGAAACAGGCAAGGTTTTTACAAAAGCAGTAGATATAGAAGAATGAGAAGCACCAGTATCAAATAACACGAATGCAGGATGGGAATAGATTTGAACAGTACCTTCCATTAGCCCATCATCCTTGGGCGCTTCTTCATCATCCAGAACAACGTTAAGATGAGCCTGTCGCCTGCGTCCACCGCTGGTAGATTGATCCTCCATAAGGGGTCAATCTGGCATGCAGTGCTCTTGGCTTCCATATCTTAAGCAAACGCTGAGGCGCTTCTAGCACTCTTCGGTCGCGTGTTTGAATTTCTCGCAAAACGTGCAAGCTACCATGACTTGCTTATCTTCCTCCTTTACCTTATTATTCTTGTGGTAGCCACTACCACTCCCGTTCCAAGATCTCTTCTCACTATCACGGGATTTGTAAGGTTCCGTGATGCTGAACTTCTCCTTCTTCCCACGCCGATCAGACTTTCTGCTCCCCTCCTCCCCTTTGCCTTTGAGTTTATCGACCTTCTCCATGGTCCGTTCACACAAGTGTGCCCGTTGGACCATCTCTACATAGGTCCGAATATTTTGTGAGCCAAGTTGCTGGCTGAAGATGGGCCGTAGCCCGTCCATGAAGCGATTAGCTTTCAGAAGATCCGTGCTCACTAAATGTTGAGCATATGGTGCTAGGTGAGAGAATTGTAACTCATACTCCGCCACCATCATCATGCCTTGACACAAAGAAGCGAACTCCGCCGCCTTCCTCTCCTTGACATGTTCGGAGAAGTATTTTGCTTGGAAGAGTGTGAGAAATCCCTCCCAAGTGTGTGGTGCGTCTTGAGGCGGGGTCGGAATAGACTTCCACCAAGTACGTGCATCCTTGTGAAGTTGGAACGTGACGAGACGAACCTTCTATTGATTGGTACATTGCATGACCTCGATTATATGGTTCATTTCATCTATCTAGTTTTCAACCTCGTCTGGGTTGGAAGAACCATAAAATTGTAGAGGATTTAAACTCCGGAAGTTGCGGTGCAGATCACCAGCACCAGCCCTTGTGCCGGCTTGAGCCATATTCTACAAGGCCTGGGTGAGACCCGCAATAGTTTGTTGCATTCCACCCCAATCAACATGGTAAGCCATTGTAAGAATGAGGTACCTAAGAAGAGTAATAGATTTGTTAATTCTAATGGAATTGGTGGGGTTAATCTTAGAAATAATTTGTAATTACTATCTCATCATAGGTTCTACCCAATTGCTCTCATGGTTTGGGAATTTCTTTCCTTGTTTCATAGGTAGGGGTCCTTAAGCCTTGGACTTAACCTTTGACATGACATCTTTCCTAGGAATAAGTAAATCCTAAGACCCATGCTCTGATACCACTTTAACTGTCACATCCCGAGCTTTTAATATAGTGGAAGGAATCTCGGGAACGTGGATAGCCATCATGGTAAGCCTCTCGCAAGCAAGAAATCAGAGCGCAAGACAACCAAATAAAAGTAATTGCACAAGTAATTGCTCAAAACTCCAACTTTATTTCATAATAATAATAACAAAAAAGTACATAAAACCATTACTTTTGACATCCTTACATCATATGACTCAAGAAATCAAAAATTACAATATGACTCGACTAGACACTAGACAACTAGGGCTTCTCTCATTCCAATGGACCATCAATCGCTCTCAGACCCGTTACTTGTATCATCCGAATCCGATTCACTAGTATTTCCTGAAAAGATGAGAAAGTAGGTATGAGCACACTTGCCCAGTAGGTATCTTCGTATCAACATGAAGGTAATATTTAAATGATTAATGTTTTAGCTCTAGAATAAAGATAACGAAATAAGACGATAGAACATGCGGTGAAAACCCAAAGTAACATCAGTAACATGGTATGATCATGATTGAGATATGAGAATTCATGTAGACTAGGAATATGTTTAAGCAAGAAGATAATATGAATATAAGTTGGCCTTTTATGAAAAAGAATATACTTTTCATAACCATAAAGGCTATACACTAGAAAGTCATGTAACGAGAATGTACTAGCAAGCATGTAATTTCACAAGAATGTCTCATGAGTATTCGTGGGTATTCGTGGATTTCACTAGTTATAGAAAAAAGTACTCTCAGCGCAATATGACGCCAGTGTTCATCATACCCCATGATTTATAGTATGTTTCCGGCTATCTGCCGAGGGGACTAGAGTCAATCCCTTGGACATTATCCGTACTCGCTCTTGCATCTTCAAGTTATAAATCAAGCTACTTCCACGAAAATACAATTATAGCCAATAATGTAACAAGTTCAAACAATGGTTCCATGATAACAAATATCAAGGTAAGAACACTCCAAAATTGATATGAGATTTCAAAGAAGAATTAAAAGAACATTATGCTATGGTGGCATTCCGGCAGCACAATGGTACATCAATTAAGTTCCATAACTTACCATTAACTTGTTACACATAGGTTTGAGATCCAGATAAACTTGAGATCATCCAAGAACAGAATTTAAACAACCCTTAGGTCAAACCTCGTGTGATGAACTTGACAGAAAGAGACGGTCATTTATTAGTCTATTTCATACAGAAGACGGTCACAGTCAGGCCGCTTAACCAATACTAGCGGTCCAGTGAAGGCTGCAACTAAACTGTGTCAACCAGAACGAAGGGAAAGTCAACAATTGAGGAATTCTGGAACAATAGAGGTCTCAAGGTGGCCATTTTATGACAAAGACAGTCTGAGTAGGACCACTAAGTAACAGTGACGGTCTCTTAGAGGGCCGTAATTAACCAGGGTACAGAAAGTAAAACATCGGTCACGTGAATGCTCTCTAGACAATTTGGGCTATAAGGGTACAACTAGCTCGGCTTCCTAGTGGGAATCCCAGACTTGCGGAGTCTTACGGAGGCCTTGAAACATGATCCCCTAGTCCGACAGAAGGAATATCTGGCAGAGAGGTTCACAAGTCAAAGAGATGTGCCTATAAGTGCAACGTGTATCTAATGGTCGCATACCGGAGCATACGCCATGTACTTATGAAAGACTTTAAGATGAGAGTGATCGATAAAACACTCGATTAAACCATGATAATAACACTACATAGATCTCATTCATAACATGAAAATTATTTAATTACAAAACTATAACATTTAGGCATGAAATTACATGATAATGAAAATAATGTTTAAAATCATGCACATGCTGAAACAAGGTTTCTAACAGTAAGTTTAAAACATGATAGCATGATAAATATCATAATTACTGTTAATAATTATGGAAAAGCCAATTGGGTTCAGATTGGTTCTAAGAACCAAATAGCGGTCAGGATCTGGCCGCATAGTGGTCCAGACGGTCTTGCGATAGACCGCTCTAGAGAGAAAAGATGGTCCTTTATTTAACCGCAAATAAGGCTAAAATGGTCTTTCAAAAAGCCACAGTTATTCCTTGCGGTCCTGGTAAGGCCACCTCCTGTCTTCATACAGAAGCTATAAATGATGAAAATAAAAAAGTTAAACTAGGGCATACTATGCATGTAAATCAATGAAACCCGTATATACGCATGCTAGAAGGGATCCAAGTCATAAATATGCATGGGTGAATGTGTATTACCCAAGAATTTACATTTTATCTTATTAAGGCTATTTTGATGCATGAAAAATGAACTATATGTGTAATCTCAATAAAACGTGAAATTCTCTACATATAATGCATGAAAACGACTTGAAGTAGAGGGCTTTTATTCCTGACTTCGAGTTTGATACAATATTGAGATAACCTACCTCTAGACAGAGCTCTAAACTTCAAATTTTGAGTTGGAACTCGACCCTAATTCTTGTTTGTCCCGAACCGAATCAACAACTTCGTGGCCTTCTAACTTCTGATGTTCTTCACTTATGACCACGAAACTTAGAGGGTAAGAAGAGGGTACTAAAAGGAACAAATAATTAATTCGTTTATGGCTTCTAATTCGCTGATGAATCTGGCCCGGTCGCACAATCTCTTGGGTTTCTTACACCGAACCAACGTCTTTGGAAGCGTTGTCCTCCCTGATGGCTCGATCTCCTAATGTGAAATTCGGAGGGAAGTTAGACTTTACTATCATGAATAAATTCTTCTAAAGAACTTACCTCTAATTCGGCCTCTTTACCTTAGTTCCACGCGAGCCAAAAGTAAGGGTCGCGCAGGTGAGACTTATGGTCTATTTATAGGGTTTAGCTAGGATTTTCAGGATTTTGACGACCCTAGAGTCCTAATTAGGTCACCAAACTGATCCTAATCAATTCTAGAGCCTTCTAACTAACAGATTGCATCGATCTCAAGGGATTTGGCCTGAAGAAATCGGAGTTTTTCACACGATCAAACTGCTCTTGATCGGACTCTTGAAAGCGGTCCAATTTGGACAGTTTTTGATCCTAGGCGGCCGCTCGATAGACCGTAATTAACCTTGGGCGCCGAATTCCAAATAATTCATACTCTTTTGTTATTTATCCCTTTATTTATCTGATAAGTAGTAAATTTATCCCCTATATTCCGTAAATACACAATTTAAGCTTCTAGAAGATGGTCCAAATCTTGTGGGCTTGGGTTTAGGTCTTTTGGGCTTATTTAAAAGGGCTAGGTCAATCAATGAATATAGGGTCTTAATATTTTGCTTTAATTAATCTAATTTCATTTAATAATCTATTTATTTCTATAAAAATCTTAAGAAAATCTAAAAAAATTCTAGAAAAATTCTAAAATACTTTACATAAATTTTGGGGTATTACTGGTAATTACAAGTTCAAATTCAAATTCGACAAGAATAAGAAAACTGGCATGATTGTATGTTTTCAGTGTAAAAAACCAGTGATAGGTGGTATGGGTGGATCTAGAGGGGGGTGAATAGATCCCACACCTGATTTTTTGACACCTCGCAAATTAAATAAAGACTACAAAGCAGAGGGAGCTATTTCAAGTGTGATTCTATACTAACCCCCAAGATGTTTGAAGCACAAACACATGAAACACATTGATCGAACCACAACACCTGTGAAGGGGGTAGATGAAAGGGAGTCGGCGCCACAAACCACAACACACAGGTTTTAAGGTGGTTCGGCTGCTATCTAGTAGGCCTACGTCCACCCCTCACCAGCTCGGTGAGGTTTCCACTACTGGCCAAGAAGAACACACACACACACGCACACACACACACACACACACACACACACACACACACACACACACACACACACACACACACACACACACACACACACACACACACACACACACACACACACACACACACACTGTCAAACAGCTTGCACGAGGAAAACGTTCCTCAACACACACACACGGCTGCAAGGCAGCCAACACACACTCCGGTCCCTGAAACAGGGTGCCGAAAAAACCGCTGAAGAAACTAAGCAAGCACACACAAAAGGTCTAAGAGATGAAACTTGAAACAACACAAAAAAAAAAAACCTTAACCAAGAATGGTAGCAATGTAGCTTCTGATAAAGATCAGGAAGCTAAATAGAGAGAATGCAAGCTGAGATGTCAGGCCTCAACGGGACTAGACTAGGTGAAATCGGTCTCTAGGCTGCAACCTCTCCTTCTCCTCGCTTTCTTTCAAATTTTTCTTCTGAAGGCTTAGGCTCTCTCTCTGATTCTTTTCCTTTCTTTCTCCCTTTTTCGTTCAACTCCTCTCCAGGTAGCTTCTCCAGCAGCAACAGCTTCTTCATGTAGAAGGCAACTATTTATAAAAAATTTGGCAGAAGATTTTCCCTCCCAATGTAGTTGATTTATCTACCCTACCCCCAAACTAAACAAATATATGCATATAAGCATGAAAGCATGAACAAAAGGGGCGATAATAGATAGAAGGACTGACTGTGATCGCCACCAAGGATGAGCAACGCCAAAGGGATGGAGAAAAGGATGCAACAGCACCGTGTACCTTGGAAAAGATGAAGACTTGATTGCGCTTAAGAAGAAAAGTGCAGGAATAATGTGGGATGAACCTCCTCGCCTTCCAGCCAGCTAGAAGAAGAGGGCTTCACATTCAATCATGCTTCTCCTGCAAAACAAAGACAAACACAAGAGTAAAAATCCATTAGATCATAAAGTGTAGCATCCATCCCGAAGTGATAAAGTAGCATGAAAGATTGAGGGAGAACGTACCGGGGGAGCGTTTTTAACCCCTGTAAACAGGTGCAAAAGATAGGTGTGTGTGTTGTGATGATAATGAAACAAATAGATTGAAAAATTATGCAGCACAACTGCGGGAAATAGAGATGCAAAAGTGCAAATTGTGCATGCAAAGTGAAGAAAATATAGACTGTGATGATTTTCTAAAATTGGAGGGGAATAACTAAGAGAATAAAGAGAGAAAGTAAGCCCTTAAGCGTGGAAATTGAAGACAATACTTCCCTCTTCAGGATGGGGTCGAAGAGACGAGTCGGAGATGCAGCATGGCTTGGCCCTGAACCAAGAAAGAGCCCCCTTTACGTACTGCGAACTGGGTACTTTATATAGGAGTTGCAAAAATCCTAGGGTTTAAATCCGAGGATAAACACCCAAAATAAAGATTTAGATTGATACAACTCATGGATAATAGTTGAAATATATCCCCAAGGTGGATTAGAATTGATCTGGAGGGATATTCTCTTTGAAAATGGATCAAACAAGGACTCCAAGGAGTCCTCAGGCGAAGAAACTGGAATTCAAGAGGTTCTAGACTCTGCAACGAAGAAACGGTCTATCGCAGGGTCGCAACTTGAAGAAACAGTCATGGGATGACCACCATTTTGATAAAAATGGTCATAGGGGTGACTGCCAGGGGACTGGGCCGAGTCGGGGTGATTTGGGCATAAAAATTGAAGAAACGGTCTTCCTGAGAACGCTACTTGAAAGTGGCGGTCTTAGTAGGACTATCATTTGATAAAATAAAAATAAATAAAATAAAAATAAATTGTTTTACTGTTCATGGAGAATGCGGTCTCCTAGGAGCCTGCGCAGTGAAGTTCCGGGCACCCGTTCGGCAGTCCAGACTGCTCGAAATGGACCCAAAAGTTGGGGAATAGAAGATAAAGGCATTCAAAGCTCAATGGGCTTGAAAAATGGTCAAGAAATGGGATCGAAATAGGCTCCAAGAAGGTTCCAAAATAATGGTTAATTTAGAACATTATAAAGGAGAATAAGAGAAATAACTCAACTTGTGTGCCGAAAATGGGTTTCAACAGATACCCCTCCTTGATGTCTGCTTTGCAAGGGAGCAAGCGAAAGTGACGTGGAGATAGAATGGAAAGTAGATGGAGCGAAAGTGAAAGCGACGTGAAATGGAGATGAAACAGAGATGAAGTGGAGAGAACTGAAAAGTAGGCATCAAATCAAAAGACACCCATCACAACTAACAAGCGATAGGAATTCTGCCGAAAACACAGAACTAACCACGAGGAATGGCTGACACTGATGAGACATGTCTGGAGGACTAACTAACGGGAAAAGGAAACACGATCGACCTCAATGGGGACACAATCCACGGACAATGAGGGGATCGGGAAGAACACAGTTGAAAAGCTGGAAAAGGGAAAGCAAAACTGAGATAAAAATCCAGACATGAATCACGCTGGCCAACTAGACCAAGCGGGCAAATAAGAGAAACTGTTCAAATTCGGAGTGGAATGAGAATCTCTTATCCAAGAGAAATGAAGTGCAATTACCCATTACTGAGGAGAAACTTTGAAAGAATCACGAGGCGTGAATGCTCAAAAATGACATGGTGCATGCTAGGCTAAAATAAAGAAATCAAAAAAATGAATGTAAAGAAAGATAGAATAGAAAGTACTCAAGAATACTATTGCTAGACTAAGCAAGATGGGGTCAAGAGTCTTCGTGCAACCACGACATGCAAAATAAAGTCCATCATCCCCCACCAGACTCAAACTAACGTGTTATGACCACCAATTGGGCACTTGCTTAATCGAGTATAATTCAGGCCCATGAACTCAACGAGCTAGAAATCTGGATAGATTATTGGAGGATCCTTAGAAAATTAGTAACTTACTATAGGGAGTTAAGAATTAGGTGAAACCAAAGCCCATGCAATGACCATTAGGTAAGGAACAACTTTGATGAAGAGTGTAACTCCTGAAAAATAGGCATAATAGAAAATAAGAAGGAGTTATGATAATGGGCTGAAACAGTTATAGAAAATGTAGTCACCAGTTAAAATAACAATATATTGGTCCACAGTCAACCAAATGGAATGCAACCAAGCTCATTAGAAAGTTTGGGCCCTTAGCCCAAACTCTTCTGTTGACATGGAAACCCAATTCGCACTAGAACCCAAGGTTTTGAGTCCTTTTGCTGCCAGCTATCACAGAGAGGTGTGACTGTTGGGTGAATTCACACGTAATTAAAGGAAAAATCATAACCTCATCTTTGTTTGATGAAATGACCTGAAATCAAAGCCATCATTTTGAACTGGGTGTTAGCTACAACTTCTCTGTTGGGGGCAAGGCCAAATTCCGTTCGGACACTATAGTTATATCCGAATTACCTCGGGCTACCGAAAGGTCACGGCTGGAACGAGGGAGAATAATTATTAATATTACGAAAATCATAACTGGTGATAGGGATAATGAAAGTTGATGAAACTATGACCCAAATTTAGATCAAGAAGTCCTATTGATTTCATCTGAAGATGTCCTGGCCTGAATCTCGATGGAAGAGCATGCCCACTCGCATTTATGACTAGGTAGAGGAAGGGTCGCGACTGAAATAGAGGAAAATAAATGTTAATGTTTGAAAAATCATAACTCAGGCTAGGAATAACAAAATTTGATGAAACAATGACCCAAAGTTAGGACAAGAAGTCTTCTTGATTTCATATGAAGATGTCCCAGCCTGAATCTCGATGTACGAGCACGTCTAAGAGAGTTTATGAATGGTGGTCGAAAGGTCACACCTGTTCAAACCCGAAGAGGTGCTTAGCATTAACTCCTCTTCAAAACCTGCGACCTTGGAGCTTGTTGGAGCCTTGAGGGACGTGGCTAAACCCTTGGGAGGCTGAAAACTATATAAGGAGGTGAGTTTCAAGGGTGGCAAGCCTTTAGCAAACCATTCCTATCAACCCTCCACCACCTTCTAGCTTTCTTAAGTAAAAGGAGAGTGGGGGACTCCGTCTCTTCGTGGGCGGACCATCCGGTTCATGGGTGGACGATCCGGCTATTGGACGATGATGGGCGAAGCCTTGGGAGGATATGGGGTATGGATCTCATCCCCAGATCGAAACGAAAAGCTTAGGTGGATCTGGGGTGTGGATATCATTCCCGGATCATTGGTTTATCATTTCGAAGGTAGGCACCTAACCTCAAATCTTAAGGGGTCAATGATGCATTAAAATGATTTCAAAGTAGTTTCTATATGCCAAAGAGGGATTAAGAGCATGTGGGGTTAACTACCATGTTTATTTTCTAGTTTTTCCATCAAGTTATGTGTTTTTGAGAAGTTTCTTAGAATTTTAGCTGAAAATATTTAGATGTGTCGACACTTCTCCTTGGATGTGTTGACATTTCCCTTGGACGTGTTGACACTTCCCATGAATGTGTCGACACTTCCCTTGGACGTGCTGACACCTCCCATGGATGGGTCGACACTTCCCCTTGGACGTGTTGACACTTCCTATGGATAGGTCGACACTTCATTTGGAAGGGTCGACACTTCCCCTTTAGAAACTACTGGACGTGTTGACACTTCCGATGGATAGGTCGACACTTCCTTTGGACAGGTCGACACTTCCCCATTAGAAACTACTGGACGTGTTGACACTTCTCATGGATAGGTCGACACTTCCTTTGGACAGGTCGACACTTCCCCTTTAGAAACTACTGGACGTGTTGACACTTCCCATGGACAGGTCGACACTTCCTTTGGACAGGTCAACACTTCCCCTTTAGAAACTGCTGGACGTGTTGACACTTCTCATGGACAGGTCGACACTTCGTTTGGACAGGTCGACACCCTGGGACTCTGTTCCCAATTTTTAGAAACATGAGAAAAGAGGGTTTTGAGAGGCCAAATTAATTCAGAAAAATCTAAAAAATTAGAAAATGGTAGAGGGCTAAGTGAGTAACCCACTGTAAAAATTTCATGCTCACAGAAAATCTGTACTTGTAGTTACGGTTCATTTTCTATGCATGTGTAGGGTTCACAGGTTGACACTTCCCTGTGGACAGGTCGACACCCTGGGGCTTTTTCCCCAATTTCCAAAAACATGGGAAAAGAGAGTTTTGAGAGGTCATATTAGTTCAGAAAAATCTGATAAATTAGAAAATGGTAGAAGGCTAAGTTAGTAACCCACTGTAAAAATTTCATGCTCACAGAAATTTTGCACTTGTGATTATGATTTATTTTCTACACGTGTAACCTAGAAATAAACCTGTCTTCTTTTTCGGTGACCTGATCATGCACTGAGTATGTTTAGCCCACTTAAATCATTGGAAGCGTGCTTGTTATGATAAAGTATCATACTAATATGGGTAAAATGAGTTTGGATGTGAATGTGAAAATGATGTGAATGTTATGAATGGAAACAACTGCATTCTGTGAGAAAGGACTTCGGTCCCTTGTGGGACGGCCTAGTCAAAATTCCTATGATTCAGTCTTAGGTCCCATTGTGGGGTGGCCCTTATGATGTTGGTGATGCGTATCACGACGGGGCCACAAGAATCTAGGTGGTTTAAAATCTTATTGATTCGGTCTTCGGTCCCATGGTGGGGTGACCTTTGTGATGTGGTGTTACGTAACGCCACGAGGCAACCAAGAATCTAGGTGGTTTACAATTCTATTGCTTCGGCATTTGGTCCCATCATGGGGCGGCCTTTGTGATGTGGTGTTACGTAATGCCACGAGGCCACCAAGAATCTAGGTGGCAGGTCACTCTCGGGTCTGCGCAATACTCTTTCGTTCGTTCGTTCATTTGTGTGTGTGGGCCTCCTATGTTTGTGGCAGTTGTTTGTTTCCATGATTAACAAAAATGTGATAATGTGATAATGACAATGTGAAAATGCGATAATGTGAAACTACTCATTCACCGTGATTTTAGCGCTTGCACGGGTATCTTATATGTTAGTTCAAGAGTATGTAATTTTCTGATATGAGTTATTTTAAGTAAATGATAATGAATAGATTATGCTATTATTAGCATCTGAAGTATGTTTATAATCTGGTTATATAGATGCGAGTTAACCCCGATTTGTTTAGGCTGCCTACTGAGCGTCACACTCACTCCTTTGTGACACACATTTTTAGGAAACATAGAGAAAGAGGTTGCGGAGGAGGCTGCAGCTGAGGAGTAGTGCTAGTGCGTAGTTTGTCTGGGTATGGTATGGATGAATGTCTCTGTTATATGTATGATTTTGGGGTGGTGAGCCTATATGGACTCAAGTTTTTTTGGAACAATGGACATGTACTCTCTCATGAAAATTATGAATGGTTGAAATGCTAATTTACATTTTATGTAATTGTGGTCTCTCTCTCTCTCTCTCATGCGAATATATGCATGTTTATATATTTGTGCTTCCGCGATAAGTACGAAGTAATGTCTCGAGGTCCGATGGGAAAGAAAAAAAATATGTCATAAATTTGAGAATCGGATCTCGGGGCGTTACAGAGTGGTATCAGAGCATGAGAGACAAACCATGGTTACAACCATTCCGATTGTCCAGGTAGTAGAAGAAGAGATAGGCAAGAGTGAAAAAGGGTAGAGTATATTAGGACCCATTTAAAACAGACCCCAAGCCACATTCTTCAGGGAAATTGTAGTTAGTACACCAAGCTTGTGATCCTTACTCTAGAAGTCAATATCAATGGGAGGATATTGCTAGGGGAAACATACCTCCTAGATATGAATGACTTTGACCTCATTCTAGGAAAGGATTGGATAGACAAGCACCAATCTTATTTGTGCGGAAGAAAGATGGGGCTATGCAGCTGTGCATCGATTACCACAAGCTTAATTAGGCCACCATTAAAAACAAGTATCCCTTACCGAGGATTGAAGAATTATTTGACCAACTGTCATCTGCTAAGGTCTTCTCCAAGATCGATCTGAGGACTTCCATGTGGGCATTAATTGACGGGCTGATCATTTTCCAAGGAAGGAACTATGTACCAGATGACGTGAAATTTAAAAGGGAGAGATGACTAAAGCTGACTCGTATGGGATCAGTGGGAGAGTGAAATCTGATGGAAATCAGAAGATGCCAGATGTTATTTTCAGCATCATAGATTATTGAGTGTAGATGAAAGAGGTTGTCATCTACTCATGGTTATCCCGACTTCTGGTCAGTTAGGCCTTCTGAATTGATAAAAGATATACAATCTTCTGTTCCATCCACTACTAAGCACTTCCCCATTTCAAGGTACGGAGCAAGGAATTGGAATAACTAATTATGCAGAGCGATGAGCCATTTTAGTTTACAAGTCACATAACAAGCGAAATCTCATAATTGAATTGATAAAAACACTAAAAACATACACTGTAGCATATGTTGTAGGTTACAACTATTTTAAGTGAGATGATATTCGATGAGCCCCTAAAGCACAGCTTGCGCATTACACGTGTAAGCTTCTTCTCTAGAACAGAAGGTCAATTGATCATTAATGTCTGAATTAGGAAGCAAGATAAGCAAGCTTAAACCATTTTAGTTGCGGCAAAGAGGGCTGCCCAGGATACCATCAAGGTCTGGTTAAGATATTCGTTAGCCCTAAACTTCAAGAAATTGATATCTAGGGTCATATCTCTGACACATTTGATGCCTATTAGGATATCTTGTTATGTTGATGCCATGGATTCCAGACAAAAATGCTCAGTTACATACTCTAGACTGATGACATTGCTCCTCAACTAGCTGCAAAATGCTTATCAAAGCTTAGAAGGGGGTTCTGCTATGGGCCATAGCGATAGTTTTGCCATGAATGATAATGTCCATTCAGCATTGATCGACAGTCTGGCTTCCTCACCAAGCTAGTTTTGAAGTCTTGAGTTGCATGCGGTATGAAATTGTTCCCTGATTTTTCAGATTGATGAGTGGGTAGGCTTTAACATGGAGTTACGGGCTTTGTAAAGCTCAGTTGTTTCAGTTCATATGCTTAAGAAAAATTGACGAAGGGGGACCATGTGATCCTAAAGGTGTCTCTTCCATGGGAGTCATGCGATTCGGGGGGAAGGGCAAGCTTGGTACTAAATATATTGGGCCTTTCAAGATTTTGCAAAAGGGTAGCAAGGTGTCTTATTGACTTTCACTTTCGCATGCTCTGTCGCATGTACATCAGGTCTTTCACGTCTCTATGCCCAAGAAATAGGTCCGAGGCGCCTCACATGTTATAGAATATGAGCCCCTAGAAGTTCGAGTAGATTTGTCCTATGTGGAGCAGCCCAACGAGGTCATAGATTGGAAGGAACATGTATTGAGGAATAAAACCATCCGGCTGGTGAAAGTCTTATGGAGGAATTCTCATTCCAAGGAAGCAACATGGGAGTCGGAGGACAGGGTGCGCCAGGAATACCCTCAACTATTCCGTGAGCATTTTTTCTCAAAAAGAAATTTCTCAAGTTAATTTTGAGGATGAAATTATTTTTAAGGGGGAGAGAATGTTATGACCACCAATTGGGCACTGGCCCAATCGAGTATAATTTTGGCCCATGAACTCAATGAGCTAGAAATCTGGACAGATTATTGAAGGATCCTTAGAAAATTAGTAACTTACTATAGGGAGGTCAGAATTAGGTGACACAAAGACCCATGCAATGACCATTGGGTAAGGAACAACTTTGATGAAGAGTGTAACTTCTGAAAAATAGGCTTTATAAGAAATAAGAAGGAGTTATGATAATGGGCCGAAACAGTTACAGAAAATGTAGTCACCTGTTAAAATAACGATATGTTGGTCCACAATCAACTAAATGCAATGAAACCAAGCTCATTACGAAGCTTGGGCCCTTATCCCAAACTCTTCTGATGACATGGAAACCCAATTCGCATTAGAACCCAAGGTTTTGAGTCCTTTTACTGCCAGCTGTCACCGAGAGGTGTGACTGTTGTGTGAATTCACACGTAATTAATGAAAAAATCATAACTTCATCTTTAGTTGATGCAATGACCTGAAACTAAAGTCATAATTTTGAATAGGGTGTTAGCTGAAACTTCTCTGTTGGGGGCAAGGCCAAATTCCATTTGGACACTATAGTTATACCCGAATTACCTCAGGCTACTGAAAGGTCACGGCTGGAACGAGGGAGAATAAATATTAATATTGCGAAAATCATAACTCGTGATAGGGATAATGAAAGTTGATGAAACTATGACCCAATATTATATCAATAAGTCCTCTTTATTTAATCTGAAGATGTCTTGGCCTGAATCTCGACGGAACAGCACGCCCACTCGAATTTATGACTAGGTATATGAAGGGTCGCGACGGAAATAGGGGAAAATAAATGTTAATATTTGAAAAATCATAACTCAAGCTAGAAATAACAAAATTCTATGAAACCATGACCCAAAGTTAGGTCACGAAGTCCTCTTGATTTCCTATGAAGATGTCCTAGCCTGAATCTCAATGTACGAGCGCGTCCAATAGAGTTTATGACCGGAGGTTGAAAGGTCACACCTGTTCAAACCTGAAGAGGTGCTTAGCATTAACTCCTCTTCAAAACCTGCGACCTTGGAGCTTGTTGGACCCTTGAGGGACGTGTGTAAACCCTTGGGAGGCTGAAAACTATATAAGGAGGTGAGTTTCAAGGGTGGAAAGCATTTAGCAAATCATTCCTATCAACCATCCACCACCTTCTAGCTTTCTTAAGTAAGAGGAGAGTGAGGGACTCCGTCTCTTCGTGGGCGGACCATCCGGTTCGTGGGTGGACGATCCGGCTATTGGAGGATGACGGGCGAAGCCTTGGGAGGATCTGGGGTGTGGATCTCATCCCCGGATCGAAAGGAAAAGCTTACGTGGATCTGGGGTGTGGATATTATGCCCGGATCGTCGGTTTATCATTTCGAAGGTAGGCACCTAACCTCAAATCTTAAGGGGTCAATGATGCATTAAAATAATTTCAAAGTAGTTTCTATATGCCAAAGAGGGATTAAGGGCATGTGGGGTTAACTACCATGTTTATTTTCTGGTTTTTCCATCAAGTTATGTGTTTTTGAGAAGTTTCTTAGAATTTTAGCTGAAAATATTTAGATGTGTCGACACTTCTCCTTAGATGTGTTAACATTTCCCTTGGACGTGTTGACACTTCCCATGAATGTGTCGACACTTCCCTTAGACGTGCTGACACCTCTAATGGATGGGTCGACACTTCCCCTTGGACGTGTTGACACTTTCCATGGACAGGTCGACACTTCCCCTTTAGAAACTGCTGGACATGTTGACACTTCCGATGGACAGGTCGAAACTTCCTTTGGACAGGTCGACACTTCCCCTTTAGAAACTACTAGACGTGTTGACACTTCCTTTGGACAGGTCGACACTTCCCCTTTAGAAACTGCTGGATGTGTTGACACTTCCCATGGACAGGTCGACACTTCCTTTGGACAGGTCGACACTTCCCCTTTAGAAACTGCTGGACGTGTTGGCACTTCTCATGGACAGGTCGACACTTCCTTTGGACAGGTCGACACCATGGGACTCTGTTCCCAATTTCCAGAAATGTGAGAAAAGTGGGTTTTGAGAGGCCAAATTAATTCAGAAAAATCTGAAAAATTAGAAAATGTTAGAGGGCTAAGTGAGTAACCCATTGTAAAAATTTCATGCTCACAGAAAATCTGTACTTGTAGTTATGGTTCATTTTCTATGCATGTGTAGGGTTGACAGGTTGACACTTCCCTGTGGACAGGTCGACACCCTGGGGCTTTGTTCCCAATTTCCAGAAACATGGGAAAAGAGAGTTTTGAGAGGTCATATTAGTTTAGAAAAATCTAATAAATTAAAAAATGGTAGAAGGCTAAGTTAGTAACCCACTGTAAAAATTTCATGCTCACAGAAATTCTGCACTTGTGCTTATGATTTATTTTCTACGCATGTGTAACCTAGAAATAAACCTATCTTCTTTTTCGTTGACCTGATCATGCACTGAGTATGTTTAGCCCACTTAAATCATTGGAAGCATTCTTGTTATGATAAAGTATCATACTAATATGTGTAAAATGAGTTTGGATGTGAATGTGAAAATGATGTGAATGTTATGAATGGAAACATCAGCATTCTATGAGAAAGGACTTCGGTCCCTTGTGGGACGGCCTAGTCAAAATTCCAATGATTCTGTCTTCGGTCCCATTGTGGGGCGGCCCTTGTGATGTTGGCGATGCATATCGCCGCGGGGCAACAAGAATCTAGGTGGTTTAAAATCCTATTGATTCGGTCTTTGGTCCCATCGTGGGGCGGCCTTTGTGATGTGGTGTTACGTAACGCCACGAGATCACCGAGAATCTAGGTAGTTTAAAATCCAATTGATTTAGTCTTCGGTCCCATCGTGGGGCGGCCTTTGTTATGTGGTGTTACGTAACGCCACGAGGCCACCAAGAATCTTGGTGGGAGTTCGCTCTCGGGTCTACGCAGTACTCTTTCGTTCGTTCGTTCGTTTGTGTGTGTGGGCCTCCTATGTTTGTGGCAGTTGTTTGTTTCCATGATTAACGAAAATGTGATAATGTGATAATGTGACAATGTGAAAATGCGATAATGTGAAACTGCTCATTCACCGTGGTTTTAGCGCATGCATGGGTATCTTATATGTTAGTTCAAGAATATGTAATTTTCTCATATGAGTTATTTTAAGTAAATGATAATGAATGGATTATGCTATTATTAGCATCTGAATTATGTATATAATCTGGTTATATAGATGCGAGTTAACCCCGATTTGTTTAGGCGGCCTACTGAGCGTCACACTCACTCCTTTGTGACACACATTTTCAGGAAACATAGAGAAATAGGTTGAGGAGGAGGCTGCAGCTGAGGAGTAGTGCTAGTGCGTAGTTTGTCTGTGTATGCTATGGATGAATGTCTCTCTTATATGTATGATTTTGGGGTGGTGAGCCTATGTGAGCTCAAGTTTATTTGGAACAATGGACATGTACTCTCTCATGAAAATTATGACTGGTTGAAATGCTAATTTACATTTCGTGTAATTGTGGTCTCTCTCTCTCTCTCATGCGAATATATGCATGTTTATATATTTGTGCTTCCACGATACATACGAAGTAATGTCTCGAGGTCCGATGGGAAGGAAAAAAAATATGTCATAAATTTGAGAATCGAATCTCGGGGCGTTATAGAGTGGTATCAGAGCACGAGAGATAAATCATGGTTACAACCATTCCGATTGTCCAGGTAGTAGAAGAAGAGATAGGCTAGAGTGAAAAAGGGTAGAGTATATTAGGACCCATTTAAAACAGACCCCAAGCCACATTCTTCAAGGAAATGGTAGTTAGTACACCAAGCTTGTGATCCTTACTCTAGAAGTCAACATCAATGGGAGGATATTGCTAGGGGAAACATACCTCCTAGATATGAACGACTTTGACCTCATTCTAGGAAAGGAGTGGATAGACAAGCACCAGTCTTACTTGTGCGGAAGAAAGATGGGGCTATGCGGCTGTGCATCGATTACCACAAGCTTAATTTGGCCACCATTAAAAATAAGTATCCTCTACCGAGGATTGAAGAATTATTTGACCAACTGTCATATGCAAAGGTCTTCTCCAAGATCGATCTGAGGACTTCCATGTGGGGATTAATTGACGGGCTGATCATGTTCCAAGGAAGGAACTGTGTACCAGATGATGTGAAAGGGAGAGATGACTAAAGCTGACTCGTATGGGATCAGTGGGAGAGTGAAATCTGATGGCAATCAGAAGATGCCGGATGCTATTTTCAGCATCATTGATTCTTGAGTGTAGATGAAAGAGGTTGTCATCTACTCATGGTTATCCCGACTTCTGGTCAGTTAAGCCTTATGAATTGATAAAAGATATACAATCTTCTATTCCATCCACTACTAAGCACTTCCCCTTTTCAAGGTACGGAGCAAGGAATTGGAATCACTAATTATGCAGAGCGATGAGCCATTTTAGTTTACAAGTCACATAACAAGCGAAATCTCATAATTGAATTGATAAAAACACTAAAAGCATACACTGTAGCATATGTTGTAGGTTACAACTATTTTAACTAAGATGATATTCGATGAGCCCCTAAAGCACAGCTTGCGCATTACACGTGTAAGCTTCTTCTCCAGAACAAAAGGTCAATTGATCATTAATGTCTTTTTGTTTTAAACCTTGCCTAGGATTGAATGGGAGAATGCACCCCTTACCAAAGGTAAAGGGAATAGCCACTCCACCATCCAAGCCTAGGAGGTAAATTTTATTGATAGTTAAGAAAGAATGACATTGCATCAGGCGGATGCTAGGCATTCCTAGCTTGTCCAAGCGAGCTGCACGTTTAACAACATTAGGTAGCTCATGATAAGCAAAAAAAGAATTACACTTGGTGCTACATGCTAAAGATGCCAATGAGTCAGCAACTGTGTTGGCTTCTCTGAATATGTGTGAGAAATTATCAGCTGAGTAGGAGATGCGCCAAATATCTCTTACATAAGGGAGTATGATCCATGGGCTGGGAATTTTCTTTGTGATTGTCTGAATTAAAACCTTGGAATCACACTCAATGGTAGCAGGCCGGTCAGAGATAGTGTGGAGATATAGAAGACCATCGTATAATGCCCTTGCTTCTACTATAAGGCTATTAGAGTTACCATAAAAATGTGAAAAAGCAAGAAGGACATTTCCAGTAGGGTCCCGGATAACACCACCACCGCCCGAAATACCAGTTGATTTACAAGCACCATCAGTATTCAATTTGATGAAGGGCCATGGAGGACATAACCACTTTATGAGCTTTTGGCGTGGGCAATCTGTTGCATCAACTTGAATATCAAAATCTACCAAAATAATCCGATTTTTATTTGATTTTTCCTTGAGACCTGAAAGGGCTATGACTTCTTTTGCTTGAGCAGTAATTTTGTCGAGAACAACATGTTTGGATATTCTCCTCCCCTCATATTTAACAATATTCCTAGAGTTCCATAGTTCCCACATCCCATAACCAATAATGGCAAGAGTGAAGCAATCCAGTTTAGACTATCGGCTGAGAGACTGAACTGTGTTGAGAATAAGATCTTTGGCATTTCTACCATGAATCTGCAGACCTTTGGATTGAAAGGCCGACCAAATGAAAGATGCAATGTCACTTGAGATGAATAAGTGGTTTGTAGTTTCCTCAGATGGAGTGTTGCAGTAGTAACACTTTGAGCAAATAGGAATGCCAATAGATTTTATTCTATAATCAATTGGGAGACAGTGATGCATGATTTTCCATAAATGGATTGAAAGTTTGGATGGCAGCCAGTTGAACCATAAGTTGTTCCATTTAGAAATATACTGCTGATTTTGGACAGATAGAGCTTTCTTACAAATAGAGGAGACAGAACAGTCACCTATGGATGACAAGCTCCAAACTTCTTGGTCTTTATCCTATGAGAGAGTGATGTTCTGTACAGCAGACATAATGTCAAAAGGAAGAAGTCTGCTAAGTAAATTACAAAGGTCAGTGCTAGGCTGAGTGTAAAAATCTTTAACTGACAGGTTAGAGTTTTGAATCAAATCAGCAGGAACAAATGAAGTCATAGTTTGGTTTCCAATCCAAATGTCACTCCAGAAATTGGTATTGATACCATCACCCAAGATAATTAATTTGTGCTTGACAATTAGATCTTTTTAGCATGTAACCAGGATTTCCGAGCAAAGCCCTTCATGTTCTTGAATTGAACAGCAGAAATATTACTACCTTGGATATACTTTGCTCTAAAATAATCTTCCCACAGTGACTCAGCATGGATGGCTCTCCATAACATCTTGACCCTCAAGGCTATCTCCATCTACCAAAGGGATATCACACCCAGTCCACCCTGAGATATAGGCTTGCAGATTGTGGTCCAGGATTTCCAATGCCTCTTATTCCCAAAAGGGGAGGACCCCCAGAAAAAGTTTGCAAAGCTTCTTTCCAGCACATTGTGTGTGCCCACATGAAAAGAGGAAGAGGCCAGGTAGTAAATGGGGATGGTAGTCAGCACATGTTTGATCAAGCACAATTTAGCTCCTTGGGAAAGAAACTTGGCCGACCAACCTTGAAGTCTTTTCTGGATGGAGAATAAAATACCAGCAAAGTACAATTTTTTCTTCCTGCCAATAATCAGAGGGTAGCCCAAATACTTATGGGGGAAAGTATGCTTAGAGAACCCTGTCAAGTCATGTAACTTCTTGGCAACTGAATCCTTCACATTTGGGTGTAGGAAATAGCCACTTTTACCAATACTCATTAGTTGACCAGACGCCTATTCATAGGTTTTAAGAAGATGCAGTAAATTCCTGATAGAGGTAGCTGAAGCTTTGGTGAAGATAAGGGTGTCATCTGCAAACAGCAAATGTGAGATGGTGGGGCAACTTCTAGGACCCTTAAACCATTCCACTGCCCTTTTAGTGAAAGCATCATGTAGGCATCTGCTAAGGGCTTCTTCTGCAATGATAAAAAGGGCAGGGGCAATTGGATCCCCATGCCGAAGTCCTCTAGAAGATTTAAAAAACCCTACAGAGTCACCATTCAGTAATACCGAAAACCAACAATTGCTGATCATGTTATTAATAAGTGAGATAAACTCCAAATTGAAACCAAATTTCCTAAGCACTGCATACAGGATGTCCCATTCAACTCGGTCATATGCCTTGGCCATATCAAGTTTGAATATCACATTACTTCCTCTTGTTTTTCTTCCAAGTTCTTGCACTAGTTCTTGAGCCAAGGCTATATTCTCCACTATATTTCTCCCCTTCACAAAGGCTGACTGTTGGCTAGAAATAATTTTTGGAAGGATGCCTGCTAACCTATTGTTTAGAATAGTTGGAATAATCTTATAGAAGAAATTGCACAGGCTTATAGGTCTAAAATCAGAAATATCAGTGGCATTGCTTTTTTTAGGAATGAGAGCAATAAGAGCTAAAGTAAAACTTCTAGGAAGAGGACATTTGGTAGTAAAGACATACTGAATAGCAGCCACAATATCTCTGGCAATGATGGACCAAGCACACTGATAGAAGGCTCCTGAAAAACCATCTGGCCCAGGTGCACTGTCAGAGGACATATGGAAGACAACTTCTTTTATTTCTGTTTCAGATGGGGTACCACACAGTAATCCATTATCCGACACTGTAATCAGTGAAGGAATGCAGTCAAGGATATTAGCATCAATGAGATGATCCTGAGATGTAGAAGCCTATTTAAAGTGATCAGCAGCAATGGTTTTCATTTGATCATGATCCGAGGTCATGATGCCATTAGAATTCTTCAACTGTGAAATGATGTGCTTCCTTCTATTAGCCATGGTGGTCATATGAAAAAATTTGGTGTTCTTGTCACCTTCACTAAGCCACTTAATTCTCGACTTCTATCTCCAGAAAACTTCTTGTTGTAGCAGACAGTTGGATTGAAGAGTCTTTGCTTTATTGAGAGCTGCCAGGTTTATTGGAGATGGATCCAGGTCATAAGTGAACTCAGTCCTCAGCACCTGGTCTTCAGCAGCAACAAGGTTCATATGCACATTACCATATACATTTTTGTTCCAACCGACAAGCATGTTTCTAAGATATTTCAGTTTAAGATGTAAAGTGGTGAGTGGGGAGGTGGCCAATGGACTAGTGTTCCAACACAGCTCAACATCTTTTAAGAAATTCTCATGCAAAGTCCACATTTTCTGAAAGATAAATCTGCTCTTGAATTTTCTAAATGAAGGCATCTTGATGAGAAGAGGAGCATGATCAGATGCTTCTCTAGAAAGGTGCTCTATTGTGATAGGTAAAACTGTAAGCCAATCAGCATTAATGTCTGAATTAGGAAGGAAGACAAGCAAGCTTAAACCATTTTAGTTACGTCAAAGAGGGCTACCCAGGATACCATCAAGGTTTGGTTAAGATATTCGTCAGCCCTAAACTTCAAGAAATTGATATCTAGGGTCATACTTTTCCTGTCTCTGACACATTTAATGCCTATTAGGATATCTTGTTTTGTAGATGCCATGGATTCCAGGCAAAAATGCTCAGTTGCATACTCTAGACTGATGACATTGCTTCTCAACTAGCTGCAAAACGTTTATCAAAGTTTAGAAGGGGGTTTTGCTATGGTCCATAGTGATAGTTTTGCCATGAATGATAATGTCCATTCAGCATTGATCGACAGTCTGGCTTCCTCACCAAGCTAGTTTTGAAGTCATGAGTTGCATGCGGTATGCAATCATTCCCTCATTTTTCAGATTGATGAGTGGGTAGGCTTTAACATGGAGTTACGGGCTTTGTAAAGCTCAGTCGTTTCAATTCATATGTTTAAGAAAAATTGACAAAGGGGGACCATGTGATCCTAAAGGTGTCTCTTCCATGGGAGTCATGCGATTCGGGGGGAAGGGCAAGCTTGGTCCTAAATATATTGGGCCTTTCGAGATTTTGCAAAAGGGTAGCGAGGTGTCTTATTGCCTTTCATTTCCGCATGCCCTGTCGCATGTACATCCGGTCTTTCACGTCTCCATGCCCAAGAAATAGGTCCGAGGCGCCTCACATGTTATAGAATATGAGCCCCTAGAAGTTCGAGTAGATTTGTCCTATGTGAGGCAGCCCAACGAGATCATAGATTGGAAGGAACATGTATTGAGGAATAAAACCATCTGCCTGGTGAAAGTCTTATGGAGGAATTCTCATTCCAAGGAAGCAACATGGAAGCCGGAGGACAGGGTGCGCCATGAATACCCTCAACTATTAGGTGAGCAATTTTTCTCAAAAAAAATTTTCTCAAGTTAATTTCGAGGATGAAATTATTTTTAAGGGGGAGAGAATGTTATGACCACCAATTAGGCACTGGCCCAATCGAGTACAATTTGGGCCCATGAACTCAATGAGCTAGAAATCTGGATAGATTCTTGAAGGATCATTAGGAAATTAATAACTTACTATAGGAAGGTCAGAATTAGGTAAAACCAAAGCCCATGCAATGACCATTAGATAAGAAACAACTTTTATGAAGAGTGTAACTTCTGAAAAATAGGCCTAATAGAAAATAAGAAGGAGTTATGATAATGGGCCAAAACAGTTACAGAAAATGTAGTCACCCGTTAAAATAATGATATATTGGTCCACAGTCAACCAAATGGAAGGAAACTAAGCTCATTAGAAAGCTTGGGCCCTTAGCCCAAACTCTTCTGTTGACATGGAAACCCAATTCGTACTAGAACCCAAGGTTTTGAGTCCTTTTGTTGCTAGCTGTCACAGAGAGGTGTGACTGTTGGGTGAATTCGCACGTAATTAAGGGAAAAATCATAATTTCATCTTATTTGATGAAATGACCTGAAACCAAAGCCATAATTTTGAATGGGGTGTCAGCTACAACTTCTCTATTGGGAGCGAGGCCATATTCCGTTTGGACACTATCGTTATACCCGAATTACCTCGGGCTACCGAAAGGTCACGGCTGGAACGAGGGAGAATAAATATTAATATTACGAAAATCATAACTCGTGATAGGGATAATGAAAGTTGATGAAACTATGACCCAAATTTAGACCAAGAAGTTCTCTTGATTTCATCTGAAGATGTCCTAGCCTGAATCTCGACAGAAGAGCACGCCCACTCGCATTTATGACTAGGTAGACGAAGGGTCGCGACTGAAATAGGGGAAAATAAATGTTAATGTTTGGAAACTCATAACTCAGGCTAGGAATAACAAATTCGATGAAACCATGACCCAAAGTTAGTTCAAGAAGTCCTCTTGATTTCATATGAATATGTCCCAGCCTGAATCTCGACGTACGAGCACGTCCAATGGAGTTTATGACCGGAGGTCGAAAGGTCACACCTGCTCAAACCCGAAGAGGTGCTTAGCATTAACTCCTCTTCAAAACCTGCGACCTTGGAGCTTGTTGGAGTCTTGAGGGACATGGGTAAACCTTTGGGAGGCTGAAAACTATATAAGGAGGTGAGTTTCAAGGGCGGCAAGCCTTTAGCAAACCATTCCTACCAACCCTCCACCACCTTCTAGCTTTCTAAAGTAAGAGGAGAGTGAGGGACTCCGTCTCTTCGTGGACGGACCATCCGGTTCGTGGGTGGACGATCCGGCTATTGGAGGATGACGGGCGAAGCCTTGGGAGGATCTGGGGTGTGGATCTCATCCCCGGATCGAAAGGAAAAGCTTAGGTGGATCTGGGGTGTGGATATCATCCCCGGATCATCAGTTTATCATTTCAAAGGTAGGCACCTAACATCAAATATTAAGGGGTCAAGGATGCATTAAAATGATTTCAAAGTAGTTTCTATATGCCAAAGAGGGATTAAGGGCATGTGGGGTTAACTACCATATTTATTTTCTGGTTTTTCCATCAAGTTATGTGTTTTTGAGAAGTTTCTTAGAATTTTAGCTGAAAATATTTGGATGTGTCGACACTTCTCCTTGGATGTGTTGACATTTCCCTTGGACGTGCTGACACTTCCCATGAATGTGTCGACACTTCCCTTGAACATGCTGACACCTCCCATGGATCGGTCGACACTTCCCTTGGACATGCTGACACCTCCCATGGATAGGTCAACACTTCCCCTTGGACGTGTTGACACTTCCCAGGGACAGGTCGACACTTCCTTTGGACAGGTTGACACGTCCCCTTTAGAAACTGCGGGACATGTTGACACTTCTGATGGACAGGTCGACACTTCCTTTGGACAGGATGGCACTTCCCCTTTAGAAACTGATGTACGTGTTGACACTTCTCATGGACAGGTCGACACTTCCTTTGAACAGGTCAACACTTCCCCTTTAGAAACTGCTGGATGTGTTGACACTTCCCATGGACAGGTCGACACTTACTTTGGACAAGTTGACACTTCCCCTTTAGAAACTGCTGGACGTGTTGACACTTCTCATGGACAGGTCAACACTTCCTTTGGACAGGTCGACACCCTGGGACTCTGTTCCCAATTTCCAGAAACGTTAGAAAAGAGGGTTTTGAGAGGCCAAATTAATTCAGAAAAATCTAAAAAATTAGAAAATGGTAGAGGGCTAAGTGAGTAACCCACTGTAAAAATTGCATGCTCACAGAAAATTTGTCCTTGTAGTTATGGTTCATTTTCTTTACATGTGTAGGGTTGACAAGTTGACACTTCTCTGTGGAAAGGTCGACACCCTGGGGCTTTATCCCCAATTTCCAGAAACATGGGAAAAGAGAGTTTTGAGAGGTCATATTAGTTCAGAAAAATCTGAAAAATTAGAAAATGGTAGAAGGCTAAGTTAGTAACCCACTGTAAAAATTTCATGCTCACAGAAATTCTGCACTTGTGGTTATGATTAATTTTCTACGCGTGTGTAACCTAGAAATAAACCTGTCTTCTTTTTCGGTGACCTGATCATGCACTGAGTATGTTTGGCCCACTTAAATCATTGGAAGCATGCTTGTTATGATAAAGTATCATACTAATATGTGTAAAATGAGTTTGGATGTGAATGTGTAAAATGAGTTTGGATGTTATGAATGGAAACAACAGCATTCTGTGAGAAAGGACTTCGGTTCCTTGTGGGACGGCCTGGTCAAAATTCCTATGATTCTGTCTTCGGTCCCATTGCGGGGCGGCCCTTGTGATGTTGGCGATGCGTATCACCACGGGGCCACAAGAATCTAGGTGGTTTAAAATCTTATTGATTCGGTCTTTGGTCCCATTGTGGGGCGGCCTTTGTGATGTGGCATTACGTAACGCCACGAGGCCACCAAGATTCTAGGTGGTTTAAAATCCTATTGATTTGGTCTTCGGTCCCATCGTGGGGCAGCCTTTGTGATGTGGTGTTACGTAACGCCACGAGGCCACCAAGAATCTAGGTGGGAGTTTGCTCTTGGGTCTGCGCAGTACTCTTTCGTTCGTTCATTCATTTGTGTGTGTGGGCCTCCTATGTTTGTGGCAGTTGTTTGTTTCCATGATTAATGAAAATGTGATAATGTGACAACGTGAAAATGCGATAATGTGAAACTGCTCATTCACCGTGGTTTTAGCGCATGCATTGGTATCTTATATGTTAGTTCAAGAATATGTAATTTTCTCATATGAGTTATTTTAAGTAAATGATAATGAATGGATTATGCTATTATTAGCATCTGAATTATGTATATAATCTGGTTATATAGATGCGAGTTAACCTTGATTTCTTTAGGCTGCCTACTGAGCGTCACACTCACTCCTTTGTGACACACATTTTCAGGAAACATAGAGAAAGAGGTTAAGGAGGAGGCTGCAGCTGAGGAGTAGTGCTAGTGCGTAGTTTGTCTGTGTATGCTATGGATGAATGTCTCTCTTATATGTCTGATTTTGGGGTGGTGAGCCTATGTGGACTCAAGTTTATTTGGAACAATGGACATGTACTCTCTCATGAAAATTATGAATGGTTGAAATGCTAATTTACATTTCGTGTAATTGTGGTCTCTCTCTCTCTCTCATGCGAATATATGCATGTTTATATATTTGTGCTTCCGCGATACGTATGAAGTAAAGTCTCGAGGTCCGATGGGAAAGAAAAAAAATGTCATAAATTTGAGAATCGGATCTCGGGGCATTATAGAGTGGTATCAGAGCACGAGAGACAAACCTTGGTTACAACCATTCCGATTGTCCAGGTAGTAGAAGAAGAGATAGGCTAGAGTGAAAAGGGTGAGTATATTAGGACCCATTTAAAACTGACCCCAAGCCACATTCTTCAGGGAAATGGTAGTTAGTACACCAAGCTTGTGATCCTTCCTCTAGAAGTCAACATCAATGGGGGGATATTGCAAGGGGAAACATACCTCCTAGATATGAACGACTTTGACCTCATTCTAGGAAAGGTTTGGATAGGCAAGCACCAGTCTTATTTGTGCGGAAGAAAGATGGGGCTATGCGGCTGTGCATCGATTACCACAAGCTTAATTAGGCCACCATTAAAAACAAGTATCCTCTACCGAGGATTTAAGAATTATTTGACCAACTGTCATCTGCTAAGGTCTTCTCCAAGATCGATCTAAGGACTTCCATGTGGGGATTAATTGACAGGCTGATCATGTTCCAAGGAAGGAACTATGTACCAGATGACATGAAATTTAAAAGGGAGAGATGACTAAAGCTAACTCGTATGGGATCAGTGGGAGAGTGAAATCTGATGGAAATCAAAAGATGTCGGATGCTATTTTCAGCATCATAGATTCTTGAGCGTAGATGAAAGAGGTTGTCATCTACTCATGGTTATCTCGACTTCTGGTCAGTTAGGCCTTCTGAATTGATAAAAGATATACAATCTTCTGTTCCATCCACTACTAAGCACTTCCCCTTTTCAAGGTACGGAGCAAGGAATTGGAATAACTAATTATGCAGAGCGATGAGCCATTTTAGTTTACAAGTCACATAACCAGCGAAATCTCATAATTGAATTGATAAAAACACTAAAAGCATACACTGTAGCATATGTTGTAGGTTACAACTATTTTAAGTGAGATGATATTCGATGAGCCCCTAAAGCACAGCTTGCGCATTACACGTGTAAGCTTCTTCTCCAGAATAGAAGGTCAATTGATCATTAATGTCTAAATTAGGAAGCAAGTCAAGCAAGCTTAAACCATTTTAGTTGCGGCAAAGAGGGCTGCCCAGGATACCATCAAGGTCTGGTTAAGATATTCATCAGCCCTAAACTTCAAGAATTTGATATCTAGGGTCATACTTTTCCTATCTCTGACACATTTAATACCTATTAGGATATCTCGTTATGTTGATGCCATGGATTCCAGGCAAAAATGCTCAGTTGCATACTCTAGACTGATGACATTGCTCCTCGACTAGCTGCAAAATGCTTATCAAAGTTCAGAAGGGGGTTCTGCTATGGTCCATAGCGATAGTTTTGCCATGAATGATAATGTCCATTCAGCATTGATCGACAGTCTGGCTTCCTCACCAAGCTAGTTTTGAAGTCCTGAGTTGCATGCGGTATGAAATCGTTCCCTCATTTTTCAGATTGATGAGTGGGTGGGCTTTAACATGGAGTTACGGGCTTTGTAAAGCCCAGTCGTTTCAGTTCATATGTTTATGAGAATTTGAGGAAGGGGGACCATGTGATCCTAAAGGTGTCTCTTCCATGGAAGTCATGCGATTCGGGGGGAAGGGCAAGCTTGGTCCTAAATATATTGGGCCTTTCGAGATTTTGTAAAAGGGTAGCGAGGTGTCTTATTGACTTTCACTTCGGCATTCTCTATCGCATGTATATCCGGTCTTTCACGTCTCCATGCCCAAAAAATAGGTCCGAGGCACCTCACATGTTATAGAATATGAACCCCTAAGTTCGAGCAGATTTGTCCTATGTGGAGCAGCCTAACGAGATCATAGATTGGAAGGAACAGGTATTGAGGAATAAAACCATCCGGCTGGTGAAAGTCTTATGGAGGAATTCTCATTCCAAGGAAGCAACATGGGAGCCAGAGGACAGGGTGCGCCAGGAATACCCTCAACTATTCGGTGAGCAATTTTTCTCAAAAAGAAATTTCTCAAGTTAATTTTGAGGATGAAATTATTTTTAAGGGGGAGAGAATGTTATGACCACCAATTGGGCACTGGCCCAATTAAGTATAATTCGGGCCCATGAACTCAATGAGCTAGAAATCTGGATAGATTATGGAAGGATCCTTAGGAAATTAGTAACTTACTATAGGGAGGTTAGAATTATGTGAAACTAAAGCCCATGTAATGACCATTAGGTAAGGAACAACTTTGATGATGAGTGTAACTTCTGAAAAAGAGGCCTAATAGGAAATAAGAAGGAGTTATGATAATGGGATGAAACAGTTACAGAAAATGTAGTCATCCGTTAAAATAACGATATATTGGTCCACAATCAACCAAATGAAATGAAACTAATCTCATTACAAATCTTGGGCCCTTATCCCAAACTCTTTTGCTGACATGGAAACCCAATTCGCACTAGAACCCAAGGTTTTGAGTCCTTTTGCTTCCAGCTGTCACAGAGAGGTGTGACTGTTGGGTGAATTCGCACGTAATTAATGAAGAAATCATAACTTCATCTTTAGTTGATGAAATGACCTGAAACCAAAGCCATAATTTTGAATGGGGTGTTAGCTACAACTTTTTTGTTGGGGGCAAGGCCAAATTCCGTCTGGACACTACAGTTATACCCGAATTACCATGGGCTACCGAAAGGTCACAGCTGGAACAAAAGAGAATAAATATTAATATTGAGAAAATCATAACTCGTGATAGGGCTAATGAAAGTTGATGAAAATGTGACCCAAATTTAGATCGAGAAGTCCTCTTGATTTCATCAGAAGATGTCTCTGCCTGAATCTCGATGGAAGAGCACGCCCACTCGCATTTATGACTAGGTAGGGGTAAATAAATATTAATGTTTGAAAAATCGTAACTCAGGCTAGGAATAACGAAATTCTATGAAACCATGACCCAAAGTTAGGTCACGAAGTATTCTTGATTTCATATGAAGAAGTCCCAGCCTTAATCTCGACGTACGAGTGCGTCCAATAGAGTTTATGACCGGAGGTCGAAAGGTCACACCTGTTCAAACCCGAAGAGGTGCTTAGCATTAACTCCTCTTCAAAACCTGCGACCTTGGAGCTTGTTGGAGCCTTGAAGGATGTGGGTAAACCTTTGGGAGGCTGAAAACTATATAAGGAGGTGAGTTTCAAGTGTCGCAAGCCTTTAGCAAATCATTCCTATCAACCCTCCACCACCTTCTAGCTTTCTTAAGTACGTAAGAGGAGAGTGAGGGAGTCCGTCTCTTCGTAGGCGGACCATCCGGTTTGTGGGTGGATGATCTGGCTATTGGAGGATGATAGGCGAAGCCTTGGGAGGATCTGGGGTGTGGATCTCATCCCTGGATCAAAAGGAAAAGATTAGGTGGATCTGGGGAGTGGATATCATCCTCGGATCCTCGGTTTATCATTCCGAAGGCAGGCACCTAACCTCAAATCTTAAGGGTTCAATGACGCATTAAAATGATTTCAAAGTAGTTTCGATATGCCAAAGAGGGATTAAGGGCATGTGGGGTTAACTACCATGTTTATTTTTTGGTTTTTCCATCAAGTTATGTATTTTTGAAAAGTTTCTTAGAATTTTCGCTAAAAATATTTGCATGTGTCGACACTTCTTCTTGGATGTGTTGACATTTCCCTTGGACGTGTTGACACTTCCCATGAATGTGTCGACACTTCCCTTGGATGTGTTGAGACCTCCCATGGATGGGTCGACACTTCCCCTTGGACGTGTTGACACTTTCCATGGACAGGTCGACACTTCCTTTGGACAGGTCGACACTTCCCCTTTAGAAACTGCTGGACGTGTTGACACTTCTGATGGACAGGTCGACACTTCCTTTGGATAGGTCGACACTTCCCCTTTAGAAACAGCTGGACATGTTGACACTTCTCATGGACAGGTCGACACTTCCATTGGATAGGTCGACACTTCCCCTTTAGAAACTGTTGGATGTGTTGACACTTCCCATGGACAGGTCGACACTTCCTTTGGACAGGTCGACACTTCCCCTTTAGAAACAGCTGGACATGTTGACACTTCTCATAGAGAGGTCGACACCCTGGGACTCTGTTCCCAATTTCCAGAAATGTGAGAAAAGAGGGTTTTGAGAGGCCAAATTAATTCAGAAAATTTGAAAAATTAGAAAATGGTAGAGGGCTAAGTGAGTAACCCACTGTAAAAATTTCATGCTCAGAGAAAATATGTACTTGTAGTTATGGTTCATTTTTTATGCATGTGTAGGGTTGATAGGTTGACACTTCCCTGTTGAAAGGTCGACACCCTGGGGCTTTGTCCCCAATTTCCAGAAACATGGGAAAAGAGAGTTTTGAGAGGTCATATTAGTTCAGAAAAATCTAAAAAATTAGAAAATGGTAGAAGGCTAAGTTAGTAACCCACTGTAAAAATTTCGTGCTCACAAAAATTCTGCACTCATGGTTATGATTTGTTTTCTGCGCATGTGTATCCTAGAAATAAACCTGTCTTCTTTTTCAGGGACCTGATCATGCACTGAGTATGTTTAGCCCACTTAAATCATTGGAAGCATGCTTGTTATGATAAAGTATCATACTAATATATGTAAATTAAGTTTGGATGTGAATGTGAAAATAATGTGAATGTTATGAATGGAAATAACAGTATTCTGTGAGAAAGGACTTCGGTCCCTTGTGGGATGGCTTGGTCAAAATTCCTATGATTCTGTCTTCGGTCCCATTGTGGGGCGGCTCTTTTGATGTTGGCGATGCGTATCACCATGGGGCCACAAGAATCTAGGTGGTTTAAAATCTTATTGATTCAGTCTTTGGTCCCATCGTGGGGCGGCCTTTGTGATGTGTTGTTACGTAACGCCACGAGGCCACCAAGAATCTAGGTTGTTTAAAATCCTATTGATTCGGTCTTCGGTCCCATCGTGGGGCGGCCTTTGTGATGTGGTGTTACGTAACGCCACGAGGCCACCAAGAATCTAGGTGGGAGTTCGCTCTTGGGTCTGCGCAGTACTCTTTCGTTCGTTCATTCGTTTGTGTGTTTGAGCCTCCTATGTTTGTGGTAGTTGTTTGTTTCCATGATTAACGAAAATGTGATAATGTGATAATGTGACAATGTGAAAATGCGATAATATGAAACTGCTCATTCACCGTGGTTTTCGCGCATGCATGGATATCTTATATGTTAGTTCAAGAATATGTAATTTTCTCATATGAGTTATTTTAAGTAAATGATAATGAATGGATTATGCTATTATTAGCATATGAATTATGTATATAATCTGGTTATATAGATGCGAGTTAACCCCAATTTGTTTAGGCTGCCTACTGAGCATCACACTCACTCCTTTCTGACACACATTTTCAGGAAACATAGAGAAAGAGGTTAAGGAGGAGGCTACAGCTGAGGAGTAGTGCTAGTGCGTAGTTTGTCTGGGTATGCTATGGATGAATGTCTCTCTTATATGTATGATTTTGGGGTGGTGAGCCTATGTGGACTCAAGTTTATTTAGAACAATGGACATGTACTGTCTCATGAAAATTATGAATGGTTGAAATGCTAATTTACATTTCGTGTAATTATGGTCTCTCTCTCTCATGCGAATATATACATGTTTATATATTTTTGCTTCTGCGATACATACGAAGTAATGTCTCGAGGTCCGATGGGAAAGAAAAAAATTTGCCATAAATTTGAGAATCGGATCTCGGGGCGTTACATAACGGCTTATCCAACGATTAACCGTATGCTCCTAAAGCATCATCATTTTTGTTAAAGGGGAACATTAGATCCCAGAACACACGGATAATCAGTCGGTCCTCGAGAGGCTATAATAATGTAGAGATACCATATAGTAATGCAACAATGAGTAGGGATAGAGAGCCAATAAGAGTTTAAATAACCCATTGTCAGTTGGTTTTTGTTCTTGACAATTGGGGGAGAATAATGTGCTTTTTAGCACAACACTTGCATATAGTTCCTTTATACTCCTTGTGCATAGCTCGATCACACACTCTGCTTATAGTTCAAAAATTACACATTTGGACATAATTCCCACATCTTGCAAAATGCACATAGAGTCTCGTTCTCTTGCTTGGTTCTTGGTTTATACACCTTCCCTTCATGGGAGGTGAATTTCTGGTTTTGTGCACCATCTTTTCTATCTCATTCGGTTTAACCATTAATCATTCGGTTTAACCCTTTTTGATAATGTCAAAGGGGGAGAGAGTTTTGGTGGTCACAATATATTGTCATCATCAAAAAGGGGGAGATTGTTGGGTTCGTGGCACTCCCTCTTTGTCTTTGATAATGGTTTTGATGATTACAATATATTGTGCGATTTACGTATGCTTTAGAGTGACATATGTGTGCTTAAGTGTTGTGGCAAATAAGCTAATTTGCTACTGTCTTACCTTGCAGGTTGCTCCACTAGGTTGAGGAGCAATGACTCCTCATGAAGACATTTTTAATGGTGTCTCATGTATTCTGTTCATGGCTTAGGAGCATTATCTGAATACTGTGTTTTTCAATGGTTGTCAAATGGTTTGCTAGATGGCCACTTCATTTTCAGATTTGCTGAAGGATCCTCATTGCATTTCATGAGTGTCGACACCCATCATAAGTGTCGACACCTCCCTTGTTGCAGCTCTTGTTTAAAAACATCTTAAGCATGCTAACTGTGAGGATTTATTGTTGCTTGAGAGAGCATATTCATTAAATTATTATTTCTGCTGCCACTATCTCATCAATGATGACTATGTAATCATGTTGATCATATGGCTTCAATGTTTTCAAAAGCTCAATTCATTCCTTTAGTTCATGTTGCTATGGTGGATCTTTGAATTGGTTCATTGAATCCTAACTGCTTTTGCTTGAACATGATGAAATCTGAATATAAGTGTAATACAAAATAATCATCCGAGTATTCAACTCTTGGAATGCTTGTTTCACTGAATTTCAGCTTGCTTATTGATGAAATGTGATTTGAGGAAAATCTGGGTTTCAAAAGGTTTCAAAGGTCCCTTTTAGACCTCAGCTATTTTCTCTTACAACTGGTGATTTGGATTGTCAATCCTTGGATGTGTGAATGCCCATTTCCATTGCAGAACCATAGTTTAATTGGTTACATGAATGGGTATAAATGAATTGAATTTGAATTCAATTGGACTGAACCTTAAATGTGGACTGATCCTATTTTTTCCTGGACTTAACATGGAGCTCATGTGTGACTTGATTGAATTCAGTTGGAATTGGTTTTTCCATATATGCAACAATTTCTGATACTTGAGCTTATGAAGTATTTGGATTAGAAATGTGTGAATTATCTGTTCATATAGTTCAAGATACTAACTTGCAGTTTTGAAGAGGCGCCCTTGTGTGCTCAATTGCTTTGAAGTTAGTTTCTTCATAAAGACTGACATGAGTAATTTGTCTCTATAAGTGCAGGCTCATTTAAGCTCTCACATCTTGGAAGTTATGGTAAGAACTCAACTTGGCTGAATCTTCATGAGGCTTAAATGAATGTGATGCATTCGCATGATTTATGGGTTTAACTCATAGTTTTTTTAAAAGTTCATGTAGCATCATGCTTATTTTGGTTCCTAAATTACCTTTCAAAATCATGTTTTATTTGATGTTTTTAAGACCCCCCATGCATGTCATTCTATTGTATTTAAATGGGGTTGAATGATGTTTAATGGGTGTTAATGTTTTTGGGCTTCATTCATCACATAACTTGATTTTCTCTGCTGTCAGAGAAAGTGTCGACTCTATGAGTCGACACTTTCTAGCCAGCTTGCCGGCTGGACACTGCTGGCTAGAAGTGTCGACTCCTGGAGTCGACACTTACAAGCCAGAGGTCTATTTTCAATAAAAATAGAACCTCCGGTGAAAAGTGTCGACCCTATTAGTCGACACTTTCACCTTGGTCCTGTTTTTATATAACGGGACAGAACGAAATGAGAAAGGTGTCGACTCCAAGAGTCGACACTTTCTCTGGTTCGTCCGGATCGTGATTTCTGGATTATTTTCAAAATCCCCATTTTTAGATCCGATTGCCATGATGTTTTACCCCATTACCCCTAGGGTTTCTACCCTCATTTGGATGTGGGCTTGAGAGGTTTTCCCATGGGCTTTTACATCTTTTGGCATTCTTATCTCTTGAATATATATAGCCACATTCTCCCACGATGGGAGGCATTCCTGCGCTAATATCTTCTATCCTTTTGCAGGAGGAGGAGCTATAGGGCGACGACACCTTGAGGAGGAAGAAGAAGACCAAGGGAACGTCATCTTCGTGCCATTCTTGCCGATTTGAGTTGCAACTGTTTGCAATATTACTGGATCTTCTACCCACGGCGTCCCGAATAAGATTGGTCAACTTCCACTCCAAGGAATGATCTCCAGTGCAATCCTACCTCCTCTATGAATGAGCTTCAACGCAGATTTGAGGGGGATCCTTCTTCTCTCATCTCTATTCGTCTATTTGAGCATAGATAGTTGTTTGGGGGTTTATTGTATATCTTCTCTTTTCATTAAACTGAGAATACGATGTGTGTGGGCGAAGTTATGTCTCCGTGTGTGTGGTTTTATTATGGGGAAAGGCTCCCCGTGTTTGGTTGTGTGTAGACGGAGCTACGTCTCCGTGTGGTCTTGTGTCCGGGGTACGTTCCCCGACCGTGCGTGTGTGTGTGCTGCAGTGGCAGCGTTTTGAGGTAAGGCCTCGTGCTGTCATGCGTGTATTGTTGCGGAAGCAGCGTGTGTAGTGTTGGGGTTCGTACCCGTGTTGCTACGTAAGTAGCGTGTAGTGAAGCCTCACCGGGTTCCAGTGAGGGGTGGACGTATGATGCGGGACGGGACCACGGACACGACAAGCTCGCGGTTGTCCCTTAACGAGGGAAGCGTCAGATGTGCGCGGTTGAGAAACCGGCAATGAGCTAGGGTGATCGGCTCTCTCCTGTGCCCGGATCGGGTCACGGGACGGTCTCGCACTCTCTCGCAGCAGCGGTAATGAATAGATAAAGTGAGCTAGATATCCCTACACATGCTCTCTAGCAGCGGCATAAACAAATATATATGAAGTAAGCAAAATGCCAAGTAAGGGAGCGAATGCGATACCTCCACGCGCTCGGCGTGGGGAAGGCGGACCCGGCCGAAACTCGTACTCCCGGGATAAATATTACACAATGATGACAGCAATGAAATATCGCCCACTCCACGCAGGGAGGTAAAGGGCTACACAACTGGGCCCGGGAGGACCGAATTCGGGTTGACGGGCGGCTTCTCGCGTTGATTCGGCAACACCCGAACTAGTGATGGTGGGGCCCACGTGCTGTCCGGAGGGACCGTGTAGGACCCGGTGGCACTGCTGTGGTGGTGGATGCCTGGATGAGCGCTCCCTGGAGTGGAGGGGCGCTGGTTCACCGGCCGGAGGCCGGGCGGCTCCGATTGGCACCGGTCGGAACAACCCGCCACGGATCTGTAACTTCTGGTTTTCAGCGCGCGTCTCGGCGAGAACGGACGCTGCGATCAACCCCGAGGTCGGATCGACACGAAACGGACGCCGTTGGAAAGCTAACTTCAAATACTTCAATCTAGGCATGAAGATCTGTCCTAGATCTGCACGGATCTGGGCTTTAAGGAATTTACAACTTCCTATTGTACAGTAGCCGAACACTCAGATCTGCAGGGCTATTATCTGAGAACTGCCTTTGACCGATATGTGAACGTCCGAATCTGAAGTGGTAGTCTTCAGCAAAGTTGTAGGACATCAAGCTAGGAAAATGGAAAAACTAGTTTGGACAAGTTTGGATGTGGCTGCGAATTGATAGTGTTTTTTCACTAACAGTGGGTCGGATCTGGAAATGGGCTGAAATCACTGTAGCTTAGATAGAACATGAATTTTGAAAAATGGATAGAAGGCGGATAAAAAATCAAGAAAAATGGTGGATGTAGGGGACGATGGACAGAACTCTCAGTAAAATTAGGATTCCCAACAAAAATCAAAAAGAGGGTTGGAGGTGAGAAACACAGGGCTGCTGTCACTGTAGATAGAGATAAAATAGATCTGGGAATGGAAGATGCACGAAAATGGAAAAATACTAAACGAGGGATTTTGGACCTGAATGTTTTTGTGGATATGGGAATACAAGATAAGAACAACCTCTGAAAATTTCAGATCAAGAGGATGTCGGAGTTGATAGAAGGAATTCCAAGAAGAAGCTTCTGTCCAGGATGGACAGAACACCGAAGTCGACTTCGCGGCGGCTCGAAGGCGGCATGAACGGTGGCGGCGGCACCAGAGATGAACTCAGAGATTGAGGGGGAGGAGAGAATGTCCTTCTCATGGTGAAGGGGTCCTTGGGGTGGCTCCGGGAACAACCAATCTACCCCGATAGACCGATCTAGGCTAGTACTAAACCGATCTAGGCTTGTACTAAACCTTTGCACTTGTCCCATCATGGCTTGGAACATTGCGCCCACATCATCGGGACTATAAGCTCGGGATGCGGCCATGGTTGCAAAGATGGGGTTGGGCCGCCTAGTAATGGAGATGCAAGACCATTTTTTTTTAAGTTTAAAAGTAAAATGTGATGCTAACTAATGTACCTAGACATAACCAAAACTCGGTACGTGGCGGAGACAACCGATCCGAAGATCACTCACGCAAGTGTGCGGCCTTTCCGATAGGCGTAGCCTAACGTTCGGACAACACCTTTTAATATACCGACCAATGGTATGCAAATGCAACTCTTAAGACCAACTTAGACACTTAGACTTAAATGACACTCTTTTTTTTTGACACCCTAGACTCAACTTGCTCTGATACCAAATTGATGCGGGACGGGACCATGGACACGACAAGCTCGCGGTTGTCCCTTAACGAGGGAAGCGTCGGACGTGCACGGTTGAGAAACCGGCAATGAGCTAGGGTGATCGGCTCTCTCGTGTGCCCGGATCGGGTCACGGGACGGTCTCGCACTCTCTCGCAGCAGCGGTAATGAATAGATAAAGCAAGCTAGATTTCCCTACACATGCTCTCTAGCAGCGGCTTAAACAAATATATATGAAGTAAGCAAAATGCCAAGTAAGGGAGTGAATGCGATACCTCCACGCGCTCGGCGTGGGGAAGGCGGACCCGGCCGAAACTCGTACTCTCGGGATAAATATTACACAATGATGACAGCAATGAAATATCGCCCACTCCACACAGGGAGGTAAAGGGCTACACAACTGGGCCCGGGAGGACCGAATTCGGGTTGACGGGCGGCTTCTTGCGTTGATTCTGCAACACCCGAACTAGTGACGGTGGGGCCCACGTGCTGTCCGGAGGGGCCGTGTGGGACCCGGTGGCACCGATGTGGTGGTGGATGCCTGGATGAGCGCTCCCTGGAGTGGAGACGCGCTGGTTCATCGGCCGGAGGCCGGGCGGCTCCGATCGGCACCGGTCGAAACAACCGGCCACGGATATGCAAATTCTGGTTTTGAGCGCGCGTCCTGGCGAGAACGGACGCTGCGATCAGCCCCGATGTTGGATCGACACGAAACTGGCACCGTTGGAAAGATAACTTCAAATACTTCAATCGAGGCTTGAAGATCTGGCCTGGATCTGCACGGATCTAGACTTTAATGAATTTACAACTTCCTGTTGTACAGTAGCCGAACACTCAGATCTTCAGGGCTATTCTCTGAGAACTGCCTTTGACTGATATGTGAACGTCCGAATCTGAAGTGGTGGTCTTCAGCAAAGTTGTAGGACATCAAGCTAGGAAAACGGAAAAACTAGTTTGGACAAGTTTGGATGTGGCTACGAATTGATAGTGTTTTTGTACTAATAGTGGGGCTGATCTGGAAATGGGCTGAAAGCACTGTAGCTGAGATAGAACACGAATTTTGAAAAATGGATAGAAGGCGGATAAAAAATCAAGAAAAATGGTGGATGTAGGGGATGATGGACAGCACTCTCAGTAAAATTGGGATCCCCAAAAAAAATCAAAAAGAGGGCCTTAGGTGAGAAACACATGGCTGTTGTCACTGTAGACAGAGATAAAATAGATTTGGGAATGAAAGATGCACGAAAATGGAAAAATATTAAACGAGGGATTTTGGACCTGAATTTTTTGTGGATATGGGAATACAAGATAGGAAAAACCTCTGAAAAGTTCAGATCAAGAGGATGTCGGAGTTGATAGAAGGAATTCCGAGAAGAAGCTTATGTCCAGGATGGACAGAACACTGAAGTCGACTTCACGGCGGCTCGAAGGCGGCACAAACGGCGGCGGCGGCACCGGAGATGAACTCAGAGATTGAGGGGGAGGAGATAGAAGGGTTCCACTCTAGAATTGGGGGTTGGGGATGAAGAAAACCAGGGGGAGAGAGAGGGGAGGTCGAAATTCCCACAAGGGGGGCTCTTGCACAATGCTTTTTTCACTTTCATTAATTCAATCAATTGGAAAATACAAGCTATATATAATGAATGTAAAAAGACACTAAATGCCCATAGATCTAAGGTTTGGAAGGGCATATTAGGGAGTTCCTAAATATTTCTCCCATGTGGTCAAAACTTTAACCATTAATCTAATCAAACTTGGACCATTTCCATTCAAACTTACCTAATTTTCACCAACCAAGCCTAATAAGGCCAAAGAATGGGGCGCCCCCCTTCATAGGCTTCTCATGGGCCTAGGCTGGTCCAAGGCCAACCACTCAAGTCCAATAACCCATGTCTAGACTTGGGCCTTCCAAGTCTTGGTGGTCCATGAGAGGAGAAAGCCCACTTGGGCCTTAAGTGGCTATTAAGGTCCAATATGAACTAGGCTTCTAATGGACTCTACTAATGACAACCTAGCCATGGACTTTACATTACAAGTGGCCCATTGGCTTGTTATAAGCCTTACAAGGATCCCAATTGAAAGAAATGAAACAAATACACAAGTACAATCCCATACAAGTCATAACACACAAATACGTTCCACCCGTATAGCTTTTGATGCCCCCATCAATTCTCCCCGGGTGGGAGGAACTCGACCCCGTCGAGTAGGGGTATGGATGCTCGAGTACTCCGGCGGATCCGTCACCGTGCCAAGTAACGCGGGTATGCTCCACTCCAAGTGACCGTCATCTGCTCATTCCATATATACTCGATATGCACAAGCTGCTATGGGCCAGAGGTGGACACTCCGAATGGGGCACTCTCAAAAAGGGAGGTGACGGCTCGAAGACTCACTAGGAATCACCGCTGAGTCCCCGTAGGTGACTGATCCGGGTATAGATGTAGAACCGACCCCATACTCATCGAGTGAGTCCAATCGCCTCTTACTCATAAGAGAACGACAACGAGCTTGCACAAGACACATGCAGACCCTCAAACTACACACAAAACAAATCACACAAACAAACCACACAAAGAAGAGATAATACCGACTCATATATGACCCTAGACATACCAAATGTTAGTCCGACCCGTAAATGGGTGACGGCGGATCAGGACACCCGAACGTGTGCCATGCATGCATGTTATGTAACCGGAGATGAGTGGCATGGAGAACACCTAAATGGCCAAGTATGACCCAGTCATGCATGGACGCCCCTTTGGATTTGGGAGACTTGAGAGGGCTAGGGAAGCCGGGTGTGGAAGGGCCGGATGTGGGTGTACAGGAGATGGGTTTAGGTGGGTCGGAGAAACCAAAATCTCCGTTACCCCCAAATGATGGTTCGGACCTTTGGCTATGTAGTGGTTGCTTGGCCCGAGTGGAAAAGGCATGATAGTGAACTCCGCGGAAGAAGGGTAGTGAGTATGAAAACTCGGGAGGTTCACTAGTGAAGGGGTCAAAAGGGTCGAAGAAGGTGTGACCCCATGAAGTGGGTTCCAACATGACATGGTCCCAAGTTTGGAATTCATAGTCACCGTCATACATTATGATCGATGGGACGACGAACATGTGTAGAAAATAGGATTCCTCCCTTGGGCAAAAGGGAACGAAGTCGGACTTGGCCGGCATCGGGAGGAATAGAAGAATCTCTGTGGTGACACACCCCATGGTGCACTCGGAAGTAATGGACCCGAAGGCCGGATGGGTGAAGCTAAGACTAGCGGGTTGGTCAAAGCCTCGGGCCAGAAGATGCGTCAACTCCCATTGTGAATCTAATCCCCTGATAAGATCGTCCAACGTATCAACATGGTGACGAGATCGAAATGTGGTATGGAATGAGTTGACCGGCACTATGGGTAGGATGGGATCCATGGATGGAAAGGGAGGTGGGACCAAACCATCCTTGAGCCAACTAAAAAGCGGCTCGGCGATGTATAGTGTACCCGTTAGAAATACGGGCGGCTTGGGCCTTGGTGGCTCCAAATGAGATGGTTCCGAATCAAGTTCGGAAATAGAGAGTGAAGACATTGGAGCTCTCATGGGTGAGGAAAGAATATCCTTCTCATGGTGAAGGGGTCCTTGGGGTGGCTCTGGGAACAACCAATCTACCCCGATAGACCGATCTAGGCTAGTACTAAACCGATCTAGGCTTGTACTAAACCTTTGCACTTGTCCCATCATGGCTTGGAACATTGCGCCCACTTCATCGGGACTATAAGCTCGGGATGCGGCCATGGTTGCAAAGATGGGGTTGGGCCCCCTAGGAATGGAGATACAAGACCATTTTTTTTTAAGTTTAAAAGTAAAATGTGATGCTAACTAAAGTACCTAGACATAACCAAAACTCGGTACGTGGTGGAGACAACCGATCCGAAGATCACTCGTGCAAGTGTGAGGCCTTCCCGATAGGCATAGCCTAACGTTCGGACAACACCTTTTAATATATCGACCAATGGTATGCAAATACAACTCTTAAGACCGACTTAGACACTTAGACTTAAATGACACTCTTTTTTTTGACACCCTAGACTCAACTTGCTCTGATACCAAATTGATGCGGGACGGGACCACGGACATGACAAGCTCGCGGTTGTCCCTTAACGAGGGAAGCGTCGGACGTGCGTGGTTGAGAAACCGGCAATGAGCTAGGGTGATCGGCTCTCTCGTGTGCCCGGATCGGGTCACGGGACGGTCTCGCACTCTCTCGCAGTAGCGGTAATGAATAGATAAAGCGAGCTAGATATCCCTACACATGCTCTCTAGCAGAGGCATAAACAAATATATATGAAGTAAGCAAAATGCCAAGTAAGGGAGTGAATGCGATACCTCCACGCGCTCGACGTGGGGAAGGCGGACCCAGTCGAAACTCGTACTCCCGGGATAAATATTACACAATGATGACAGCAATGAAATATCACCCACTCCACACAGGGAGGTAAAGGGCTACACAACTGGGCCCTGGAGGACCGAATTCGGGTTGACGGGCGGCTTCTCGCGTTGATTCGGCAACACCCGAACTAGTGACGGTGGGGCCCACGTGCTGTCCGGAGGGGCCGTGTGTGACCCGGTGGCACCGCTGTGGTGGTGGATGCCTGGATGAGTGCTCCCTGGAGTGGAGACGCGCTGGTTCGCCGGCCGGAGGCCGGGCGGCTCCGATCGGCACCGGTCGGAACAACCGGCCACGGATCTGCAACTTCTGGTTTTCAGCGCGCGTCCCGGCGAGAACGGACGCTACGATCAGCCCCGATGTTGGATCGACACGAAACTGGCACCGTTGGAAAGATAACTTCAAATACTTCAATCTAGGCTTGAAGATCTGGCCTGGATCTGCACGGATCTAGACTTTAATGAATTTACAACTTCCTGTTGTACAGTAGCCGAACACTCAGATCTTCAGGGCTATTATCTGAGAACTGCCTTTGACCGATATGTGAACGTCCAAATCTGAAGTGGTGGTCTCAGCAAAGTTGTAGGATATCAAGCTAGGAAAACGGAAAAACTAGTTTGGACAAGTTTGGATGTGGCTACGAATTGATAGTGTTTTTGCACTAACAGTGGGTCAGATCTGGAAATGGGCTGAAAGCACTGTAGCTGAGATAGAACACGAATTTTGAAAAATGGATAGAAGGCGGATAAAACATCAAGAAAAATGGTGGATGTAGGGGATGATGGACAGAACTCTCAGTAAAATTGGGAGCCCCAACAAAAATCAAAAAGAGGGTCGGAGGTGAGAAACACAGGGCTGCTGTCACTGTAGACAGAGACAAAACAGATCTGGAAATGAAAGATGCACGAAAATGGAAAAATACTAAACGAGGGATTTTGGACCTGAATGTTTTTTTGGATATGGGAATACAAGATAGGAAAAACCTCTGAAAATTTCAGATCAAGAGGATGTCGGAGTTGATAGAAGGAATTCCGAGAAGAAGCTTCTGTCTAGGATGGACAGAACACTGAAGTCGACTTCGCGGTGACTCGAAGGCGGCACGAACGGCGGCGGCGGCACCGGAGATGAACTCAGAGATTGAGGGGGAGGAGATAAAAGGGTTCCACTCTAGAATTGGGGGTTGGGGATCAAGAAAACCAGGGGAGAGAGAGGGGAGGTCGAAATTCCCACAAGGGGGGCTCTTGCACAATGCTTTTTTCACTTTCATTAATTCAATCAATTGGAAAATACAAGCTATATATAATAAATGTAAAAAGACACTAAATGCCCATAGATCTAAGGTTTGGAAGGGCATATTAGGGAGTTCCTAAATATTTCTCCCATGTGGTCAAAACTGTAACCATTAATCTAATCAAACTTGGACCATTTCCATTCAAACTTACCTAATTTTCACCAACCAAGCCTAATAAGGCCAAAGAATGGGGCGCCCCCCTTCATGGGCTTCTCATGGGCCTAGGCTGGTCCAAGGCCAACCACTCAAGTCCAATAACCCATGTCTAGACTTGGGCCTTCCAAGTCTTGGTGGTCCATGAGAGGAGAAAGCCCACTTGGGCCTTAAGTGGCTATTAAGGTCCAATATGAACTAGGCTTCTAATGGACTCTACTAATGGCAACCTAGCCATGGACTTTACATTACAAGTGGCCCATTGGCTTGTTATAAGCCTTACAAGGAGCCCAAATGACAGAAATGAAACAAATACACAAGTATAATCCCATACAAGTCATAACACACAAATACGTTCCACCCGTATAGCTTTTGATGCCCCCATCAACGTAGGGAGCCCGTCGTGGTCTTGAACCACCTAAAAATCTCGTGTTCCGTGTGTATGCCTGTGCGATTGACCATTTCTTCTATCTCCCTTCACAGGTTCATTATATAGATTTTTGATTAACTGCATCATCGCACCCTGCTGCATATGCTATCCGTGTTAGAATTAATCTTTAATCATTCTGTGCTTAGAATTATTCATGTGAGATCGGTAAGCTTGAGAGAACTCTTTTAATGGCACATCTGGTTAGGGTAATTAACACTGTTAGTTTTGTTTGCACTGTGATTATCTTAGAAAGATTTTTAAAACCCGCCATCTCGGCAAGGGGACAATTCGACCCCCTTCTTGTCCGCCATCTCTCTCGGCCAACACAAAGACACATATTTTTAGATTTTTTTAATTTTATGATTTTTTGGATTTTCAACAATATTTCATTTTTTTAGATTTTGAAAATATTTAATTTTTTTAGAAATTTTGACATATTTGATTTTTAGGATTTTGACAATATATAATTTTTTTGGTTTTTTATTTTTTAGCAATATTTGATTTTGTTAGATTTTGACAATATCTGATTTTTTTGAAATTTTTGACATATTTGATTTTTTGGATTTTGACAATACCTAATTTTTTGCCTTTTTATTTTTGAGCAATATTTGATTTTTTAAGATTTTGACAATATCTGATTTTTTTGAAAATTTTGAAATAGCAATCTGCAGCACCCAAGACGGGCTCAAATTACTGACCAGGGATCGTCGTTTCTACCCCTCTCATTAAAGGATTCTCTTAAGCAGGGCGTGTATGTGAGGGTGGCTTACGACAACCAACCGCCTCTAGAGAACGTTGCTGCCATACCCGAGATTCAACCCAGCCTAAGAGAGAGAAGCAGAAGAAAAATTGGAGACAAGCTTTATGCAGGATGGGAGATATCAGGATTCGAATTCCTTCCAGGGCACTACCCCTCAAAGATACAGTCTGTTGCGTCAGGGCTTTGTGTCTTTGATTTTGAGACCCATATTTATCAGGCACACATGCGACCGGGCTCATGACGTCCCGCGGGGAACTGTACTGTCACTCTTGCCATGCCTTTAATTTTAAAATTTTGCATTAATTTTCTCATTGAATTTGAGAGCCCTTATTGGCTAGATATTGCATGAAAGCTCACTTTTAAGGGCAAGATTGCCCCTATTTGAAACCTCTCTCATATTAGGGAGTGCCTAAGTTGGTCATCTCATCCATCCATCTCTTGCCCCTACACTCGGCCGTGCAGAGAAAAGAAAAGTCCTTCGTGCATACCCATGGTATGGCCAAAGTAGCAATGATGTGCCCAGAGAATCAGCTATGGCTCACCATGTAGTGTGTAAGAACCCATACAAAAGGTCACCCTCAACGATCGAGGAAAGAAACTAAACTCCCAACATGGAGGTATTACCAGCCTAAGAATGCTGCAGAAGCAAACTCAATTTGACAAAACTAAGCAAACTTCCTAAACCATTCAACCAGGTTGAAGATCCAACATTATAATCATGCGCAGGAATAACAGAAATAGCAGCGATAGCACATTTTTGCACAAAATAAAGATACCTTGCAAATCCACGGAGTGGAAACATCATCCTGAAGCGATTTTGATCAACATGTTTTGAGCAACACGAGCTTTATTTTCCTTGCTTGACAGGATAAAAGGTAGAGGATAACAAGGATTAAAGATTCCTCTATACAGAGGAGCGACAGACACCAAACTGGATGAAACAGGATAAAAAGGAAGAGGGACGAGGGCTAGAACTCCCTCGCTAAGGCGCAGAGACCTTGATAACAAGGAACCAGATACAGAATAAATAGAGATTAACTGAGATCAAGGCAGACTAAAGCCTTGAAAGTAGCATGAAAAAGGGTGACGACCCCGAAAGGGCGAGGAAGTGAGAATAGAAAAACCATGATTGGATTGCTGCGAATATAAGGAAGAAGAATGATCATCCGATGTGGTCGGAGAGAGAGAATAGTGGACATCCGACATGGTCGGACATGAGGAATGATAGACATCTGACATGGTCGGAGAAGAATCAGAGATAGAATCCAAAAATTCTTGAGGAAAAGAATTGGATGACGTCCCAAAACTGGGATGAAAGGAGGACATAGGCCAAGGCCTAGAATTGTGAGAGGAAAGAGGATCTGGAGGCTCCAGACGAGAAGAAGAAGAACGAAGGCTTGTGGACCGGGGAAAAGAGGAGAAAACCATGGAAATTGGATCAGAGAAAGGAAGATACACCACCCAAGGGTGGGAACTGAGCAGAAAAAATGATGAATGGAAAGGAGAGGAAGAAGAAGCAGACCCCTGGGTGCATAATACGTGGCCTTTGAGCTTGCGCAGCCGTCTCTTCTTGGCAGAGATTTGTATAACACAGACTCGCCTGGCACGGGCTCTAACCTTTGGGGTTCTTGATTTGCAGTGCCTTCTCTCATAACGAGTCCACCTGGCAGACGGCATGGCCCGATTATGAACATGCAGCTTCCTCGGGACTGTTGCCCCTAGACACCTGGTGCTAACATCATGTGGACATTCTTGTACAACCAACTCTTTTGGCACATCATCATCATAAAACCATGGAGTTTTGTCCCTTGGCACAAAGAGCTTGAGGTTCGACAATTCCACTCAGAAATCAGACTTGAAGCACTACTCCCTTGATAGAAGGGCAGGATGAAACTGAGGGAGAGTAATACACAACGTTGACAAGGCCGGCTCACTGATAAATCGAGGGAGATTACATAAGATGTGCAAAATGTCCTTAGAAAATGTAGAAGATATGGCCAATTGCCCCTTGAACATGGAATGCATAACATCTCTGACAGTCGTATGAGTTAGCACAATACGGGTGGAGAACCCTTCTTGGCCCATCATCTGAATGGCAATGAAGCGAGAGGAAATAACAACATCAATGGTAAACTTTCTGGCGAGCAATGAGATTGCCACCCACCTCGCTTGAGAAGAAACTGGCACCAGGGCAAGAGAACTCTTCATGGCAACTGTCTTTGAAAGAATAGGCTCATCATCCCTAAAATAAGTAGGGACCAGGACCCGGATCGGCATCCAGCATATATAATCATGAATCTTGAAATGTAGAACCGACACTGAACTGTCCTGACTCGGCTCATCATCTCCCCGGGGACCAGACCCAAGGGGCATCAAAGGTAATGCACACCCGCTCCGTAGGGTGGAAGTGGATGGAGAAGTGGAGGAAATATGTTTGGAAGGCGTGATAGGTGGTTGAGTGATATCAAGTGGTGGCAAAGGCGATGTGGTAATGATAGGCTCAGGCGAAGGTAAAGGCAAAGGTGGAGGTGTAGGCGGGGGTAAAGGTAAAGGCAAAGGTATGGCTTGCTCATGCTTGGCCGACGAGGGAAATGGAGGAAGAGGCAAAGATGGTGGAGATGGAGATGATGGGGGTAACGGAGATGGAGATGGAGGTGATGATGCAGATGATGGGGGTAACGGAGATGGAGATGGAGAGGGTGAAGGGGGAGGTCGTGGTGCCCACCGTCGACGTATCGGCACGACGCGCCGAGCGGCGTTGAGAGCAGAAGTAGTGGTGGTAATGGGAGAAGAAGAAATGGAGGAAGTGGTGGAGGTACCGTCCTGAGCAAAGGCTTGGGTTTATGGAGATTGTGAAGATGGGGTAGGAGATGGTGAAGGTAACGAGGTAGGCAAGGGAGTGGACGGCGGAGCGGGCGTAGCGCCAAATGAAGAATCATAGGGGTGCCCCTGGTCTTGTAGCGATGGAGACGGCTGCCTAGGCGGCACTTGCTGCTGATGCTGCTTATTGTGAAGATGTAAGGCAATCTTGCGAATCGTGGGCCAATCTATCCTCTTCTTGTCTTCCAAGTCATGAACAAACTTCCGAAACTCGGGGCAATCCTCAACCAAATGTCCCTGCTGGTGATGATAATCATAGAACATAAGTAAATTCTTGACCGCGGGTCGGTAAGGCACAACCGGAGGGAGCTGCAATGCGTGAGTGGACATCAAAGCCCTGAAGATATCTGTAAAATACTCCGGCGATGGAGAGCGAGGAGCCCGCTTCAGGCAAGGCGGATGCTGAGGGGTATGAGATGAAGGAGGTTGTGGAGGTTGTGTGGGCAATAGTGTGTGGCGACTAGTGGAGGGACTAGGCGAGGGCACATGAGGAGTGGAGTGGGAAGGTATGTAGTGGACAACATCCACTTGCTCGAGGTGTGGTGTTCCCTTGACCGGAGGTGAAGGTGGAGACATATGTGGATATGCGGGAGCAGAAGGCTGACTCGCAGTTGGTGGACTCATGGAGGGTTGATATGTGGAGGTGTAGGAATTTGTGGAGGGTTGATATGCGGGAGCAGAAGGCTGACTCATGAAGGGATATGCGGTGGAAGGCCGACTCAAGGAGGGCGAATATGCGGTGGATGTGGATGGGGGAGCGTATGTGGACGTGGGAGGTGAAGAAGACTCGGGGTCAAGGGAATTGTAGAGTTGTTGGTGAACGAAGCGGGCTCGGCTATAAAGTTGTTGCCAGGAGGTAACGTCATTTAGGACCAAGATGAACCGCTACTAGGGCATTACATTGGATATCAACATCTTGATTTGTTCCTGCTCCAGAATGTGCCTTGGGACTTACGCGGCCAAGCGACGCCAGCGGTCAGCAAAGGTGAAAAATCCTCGTCGGGCTTCATCTTCTCATGGGACAGATCCATAATAGAAAACCTGGGCCCAACCTGGTCTTGAAACTGCTGAATGAATCTTCTTTGGACGGCTTGAAAATTTACAACTTGCTCTTGCAGAAGAGAGAAGAACCAATCCCGAGCCGGGCCCTCTAATGACAGACCAAATAAATATGCCATCAAGCATTGGTCATGTCAAAATTGGGCCGACTCATAAACAAACTCCTTCAAGTGCACATAAGGGTCGCCGGTTCCACCATAACAGCGATACGTAGGAATTTGTGAAGGAGGTGGAAGCCGAAGATTTTGAAATGCGAATGGAACACTTAAGGAGGGTTTAGGATCAATGTGATGTTGTAGTTCATCAAGCTGGCATTGGGCTTGACCAATCATCTCTGGGGTAGGAAGAGATTGAGAGAAATGTGTCCAGCTTCAGCAAGAGATTGTGAATTTGGACAAGGAAGATGGTATTGGGCCGAATAAGAGGATCTAGGCTGAGAAGAATATGGGCTCGTTCCAGGAGTAGAAGGATATGTGGGCCTGGAAGAAACATGAACATTGGGACCCATTGGGCCAGCAGCGTGAGTAGGAGTAGAAGGAGGCCCATGAAGGCAAAATTGGCCATCAGAAACTGGGCCGGCAGCATAGGAAGAAGAAGAGGGCCCATTAAGAGAATGAGGCCCATTAGGAGAAGAATGGGGCCCATTAAGAAAAGAAGGCCCATTAAGATGGTTTATAATCAATTTTTGGGCCTGGGCTGGGTCCATTTGGTGAACAAGACATGATAAATGGGCCATGAGATTAGCCTGTTCTTCAGATGGGTCAAGGGGACCACGGGAAGATGGGCCCGCGTGGGAAGAGGATTCTATGCGGGAGTAGGAAGAAAATTGGGAAGAAGGAAATGGATACAATGGGTGGCGGTAATTCTCCATGAGGGCAAATGGAGACTTTCTATAGGAAGATCAATGGGAATATAGCCAGGGAAGCAAAGGCTCGATTAGGAGAGGGCGGGCTCACAGGATAATTAAGTGGTGGTCTAGAAGAGGCTGCTACTGGACGGAGGCGATCCTGGGAGGACCGCTACCAGACTCTGAGATAGACGGGCAGACAGACTTATGCCAATGCAAATGTGACCAAGTTAACACGAGGAGAGGACTATGCAAACAGATGGGAAAAATTGGATGATGAGGGAATAACACACAAAAATGTGGGGGACTATGCTAAGAATGCAAAACAATATGAACACACAACAATAATATGCAAGGGGGTCTCACCAAAGTCAAAAAAGTTGATATGATTAATAAATTATTTTAGTGTTTCAATGGACCATTTAATGTTTTGAATTAAGAATAATTCCCTCAATATATGTATCCTATGGGAATAAGGTCCAAACTTTGGGTTGACTAGGTTTAACTCCCTCACACGTATGCAAATGCAAGCCTAAGGGGTGGAAAGGTACAACCGGCCCGACGTCCATGTGGCAATCCACGGCTCACGGGGACTTACGGAGGTCCCGGATAAGATCACCTAGTCGACTCCAAGGAATATGGAGGCTAGAGGATGACTTACCAAGGTAGGAATGTAACTACAAAGTGCAATGCATGACCCTATGTGCACCGGAGTGCATGCAAAAATCTAGCATAAAAGTGAAAATGCAAGGCCATATTAAATTATGAAAACACAATAATATGAATGCAAATGATATTTGGGGACGAATATAATACAAAGGACTACAGGATAGAGCCAAAAAATGGCACAAACAGACCCCGGGTGGTATATTAAATCAATAAAGAAAACGCACCTGTGAGTCTGCATGCAGATTTCCAGCACAAAACCCGAAAATCAAGACTATTTTAAATTATGATGACATGACCAAATATATGCAAATAATATGTGGAACTGAAGACATTATAAAGGTCTACAAGATGATACCAAAAATAGAGCAATCAGACACTGGGAGGCGAATTAAATCATCAAAGAAATACGCTCTTGTGAGTCTGCCCCTGGGTCTGCATGCAGATTTCTTGCAGAAAACTTGAAATTCAAGACACAATTAAATTATGCAAACATGATCAAATATATGCAAATAATATATGAAACTGAAGACAATATAAAGGTATGCAAGATGGGACCAAGAGCAGAGCGATCTGACCCCGGGAAGTGAATTAAATCGACCAAGAAAGAGGTTCCTGTGAGTCTATGCGCAGGCCTGCCAGAAAGCAAGTAGAGGTCTTCTAGATGACCGTTTCTTGCAAGTAGCGGTCTCCTATAAGACCGCTACTATAGCAGAGAGGTGGGGAGGCCTTGTGATGGCCGCTACCTATATATGGCGGCCTCGGAGAGGATCGCTATCACCTGATAGACCTGAAAACACCCAGAACAGCAGAAAAATAGATAAAACACTATCTAAACATGCACATACATGCACCAAGTATACAAGAGAGCATGAATAACGTGATGGGCACTAGGTGTCCCACCGTGATTGCCAAAAAAATAAGGTTGTAGATGATTTATCTACCCTGCCCCCAAACTAAACAAATATATGCATATAAGCATGAAAGCATGAACAAAGGGGCAATAATAGATAGAAGGACTGACCGTGATCGCCACCAAGGATGAGCAACGCCAAAGGGATGGAGAAAAGGATGCAACGGCGACGTGTACCTTGGAAAAGATGAAGGCTTGATCACGCTTAAGAAGAAGAGTGCGGGAACAATGTGGGATGAACCTCCTCGCCTTCCAGCCAGCTAGAAGAAGAGGGCCTCACGTTCAATCATGCTTTTCCTGCAAAACAAAGACAAACACAAGGGAAAAAGCCCATTAGATCATGAAGTGTAGCATCCATCTTGAAGTGATAAAGTAGCATGAAAGATTGAGGGAGAATGCACTGGGGGAGGGTTTTTAACCCCTATAAACGGGTGCAAATGATAGGTGTGTGTGTTGTGATGAGAATGAAACAAATAGATTGAAAAATCACGCAGTACAATTGCGAGAAACGGAGATGCAAAAGTGCAAACCATGCATGCAAAGTGCAAAAAATATAGACTATGATGATTTTCAAAAATAGGAGGGGAATAACTAAGAGAATAAAGAGAGATAGAAAGCCCTTGAGCGTGGAAATTGAAGACAATACTTTCCTCTTCAGGATGGGGTCGAAGAGACGAGTCGGAGATGCAGCATGACTTCGCCCTGAACCAAGAAAGAGCCCCCCTTCGCGTACTACGAACTGGGTACTTTTTATAGCAGTTGTAGAAACCCTAGGGTTTAAATCCAAGGATAAACACCCAAAATAGAGATTTAGATTGATAAAACTCGTGGATAATAGTGGGAATATATCCCCAAGGTGGATTAGAATCGATCCGGAGGGATATTCTCTTTGAAAATGGATCAAACAAGGTGTAACGCCCGAGAATTTTTCTAAAATTTTTTCAGATCTTAAAAAATAATTATTAAGCATTTAATGGGCTATAAATAAATTTTATTTAATTAAATCTAATTATTTAATACCTACATAAATCCAAGAGGATTAGGCCCATATAATAAACGCAATAGGCCCAAAAAGATTGTTTTAGACCTTAGCCCATATTCTATAAGCTAGGAATGGGTGTAAACACGGAATTAAAGGAGATAATTACTCCTTGGTATATAAGTAAAGGGATAATAGTGAAGATAATAATAAAAAAAAGAGTTTGAACTAGTTGAAATTCGGTGCTCACGAAGTCAAAGGGTCTATCGCAAGACCGCGTGGGGAGTCAAACGGTCAAGAGCTAGACCGCTTATCTCTATCAGTTCCCTGAGTATGAGAAAACGTGAAAAGGATGGATTTTTAGCATCCAAATCACCTAGGATCGACTCTATCTACTAATTAGATAAGTCTAGAAGGATAATAGATCGAATTGAAAGCCTAAATGGGACTCTAAGTTCGCTCTAATCCTCAAAATCCTAGCTAACCCTATAAAAAGATCCCATATTTGACCTGTGCGACCCTTACTTTTGGCTCGCGTGGAATTAAGGTAAGGAGGACGAATTAAGGGTAAGTTTTTTCTAAGAATTTGTTTATTATACTTAGAACTAATTACCCTCCAAATTTCGTTCTAGGAGATCAAGTCTACAGGAAGATAGAAGTTTCCAAAGTTACTGATTCTACACAAGTAACTCAGGAATTAGTGCGTCCAACCCAGATTGATCAAGGAATTCGGATCCCTAAACGAGGTATTTAGCAACAGTGTCTTTAGAACTTTCTGTTACCCTTCATATCTTCTATTTACCCTTAAAATTTCACGTCAATAGGTCAAGGGAATCAGGAGATACAAGGGCGGAAAGTTGCTGATTTAGCGCGAGAACGTGTAGAACTAGGGCTTACTTCCAGTCCGAAATTAACAATCTAGGAGCATTAATTAAGGTAGGTTATCTCATGAATGGCTCAAATTTGAAGTCAGGAATAAAAGCCCTCTGATTTCGTGCGTTTTCATGCATTGTACTTTGAGAATTTCATGTTTTAGTAGGACTATGCATCTAAGTTTAATCCTCATGCATGAACTAGCCCTAATAAAGTAAAAAGGAATTTTTCTTGTTAAATACATGAACCTATGCATACTGTTGGCCTATATTTGTTCTATCATGATTATGGAAGTTTATATATGTTGATTTCCATGCATGATGTATCTTAGTTTGGCATTTGGCTTACTATTATTTGAACTTCGATTTATACAGGAGCAAACGGTCGTCTTGTAGACCGCCTGGTATCTTAACGGTCCTACGACAGACCGCTAGCCCGATAGCATAAGCGGTCGCCCGACTGACCGTTTGGCCAGTTAAACGGTTCTGTTCTAAACCGTTTGGTTTTCTAATTTTCTGCAATATTGATAATCCAAACATATTGCGGATTAGCCAAAATTAATATATGATAAGCCTAGTTAACTAAGTTTATTTCTTGGTTTGATTACTGGTTTTATATACTTAGTTAATTTCATTGTTTATCATCATAGATTTCATGTTTTGTGCACATTGGTATTATTTTAACTTATGTTAGTTTATGACCAAAATTATATATTCTTGTAATAAATATATGTTCAAAGATGATAGATGGTTCATGATTTAACTTGATCATTGGTTTTATATACTTAGTTAATTTCATTGTTTATCATCATAGATTTCATGTTTTGTGCATATTGGTATTATTTTAACTTATGTTAGTTTATGACCAAAATTATATATTCTTGTAATAAATATATGTTCAAAGATGATAGATGATTCATGATTTAACTTGATCATTGGTTTATCACGATTCTCTCTCTTCTAAGAGCATTTTCATAAGTACATGGCACATATCCTAGTATGTTGTCATTAGTTACATTTTTTGCACATTAAGAACATAATCTTGGACTTGATGACCTCTCCTTTGGATATTTCTGCCAACGGACTAGGAAATCTTGTTTCAAGGCCTCCATAAGACTCCGCGAGCTTGGGATTCCCACTAGGACGCCGAGCTGGTTGTACCATTAAAGCCCATTGTCTAGAAAAGCACTTATCGATGTTTTATATTTCTGGACCTAAGCGGCCATATGGTTGACCGTCTGAGTTTGCTAGCGGCCATTCACTAGACCGCTAAAGGATATTAACGGCCATCCACTAGACCGCAAGGCTTCAGAGATAGGTTTTTTTGTATATCAGACTTTGTCTTATCAAACGGTCCTTCACTTGACCACTTGGATTTCTAAATGGTCCTGTATATGACAGCTTGCATTTCAAAACGGCCCAGTAATAGACCGTTTGGATCCTGATTATGTCTAACCCGAGATTTGACTTTGGTGTTGGTTTTCTTGAATGCCTAGATGGTCTTCTGATTATCTAGAGCCTAAATTATGGTTAACCAAGTTACGCTAGAATTATGAAACTTAAAGAAAGTATCGTTATGCTGTCGACTTTTTCTAGCATGCCCTAGTTATAAACTCATTCCTTGAAATCTCTTGTTCTTAATTGAAGCATTCTTATTTTTGTTACCTTATCATGGAACTTTTGTTGAACTTGTGTATTATTGGCCACATTATTGCTATAAACGTGGAAGTAGCTTGATTTATACTTGAAGATGCAGTTCGAGCACTGATTATGTTCAAGGGCTCTATGCTAGTCCCCTTGGCTGATCATCGAAAACATACTATAAACCATGGGGTATGATGCTATTGGCGTCGCATTGCGCTGTGAGTACTTTCTTTATAAATAAGTGAAATGTCCACGGGAATCCACATGAATTCACGAAGTACTTGCTACTAAGTGAAGAGTACATTCTTACTTGTTACATGACTATGCGCCTATGCTATAGAAAATAATTGCATGAAGTGAAAAGAAGAGATAGAAGAAGGATATAGAGAGGGAAGAAGATTAAGAACTAGATCAAAGGAATAACTCTTTTTATTAACTTAAAAGAAAGAGTACATGAAGTGCAAGATAAGCTTACAACAAGGATGTGACGAGATTATAATGAAGTAAAATGAAACTAAAATAATAAAAACAAAAGTAGCCTGAGATATGAAGATTGTAGCAGCAATGGTGATGACAGCGCCGTCGACGTCCTCTCTTGGCCTTGGATCATGAACCACCTTGCGGAAGATGTCGTCTACGCCGGGAGGAAGTCACCTTCGTCGTTGAAGCAGTCTTTGGAGGGTGAATAACTTTGAAACCAAGATGAATTAGGGGATGCCGAAGAAAAATAAGTTGAAGAGGAGGGAGAGAGGAAGAATTTTGATGAATGACTCAGATAGAAAAGAAGAGCATAAGAGCTTCAAAATAGAGAAATAACAGAAGCTAACACCTCAGATGAATAGTAAAATCACATGACAATAAGTTGAAAAACTGGAAATAACATTCAAACCAGAAAGCATTAGAAGATGATGTAGAAGAATAAGTTGTAGATGACTTAAAAACAAAGGACGTTCATGAAGACAGTAAGAGGATAAAATGCCTATAAGGGGGAGAAATAAGGGGAAGAACAGAGAGAAACACTGGTTCCTAGATGAACAGGATAGCACAGTGAAAAATATGAAATACCTTGAAAACTAGGAGGAATTAGAAGATGATGCAGACGAAGAAGTTGTAGATTACTTAAAAATAAAGAACTTTCATGAAGACAGTAAGAGGAGAAGAGGGACGAAAGAGGGCGAACTCGGCGACCTAAGATGTGAGAGAGAGAGAGGGTATAAATTGCCAAAAGAAGAACTCACTTTTCTCCACCTTGTCATGGGCTATTTATAGGAAAAGTTGGGTAGATGGAGGGTGGAGATTATATCAAAAGGAGATGGATGGCTGTGATTTAGGTAGAATATGATACATGGGGAAGAGGAAAAGTAGGTGGGCACCCCCTTTCTTGGACTTTGGGCACCCTCTTTCCCAAGGCTCATCATGTATCTCCTTTAATTCAAACTTTGAATTCAATTTTCCCTCCAACCAAAATATGTGTTTCTTTTTCTCAATTTTAAACTTTTAAAATTTCTTTTCCCTCCAACAAAAATATGTGCTTTTGACTTGGTCAAAGTGGTGGTGACAGTTTTGCCCCCGGCTTCTTTTGTAATTACCTTCGGTGTCCTGCACACACATAATTACAGTTTAGTCCATAAAAATTACCACAATGTGCACATAAATCTCAAATCCTCATGGTTATGCAATAAAGAATTAATGCTCATGGTACTCAACTTTAATTTATTATTAAATAATATCACCAAATTAATCAATTTACGTGAAAGCTCCAATTTAAATGCGGAGTTGAGGTTAACTATGAAATATGCATAATTGCCTAATTATATGCACATAAAATGGTGTACATGCGATGAATTATCATAAGAAATGGACACTTATCACACCTCCCAACTTACTCATTGCTAGTCCCTTAGCAATGCCAATAAATTACAATTTATGACTAACAAGAGTTTGTAAAATTCATGCTCTCATATCTAGTTCTCCCTTTATAGAATCAACCAAAGATTAGGAATCTGGAATCATTAATGCACACTAGCCTTATGTAGGAACTTAATAGTACATGATTTAAGAATTCAAATCAAAGCTCAATAGCACTTGTGCATGTGTAACTACCAAATCCACAGCTTAGACAGTTGCATCCCCCATTTGCTATTCTAAGCAAATGCCTTTCAACCCTGCACCTCTTAGATCACAACATTAAGTATATTAGCTTTTTATCTGCCTTATTGCTTTATCCCTTTGGGATCTTTTATACCACACATGATGCTGCACTACCCTTCACTGCTCAACGCGAACCTCGACTCTTACCTTAGGAGAAGTAGGCCCGGTTTCACAGATCAAGGTTCCCTTTTCCGTTTTATGCGAACCTCAACACGTCTTAGGTGAAGTAGGCCCGGTTACTAAGATTAGGGGCATTTTTCATGGTGTGTTTTTTTTATTTTCTATCTTTTCTTTCTTTTCTCTTTTTTTTGGTACCATTACACTTATTTGATAGATAATTTGGCAGAAAGCTTTGTAAAAAGATCTCTTTTCTTAAGAAGTGCAGAATATCAAACAGCATACCAAAAATAGTAGAGGGCTTATCTTGCTTGTTTCATTATTGTGCAACATGAATTTCTTTTCTTTTCTTTTTCAAAGTGCACATGAACTTTAAAGGGATTCTTATATAAGTTTTCCATGGCTAGATTGACTAAATTTCCCATCATCCTTTTCCCTAGTCTTTTCTATTCCAGAATTACTTTTAATTTAAGCATGAATCATGAAACTCAAAATGGGGTTTACATTTTTCTACTTTCATGCAACGATGACATGCAAGACAGAACTCCTATCAGGTTGTACTATATGCATCATGAAAATTTTTCTCTCCCCCCCAACTTGAATGACATTGTCCTCAATGGCATGTAGAATATATGAATAGGACAATGCATACATGAATGTTAGGGAAGGAAATGTAAAACCTGGGGTGCGCAGACGTGGCTATTTTGGTAGGCAGTTTTGCAAACGACTTCTTCCAGCTCCTATAAACACAAATGAAAATGACTCACTAGATTTTTGAAGAGAAATGGTTGGGTTGCCTCCCAACAAGCGCTAAGTTTAACGTCTTCAACCAGATGACATTCTTGTATTTATCATGGGTCACTCAGTGGGATTGATTCCTTTGATAGAAGTTGTGTGTTCTCCAAGTAGAGTTTGAGACGCTGACCATTGACAGTGAAAATTTGACCATTTTTAGGATCAAGAATTTTAACAGCACCATGATCAAAGGCTTTGAGCACAACAAATGGTCCATCCCATCGAGACTTTAATTTTTAGGGGAATAAGCGCAACCTTGAATTAAAGAGCCAAACTTTTTGATTAGGTTGAAATGATTTTCTCACAATGTGTTTATCATGGAAAGCTTTGGTCTTGGCTTTGTAAATCTTGGCATTTTCATAGGCTTCATTCCTCAACTCCTCCAACTCATTTAGTTGTAGGGCCCTATGAGATCCGCCTTGGGCCAAGTCAAAATTGAACTGTTTAATAGCCCAATAGGCCCTATTCTCAAGCTCAACGGGTAAGTGACAAGCTTTTCCAAAGATTAACCTACATGGAGACATTCCAATGGGGGTTTTGTATGCTGTCTGATAGGCCCAAAGAGCGTCATCCAATCTTTCGGACCAATCCTTCCTATCGGGCCTAATAGATTTCTGTAGGATATTTTTGATGTCCCTATTGGATGTCTCCACTTGGCCACTTATTTGGGGGTGATAGGGGGTGGCAATCTTATGAGTGATCCCGTATTTCCCGAGAAGAGCTCGGAATTGAGCATGAGTGAAATGAGAACCTCCATCACTAATGATCACCCTCGGACACCCGAACCTTGAAAATATATTCTTTCAGACAAACTTCATGACAACTTTGGGATCATTAGTCCGGGTGGCAATGGCTTCAATCCATTTAGACACATAGTCGACTGCCACAAGAATGTACTCATGTCCGAATGATGGCAGAAAGGGCACCATAAAATCAATTCCCCAAACATCAAAGATTTCGATCACTAGAATGGGGTTGAGTGGCATCATATCGCGTTTACTCATGTTTCCAATGGCTTTACACCTAAGACAAGTCTTGGTAAGTTCATAGGCGTCTTTGAAGAGAGTGGGACAGAAGAATCCGCTTTGCAACACTTTGGCGGCTGTTTTCTTTCCTGCGAAGTGTCCCCCACAAGCTAGAGTGTGACAAAAATTCAGGACGCTTTGTTGTTCTTCCTCGGGGACACATCTCCTAATTATTTGATCTGGACCTACGTGGAACAATTCAGGATCTTCCCAGAAATAGTGTTTGATTTTGGCAAAGAAATGTTCTTTTTCATGTTTAGTCCACCCATTAGGAATTTGTCCCACAGCTAAGTAGTTGACAATGTCTACGAACCATGGGAGTTGACTATGGGTGATGGAGAGAAGATGTTCATCTGAAAATGAATCTTGCAAAGGAGCATTATCAGTTGTGAGAATCCGAGAAAGATGATCGACAACTTTATTCTCAGAACCTTTTTTGTCTCGGATCTCATGATCAAATTCTTGGAGTAGGAGGATCCACCTAATGAGTCTAGGTTTGGCATCCTTCTTAGAGAACAAATATTTGAGAGCTGAGTGATCAGAGTACACAATGACTTTTACCCCTAAGAGATATGATCGAAACTTTTCAAGGGTAAAGACAATAGCTAACAGCTCCTTTTTCTTGGTGGTGTAGTTAAGCTGAGCATCGGCGAGGGTGCAACTCGCATAATATATCACTATCGGACACTTGTCAATTCTTTGGCCTAGAGCTTCCCTGATAGCATAGTCGGAGGCATCACACATGATTTCAAATGGCAAAGACCAATTAGGAGATTGGAGAATTGGTGGCTTGGTCAAAGCCTCTATAAGGGTATTGAAAGCCTCAAGGCTGGCAGCATCTAAATGGAATGGAGTGTCTTTGGCCAAGAGAAGAGTTAACGGGTGGGCAAACTTAGAAAAGTTACTTATGAATCGGTGGTAAAAACTGGCATGGCTGAGGAATGAATGAATTTGCCTCACAGAGGTCGGAGGAGGGAGATTAGAAATAACGTCGATCTTGGCTTTATCCACCTCTATACCCCGTTCAGACACAATATGACCCAAAACTATGCCCTCTTGAACCATGAAGTGACTCTTTTCCCAACTAAGAACAAGGTTGGTTTCAATACATCTCGCAAGCACTTTCTTCAAATTTTTCAAGCAGTTTTCAAATGACTCCCCAAACACAGAAAAATCATCCATAAAGATCTCCAAGAATTCTCCTACCATATTAGAGAAAATGGCCATCATGCACCTTTGAAAAGTGGTCGGTGCGTTGCAAAGATCGAATGGCATTCTCCGAAAGGCAAATGTTCCATATGGGCAAGTGAATGTAGTCTTCTCTTGGTCTTCCGGATAAATGGCCACATGATTGTACCCAGAATATCCATCTAGAAAACAAAAATATCTTTGGCCCACCAATTTCTCTAGAATTTGGTCAATAAAGAGGAGTGGAAAATGGTCCTTTTTGGTCATGGCATTGAGTTTCTTATAATCGATGCACACTCTCCATCCCGTGGTGGGCCTAGTGGGCACATCTTCTCCTTGTTCATTTTGGACCACAGTGAGTCTCGATTTCTTAAGAACCACTTGAGTGGGACTCACCCATTGGCTATCCGATATGGGATAAATAATTCCCGCATCAAGTCATTTGACAACCTCCTTCTTCACCACCTCCTTCATGTTCGGGTTCAACCTCCTTTGCATTTCCCGACTAGGTTTGGCGTTGTCCTCTATGTAAATGTGATGCATGCAAATAGACGGACTTATCCTCTTAAGATCGGCCACTGTCCAACCTATGGCACCCTTGTGAGTCCTAAGGACTTCTAGGAGAAGTGTTTCTTGGGTAGGGGTAAGATAGGAAGCTAATATAACAGGAAGGGTTTGATCGGGGCCTAGGAATGCATATTTGAGGGAGTCCGGAAGGGGCTTAAGCTCAAGTTTAGGAGGGCTTTCAAGTGATGGAAGGGCTGGTTCATCTTACAAAGTTAGAAATGGTTCAACCTTATGCCAAATGCTGCTATGATGAGGGGAATCTTGAATAGCAATGACCTCCCTTATTTGACCCATGCCCAGATCATTCTCAATAAGTTCATCATAGATGTCTATGAAGTGGCATTCTTCATCTAGGTCCAAATATTGGGAGGCTTTGAACACATTGAGAGAAACTTTTTGACCTCCGAATGAGATGTCTATCGTCCCCGTAGCACAATTGATGTTGGCTTTCGCAGTAGCAAGGAATGGGCGGCCTAAGATGATTTGGGTGTGACTTAGCTCCGAGGAGGACGCCATGTCAAGAATGAGGAGATCAACGGGGAAGTAGAAATCATGGACTTTCACAATCACATCCTCTATCAAACCTCGAGGGGTCTTGACTGAGCGATCGGCCAGTTGGAGAATGACGGGGGTTGGCTTGAGTTCCCCTATATCAAATTGCTCATAAACATAGGTGGGTAAAAGGTTGACACTAGCTCCTAAGTCGAGGAGGGCACGGTCAAAGGTTACACCACCTATATCACATGAGATGAGGGGAGCACCGAGATCCTTCAACTTTCTAGGGAGATTGTTCATCAAGACTGCACTAACATCCTCAGAGAGCCAAATTTTCTTAGGGGTCGACTTGGGCCCTCTTCTTGGAGTGCAAAGCTCTTTGAGGAATTTGGCGTAGGCCGGAACATATTTTATGGCATCTAGGAGTGGAATATTGATGTGAACTTATGAAAAGAGCTCCATGAATTCCTCATTTTGGGCCGGCCTAGTCTTAGTGGGCTTGGGTTCTATGGCATTAGGAAAGGGGACCTTGGGTTGATAGAAATTTGGATCTTCATGGGCCTTTCCTTTCCCTTTAGGATCTCCCCCCAACTTATCTTGAGTGCAATCCTCCTTGCTTGCATCCTCATTATCTTGATTCTTTTCTATGGAATCTTGCAACTCCTTTCCATCCTTGTATGGGTCATCTAACACCTTCCCACTCCTGAAAGTTGAAATAACCTTGACATTTTCAAATTGTGGGCCTTTAGGTTGGGCTTGTGGGATGGGTTTGTTGTGCCCCTGTGGTTTTGATGATTGGTTTTGATGTGAGTCAAACAGTGTGAGTCACCATGCGATGTTCAGTCATTCTGTCACATCATAAAGCATTCATATATATACATCTGTAAGCTTTATGCATTTTCCTGTCATACTATGAGTCACGGTTTAAGGTCTATGCATTTCCCTGTTTGTGGAAGTCCTGCACATTGCATCGGTTCAATATCTGCCATATGCATACACTGCATCAGTGCATTCATCAGTTGCATGCCATAAAGTCGATGCTTGATTCACTGCATATGATGTCTATACACTGTTGCATGCTCATTGCATATGAGGTCCTGTCTGCACGTTATTAAGTCTGTACAGAGTCTTGTTGCATTGTGTGTTTCATGCATTCAAAGTCTATACAGCCCATGCTCATGTTATGTCTGTACATCGTCTTGTACATTGCAACACAAAGTCTGTACAGCCATGCACTGCTTCACTTGCATAAATGGAGTCTGAGTAGGGTTCATTGCAGTCTGTGCATTGCTGCATCACAAAGTCCGTGCAGGACTTGTACTAAGCATAACCATAGTCCATACATTCTTTTCATGTCTGTACATTCTACAAGGGCATAGTCCATGCATTCATTTCATGTCTGTACATTCTTCAAGGGCATAGTCCATGCATTCATCTCAAGTCTATACATTGCCTTATGGCATGCACGCACTCAAGTGTATACATTTTTCAATAGCATGTCAATGCATTCAAGTCTATACAACTCCTGGTGGCAAGTCTGTACAACGTCCTTTGCATGCACACAAAGTCCATTGCATCGGTCAAGTCTGCACATCACTTCATGCTTCATATACTCAAGACAAAGTCGGTACATTCCTTGTGCATGCATCGTTTCTCAAAGTCTGTACAGCCCGTGGTCGCAAGACCAAGTCTGTACATCATCTTGTGCATGCATCATTTCTCAAGCCTGTATATCGTCTTATTGACGGCATGTGTGTGCATCTCGCTGCTAAGTCTGTACATTGGCCAAGTCTATACATCGCCACTTGTTCATGCATATGTGTAAGTCTATACATTCCTATCTTTACCTACGTTCACTGTTTTAGCACACACACGAAGTGCACATAAAGTCTATACATTACCTTGCTGCATTGCACGCGTTCAAAGTCTATACATTGCTGTCGCATGCACTCAAAGTCCACACATGCACACACTTAGCTTGTGCATTGTGCATCCATGCTTAAACTCTAGGCACAACAAGTCTGTACATTGTTTTCTCATGCACGTAAACGTCAAGTCTGCACATCGTTCTCGCGTGCACACTAAGCCTACACACTCCCTTGTGACATGTCTATACATCGGTCGTTTTATACATACATAAAGTCAATACATAATGTTTTATCTCTGCTTGATCGACTGAAGTAACTCTGTCATTAAACTGGCAGATGCCTGGCACGTGATCCGAGGCTGGAAGGGCTGACAGGATGATGACACGTGGAGGAACCTTCTGGACGGGAAGGCGTGGGAATCACACGCCCAGTGTTGCTCCTGCTGGTGCTGCTATAAAATGAAGACTTCTCCATTACGAGAAGGAGATCGTGATAGAAAGAGCCAAAGCAGAGAGAGAGAGCCTGCATGATCCAGAAGAAAAAGAAAAAGATTGAAGAAGAGAAACAGAGAAGAAGAAGAAAAAGAAAGAGGAAGAGAAGCAGAGAGGAGAAGAAAGAAGTTGCAGAAGAAAAGGAGAGAGAGAGAGAGCGCTTGTGAGGGTCGAGAGAAAAAGAGAGAGAAGAGTAGAGAACTGAAGCCTTCATTGAAGATTTGTTCTTCTGGTATTTGGATCAAATCCATGCCAGATTGCTCCTTAACGAGCTACACTTTGTGGATTTCATTTCCTGCTTTCTGATTGTTGTATTTTCGTTTCTTATTTTTACTTTACACTTCCTTGGCTTGCTTTTTTTCCGATACTCTATAGTGAGGTCGGGGTTCCTCCTGTGGTCTCAGGAAAAGGGAGATCTGTTCTCCTATTTGCTAGTGACTGTGTGTCACTAGTGGTTCCCTCTGGGTTTTAGAGGAAGGGAGTCTCTGACTCCGGGTTTGCAGGTAGTGGTTGCTACCTGTGGGTTCCCTCCTGGTCTGGAGGAAGAGAGACGTTTGTCTCTGGTTTCTAGTGATTGTGTGTCACTAGGGTTGTCCTCCGGGTTGGAGGAAGAGGGGAGGTTGTTCCCCTGGTCAAGCTATTAGGCAGCACCTGTTTGCAGACTGAGTCTGTGGTTCTAGCTTTTGCTAGTGGAAGCCTCACTCCGGTTTGGAGTGAGGGGTGGACGTTGGTCTGTGGACCGAACCACCTAAAAATCCTAGTGTTCTATGGTTTGCTTTTGCGTTCTACTCCATATCATCTACCTCCCATTCACAGGTTATGCATGCGTGATTATTTGTGTTATCTTGGGGAGTTAACTTGATTGTGAAGTGCTTGTTCATACGCTCAATAGAACTTCTTCTGTTGTGTGAGTCTGGTTTCTCAGTTCATGGTTGTAAAAAGAGAGAAGCTCCGTTGTTTCATTAGTTTATATTGAGTTCAGTTAAAAGTCTATTCTGTGTGACAGCTTATTGTTGAGTGCTCAATTGATTAAGCCATCTGAGATTTTAATTCCGCAATATTTTTTATCGGGGATTCATTCACCCCTCCTCTGAATCCGGGCCTTGCACCCCAACAATTGGTATCAGAGCGGGTCTCTGACTTTCTAGATCCAATGATCTGCAGAGGATCCTGCTGATTTGATTTCGTGTCTTACTGTTCTAGTGCGGTGCACTCTTCTGATATTGCTTTCTTGCTCATTGATCTGAGTCTATTCCATTGGTTTATGATGGCATCACCGGTAGTTTTTGATGGTTCTAACTTCGAGAAATGGCTACGCAGTCTATGTGGTTTTATAAACTCTATAGATCCAAAACTGTGGAATCTCATTGAATATGGTCCACATGTTTGCCTTGAGAGAAGAATAAATGGTCCCAGAAGGATAAACAAATGAACAGTGAGAATATAAGAGTTCGGGACATTCTGAAGAATGCTGTAGATGCTAATGTCATTTCCTCTATTCTTACATGTAGGACTGCGAAGGAAATCTGGGATTTAGTGATCACATTTCGTGAGAACCAGAAATGTCTAACGGCAAGAGGAAGCACTTCAAGCAATGAAGAAGAAGATCAGGTAAATTCTGAATCTTATTCTGACGAAATGACTTTTAAAGATTTAAAGGAAATGTATGCTGAATTGTATGAAAAATATAGAAAAGTAAAATCTGAAAATAAAAGACTAAAGAAAAAGATTGATCAAAATTGTTATGATTTATCATGTGAAAATTGCTCAAAATTGAAACAGTCTCATGATGCTTATCTGATTGATATTCAGAACTATAAGAAGCAATTGGAAGAAGTTGAAAATACAGGCTCAGAAATGAAACAACTAAAGCTTGAAAATGAAAAGGCTAAAAGGCTTCAACAAGAAAATCAAACTGAACTTGGCAAGCACAAAGAACAAATTTCTGTGCTGAAAAACAAAAATAATGAACTTACTGTTAAGATTTCTGAACTAGCAGTATGAGCTAAATTCATTAGGAAATGATCAAATCCTAATTGATGAAATAGTTCAGAATGAACAAATGAGAAAGGAGAATGAAGAACTGAAGCTGCTGAATTCTGCTATTTCTGAGAAACTTTTAATGCTTGAAAAAGGGAAGAGTTCAATTGAAAATGAATGTGAGAGAGTGAGTACATTGATGAAAGAGATTGACAATTACAAAGTCATCAATACTATGCTTAATGAAAAGATCACGAACTCTGAACTGCTCATCTCTTCTCTTAAAAGTGAGATTTTAGATTTTAATAAGTCTCTATCTGATTCTTTTAAAAATAAAGAAAATTTGAAAGCGGCGTCTAAAAAGAAAGTCTTTGATGGAGGCAGTAAACAGGAAGTGAGAAAAAGACTGTACACAACCTTTGTGCGTAGCTCTGAGTTAGCTAGCACTTCAGATTCTTCTTCAAATATGTTTTCTAATCAGAGAGAAAAGTAGAAAATAGAAAAACAGAAGAAAACTCAGAAAAAGAAATCAAAATAGAATAAAAATCTGTATGCTAAAAATTCTCAGGTCAAACTGCCCTCTGTTAAAAAAAAGAAGGTGAAATGCTTCTACTGTGGTAAACTCGGCCGTGAGATGCATGATTGTTCTGTCATGAGAAAAGATGATCTAAAATCTGATAGAATCCAGGCTAGGAACTCTAAAACGAAGAAACATTCTCATGATCAAAACAGAAGAATAAAGTGTCATTACTGTCACAAATTTGATCATCTGATGCATGAGTGTGATCTGATGGAAAAGGATGACTTAACTGCTGAACAAAATCATCGGGTTAGAAAGCATGTCTTTGAAGGCAAGAGAAAATTCTATCCTCATGTTAATCATGTCCACCAGAATGTTATCAATAAGAATAAATATACTATAATAAATCAGCATGGTAGATGCTTCGAGTGTGGGAAGAATGGCCATACAGTCAAGGACTGTTGGCATGCTCAGAAGAATTCCGTTAATCCCCATGTTATCAAATTCTCTGCCAAAAGATATGTGAGTTTTTCATGTTTTAACTGTGGGAAGCCAGGCCAAAGAGCTGCTGATTGTTGGCTGGCTAGTTTTAGTAAACAGAATTCTCTCTCTGCTAATAAATTTCATGACAACAATAATTTGCATAAAAAGAATTTGAGATCTGCTGCATCATGCCATTACTGGGGTCAAATAGGTCATTCAATGAATAATTGCTACTTGATGAGATCTGATGACCTTCATGCTAAAAAATTATTTAGAACACCTGCCAAAGGTGTCACTGTTAATTCAGGACCCAAGACCTCTTGGGTACCTGTTGCATCAAAATGACTTGTTTGTTGCAGGTGTGCCTTGGGGCTGAGGAGTAAAGAGGGGTAAATAAACCAAGGCACCCAAGTTGATAAAACCCCATTCAGGTAAATTCTTCACACATGTTCAATTGAAATTTATGCTTGATCTGATGAGTCATAGTTTCACGCATACATGTTTACATCTGAATTTAACTTCAATCATGGCATCTAGATAGGGGGAGTGTTTCATGCATATTTGACTTCTTGTGCCCTGATAAATTCTGATTGATTGGCTATTCATCTGTTTCCTTATTGACAAACTCGGTTGACCTGAAGTGGTCACTCCTTCAACCGATACTCCTCCTGAACAGCCACATTTTCACTCATTCATCAGTCTATGCTCTTCCTGCATCATATACCATCAATTGATATCATTGATACTTTGGCTGTCTCTGAAAGCCTTCTTGATGTAGCTGCAATTAAGAAGATCTCAAATTGTATACCTTGCTCATAAATCTGAATAATTACTTCAATAAGGAATCTTCTATTATAAAGATTTATGAATATCAGAAAGATCAAAATGGTTTACATTTAATGTATTCAGTTAGGTTGGCTATAAATGTCCTGAAAAATATCTGAATCAACTTTAATAAACCTTAACCAATTGATTCATGTTAAGTCTTGTTAAATCTTCAATAATATGAAAATATGGAAATCATGACTTTATTTGGATGAAATACATGTAATCTATTTTTTTTAAACATCTGAACTTCCTAAAAATATCTAAGGGTAAAATCTGATGAATCTTGCATGAGCAATGACTTTGATCACTGAGAAACACATGTCCAAAGGACTGTGTCATGAGGTGTCTTAGTTAACTCTGCCTAAAATTAATTGAAAAACAGGCAGAGCAATGGCTGACTCACTGAGAAACATATCTCACTCATCAAAGAAATGAGAAAAGACATGTCATGAGGTGATTCGTCAACTCTGTTAATTATAAAGTATGACTATTAGTCACACTAAGTGCTTAGGGATATTGACGTCTGATCAACGTATATCCTCTAGTTACAAGGTGTGCACTAAACTTGAGTGCTCTTGAAATTTGTTGCATGAAAATTCTTATTGAACAAATTGCAATATTTGAAAAAGAATGCAAAGGATAATCTGCTATAACCCTTGATATGCTCAAATGGTTTCACGCATGTTTAAACTCAATACTTATGAGTGTATTTCTTAAAGAAGTCATTGAAATTGATTGAGTAAGATAGAGGGAGATTAATCAAGATGTTCATATGAGTTTTTGGTTCATTTGTTATTAAATCTTGATTTCAGATATGAATACATAATTTTTTGTCGAACCTAGTATACATCAACTTTAAACCATGGAGTTCAATAAAGTTTATTCATAAATCTTTATAATGGGAGACTCGCTGGAAAATTAGTTGGATGTATGAAATTGGTATACTCTTTGAAAATCTTGCTAAATGTGTTTAACTTTCACTACTCTTGCTAAAATTGATCTCAGTGTTTAACTGTGGTTCATCCGACTATCTGCGATCTACTTCAATTGATTGTGAAACCTCTGTCAAATCTAAATATCCCTGTGGTCTCCTTCTCATTCATCTAATAAGACTCCATCTATTCAGGGGGAGCTTCCCTGTCATATGAATCATGCTGCATTGTGATTCATAAAGGGGGAGATCTTGTCAGCATCCTTCATGTCCCTTTCTTCTTGCTGTTGTTAAAGGGGGAGAATTGTGTGCTTGCCTTCATATATTTAGGGGGAGATCATGCATTTCTTGTTGCATCTGCATCTCTACATTCTTACCTCCCCATGCTTCTTCTTGATATTAACAAAGGGGGAGACTTTCATTCAATCATTGCATGCAGGTTTCTTTTGCTCTCTCAAACTATCTTCTTTTTGATGAAGTCAAAGGGGGAGAATAGTTTGAGTCATCAGAATGACTCACAGTGTTGCCATCATCAAAAAGGGGGAGATTGTTGTGCACCTATGATTTTGATGATTGGTTTTGATGTGAGTCAAACACTGTGAGTCACCATGCGATGTTCAGTCATTCTGTCACATCATAAAGCATTCATATATATACATCTGTAAGGTTTATGCATTTTCCAGTCATACTATGAGTCATGGTTTAAGGTCTATGCATTTCCTTGTTTGTGGAAGTCCTGCACATTGCATCGGTTCAATATCTGCCATATGCATACACTGCATCAGTGCATTCATCAGTTGCATGCCATATAGTCGATGCTTGATTCACTGCATATGATGTCTATACACTGTTGCATGCTCATTGCATATGAGGCCCTGTCTGCACGTTATTAAGTATGTACAGAGTCTTGTTGCATCGTGTGTTTCATGCATTTAAAGTCTGTACAGCCCATGCTCATGTTATGTCTGTACATCATCTTGTACATTGCAACACAAAGTTTGTACAGCCATGCACTGCTTCGCTTGCATAAATGGAGTCTGAGCAGGGTTCATTGCAGTCTGTGCATTGCTGCATCACAAAGTCCGTGCAGGACTTGTACTAAGCATAACCATAGTCCATGCATTCTTTTCATGTCTGTGCATTCTACAAGGGCATAGTCCATGCATTCATTTCATGTCTGTACATTCTTCAAAGGCATAGTCCATGCATTCATCTCAAGTCTATACATTGCCTTATGGCATGCACGCACTCAAGTGTATACAATTTTCAATAGCATGTCAATGCATTCAAGTCTATACAACTCCTGGTGACAAGTCTGTACAATGTCCTTCGCATGCACACAAAGTCCATTGCATCGGTCAAGTCTGCACATCACTTCATGCTTCATATACTCAAGACAAAGTCTGTACATTCCTTGTGCATGCATCGTTTCTCAAAGTCTGTACAGCCCGTGGTCGCAAGACCAAGTCTGTACATCGTCTTGTGCATGCATCGTTTCTCAAGCCTGTACATCGTCTTGTTGACGGCATGTGTGTGCATCTCGCTGCAAAATCCGTACATTGGCCAAGTCTATACATCGCCACTTGTTCATGCATATGTGCAAGTTAATACATTCCTATCTTTACCTACGTTCACTGTTTTAGCACACACACGAAGTCAGTACAGCTTTTGCATTGCACATAAAGTCTATACATTGCCTTGCTGCATTGCACGCGTTCAAAGTCCATACATTGCTGTCACATGCACTCAAAGTCCACACATGCACACACTTAGCTTGTGCATTGTGCATCCATGCTTAAACTCTAGGCACGGCAAGTCTGTACATTATTTTCTTATGCACGTAAACGTCAAGTCTGTACATCGTTCTCGCGTGCACACTAAGCCTATACACTCCCTTGTGACATGTCTATACATAGGTCGTTTTATACATACATAAAGTCAATACATAATGTTTTATCTCTGCTTGATCGACTGAAGTAACTCTGTCATTAAACTGGCAGATGCCTGGCACGTGATCCGAGGCTAGAAGGGCTGACAGGATGATGACACGTGGAGGAACCTTCTGGACGGGAAGGCGTGGGAATCACACGCCCAATGTTGCTCCTGCTGGTGCTGCTATAAAATGAAGACTTCTCCATCAGGAGAAGGAGATCATGATAGAAAGAGCAGAAGCAGAGAGAGAGAGCCGGCACGATCCAGAAGAAAAAAAAAAGAGTGAACAAGAGAAACAGAGAAGAAGAAGAAAAAGAAAGAGGAAGAGAAGCAGAGAGGAGAAGAAAGAAGTTGCAGAAGAAAAGGAGAGAGAGAGAGAGCTTGTGAGGATCGAGAGAAAAGAGAGAGAGAAGAGTAGAGAACTGAAGCCTTCATTGAAGATTTGTTCTTCTGGTATTTGGATCAAGTCCATGCCAGATTTCTCCTTGATGAGCTACACTTTGTGGATTTCATTTCCAGCTTTCTGATTGCTGTATTTTCGTTTCTTATTTTTACTTTACACTTCCTTGGCTTGCTTTTTTTCCGATACTCTGTAGGGTCTCAGGAGAAGGGAGATCTGTTCTCCGGTTTGCTAGTGATTGTGTGTCACTAGTGGTTCCCTCTGGGTTTCAGAGGAAGGGAGTCTCTGACTCCAGGTTTGCAGGTAGTGGTTGCTACCTGTGGGTTCCCTCCTGGTCTGGAGGAAGAGAGACGTTTGTCTCTGGTTTCTAGTGATTGTGTGTCACTAGGGTTGCCCTCCGGGTTGGAGGAAGAGGGGAGGTTGTTCCCATGGTCAAGCTATTAGGTAGCACCTGTTTGCAGACTGAGTCTACGGTTCTAGCTTTTGCTAGTGGAAGCCTCACTCCGGTTTGGAGTGAGGGGTGGACGTAGGTCTGTGGACCGAACCACCTAAAAATCCTGGTGTTCTATGGTTTGCTTTTGCGTTCTACTCCATATCATCTACCTCCCATTCACAGGTTATGCATGCGTGATTATTTGTGTTATCCTGGGGAGTTAACTTGATTGTGAAGTGCTTGTTCATACGCTCAGTATAACTTCTTCTGTTGTGTGAGTTTGGTTTCCTAATTCATGGTTGTGAAAAGAGAGAAGCTCCGTTGTTTCATTAATTTATATTGAGTTCAGTTAAAAGTCTATTCTGTGTGACAGCTTATTATCGAGTGCTCAATTGATTAAGCCATCTGAGATTTTAATTTCATAATATTTTTTATCGGGGATTCATTCACCCCCCTCTGAATCCGGGCCTTGCACCCCAACAGGGTTGAGGTAGGAGGCCCGGTTGTGGAGGAAAACCTGGGGGTTGGTTTCTTGGGTTGGCCACGGGTTGACTTGGAAGTTGACCCACTTCTCTTCTCATTGTAGCTTCCGCCAATTGTCCTATTTGACTTTCCAACTTGGAAATAGATTGTTGTTGATTCAAGATGATTTGTTGGAGTTGATTGAATTTATCTTCAAAGTTGGATTGAGGCGGAGGTTGGTAAGTGGGTTGGATTTGATTAGATTTAAAATGTGAATATCCCATAGGAAGGAATTGAGCTTGTGGACCTCTACCAAATGGATTGAAGGTGTTGGGTTGGGTTTGAAATTGACTTTGCATGGGTTGCTTTTGGGCTTGATGAATAGAGGGGTTGGTTGCTTGAGGTGGAGCTTGTTGGGATTTCCAAGAAAAGTTCGGGTGATTCCTCCAGCCCGGATTGTATGTGTTTGAAAATGGGTCATTATTGGGCTTAGAGAATCCTTGGGCTGCAAAGACTTGCTCCTGGATGGCAGTGGGTAATTGAGCCGTAGTTGGACACTCCGTGATGTGATGGGATGGGCTTGCACATAGAGTGCATGTCTCATGTGGAGTGACAGATTGACCCGAGTAGGAATGGGATGATGGTTGGCAAGAAGGGTCTTTCAAAGTAAAGAGTTGGTCTAACTTTTGAGTCAGACTCTCTACTTTATCCAACTTTTGAGTGATGAGACTTATGTTCAATCTTGGTTCAAAATCACCCCGGGCCTTGACCTCATATAATCCGGCCCGCTTGGAGGGCCCAATGCATCTCTCATAGGATGATAAAGAAGCATGATTGATAGAATTCTCACTAAGCATTTTGAACAAATCGTACGTCTCATCCTCACTTTTGCTCATGAATGCCCCTCCACATGATGCATCTACCCTTTGTCTAAATTGATCGGATAGACCCTCATAAAAAGCATGGACTATTTGCCATTTGGACAACCCATGGTGAGGACACTTCCTAAGCAATTCCTTGAGTCTTTCTCATGACTCATGCATTTGTTCCCCTGGAGTTTGGGTAAAACCCGTGATTGCCCTTCTCATGGTATTGGTGCGGCCTATAGGGTAGAACTTCTTCAAAAATTCTTGTTGCATCTCGGCCCAAGTTCTCATTGGCTTCCCTATAGTGCCTAACCAATATTTAGCCTTATCCTTAAGAGAGAATGAAAAGAGGGTCAATCTAAGGGCATCATCCAAGAAATTTTGGATTTTTACCGTGCAACAAATTTTTAAAAATTCATCAATGTGCTTGTAGGGGTCCTCATTGGTATTTCCATAAAATGAGGGGAGTATTTGAATTTTGCTTGACTTGATCTCATAATGGATGGCTTGATTTTGAGGAATGTAAATGCAAGATGGAGGTTGATATTGGTTGGGAATGAAATAATCCTTTATTTACTTTGGAGGATTGGGATTTTTTGCCATGAGATTTTGGTGGTGAGGTCCTTGATTTTCGGTCATAAGATCTTTTTGGAGATCGTCTCTTGGATACAAGACTCTCTCTATTTCCTGAATGGGTCCTAGTAGGTTTGGATGTTGTGATCTTCTTCCTTGCATAAACTAGGACGAAGAGAGAGATGAGAGAGATTTTTTATGATGATTTTTATTTTTTATTTGGTTTTGACACAAACTAGGACGAAGAGAGAGAAGATGAGGAATTTTTTTATTTTTATTTTTATTTTTATTTTTTCTATTTTTTTATGCAAACACAAACAATTTGTCACACAAATTACTTAATAACATAGATATGACTTAGACCTACAAATTAGGTTTCACAAAATGGCTAAAGTGGAACTTGAGTTCACCCTCAATATTTTCACCGGCCAGGTAAGGGGTGGGGTAGTGGGAGGCTCCCCCTACTTTCGTAGGGACCTAATTACAAACCACTAGCCCGCTTAAGGCGTTTGCCGTCCGACCGTCTTGCCTTAGGCACCGGTTTTCACAAGAGGGTAAGCCCAAATAACATAATACCCCATGGTGATTGTAGGTTCCCCGGTCCGTCTGCGCGGAATCCGTTCGGTGTTCTCGTTCGACTCTGAAGGGGTCTTCGATGAATATTCCTATTTGTAGGGGCTATGTTTCTTCTATGGGTTCTTGGGCCTTTGTTTCTGCCCTCGCCTGGGTTCTTTTGGGCTTTTTTCGCTTTCTTGGGCCTTTGGCCTTGTTCCCTTCTTGCCCCTTTTCGGGCCTCCCCCTTTCCCCCCCTTTGTACCCCTCTTCTTTTACTACTTTCCTTTATGATAACACTTGCCTGGAGGTTGGGGTAGTGTGTTCATCTTCTTCCGTAATGAAGGGATGAACCCCCTCCCCTATCTACCACCTTGCAAGGATTGACTTGAGTTAAAAAAAAAGAACATTAGGGAAATAACATAAAATGAGAGGAGTTAGGATACTTACTTGAAGCGCAATCCCTCGTTCTCTTTTTTTTTTGAAATGAATGACAAAATCAAAAGATGAAAGAAAGAAAGGTAAACTTACCTCTATTTTTTTGATTTTTTTTTCTGCAAAAAGAAAAGAAAAGAAAGCTTTATTAGTACACTATAAACACAAGGAAAATAAAGTTCTTAAATCAAAAATCATCATTCCTCCCCGGCAACGGTGCTAAAAATTCATAACGCGAAAGTTCGTCGTTTAAAACACGCGTATAACAATCTTAAAACCGAACTCACACAAAATGATCAAAAGAGAACGTAGTACTATGGCAAGCACATGTCAAATCCACAGGGAAGAAGAGATTTTTAGAGTTAAAAACCTTGGAGTCCTTTAGAAAATACTTGTGATTTTATTTTACTTAAAGAAAATTGTGAAGTAATGAACAAACTAAACACTTAATTAAAAACACCTATGACTATGCGCCTATGCTATAGAAAATAATTGCATGAAGTGAAAAGAAGAGATAGAAGAAGGATATAGACAGGGAAGAAGATCAAGAACTAGATCAAAGGAATAACTCTTTTTATTAACTTAAAAGAAAGAGTACATGAAGTACAAAATAAGCTTACAACAAGGATGTGACGAGATTACAATGAAGTAAAATGAAACTAAAATAATAAAAATAAAAGGAGCCTGAGATATGAAGATGGTAGCAGTAATGGTGATGATAGCGCCGTCCTCTCTTGGCCTTGGATCACGAACCACCTTGCGGAAGATGTCGTCTACGCCAGGAGGAAGTCACCTTCGTCGTTGAAGCAGCCTTTGGAGGGTAAATAACTTTAAAACCAAGATGAATTAGGGGATGTCGAAGAAAAATAAGTTGAAGAGGAGGGAGAGAGGAAGAACTTTGATGAAGAACTCAGATAGAAAAGATAAGTAGAAGAGCTTCAAAATAGAGAAATAATAGAAGCTAGCACCTCGGATGAACAGTGAAATCACAGGATAACAAGTTGAAACACTGGAAATAAATTTCAAACCAGAAAGCATTAGAAGATGATGTAGAAGAAGAAGTTGTATAGGACTTAAAACCAAAGAACTTTCATGAAGAAAATAAGAGGAGAAAAAGACTAGAAGGAGGATAAATACGGGGAAGAACAGAGAGAAACACTGGTTCATAGATGAACAGGATAACACAGTGAAAAATATGCAATACTTTAAAAACTAGGAGGAATTAGAAGATGTTGCATATGAAGAAGTTGTAGAGGACTTAAAAATAAAGAACTTTCATGAAGATAGTAAGAGGAGAAGAGGGACGAAACAGGGCGAACTTGGTGACCTAAGATGTGAGAGAGAGAGAGAGGGTAGAAATTGCCAAAAGAAGAACACCATTTTCTCCTCCTTGTCATGAGCTATTTATAGGGCAAGTTGGGTAGATGGAGGGTGGAGATTATATCAAAAGGAGATGGATGGCTGAGATTTAGGTAGAATATGATACATGGGGAAGAGAAAAAGTAGGTGGGCACCCCCTTTCTTGGACTTTGGGCACCCCTTTTCCCAAGGCTCATCATGTCTCTCCTTTAATTCAAACTTTGAATTTAATTTTCCCTCCAACCAAAATATATGTTTCTTTTCCTCAATTTCAAACTTTTGAAATTTCTTTTCCCTCCAACTAAAATATGTGCTTTTGACTTGGTCAAAGTGGTGGTAACAGTTTTGCCCCTGACTTCTTTTGTAATTACCTTCGGTGTCCTGCACTTACATAATTACACTTTAGTCCATAAAAATCACCACAATGTGCACATAAATCTCAAATGCTCATGGTTATGCAATGGAGAATTAATGCTCATGGCACTCAACTTCAATTTATTATTAAATAATATCACCGAAGTAATCAATTTGCGAGAAAGCTCTAATTTAAATGCGGAGTTGAGGTTAACTATGAAATATGCATAATTGCCTAATTATATGCACATAAAATGATGTACATGAGATGAATTATCATAAGAAATGGACACTTATCAATAGCCTTCATGGTTATGAAAAGTACAATCTTGTTACATTCTTGAAAAGGCCATATCTACATTCTTGTTATATACTTGATCAAATCATATTCTTGTATCTCAAGTTTGATCATATCTTGTTACTTTTGCTTTATTCGCATGTTTCATCGTATTTGCATGATTACCTTATTCTTTGGAGCTAAAATACTAATCATTTAAATTTACCTTCATGTTGATATGAAGATACCTACTGGGCAAGTGTGCTCATTACCCTACTTTCCAATCTTTTTCAAGAAATTCTAGTGGGACGGATTCCGATTACTCAAGTGATGGATCTGGGAGTGATTAAAGGATAAACGACTCGAGAGAAGCCTTAGTTATTAAATGTCTAGTCGAGTCGTGATGTAATTTTTTTTTTTGAGTTTGGTCAAGTGAGTCGAAAGATCTTATGTACTTTGGAAATTATTTTATGAAGGAATAAAATTAAAGGTTTTAGTGAATTATATTGTGCAATTACTCTTATGTGATTGTCTTGCGCTCTGATTATATTACTTGCTTGAGGCGTACTAGCCGACTGTTCACATTCCTGATTATTTCCACTGCATAATATCAGGACGTGACAGTGGAAGTGGTATCAGAGATATACCCCAGTCGGAAGTGTAGGAACTAAGTGCCATGTAAGGCAAAGTGCTACGGTATGGGAGCCACCTCTTGAACCCACAATGGGACAAAGTGCTACATAGTAGGAGTTGCCACTTGAGCCTATAGGGGCCACCTCTAGAGTCCTACCTGCCAAGGGATTTGATTGCGTGCTATATGTGCCCAGCGATGAGGACGTCGCCTATATAAGAGGGGTAGATTGTAACTCCCTCAAATATAGCTAAGTTGTACTCTATATCACCGAGGCACCTTTTGAAGTATCGGCTCAGTTCTTGAAAAGAACTCTAAAGTTAAGCGTGCTTAATGGAGAGTAGTATTGGGATGGGTGACCTCCCGGGGAGTCTCCCATTCTAGAGCCGATCACTGTTAGAAAGGGACAAAATCGTGAGGTCGGTTGGCCAAAGCGGACAATACCTCGACGGTATAGAGTACGGGGCGTGACACAAGGACTCCAAGGAGTCCTTTGGCGAAGAAAATAGAATTCAAGAGGTTCTAGACTCTGCGATGAAGAAACGGTCTATCGTAGGGCCGGAACATGAAGAAACGTTCATGGGATGATCGCCATTTTGATAAAATTGGTCATAGGGGTGACCGCTAGGGAACTGGGCCGAGTGGGGGTGATTTGGGCATAAAAATTGAAGAAACGGTCTTCCTGAGGCCGCTACTTGAAGGTGGCGGTCTTAGTAGGACCATCATTTGATAAAACAAAAATAATAAAAATAATTTTTTTTACTGTTCATGGAGAATGCGGTCTCCTAGGAGACCGCCTTCAGGAGCCTGCACGGTGAAGTTCCGGGCACCCGTTCGGCCGTCCAGACTGCCCGGAATGAATGCAAAAGTTGGGGAATGGAAGATAAAGGCCTCCAAAGCTCAATGGGCTTGAAAAATGGTCAAGAAATGGGATCAAAATAGGCTCAAAGAAGGTTCCAAAAGAATGGTTAATTCGGAGCATTATAAAGAAGAATAAGAGAAATAACTCTACTTGTGGGCCAAAAATGGGTGTCAACACCCAAGACCTATGTTGTGATTGGTTGGAATAGAAATGATGCTCTTGGACATGAAGCTCTTCCAGATCCGCCTCCTCATTGGCCCAAGATTGAAAAGGACGGTCCTCCATCCTAGGTACTTTGTAGGGACTGAAATTTGATTGGCTATTGCAAAAAGGCATAGTACCATGAAAAGAGACCTTTCCCAAATGTGTCTACTGATAGATCTCCCTTGAAAAAGGTATTCTGATTTCCTTATGATGAAAAGGACAATTCTCTGTCCTAAGATCTTCCTTTCAGACCTTGAATCGCGAGATTTGGGAGTTCTTATCGTTGACGTTGCTTGTTTGAGCAGGCTGACTTCGAACAAGTTTAAATCAGACAAAAGTCTTCAAGTTCGTCGACGCGCTTAGCTCCCTACATCAACACTGCTTCCGGTCTGGTGAGCTGTTGAGTGCCAGGGTGAAGCCGGAGTCGACGCAGTGAAGGGCTGGAGTCGACGCAGCCAACTTCCCGCTTGAATTGCTTATGAGTTGGATCATGGTGCGTCGACGTAGTTAGATGGGTGTGTCGACACATCCTTTGAAGATACGTCCAAAGTAGTCTCTGGGAAGCGATTATGTGTCGACCCACTGTAAAATAGTGTCGACCTAATCTGAAGAGGCTCGTTTGATAGAAGTTGGAGCTGATGTTGCGTCGACGCAACTGAAGAGGTGAGGTGGATGCAGCTGAAGATGTATGCTTGATTCTACTTCAGAAGTCCGTTCGGAGTCGACTCCTTCCTTAGATGGAGTCGACACAGCTTTGAAGATCCCCTTGGCTGCGAAAGAAGGAGTCGACACGGCCTATAGAAGGGGTCGACGCATTCATGGAAGGTCTTTCAATTTCTTCACATCTAGCCAAAAAAGGATGTTTCAGATTTTCCCAAAATAACTAACCAATGACTTATAATAAAACATCATCAAAACACAATGCATACAACATTCTCCCCTTTTTGATGATGGCAACTATGAGTCATTGTGATCACATGTTTGAAATTGAATTTAAGCAACATGTTTTGGCATGCAGCAGATTTTGATATGAATAGCAAGAAACGCATCAAGACATGTAATGGAGATATAGACATGCAGTGGAGATTGATTGACTTTAGATCGATCACACCCAATAATGACTACCAGACAACTAGACTAAGACCCATCAATGACTTCTCAAAGATTTCTCAGATGACTCATCAGTAACTTGTCCCCCTTTGACATCATCAAAAGACTAGGAAAGGGGTCCATAGATGTGGGGAGATTGAGAAAGGAGTAGAAGGGTAGGAGGCTGAAATGGGCAGTCAGTGAGGAGATTCAAACCTAATACATAGTTCATCATTGTACAGGACTACTAACTCCGAATACAAACATTTTCCTCTAAACGACATTGCATGGTGTGAACTTAATGAGTGAGTGATTTAAGGTAAATAACTGCAGAGGTTGTAGACACGAGGAAAGCAACAGGGTGCCTGCTCACAGACTTACTAGAACTGAGGCACGAAGACACACTAAAAAGATCCTATCACTCAACTTGAAGCCTTTCTATGCAAGCCCAGTGACTTTTCAAGATAAACTGCGATCTGCATTAAGGCCAAACAATTCGAAGTAGTGAAAGTCCACTCAATTAAGCACCTCTGGTTTTCAATGGAAGGCACAAATTAACTATCTTATATAGGCTGACAATCAGGTTGAACTGGAACCTTTTGACGTGAAGAAGCACATTGGTTAGATGCAATCTTCCCCAGTTACTCAGTGTAGTTAACTATTCTGCCTCATTTTGACCAGAGATAGCTTGCCACCTCTTGCCTTGGCCCTCATCACTTCATTGGCGAAGGGGCACCGTTTCTCAGTAGACTGAAGCCATTGCTCTATGTAACATTTTTTTAAATACTAGAGCAGAGTTAGTTACAACACTACCTTTTTACGTGAACAACTTCACGTCTCAAGTGAAGTGTGCCCGGTTACTCAGTAGGCCTTTGCCATTGCTATGCATCAAGTGCTTTAGAGAGACTGAGATATCATGATTGTTTGAAAACAATGCTCAATTTGATATTAATCAACCAAATCATTACTAAACTTACATAACCGAGCTAAAGGAGTACTAGGTTTTAGCATACATAATGCCTCAAAAAGAGTAACCCTGAAGAGGTCTTCCTTTATCTTGCCATCTTCAAACCTCACAATGTTATTAGCCTTAAACCTCCAATTTATTGGAACAACCATGATGCCTGAAGTTGGAAGGTCATTGTTTTCAGGAATGTTAGTCATTGAAGATCAGATATAAGGTGTGAATCTCCCCCTGAATCAGAGTAATTTATGAGAGGATGAAGCACACTGTTGAGCATGCAGCTGAAGGGTTTGGAAGGCAAAATGAAAGAACATAGAGAAGCAGGAGCATGTTGACTCAATGAGCCTGTGGGTCGACATAGGAGACCTATGACCAACAAGACTGCACGTGTAGCAGATTAACATGGAACCTGTCTCAAGGAATTGCTACTGACTCCCCCTCAACCCATGGACTCTAGAATATTGTATGTAAGGACCCTTGGTACTTGGCGGAGTATCTTCTCACGCATAATGGGTGTCTTCAGACAGATTTTGTCTGTCCTTTCACACACAACCATTTTATATACTAGTGGGTCATTCACACACAAATAGCCTATGACTCATGAAACAAACCAGATACGCACACTGGACTCCCCCTGACAAAAACAGCCAATGGTCTCCCAGATTTAGCTGACCGGAATCATACAGAATTAACAGGTAGGGGGTTTACACAAGCCCAACTATGTCCTTAGAGTAGAAAAACATTCATTGTTCAGAGGTTTTGTGAAGATGTCAGCAATTTGCCTCTTAGATTCAACAAAGTGCAGTTCAAAGTTTTTCTTGCTTACCTCATCCCGAATGAAGTGATGCATTATTTCAATGTGTTTAGTTCAGGAATGCTGGATGGGGTTCTTTGTTAAATTAATGGCACTAGTGTTATCACACATGATGGGTGTACATCCAAGATCTACACCACAGTCCTTGAGTTGGTGCTTTATCCATAGCACTTGGGTCCCACAACTCCCTACAGCAACATATTATGCCTCTACAGTGGAGAGTGCAACCGAGTATTGCTTCTTGGAAGCCCAAGAAACCAAACACCCACCCAAAAATTGGTAGTATCCACTAGTACTTTTTCTATCAAGTTTACAACCAGTATAATCAACATCAGTATAAGATATTAACTCAAAATAGCATGATGCAGGATACCTGATGTGAGACGACCCAGGGATGCAATGGGACGACCCGAATGTGCCTTGGACCTAGACTCGCAAGCACACACACAAGACAACGGGATCGATTTTGGCTGTTGTACTCACTTGGTGCACACTCGTTCCCGAAGGCAAATAGGGGATGGTAGTGAGGGTCTGGTGCGAGACCTTGCTGTTCCAAGGCTTGGCACCGCTCAGGCTGACCCCTAGAGGGGTTGGGATTCCTGTGATTCGTGGGCGGCCAGCACGCCGAGGGCGTGGGCTATGTGGTGGCTCACTCAACTCACGCAGCGGTGGTGAGCACAAACAAGGGGAATTCGGGGTCGGGCACTCGCTCTCCGTCCGACGGTAGTAAGAGATGATACTAAATAGGCAAAGGAATGACTAGGAGAGGGGACCAAGCGCTTACCCAAATTGGTTTGAAGAAATCGATTCTGACTGGAGACGATGGGCGAGCGGGGAGGCGTGGGAACGCAACCCGCACGCTGCGCCGATGCCGCTTGACCTGCGATAAATGGGTACACCACTACACCTCACGCAGGAGGGTGATTATGGGGTAGGAAAATTAATGTTACAACCAACCAATACCTCCACGCAGGGAGGGTCGCTTAGCTGGCCAGGAGGGGAGGGGATTCGGTGGCGAGGTCGAGGTGGTCGGACTTCAGCCTGCACTCTCACTGGCGCAGGTGGACTGTTCTGGTACCATCAACTTGTCGGGGATGAATCTCCCTGTCCAGATTATTGTGTCCCTTGGTTTTGATGATAACAAACCATAAATCATTATTAGATCTTTGTGATATGTCTAACGAGTTTGGTTTAATTTTTGGTTTGGACAAGTACAGCAGAAGCACACTCAAAGTGTCGAACTGTCAATTGGGGGTGTTGACATGCCAAGAAGAGACTTGTCTATGAACTGCTTCTGTTTGAGCTCTAGCGTGAGCAACGTGTCGACACCCTGTATAACGTGTCGACACGTCAAGAATAAAATTGTGATTGAGCCGTTTCTATTTGGGTTCTGTTTGGCATCGCATGTCGACACCCTATGAAAGAGTGTCGACACCTTCGGTTCAGCGCAATGGATTACAACTCTATCTGGCGCACATGCCTCGACACTTCATGTTGATGCCCCGACATGAAGGCTCGAGCCGCACGCTAGTGTGGCGCCCGTGTCGACCTGCGGGCGATGGAGTGTCGACCTGTTGATTGAAGGCATCCAGTTTCTTAAAGCAAACAAAGGGACGTGTCAACACTCCGTCTGAATGTGTCGACACCATCAAGCTCACCCAGAACGGATCTGATTCCGTTATTGTCCACTTTTCATGATCCGCAACCGGTCGTGGAGGATCCACTCATGCATGAAAATCCTTCTAGAAGCCTAATTTTTCAGAAGATCTGATTGGGTGGCAGAGGAATCATCCAGGAATGGGTTTCTTTCCCATTTTGGCTCTCTACCTACCCACTTACGGGCGCGCACGGCAGAAAAGACAAGCTATGGAAAGCAAATGATATACAGGGAGTGCCAGGTTCTACAATGGTGTTCTGAACAGGATAAGCCTAGCTATCTTGAAGAAGAAGAAAGGGTGAGACGCAGCAAGTAGAGGGAACTATGTTGGGTTCCGGGCGGTGAAATGGGATCTATAAGGAGGGTTGAATATATCCTCTCATGAACTATGGCCTATTTAAAACTTAGCTACTAGAAGTATGAACCTCTCCTATAAATTACTTGAATCACTTAAGCATAATGCACAGTGGAATGAAACAGAATGGCCTAAGTGAAACACATATCAACTAAGTGTGATAACTAGCTGTATGTGTGGACTTTGGAGATCAACCAGAATGTCATGAATTGAAGTTGGCTGCTCATTCAACCTCGTGTGTGCGTGTGTGTGAGCAATATGATGAAGTGTGCTATATTAAGCAATCAGAATTCCATTGATACAACAAACACACGAACCTGTGAAGGGGATAAAAGATATGGAGCAAGCCCACAAGATGTTCAAACCACAACACAAGGATTTTAAGGTGGTTCGGTTGTAAACCCACAACCTACGTCCACCCCTCATCGGTGAGGCTTTCCTGCTGACTCACAACTTGACCGGGGACACGCCCCAATACCACAGAATGGAAAAAAAAAACCCCGTCTATCTTCCAACACACAAACCGGTATAGACGGTTCAGGATGAACAAAATCACATAATAAAACTCACTGCAAGTGCAGTGGGAAAACCATTACAAAACAAAAAGAATGAACACCAACTGAAGCGTAGGATGATGATGTGGAGGCTGGTGACTGCAGCTACAAATATCAGATCTAAAGATTTGATTCCTCAAGCTCAAGTAGACTGCAGGGCAACTCTTTCTTTCTCTCTCAAGGCTTCTCTTTTCTTCGTCTCTTGCAGCACTGGACTGGAGTCTGCAGGTGCTGGGCTGCTCTCACTGCCTTCCTTTCTTTCTCATAGGTTTTCTTCTTAGAGGCTCAAGGACGTGGCTTTTTCTCAAGGCAGCAGCAACTTCTCTTCTTGTAAAAGCTTGATATTTATAGCCGTGCCACAAGGAAATGTGGTGAAGAACTTTCCCTCCAAATTTTCCCTCCAAAAGCTTTTCTTGTCTTTGAGGAAGATACTGTACAGAATTTGGCTTGAGCTGGCATTGCTTCTAGTCCAAGGATAGGACGGTGGAAGACTGACAGCAAAGCAAATCTTTTCTTTAGTTACTTTTCAGATCTTCATTTTAAATGCCCTCTTGAGGTGTTGAGTTCTCATGGGTTGAAGCCTGCTTTCTGTCTGGTTGAAGACTGCTAGGACAGAAGTCACATGACAGCATTTAAGGTGGCAGACTGTGAGAAGTGGCATTTGCCAACTGTAGATTCTGACATAGCCATCTCCTAAAAGTAGATAAGATGTGATATGATGACAGGGACAAAAGTTAAACCTGGGTACCCCGTCCAAACCTCAAAATCTGTGTATTTGGGCATTTGCAGTACCCATTTTCTCTCTCTGGATCTTCCATTGACTTGATAGAAAACTAGCCTAAAAGCTTCTGGAAGAACAAAGGTGTCGACCTTCTGTTAGGGAAGTGTCGACACTTCTTAGTGAAATAGCCAATAGAACGCTCTCTGGAAGACCATAGTGTCGACCTCCTGTAACAAGGTGTAGCAACCCAGATAAAAATAAGATTTTTAAATAAATCAAATTAAAAATAAAAGATAAGTGAATAGATGACAAAGAGCCTAAGTGAGTAAATCATTAATCAAAGGAAAAATAACGCCTTTTATAAAGGCACTGATTCAAAAGGAAACGCCTCTGTCTAAGGCGTTAATTTAAAAAGGATGCCTAGACAATAGGGCGTCAAATTTCAAACGACGAAAGATAAAATTTAGGAAAGGAAATGAAACGCCCTCTTCCTGGGCGCGTTTTACATAAGTAACGATGCTAGACAAGGCGTCAATTTAAATTCGACGCCCTCGCTTAAGACGTTAATTCAGTTCGAGTTTCGTTCGACCCAAGAGTCTATCCAGAGCAAGTTATGGATAACTACGTCGAGGGTAGAATATAGTAAGGACTCTATCAAGGGAATACTACCCTTAATCAAATTCTAACTCTATTAGGATGCCCAAAATCCTATAAATAACCCTGTCTGATCAAACCCTAAAGCTGTTGCTGCTGCGTGAAGAACAGGTGGTTCTTCGTACCATTTTCTTCCTCTGTCCATAATTCTTAGTCATGAAGGATACTAATATTCTTCATGTGTTCTATAGGTTGACGTGCTGAAGAACGAAGGGTCTTCATCATCGTCTACATCTTCTACCGAATTGTCGGAGGAGTTTTTCCTTATCATCTTCCTTTGCTTACGGAAGATCAGAGCATCGTTATTATTGAACCTTCATCCGTTCGTCGGTCAAAATCTTCATAAAGGTAGGTTTTCTCAAGATCGTAGCCCACACTAGCTTAATATCTTAATAATATCATCGGTCGTGCATGCATATAGTTCTTTTATGGTTTCAAGATGTTTTCTATATAATTTCAAAAAGAAACGCCCTTGACCAGGGCGCTAGTTTGAATAAGCGACCCACACTAGGGCGCTAATTATTATTTGACGCCCTTCACAGGAGTCGTCAATTTCACATAATTAATACCCATGTTCAATAATTAATATCGATGTAACCATGATTAAAATATATTGCATGAGTATACATGTGGAATCCTGTTATTTTTCCTGTCCCTCTCTCCTGAAATTTAATCATTTGAAAATTGATAAATTCTTGAATTCACGACCTTGTCCAGGTCGTCTCATGTTTAACTGACGCCCCAGACCAGGGCGCATATTGAAGAGTCATGCCCCTGTCCAGGGCGCATTTCTGTTAAAAATTCTAGATTATTAATATTCTGTAAATTAGAAATATTGAAAGGATGACTTCTATGTACGTCGTCAAATGTAATATAAACGCCCCTGATTAAGGCGTTAATTTCATGAAAATTAGCTTTACCAAAGTCGCTATTTTCCTGCATTACTGTTTCACTGATTACTGTTAACCGAGAGTTTCATTATATATATATATATCGGCACTATATTCCAGTCCGTGAGTATAGTCCCACATTTCTACGACGATTTATCGCATTGCCCTCTCAATGATCATTGACATACAAGCTCTCCATTGGACATTCCGTTCCTTTGGACTAGCGAGTTAGTCATAGAGACCTCCGTAAGTCTCCTCGCAGCCTTGGATTCCCTCAAGGCCGACTGAGCTGGTTGTACCATAAAAAAAAACCCATTACACTATTTTGCCATGTCACTCTAAAGAAACATGGTATACCGGCCCTCATGTTATGCAAAGTGTGTATCATGAGAATTCTCTTAATGGGATAAGGTTATCATGCCATTTGATGCTGTTCTTGTAAACCCCAATTCTATATCAACATTGTCATGATGTTCTTGTAAACCCCAACTCTATATCAACATTGTTATGATGTTCTTGTAAACCCCAATTCTATATTCAACATGATGATCTTGTGGACCTCAATTCTATATTAAGATTGAGGACGGCTTGCCATTGATGTGCTGTTCATGTGGACCTCAATTCTATATAAAGAGTGTCCATACTTGTTTGTCATGGTACCCAAGCTAGGGGAACCAATTCCACCTAGTTTTATCGATAATCATGATTGTACCGTTATTATCGTCATTCTATGTCAAGTGTCATATTTTTGGACTCTATTCTATCCAAGTTTATCCTACATGTCTACAAGCTTTATTCTTGAAATTCCATATTGGCTATACATAAAAGTGGATGTTAAAATACATGATTAATGCCTACGCATATAGGGCCCGATCTGGTCCTGGGAGGAGCACCCGAAAGTACTTGTGCCTATGGGAGTTGATTGATCATGGTATTGGCATTATACCGAAGTGCATGACTAGCTTGATTGAACATTCCACAAATCTTGTACTTGTACTTGACTTGATATTACATGACTTGCGTGACCCGAAAAAGGGTAATTTCATACTTGCTTGACTTGAAACATAATAGCCAAATTCCAACATAACATGTTGAGTTTACTTGCTTGAGTATCTTGATATCTTTTGATATAAGTTCTTGAAAGTTCATGACTAGTTCTTCTTGCTATCTTATTGTCATACTCTCTCTCTATCTTGTCGTTTTGCGAGCATGTATAGCTATAGTGCATTCATGGAAAGTGTAATTACTTAAACCCCTTGCTAGTTCTTGAGATATAATTTCCAACTGAGCGTTCGCTCACTCAGTGTTTCCATACTTTTCAGGTAAGTCCGACGATGAGGGAATTAAATCTGAAGGGGATGGTCAAGAGTGAAAGTGATAGAGCTTCTTCCGTGTTATCTAGTTTTTTTCCATATTTTCTTGAGTCAACCTTGTATTTTTCCTTTATTTTAGTTAGTACTTCAAGGTTTGTAATAGACATATTCTTATGAAGGAATAAAGGATTGGGTTATCTTTACTTTTGCGCATCTCTGATTTTGGTGTCGAATACATTAATACTCTGATTGACATGATTGATATAAACTCGTCACGCGTCTCCGAGTATCTTCCGCTCTCGGGACGTGATAGTTTTTGTGGTATCAGAGCCTAGGGTATTCAATTCCTAGGAAAACCCAAGTCCAAGGATAGGTTCAAACTTTTAACCAGTGAGATTGGGTAGAACCAAGGGTTGAGTTAACTTAAAAGCCCTTAACGCGAGTATATACTAATATAGTTATTGTAATTGTAGGACGATGGCTGCCGAACGTGCTCAGTGGCGCAACATGCAGCATACACTTCAAGGCATGACTCAAGTGCTGCAACAAGTAGCACAGGGAGGTGCAAAACAAGCCGGAAGTCTCCACCAAGTCTTCAAGAACATGAACCCTCCCAAATTCATGGGTTCTACTGATCCGGATGACGCAGAGCACTGGATCAGGGAAACGGAGCGTATATTCCGTGTTATGCAGTGCACGGATCAAGATAAAGTCTTATTAGCTACTTTCCAACTAGAAAGGGATGCCCGATGCTGGTGGGAGTCAATCGAAGCTACTATAAATCAAGACCAAATTACTTGGGAAGAATTTGTTGAACATTTCAACAATAAATATTTTTCAGACCGAGTCCAAGAAAAGAAAGCTACCGAATTTGCCGCACTCAAGCAACGGTCGTTATCGGTGGCGGAGTACGAGGCACAATTCTCTAGATTGTCTCGGTATGCTAAGCACTTAGTTAGCACCGAGAAGATGAAAGCTAGGAGGTTCCTTAATGGGCTCAGGCCCCAATATATTACCCAGCTGGCACCAATGGATATTCAGGTCTATTCAGAGATAGTACGCCGAGCTCAATTGTTAGAAGATGCCACGGAGCTATTAGATAGAATCCGTGGGAAGGATAAGAAAGAACAAGTCACAAGTTCGGGTTCCTTTAAACCCAACTTCAAGAAGAGGCCTAGCACTAGAGGTACTTCTTCTCAAGACCAAAAATTTAAGAAGACCAAGCCCTTCTCTATCACTATTATACCTTCGAATATAATATGCAAGCATTGTGACAAGGCTAGTCATAAGGCCAAAGAGTGCTGGAGGAAACTAGGAGCATGTCTCCATTGTGGGAGCCGTGAGCATCGGATTCCCGATTGCCCATTACTTAATGATCAAACCGGTGACGGAAAGCGCCCAGTAACCAAGAATGCTCATCTTCACGTAATTAAGGAGACCGAACAAGAAGAAGAAGGCGGACTAGTAGAAGGTACACTGAGAGTTTGTTCCAAGTATGCACATGTCTTATTTGATACGGGTGCATCACATTCTTTTATTTCCAAGAAGTTTGCTAACCCACTACCTATGGAACCAGAATGGATGAAAATAATTTTATCTACTCCTCTCGGAAATGAAACCGATATTACTCACCATTATCAAAACTGTGAAGTCTTGGTAAAAGGAAGAAATCTCCCTATCGATCTCATATGTTTAGATCTAAAGGAGTATGATGTCATACTGGGAGCGGATTGGTTATCCAAATATCAAGCAACAGTCGATTGCCGCAATAGCAAGGTTACTTTCAAAGACTTTCCAGAACTAGTCTATTCTAGCCCTAAGAGTCGAAGCGAGTCACCTCTTATTTCGGCTCTCCAAGCTAGCAAGCTAATAAGGAAAGGATGTGTATCTTTCCTTGCATTTGTCACGATTAAGGAGGCTCAGGAAACTAAGATAGAAGATATCCCAGTTGTGCAAGAATTTCCGGATGTGTTTTCGGAGGATTTGCCTGGATTACCCCCGCAAAGAGAAGTGGCCTTCACCATCGATTTAGTTCCTGGTGCGGGTCCCGTTTCTAAGGCACCTTATAGAATGTCCCCTGCTGAACTCAAGGAGTTAAAGGAGCAATTAATGGAACTTCTTAAGAAAAGATTCATTAGACCGAGTACTTCCCCGTGGGGAGCGCCTGTGCTATTTGTAAAGAAGAAAGATGGATCCATGAGGTTATGCATCGACTATCGACAGTTGAATCATCTCACTATCAAGAACAAGTATCCACTGCCGAGAATCGATGAGTTGTTTGATCAAATTTCAGGATCCAAGTACTTTTCCAAAATTGATCTTAGGTCGGAATATCATCAGTTAAGAATCAAGGATGAGGACATTCATAAGACTGCATTTAGAAGCTGGTATGGCCATTATGAGTTTGTTGTTATGCCTTTCGGACTAACGAATGCCCCTGCTGCCTTTATGCAGTTAATGAATAGTATATTCAGGCCTTATTTGGATCAATTCGTTGTGGTCTTTATCGATGATATATTGATTTATTCCAAGACCAAGGAAGAGCATGAGGAGCATTTAAGGATTGCATTACAATTATTAAGGGCAAACTAATTATATGCAAAACTCAGCAAGTGTGAATTCTGGCTTGAGGAAGTGACTTTTCTCGGACATGTTATATCTGAGGATGGCTTATCAGTAGATCCATCAAAAGTTGAAGCTGTAAGAAATTGGGAAAGACCAACCAATGCTAGCAAGATCCGAAGTTTCTTAGGTCTTGCCAGCTATTACAGGCGATTCATCAAAGATTTCTCTAAGATCGCCGTACCACTTACAAGGTTAACTCGCAAGGAGATCCGTTACGAATGGAGTGAGGAATGTGAAAGAAGCTTCCAAACTCTCAAGGATCATCTTACTACAGCTCCTGTCTTAGCCTTACCAATGGAAGGAGAGAAATTCGAGGTATACACTGATGCTTCTGGCATTGGCCTCGGATGTGTTCTAATGTAACAAGGAAAGGTTATAGCTTACTCTTCTCGTCAATTAAAGAAGCATGAAGAGAACTATCCCGTCCATGACTTAGAATTAGCCGCGGTAGTATTTGCACTAAAAATCTGGAGACATTACCTATATGGAGTGCAGTTTACTGTATACTCCGATCATAAGAGTCTCAAGTATCTCTTCTCTCAAAAGGAACTAAATATGAGGCAAAGACGTTGGCTAGAATATCTCAAGGACTTCGACTTCAATATACAATATCATCCCGGAAAGGGTAACCATGTAGCAGATGCCCTTAGTCGAAAGCCGAGAGCACTGTTAGCCAATTGTATGATTCAAGAATGGAAATTGCTGGAGCAATTCACTGAACTCAATATAAGCATGGACACAGACTGCAAAAGTGTCACATTGTCTCACATAAGCATTCGTCCAGACCTATTAACTGAAATACAAGCACTTCAGGATGATGACCCAATATTAGTGGAAATCAAGGGCAAACTGGAAGGACAATGTAATTTCCAAATAACTTGTGAAGGAAGATTAATGTTCAGGAATAGAACTTGCATATCGGATTGTCCCGAGTTAAAGAAGAAGATCTTAGATGAAGCTCATAGATCAAGGTACACGATTCATCCAGGATCAACCAAAATGTACCAAGATGTGAAGAGGAATTTCTGGTGGCCCAACATGAAAAGGGAAATAGCAGACTATGTATCACGCTGTCTCACTTGCCAAAAGGTCAAGGCGGAACACCAAAAGCCTACTGGAAAATTACATCCTCTAGATATTCCCAAATGGAAGTGGGAGAATATTAGTATGGATTTCATCATGGATCTATCTAAATCAAAAGGAGGACATGATGGAATATGGGTTATTATTGACCGATTGACTAAATCGGCGCATTTCTTGCCAATAAAGAGCCGATGGTCAATGGATGTTTTGGCTGCATTATACATCAAGGAAATAGTAAGATTACATGGTATTCCTGTTTCAATCGTGTCTGACAGAGATCCTCGTTTTACTTCTCATTTTTGGAAGGGACTACAACATTCGTTGGGAACAAGGCTTAACTTTAGTACAGCTTTTTATCCTCAAACGGATGGTCAGACCGAGAGAACTAACCAGGTGGTTGAAGATATGCTCAGAGCTTGCATCATTGATTTCGATGGAAGCTGGCATGATCACTTGCCGTTGGTGGAATTTGCATACAATAATAGCTACCAGGCAAGTATACAAATGGCACCTTTCGAAGCTTTATACGGAAGGAGTTGCCGATCACCCTTATGCTTGGACGAAGTTGGAGAGAAACAACTGCTAGGTTCAGACATGGTAAAAGATACCACTGAGAAGATACAATTGATTAGAGAAAGACTGCGAGTTGCTCAGTCTAGGCAAAAGGCTTATGCCGACACGAGAAGGAGAGATCTTGAATTCCAAGTTGGAGATCATGTATTTCTCAAGATATCGCCTGGACGTGGCATACGGAGATTTGGTGTTAAAGACAAGCTTACACCAAGATTCATCGGACCCTTCGAGATACTGGAACGAGTTGGCGAGGTTGCTTATCGCATCGCATTGCCTCCTCAACTGTCCGATGTACATAATGTATTCCACATATCTATGTTGAAGAAGTATGTACACGATCCATCACATATTATTGATCATGGAGACTTAGTGATCCAGAAGGATCTCACATATGAGCAGAAGCCTATAAAGATACAAGATCGTGAAGTACGTACCCTAAGGAATAAGGTTATTCCCATGATTAGGGTACAATGGAATAAGAACTCCGAACATGAAGCTACATGGGAAACCGAGGAATCCACGAGGAAACGATTTCCAGAGTTATTTTAAGAAGGTATGTGCTCTACGCTCTCCACTAATACATACTAATGAATTTGGGGACCAAATTCTTTTAAGTGGGGGAGGGTGTAGCAACCCAGATAAAAATAAGATTTTTAAATAAATCAAATTAAAAATAAAATATAAGTGAATAGATGACAAAGAGCCTAAGTGAGTAAATCATTAATCAAAGGAAAAATAACGCCTTTTATAAAGGCGCTGATTCAAAAGGAAACGCCTCTGTCTAAGGCGTTAATTTAAAAAGGACGCCTAGACAATAGGGCGTCAAATTTCAAACGACGAAAGATACAATTTAGGAAAGGAAATGAAACGCCCTCTTCCTGGGCGCGTTTTACATAAGTAACGACGCTAGACAAGGCGTCAATTTAAATTCGATGCCCTCGCTTAAGACGTTAATTCAGTTCGAGTTTCGTTCGACCCAGGAGTCTATCCAGAGCAAGTTATGGATAACTACGTCGAGGGTAGAATATAGTAAGGACTCTATCAAGGGAATACTACCTTTAATCAAATTCTAACTCTATTAGGATGCCCAAAATCCTATAAATAACCCTGTCTGATCAAACCCTAAAGTTGTTGCTGCTGCGTGAAGAACAGGTGGTTCTTCGTACCATTTTCTTCCTCTGTCCATAATTCTTAGTCATGAAGGATACTAATATTCTTCATGTGTTCTGTAGGTTGACGTGCTGAAGAACGAAGGGTCTTCATCATCGTCTACATCTTCTTCAAACTACCGAATTGTCGGAGGAGTTTTTCCTTATCATCTTCCTCTGCTTACGGAAGATCAGAGCATCGTTATTATTGAACCTTCAGCCGTTCGTCGGTCAAAATCTTCATAAAGGTAGGTTTTCTCAAGATCGTAGCCCACACTAGCTTAATATCTTAATAATATCATCGGTCGTGCATGCATATAGTTCTTTTGTGGTTTCAAGATGTTTTCTATATAATTTCAAAAAGAAACGCCCTTGTCCAGGGCGCTAGTTTGAATAAGCGACCCACACTAGGGCGCTAATTATTGTTTGACGCCCTTCACAAGAGTCGTCAATTTCACATAATTAATACCCATGTTCAATAATTAATATCGATGTAACCATGATTAAAATATATTGCATGAGTATACATGTGGAATCCTGTTATTTTTCCTGTCCCTCTCTCCTGAAATTTAATCATTTGAAAATTGATAAATTCTTGAATTCACGACCTTGTCCAGGTCGTCTTATGTTTAACTGACGCCCCAGACCAGGGCGCATATTGAAGAGTCACGCCCCTGTCCAGGGCGCGTTTCTGTTAAAAATTCCAGATTATTAATATTCTGTAAATTAGAAATATTGAAAGGACAACTTCTATGTACGTCGTCAAATGTAATATAAACGCCCCTGATTAAGGCATTAATTTCATGAAAACCGGCTTTACCAAAGTCGCTATTTTCCTGCATTACTATTTCACTGATTACTGTTAACCGAGAGTTTCATTATATTTATATATATATATATATATATATATATATCGGCACTATATTCCAGTCCGTGAGTATAGTCCCACGTTTCTACGACGATTTATGGCATTACCCTCTCAATTCTCATTGACATACAAGCTCTCCATTGGACATTCCGTTCCTTTGGACTAGCGAGTTAGTCATAGAGACCTCCGTAAGTCTCCTCGCAGCCTTGGATTCCCTCAAGGCCGACTGAGCTGGTTGTACCATAAAAAAAAACCCATTACATTATTTTGCCATGTCACTCTAAAGAAACATGGTATACCGGCCCTCATGTTATGCAAAGTGTGTATCATGAGAATTCTCTTAATGGGATGAGGTTATCATGCCATTTGATGCTGTTCTTGTAAACCCCAATTCTATATCAACATTGTCATGATGTTCTTGTAAACCCCAACTCTATATCAACATTGTTATGATGTTCTTGTAAACCCCAATTCTATATTCAACATGATGATCTTGTGGAACTCAATTCTATATTAAGAATGAGGACGGCTTGCCATTGATGTGCTGTTCATGTGGACCTCAATTCTATATAAAGAGTGTCCATACTTGTTTGTCGTGGTACCCAAGCTAGGGGAACCAATTCCACCTAGTTTTATCGATAATCGTGATTGTACCGTTATTATCATCATTCTATGTCAAGTGTCATATTTTTGGACTCTATTCTATCAAGTTTATCCTACATGTCTACAAGCTTTATTCTTGAAATTCTATATTGGCTATACACAAAAGTGGATGTTAAAATACATGATTAATGCCTGCGCATATAGGGCCAGATCTGGTCCTGGGAGGAGCACCCGAAAGTACTTGTGCCTATGAGAGTTGATTGATCACGGTATTGGCATTATACCGAAGTGCATGACTAGCTTGATTGAACATTCCACAAATCTTATACTTGTACTTGACTTGATATTACATGACTTGCGTGACCCGAAAAAGGGTAATTTCATACTTGCTTGACTTGAAACATAATAGCCAAATTCCAACATAACATGATGAGTTTACTTGCTTGAATATCTTGATATCTTTTGATATAAGTTCTTGAAAGTTCATGACTAGTTCTTCTTACTATCTTGATGTCATACTCTCTTTCTATCTTGTCGTTTTGCGAGCATGTATAGCTATAGTGCATTCATGGAAAGTGTAATTACTTAAACCCCTTGCTAGTTCTTGAGAAATAATTTCCTACTGAGCGTTCGCTCACTCAGTGTTTCCATACTTTTCAGGTAAGTCCGACGATGAGGGAACTAAATCTGAAGGGGATGGTCAAGAGTGAAAGAGATAGAGCTTCTTCCGTGTTATCTAGTTTTTTTCCATATTTTCTTGAGTCAACCTTGTATTTTTCCTTTATTTTAGTTAGTACTTCAAGGTTTGTAATAGACATATTCCTATGAAGGAATAAAGGATTGGGTTATCTTTACTTTTACACATCTCTGATTTTGGTGTCGAATACACTAATACTCTGATTGACATGATTGATATAAACTCGTCACGCGTCTCCGGGTATCTTCCGCTCTCGGGGTGTGACACAAGGTGTCGACACTTCCTTTAAGGAGTCCTATCTTTAACGCTCTCTGGAATCACCAAGGTGTTGACCTGCTGGGATGAAGGTGTCGAGACTCCTGAAGAATTCTTCTTGAGTATCGGTCTCTGGAAGCCCATGGTGTCGACACTCTATGATAAAGGTGTCGACACTTCCAAGTGAGGATGCATATCTAGCGCTCTCTGGAAAGATATGTGCACCAACCTTGACTAGAGTATGCTCAGACCTTGTAATGTTGAAGGCAAACATTGCACATACCTTTCTTATGCTTTAGTTAAACATGCACAAACTTTAAAGCATTGTGGGGAAACATGCACATACCTAGATAAGGTTGGAGGGAAAATGTGCACCGACCTTCCCTCAAGATGTGCACATACTTTGTAGTATTCAAAGAAAATGTGCACCCACCTTCACTCAAGATGTGCACAGACTTTCTAGTGTTGAAGGAAAACATGCACCGACCTTGATTTGTCAAATAGTGAATGTGCACAGACCTTACAGTGTTGAAACCAAAACATGCACCGACCTTGAAGTCACATGTGCTCTGACTTTGTTGTGTGCTCAGACCTTGTTGCACCATGCTACATATGTGCACAGACCTTGTGTCGCATGTGCATCGACCTTGTATCGCATGTGCACCGACCTTGTGTCGTATGTGCACCGACTTTGCTTGGGCTAGTGAAAGGTTGCTCTGGCACTGAACAAGCATCAACCTTAGTCTTGTAAACAGCGGCATGCTCGGACCTTGGTCTTCAGGCTAGGCATAATGTGCATCAACCTTTGCTTATGTGAACAGTAACCTGCTCGGACCTTGGTGCGGTGAGGCTAGAACGCTAGACAGAACCTTGAAACAAAAGTGTCGACTCTTTCCAATGGGTTTGCGCCAGACAGAACCTTGATAAAAATGTGTCGACTCCTGGAGTCGACTCTTTGTCTTTGGTTTTCAGAATTCTATAGAACTTGAGGGACTTGATGCTCTCTTCATCCAGTTGCCTCGATTTCTATGCCACCATATATCTTGAATTTCTCTTTCAACTTGGAAGGTTCTTGCTCTTGGAGTTCTGTATCTTGAATTTAGCCTTAGTTGATTTTTCCTTCAAACTTTGCTTACACAGAATCTTGCCAATGCTATCATGACCTGAAATGTATAAATATGGATTTATCAAATGCAGGATAGACTCATCAGTAACTCATAAATAGACATCATCAAAACCACATTAAGGCAGAGAATTATGCGTGTACCATACATACACAACATTCTCCCACATTCTCCCCCTTTTTGATGATGGCAACTATGAGTCATTATGAATACATTTTGGGTCAAGGTGCAAAGAAATATAATCATGAATTGAAGCACAATAGCTTTCTCTCCCCTTTATGCATACCCTAGTTAATGACACATATAAATTCTCTCCCCCTTTGACATCATCAAAATAACACAATAGAGAGAATATATGGCACAGTCATTGTTAGCACAGGATGTACAAAGTGAAGGTGGGTATATACCTTTCGGGAGCAATTAAACGTGCAGCAACCTGAGATACCTTCTCAGTGTTCCAAAAACAATGAAGTGGAATTACATGCCAATGGTTGTATAATTGTTAGGTCCCTAAAGGTTCTCTTGTTGGGTCCCTTGTGAATGCAAGTAAAACAAGAATTATGCAGAGAGGAGCCTGTGCAGAGAGGGGGTTGATACCACTTGTTAGAGTGATGCTGAGTGTGTAGAGAGCAAGTGACACCATTGATAATGACCAGCACAATGTAAATTGTTAGGTCCGTTGGCATGGTAGAAACATATTTACACAAATAGGCATCATATGCCATGAAGGCACAACACACAAACACATAGTGAATCATGAGAGGCAGACATGTGCATGAGATTTGACCATGGCAATCATGATGCAGTGTGAGAGAGACACAGCAGTCAGAAAGCAAATTTGATTTGAAGGTTTTTCAAATTTTTACTAGTTTTCTGTTTTCCATATTTTTAAGATTTTCTATGCAAGGCATGGAAATGGAAAGTGCACACTAACCATATGCTAGACGAACTGAAGTCAATAGCTTTAGGGACATGATACCACTTATTGATGAGCAATTATAGTACAAGGTTATGTCCCTTGGCATGGCAGGGGCAGATCACGAAGAACAGCATGAGTTGAGTCATTAGAGGCATGATGCAGTACGTGAGAGATGTAGCAGCCATAAACCAAATTTGTTTTTCAGATTTTTTAAATTTTTAATGGTTTTCTGGTTTTTAGATTTTTAGGGATTTCAGATTCTTTATGCAATGTATGGAGATGAGAAATGCAGGCAGCCCAAGGGCATGATGGAGACATCAATGAATTCAGATACCACTTGTTAAGAATGAAGATGCATTCATTTCAGCCCGATATGCTATGCAGATGTCCAGAGAGGGTAGAAATCATTGGAGCATGAAGCGACATGAGGCCAGTTTGCCTTAATGGCAGATATCAGGACATCTTGACTGAATTCTGGTTGCAAGGGGTCGACACTTGGATATTTTTGAGGCAGATAATCCAAGAACTGATAAGATGAGGGTTCCTCATTCTGAAGTCAAGTTCATAAATACAGAGTTACAAATTTTTCAGAATTTCTAGTGGTGGAGCTTTAGTAAAGCAACCCTTACGGTAAGATTGGTTTAACATTGATGAATTCTAATCTTCTCAATAAAATCGCTTGAAAACATCTGCATTTAGTATTAATAGAAATGAACCAGAAATGCATACTGAAGCAAGGTTAACCTCTTCTTACCTTACTAATTCAATTCCATTAGCTCCTTAAGAGGTACTATGAAAAGTATTCAGATTAAACAAACATGAAGACTAAATGGAATTTTAGAGTTTCAGAAGATATGCTTTTAGCTTTTAGCTATCCCACTCATAATTTTCATTGAGCACGAAAGGAGTTTTACGAGCATCTAAGTCCAGTCATGCCTTGTATCTTGAGGATACATGTTGGTTAGATGCCAGTATCCCTAGGTACTTGGTGTGACTGACTGTCATGCCACAATTTGAACAGAGATAGCTTTGTCACCTCATGACATATCGAACCTCATATTGTTGATGAGGGGACATATTTCTCAGCAACTTTGCCATTGCTCTGCCTTGATTTTTCTTTTACATTATTGCAGAGATAACAATGGCACTTCATGACATATCTTACCTCATTTTTTATGAGGAGACATATTTCTCAGTGAACCAGTGTCATTGCTCTGACATAATTAGCACTTATAAATTTCAGCAAATCAGATTGTTTAAGTGCAATACTTAGCTTAAGTTTCTCAAACAAGAAAGCCTTTGTACTAAAGATAAACTTTCAGATATAAGAAGGCATATCATGTCAAAACATGAAAGATTGGTTTAAGCCTACTAAGACCGAGTGCAACCATTTTCATGGCAATTAGACGTTAAAGCACAAGAAATCATTAATTTTTAAATAATAGTTTTCATATTTAGGGCAGTCCTGAAGCTCCATAAAGGAATATTCTTCTAGAAGATTTAATCTGATAAATGAATTCAACAATCAGACCGAAGATCCTCCAAGAAGTTCAAGGCATTCAAGGAATTCTGGAGACATTTAACTAATGATTCAAGAAGTGGCAGATTCCAGATAATCCAAAGCAATCTGACCCTAGATGAAATTTAGTGTAACATCATTATGAAGCAGGGTCTGATTTCAGCAGAGGGGACAGATGATTACACAGTGAGATGGAATAAGGAACACTCCCCCTGAGAATATGCAGTAAGCTCAGGCTGAAATAAGTGAAATAGGACCAGCAACCTCAAAAGAGTGTCGACACTTGCACTTCATGGTGTCTACACACTGAGCTGAGAGTTTGACCTGAGTAGGTCTAAGGTCTGCCTGATCAACAAGGATCTTTAAGCTAGGCAAGCTTCCCATAAGAAGGTGCAGACTGTACACAGGTCAACAAGAATGAATGCATGAATGTAGACTAAATTTTTGATGTTAACTCCCCCTTAAACATGTGCATGGGTTGACAATGGAGTATGCACCCAATGACTTAGGTGAACACAAGATGCATTAAAAATGATACCACTTAATATGTAATCTTTGGGTCTCTTTTAACATGGTGTGCATTGGCATGTATGAGACCACAATATGATACAATCAAGGATTATTTGCTATGCATTCTATACTGAGAGGCAAATTGCTCATGTGCTTATGGATACATGCTACTTACTCCCTCTTTTTGATGATTTCAATATGGTATGCAATCAATTCTGAAACCAGCATATGCATGATAGTAAATGCACATGGGTAAATTATGAAATGTAGGAACTCCCCTTGACTTTGTGCATTGAATGTCTGAATTCTGAGTGCAGCACAAGCAATGGAATCAATGCGGGGAATTTGATGAATTATTCACATGAACGTCTAGACTGTTCTCATGATGGGTCGACCCATGGTACCTGGCGGAGAACTGAAGTCTTAAGACCACCTCACGCATGATGTCGGTTTCCAGACAGAAGAGATCTGTCCTTCTCACAGCTTACCATTTTTTATACCAAGAGGTCATGCAGAGTTGGGTTCCTTGATCTTGAAATACATGATAGTGCATGAAATTTCAAGATGATTCTTAAAGACCACAACACATACAGATTCATCCATATGCAATGCATTTCTACCCTTAGGTGCAAACACTTAAACTCCCCCTCTGTTTAATGCTCATGGAAGTTGAGATAGACACTCAGCATGTTATTTGTCCATGAGAGTGATGAATTGAGATATATGTAGCCATGGAAGACATCATCAAAAATAATGATCCACAATTCTAAGCAAGAAGTTCACGTGGCAGTTAAACAATAGCATGAATCAATAATAATTTACCATCATAGCAATTCCATCAGCATGAAAGATTTTTCATGGATTACGCAGCTGAATTACTTGATCTCTGGTTCATGACGGAGGTTTGGATCTGAGATCCTGCTCACGCATTGTAAGATTTCTGAGCAAACTTAACTTACCTTTCTACTATGCACCATTTAATATACCAAGGATCAAAACATGGTGTAAGCAAGTAATCTAGCATAGTTGATCATCTCACACCATGGGAGAAACTTTAACTGTAGCACCCCGTATAAATATATATATATATATATTTATTAATAATATTTCCAAAATAAAAAAAAATATTAGATAAACTCTAGAGGAAGCTTAAGTAAGAAGTTGGAACACGAAGTTATCATATGTAAAGATTATTCACTTAACAAGTGGCTTCCTAGTGTAGTTGGTTAAGTAACTTATCTTTCAACCCAATGACCTGGGCTCAAATATTAGCATCCACCATTTACCTTTTGTGCCAATTAATTATACATTATAAGCTAGCAACGTACAGACTTCGAAGTGCAACGTAGGAAAAGATGCCAATGTACAGACTTTGGCAAAGCAGCGATGTACAGACTTGCACAGTTCCAGCTAGAGGATGTATAGACTTTACCCAATAGTCCAATGTACAGACTTCGTCTCGTGAAAGCTACAGGGATGTATAGACTTTCAATATGAATGCAATCGCTGTACAGACTTGCTGAAACAGTCGAATGTATAGACTTGTTGAAACCGACCAGTGTATAGACTTGTTAAAATAAGACGCTAAGTTAGATGGTGCTGCAATGTATAGACTTTGAGTTGCAGCAAATGGCCAATGTATAGACTTTGAGCTGCAATGTATAGACTTTGAGTGACCAGCAACGTAGGTAAAGATAGGAATGTATAGACTTTGAGGAATTTACAGGCTTTGAGGACAGAACGTAGGTAAAGATAGGAATGTAAAGACCTTGAGGAATGGACAGACTTTGAGGATGTAACGTAGGTAAAGATGGAATGTATAGACTTTGAGGATGTTGAGACTTTAGGAAGCCAATGTATAGACTTTGAGAGGGAGAGGATGTACAGACTTGTGATGTACACACTTTGTGAATAGGCTAGCAATAGCCAATGTATAGACTTTGTGATGTATAGACTTTGAGAGGAAGTGATGTACAGACTTTGAGAGGAAGCCAATGTATAGACTTTGAGAGGGAGAGGATGTACAGACTTTGAGGAAGCCTGTATAGACTTTGAGACTTTAGGAAGCCAATGTATAGACTTTGAGAGGGAGAGGATGTACAGACTTGTGATGTACAGACTTTGTGAATAGACTAGCAATAGCCAATGTATAGACTTTGTGATGTACAGACTTTGAGAGGAAGTGATGTACAGACCTTGAGAGGAAGCCAATGTATAGACTTTGAGAGGAAACCAATGTACAGACTTGTGATGTACAGACTTTGTGAATAGGCTAGCAATAGCAATGTACAGACTTTGAAAGTGTGCACATTGAAGAGGGATCGTGTATGAATGTGGGAGACAGACTTTACGATCTGGGTCATGGATTGGCTGTCCAAACAGTATCCCTTATCTCTCCAACCTGTACAAGCTGTAAAGCCCCATTATTCCAGATCTTGCCCCCCTATCCGGTCATACCAGACCCTATAACATACCCTTTGCTACCCCCATTCGAGGTTAGCTAAGGTTGGGGCAAAGCTCTACAGGGATTACACAGTCACCTAGAAGGGTTCTGCTACTGATAGAGATCTTCAAACAAGGTAGGTGTTCTCAACTTTTAACTAAACTAGTAGCTAATCTTGGATGATTAGTCTAGGCATTTAGTTTTAGGCTCATTTCCATGTGATATTCAGTGTTTATAAAGCATGTGTTAGCTTAAAATCTAGGACGATTAGCATGTATTAGCTTCATACCTACGATAATTAGCATGTATTAGCCTTATATCCAGAATAATTAGCAAGTATTAGTAAGTATTAGTAAGTATTAGTCTCATACCTAGAATAATTAGCATGTGTTAGTTTAAATCTAGGACGATTAGCATGTATTAGCTAATATCTATATTTGATATAGTTCATGCTTTGGTAAAGGGCCTGTCATTATGTCAATTTCTGTGAAACTGAAACCACCATGTTAAAAATGTTATATTAGAGAAACTAAAACCTGAAAATAGTGAAAGAAGAAATTGTAGCCAAGAGGATGAAAAACGTGGAAAAAGATCAAGTTGAAAAAGACCAAGTTGAAAGCACAATGAAATTATATTGAAAATAGGGGGTTCTAAGAAGGAGAATAACAAAAAATCTAGAGAGAATGAGAATATGTGAAAGAAGAGAAAGTTATAGATTGGAGGGTTAGGAAGAAGTCTTATGAAGAGTGCAGAGAGAGAAAATGAGAGGAAGAAGGTGAAAAATGTGAAAAACCAAGATCTATAGGCGCAGGTGAACAGTGACTGAGTATAAAATAGAACCGTAGAAAATTATTTATAACTTAAAAACTAAGAAGAATTGGAGGAAGTGGTAGAAGAAGAAAATCTATATCTACAAGAGAAGAAGAACTTTTGTGAAGAACTCAGAGAGAAAAGTGTTAGAGTGTGGAGTCAGAACTCTTTTGTTCGTGCGCCTCTGCACGGGATCACACTCTGCCTTAGGAGCGCATCCACTGCTCCAGGGGAGCATTCACAGCATCAGGGAAGCATGGCGAGCTTATGCCATCTCCAGGGGAGCATTCGCTGCTCCAGGGGAGCAATCGCTGCCCCAGGGGAGCATCCACTGCTCCAGGGGAGCATCCTTTAGTGCCAGGGGAGCAATCGGTGCCCCAGGGGAGCATCCACTGCTCCAGGGGAGCATCCTTCAGTGCCAGGGGAGCAATCACTGCTCCAGGGGAGCATATGCTGTCTGGGTTCTAGCAGGGAAGCACATGCTATCTCTGGGGAGCAATCGCTGCTCTAGGGGAGCATCCTCAATGTCAGGGGAGCATGCATTACGGGCTCAAGGCATTTTGATGTCACTTGGAGCAGGCTGACCTGCATGAAGAAGTGTCGACACTTGTCTTGGCAATGCATTAACTTGACTGATGGTGGGGGAGCATCTGCAGTCGCTGGAGGGCGTACTCGGTCCCAGGAGAGCATCCGGGGGGACAGGCGAGCATGCGCGTCTGATGTATCCCGGAAGAGGATTTCTGTTGATCAGGGGTATTATTGTCCTTAATGCCCTGACTTATGGCGCCCTAATCTCCTAGTATAAAAGGATGGGCTCTCTCCTTGTATTGTAACCAGTCTGTGATTATCTTAGTGGAATCCGGCTGCGGCCGTGGACGTAGGAAGGCATCTTGCCTCTGAACCACGTAAAAAAATCCATGTGTGTTCTTGTGTGATTCTTCTTCTCTCCTTCTTCCTCCTCTGCTGGTTGTCCTCCTCGTCTGGGTACTCTATATCCCTAACAAAAAGAGGATTGGAAGGGCATGAAAAGTAGGGAAAAAAAGAAGGTATCAACACGGATGAACAGTAATGTGCCACGACAGCAAGTGGAAAAATATGCAATAACTGGAAAACGGAGAGGAATTAGAGAAAAAGGTTGAAGAAGAAAATGTAAAGCACTTAAGGATGAACAAGTTTGCAGAAGACATGAAATTGAAATGAAGATCCGAAAAGTATGAAAAGGACTAAGAAAGACTAAAATGTCAAGAACTTACATGAATAACAACATAAACATACAAACCCAAGACCCCTCTCAATTGCATGTTTAGCAAATAGATATAAAGTATATACGTCATCTCTCTTATCTAGTTTTTTTTTTCCGTGTGTCAAACGTTACTGATTTCCACTCCTAGTTCATCCCTACACATCAATGCGCCCTTAGATTCCATTCCATAATTCCGCCTTATATATCATACGGGTCAAACCTTGAAATTCCATATTGGCTATAAATGAGAGTGGATGTCAACAAACATGATTAATGCTGTGCATATAGGGCCCGGTCTGGTCCTGGGAGGAGCACCCGAAGGTACTTGTGCCCATGGGAGTTTGTTGACCACGGTGTTTAGCATTGCACCAGAATACTTGCTTGCTAGGCTTTAGACATTCCACTCATTCTCGTGATATTACTTGATTGATTTGACTTGAGACCCGCAGAAGGGTAAAGTTTTTACTTGAATGAAATTGATATATAGCCAATTCCAGTTTTACATGCTTGAATTTATATTACTTTCTATTACTTGCTTGACATGAGTTCTTACTCTCTTAGAAAGATTTTGTTAATTCCAGTTATTATTTACTTGAATCTCTTGCTATTGCTGTATTGAAGTTGGAATCCTTACACTCTCACTCATTATTCCTTCACTGCTCTTGTCGATTCTTACAATTCTTGATATCTAGTCATCTACATGCATAGCTTTACTGACATTAATTGAACTTGTAAATAACTTAAAGCATGTTAAATCTTGAGATGTAATTCCTACTGAGCGATTCGCTCATCTAGTTGTTTTCTAATATTTTCAGGTAATTTGGATGTCAACCAACACTCGGAAGGGAATGAGACTGAGTGATGAGTGTTAGAGTGAATTTATCAAATTGTCATATCCTTTGTGTTATTGTATTAGTTCACTTATGTCAGTTGTATCAATTCATCTATGTCATTTGTATTAGTCAACTTGATTAGAACTGCTTAAGATTTGAAGCCTAGTCGTTGGACTCTGGGAACATATGTATTTGTTCTTTGATTAGTTGTGACAATTGTCAGCTCGTACTATTTGTATTAATTTCGAGTTAAATCTTAGTTATTTGCGCACTCTGATATTTACATGATTGACACGATCTATATAGACGTGTCACACCTCCGGGTAATCTTCCGCGCTCGGGGCGTGACAGTCTTCGTGGTATCAGAGCCTAGGTTTTCAAACCTAGGGAAAAATATATATTTAAATGGTTAGAAATTGAAATCCAAGTAAAAACTTAAGTCCAAGGATAGGTAAAACCCAAGTTCAAGGATAGATATACCTTACCCGGTAAGATGGATAGAGCCATGGGTTAAGTTCTACAATGACTTTCGACCTTACAAGTAAATCTGATCTTTATCATACTTAACTCTTTTGTAGGATCATGGCTTCGAAAAGAGCATAATGGCGCGAGATGCATCCCACCGTGCAAGGCCTCACACAGGCACTACAGCAAGTGGCCCAAGGCAGAGCAAATCGTGGAGCGAGAGATCTCCACCGAAGTTTCCGTAACATGAACCCACCGAGGTTCACGGGTTCGTCCGACCCCGAGGATGCCGAGAATTGGCTAAAGGAGATGGAACGAATCTTCCGTGTGATGCAATGCACGGATGAAGAGAAGGTTTTACTTGCCGTATTCCAACTAGAGCGGGACGCTCGATGCTGGTGGGAATCCATAGAAGCAACATTGCCAGAATACCATGCCACATGGGATGAATTCACGGAGCATTCCAACAACAAGTACTTCTCCGATCATATCCAGGAAAAGAAAGTCACGGAATTCGCCGTTCTAAAACAACGAGGCTTGAAAGTGGCCGAGTATGAGGCCCAATTCTCCAGATTATCTAGTTATGCACCCCACTTGGTGTGTACGGAGAAGATGAAGGCGAGAAGATTCCTCAACGGGCTTCGGCCCCATTATATCACACAACTTGCCCCAATGGACATCCAAGTCTATTCGGAGATGGTTCGGCGTGCTCAACTGCTGGAAGACGCCATCGAATTATCTGAGAGAATCCGAGGAAGAGACAAGAAGGAACCCGTCATAAGCCCGGGAAAATTCAAACAATCCTTCAACAAGAAGCGATTCTTCATGGGAGGGGAGCCCTCTAAGGCGAAGAAATTCCAGAAGAATGACAGGCCATTCTCCACCACCACACCATCAAAGGAGATTTGCAAGTATTGTGATAAAGCTGGTCATAAGATCGAGGAATGCTGGAGAAAGTTAGGAGCTTGTCTTCGATGTGGGAGCAGAGAGCATCGAATCCCAGACTGCCCACTGATGAAGGAACAAGACACCAAAGACGAGAAGCGTCCGGTAAAGAAACAAGGCCGTCTGCAAGCTCTCCAAGAGACGTAACCAACTAAAGGTGGAATTGTGGAAGGTACTCTCACTATTTGTTCAAAAACTGCTCAAGTTTTATTCGATACCGGAGCAACTCATTCATTCGTTTCCAAGAACTTTGCTGCTTCATTTTCTAAGAAACATGAACTGTTAGATTTGGTCATATCTACACCTCTTGGGAATGAGTCTGATATCACTTATCACTATCCAAACTGTGAAGTGATGATTAAGGGAAATAATTTACCTGCTGACCTGATATGCCTAGTTATAAAGGGTTATGATGTCATACTAGGTGCCGACTGGCTATCCACATACCAAGCAACTGTAGATTGTCGGCATGGCAAGGTAACTTTCATAGATTTCCCAGAGCTAGTTTACAATAGCCCTCGGAGTAAATCACTTCTTATATCAGGACTCCGAGCTAGTAAACTTATGAATAAGGGATGCATGGCTTTCATAGCATTCGTGACTGCCACGGAAGTCGAGAAGGTTAAACTTGAAGACATCCGTGTAATTCGGGATTTTCCTGATGTTTTTTCAGAAGATTTAACCGGCTTACCCTCGGAAAGGGAAGTGTCGTTCACAATCGACCTTGTCCCTGGTGCTGGTCCTATTTCCAGGGCACCATACAGAATGTCCCCTGTTGAGCTGAAGGAACTAAAAGAGCAGCTAATGGAGTTATTGAATAAGGGTTTCATCAAGCCGAGTACTTCCCCATGGGGAGCACCCGTGCTATTCGTCAAAAAGAAGGACAGGTCGATGAGATTATGCATAGATTATCGGCAGCTAAATCACCTTACAATCAAGATCAAGTATCCACTGCCAAGGATTGATGAGCTGTTCGATCAACTATCTGGAGCTTTATATTTCTCCAAGATTGATCTTCATTCTGGTTACCACCAATTGAAGATCAAAGACGAAGATATTCATAAAACTGCATTCCGAAGTAGGTATGGGCATTACGAATTTACTGTTATACCTTTCGGACTAACAAATGCCCCGGCAGCTTTTATGCAGTTAATGAACAGCATATTCAGGCCCTATTTAGACCAATTTATTGTGGTCTTTATTGATGATATTCTGATCCATTCAAAGACCGAAGAGGATCATGAAGAACACCTCAAGAAGGCATTGCAGATATTAAGGGGAAACAAGCTATATGCCAAATTCAGCAAATGCGAGTTTTGGCTCGAGGAAGTATCCTTCTTAGGCCATATCATTTCGAAGAACGGAATTGCTATTGACCCATCAAAGGTCGAAGCCGTGAAGAACTGGGAACGACCCAAAAATGTAACTAAGATTCGGAGCTTCTTGGGTCTAGCTGGTTACTACCGGTGTTTTATAAAGGACTTCTCCAAAATAGCTATTCCCCTGACCAGGTTAACCCGCAAGGAAGTGCCTTATGAGTGGAAGGAAGACTGTGAAAAGAGTTTTCAAACTTTGAAGGATCTCTTGACCACTGCTCCAATCTTATCATTACCAATGGAAGGAGAAAAATACGAGGTATATACCGATGCTTCTGGTATTGGCCTCGGATGTGTATTGATGCAGAATGGGAGAGTCATTGCATACTCTTCCCGATAATTAAAGAAACATGGAGAGAACTACCCAGTTCACGACTTAGAACTGGCCGCAGTAGTATTCGCTTTAAAGATCTGGAGGCACTATCTCTACGGAGAACAATTCACTGTGTACTCCGATCATAAAAGCCTCAAGTACTTATTCTCCCAAAAGGAGCTGAACATGCGGCAAAGGCGTTGGCTCGAGTATCTCAAGGATTTCGATTTCACTATACAGTACTATCCTGGTAAGGGTAATTCCGTAGCTGATACCCTTAGTCGAAACCCGAGAACAATATTGGCCAACTGCCTGATACAAGAATGGAAACTGCTGGAGAAATTTTCTGAGCTTGATATCAGCACAGATGAGAAGAACATGTGTATTATTCTATCTCATATGAGCCTACATCCAGATTTGCTACCTGAAATCAAGAAGTTACAAGAAGAGGATCCCTCGCTAGTGGAGATAAAGAGCAAGCTGGACGAGAGACTGGATTTCAAGCTGGCACCTGATGGTAGATTACTATTTCATGAACGGACATGTGTGCCCGACTGTCCCGAATTGAAGAAGAAGATTCTTGAAGAAGCTCATAGATCGAGGTACACAATCCACCCTGGAGCCACTAAGATGTACCAAGACTTGAAAAGAACTTTCTGGTGGCCTAACATGAAAAGGGAGGTAGCAGACTTTGTGTCTCATTGCCTCACATGCCAACAAGTGAAGGCGGAACATCAAAATCCCGCCGGAAAGCTACATCCGCTGGATATTCCCAAGTGGAAGTGGGAAGACATTGGCATGGACTTTATCATGGGTTTGCCCAAGTCTAGGGGCGGATATGATGGAATTTGGGTAATTATCGACCGGTTAACTAAATCGGCCCATTTCTTACCCATCAAAAGTCGATGGTTAGTCGATGTACTTGCTGCCCTGTATATGAAGGAAGTGGTTAGATTGCATGGAGTTCCTATCTCGATCATATTTGACCGAGACCCGCGCTTCACCTCTTATTTCTGGAAGAGCCTGCAACACTCCTTGGGGACGAGACTCAACTACAGCACTGCTTTTCATCCCCAGACAGATGGACAGACCGAGAGGACTAATCAAGTTGTGGAAGATATGTTAAGGGCTTGCATTATAGACTTCGGCGGTAGTTGGAATGACCACTTACCACTAGCCGAATTTGCATATAACAACAGCTATCAAGCCAGCATACAAATGGCACCTTTTGAGGCATTATATGGCTGGAGTTGCCGATCTCCCATATGCTGGGATGAAGTCGGTGAAAAACAAATTCTAGGTCCTGACATGGTGCGATATTCTACCGAGAAGATACAACTCATTAGAGAAAGGTTAATGATAGCACAGTCCAGGCAGAAATCTTATGCCGATAACAGAAGGCGAGACCTGGAATTTCAAGTCAGAGATCATGTTTTCCTCAAGGTATCTCCCGGCCGAGGCATTAGAAGATTCGGTGTTAAAGGCAAATTAACACCAAGGTTTATCAGTCCATTCGAAGTACTGGAAAGGGTAGGCGAAGTGGCTTATCGTATCGCCCTACCTCCACAACTGTCAGAAGTGCACAATGTATTTCATGTTTCTATGCTAAAGAAATACGTGCACGATTTCTCACACGTCATCGATCACACTGACTTGGTGATACAGAAGGACCTCACCTATGAGCAAAGGCCAGTAAAGATCCTCAACCAAGAAATTCGAGTTCTAAGGAACAAGACGATCCTTATGGTAAAAATTCAATGGAATCGATGCTTAGAACAAGAAGCTACATGGGAAACCGAGGAGTCTATGAGAAGGAGATTTCTAGAATTATTCTAGTCCGTAAGTAATTCTCACCCTCCTTGTCTCCGTATAATGTAATTGAATTTGGGGACCAAATTCTTTTAAGTGGGGGAGGGTGTAGCACCCCGTATAAAAATATATATATATATTTATTAATAATATTTCCAAAATAAAAAAAATATTAGATAAACTCTAGAGGAAGCTTAAGTAAGAAGTTGGAACACGAAGTTATCATATGTAAAGATTACTCACTTAACAAGTGGCTTCCTAGTGTAGTTGGTTAAGTAACTTGTCTTTCAACCCAATGACCTGGGTTCAAATCCTAACATCCACCATTTACCTTTTGTGCCAATTAATTATACATTATAAGCTAGCAACGTACAGACTTGGAAGTGCAACGTAGGAAAAGATGCCAATGTACAGACTTTGGCAAAGCAGTGATGTACAGACTTGCACAGTTCCAGCTAGAGGATGTATAGACTTTACCCAATAGTCCAATGTATAGACTTCGTCTCGTGAAAGCTACAGGGATGTATAGACTTTCAATATGAATGCAATCGCTGTACAGACTTGCTGAAACAGTCGAATGTATAGACTTGCTTCCACCGACCAGTGTATAGACTTGTTAAAATAAGACGCTAATAGGGTGTTTGGGAGCATTTTTTTTTGAAACTATTTCTCTCTAAAAAAATAGTTTATGTTGATTTTTAATTTAATTTTTAAAATTGATAAAAATCAGTGTAAGATGTTTGGCAAAAATGACATAAATTTAAAAAATGAATGTAGACTGTTTGGGAGGGGGTGCTGCGGGGGAGGGGAGAGGGGCCGCAGGGGACGGGAGGGCCGCTCGCGGAGGAAGGAGCCGCAGGGGGGAGAAGGGGCCGCAGGGGAGGGAGGCCACGGAGGCGCGGGGGAGGGAAGCCGCAGGGGGGTGGGTGCCACCGCCGCTTGCCTGGGCGCGTCCGAGCCCTCCTCGACCACCACCGCCAGTGCCGCCGCGGGTGTGAGTGCGGCCATGGCCGCCTAGGCCGTGTGGACGCCCGTCGCCGTCCGCCGTGTGCGTCCGCTCCACCACCCCCGACGCATGCCTGCACGGAGAGAGAAGGGAGGGGGGCCGCAGGGGGGAGGGGAGCATGCCGGCGGCGGGGGAGGGGGGCCGCAGGGTATGGGGGGGAGGGGGGCCGCAGGGGGGAGGGGAGCAGGCCGGTGGCGGGGGAGGGGGGGCGCAGGCCGCAGGGGATGGGGGGGAGGGGGGCCGCAGGGGGGAGGGGAGCAGGCCGGCGGCGGGGGAGGGGGGGGAGGGGGGCCGCAGGGGGGAGGGGAGCAGGCAGGTGGTGGGGAAGGGGGGCCGGAGGGGGAGGGGGGGCGCAGGCCGCACGGGGAGGGGGGAAGGGGAGGGGGGCCGCACGGGGGAGGGGGGAAGGGGAGGGGGGACACCGCGGGGGAGAGGGGGGGAGGGGACGCCGGAGAGGGGGGCCGTGTAGGGAAGGGGAGGAGCCGGCGGGAGGGGGAGGGAAGGGGGAGACGCGGGGGAGGGGAGGGGAGGGGGAAGTCACGAGGAGTCGTGAGTGTTTAAAAAAAAAAAATTGATCCAGACTTGTTTTTTTTTTAGGAAGATTTACACGGGATGAGATTCTCTACCTAAAATTTAGGAGAGGAATACCAAACGTGATTAATTGAGTTCTCTCTCTTTTTTTTAAATTTGAGAGAGAAAGAAGGGAAAAAAACGCAACCAAACACCCCATAAGTCAGACGATGCTGCAATGTATAGACTTTGAGTTGCAGCAAATGGCCAATGTATAGACTTTGAGCTGCAATGTATAGACTTTGAGTGACCAGCAACGTAGGTAAAGATAGGAATGTATAGACTTTGAGGAATGTACGGGCTTTGAGGACGTAACGTAGGTAAAGATAGGAATGTATAGACTTTGAGGAATGGACAGACTTTGAGGATGTAACGTAGGTAAAGATAGGAATGTATAAACTTTGAGCATGTTGAGACTTTAGGAAGCCAATGTATAGACTTTGAGAGGGAGAGGATGTACAGACTTGTGATGTACACACTTTGTGAATAGGCTAGCAATAGCCAATGTATAGACTTTGTTATGTATAGACTTTGAGAGGAAGTGATGTACAGACTTTGAGAGGAAGCCAATGTATAGACTTTGAGAGGGAGAGGATGTACAGACTTTGAGGAAGCCTGTATAGACTTTGAGACTTTAGGAAGCCAATGTATAGACTTTGAGAGGGAGAGGATGTACAGACTTGTGATGTACAGACTTTGTGAATAGACTAGCAATAGCCAATGTATAGACTTTGTGGTGTACAGGCTTTGAGAGGAAGTGATGTACAGACCTTGAGAGGAAGCCAATGTATAGACTTTGAGAGGAAGCCAATGTACAGACTTTGTGAATAGGCTAGCAATAGCAATGTACAGACTTTGAAAGTGTGCACATTGAAGAGGGATCGTGTATGAATGTGGGAGACAGACTTTACGATCTGGGCCATGGATTGGCTGTCCAAACATTATCCCTTATCTCTCCAGCCTGTACAAGCTGTAAAGCCACATTATTCCAGATCTTGCCCCCCTATCCGGTCATACCAGACCCTATAACATACCCTTTGCTACCCCCATTCGAGATTAGCTAAGGTTGGGGCAAAGCTCTGCAGGGATTACACAGTCACCTAGAAGGGTTCTGCTACTGCTAGAGATCTTCCAACAAGGTAGGTGTTCTTAACTTTTAACTAAACTAGTAGCTAATGTAGGATGATTAGTCTAGGCATTTAGTCTTAGGCTCATTTCCATGCGATATTCAGTGTTTATAAAGCATGTGTTAGCTTAAAATCTAGGACGATTAGCATGTATTAGCTTCATACCTACGATAATTAGCATGTATTAGCCTTATATCAAAAATAATTAGCAAGTATTAATAAGTATTAGTAAGTATTAGTCTCATACCTAGAATAATTAGTATGTGTTAGCTTAAATCTAGGACGATTAGCATGTATTAGCTAATATCTATATTTGATATAGTTCATGCTTTGGTAAAGGGCCTGTCATTATGTCAATTTCTGTGAAACTGAAACCACCATGTTAAAAATGTTATATTAGAGAAACTAAAACCTGAAAAGAGTGAAAGAATAAATTGTAGCCAAGAGGATGAAAAACGTGGAAAAAGACCAAGTTGAAAAAGACCAAGTTGAAAGCACAATGAAATTATATTGAAAATAGAGGGTTCTAAGAAGGTGAATAACAAAAAATATAGACAGAATGAGAATATGTGAAAGAAGAGAAAGTTATAGATTGGAGGGTTAGGAAGAAGTCTTATGAAGAGTGCAGAGAGAGAAAATGAGAGGAAGAAGGTGGAAAATGTGAAAAACCGAGATCTATAGGCGCAGGTGAACAGTGACTGAGTAGAAAATAAAACCGTAGAAAATTAATTATAACTTAAAAACTAAGAAGAATTAGAGAAAGTGGTAGAAGAAGAAAATCTATATCTACAAGAGAAGAAGAACTTTTGTGAAGAACTCAGAGAGAAAAGTGTTAGAGTGTGGAGTCAGAACTCTTTTGTTCGTGCGCCTCTGCACGGAATCACACTCTGCCTTAGGAGCGCATCCACTGCTCCAGGGGATCATTCACAGCATCAGGGAAGCATGACGAGCTTATGCCATCTCCAGGGGAGCATTCGCTGCTCCAGGGGAGCAATCGCTGCCCCAGGGGAGCATCCACTGCTCTAGGGGAGCATCCTTCAGTGCCATGGGAGCAATCACTGCCCCAGGGGAGCATCCACTGCTCCAGGGGAGCATCCTTCAGTGCCAGGGGAGCAATCACTGCTCTAGGGGAGCATATGCTATCTGGGTTCTAAAAGGGAAGCACATGCTGTCTCTGGGGAGCAATCGCTGCTCCAGGGGAGCATCCTCAATGTCAGGGGAGCATGCATTACGGGCTCAAGGCATTTTGATGTCACTTGGAGCAGGCTGACCTGCATGAAGAAGTGTCGACACTTGTCTTGGCAATGCATTAACTTGACTGATGGTGGGGGAGCATCTGCAGTCGCTGGAGGGCATACTCGGTCCCAGGAGAGCATCCGGGGGGACAGGCGAGCATGCACGTCTGATGTATCCCGGAAGAGGATTTCTGTTGATCAGGGGTATTATTGTCCTTAATGCCCTGACTTATGACGCCCTAATCTCCTAGTATAAAAGGATGGGCTCTCTCCTTGTATTGTAACCAGTCTGTGATTATCTTAGTGGAATCCTACTGCGGCCGTGGACGTAGGAAGGCATCTTGCCTCCGAACCACGTAAAAAAATCCCTGTGTGTTCTTGTGTGATTCTTCTTCTCTCCTTCTTCCTCCTCTGCTGGTTGTCCTCCTCGTCTGGGTACTCCATATCCCTAACAAAAAGAGGATTGGAAGGGCATGAAAACTAGGGAACAAAAGAAGGTATCAACACGGATGAACAGTAATGTGCCAGGACAGCAAGTGAAAAAATATGCAATAACTTGAAAACGGAGAGGAATTAGAGAAAAAGGTTGAAGAAGAAAATGTAAAGCACTTAAGGATGGACAAGTTTGCAGAAGACATGAAATTGAAATGAAGATCCGAAAAGTATGAAAAGGACTAAGAAAGACTAAAATCTCAAGAACTTACATGAATAACAACATAAACATACAAACCCAAGACCCCTCTCAATTGCATGTTTAGCAAATAGATATAAAGTATATACAGCATCTCTCTTATCTAGTTTTTTTTTCCGTGTGTCAAACGTTACTGATTTCCACTCCTAGTTCATCCCTACACATCAATGCGCCCTTGGATTCCATTCCATAATTCCGCCTTATATATCATACGGGTCAAACCTTGAAATTCTATATTGGCTATAAATGAGATTGGATGTCAACAAACATGATTAATGCTGTGCATATAGGGCCCGATCTGGTCCTGGGAGGAGCACCCGAAGGTACTTGTGCCCATGGGAGTTTATTGACCACGGTGTTTGGCATTGCACCGGAATACTTGCTTACTAGACTTTAGACATTCCACTCATTCTCGTGATATTACTTGATCGATTTGACTTGAGACCCGCAGAAGGGTAAAGTTTTTGTTTGAATGAAATTGATATATAGCCAATTCCAGTTTTACATGCTTGAATTTATATTACTTTCTATTACTTACTTGACATGAGTTCTTACTCTCTTGGAAAGATTTTGTTAATTCCAGTTATTACTTGCTTGAATATCTTGCTATTGCTGCATTGAAGTTGGAATCCTTACACTCTCACTCATTATTCCTTCACTGCTCTTGTCGATTCTTACAATCCTTGATATCTACTCATCTACATGCATAGCTTTACTGACATTAATTGAACTTATAAATCACTTAAAGCATGTTAAATCTTGAGATGTAATTCCTACTGAGCGATTCGCTCATCTAGTTGTTTTCTAATATTTTCAGGTAATTTAGATGTCAACCAACACTCGGAAGGGAATGAGACTGAGTGATGAGTGTTAGAGTGAAGTTATCAAATTGTCATGTCCTTTGTGTTATTGTATTAGTTCACTTATGTCAGTTGTATCAATTCATCTATGTCATTTGTATTAGTCAACTTGATTAGAACTGCTTAAGATTTGAAGCCTAGTCGTTGGACTCTGGGAATATATGTATTTGTCCTTTGATTAGTTGTGACAATTGTCAGCTCGTACTATTTATATTAATTTCGAGTTAAATCTTAGTTATTTGCGCACTCTGATATTTACATGATTGACACAATCTATATAGACATGTCACGCCTCCAGGTAATCTTCCGCGCTCGGGACGTGACATTAATAGTTCAAGAAGATCAATTCAATTTTCAGCACTTATTGATAGCAAGACAGACTTATGATGCAGACACTAAAATGCAAGCCTATCATGCAAGATTAAAAAAATTATTTACATACCTGTGCCTTAAGCTTTTATTTACTTGAGCATCCAATGTTCCGCTCCAAGGCACCCTACACCCAAAATTCTCATTTGAAATTTTTTTTTGGTACCCAAGTTTGCTTGGGTCCTGGTTGGTTAGCAGCAATTCTCGCAAATGACTTTATTTTCTTTGCTGCTTTCTGGTCACCCACTCTCGTCCAAGGATAGTGATTGGATGTATGTCCATATTCTCGACAGTAGAAGCAACGCACAAGAAATTTACCATTCTTTCTTTGTACAAGTGCATTGAATCTTAGTGGGTAAGCATGGATACCACGGTGTTGATCATGAGGGTGAGTCTTACCTTTCAGACGCCAAGAGTCTTTGACTATGTGGCCAATCTTTCCACAAATATGGAAGCAGCAAGTAGGATGGTTTCTTCTATTTTCTGACTGTTTAGCCTTAGAGAGCGTCGACCTGTTCAGATGAGTGTGTCGACACGCAGGGTCATACCTGGGCTTTTGAGCATGAGTGTGTAGAAGATGCTTCCTCCCAGTGTTGACCTATCCCTTGCCATTCTTTTCAGCAACAAATCTTCTATTTTTGCCTGCTTTTAGTTCATCATTAATCAAGGTGAGGCAATCATGCACAGTGTGACCAAGCATACCACAATAGAAACAATAACCATTCATTTTATGAGTAGCATGGGACTTAGCATGAGATTTCCTAGCATGAATTTCTACATTATCAAAATCATATTTCCGTTTATGCCAGGAAACATTCTTTTTCAGATTGCCATTTTGATTTTTGTTTTTCTTTTGAGCAGCATGTGGTTTTGGATGACCATAAGAAGTGCTGGCTTCAATGAGCCAGTGACAAATGAGGTATACACCTTGCTTCCAAGGGACTTTTTGTTCATAGGTTTGTGCCCCAATCCTTCTCTTTGAAGGTTGACCCTAGTCCCAAGAATTCTGTCTAAATTTTCTTTGCCCTGATCAGACTTTGACAGAGAATTCTTTAAGTCTTTGTTTTCACTCTTCAATGAGGAGACATGTTGTTCAGATTCAGCAAGGTCCTCTTCGCACTCAGCCAATTGCTCATTGAGCATGGCATTCACCCCCTTGTAATTTTCAATTTCCAATTGAAGTTCATTCAATTTCTCAGGGCTATCTTTAACAATGCCCTTGCCTTTTTCATAGATAGACAGTCTTTCAAGCAACTCAATGTTTTCATTTTTTAGATTTTCATTCTCATTCTTAAGATTTTGATTTACTTCGGTCAGAGCTTTGTTTTCAGTCAAGCTTTGATCATTTGATGTAGATTTAGACTTATCTTTAGGCCTTCTTATTATTTCTTCTAATCTACTGATCTCAGCTTGACGGATTCTATTTTCATCTTTTAGGCAAGCAATGGTTTCTTTATGTACATCTATATCAACCATAATAGTATTATTGAGCTCTTCAAAAGCTAAACAATTTTTACAGAAGGAACTCTCACCTTGATTGTTTTTCTTCAAATCCTTTTTCAGTTTTCTATTTTCTGATTTTAGCTTTTTGAAGTGCTTGGTTAAATCATCATAGGCTTCTATAAGTTCTTCAAAAGTAAAGTCCTCGGATTCAGAGCTTACCTGAGTTAAGGATGAATTGCTTGACTGTTCTGGTTGGTCGGCCATGAGGCATATGTTCTCCTTTTTCATGGTTGTTCACCAATCTGTTCAAGATTTGTTTGGCTGTGCTGCAAGTGGACACAAGATGAGATAACCTGAAATCAACTTCTGCTTTTATCAAGTTAAATACAGCAAAGTTATCAATATGTTTGGTCTCTTGTTCAGCAGACCATTCATCTGGGTTTGATGGCAGCTCATGAGGACCAATGTATATGAGGTTCCACAATTGTGGATCTATGGATTTGACATAGATGAACATTCTCCCAAGCCATATTGAAAAATCTGAACCATCATACGTAGGCGGATAAGCCATCGAAGCATGTATAGCACATGAAGCCATTTTCTCAAATTGCACTAGGATCTTTCCCTGCAGATCGTAGGATCTGGGAATAGCAGAGCTTGGCTCTGATACCACTTGTTGGGTTCCGGGCGGTGCAATGGGATCTAGAAGGGGGGTTGAATAGATCCTCTCACGAACTATGGCCTATTTAAAACTTAGCTACCAGAAGTATGAACCTCTCCTATAAATTACTTAAATCACTTAAGTACAATGCACAACGGAATGAAATGGAATGGCCTAAGTGAAACACATATCAACTAAGTGTGATAACTAGCTGTATGTGTGAACTTTGGAGATCAACCAGAATGTCAAGAATTGAAGTTGGCTACTCGTTGAACCTCGTGTGTGTGTGAGCAATATGATGAAGTGTGCTATAGTAAGCAATCAGAATTCAATTGATACAGCAAACACACGAACCTGTGAAGGGGATAGAAGATATGGAGCAAGCCCACAAGATGTTCAAACCACAACACAAGGATTTTAAGGTGGTTCGGTTGTAAACCCACAACCTACGTCCACCCCTCACCAAACTCGGTGACGCTTTCCTGCTGACTTACAGCTTGACTGGGTACACGCCCCAATACTACAAAATGGAAAAAAACCCTCCATCTGTCTTCCTACACACAAACGGGTAGAGATAGTTCAGGATGAACAAAATCACAGAATAAAACTCACTACAAGTGCAGTGGGAAAACCATAATAAAACAAAAAGAATGAACACCAACTGAAGCTTAGGATGATGATGTGGAGGCTGGTGACTGCAGCTACAAATATATGATCGGAAGATCTGATTCCTCAAGCTCAAGTAGACTGCAGGGCTGCTCTTTCTTTCTCTCTCAAGGCTTCTCTTTTCTTCGTCTCTTGCAGCACTGGACTGGAGTCTGCAGGTGTTGGGCTGCTCTCACTACCTTCCTTTCTTTCTCATAGGTTTTCTTCTTAGAGGCTCAAGGACGTGGCCTTTTCTCAAGGAAGCAGTAGCTTCTCTTCTTGTAGAAGCTTGATATTTATAGCCGAGCCACAAGGAAATGTGGTGAAGAACTTTCCCTCCAAATTTTCCCTCCAAAAGCTTTTCTGGTCTTTGAGGAAGATACTCTGTAGGATTTGGCTTGAGCTGGCATTACTTCTAGTCCAAGGATGGGACGGTGGCAAACTGATAGCAAAGCAAATCTTTTCTTTAGTTACTTTTCAGATCTTCATTTTAAATGCCCTCTTGAGGTGTTGAGTTCTCATGGGCTGAAGCCTACTTTCTATCTGGTTGAAGACTGCTAGGACAGAAGTCACATGACAACATTTAAGCTACAGACTGTGAGAAGTGGCATTTCCCAATTGTAGATTCTGACATAGCCATCTCCTAAAAGTAGATAAGATGTGATATAATGACAGGGACTAAAGTCAAACCTGGGTACCCCGTCCAGACCTCGAAATCCGTGTATTTGGGCATTTGCGGTACCCATTTTCTCTCTCTGGATCTTCCATTGACTTGACAGAAAACTAGCCTGAAAGCTTATGGAAGAACAAAGGTGTTGACCTCCTGTGAGGGAAGTGTCGACACTTCTTAGTAAATAGCCAATAGAACGCTCTCTGGAAGACCATAGTGTCGACCTCCTGTAACAAGGTGTCGACACTTCCTTTAAGGAGTTCTATCTTTAACACTCTCTAGAATCACCAAGGTGTTGACCTGCTGGGATGGAGGTGTCGAGACTCCTGAAGAATTCTTCTTGAGTATCGATCTTTGGAAGCCCATGGTGTCGACACTCTGTGATAAAGGTGTCGACACTTCCAAGTGAGGATGCGTATCTAGCGCTCTCTGGAAACATATGTGCACTGGCCTTGACTAGAGTATGCTAAGACCTTGTAATATTGGAGGCAGACATTGCACAGACCTTTCTTATGCTTTAGTCAAACATGCACAGACTTTGAAGCATTGAGGGTAAACATGCACAGACCTAGATAAGGTTGGAAGAAAAATGTGCACTGACCTTCCCTCAAGATGTGCACAGACTTTGTAGTATTGAAAGTAAATGTGCATTGATCTTCACTCAAGATGTGCACAGACTTTCTAGCGTTGAAGGAAAACGTGCACCGACCTTGATTTGTCAAATAGTGAATGTGCACAGACCTTACAGTGTTGAGACCAAAACATGCACCGACCTTGAAGTCACATGTGCTCAGACTTTTTTGTGTGCTCAGACCTTGTTGCACCGTGGTTCATATGTGCACTGACCTTGTATCGCATGTGCACCAACCTTGTGTCGTATGTGCACCGACTTTGCTTGGGCTAGCAAAAGGTTGCTCTGGCACTAAACAAGCATCAACCTTAGTCTTGTGAACAGTGACATGCTCAGACCTTGGTCTTCAGGCTAGGCATAATGTGCATCAACCTTTCCTTGTGTGAACAGTAACCTGCTCGGACTTTGGTGCGGTGAGGCTAGAACGCCAGATATAACCTTGAAACAAAAGTGTCAACTCTTGGAGTCGACTCTTTCCTGTGGGTTTGCGCCAGACATAACCTTGATAAAAATATGTCGACTCATGGAGTCGACTCTTTGTCTTTGGTTTTCAGAATTCTATAGAACTTGAGGGACTTGATGCTCTGGTCATCCAGTTGCCTCAATTTCTGTGTCACCATGTATCTTGAATTTCTCTTTCAACTTGGAAGGTTCTTGCTCTTGGAGTTCTATATCTTGAATTTAGCCTTACTTGATTTTTCCTTCAGACTTTGCTTACACAGAATCTTGCCAATGTTATCATGACCTGAAATGTATGAATATGGATTTATCAAATGCAGAATAGACTCATCAGTAACTCATAGGCAGACATCATCAAAATCACATTAAGGCAGAGAATTATGCGTGTACCATACATGCACAACATTCTCCCACAAACTAGAGCTGAAGAAACTGAGAGCAAGGTTCGACCCCTTTCCATGCAAGCCTAGTAGAGAAACAAGGAAGAAGCCCAGTGGAGAAGAGGATCACAGAAGAGAGCAGAGATCTCTCCTTCCTCCTCTGTTCGCGGTGAAGACCTAGAAGAAGAGGAAGAGCATCCAGGCGTTACCCAGTCTTCTCTCAGGTAGACATGATCTTTTCTTTCTCCCACTGATCTTTGTTGATATACCCTATCTGCTATCTTTTCAGTTTTTTTTTCACAAAACCTAGATTACTACTTCACTTCCTACCTGCGTGTAGGAAGACGGACGGTGTGCTCACTGGTCCGTGGGTGTTGGGTTGTGTACCCTCAAGCTGTTTGGCAGCGAATTGGAGAGAGTTTTCTCTCGGGGAGAAGCTGTGAATCAGTGGTAGTGCTTTTGCACTAGTGAAGCCTCACTCAGTTGCGTGAGGGGTGGACGTAGGTATCTGGATAGTGACCGAGCCACCTTAAAATCTTGTCTCTCCGTGGTTTGTTTTCTATCTTGCGTTGACGCTAGATGCTTGTGTAGGAACGCTCTTAATCATCGTTTGTGCATTTAGCTCACCAACTTGCGTCTGTTCATGCCTTACTGTTCTTTAGTTTTTATCTAGTTATTATTTCCATAAAGAAGGGGCTGATCTATTCACCCCTCCCCTCTAGATCCGCCTATCACTACTCATCACGTGGTATCAGAGCTAGTCTCTCTGTATGTGGTCTAACGACCTTGAGAGAAGTGGTGATATGGCATCCAAGAGTCCTATGCCCGAAGGGCATTCTATAAATAGACCTCCCTTTTTCACTAGAACAAACTATCCTTACTGGAAAAATTGTATGCAGGTTTTTATGAGAGCCCAGGATCATGAGGTTTGGCGAGTGATTAGCAAAGGTCCATTTGAATTGCCTGAAGATGAAGACACATGGACCAAGGAGTAGATTAGCAGATCAACATTGAACTGGGGTGCCAAGCACATAATGCAATGCTCCCTTCACCCAATAGAATTCTCAAGAGGGTCAACATGCGCCACTGTAAAAGAAATGTCGGACCGTCTTGAGGTAATCTATGAAGGGACAACCCAGGTACGTGCAACTAAGGCAAATATGCTAGTTTCTGAATATGAAAAGTTCATAATGAAACCTGAAGAGTCTATTTTTGATATGTATGCTAGGCTAACCATGCTCACTAATGGCTTAACTGAGTTCGGTAAGATCTATTCCGAACATGAGATTGTAAGGAAGATACTCAGATCCCTAACTCATGCATGGCATACAAAGGCAACTGTGGTTGAAGAAGCTAAGGACTTGGCCACCACCAAAGTAGAAGAGCTCATAGGGTCACTGATGACCTATGAGATGAACCTGAAGAACAAAGAGGCTGAGGTAAGTAAGAAGAAGCCCTTGGCTCTCAAAGCAGGGCCAAGTACCAAGGACACTTCTGATGATGAAGAACCTTCAAGTAGCAACTCTGACGAGGATGAAGTTGCTATGTTAACAAGAAAATTCAGAAAGTTTTTAAGAAAGGAAGGTAAAGGCTTCACAAAGAGGAAGCCTACGGTAAAGAAAGATTTCAGGCTAAGACCTAAAAATGCTAAGAAATTTGAGAAACTTGTTTGCTATTCTTGCAAGAAACCTGGACACATCAAGTCTGAGTGTCCAGAAGGAGCCAAGAAGACAATGCCCAAGTGGAAAGGCAGAAGAAGCAGGTCATGATTTGCACATGGAGTGATGAAGAAGAGGAAGAAGATGAAAACAGCTCCACTATAGAGCAGAATGAAGATTTATGTTTAATGGCCAAAGGAGACAAGGAAACTGAGGTAAGCTCTCCATTTGAACACTTTACTACTGATGATTGGGAGGAAGCTTACTTTGAGTTAATGGATAAATATGAACTGTATAAGAAAGAAAACAAAGCCCTAAAGAAGAAAATTGACTCCTTGGTGCATGATCAAAGCTCAAATGAAAAAATAGCTTCCCTAGAAATTGAAATTGAAGATCTCAAGAAAATGATTGAAAACTTAGAAGAGGGAAGAAAAGAAATGAGGGATTTAGAAGATGAAAATGAAAGCCTCAGAGATGAAATTGATGAGTTGAAGCTAAAAATGCAAGACTATGTTAGAGCCAACAAATTGTGTAATGAAAGGTATGATGCAATAAATCAAGTCAACTCACAACTTCTTAAAGATAATGAAAAGCTCCAAAAGGACATAAATGACAAACAAAATTCTTTAGAGAAATTTGTAGATGGGAGTGAAAACTTGAATGCTCCGCTTGGGACTAAGATGAACTTCAATAGGGAAGGGTTAGGATATAATCCCACCGAGAAAAGGCCAATTGGTATGAAAACCATAACTTTTGTCCCATCTTTTGAAGCATCAACTTCTAAAACAATACCTAGCCTAAACCAAGAAAAAGCAAAAAAGAAAGGAAAAGAAAAAATGAGAGAGCCTATGAAGAACAACCCTGAAAAACCCAAAAAGCTTCACCAAAAACACCAAATAGGCCGACACCAACCTAAGTTCAGGTCTGCACACTCTAAGGGTAGAAATAGTTTCAACAATGGCAGAGGTCGGCACTACCCTCAGGACAGGTCGACACCTTCATGGTCAACCACCCATCAATTTGCTAGGTATGCTCTGACAGGTCGACACGTAGGTCACAAGGACTCGACACACTTCTCATCTAGAGACCGTTATAAATGGGTTGAACAGGAGATAGGTCGACACGCTCACTACAGGAGGTCGACACATTCAGTAAATAGAGCTTGTTATAGATGGTCAGAACAGGGGAGAGGTCAACACTTCACCTCATACAGGTCGACACCTACATACACTAGGGGTAGTTATGAGCCATACTTCTACAAGCCAAGCCAACCAAAGTACCCTATGAACTATAACAACTCCTACCACTATAAACCTAATCATTGGAACAAATGGACCAAGAATCAATCCTATTTCAACATCCATAAAACCTTAAAAGCTCAAGAGGTTAAAAGAGAGAAAATGAAAGTTAACAAAGAAAAGAAGAACCAGAACTTCCAACCAAGCAAGGAAAATAAGAATGTTAAGAAAGTTTGGATTTCAAAACCTATGTTATCTTGTTTTACTGAGATGAGAAGATTATTGGGACCCAATTGTCCTTGGGTTCCAAACATTGTCACTTAATTTCTTGTGCAGGAGTGTCTTGTAGCTGTGCATAATCGTTGGTACCTTGATAGTGGCTGCTCAAGACACATGACTGGGGACAGAACCAAATTCTGTCTCTTGGTAGAAAAGGAAGCTTGTCATGTCACGTTTGGAGGGAACAACAAAGGAAAGATCATTGGTACAGGTAAAGTTGGTAAGAATCCCTCCAACTCAATTGAAAATGTTTTGCTTGTTGATGGTTTAGAATATAATTTGTTGAGCATAAGTCAGCTATGTGATAAAGGCCACACTGTAGTGTTTGACTCTAATGAATGTAGGATCTTGCACCCTAATTCAAAAGAAACTAAGTTTTCTGGCAAAAGAGTCAACAATGTGTATATGATTGACTTAGATGACCCTGCTCACATAAATCTTTATCTTGCTGCACCTAAATCTGATTTAGCATGCTTGTAGCATCGTAGACTAGGTCATGCTAGCTACAATGCACTTCATAAATTGGTGAAGCATTCTATTGTTAAAGGATTGCCTGAAATTAAATTCAAACTGAAATTTAAAATTTGTGATGCATGTGCACAAGGAAAATAGACTAGGAAGTCATTTAAAAGCAGAACTGAAAGCTTATCATCCAAACCACATTAACTAATTCACATGGACTTGTTTGGTCCAACCGAAACGGCTAGCTTAAGTGGTAAAAGGTATGGCTATGTTTTAGTAGATGACTTTACTAGGTTCACATGGGTGTTTTACCTTGCACATAAAAATGACGCCTTTGATAAGTTTCAGGCACTCTACATGCAAGTAAAGCAAGACAGTAAGTTCAAAATTTCCAACATACTTTCAGATCATGGTGGTGAATTTGACAATGCTGATTTTGACAATCTTTGCAGGACTGAAGGAATAAATCATAGGTTCTCATCACCAAGGACCCCTAAAAAACATCGGGTGGTTGAGAGGAGAAACATAACTCTCATAGAAATGGCTAGGACCATGCTTGCTGAAAAGCAACTACCAAGGAGATTTTGGGCAGAAGCCGTAAACACTACTTGTTATATCATCAACCGCTCAATGGTAAGGCCATTCACTAAAATGACTCCTTATGAGTTGTTCAAAGGTAAAAAGCCATCTCTCTATCATATAAAAGTATTTGGTTCAAAATGTTTTGTTCATAACAATGATAAAAGAGACTTAGATAAGTTTGAGCCCAAGAGTGAAGAAGACATATTTCTTGGATATTCAGATAGGTCTAGAGCTTATAGAGTGTATAATCTTAAGACCCTATGGGTGGAAGAGTCACCTCACATCACTTTTGATGAGACTAATGATGAAAATTCATGCAGGAAAAATGATGATGGGGAATTTCTAAACGTAAAAGGAAAAGAACTTCCACACGAGGAGACACAAGGAAATGAAGACCAAGGAGAGTCAAGCAATGCTCGTGTCACTAATGCAGATAGAGGTAACACTCAGACTGAAATAACGGTGCTGAAAGACCATCCTTTAGAAAATATTTTGGGCAATCTGCTTGACCCACCTAGAACTAGGTCTCATTTTCAAATTAAGGATGAAATTGAACAACTAGCACTTGTGTCTCAAACTTAACCTAAAAATATTGTAGAAGCTTTAAAAGATGAAAACTGGATAAATTCCATGCATGATGAATTAAACTAGTTTGAAAGAAATAATGTGTGGCATCTAGTTCCTAGGCCCCAAGAGAAATCTATCATAGGTACTAAATGGGTCTTTAGGAACAAACTTAGTGAAGATGGTACGATAATTAGAAATAAAGCCAGATTAGTGGCTCAGGGGTATAATCAAGAGTTTGGCATATATTTTGAAGAGTCTTTTCCCCCTGTAGCCAGATTAGAGGCCATTAGAATTCTGCTTGCATTTGCATGTTCTCATAAAATCAAACTGTAACAAATAGATGTTAAGAGTGCTTTTTTGAATGGTTTAATAAAAGAAGAAGTATATATAAAGCAACCCCCTGGCTTTGAATGTTCACATTTTAAAGACCGTGTTTATAAGTTGGACAGGGCTCTATATGGCTTGAAGCAGGCACCCAGAGCTTGGTATGATAAACTAAGCTCATTCCTCACCGAACAAGGCTACACAAGAGGTAATGTAGACCAAACACTATTCACTAAAAGACAAGGTAAGGACATCTTGTTAGTTAAGATTTATGTAGATGATATAGTGTTTAGGTCCACAAAATCTCAAATGTGTGAGGATTTTGCTAAACTCATGACTAAGGAGTTTGAGATGAGTCTTATGGGTGAGCTTCAATTCTTTCTTGGCTTGCAGATAAATCAAAGTAATGAAGGCTGTTTCATTAGTCAAGCCAAATATGTGAAAGAGTTGTTGAAGAGATTTGATCTAACCAACTGCAAACCATTAGGAACTCCGATGGGGACTGCCACTTCACAGGATGCAGATAAACAAGGTACACCTGTGGATGCAAAGAAGTATAGAGGTATGATCGGTTCATTACTCTATTTAACTGCATCTAGACCAGACATTCAGTTTAGTGTTTACCTTTGTGCTAGATTTCAGTCTAGTCCTAGAGAGTCCCACTTGACTGCTGTTATCTTTAGATACCTTGTTGGCACTGAAGATCTGGGATTATGTTATCCTGCATCCTATGAGCTTTCACTCATTTCATATTCAGATGCAGACTATGCAGGTTGCAAAATTGGATCGCAAGAGCACTAGTGGCTATTGCCAATTTTTGAGTGGGTGTTTGGTTTCTTGGGCCTCCAAGAAACAGCACTCAGTTGTCCACTCCACTACAGAGGCAGAATATGTTGCTACTGGGAGTTGTGGCACGCAAGTGCTGTGGATCAAACACCAACTCCAAGACTATTTAATAGATCTTGGATGTGTCCCTATTTTGTGCGATAACACCAGTGCTATAAATCTTGTAAAAAATCTAGTCCTGCACTCTAGGACTAAGCATATGGATATAAGGTATCATTTCATTAGAGATGAAGTCCTCAAAAATCATTTTGAGTTCCATTTTGTTGATTCAAAAAATCAGATTGCATATATTTTCACCAAACCTTTAAGCAATGACAAGTTTTCAACCTTAAGGAGAGAGCAAGGTCTATGTAGACCTCAATCAACTCAGGTTTGAGCTGTTTACTCCTTTTTGATGCTCAAGATACTTGTCTTTGCTATGATGGTTGCTAGTATAACTGATTTGTCATGAATTAGTCTATTGAATGATTGAATTGCTTCATGAATGATGGTCACATTCAGGGGGAGTTTTATGTGCATATAACTTCATGTCTTCAACTTGAATGTTTTGCATGGCATATCATCTTTTGATGTTATGGTATATCAAATATCGATTTATGGAAAGATAGGTTACGCCTGTTTGGAAACTCTCCCCATGCGTGAGGACTGACCTCCGCCAAGTACCATGAGTCAATGTTGCATTTTAGGTATTGCATGATAACTTTAATTGCATAAGCATATTTAAAGCTTTAGCATCAAATAAGCACTCTCTCAGGCACAAAGTAAGTGGATTGTTGACTGAATGAAATCAGAGTATCTGAGAGGATAAGAACTCGGAAATGGGCAGATGGTCTTGAAAATTCAAGCAGAAATGGAAGGATCCGGGTCAGAGTGGTTGGCTGAGAAGTTGCATCTGAACAGGTCGACACGGTTGTAAGAAGTGTCGACACTTGCTTTGATATGATCAAGTATTGGCTTCTGTTATGCATCAGGAGGTCGACACCTTCAGTGGAAGTGTCGACACTACCCTCTAGCAGCTCTGCCCTCATGTGTTTGGAGAGTCATTCCAACCATTCCTTCCTACCTTATCTTGTGTTCTATCGAATCTCACCTCTACACCATTGATTTTGTCACCGGTCACTAATTCAGGGGGAGTTGAGTAGGTTTCAACTCGTTAACAAACCTTGGGTAAGTCATTCTATTCTACCTCTGATTAAGGAAATGGTTTAATGTTTATAACCCTCAATTTTGTTGATGATTGTCTTAAGTTGAATCATCCTTGCACTTCTAATAGGGTTAAAACATTCATCAAGTTTTGGTTGCAACTAGGCCTAAGCTTCTGAAAGTTAATTGTAAAAAGGTTTTGGTTGGTTTGAGATTCATTAGCTTGTATTGTTCTTAAACAAGTCCCCCGAATTGAAGCCAACTAGAGAATACGCCTCCAAAAATTATACTGTAATAATTCCAGAGCAATGGCATCATCTTTAGAGAAACTAGATCCTGCATCAATGAAATGAAGCAAATCTAGTCATGATGGAGATTGCTAACTCCGATCAAAAGAAAATAGAAAGATAAGCTACACTGAGTAACCAGGGACTCTGGTGTCTAAACAACGTGTTTCCTTGTGTCAAAAAGTGAATGCTATATCAGACTGTTCAATCATATTAAAAAAAAAATTCGAGCTGACTCTAGATTTTACTTCAACAGGTTATTCTGTTTATTTTCAATACTCGTTTAATATTTTCGCCCAATCTTGCCTAATGAAGTTAATTAGTAAGATTAATAGGTTTGGTTAAAGCTTTTGACTTCATTTAACAGTTTTAATCCTATTATTGTTGCATAATCGGTTTTACTTAATCCTTTATTCCCCAAAATTGAGCTTATTGCCTTTAAACCATTGCAACTTAATAAAGGGGGTATTTCAGACATTTCTTATCTAAAAGGGTGCTTTTTGCAAAAATCTATTAAAATCTCCTCTCCACCTTTATAACTGACTGGTGAAAAACCCTTTTCATTTACTTTACTCTTTTCATTTCCTCTCACGCAAAAACCCCTTCTCCGGTGCGTCTGCACGCCCTCACGGAAGGTCGACACTTTTCCCATCGTCGCCCTCCGCAAGTGATTCCTAGCCCCATCACTAGGTCTGCTAGTTGTTGCTATCTTCCAGCATCCTTCCCTCTCTCTTCCAACCCTCGCTCCTCTCTTTCTCTCATTTCTTTCCGCCCTCACCATGACTCCTCCGGTAACCCGCGGGAAGGGCAAGGCTAAGAGAGCAGAGAAGAGGGCTCCCATTCAAGCTGCAGCAGGGGAAACACGGAAGGAAGGGCACTCCAAACGCATCCATGACAGACCAGCTGCAATTGCATCCGCTAAGAGAAAAGCAGATGAAGCCCAAGGATCTCACAGCCGCAAGGGCAACTCACAAGAGAGATCGGCCAAGAGGAAAAGCATGTCTGCTGAAGAAAAAGGGAAAGCAAAACAACAACCAGCTCCTCTGCAGCCCAGTACTACTCCAACCATCAGGGAAGAGGAAAGTGATCCTACGAGAATATTGTTTCCGAGGTATGTGGATTTCTATGACCACAAGATGCTCGACAATTTTCTTGAGTTACTTCTCATCATAGAATTCTAAGGTTGGAAGAGATTTCTATCTGCACACAGAGTATACTATCCCTTCCTGGTGCAACAGTTCTATAAGAACTTAGTTTATGACCAGAACCAAAGAGCCCTTTGGACTGAAGTTAAGGGAGTGAAGATTAAATTATCTATAAAGCTTCTTCACAGAGCTTTACGTATACCCCGGGATGGGTTATTAGAATCTGAATTCGAAGTTGATTTTTTTGCTGCATACACTATACTGACCGGAAAGCCCAGCAACCCTGAGGATGAAACCCAACTTCTTGTGAAACATTTTGACACCAATAGGTTTCCCCCATTGCAGCGACTACTGCACCACATGCGCACCACTATGATTTCCCCACAAGGGGTTGGCAGGAGTCGAATTATAGAAACCCAAAGATTCATCTTTTATTGCATATTCAATAATCTATAGATATGTCTTCCAGAGATCATTCTTCAGATTATTGGGAGTTGTATAGGGCAAAGGAAAAGTCTACCCTATGCTGCACATTTGACGGCAATATTTCAGAGAGTCAAAATTTTTTTGGAAAATAAAAACATGAAAGAAATCCCTCAGAGTAATGTCTACTGCATGAGGTTCATTGAGAAATTTATGCACTTCAAGAAACAAGGAGACAATGTTATAAGAGATTTGTCTGGTCACAAGTCTGAACCTCCAGCTACACCTGCGCAGCAATAGCCAGCACAGCCAGCAGATCAAGCACAGCCAGCACCTGCACAACAAGCTCAACATACTAAAGAGGAACATATAGAATAGTATGAGGAACAGTTCCATGTGGATGCTCACTTTGATCAAGACCTACAGCAGCAGCATGTGCCACAGGAAACATATTTTGGTCCCATAACACAATTTGGGATTCTTCCACCTCAGACTCCTCCATTTGAGCCTAGAGTTTTTGCTGAAGGAGAGGCACCTCCTGAATTTTATACATAAGCTTCATCATCTAGAGGACCATAATTTTCTACCACTGAAGGTATGATGGGTATTCACCCAACCCTCATTAGATTTCTTACTGCTCAATTTGCAGATGTAAATTCCTCAATTATGCAGCTTGATATGAAGGTTGAGAGACTAGATGCAAGGTTTGTTCACAATGAACAAACTCAGAACAGCAGATGGGAGAAGTTTGTCAGAGACAAGCACAGGTCTGATGGACATTTGTATGCCTTTATGAACTCCTTGATGCATGTCTGTGAAAAAGCAGGCACATTGATGAAACGACTGAGAGAATTACATACTGAAACTCAAGAAAAAACTTGTGAAATGGTCATGCACGCCTATGACATTCGTGAAGATCAGTCCAACCTGAATCTCAAATATGCTACATTGATTGATACTTCTAATCAAATTGAAGAAAGAGTGGCTGTAGACTCTCTCACAATCAGAGAATAAGTGGCTGCTAACACTGCTAGAATTCCAGATGCCACCACAAATCTAGAAGCAACAGTTCATGCCAACTCTGCACAGCTAATTGATGAGTCCATAAGACTGAAAGGAAAGGTTCATAGTGACTCTAACAAGCTGCTTGATGCATCTACCAAGCTTGCAGAGAAAGTCAGTGCCAGCACAGCCACAATGATGAACATCTCCACTAGAGCAGAAGAAAAAATAGATGTCGTCTATAACAAATTGGACATGATGAGAGAAGAAATTCTTGAACTAATTCGTCTTCACAAAGCTCAACTTCAACATAATCTGGAAGACACTGGTGAAGCCTACTACCCTCGACCATCTGAAGCAACATCATCTTATGTCTCCGCACAAGGCTCAAAACAAAAACCACAGAATGAATACATATGTGACATGCTGCATCAGTGGCTCGATGCTATAAATGACAACAACAAGTCTCTTCACCAGTTTGTGCAACAGAGAGATGAGTAGCTGACTCAGAAAGTGGACACTCTGGCTGCATCAGTTCTTCACTTGCAACAACAATTCTCAGAAGCTCAGAAACTTCAATTTCCTGGAAGCTCAAGCTCCATGCCTCCACTGCAGCAACCACCTCGTTCACCCCCTCCTTGCTGATGACAAAGGGGGAGAAGAGATGAAGACTAATGAGAGTGCTAAAATCATCATCATCATCAAAATCATCATCTGTCATCTAGTTAGTTTCATTTAGTGTTAGAAGTCTAGAAAGTTCATACTTGTGTACATGCTTGAATGAAAATCATCTGTTTGATGAAACTATGACTTATCAATGAGTCTGTATGACATTATATGACATTTTGGTTGATGTGTATAAGAATGGCTTTTTATTGAATGGCAATTTTTTTTTGATGTTCTTCAACCAAAATGCTTAAATGTTGTTGGGTCCCATAGTGTAGGAACACTGTTCTAGAGGGGGGGGGGTGAATAGAACCCTCTACTAAAAATATGTCCAATTACAAACACGAACCTACTCGCAGCGGAATTAGCAGGTTTAACAAGATTGAAGAATTTAGACTAAGTAGAATAAACTTAATTCTCTCAATGTCACCGAGCTCATGCGATGCGAAAATGGATTAGATAGTGAAGAACACAATCACATAAATCAAACCATAGATTCAGAACTTTTTAAGGTGGTTCGGGACCACGACGGGCTCCCTACGTCCACCCCTCACCAATCGGTGAGGCTTCACTACTGTTTAAAATAGCCCGGGGATAAATCCCCACACACACACGGAGCCAAGCTCCAACACACACATGTAGGGCAACGCCTACAAAACCACACGAGAGTAAACTCCCAACCACACACGGGGAACACACCCCAAGTTATGCCCAAGCACACACGCGGATATACTCCGCACAAGACGATGCACACGCGTCAACACAAACACTCGGAGAACCCTTTCTCCGAACACCCACACAAAACATCCTTTCAGAAGTTTGAGAAATGAAGACAAATAGACACAATGAACCCCAAACAAACTCTAAAGATTGAAATGAAGAAAATATAGCATGTATGAAGCTCCACCTTTTTGAAATACTCCGACGCTTCTTGGCTCGTTGTTGGATGGTCGTGATTTCACCATCATCTTGCTCCTCTCATCATTCCGCTCCCTTTACTCTTCTATCATGAGCTCCAAATCTTCATGGATGTAGATGATATCCTCTTCTCTTGAGCTCCTCTTTGCTTTCTCCCCTTTCTTCCCCTACAAGATAGAAAACACAAGCATTTGGGTTGTATTCCTCACAAATTCGTAGCTCTTATATATACAACTCAACGAGTGGGGAAAAGACACATAAAACCTTCCCAATATGTCTTAAAAAATCCCTCATAAGTATAGGAACTTATTGGGGGTAGTTTGGTAAAGTTTCAAGGGGTTTAGAATGGGTTTCAATCGGATTCGCAACTCCCGTGCCGTAAAGTGTCGACTCTTAGAGTCGACACTCGCACCTTGTGCAGGCCAAAGCATAAAACCAGAAATGTGCCAAAAAAGTGTCGACTCTTAGAGTCGACTCTTCTTCCCTGCAACACACACAATACACACAACAGAACACTGTCCAAAAATTCTCTGCTCCTTCACAAGAACAACATATTTAGGCTCTAAAACCCCATGAATTGAAAGAGGGTTGATAGTACCATTGATCCTTGATTCAAAAGGGTTTTGACCTATAGAAATGAACCTGCAAAACCATAGAAAAATCAAATTAGTATGGATTTGAAAATCAAATGTTTTTCTCTCTTGAAACTAGCATTTCTAGAATGAATATGAACAATATGGCATGCAACTCAACCCGTAACATCGTCATCTCAAAAGCCGTGATCTCAAGAGTGAAAATGTGAGTTCAAACATGAAAGCCTGCACAATTACAAGTCTATCAAATTATCATCTCAACCAAGCCATGCATACCAACTTGTAATGGCAAAACCAAAGATATGAAGTTATCATGCAACCATGAAAACCCAAACAAGCTTTTTTCACATAATCCATCTTCTAGAAAATCTTTCACTCATATCACATGAAGCTCAATGAAATATACTTATATTATGATGAGGCTCATAATCAACTTGACATCCCAAAACTGTTAGACATCTGAAACTCCACATCCATAGGCCAATTCCATACACTATAGCAGGAAAACAAGGATATCAAGCACATGAACGACCAAGTCTAAGCATGTGAAGGCTAGGGTCGATGTACATATAAAACAAGTCGATGCACATTAAAAATTCATTTATCCTTCTATGAAGAACTAGAAACCCTCATTCATGATCAACTCAAGAGACTCAAGGTTGATCAATTTTTTGCATTAAAGCATTTTCAAACCACCAAAGCCTCAAGTAAGAATTCAGTCAATTTGACATGAATTTGCTATACATGAAACTCATTCATTAAAATGGCATTCTTGTTGATAAAGACTAACGCTCAAGAAGCATTATTATCACAAGGAGCATTGTCATAAACATAGAATTTTCAAATTGTATGCATCACATGCATCATACACATTAGTAAATATCCAATCATGCAAACATGTTTTCTCATGAATTCTCATTGAGTACAAGGCATATGCATTCTTTCAAGCATGTTTCCCATAAAATCAATCTCTTCTAGAACATGACTCCGTAGCAAGAGAACAATGGTGATTCAAGCACATGAACACATGTAGAACTATTCAAGCACAAGGCCAAGCAACAAAGTCATTTTGTAATCCTCAAAATCACATACACAACAATCTCCCCCATTTTGATGATGATAAAATATTATGCATTAATGCTCTCTCCCCCTTTGACATAATCAGAAATGGGGATCAACATGGGGAATACATGATAGCAGTAAAGCCAAAAATAACATTTCTTTCTCCCCCTTTGTCATAAATAGAATGAACATGTTCAACCAAACATGGGCAGAAGAATTTCAGAGCCTCAAGTAAAATGCACATGGAAAATGCAAAACACTATGTTCATGAATTAAGCACAGAATTTTCACTTCTCTCCTTTTGTTATTGACAAAAATCGACGGATAATGGGGTTATTAAGAGAATCATATACACAATATGTTCAAGAAGATGCAACTCAAAATATGCATGATATGCATGAACTAATTGCACAAATTTGAAATGCAGGTATGGACAATATGGACGGGCAGAGTGCAACTAGAATAATCAAATATGATTGACCTTCAAGCAGATAAATGTATATAGATGCAACATAGCTCCCCTATTTTATTTAGAGTGAAGGGATGGGTGTACGAAAAGTGCAGGTGAGTCATTAAAATAAGGATGCTCATGTGTACACCTAGGAGAGTGTGCAGATAGATAGAAAAGGACATACACCAATCATGTAGTCAATCAAATTTTTAAAATACATATCAAATCAAATTACCATGTGTGAGTGAATAACATGAAAATAGGCTTTAGCCATATGGATATCCAGATTTTCAATTAAACACAAGAGTAATTACACAGATTATATTTCAATCTAGAGAATTGCGTATTGGAGGCTTCGCTCTGCCTCAATCAATTTTTCATCAGATTTTTCCTCAAAAATTTTCACAATGACAATCTGAATTTTTCTTAGAGTGATCAGGTTCAAATAATTCCTTTTTACGCGAGGAGACACATGGAGATCATGCCAGACTACCCGGTTACTCAGAATAATGGACCGTTTCACCTCATTTTGAGCAGAGGTACTACAGTACAACACCTTTCAGAAATGAACCACATCACGTCTCAGGTGACGTGCATCCAGTTTATTCAGTGAGACTGAGCATTGCTCTACCTATCATTCTTTCAAATTGTTTATGCTGAGGCAGGCAGCTTTTTTCTCAACTGCCTCTTTATCATTCATGTAGGAAGTTTAATTTCTTTAGAGTGTTTAAAAGAAACTCTTTTATCCTTATGAATAACACTCATAATCACATTATAGTGCATGAAGTGTGCGAATTTGATTTAGTATGTATGGAGAAAATTTTAACTCAAAACAAGATAGTGCAGGTCCCCCTATGTAAATGCACTAAACAAGAAATGCTTCCCCTGAGTGTTTGACATGAAGCACACTAGTTAAGACTCAGAAGCAACATTATTTATCAAAGGAGTATGAGGCCTTAGAAATTTCAAGGAAGGGGTTTTAGCATATATTAACATGCAAGCATACAATGGAAACATGCAAATATGCAGTGCATAATGCAACAAGAGTGCGGAATGCAAGATTTCACATTACACATGACAATTCTGTATGCATCTAATGCAACTAATGCATGAAATGCATTTTTGCAAATGAGAAAACACAATTTTATTTTGAAAATAGAATTCGGGTAATTCATTCAAAGCATCAAAATCATCATATGTGAACTTTTTCCTTGAAAATATTTTTACATTTGTCCAAAAAGATGAGTAGAACATTGGTAAAGACCATAATACAGTTGATCAAAATCAATCCTCAAAATGTGCAGCCACAGAATAACATCATCATGCTAAGACAGTGGAATAGCATCAATCTCAAAATTTTCAGCTTGTAAATCTCCACTTTAATCAAATGCATGAATTTCAGAAAATACAATCAAGTTTGATGCCATATGCAACCAATGGATGTTAGACTTATTGTACACGGCGGAGGCACATTCTCACGCATGGTGATAGCTTTCAGACATGCTTGACCTACCCTTCCACATTTCACCATTTTATATACCATGTAGTTATTCAATGAAAGCATGAATGGCTGATAAAGAACTTGTAATTTAAAGTATAACAAAGTAGCAGAGGGAAAACATCAAAAACACCAATTTGACAAAGAAAAAGCAAAGTCGGGGTATTACCAAACGAGTGTGCCTTGTTCCCCTTTTATTGGAATCCCTTTATTCTCTATTTATCTCAAGGCACACCTGCATCAAAGCCAACTCATTTGACAAATTTGGGAACCCAAGCCTTCATGGGTCCCTTTTGATAAGTAACATTGCCACCAAACAAGGTTATCTTCTTTTTCATTGCTTTCATATAATCATTTTTCATGATCCTATAGTCCTCAATCACATGTCCATGATTTCCACAATAAAAATATTGAGGAAGTGTAGTTTTAGCAAAAGATTTCCTTTTGAGAGCAAAAATATTTTTAAAAGTATTCCATCTCCTATTTCCAAAAGATCTAGGTCTAGCAAAATCAAGCCTAGCATTCATTCCAGAAGTATGAAGTTTATCACTTTTTAAAAATCAACAGTTTTTCATTACATGAAAGTATTTCCCACAATGAAAATAATAAGGAGATGTGGGTCTACGAAAAGATTTTTCATTGTTTGCATGAGTTTTTGGAAAGAAGCTTCTCTTGTAAGATGAAAACTTTTGAGCATGAAAAGTATGGTTATCATTGAATTTTCATTGAAAATTAAACTTAGCATTATTTGTATGAAGTTCATCTTTTTGCTTCACAAAGTAATTTTTCATCACATGGCCAAATTTATGACAATAAAAGCAAGCAATATTTCTTTATCTTTTGGAAAGAGATTTATCTTTGCATGTATTTTCATCATCCATTTTTCATGACTTTACAATCATCCATCATATGACCACGTTTTTCACAATAAAAATATGAGACATTTTAGTTGGTAACATGGTGTTCGACATTGTGCTTCCTAGCATGGACTTTTGTATAAGCAGAATTATTTTTCAACTTCGAATCTTGGTTAAATTTTTGCTTAACATCATATTTTTGGGTTTTCTGTTTAACATGTTGAACCGAGTGAACGTTTGATGAACTAGCTATATCCGAACCCGAGATAAAAGATGTATACAATTTACTTTCAAAACTCTTTTTGTTCACCGGATTGTAGCCAAGGCCCTCCTTTTGATAGTTCACTTTGGTTCCCAAAAGTTTATCAAGATTTTTCTTTTCCTTTGACAAAAGCAGACAATGAAGCATTCAAATCAATGATTTCATTTTCAAGGGATGTAATGTGCAACTCATAACTAGCTATCTCCTATTCACTGCAAACAACACACAATACACACAACATAACACTGTCCAAAAAGTGTCGACTCTTAGAGTCAACTTTTCTCTACTCCTTCACAAGAACAACATATTTAGGCTCTAAAACCCCATGAATTGAAAGAGGGTTGATAGTACCATTGATCCTTGATTCAAAAGGGTTTTGACCTATAGAAATGAACCTGCAAAACCATAGAAAAACTAAATTAGTATGGATTTGATAATCAAATGAACTTCTCTCTTGAAACTAGCATTTCTAGAATGAATATAAACAATATGGCATGCAACTCAACCCGTAACATCATCATCTCAAAAGCCGTGATCTCAAGAGTGAAAATGTGAGTTCAAACATGAAAGCATGCACAATTACAAGTCTATCAAATTATCATCTCAACCAAGCCATGCATACCAACTTGTAATGGCAAAACCAAAGATATGAAGTTATCATGCAACCATGAAAACCCAAACAAACTATTTTCACACAATCCATCTTCTAGAAAACCTTTCACTCATATCAAATGAAGCTCAATGAAATATACTTATATTATGATGAGGCTCATAATCAACTTGACATCCCCAAACTGTTAGACATCTGAAACTCCACATGCATAGGCCAATTCCATACACTATAGCAGGAAAACAAGGATATCAAGCACATGAACGACCAAGTCTAAGCATGTGAAGACTAGGGTCGATGCACATATAAAACAAGTCGATGCACATTAAAAATTCATTTATCCTTCTATGAAGAACTAGAAACCCTCATTCATGATCAACTCAAGAGACTCAAGGTTGATCAATTTTTTTGCATTAAAGCATTTTCAAACCACCAAAGCCTCAAGTAAGAATTCAGTCAATTTGACATGCATTTCCTATACATGAAACCCATTCATTCAAATGGCATTCTTGTTGATAAAGACTAATGTTCAAGAAGCATTGTTATCACAAGGAGCATTGTCATAAACATAGAATCTTCAAATTGTATGCATCACATGCATCATACACATTAGTAAATATCCAATCATGTAAACATATTTTCTCATGAATTCTCATTGAGTACAAGACATATGCATTCTTTCAAGCATGTTTCCCATAAAATCAATCTCTTCTAGAACATGACTCCATAGCAAGAGAACAATGGTGATTCAAGCACATGAAAATATGTATAACTATTCAAGCACAAGGCCAAGCAACAAAGTTATTTTGTAATCATCAAAATCACATACACAACAAATGTCATATGAATGCTTATAGATAATGATTCATGGTTGTCATCATCAAAAAGGGGGAGAATGTTGTGTCCCCTGATTTTGATGATAACAAACCAGAAATCATTATTAGATCTTTGTGATATGTCTAACGAGTTTGGTTTAATTTCTGGTTTGGACAAGTACAGGAGAAGCACACTCAAAGTGTCGACCTGTCAATTGGACGTGTCGACACGCCAAGAACAAACTTGTCTGTGAACTGCTTCTGTTTGAGCTCTAGCGTGAGCAACGTGTCCACACCCTGTACAATGTGTTGACACGTCAAGAAGAAAATTATGATTGAGCCGTTTCTATTTGGGTTCTGTTTGGCACCGCATGTCGACACCCTGTGAAAGAGTGTCGACACCTTCAGTTCAGTGTAATGGATTACAACTATGTCTGGCTCACATGCCTCGACACTTCATGTTGGTGTCCCAACACGAAGGCTCGAGCCACACGCGAGTGTGGCACCCGTGTCAACCTGCGGGCGATGAAGTGTCGACCTATTGATTGAAGGAAGCTAGTTTCTTCAAGCAAACAAAGGGACATGTCGACACTCCGTCCGAATGTGTTGACACCATCAAGCTCACCCAGAATGGATCTGATTCCGTTATTGTCCACTTTTCATGATCCACAACCGATCGTGGAGGATCCGCTCGTGCATGAAAATCCTTCTAGAAGCCTACTTTTTCAGAGGATCTGATTGGGTGGCAGGGGAATCATCCAGGAATGGGTCTCTTTCCCGTTTTGGCTCTCTACCTACCCACGTACGGGCACAAACGGTGATAGTTAGGTGCGATAGATAGACACAGATCCAGAGGGGGGGTGAATGGATCTTTTAAAGAGTTTTGACCAATTTAAAATTCGTATGAAATGATTATCACAAGATTATTGGACAATTGCTCAAACATAAAAGATGCAAACCCAATTAAACTCTAGAACATGAATAATCAATCAGATCATGGTCCTAGCATACATCTAGCGGAAGCAAGCAATTAAACAAACCACTACACAAGGGATTTTTTAGGTGGTTCGGTCCACAAACCTACGTCCATCCCTCACTCCCAACCGGAGTGAGGCTTCCACAAGCAATCAGCTAGAAAGCAGACTCAATCTGCAAACAAGTTGCTGCCACACAGCTTGACCAGGGGAACAACCTCCCCTCTTCCTCCCAACTGGAGGGACACCCCAAGTGACTCCCAGCCACTTGGAAACTAGAGACACACAGTCTCTCTTCCTTCGGACCAGGAGGGAATACCTGGACTTGCAACCCACAAGACCAGAACCGGAGGACCAATCCTCCCTTCCTCCAAACCGGAGGGAACCCACAAGTGACTCCCAGTCACTTGCAACCTAGAGGTCTCGGACCTCCCTTCCTCCCAGCAGGAGGGAAACAACCAATGACACCCAGTCAAAGGCAACGAGAGACACAAGTCTCTCTTCCTCCAAACCGGAGGGAACCCGACCTCACACTAGAGGATCGGAAGAACAACTAGTGAATAGTCAAAAGGAAAAATAAAAACGCAGCAATAGAAAGCTGGAAAAATGAAATGCACAAAAGCTCTCGCAGGAGCAAACTGGGTTGGATCTGATCCAAGGTCCAGTGAAGACAGCAAGACTTCTCTTCTTCTTCACGAGCTCTCCATCTCTCTTTCTCTTTCTTTTTCTTCTTCTGTTCTCTCACAATCTCACAGTACGATCTCTCTTCCTCTTTCCTTCTCGAGCTCTCTTCTTTCTTTCTGCTACTCTTTCTACTTTTGTTTTTTTCTTCTATCACTCACAGTCTCGATCAGCCCTCTTCTTTTCTTATTAGTCACCTTCTGAGGAAGACATCTTCTATATATATAGTAACAACTTAGGGCGTGTGCTTTCCACTTCTCCCGCCCAAGTGATGCTACCACGTGTCAGCATCTCAACTCCTTGGATCACGTGCCAGGTGCACACCTCGAGTCACGTGCTCAGACACATTACCCTCGTCCAACAATCCTGTCAGTTAATTAGTCGAAGACAGTATTAGTTTAAGGCAATGTTCAGACTTCATTCAGCAAGCAAGGCAAGCATGGATGGTTGTACAGAGTTGATCGTGTGAGGCAAGACAAGTGTACAGACTTCTTACCACATGCTATAAGATGCATATATAATGCAGTGTATAGACTTTCGAAGCAGCAAATAAGCAAGTATGTACAACGTGAGAGTGTATAGACTTGAAGCCCTTCAAGTGACCTCAATGTACACACTTGACAAATGATGTATGGACTTATCAGAAAGGGATGTGCAGACTTCTATGTGATGCATGAAGCAATCGAATGTATAGACATGCAACACGGGAGTGTATAGACTTGATGTTTACATGCATGAGAACTCTATGTACAGACTTGCTGTGATCAATGCACAAATGTAGTGTATGGACATGGCGTGAATGCAACAACAATGTATAGACTTCATGTGTAGAAGACTAAGACATTGTACAGACTTCACATGAAGCGCTGGATGATGTACAGACTTGTGTTCGTTCAACACACAGGCTGTACATACATTGAGGCGAGCGCTATCCAGACTTTGAGGCAGGCTTTGTATAGACTTGATGAGAATGCATGGAACAACCGAATGTATAGACATGAAACATGGAGTGTATAGACTTAGTGTTTACATGCCTGAGAGACCAAAGTACAGATTAGCTAAGCTTTCGCTAAGTCTGTATAGACTTGACTATGCAAGGAGGAGTGTATGGACTTTAGAATGCATGAGACACCAGTGTACAGACTTTGAGAAGAACGATGAATGAACAAGCCTAGCATGAGCAAGCCTAACCAATGTATAGACTTCACCCTTGAAGATGTGAGCGAGACACTGTATACAGTTGGCCCTTGAAGAATGTACAGGCTCTGAAGACTTGAAGGCCACGATGTATAGACTTGGCGTTATGAGGCATGCAGGCTGTATAGACTTTCGATGCCATGAAGACAATGTGTAGACTTGTGAGGCTTGAGGCCGATGTATAGACTTGGATACCCTGAACCAGTGTATAGACTTGAAAGGCTTGAACACAGCGATGTGCAGACATTGTGATGCATAGACTTAGGAGCATTTGCCAAGGCTGTACAGACTTCAGGCTTTGAACGTGTGTGCTGTGAATCAATGTATAGACTTGGTGAGCTTCAAAGCACAATGTGCAGACTTTACGATGTATAGACTTAGGGTTCAACTGTGGATGTATTGATTTGAAGATGCAAGCAATGTACAGATTTGGAGAATGGCTTGAGACACAGACACGCTGCTCGCTGTACAGACTTTGGGTGAAGGTATGAACAGTGAATCAATGTATAGACTTGGATGCCCAACGCCAATGTACTGACTTGCTTTCAAGGAATGCACTGCTATACAATGTATAGACTCTCAATGTATGGTTTGCCAGACAACTGGAGGATGTATAGACTTGCCAACGAAAGGGCTGTACAGACTTGAGCAATGCAAAGGCAATCAGATGTATAGACTTCATGATGTGTAGAAACTGAACCGTGTACAGACTTGAACGAGCAAAGTCTGTACATACTTTATTAAGACAACAGATGTATAGACTTAGAAGATACAGACTATGTATAGACTTGCGAAAGGAAACGAATGTATAGACTTTACCTTAGAAACGAATGTATAGACTTTGAAGCAGAAGCCAGGCAAACGATGTGTAGACTTGGCCAGAACATAGGGAAAGGTATGAATGTATAGACTTGGCAAGAACGTAGGGAAAGCCGCCAATGTGCAGACTTGATCATCCAGCAGTGTATAGACTTTGTTTCGAGCAACATAGGTAAAAGAGACAATGTATATACTTTGAACAAAGATGAACAAGGCACTCTGTACAGACTTAGAGATCTGGGGGGTCGACCCATCTGGAAGGGGGTCGACCCACTTCTAGACTTCAACAATCAAGCTTCAGGCAGGCTGTCTAAGGATGTATAGACAGTGCAGAGAGAGTGATACACTGGCTGTGTAGACAACACCCATTGTACAGACTTAACCTGAGCAGATATGAAATGCATGAGTCTAAGTCTAGACATTCATAGAAACAAGGTTATGAAATGCAGACATTCATTGACTTATGGCAGTTATGAAATGCACCAATGCACACAGCCTGTTCGATGTAATGATACTCAAATAAGATGTTCATTGAAACATTCATATGCAACACATGTTCATTGAAACATTTATATGCAACACAAATAGATTTATATGCAAACTCAAACAGTATGCAGACTATGCAGATTCAAACAGATTTATATGCAGACTCAAACAGATGATGACTTATAGTGTTTGCTATCATCAAAATCACAGGGACACAACAATCTCCCCCTTTTTGATGATGGCAACACTATGAGTCAGTATGATTGGCAACACTATGAGTCAGTATGATTAGATAAAATATTTCTCCCCCTTTGACTTCAGCAAAAATACATTAATTGAAGAGGGAAGAATAAGACTGCATAAGATGAGTGAATTAAAAGCTCCCCCTTTAATGACAATTAGCTCCCCCTGAATAGAATAATGATTAGAAATATTTTGATGGTTGAAACCAATTGAGATGAAGGGAGAAAATCAACAAAAGCACAGGGACACTCAAAAATGCTGACTAGATCTCCCCCTTTATGAAAAACACTTAGCATGACATGGAAGCTCCCCTTGATTAGATGGAGTGAAAGGAGTGATGAGCATCTATCAGCAAAGCACATGGGTATACAAGAGTTACCACAGTCTGTAATCACAGTGAATAAATGAGGAAGCAAGATTTTCATTAGCACACCAAATTCATAAATCTTTGTAAACAAAATTCAGATTCTTCGATTATAATAGATTATGAATGAGTTTAAACTTACCATCATGATTTAAGAGTGATGTATTTAAGGTTTATCAGGAAAATTCATTACTCATATCTGAAACATCTTTTAATAAAGATGAACCATCAACTCATTTGTTATTCATGTTGAACCTCCTTCCATCTTACTCATGTAAATTCAATGACTCCTATGGAAGTTACACAAGATACTATTGAGATTAAACAGAAATAAATGAGACTGAACTTGTCTTTAGATTCTCAGAATTTTCTATTGAACAGCACTCATTTTTCCTGAGCAAGTTTGGTTCAGTCAACACCTTTTTTCATGAGGCACAACACTTCTTAGGTGAAGTGACCCAGTTACTCAGTGTGACAACCACATTGCCTCTGAAGGAGAACATAGTTAGCAATGGAGTATCTTTTTACATAAGGAGACACCTTGATCAGAGGCCAGAATCCCCAGTTACTCAACACAACCATGCCATTGCTCTGCCAGATTTTCAAACATTTTGAAAAGAGAGTTAACTATGGCACTTCATGACATGGGCTTAATCCATTTCTTTAATAGAGAACCCAGTTTCTCTGTGACCACAGTCATTGCTCTTGCTTTAAATTTTTAAGTGTTTTCAGATTTTTCAAACAATGCTCAGTACACTGAAATGTTTAAGAACAATACTTTCTATATGTATCTTAACCAAAGAAAGCCATGTCGTTTAAAATTTCAGATTTCAGAAGGTTTTGCATGAAGTTCATGAGACACCTGTTTAAGATTTATTAAGCAGAATGAATCAGATATTTTCAAGTCCTTTACATCAAAACTTAAGAAATACATTAGACTTAAATCAATTTGATTTATCAAAACATTCTTAAGCCAGTATAATAGAAGATTCTTCTTTTCAGAATGTGTCTGATTTATGTCTAGGGTGCACTGACTAAAATCTTTCCTCATTCAGATGAATCAATGATATTTTAACAAATCAGTGGAGTCAACAAAGCATTTTTATCGAGAGAGTAGTAGAGAGCAATTATGATGAGACAAGGATTTAACATTAGAACAGTTCAGTTTAGAAGACACTAGCTGAGTCTGGAGTACAGACAGAACAGCTACATAAGTGTAGACAACAGGAAATTCAAGTGAACTACTCATTTGCCAAGAATGAATCAGATTGCTAGACAGAAGGAGTTCAAGAGGTGAAGAGATGAAATAGGAATGCTCCCCCTATCTAGATGCAATGAGTCATTTCTTTTTAGATTTTTCAATGCAAGGAGATGCAATGCAACTAACTACATGTATGCATGTTTAAAGGATCTCCTGGAGAAATTTAGCAAATGAGATTATCATGATTATGCAACCATCAGTCAAACTCTCCCTTACAAAGTGCATGATATGCAATTAAAGCACTGAAACATGATTTTAAAATATATGCTCATTCAGAGATAAACTACAAGCATTTCCATGAGCATTTCAGATTTTTCAATTAGATTCAGTTAGACAATGCACAAAAGAATTATCATGATATACAGTGCATTCAGATCACACAAATTCAGAATACAGAGTTTTCAGAATTTACCTGAATGGGGCTTTATCATCTTGGGTGCCTTGGTTTAATTTACCCCTCTTTATTCCTCAGTCCAAGGCACACCTGCAAAGTATTTGATCATCTTGATCCTGCAAGGACCCAAGCAGCTTTGGGTCCTGCGTTAGCCCTGACAGGTGTTCTAAGCAAATTCATAGCAACATGGTCACCATGATCCATCAGATAGCAATTGTTCATATAGTGACCAAACTTCCCACAATATCTACATGAAGTGACTGGTTTCTGGTTTTTATGATGCATAGTAACAGCAGCATGAGGTTTATAAACATGATCATAAGATTTTCTGTTATATGCATGAACAGTTTGGTTCTTATTCCTAACCAGCCAACATTCAGAAGATTTGTGACCTTGCTTCCCATAGTTATAGCATGAAATTTTCACAAATGGTTTTGCAGGAAATTTGACAAAATGGGGGTTTACAGAATTCTTTTGAACATACCAACAGTCCTTGACTGTATGCCCATTTTTCCCACAGTGAGAGCAAGCAGAAGAATTTCTTCTATGAAAGCCATTTTTACCCCAAGTGGATCTAAACCAGCACTCAGCGGCCTTGTGCCCAGGATTACTGCAGTTAGAGCACACAATGTGCTGACTAGACTTGTGTTTAGTTCCATAAGGACCATGAATATTCATGGAAGACCTGGCATGCAATTTATTATCTTCTTTCATGATAAAGCATGCATTCATGAGATGACCATACTTACCACAATAATAACATGAAGCATCAGGCTTCCTAGTAGCATGGTTTCTATCAGAAAATTTTCTAGAATGTAATGTTCCACTACCATGCTCATCTTTTAGCATTAATCTGCAATCTTCCATTATGTGACCTACTTTCCCATAATAATAGCACGACTCCTTTTTAGTATGAGTGTTTGAGAGGTCATGTGAATTGTGTGCAGCAGTCCTTGTACCAACAGGAGTAGTTTTATCCTTTTTCTGTAGGTTTTCATCCTTTTTTAATTTTTGAGTTTGTCCTACAGTTTTGGGACTGACCGTGGGTTTTTGTGCAGTAAATTGAAAAACAGAAGAACCAGCAGTTGTGTTTTGATCAGAAGCTTTTACAAATACAGTTGAAGTTTTATTGCTATTGATCCTTTGGTTTGTTGAACTGTAACCCAGCCCCTCTCTCTGAGAGTTATCACTCTTTCCCAGAAGCTTATTCAGATTGTCCTTTCCCTTGACAAATTTTGACAAGGAGTTTTTCAGATCTTGAATTTTAGAATTTAAGTCACAAATATTAGCTTCATATTTGGACAGATCTGTTTCACAGGAAATGACTTGTTGATGCAAGGCATCATTCAGACTCTTGAGTTTTTCAACTTCCTGTTTTAATTTTATTTCATTGTCAGCTTCAGAAAGGGACTTATAGAGATCATCAACTTCTTGTTGAAGGGATGTGATTGTTAACTCATATTTAGCTATCTTTTGTTCACAGCAAGTGACATTCCCACTCAATATTAGGTTGATATTTTTCAGATTTGTAATTTCATGTTCAGCATTCAGCAACTCACTAGAGCTCACCAGGCTTACACTCTTTCCTTTTTCTAAAGTGATTAGCCTCTCAGACATTGCTGAGTTTAGGTGATTTAGCTTATTAATTTCCTCTTTCAGTTTACTGTTCTGCTCTAGGAGTTCATCATCAAGCACCCATTCATCTGAAGAAACCTAACATTCATAAAACTTTTCTTGTTGTTTTTCAGATTGAAGTTTGTCAAGATTTTTCTGAATCTCTGAATTTGTTACTCTATCAGCCTCTAATTTTTCAAAAATCAATCTATTCTCTTTTTCAAGAATTTTTGATTTGTGTTCAGATTCTTTGAGCTGGTTATTGAGTATTACATTTTCAGATTTCATGTTTTTCAATTCAGAGTTGACACACTCTTAATCTCTCACTAATTTTTCATTCTGAACAACATTATTGTGATGAACCTGATCTTCATCAATTAAACTATGCCTCTCCTTTAGTTCAGCAATTTCACAAACAAGCTCTTGATTCTCCTTTTTGTGTAAATCAATTTGTTTCATAAGAGTTTGTTTTTCAGATTTCAAGTGATCTAAATCTGAATTAATAAAATCAAAATCTGTTAACTGTCTTCTAAATATGTCATTTTCAATTTTCAGAATTTCAAGGGTTTCACCTCGAGATTTAGCATCCTCATGATTCTTCAACTTCTTTTTCAGAGATTTATATCGTTTTCTCAATTTTTTGTATGAATCAACCAAATCACTGTATGCTCTAATCCAATCATCAATATCATAATTTTCAAATTTAGAAGATACCTCATCTTCATCTTTTTCTTCATTTTCTTCTGATTCATCTTGATCACTGCCTTGGTTGCTCTTGTCAGCCATCATGCAGCTATCCTCATTTCTTCTGTGTGCTAGCCTCAGCTTATCCAGAATGTCCTTAGCGGACCTGCAGTCTTAAAAACTAGAGTGTAGAGCCTTGTCAGTAGCTTCTTTCATTAGGTTCAAAACTCTCTGATTCTCTCCATGTTTTGATTTGTGACTATCAGTCCATTTGGACTCTTTCCTTGGTAATCTATGAGGACCTTGTGAAATTAGCTTCCACAGATCCGGATCCATCAATTTCACATAGTTATGTAGTCTGCTAACCCATGAGTTAAAATTAGAGCCATTGAAAATCGGTGGAGACCCCATAGATTAAATCAGCAAGCAGATTAATGCAGCAGAGAGTGTTGTGCCCCTGATTTTGATAATGACAACCATGAGATGTGAATGTAGTATTCAACCCAAGATGTTGAATTAATTCTTGATTTAGTAATGATTCCACTTGATTTCATTCTTGTTGCAAGAAAAGAATAGGGTCGACGCTGGGAGCTTAAAGCGTCCACGCATCAGTTGAAGAAGCCTTCACTGATATCTCTCACAGCGTTAACTCCAGGAAGTAAGAAGCGTCAACTCATCATATTCTGAAGCAGAGACCTTCACAGGTTATTCCACTGCGTCAACGCCACAATAGAGCAGTGTCGACGCAGCAGTTAAAGAGGCAGAGCTAATGGCTTACTGGAATGCCTCAGTGCGTTAACGCTATTGCATGACAGCGTCGACGCAGCAAGTCAGATTGTTGTGATTTCAGCTCAGGGACAGGTAAGTGGGTTGACGCAGCAACCCCATGCGTCAACGCATCCTGCTTTACTATCAAGACATATGATAGATCTCAAGGCTGCGTCAACCCTGTGGACTCAATGGGTTGACGCCTACGGGAATTTCCAAGATCAGTTGGGTGGACCCCAGTCACAAGTGACGTCAAGGGCCACATCAGCCCAAAAGTGATTGCGATCTGCTTTTTCCCCCTAGACTCCAGAAGGCTCTACACGGAGCAATCACAGGGCTAACCAGAAAATCTGGTTGGGGCCCACTAGATGTATATATGCATGGATCTGGAAATGAGCGTGGGAATGCTTGCTGAATTGCAGAAGGAGTTGGAGCTTTTCGAAGCGTGCTGAAGACAGGGGCTGAGGAAAAGAACCACGAGAAAAATAACGAGTTGATCTTCCTCCTGATGTCGATCTGCTGAAGACAATTGGGAGATCCAGGAGTAGCGTTCCTTGTGAAGCTCGTCTACATTTTGGAAGAAGAAGACCAGACGATCATTGAAGCTTCTTCCTCCAGATTTCTGGATTCAAGGCTGAGCTTAGGCTGCTTCATAGATATGAGTTTATTCCTTCTTTTACTAAGTGATTTTGTTTTGTTATTTGTCTTTCCATTTTGAACTCTATTATACTGTTTCTCCCTCGTACTGGTTTGAGTAGAGGGAGGGGTTGATCCAGTAGACTGTGCTTGGATCAAGGGAAATTGGGCGTGTTGCCTGCAAGCTGTTTGTCAGCGGGTTAGAGAATTTGTTTCTCTGGTTAAGCCAAGCTGTAATGCTCAGCGGTGTATGTGAGGAAGCTTTTTTCTCGGTGTAGCTAAGCTGTAAAGCTCAGCAGGGATCCTCACTGGTTAAGTGAGGGGTGGACGTAGGCCTCCACAGGGAGACCGAACCACCATAAATATCTGCGTACACTGTATGGTTTGATTTCTCTTATTATTCTCCCTTCGTTAGATGTTTGATTAGGCACGATTCTCATTGCTATTTAGTTATTGATCTTATCTCTATCATCCTGCACCATAATTTGTGTGTGATCGTGCATAGAATACTTTAAAGGGTCAACCTATTCACCCCTCCCCTCTAGTTTGACATTCCACCTAATCCAACACGTGGTATCAGAGCTCGGCTCTCTTGTCAAGGGTCTTACAACCCAGAGAGATTCTGTGGAATGGAAAACAAGGGACTCATGCCCGAAGGGTATGCTGTAAATAGGCCACCCTTCTTTGATGGCACTAACTATGCGTACTGGAAAAATCGGATGCAGGTATTTCTGAGAGCTCAGGACCATGAGATTTGGAAAGTCGTGAGCAAGGGACCATATCAGATAGAAGGGGATGAAGAATTGTGGGTGAAGGAGCAGATCCGAAAATCCAATGTTAATTGGCAAGCCATGAACATCATGCAATGCTCACTGCACCCCATGGAGTTTTCACGAGTTTCCTCATGTGCCAGTGCCAAGGAAATGTGGGATAAACTCCAAGTCATCTACGAAGGTACGTCAGAGGTAAGAGAGACGAAAGCCAATATGTTAATTTCAGAATATGAAGCTTTTAGAATGAAACCAGAGGAAAACATTTCTGAAATGTATGCTAGATTAACCTTATTAGTGAATGGTCTGAGAGGTCTGGGAAAGGCCTACACTGACTATGAGTTGGTCAGGAAAATTCTTAGATCCCTAACTCCAGTTTGGCACACCAAGGCCACTGTTGTTGAGGAATGTAGGAACCTTCCTACCACTACTCCTGATGAACTTATCGGATCACTAATGGCTTATGAGCTGAATCTCAAAAGGGCAGATGAGGATGTGAAAAAGAAAAAACCTCTTGCGTTGAAGGTAGGACCAAGCAGCAAGGAGAGTTCTGATGACAGTCACTCATCTACCTCAGAAAATGACTCAGGTGAGATAGCAATGCTCACCAGAAAATTCAGGAAGTTTCTAAGGAAGGAGGGTAAATTTAGAAGCTACAGAAGACCAGAGGTAAGAAAAAGTTCAAAGTTCAAATCAGAAAACTCTAGGAAATCTGACAAGGTTGTTTGTTATCAATGCAGGAAACAAGGTCACATCAAATCCGAATGTCCAGAGAATGTGAAGAAAGCCCAACCGAAATGGAAGAACAAGAAACCAAAGGCCATGATAAGCACATGGAGTGACGAGGAGAAAGATGAAGATGAAGAAGAAAGTACTTCCGAAGAAGAGAGTGATGCTAAGTTGTGCTTAATGGCTAAGGGAGATGATAATGATGAGGTAACTTCTTCTTCTGAAAATTTCTCTTGTACTGATTGGGAAGAAGCATTTAATGAACTGCTAGATAAATAAGATCATGTAAAGAAAGAGAATAAATCACTCAAGAAGAAGAAAAATCTGACTAGCCAAGAGAATTCATTAAATGATAAAATCAAGTGCCTAGAAGCTGAAAATGTCAGTTTAAGAAAATCTCTTTGTGAAAATGACGAATATAGAGATCAAGTAATAGAGATGAAAAGAGAAAATGAATTCTTGCTGAAAACTCAGGATGACCTAAAACTCAAAATGCAAAAATTGGAGAGTGATGCAAAAATTGCTAAAGAAAAATATGAAGTAGTTCAAGGAGTGAATCAGGAACTCCAAGAAAACTTGAAGAAAATGGAAGATGAAAATTCAAGTAAACAAGCCTCTCTTGAGAAATTAACTCAAGGTAAAAATAATCTTGAAGCTGTAATGGGAATGAGAAGTAATTTTGGAAAAGAAGGACTTGGTTATAATCCAACCAAGAAGAAGGAACTAGGAACTAGATTTATAACTTTTGTGTCTGAACAGGGTATTTCTGAGCAGAGTCAGATGAAAAGGAGTCTTGTGAGGAAAATCAGGGAGAAGGAAAACAAACAAATGAGATCAGAAAAGAAAAGGGCAAAGAGAAAATGCATGATACCCTTAATGCCAAGCATCATAAAAATGTGCCCAAGTTCAGAAGAAAGTCCTCAGGTTAGCCCATAGACCCTAGCTCATCAACCCAGCATCAAGAACATAGAAATTCATGGAGTCATAGGACTGGTACCCAACAGATGCGCCAACACACTGAGCATCATGCGTCCACTCATCCCATGTACCAAGGGTTTTACAGAAACAACGCTAGATCAAATCCTTGGGCGCGTCAACGCAGTGTCTGCACTGTGTCAACGCATACACCCTTCCCCAGTGGGCACTCCTTGAGAAACATGAGAATGAGTCGACGCAGTCACTTCAGTGCGTCAACGCACCCTATGTACCTGAAATCTTATGACAGAAAGACTTACTGGATGAGTCAACGCTATCATGTTACAGGGTCTACGTAGCGAACCTTCATGCCATCTAGAGCTCATTATTCCTACAGAACTTCACACCCTAAGTTCCCCAATGATTCTTGGAGTCATAATAACTATTGGAATAAAAATAAGAACAACACCTCATACTTCTCTAATAACAGAAATGGTTCAAAGAGGTCATTCCAAAAGGTACCTCAATCCAATCAAAAGAATCTCAAATCTATGAACCTCACATCTCAAAAACCCTCAACACAACAGATCTAGATTCCCAAAAGCATGTTGTCTTACTTGACGCAATCATATGGTCTGATGGGACCCAAGTGTATTTGGGTTCCAAAATCTCTTGGTTGATGTGACCTGCAGGAGTGCCTTGCAGTTGTACACAACAGATGGTACCTCGACAGCGGTTGCTCAAGGCACATGACGGGCGATAAGGCAAAATTCTGTCTCCTAGTTGAGAAAGAAGGAGGACATGTCACTTTTGGGGGAAACAATAAAGATAAAATAATTGGAAAAGGTAAAGTTGGTAAAACTATACTGAACTCTATTAATGATGTGTTGCTGGTTGAAATATTGGAATACAATCTTCTAAGCATAAGCCAACTGTGTGATAGGGGGCACAAAGTTGTGTTTGATTCCCATGCATGCACTATTATTGAAAAGCAGTCTGAAAGTGTCAAATTCTCTGGAAAAAGAATAAATAACATGTACATGGTAGATCTAGATGATCCTGCACATGACAATCTTTGTCTAGCTGTGAATAAAAGTGAACTGGCTTGGCTGTGGCATCGCAGATTAGGACATGCTAGCTATAGTGTCATGCATAAGTTAGCCAAATTCAACATGGTAAACGGTCTGCCAAATGTTTCATTTAAGAAAAATAACAAAATCTGTAATGCATGCACTCAAGGCAAGCATACTAGGAACTCATTTAAATCCAGAACTGAAAACCAATCTTCTAGACCTCTTGAACTTGTTTACATGGACTTGTTTGGACCCACAAGAACAGCAAGTTTAAGTGGCAATAATTATGGATTCGTTTTGGTAGATGATTTTTCCAGGTTTACTTGGGTGTTCTTTTTAACACTTAAGAATGATGCATTTGAAGAATTTCAGGTATTCTTCAGGAAAGTTCAGCAGGATGGGAAGTACACTATCTCATCTATCATGTCAGATCATGGAGGAGAATTTGAAAATTCAGAATTTGATGATTTTTGCAGGACAATGGGAATATCTCACAAATTCTCATCTCCAAGAACTCCTGAACAGAATGGAGTGGTGGAAAGAAGAAATAGAACTCTTGTTGAAATGGCTAGGACCATTCTGATTGAAGAACAACTCCCAAAGAAGCTATGGGCAGAGGCTGTAAACATAGCTTGCTACATTGTAAACCGGGCAATGGTAAGACCTATGTCCAAAAAGACTCCATATGAGCTGTTGAAAGGTAAGAAACCATATGTTATCCACTTCAGAGTTTTTAGATCTAAATGCTTTGTTCAAAATAATAACAAACGGGACTTAGATAAATTTGAACCTAAGAGTTAACCAGCTATATTTCTTGGTTATTCAAATCACTCTAGGGCCTATAGAGTCCTGAACATTAAAACTCAATCTGTTGAAGAATCTCCTCATATCATCTTTGATGAAACGGATGTCAAATCTGAAAATGAACTATCCTGCAGGGACAAAGATGATGGTGAGTTTCTTGAAGAAAAGGAAGAACAACACACTCAAGAGGAAGAGCCAAGGTCAAATGAGGATCTAGCAGAATCAAGTGCTAGAGGTAATGCAGATGTCAATGAAGGTAACTCCTTGACCAATGTTAGAATGCTAAAAGACCATCCTCTATCAAGCATTATTGGTAATCTGCATGATCCTACCAGAACTAGATCTCATTTTAGAATCATTGAAGAAATGGACAACTTAGCTCTTATTTCTCAAATTGAACCAAAAAATATAACTGATGCCCTGAAAGATGATTGCTGGATAAATGCAATGCATGAGGAATTAAATCAATTCAAAAGAAATAAAGTGTGGCACCTTGTGCCAAGACCTAATGAACTTTCAGTAATTGGAACTAAATGGGTCTTTAGAAATAAACAAAATGAAAATGGAATTGTGATAAGAAATAAAGCAAGACTGGTTGCACAAGGATATAACCAAGAATTTGGCATTGATTTTGAAGAATCCTTTGCACCTGTAGCTAGATTAGAAGCTATTAGATTATTACTTGCATATGCATGTTGTTATGGAATAAAACTCCATCAAATGGATGTAAAAAGTGCATTTCTCAATGGGTTAATAAAAGAAGAGGTGTATGTTGAACAACCCCCTGGTTTTGAATCAATAGATTGCCCTGACCATGTTTACAGATTAGACAAAGCTCTCTATGGGCTAAAACAGGCACCTCGAGCATGGTATGATAGACTCAGCTCATACCTCACTGAGAAAGGATATTAAAGAGGTAAAGTGGACCAAACTCTATTTACCAAGGTGAGAAACAATGACATTATTCTGGTTCAAATCTACGTTGATGATATAGTTTTTGGTTCCACTAAACCTAGCATGTGTGAAGATTTCACAAATTTGATGACCACAGAATTTAAGATGAGTCTAATGGGTGAGCTTCAATTTTTTCTAGGTCTACAAATCACTCAAAGCAAGGATGGATGCTTCATCAATCAGGCAAAGTATGTCTCCGAACTTTTGAAGAAATATCAGATGGAGAATCTTAAGGCAATCAGCACACCCATGAGCACCAATACAAGTTTGGATGCAGATCTGAAAGGTACAAAAGTAGATGCAAAAACTTATCGAGGTATGATCGGATCACTCCTTTATCTTACTACATCAAGGCCAGACATCCAATTTTATGTTTGTATGTGTGCTCGGTTTCAGTCTGATCCTAGAGAATCCCACTTGATTTCTGTCAAGCGTATTTTTCGATACCTTGCTGGAACTTGAGACTTAGGGATTTGGTATCCTGCATCTTGTACTTTTGATCTGGTATCATACTCAGATGCAGACTATGCTGGATGCAAACTTGACAGGAAAAGCACAAGTGGCTATTGCTAATTTTTTGGAGGGTGTTTGGTTTCTTGGGCATCCAAGAAACAACACTCAGTGGCACTATCTACTGTAGAGGCAGAATATGTCGCTGCAGGGAGTTGTGGCACTCAAGTGTTGTGGATCAAACACCAACTCCAGGATTATCAAACTGATCTTGGATGTGTCCCAATATTGTGTGATAACACAAGTGCCATTAACCTGGCAAAGAATCCCATCCAACACTCTAGGACCAAACATATCGAAATAAGGCATCACTTCTTGCGAGATGAACTAAATAAGAGTAGCTTTAAATTGATCTTTGTAGACTCTGAACATCAACTTGCTGATATTTTCACCAAGCCACTGAATAATGAAAGATTCTCTTGTCTTAGGAGAGAGCTTGATTTGTGCAATCCTCATTTTGTTGCCTAAATTGATTGCTTGAATTCTTCCATGAAACTCGTCTGATTAACTTTGCCTAAAAATAAATTGATTGCACGTCCTACTTGAGTTGCAAATTTCTATTTTCTAAATAAGTCACAGATTTAGGGGGAGTTTAGTTTTAAGCTTATCTGCTTAATAACTCATGTTGAATAAATACCCATCATTAATAAAAAGTCATCATGAATAAAAACCCATCATGTCAACAATTGCATTTTCATTCATACTATATGTCATGAATAAATGGAGGGTTAGTTTGCATAAGACTTTACATGCTAAGGAGTGCAATTCCGTTCTGTTAGAGTCAACTGTCTGGGTATCTGAAGATTGGCTTATGAGACTGAGTCAACACTGAAAAACATCTTTTGGAAACAGACTGAAAATTGATCTGATTGGTTGAGTGAGTAAACGCAGTCATCAGGTTGAGTCAACGCACTGACAGAAATTTTCTTAAAATAGTTGCTGGAATTGATTGGATGTATTCAGAAGGGTACTGCAGCTCTGAAGTTTGAATCTCACATATCCTTCTCTATAGTGGCGCTGGGCATCCAAGTCTATACATCCACTGTTGAACCTCAAAGTCTGCACATCGCCTCATTTCTTCAGAGTCTAGACATTCCCCATGTCTGTACATCGCTTGCATCTTCAAAGTCCATACATCCATAGCAAGTCTATGCATTGGCAGCACTGTACAAGTCTATACACTCTCTCACATTGTACACACTTGCTTTATTGTTGTTTCTAAGTCTATACATCGGTTGGGTCGTTAAGTCCATACAATGCATATGTTCATCAATGTCTATACATTGCGTTGTCTTCACTCTAAGTCTATACAATCCGTTGCATTGTTTAACAAGTCTGCACATCGTCTGCACAGCACAACCAAGTCTATACATCAGCTTTTGCATTGCGAGTCTATACAGTGTGCATGGTTCAAAACAAGTCTGCACAGTCATTGTCTATTGGCATCACGAAGTCTATACATTGCTTGTGCATCAAAGTCTGTACAGTGTCTCACGTTGACAAAGTCTGTACTTCGTTGGGCTATGCATGCTTCATCTTCTGAAGTTTATACACTCGTTTCCAAAGCTTCAACTCTATACACTCGATATCACCCCTCAAGTCTATACACTCGATTGTTAAGTGTTCAAGTCTATACACTCTATCCTTCACACGAAGTCTGTACACTCAGTTAACCTGCAAGTCTATACACTGTCCTGTGGCCTTCAAGTGTTTCAAGTCTATTCATTGATGTTTTGGCCAAGTATGTACAGTCTTCTGTTGAAATCTTCGAGTACCTAACCTTGTCTTCTCAACTTCTCGTCAATCCTGTTGCTTCCACATTCAGTGTTTCAACTTGCAGTGAAGAACCACTCAATCTTGAGTATGAAGGAAGTTTCTTGAGATCTGAAATGTGAATTGATGCCATAGATTCAGGGGGAGCTAAAATGATAATTCCCTTATAAGATGTGGTGATTATTATTGACTATCTCTAGGCTATATTAATGGTTGGAGTTTTATAAATCTTCTGCTCTTTGAACGATAAAAATTCGTGAACGCTAAAGTGCTGTGCATATGGAATAGGTTCAGAACCATTTAATAAAATTGAGAACTCCTCATTTCTTGAACTATTATGATCAATAGTAAAGAGACCTTTGTGCAAAATGAATTTAACATCCGTATTGTTCTTAAACTCAGTTCAGGGTTAATAAAAGCTTAAGAAACATACCCTATATATACAATGATTCATATCATAAATTGTAGAGCGATGGCAAGCCTTCACTGATAAACTGTCTCTATGCACCAATGAAGTGCAAATGAGCATGTCATGATGTGGGCTGTTACCTCTATTTTAAAAGAAAAATAATTCAGAGCAAAGCAATGGTTACTTTCCACTGAGAAACTACCTTCATGCACCAATGAAGTGCTACAAGGCATGTCATGATGTGAGTTTCCAACTCTGTTTCAGGTATGCAGAATAGTAAGCTATGCTAAGTAGTCGGGGACTCTGGTGTCTGATAAACATGTGCACCTGTGTCAAAAGGCAAGCTATACTTGACTGCAACTGTTGAAAAAGAAAAATTATCAATGTTCATATGGGGTTGACCTGAAGCTCAAAAATAAAATCCTTTTGAGTTTATCCTCAATTCATGTTAAATTCACAACCATAAGGGTATCTTGAAATTGAACCTTCTAGGGATATGATTTGAGAAAGTTCCATGTGTGAAAATTGTTCAATCCTCATTCCATAATCATGTTCTTCTTATTCAAGGATTTTTCTCACAGTCTTAAGATTATCTTACTCCACATCGTTATATGGATTTAGGGCCCTCATAATCTCTCATCATAATATCTTATAGGGGAACTTGAATTTTATCGATTAAAAATCCCTGAATGTCATTTCATCTCTGCACAACTTCTTTGTCTTAAGAATGTCTAAATACTGTGGGACTTCACTATCTACTTTCCACTTTACACTATTTTACTTTGGTGGCGTTGACGCAGTGCCTTACAGCGTCAACGTAGTCATTTACTTACTCCACTTACATCCCATTCTGGTTCAGCACAGTGAACCAGTGTACCCTTTTTGAATCGAAAAGTGAATGGTTTTCTTATATAAAACCCCGCAGCGTCAACGCTGCAGTCGCCTCCGCCTCTTCCAAAACCTAGTGGGTTTCTACCTTTCTGAATCTCTCCACCCTGCCTCTTCCGTTCCTTCTCTCAATCTTCACCCTTCCTATTCCCATTTGTCTCTTGCTGCCATGGCGCCTCCGGAACAACAGAATAAGGGGAAGAACAAGACGGGTCTACAGAAGAGAGATCCCCTCTTTGCTACGGGCAGGATTGAGCCTCGCACCAAATATATGATGAAGGAAACACCGTCTGTGTCAGCTCCACCACCACAACAAGGAAAAGAGAAAAGCCCGCCGGCAAAGACAAGGGCAGCAAGGAAAAAGGGCAAAGACAAGGGATTGGCAGATCCCTCAACAGAGAAACCGTCTCCTTCAGCTCCAAGGAAACGGAAAGGCCAAGAGATAGCGTTACCTCTTCGGGAACGCAGTCTTCATCCCAGCCCGCCAACCAAAAAGAGAAAGGTCTCTAATGTCAGGACAGAAGAGCAGGTTCCATCTTCAGGTGCTGCGACGGGAAAGAAAGGTGCGAACAACTCTCATGCAAGGTCTTCTGATCCCTCTCTTACCATCAACGTGGAAGAACCTCTGAAAGTTCTTATTTCACGGTATATTGTTGCTACTGACCATGAATTGCTTGAAGTTTTTCCGCAACTATTTCCTACCTTGGATTATCAGGGTTGGTGGTCTTTCGTTACAACTCATAAGGTCTATTACCCTACCCTGGTCCGAGAATTCTACCACAATTTGAAGTATGAACCTCATATTCCGAAACTTTCATCAACTGTCAGGAATGTTAGTTTCGAATTAACAAATAAATTGTTTGCCAGAGCTTGGAAAATTCCCATGAATGGGGTTCAGCTACATAGCTTTGAGTTTGATGAACATGAAGCCTTTGCTCTCCTGACTAGAAAGCCTAGTGATCCTACAGCCATAAGGGAAACCTACTTATCAAGTCTTAAAGCAAATCAGTTCCCTCCTTTAAATAGACTACTCCACCATATGTGCACATTAATGATCACACCTCAGAGCAGTGGTAGGGAACGGGTCACTGAGATGCAAAGATTTTTACTCTACTGTATGCTGAAAAGGATACACATTTCACTGTCAGATGTAGTCATTCAGACTATGGGTTCTTGCTTGACCCAATCCAGAACACTCCCTTATGCTGCCCCATTGACTGCCATTTTTTAAAAAGTTGGAGTGGATTTTGGTTCTGAGAAGAAATTGATTATCCCTCAAGGAAATGTATACTCCCTTTCTTACATACAGAAGTTCATGGGATTTAAAATTATCAATGGATAACCAGTCAGGATCCTGCCAAGTCAAAAACCAATGCCCACCTCAATGGAGACTGATCCTGAAGCAAGACCTGACAATCAATCTCACCAAGAGGCCAGTCTAAATAGAATGGACAGAACAGAGGCTCGGGCAGATATACCTGAAGCTAGTTCAGCCAGAATGGATGACCAAGACTTCAGCACTTTTCCAGATAACCATAATGTCTAGGATGATACTCCTGGGGCTCCTGTTGCTTCAAGAGAGATTGTCATAGTCCAAGGTCCTCTTCCAGCACCCTCACCACCAAGGGGACATGGATCTACTTCTGAGGAAATTCCAGCCAACTTTCAGACTAATTTTTCGAACATCAATCCCACACTCATTCATTTTCTGGAAATGAAATTCAAGAGTATTGACCCCTTAATAATGCACCTAAGTTCCACAGTGGATTTGAGGCTATCACACCTTGAGCAGAAGATAGATAGCAGATGGGAGAAATTTACTCATGACAAATACAAGTCCGACAAGAAGCTTCATGAATTTATGGAATCCCTTCTTCAAGCATGTCAGAAAGCTGGCACAGTCTTGCGCAATTTATAGAACGTGAATCAACAATGTTTGCACAGGATACAAAGTGTACAGATGTACAACTATGATGTCAGAGAGAATCAGTCCAAGCTGAACTTGAAATATTCCACCCTGATTGACAAGAACAATGCATTCAGTGCACAAGTTCAAGCCTTGTTTGACAAGATTACCTCTTTTGGTCAGGACATCACTAGACTGTTTGAACGAACCACCTTGGTCGGTGATGAAGTGGTGGATGTGCTGCACATTCTGAAAGAAAATTTCCCACCCACCATTGAAGATCAGCTTGATGTATACTGTCCTCCACCAACTGAAGCATCCTCCTCTGCACCTGAATTTGGTACTCAGCAGAAAGCCCAGGTGGACTATCTGTTTGAAATTCTACATAACTGGTTTGATGATATGTCTACCAAGGTCAAAGAATATCACAAGCATATGGTGGATAGAGATCAGCTACTCTCTGACAGGATGGACACTATGGCAGAATCGATTGCTCAGCTTCAGCATCAGCTGGATGTTGTGTCTACAACTGTTCTTCATTCTTCCTCATCTACTCCCCTTCTTGATGATGTCAAAGGGGGAGAGACATGAGAGCTCAAGCTCAGGTTAGAGTCTAGACTAGGGCTGCATTGCATCTGCATCCAATATGTTGATTGACTAAAAATTTCCTTCTTTTTTGTCTTGATCTACGATGTAAATCCATGGACTTAAATGAATGGCAAAATTGATGTATGTTTCAGTCATTGAGTTGAATTCCTATTTGTAGACACCCAATTTTGGCCGATAAAATTGAGCATTTTCTTTATTCTCCTAGTTAATGCCCCAATTGATCCTTAGTTGGTTGATTTTCTGGGTTTTTTCTCTGTTCTTGGCCCAACATTTCAATTCCTTACCTTGGATCTGATCTCAAGTTTGGCATTCCCGCGCTATCCGCTCTTATCGCTTTCTTGTTCATAGCGCGTTATGGATCTAATTGAAGTTATCCTTTGAGCAGTTGTTATTTCTTGACACTTGATCATTATAGTATCCCCTTTGGATGTTTTTCTCATTCAATATTTGATTAAAGGACTGCCCAAAGGATAGTTTTCCTTTTCAAATCATTTAACAGGCTTTTAGTTATCGTGCTATATCGTCATAGCGCGTTCTTCATGAACGCGCTATGGTTGTATAGCGCGATATCAGACAGAGTCCCTCTCCAGGCTGGGCTCCCTTCTTTCGATTCAGAGGTCTTATTGGGTAAGTTGCTGACTGTGTTTCTTATCCAGGAAGGTTTCTAAACCTATCAGGAGTCTTTCCCCCTCATTAATCGGCAAGATTACCTCAATTTGAGCCGCCAAATCTTTGAATTGAATCAAACTCCGACCTAGGGTTTCTTCTTCATCTTCTTCCTATAAATTCACCCCTTTGGCTGTCGTTTGAGGGGGATGCAACTCGAGTTATTGACGAGGAGGAGGAAGTACTTCGTGCACAAACAACAAATCCTCGCTCCTCGCACATTCAAGGGAGTATTTAGGGCTTTTTCTTGTGTTCTTCCTCGTTCATCTTTCTTTTCCCCAACATCCGGATTTTAATCTTTGCATAGCATTGCATCCTGGTTTCAAAACACTCCTTTTACAAAATATATGCATTCACACACACCACACCTATCTTTTGCCCATCCATAGGGGTTTAAAAACCACCAAACCCCAGGTAATCGAGCCCCCCTTTTATATGCTTTTGATTAAGAATAGGGGCAGATTCTACTCAAATCTCGATCTAATGGGCCTTCTGTTTATTGTTTATGATTGTTTGTAGGCACTAGAAGATTGATACGTGGAGCCCTTGCACCTTGGCCGGCCTTGGAGCAAGGAAGGAATGGATCCAAACAAACCCGGCTACCTGTCTGATATCGCGCTATACGAAGATAGCGCGACCTGAAGAACACGCTAGGCATATATAGCACGTTAATCTCCAGGCCCACAGCTGGTCCTCATGAATTTCTGAGGTATGTAGCATGCCCCTATCCTAATTTCTTATGGTTTGGCATGTTTCTGGCCTCAGTGGCGATCACGGATCTTAATTATTGCATGTGATTTCCTCCTATTTGTGTCATTAATTGAGTGCTATATATTGCCCAAATAATATCACCATCTTTTATCAAATTTAGGGGTAATCATAAATTTAGAATCCACAAATTGGCGATCACGGTGGGACACTTTGTGCTACCATGTTCGTGCTTCTAGTTGCCTGCTTATCAGTACATCAGTGTGTGTGTTTATTTGATTTTGAGCCCTTCCTCACTGTCGAATATCGCGCTATGTGTCCATAGCGCTTTCTATAGATCGCGCTGGGGACATATAGCGCGATAATCACCAGAGGATATTTCACCTACATCCTCTGTCGGGGTTCTAATTGCCATCTTCTCTGGTTGCATCATTGTACACTTCCTGTTGTATATTCACTTCTTTCATCTATTGTCCTTTTATTGTGCTAGTTTAGATATTCTTCCATAGCATTGCATTCATCTTTGCATTTGGCTTGAGAGACCTCCTCTCTCTACACTAGGATTCCACACACCCTCTTGGTGAAGGAAGGATCCTCCATTGAGCATTCCGTCTCTTTGGATTGGAAGTTCCCAAACCAAGCCTCCATAAGTCCCCGCACCCGTGGATTCCCTCACGGACGCCGGGTAGGTTGTACCCTTTTGAAGTCCCGAGTTAGTTGGCCTATACACAGTGAGAGAGTGTTCCTAGTTGGCACCGGAGTTCAAACCATATTGAAACTAGGATCCTCCCTTGTGTGAATCACACCAAACTTTGTTAAAATTCATTAATTCATCAAGGTTCAAACAAATTAAGAACAAAGGTAACCATTCCAACTTGTGTACTTTTTGCATATTATTTTGAACTTTGATTGAACAATGGCTTACCATGATAAGAAAAACAACATGTTTAATCCAATTCATGAGGATGCACAACCATGCACATCTTATTCTCCTCAATTTCAACATGTTCATCAAAATTCTCACCATACTTTCAAGGGACCACGTCCTCATTCTTATGGTGTTGCCCGACCCATGGGCAATATCCAATCCCATGGTCCTTCACCTCAATCACGAGTCACTATTCCTACGGGACCGTCTCGTCTCAATGATGAGAAGGTTTCCCAAATCATTCATGCATTAGATCATCTCACCCCTCAACAGATCCAAGCCCTTAAGGCCGCCGTTGAGGGTGCATCTCCTTCATCTCTTCCTCCTTCCAACCCTACACGGGTGGTCCATCACCCACCTCCCTCTTCTATTCACAATCCTAATCGGGTAGCCCATTACCCATCCTCTCTATTCACATTCCTCCCCGGGTGGTCCGACACCCGCCTCCTTCTATTCCTCCTCCATCACGGCCCCGAGGCCCATTTATTTCTTGCAAACCGGCTCATCCGGTTTCTTCTGCGGGTCATCCCGTTAACTCCCCTCCACGACCCTGTTATGCCACCCGTCCTTCAATGCCCTGCCAACCCTTGGTTGCTCAAGTTACACCCCTCCAACGGTCTCTTGTTGACAGAATCACTTTGATGGAGGAACAATTAAAGAGGGTCATGGCTCCTCCTACTCCGGTCAATCCTCTCCATGCTGCTCTAGATGAAATTATAAAGATGGAGAGAGAATGGAAGGATAGGAGAGATGATTATGGTATTGGCAGCTCAAGCAAGCAACAGCCGGCAGATTTCGACGATCAAGTGGACACCGTCCGCCCTCCACCCATCCGCACACTTCATTCACATGGCCTTCCACCTCCACATACGCAACATCATTACATTCCTCCATCCACATATACGCCTCTACTACAGTGTCCACTTGCATTTGATGATGAAGAACCTGCAATTGAAGAATTCGCGGCATATGATGATGAAGCTCCGCAGGCATCCCTTCCGAGTTTCCTTCGCCGTCCTCTTCCTCCACTGTCGGAAGACCCCTATGCTCAGGACTATGCCACAGTCCCCGATCCAACCCCCATTTATGAGACCTCTTGGTGTTACAATGATGGGTCGATACTCCAATCACCCGTACCGCCGCACCATGAGTCTCCTCCTCACCCCAATACTTGGTGTTACGATGATGGGTCGATACTCCAGTCACCCACACCGGTGCATCATGCGCCTTCCCCTATACCTGACACCTCTCGCCCCATCCGACATTTTCAGCGCACCAAACCCTTTCCTTTTACACCATTAACCTCTATTCCATCAGCCTCCCCCAAGCCTTCCACTATAAAACCTCCACATATTGAGCCTTTAGCCTCCACCGAGCCTACCATTGAACCTTCCCCAATTCAACCTTCCATTATCCCTTTAACCCTAAAACCTACTTTACCTACTCCACCACTTAACCCTTCACCCTTACCTATGGTTAATCCTGAGCAGGATCCACCCTTTTTTGCACTCGAGCCAACCCCGACTGCTTCCGAGCAAAGGGAGAAACTCGACGTGTTTGAACCTCCGCCTCCCTTCACCCATTTACCAACACTTTCCACTACACCTCCCATTACACCTTCCATTAAACCTCCATTATCCACAAAGCCCTCCGTCTCACCTCCCTTTACTACTCGGAAGGGGAGGGCTTCTGCAAGAACTTGTGCCAAGGATAATCAAGCGCCGCGCAAGGAGAATTTGGCCGTGGCTGTGCCGTTCAAGATTCAAGAATTTATTTACCGGATGCCGATCCGGGTTATTGTGCCAAACATGGTCGAAGGGGCCAGGTCACCGCCATTGCTCAGAAAATGCCAAGCGTTGATGCCATCCAAGGGCCGGGCAGGGCACCCTTTGTTCCATCTTCCAAATCTTGATTCCATTCCTCCATACAAGGGGCGAATGCCCATTTTGTTCAACACTTCTTATACACCACAATTAATGGGCATGGCAATGCTTCCTGTATCAACTTTCCAACTCCCTTACATTATTGATCCTTGCCTTCCAAGGGGGTTGTCATTCATTAGTGAAGCTTCTTCCATTGGGCCGTTTGATTGTACACTTTCACTGCCGTGGAGGGGCAGTTATCTTAGTGCTAAGAGGCCGTCCCTTATTTGTTCCACCTTCTATGCATCCATTGCTATCACTTTTTCTTCATGGGCCATTCCCGGGATTAGGAGGAGGATCTCGTCCTCTCACCCTTCACATTCTCCATCTTCTTTGCATCTCACGCATTTTGTTGCATTCGCGCATTCACTGCATTCATCGCATCCATCATTTTGCATACACCTCCTGATTCCCGGGTTTCCAAACCCGTATCTTCCCCACCTTCCGGCACCTCCGGATATTCCGAATTTCCCATCTTATTCATCTTCATCCTCGGGATCTTTAGGTCCCCTTACATTCCTCGGGCGTTGCCCCCTCCCCACTCTCTTCTCAGGGCATCGTGTCCCTTTTCAGCTCTTGTATCCGGACCCTCCGGATCTCTCTTACTTTCTCCCAGGGCATCGCGCCCCTTTCCACTTTATTCTTCTGGAACCTCCGGACTTTCTCCCCGGGCATCGCGCCCCTTTCCACCTTATTCTTCCGGAATCTCCGGACTTTCTCCCAGGGCATCGCGCCCCTTTCCACCTTATTCTTCCGGAACCTCCGGACTTTCCCCTCGGGCATCGCGCCCCTTTCCATCTTAATCCACCGGAACCTCCGGATTCTATTTCCCTCTTCTTTGGGCATCGCGTCCCTTCCCTTCTCATTCCTCCGGAACCTCCAGATCCTTCATGCCTTTCCTTCGGGCATGACGCCCCTTTCCATTTTCTTTCTCCGGAACCTCCTGACCATCCATCTTTCTTCCGATTCATCTTTCTACTCTTCCATTACATCACATCCTTCGTTTTCTTCTTCCTTTTCCATCATCTTTTTCCCTATTTTTTCCCAGGGCATCGCGTCCCTTCTTTCGTCATCCCTCCGGAGCCTCCGGATGATTCCTCCTATCACGATTCTCCTCCTTTACTTCCGGACCCTCCGGATCCGCCTCTTTCCATCTATCAATTTTTTCTTCCGGTTCCCCCTAATCCTGGGTACGACCCAACTTCTTCCACATCCACTGCCTTGGGCATCTGCCCATTCTCCCACTGCTTTCGAGACGTTAGTCCTCACTCCTCCTTCTAATTCTCCACTTCTTCTGTAGACCTTTCATGTGATCAGGGTTTCCACGCCTTAGTGAGGGAGTTCTAGCCCTTGCCTCTTTTCCTTTTCTCCTTATTCGTCTGAGTCTGGTCCTGGCACCACTCCTTCTTGTTAAGCCACTTTCAGTCCTTTGCTTCCAATCTTTTTATCTGCCAAAGAGGACTATCCCATGATGATCAACCTCGCCTCTCACAGCTGCTTCTACAAAGGTTACAAGGTAGCATATTGGCGTAAGTACGCGTTTTTATGATATCATTATCTCATTGCTTCACGCATGATTTTCAAAATAAAGTGCTTCTTAACAAGATTAAAAGTGGTGTTTTAGACCTTTATCTTAGGATTTTGTTTAATTAAATTATTCTCAAAAGAGTCTTTAGACTTACTTCTGCAGCACCATTGGTTAATAAGAACCCCGCACTGGGAATTCAATGTTCTCTCCCCGCTTGTTAAGAGTAACCCTCAGCTGGGCACCGCACACACTTCACGGCGTCCTTAGCCGGCTCCTTTGGTTAAACACCGTTGCTACCTTGGCCATGCCATGAGAATTCCTGAAAGTCTTTTCTCTTCTTTATTCGGCCGAATGCAGGGGCAAGAGGTTGACGGATGAGATGACCAACTTCGGTAATCCCCAATACGAGAGGAGTCTCAAATAGGGGCAGTCTTGACCCAAAATCAATATGAGTTTTCATATGAATTTCATGATATACATCTCGCCAAAAGGGCTATTATGAAAATCAAGTCAGAATTTCGATAAATGAAAAATTATGAATTATGGCATGACAAGAGTGGCAAAGTCCCCGCAGGGAAAACCCTGGTCGTATGCATGTCAAGGGTCTAAAAATCAAAGGCACAAAGCCCCGGCACAACAGACTACCTCTTTGAGGGGAAATACTTTGGAAGGAATTCAAATCTCGACATCTCCCATCCTGCATAAAACTTATCTCCAATTATTCTTCTCTTCTCCCGCTAAGACCGAACGTTTCTCGGGTATGGCCTTGGTAGGGGCACCGTTAATCAAGGGCAGTCAGTTATAGGGCGTCACCCTTCAATGCACGCCCAGTTGTGGGCACTTTTAAGCAAAAGGGGAAGGAACAAGAACCCCTAGCCAGTGGTTTGAAACATCCATTGATGCTGCATTAGCAATGTCTAAACCAAAAATTCCAAAGAAATTTGAATATTGCCAAAAATTCCAAAGAAATTTGAATATTGCCAAAAATTCCAAAAAAATTGAACATTGCAAAAAGAGGAAAAAATAAACAAAATCTTCAAATATTTTTCAAAATCCACATAAAAATTCAAATATTTTCAAAACTCATAAAAATTTGCATATTTTCAAAAATTCGAAAAAAAATTACATTCTATTTTCTGATGGCATCCTTTTGAAGAGGCACGCAAAATGAAAAGCAATCACACAAGCTGCAACAAGTACTAAGAACTATCTCATTCCACTATAACATGTCAAGAGTACAACATAACATGGATACAACAAACCCTCAACTCTCCCCTCGACCCTCCTGGTCTCCCCCTCTACGTGAGCTCTCAGCCTCCTCCTGTCCTCCCCGGGAAGACCTAGGAGGAGCCATCTATGCCCGGGAAGCCGAAACCCTGTCACCATGTGTTCCCCTCTCTGCATCCTCTCTCCTCTGGTGCTCAGAAGAAGTAACTAAGTAATCTGTGCTCGAGTAGGCTCGGGAGTATCCCTCACGCTGGGCCTGCTCACGTCCCCGTCGGTAGCGATCCTCCGCATCCTTTGCCCGCTGCTCGGTGATCCCTAATCGAGTACGTAGCTCCACTCTCTCAAGCTCCCGCTCCACTCTCTCTTGCTCCCATCTCTCCCTCTCTTTCTTCCATCTCTCCCTCTCTCTGTCCCGATCCTCTCTCTCTCTCTGCCGCTCACTCCTCTCCACCCCGAGGAGAAGGCGCAGCTCTGCTACATCTCGAGGGAGCTCCTCTGCATCGCGCCGCCTCAGCTCTGCTTCTGCCACGCGCAGCTCCTGTTCCTACATCCAAAATCTTGATTAAAAATTGATAATTGATAAAACTCCAAGACTAAAATTAAAAGACAGATTGCTTACTCTCTCCTGAAGGGAGGCCTCGGCTGCCTCTGCCCGAGCCACTGCACTGGCGAGCTGGCTCTCTAGCTCGATGTGGTCGCAGACGGGCTGTGAAGAGGATGAAGCGCCATGCGAGGATCGGACTGCCTCCAGCTCCTCACGCTGAAAAGGAAAAGCATTACCATTAATTGAATTTCGAATCCAATCATTCTAAGTTTCAAGTGCTTACCAGCTCATCGACGGTTTGCTGGGGCTCCTCGCGCTGTAGGACTGTGGAATCAAGGAGTCCCTGTATCATGGCCAGTCTCCCCTCTATGTCGAACTGCAATAACACATGTTAAAACACATATCAATAACCAGGTTTTATAATGGAAGTGCAAATAATTAAAAGCATACCTATCCGCGAGCGCTCTGATAGACTCGGCTACCATATGCCTGTGAGTATGCCTGAAGGTAGGCATCATCTGAATCCGCTCCCGCAGGGACTGCTCGGCCACGCTTCTTCCAATCTGCCAACTGCTCTCGGGCACGCTGCCGCCAGTCGTCTGTACCCTGCAGGCCTCGGAAACGTCACCCAGGTCGTGGGTCCGTCGCCTGGGTCGGGAACTCTACTACCGCCTGGTGGAGCCCTAGTGTCCTCATGATCAGTCTGTGATATAGGGGCTCGACCAGGTTGAGGGCATGTAACCAGATCTCTCTCCCAAAGTATGGGATGGCCACCTCCACCCAAGGCATCACCCCGTTGTCCCTCTGATAGGGAGTCCAGACCACCTGCATAATTCAATTTATCATTGCCCTCGATTCCACTCATAATTCAATTCAATTCAATTTCAATTCAATCTTACCTCTATGTGGGGCATCATGTCTAGCGTCTCCTGGATGTGGGTGACCTGGTCCTTCAGAGACCAGCCGTCTCGTGTAGGGATCCATCGTCTGGCCAAGGGCAGTGAATCTCCCCGATCCTCCCAGGCGCGCCTGAGGGTAGGAAGATATAGATAACTCCAAACCTGAAATGAAACTCATGTGATCAATATAAGAGGAAAATGCATAACTTAATCATTGGAGTTTAAGGCTTAAAGAGAAAACCTAAAGTAGAGGGTAGAACTCCCCGAGTGAAGACTGGAGTGAGGAGATGCCGAAGCTGTCAAACAAGTGGGCTAGGACTGCCGCACCCCAAGCATACCGTCCGACTCGGCCCAGATCCTCCAGTAAGGGTAGAAAACGGCAGCTCACTGCGTCGCCCTGGGTCGCTAAAAGCAGCTTGCCGATCATCAGAATGAGGAACCTCCTCAGCTCCAGGTCTGCCTGTGGACCTGCCTCGGTCGTAAAACTCTCCCTGGCCCCTGCCTCCAGTCTCTTCTCATGAGCTGTCAAGGTCTCTCCCACCACCCTATGTGTGTGGAACAGGCCCAGACTATCCTGCAGGACGATCCTCGACGCCAGTGAGGTCCGGCCTGTACCCTCCACCTCCAAGCCCAGCAGCCTGCGCGCCATCTCCCGGTAGTCGGGGTAAGTGTAGCCCGTCACTGCCGATCCGTGCACCAGCAGCCCGGTGATGCGCGTGACGTCCTCCAAGGTCGGGATCATATGACCCCAGGGAAAGAGGAAGGTCTTGCATCCCGTGTCCCATCTGGCTTTTAGGGCCCTTATCAGCCCCACGTCAACTCTCAGCACTTCTATCTCCAGAAATTCCCCGAAGCCCATATGGCGGAGGCGGGCCCTTTGAAACTCCGGTAGTGCGTGGTATGCGGCCCGGACCAATGTCCAAGAAATCCGGGCATGCACTGCACCCACCACACCCTGCACACAACATAAAAGAAGAAATAATCAATTTCTGTGATCAATCAAACAAAAGACAAATCAGAAAATGAAAAAAACTTGTTTGCTGTTAGATGTCGCGCTATATCGTCATAGCGCATTCTTCAAGAACGCGCTATGAAGACATAGCGCGTTCCCCTTCTGTAGGTAGAGGGTGACCCCCGTTTCCCGCAAATTTGTTCTATGGGCGTTCTGCCCTACATTTTGATCTGGAGGGGCATTCCCCTTTCCATTTTCATCACATAAGGAAGAAAAAAATAAGAAAACAAATCAAAAACAAGTTTAGGGTGATTTTCTTACCACCCGGCATTTTCGGGCCACCGCGCCTCCGACGGGCTCCACCGCCACTTCCTCGGCCGCTGGGGCGCCCTCAACTTCTTCGGCCTCGTCCGGGTGAATGTCCATTTCATCCCCTTCAAGTCGGGCCGAGACCGTCGCCTCCGAGTCGGCATGTTCTTCCGCGGGAGAGGGCGCCCGTTCTTCTTCCATGTGCGATCTTTGCCGGCCGCTGGTGACGCGCCGTTTGGAGCGTCGGGGAGCGCCTCCCTCCATCGGATTGATGCGAATGGGGGGTTGGGCAGTGAGAGGACGAGAGGGCGAGAGAGGGAATAGAGAGAGGGAAAGAGTGTTTGAAATAATAGAAGGGGGAGGGCCGGTTTTTGAAACCCTGCGGCTAGATGACGCACTACCTGTTCATAGCGCGACATTGTTGCGCTATGTACATATAGCGCGATAATGAAAGTAAAAGAAAAAATAATAAAAATAGAAAGGAAGGGAGAGAAGAGGACATGACATGAGAACATATGATGAGAATGAGTGAGAACTTGTGTTCTTTTGCTTATATATGCTGGAATTTGCTTGAACATGCTTGAATTTGCTTAACATTGAGGTTGCATTTGCTTGAACTTGCTTGTGCCTAACATTGAGGCTGCAGGAAAGAAAAGGCCGAAATAAAGTGGCACGCCATCAGGTAAGTATTTCTTTGTCCTTTCTTTTATTGCATTACTATATGCTATTTATATTATTATATTATCTCAAGGACCGGCTGGTTCTCTGTATGTTTCGGGATTTGAGTTCCCCTCTACCAAAAATAGTGATGATCTAGAAACATGCAGTTAATCGTCGGATAGGCCGTTAGGTCAAAACAAATTTGGGGACGATGGACTTCATCTCGCACGCCGTGGTTGCGGATAATTCTTGACCCGAATCTGTTTGATTTAGCAATATTATCCTTGAGTATCTTATATTTTATCTTTTCTGGGCATTTATTTTGATGATTTCTTTTATTTTAGCCATGCATGCATCATGCCATTTTCGCATTCATAATCGCCCAATTCTTCTTCCTAATTGAGGATCGATTTTGCTTGTGTTCTTGAACTAAGAAATTCAATTCCATTCCGAATTTGAAGGATTGCTCCAAGTTGAGCACTGGATCTCGCTGGTCAATGTGACCCTTGCCTAGAATTTGCTTATCACCTTTTTAATCCAATCCCCTTCTTTTGATCCACTCCTTAGCTGTGAACCGCACGATGGCGTCGATGGATCCGCCAGGCTCGTGTCTATTCCACTAACTGAGTGAAATTCGTAGTTGCTACGCGCTGCGGATGCCTCTTTTGTACAAGAGGTTGATCAGTTCCATTTTTCTTGTTCCGTGCCTATCATTCTAGGCAGAAGTCACTGATGCTAGCTTGATCTTGTGGTTAGCTCGGAGTTTTCTGAATTATTCCTATCATTTGTCGGTTATGATGGGTGTCTTTTTCTCCTTGATATCCACTTATCAGTCCGCTCCATTCCTTTTTTACTTCATCTTCCCGTCACTACCATTCCGTGTCGTCTCCGTTTCACCTCCGTTTCGCTCCACTGCAAAGCGGATATCAAGGAGGGGCATCTGTAGACACCCAGTTTTGGCCGATAAAATTGAGCATTTTCTTTATTATCCTAGTTGATGCCCCAATTGATCCTTAGTTGGTTGATTTTATGGGTTTTTTCTCTGTTCTTGGCCCAACATTTCAATTCCTTACCTTGGATCTAATCTCAAGTTTGGCATTCCCGCGCCATCCGCTCTTATCGCTTTCTTGTTCATAGCACGTTATGGATCTAATTGAAGTTATCCTTTGAGCAGTTGTTATTTCTTGACACTTGATCATTATAGTATCCCCTTTGGATGTTTTTCTCATTCAATATTTGATTAAATGACTGCCCAAAGGATAGTTTTCCTTTTCAAATCATTTAACGGGCTTTTAGTTATCGCGCTATATCGTCATAGCGCGTTCTTCATGAACGCGCTATGGTTGTATAGCGCGATATCAGACAGAGTCCCTCTCCAGGCCGGGCTCCCTTCTTTCGATTCAGAGGCCTTATTGGGTAAGTTGCTGACTGTGTTTTTTATCCAGGAAGGTTTCTAAACCTATCAGGAGTCTTTCCCCCTCATTAATCGGCAAGATTACCTCAATTTGAGCCGCCAAATCTTTGAATTGAATCAAACTCCGACCTAGGGTTTCTTCTTCATCTTCTTCCTATAAATTCACCCCTTTGGCCGTCGTTTGAGGGGGATGCACCTCGAGTTATTGTTGAGGAGGAGGAAGTACTTCGTGCACAAACAACAAATCCTCGCTCCTCGCACATTCAAGGGAGTATTTAGGGCTTTTTCTTGTGTTCTTCCTCGTTCATCTTTCTTTTCCCCAACATCCGGATTTTAATCTTTGCATAGCATTGCATCCTGGTTTCAAAACACTCCTTTTATAAAATATATGCATTCACACACACCACACCTATCTTTTGCCCATCCATAGGGGTTTAAAAACCACCAAACCCCCAGGTAATCGAGCCCCCCTTTTATATGCTTTTGATTAAGAATAGGGGCAGATTCTACTCAAATCTCGATCTAATGGGCCTTCTATTTATTGTTTATGATTGTTTGCAGGCACTAGAAGATTGATACGTGGAGCCCTTGCACCTTGGCCGGCCTTGGAGCAAGAAAGGAACGGATCCAAACAAACCCCGCTACCTGTCTGATATCGCGCTATACGAAGATAGCGCGACCTGAAGAACACGCTAGGCATATATAGCGCGCTAATCTCCAGGCCCACAGCTAGTCCTCATGAATTTCTGAGGTATGTAGCATGCCCCTATCCTAATTTCTTATGGTTTGGCATGTTTCTGGCCTCAGTGGCGATCACGGATCTTAATTATTGCATGTGATTTCCTCCTATTTGTGTCATTAATTGAGTGCTATATATTGCCCAAATAATATCACCATCTTTTATCAAATTTGGGGGTAATCATAAATTTAGAATCGACACTATTGATCAGAACCTTCTTGCTTAATCTGAATAAATACATGCTTGTTTAGATGCAATGGCATTCACATCATAGTTGCTATCATCAAAAAGGGGGAGATTATTGTGCCCCTTCTTTTGATAATGACAACCATGAGATGTGAATGTAGTATTCAACCCAAGATGTTGAATTAATTCTTGATTTAGTAATGATTCCACTTGATTTCATTCTTGTTGCAAGAAAGGAACAGGGTCAACGCTGGGAGCTTAAAGCGTCCACGCATCAGTTGAAGAAGCCTTCACTGATATCTCTCGCAACATTAACTCCAGGAAGCAAGCAGTGTCAACTCATCATATTCTGAAGCAGAGACCTTCACAGGTTATTCCACTGCGTCAATGCCACAATAGAGCAGCGTCGACGTAGCAGTTAAAGAGGCAGAGCTAATGGCTTACTGGAATGCATCAGTGCGTTAACGCTATTGCATGACAGCGTCGACGCAGCAAGTCAGATTGTTGTGATTTCAGCTCAGGGACAGGTAAGTGGGTTGACGCAGCAACCCCATGCGTCAACGCATCCTGCTTTACTATCAAGACATATGATAGATCTCAAGGCTGCGTCAACCCTGTGGACTCAATGGGTTGACGCCTACGGGAACTTCCAAGATCAGTTGGGTGGACCCCAGTCACAAGTGACGTCAAGGGCCACATCAGCCCAAAAGTGATTGCGATCTGCTTTTTCCCCCTCGACTCCAGAAGGCTCTACACGGAGCAATCACAGGGCTAACCAGAAAATCTGGTTGGGGCCCACTAGATGTATATATGCATGGATCTGGAAATGAGCGCGGGAATGCTTGCTGAATTGCAGAAGGAGTTGGAGCTTTTCGAAGCGTGCTGAAGACAGGGGCTGAGGAAAAGAACCACGAGAAAAACAACGAGTTGATCTTCCTCCTGATGTCGATCTGCTGAAGACAATTGGGAGATCCAGGAGTAGCGTTCCTTGTGAAGCTCGTCTACATTTTGGAAGAAGAAGACCAGACGATCATTGAAGCTTCTTCCTCCAGATTTCTGGATTCAAGGCTGAGCTTAGGCTGCTTCATAGATATGAGTTTATTCCTTCTTTTACTAAGTGATTTTGTTTTGTTATTTGTCTTTCCATTTTGAACTCTATTATACTGTTTCTCCCTCGTACTGGTTTGAGTAGAGGGAGGGGTTGATCCAGCAGACTGTGCTTGGATCAAGGGAAATTGGGCGTGTTGCCTGCAAGCTGTTTGTCAGCGGGTTAGAGAATTTGTTTCTCTGGTTAAGCCAAGCTGTAATGCTCAGCGGTGTATGTGAGGAAGCTTTTTTCTCGGTGTAGCTAAGCTGTAAAGCTCAGCAGGGATCCTCACTGGTTAAGTGAGGGGTGGACGTAGGCCTCCACAGGGAGACCGAACCACCATAAATATCTGCGTACACTGTGCGGTTTGATTTCTCTTATTATTCTCCCTTCATTAGATGTTTGATTAGGCACGATTCTCATTACTGTTTAGTTATTGATCTTATCTCTATCATTCTGCACCATAATTCGTGTGTGATCGTGCATACAACACTTTAATGGGTCAACCTATTCACCCCTCCCCTCTAGTTTGACATTCCACCTAATCCAACAGAGAGTAAATTCAGAAATGCACCAAAGACAACAGGATCCTCTGCAGATCGTTGGATCTGATCAGACAGAGAACCTACTCTGATACCAATTGATAGTTAGGTGCAATACATAAACACAGATCCAGAGGGGGGGTGAATGGATCTTTTAAAGAGTTTTGACCAATTTAAATTTCGTATGAAATGATTATCACAAGATCAATGGACAATTGCTCAAACATAAAAGATGCAAACCCAATTAAACTCTAGAACATGAATAATCAATCAGATCACGGTCCTAGCATGCATCTAGCGGAAGCAAGCAATTAAACAAACCACTGCACAAGGGATTTTTTAGGTGGTTTGGTCCACAGACCTACGTCCACCCCTCACTCCCAACCGGAGTGAGGCTTCCACTAGCAATCAGCTAGAAAGCAGACTCAGTCTGCAAACAAGTTACTGCGACACAGCTTGACCAGGGGAACAACCTCCCCTCTTCCTCCCAACCGGAGGGACACCCCAAGTGACTCCCAGCCACTTGGAAACCAGAGACACATAGTCTCTCTTCCTCCGGACCAGGAGGGAATACCTGGACTTGCAACCCACAAGACCAGAACCGGAGGACCAATACTCCCAGTCACTTGCAACCTAGAGGTCTCGGACCTCCCTTCCTCCCAGCCGGAGGGAAACAACCAATGACACCCAGTCAAAGGCAACCAGAGACACATGTCTCTCTTCCTCCAAACCGGAGGGAACCCGACCTCACACTAGAGGATCGGAAGAACAACTAGTGAATAGTCAAAAGCAAAAACAAAAACACAGCAACAGAAAGCTTGAAAAATGAAATGCACAAAAGCTCTCGCAGGAGCAAATTGGGTTGAATCTGATCCAAGGTCCAGTGAAGATAGCAAGACTTCTCTTCTTCTTCACGAGCTCTCCATCTCTCTTTCTCTTTCTTTTTCTTCTTCTGTTATCTCACAATCTCACAGTACGATCTCTCTTCCTCTTTCCTTCTCGAGCTCTCTTCTTTCTTTCTGCTACTCTTTCTGCTTCTGTTTTCTTCTTCTATCACTCACAGTCTCGATCAGCCCTCTTCTTTTCTTATTAGTCACCTTCTAAGGAAGACATCTTATATATATATAGCAGCAGCTTAGGGCGTGTGCTTTCCACTTCTCCCACCCAAGTGATGCTACCACGTGTCAATATCTCAGCTCCTTGGATCACGTGCCAGGTGCCCACCTCGAGTCACGTGCTCAGACACATTAACCTCATCCAACAATCCTGTCAGTTAATCAGTCGAAGACAGTATTAGTTTAAGGCAATGTTCAGACTTCATTCAGCAAGCAAGGCAAGCATGGATGGTTGTACAGAGTTGATCGTGTGAGGCAAGACGAGTGTACAGACTTCTTACCACATGCTGTAAGATGCATATATAATGCAGTGTATAGACTTTCGAAGCAGCAAATAAGCAAGTATGTACAACGTAAGCGTGTATAGACTTGAAGCCCTTCAAGCGACCTCAATGTACACACTTGACAAATGATGTATGGACTTATCAGAAAGGGATGTGCAAATTTCTGTGTGATGCATGAAGCAATCGAATGTATAGACATGCAACAAGGTAGTGTATAGACTTGATGTTTACATGCATGAGAACTCTATGTACAGACTTGCTGTGATCAATGCACAAATGAAGTGTATGGACATGGCGTGAATGCAACAGCAATGTATAGACTTCATGTGTAGAAGACTAAGACATTGTACAGACTTCACATGAAGCGCTGGACGATGTACAGACTTGTGTTCGTTCAACACACAGGCTGTACAGACATTGAGGCGAGCGCTGTCCAGACTTTGAGGCAGGCTCTGTATATACTTGATGAGAATGCATGGAACAACCGAATGTATAGACATGAAACAAGGAATGTATAGACTTGGTGTTTACATGCCTGAGAGACCAAAGTACAGACTAGCTAAGCTTTCGCTAAGTCTGTATAGACTTGACTATGCAAGGAGGAGTGTATGGACTTTAGAATGCATGAGACACCAGTGTACAGACTTTGAGAAGAACGATGAATGAACAAGCCTAGCATGAGCAAGCCTAACCAATGTATAGACTTCACCCTTGAAGATGTGAGCGAGACACTATATACACTTGGCCCTTGAAGAATGTACAGGCTCTGAAGACTTGAAGGCCACGATGTATAGACTTGGCGTTATGAGGCATGCAGGCTGTATAGACTTTCGATGCCATGAAGACAATGTGTAGACTTGTGAGGCTTGAGGCCGATGTATAGACTTGGAGACCCTGAACTAGTGTATAGACTTGAAAGGCTTGAGCACAGCGATGTGCAGACATTGTGATGTATAGACTTAGGAGCATTTGCCAAGGCTGTACAGACTTCAGGCTTTGAACGTGTGTGCTGTGAATCAATGTATAGACTTGGTGAGCTTTAAAGCACAAGGTGCATACTTTACGATGTATAGACTTAGGGTTCAACTGTAGATGTATTGACTTTGAAGATGCAAGCAATGTACAGACTTGGAGAATGGCTTGAGACACAGACACGCTGCTCGCTGTATAGACTTTGGGTGAAGGTATGAACAATGAATCAATGTATAGACTTGGATGCCCAACGCCAATGTACTAACTTGCTTTCAAGGAATGCACTGATGTACAATGTATAGACTCTCAATGTATGGTCTTGCCAAGAAAACTGGAGGATGTATAGACTTGCCAACAAAAGGGCTGTACAGACTTGAGCAATGCAAAGGCAATCGGATGTATAGACTTCATGATGTGTAGACTTGCCAAAACAACTGAACCGTGTACAGACTTGAACGAGCAAAGTATGTACAGACTTTATTAAGACAACGGATGTATAGACTTAGAAGATACAGACTCTGTATAGACTTGCGAAAGGAAACGAATGCATAGACTTTGCCTTAGAAACGAATGTATAGACTTTGAAGCAGAAGCCAGGCAAACGATGTGTAGACTTGGCCAGAACGTAGGGAAAGGTATGAATGTATAGACTTGGCCAGAACGTAGGGAAAGCCGCCAATGTGCAGACTTGATCATCCAGCAGTGTATAGACTTTGTTTCGAGCAACATAGGTAAAAGAGACAATGTATAGACTTTGAACAAAGATGAACAAGGCACTCTGTACAGACTTAGAGATCTGGGGGGTCGACCCATCTGGAAGGGGGTCGACCCACTTCTAGACTTCAACAATCAAGCTTCAGGCAGGCTGTCTAAGGATGTATAGACAGTGCAGAGAGAGTGATACACTGGCTGTGTAGACAACACCCATTGTACAGACTTAACCTGAGCAGATATGAAATGCATGAGTCTAAGTCTAGACATTCATAGAAACAAGGTTATGAAATGCAGACATTCATTGACTTATGGTAGTTATGAAATGCACCAATGCACACAGCCTGTTCGATGTAATGATACTCAAATAAGATGTTCATTGAAACATTCATATGCAACACATGTTCATTGAAACATTTATATGCAACACAAATAGATTTATATGCAGACTCAAACAATATGCAGACTATGCAGATTCAAATAGATTTATATGCAGACTCAAACAGATGATGACTTATAGTGTTTGCTATCATGAAAATCACAGGGACACAACACACGGTAGAAAAGACAAGCTATGGAAAGCAAATGATATACAGGGAGTGCCAGGTTCTACGGTGGTGTTCTGAACAGGATAAGCCTAGCTATCTTGAAGAAGAAGAAAGGGTGAGAAATAGCAAGTAGAGGGAACTAGAGCTAAAGAAACGAAGAGCAAGGTTCGACCCCTCTCCATGCAAGCCTAGCAGAGAAATAAGGAAGAAGCCCAGTGGGGAAGAGGATCGCAGAAGAGAGCAGAGATCTCTCCTTCCTCCTCTGTTCACGGTGAAGACCCAGAAGAAGAGGAAGAGTATCCAAGCGTTGCCCAGTCTTCTCTCAGACAGACATGATCTTTTCTTTCTCCCACTGATCTTTGTTGATATACCATGTCTGCTATCTTTTCAGTTTGTTTTTCACAAAACCCAGATTACTACTTCGCTCCCTACCTGCGTGTAGGAAGACGGACGGTGTACTCACTGGTCCATGGGTGTTGGGTTGTGTACCCTCAAGCTGTTTGGCAGTGGATTGGAGAGAGTTTTCTCTCAGGTAGAAGCTATGAATAATCGGTAGTGCTTTTGCACTAGCGAAGCCTTACTCAGTTGAGTGAGGGGTGGACGTAGGTCTCTGGATAGAGACCGATCCACCTTAAAATCTTGTCTCTCCGTGGTTTGTTTTCTATCTTGCGTTGACGCTAGATACTTGTGTAGGAATGCTCTTAATCATAGTTTATGCATTTAGCTCACCAACTTGCGTCTGTTCGTGCCTTACTATTATTTAGTTTTTATCTAGTTGTTATTTCCACAAAGAAGGGGCTGATCTATTCACCCTTCCCCTATAGATCCGCCTATGATTACTTATCACAGATGTCCGATGAAGGCAAGGTTGGCGCCGCTGGAATGCTGCCCGTCTTGTGGAACACCAGGAAGAAGGATCGTCCCTATCGGAGCTCGGATAAGTTGGGGATGCCGAATCCCACAGGACTGCACACATCGCACTTTCTACAGACCAGAGGGCTCTTGTTCGGGGCAGTGCTCTGGGTTGGGCCGTCGGATCGAGTCGGGACCACCTTTGATGGAGAGAGGGTCGACTCTAGTTTGTCTCCACCAAAAATATCCATTCAACTCGTCTGGATGACTCGGCGGCAGTTCTTGAACGCCGGCAGGGTCGAATTGAATGGTGTAACAGGAATTTTGGTCCAACTCACCGGGGCTGAAACTTGCAGGTCCGATCCTGGAATGGGACATGACTAGATTTGACGCGACGTGGGACACCTCAGGAACGCTCCAGAGCTGGAATGGTCACGTTCAGAGATAGGAAGCACTAGTATCATCCGTTCTAGGGAGGTCGCGCAGTCGAGGCCTCCTGTCAGATAGAGATGCCTTGCCGTGGATGTAATATCCCAGACCTTTCGGATCCTCCTTTGTGGGTCCCGGATCTGGTTTTCGGAGCGTCCGTCTCCGTTATGTCCGAAATTTCGTTTCGGACATCTTTCGTGTTCAGATCGGCGCGATCCGGAGTCGTTTCGGAGGCCCGGAGGCGTTCCGCGGCTTTTCCGCGTGTGTTTTCTGATTTTCGGTGTATGTTTCGACTTTTTCTTCGGAAGCTCGCTGCGGGCGAACCGGGCGGTTCACCTGGGCACGAGTGGTACCGTTGCGATCGGTGCGTTCCGAGGATTCCGGAAATGTATTTTTCTATTTTTTGGTATTTTTCCAAAAATTTGGATTTTCTATAAAGCCCTAATTCTTTTTATTTTTCTTTTCTCCTTTCTCTTTCTTCTTCTTCCTCTTCCTCCGTTTCTTCCCACCGTGACACCCTCCTCTCTCCCTCTCTCCCATTCGGACACGGTGAACCCCTCTCCGGCTACAGACGGCGGCGGGGCGACGGCGCGGACGCGTGGGTGACGGCGAGGCGATCTCGTGGGCGTGCGGCGTGCGTGGGAAGCCTGGGGAGCTCGTGAAGTTTGAAGCGTTCTTTGTGATTCGTGATTGATTCGGCGGAGCATTTGCTCCATTGAGGTAGGGTGACGTTCCTTAGCCTCATGCCGATCTTTTCCGCGATTTATAGGCCGCGGGGAGGCCGAGAGGGGATCGTTTGAGCGTTTTTGGGTTTTTCCATGATTTGGGGAGAGCTCGCCCGATCTATAGATTTGATGCATGATTTCGTGTTTTGATGGCCTAGAATCATGCTAGGGGTCCCCAGGGGTCTTCCCCCTTGTTTCCCCACTCTCCTATGGAGGCATGGGGGCGTGGTTAGGATTTTTGGGCGTTTCTACCATTTTCGGCCGCGGACTGAGAACGCGCTATACTCCAGTAGCGCGTTCTTGAGTGTCGCGCTGCCCCGACCGAGCGCGTTCATCGGAGAAGATGAACAGGAGGTAGTTCCTATCGCGCTATGGGGTCCTAGCGCGATCAGCCTTGTCGCGCTAGGCATCCCTAGCGCGATCTGTCGTGTCGCGCTAGCCGTCCCTAGCGCGACATGCCTTGTCGCGCTAGGAGGCCTAGCGTGATGTCCCTTGTCCAGCTAGGGGGCCCTAGCGCGTTCTTCCGTGTCACGCTAGGTATCCCTAGCGCGATCTGGCTGTTGTTGGGTGTTCCCCTTGGGCCGTGTGTGCGTCCCGGGCACCCTGTGGAGTTCCGTGACCGTGTCTTTGGTGTCCGGAAGTTCCGTTTGCCTTGGTCATGCGTTTGGCCGTGGGCGGTGAGTCCGTTTCTTTTCCGACCGTGGTCACCGTGCGACGGAGATGGTACGTGGGACAGCCCCCGTACTTCGTCAGGTTCGGACGTCGTTTTCCGTTGACTTGAGAGTCTACTCCTTTGTGACCCTCCACTAGTCGTAGCCTGCTAGTACGCGTGTGCTAGTTGCACCAGGGAGTGGTGTACGGGCTTACCCTGAGGACGGTTTTAGACTGGTTACCGTCGGGCCCCTCGTCACATCAGAGTCCAGTGCCAGGGGAAAATCGGTCAGAGGGCCAGACCTAGGACGCGTGGTCTGTGTGTGCACACGTGGTTGGGGACTGTGGACGCACGTATACGGGCGTGACCCCAGCTAGTCACTTGTTGTGAGTTACTTGTTCGGTGTTTGCGCCTCGAGTAGGACCTACCACGTCAGGCGGTTCACCTGCGGTGCGGTGTAAGACGTCAGGAGACGCTACCGGCTGTGCTTCTAGTGGGTGGTACTCCTGTCGAGTACGGAGTGACAGACTGTCAGTCGTGTGTTTCCGACCTTCAGGTTTTGGCGGTTCGACCGTTGAGTTTCGGTCTTCTCGTTCCGTGGCACGTGTGTCGATTTGCGTGCCGTAGGGTCTAGTTCTGTAGTGTGCAGGGCTTTCCTTCCGAGGTACTTTCCTACCGCTAGTGTAGTGGTTTCTCGTTTTACGAGGTAGGGTTCGAGTGATCCCTACTGAGTCTTGTTCCGAGACTCATTCCTTGCGTGTTTTCACCGTGTTTCAGGTGAGACACCACCTTCGGGGAGCGCGTCAGGAGCGCAGCGTGGTGCTGGTGCCCAGAGGTAGTGCCAGAGGTCAGAGCCGGGGTATGCCCCGTGTAGCTGTACTTTTCTTTCTTGTCACTGTACTAGTCGTGGACTGTTGTTGTTATTTTATTGTGGACCATGTAAAATATTAATTTATTTCCTGCTTCATATTATAACTGTTTAATTTCTACAATTATTTGTGATACTTATGTAGTTTCCGCACCATCCTTTTAACCCTTCCGAGTCTTCGGACTCGTGGGTGGCGGTACGAGTCTCGGGTTATCGGGTCTTCCAGGTAATCGGATTCTCGGGTCGTTACAGCTGGTATCAGAGCGCGGTTGTGGAATTACATGAGAATCATAGGTAATTGTAGTGGTCCACTAGTCCACAGCGATGATGTACAGGTGACGCTGGCATTGGGCACCGCGTGTTTATTTTGACCTTGCCGTTTTCGTGTTTTCTATCTTTTGCTTCAGGAGCGAGTATGGCTCCGAGGAGGAGTTCTCGCTCTCAGCAGGGGCAGTCGGCTGGAGGTCAGGAGATCCAGCAGGGGGTCCAGAGGGACCAGGAGGAGCATAGCAGAGTTCCGGGGGCTACCGAGGCCGCGGATGCTGCGAGAGCTCCGGGAGCCGAGGATTTTCTCCGAGGCATGTATCAGCTTATGTCTCAGCAGTTCGGCGGAGAGGCCGGTGAGGGCTCGTCAGTCAGGGGTGGGCCAAGCCGAGCGGTGAAGGACTTCATGCAGTTCCATCCACCTTACTTTAGCGGCCAGGCAGACCCTGATGTAGCTCGAGATTGGCTCGATGAGATGGAGCGGGTGTTCAGTTCTGCGAAGAGTGCTGCCAAGGACAGATTGGTGTTGGCCTACAACCAGTTGCAGGGTACGGCTCGGAGGTGGTGGTCTTTCGAGTGGAAGACGTCCTTTCAGCTTCGTCCACTTGAGCAGATCGAGTGGGATGACTTTGTCAGTGCTTTCGAGCGTACGTACTGTCCAGATATTGTTGCTACGCAGCGGATGCGGGAGTTTCTGGAGCTGATGCAGGGTGACATGTCCGTGTTGCAGTACAGGGCCCGATTTGTCGAGCTGGGTCGGTATGCACCTCATATCATGGAGCATGAGAGGGTGAGGACCGCGCAGTTTGTGCAGGGCTTGAGACTGGAGCTGAGGCACCATTTGATCGCAAATGGGGCCACTGATCTTGAGACAGCGTCTCGTGTTGCGGTTTCTTTGGAGATTGATATGCAGAGGATTCGAGGACCGATCAGCCAGGGGCAGTCTCTGTCAGGTCGCAGCCAGCAGTCGGCTACCCAGCAGCAGGGTTTCTTCCAGCATGCGTCGGGTGGTTCAGGAGTACCGACATCGACAGCTTCGGTGACAGGATCTGCGTCCTTCGGCTCGAAGGTCAAGAAGTTCCTCTCGAAGAATTTTCGGAAGAAGAAGTCCAAGGATCAGGGGCAGGCTTAATCGGACAGTGTACAGCAGCCGATTCTATTTCAGCGTCAGGGATCAGTGGGTGGATCACGAGGACCTTGTCCACGGTGTGGTGGGACCCACCCAGGTAGGCAGTGCACGGCGCCGATCATTTGTTTTCGGTGTGACCAGCCAGGGCATATGGCGCGTGACTGTCCTCAGAGGCCGCCTTAGCAGCAGTTTCCTCAGTAGCAGCAGGTTTCCCAGCAGCAGAGGCAGCAGCAGCAGTAGCAGGGACAGTATTCGCCGCTACCCAGGTCAGTCAGCGTGGGAGGCAGGCAGAGGGCTCGAGGCCAGATCACGCACATGACCAGGGCAGAGGCAGTGGCGTCGCAGCTCGTGGAAGGTACCGTTCAGATTTTGGGTTGTGCGGCTCGGGTTTTGTTCGATTCTGGCGCGTCTCATTCGTTTATTTCGGAGGATTTCACGTCGAGCGTCGAGGAGCCGGTGACCCAGTTGTCTTGTGTTTTGGCAGTGGAGTTACCTTCGGGTGACTTTATGGTCACTCCGTATTGCTTCGACCAGGTTCCGGTGTGGATCGATGGGCGGAGTATGCCAGGCAGGTTGTATGCGTTGCAGCTTCAGGATTACGATGTGATTCTAGGCATGGATTGGCTCGAGACCCACGGAGCGGTGGTGGATTGTGGAATGAAGAGGGTCTACTTCCAGCATCCGAGCAAGCAGACCTTCTATTTCCAAGGTATGCGTTCCACCTCTTCTCGATTTCTTATCTCTGCTATTTGAGCCCGTCGATTGCTTGATTCTGGTTGTCAGGGTTTTCTCGCGTCCATGGTTGTGTCTGACCGGATGGAGCCGGATGTCGAGGACATTACGGTGGTGTGCGAGTTTCCCGACGTTTTTCCTGAGGAGTTGCTTGGATTACCTCCCCAGCGGGAGATCGATTTCATGATCGAGGTTGTGCCTGGTACGGGACCTTTGGCGAAGGCTCCCTACCGTATGGCCCCCGCTGAGCTGAGGGAGTTGAGGGCGCAGTTGCAGGAACTGTTGGCCAAGGGGTATATTCGTCCGAGCTTTTCCCCTTGGGGTGCGCCCGTGTTGTTTGTGAAGAAGAAGGACGGTAGTCTGCGGTTGTGCATTGACTATCGGCAGCTGAATGAAGTGACCATTAAGAACAAGTATCCGTTGCCACGGATTGATGATTTGTTCGACCAGCTGCAGTCTGCGCGAGTGTTCTCGCGGATTGATTTGCGGCCCGGTTACTATCAGCTGAGAATTCGCGAGTCCGATGTGGAGAAGACTGCATTCAGTTCGAGGTACGGGCATTATGAATTTCTGGTGATGCCGTTCGGGCTCACCAATGCCCCAGCAGCCTTCATGGACTTGATGCAGAGGGTGTTTCATCCGTATTTGGACCAGTTCGTGGTCATCTTCGTGGATGACATCCTTGTTTATTCGCACTCTGCTGAGGAGCACGCGTACCATTTGGGTGTGGTGCTGCAGACGCTGCGAGATCACCAGTTGTATGCGAAGCTCAGCAAGTGCGAGTTTTGGCTCATCGAGGTGAACTTTCTGGGGCATGTGATTTCTGGTGATGGCATTTCCGTGGATCCCGCCAAGGTCGAGGCTGTGATGCAGTGGCCGAGGCCGAGGTCGGTGACGGAGATCCGGTGTTTCTTGGGGCTTGCGGGTTATTATCGCCGGTTTATCCAGGATTTTTCTCGCATTGCGACCCCGATGACTAGGCTCACGCGGAAGGATGTGCCTTTCGTTTGGTCCGAGGAGTGTGAGCAGAGCTTCAGGGAACTGAAGAGATTGCTCACCTCGGCTCCAGTGTTAATTTTGCCTTCTGGATCGGGAGGTTTTGTGGTGTGTACAGATGCTTTCGACGTTGGACTGGGTGCTGTTTTGATGCAGCATGGTAGAGTGGTGGCTTATGCATCTCGACAGCTAAAGCCCCATGAGGAGAACTACCCTACCCATGACCTTGAGTTGGCGGCGGTGATCTTCGCGCTGAAGATCTGGAGACATTATCTCTACGGCGAGAAGTTCGAGGTGTTCACTGACCATCAGAGTTTGAGGTATGTGTTCTCGCAGAGGGACCTGAACCTCAGACAAAGGCGTTGGATGGAGTTCATGAAGGATTATGACTTCACCCTGTCTTATCAGCCGGGCAGGATGAATGTCGTTGCCGATGCCTTGAGTCGGAAGGTTGCGGTCAGTACCTTGATGTTGAGGAAGTGGAGGCTCTGGGAGCAAGTGCCTGAAGTATCTTTCAGGCTCAAGATTCCCCAGGAGCCAGGGTTGGCAGTGCTTGCGAGTCTGACTGTCACTCCTGCTATCCGTCGTCAGGTGACAGAGGCTCAGCATGCGGACCCTGAGTTACCCCAGATTCTGGCTATGGCTGACGTGGAACTTGGCGAGGACGGCGCTGCGAGGTTTCGTGGCAGGCTGTACGTCCCAGCCGAGGAGCAGGTTCATCGTGCGGTGTTACGCGAGGCTCATGGGAGCAGGTACACCGTACACCCGGGTGCGACGAAGATGTATCGGAAATTGCGGAGGCAGTTCTGGTGGCCTGGCATGAAGAGAGATGTCGCAGAGTTTGTGGCCAGGTGCCTGATCTGTCAGTAGGTGAAGGCGGAGCATCAGCGACCAGGAGGTACTCTCCAGCCCTTGGATGTTCCTGCTTGGAAGTGGGACCATGTGACCACAGATTTTGTGGTGGGGTTGCCGAGGACCCCGAGCGGGCAGGACAGTATTTGGTTGCTGGTAGATCGACTGACGAAGGTGACGCGGTTGTTACCGGTCAAAGTCAGCTGGAGCGTGTCTAAGTTGGCTCGGTTGTATGTGGAGCGGATCGTGCCGTTGCATGGGATTCCCATTTCGATCGTGTCCGATCGAGATCCGCGCTTCACTTCTGGATTCTGGAGGGGTTTCCAGCGAGCTCTTTGCACGGAGTTGGCATTTAGCTCGGCGTATCATCCACAGTCAGATGGTCAGTCTGAGAGGACCATTCAGACCTTGGAGGACATGCTGAGATCCTGCTGCCTGGAGTGGCAGGGGAGTTGGATTCATCACCTGCCGTTGGTGGAGTTTTCCTATAACAACAGCTATCATTCGAGCATCGACATGGCTCCTTATGAGACATTGTATAGGCGTCCTTGTCGGACTCCACTTGATTGGTTTGAGGTGGGTGAGCGTGTTTTGACGGGACCGGAATTCGTGCAGCAATGTGTGGATGTTGTGCACTTGGTTCGTCAGAACATGTTGGCGGCCCAGAGTCGGCAGAAGAGCTATGCTGACCGTATGAGGCAGCCTCTCGAGTTCACCGTGGGCGATCATGTGTTCCTGAGAGTTTCTCCGATGAAGGGGGTGATGCATTTTGGACGGCGTGGGAAGCTGAGTCCCCGCTATATTGGTCCTTTCGCGATTGTGGAGCGCATCGGTGAGGTTGCTTACCGATTGCAATTGCCTCCTGAGTTGGCGTCGGTGCATGACGTGTTCCACGTCTCGATGTTGTGGAAGTATATGCCCGATGACTCTCATGTGCTCGAATTTTCCGTTTGGCCTGAGGTGACTCCAGACCTTTCTCTCCCAGAGTTTCCGATCCGCGTGGAGGATAGGCGAGAGCATCGCCTGCGGAACAAGGTTATTCCCTTGGTAAAGGTCGTGTGGCAGTGACACTCTGGTGGTGAGGCTTCGTGGGAACGTGAGGATGAGATGCGTCAGCAGTTCCCGTATCTGTTTGAGTGAGTCTTCCTCTTCTTTCCCCTTGGGTTGTTCTCAATTTCGAGGACGAAATTCCTTAAGGGGGAGGGCTGTAATATCCCGGACCTTTCGGATCTTCCTTCGTGGGTCCCGGATCTGGTTTTCGGAGCGTCCGGCTCCGTTGTGTCCAAAATTTCGTTTCAGACATCTTTCGTGTTCGGATCGGCGCGATCCGGAGTCGTTTCGGAGGCCCGGAGGCGTTCCGCGGCTTTTCCGCGTGTGTTTTTCGATTTTCGGTGTGTGTTTCGACTTTTTCTTCGGAAGCTCGCTGCGGGCGAACCGGGCGGTTCACCCGGGCACGTGTGGTACCGTTGCGATCGGTGCGTTCCGAGGATTTCGGAAATGTATTTTTCTATTTTTTGGTATTTTTCCAAAAATTCGGATTTTCTATAAAGCCCTAATTCTTTTTCTTTTTCTTTTCTCCTTTCTCTTTCTTCTTCTTCCTCTTCCTCCGTTTCTTCCCACCGTGACACCCTCCTCTCTCCCTCTCTCCCATTCGGACGCGGTGAACCCCTCTCCGGCTACGGACGGCGGCAGGGCGACGGCGCGGACGCGTGGGTGACGGCGAGGCGATCTCGTGGGCGTGCGGCGTGCGTGGGAAGCGTGGGGAGCTCGTGAAGTTTGAAGCGTTCTTCGTGATTGATTCGGCGGAGCATTTGCTTCATTGAGGTAGGGTGACGTTCCTTAGCCTCATGCCGATCTTTTCCGCGATTTATAGGCCGCGGGGAGGCCGAGAGGGGATCGTTTGAGCGTTTTTGGGTTTTTCCATGATTTGGGGCGAGCTCGCCCGATCTATGGATTTGATGCATGATTTCGTGTTTTGATGGCCTAGAATCATGCTAGGGGTCCCCAGGGGTCTTCCCCCTTGTTTTCCCCCTCTCCTATGGAGGCATGGGGGCGTGGTTAGAATTTTTGGGCGTTTCTACCGTTTTCGGCCGCGGACTGAGAACGCGCTATACTCCAGTAGCGCGTTCTTGAGTGTCGCGCTGCCCCGACCGAGCGCGTTCATCGGAGAAGATGAACAGGAGGCGGTTCTTGTCGCGCTATGGGGTCCTAGCGCGATCAGCCTTGTCGCGCTAGGCATCCCTAGCGCGATCTGTCGTGTCACGCTAGCCGTCCCTAGCGCGACATTCCTTGTCGCGCTAGGAGGCCCTAGCGCGATGTCCCTTGTCGCGCTAGGGGGCCCTAGCGCGTTCTTCCGTGTCGCGCTAGGTATCCCTAGCGTGATCTGGCTGTTGTTGGGTGTTCCCCTTGGGCCGTGTGTGCGTCCCGGGCACCCCGTGGAGTTCCGTGACCGTGTCTTTGGTGTCCGGAAGTTCCGTTTGCCTTGGTCATGCGTTTGGCCGTGGGCGGTGAGTCCGTTTCTTTTCCGACCGTGGTCACCGTGCGACGGTGATGGTACGTGGGACAGCCCCCGTACTTCGTCAGGTTCGGACGTCGTTTTCCGTTGACTTGAGAGTCTACTCCTTTGTGACCCTCCACTAGTCGTAGCCTGCTAGTACGCGTGTGCTAGTTGCACCAGGGAGTGGTGTACGGGCTTACCCTAAGGACGGTTTTAGACTGGTTACCGTCGGGCCCCTCGTCACATCAGAGTCCAGTGCCAGGGGAAAACCGGTCAGAGGGCCAGACCTAGGACGCGTGGTCTGTGTGTGCACACGTGGTTGGGGACTGTGGACGCACGTCGACGGGCGTGACCCCAGCTAGTCACTTGTTGTGAGTTACTTGTTTGGTGTTTGCGCCTCGGGTAGGACCTACCACGTCAGGCGGTTCACCTGCGGTGCGGTGTAAGACGTCAGGGGACGCTACCGGCTGTGCTTCTAGTGGGTGGTACTCCTGTCGAGTAGGGAGTGACAGACTGTTGGTCGTGTGTTTCCGACCTTCAGGTTTTGGCGGTTCGGTCGTTGAGTTTCGGTCTTCTCGTACCGTGGCACGTGTGTCGGTTTGCGTGCCGTAGGGTCTAGTTCTGTAGAGTGCAGGGCTTTCCTTCCGAGGTACTTTCCTACCGCTAGTGTAGTGGTTTCTCATTTTACGAGGTAGGGTTCGAGTGATCCCTACTGTGTCTTGTTCCGAGACTCATTCCCTGCGTGTTTTCACTGTGTTTCAGGTAAGCACCACCTTCGGGGAGCGCGTCAGGAGCGCAGCGTGGTGCTGGTGCCCAGAGGTAGTGCCAGAGGTCAGAGCCGGGGTATGCCCCGTGTAGCTGTACTTTTCTTTCTTGTCACTGTACTAGTCGTGGACTGTTGTTGTTGTTGTTGTTATTTTATTGTGGACCATGCAAAATGTTAATTTATTTCCTGCTTCATATTATAACTGTTTAATTTTTGCAATTATTTGTGATACTTATGTAGTTTCCACACCATCCTTTTAACCCTTCCGAGTCTTCGGACTCGTGGGTGGCGGTACGAGTCTCGGGTTATCGGGCCTTCCCGGTAATCGGATTCTCGGGTCGTTACAGTGGATGTAGCTCCTAGCTGGGAGATTGGATTGGGACGAGACTGGTCTTGGAGGAAAGCCAGTTGTACTCACTTGGCGCACACTCGTTCTCAAAGGCAATTCGGGGATGGTAGTGAGGGTCCGGTGCGGGACCTTACTGTTCCAAGGCTTGGCACCGCTCAGGCTGACCCCTGGAGGGGTTGGGATTCCCACAATTCGTGGGCGGCCAGCACGCCGAGGGTGTGGGTTATGTTGTAATACCCCAAGATTTTGTAAATACTATTTTGAATTTTCTAGAATTTATTCGGATTTTCTAAGATTTTATAGAAATAAAGAGAAGTTAATTCAAGGCTAATGGGCTATTAAATGAATTATAGTTAAGTAAATCTAATTATTATAGCCCAATATTTATTTAATAAATTTAATCTTTTAAATAGGCCCAAAAGACACAAAACCAAGCCCACAAGTCTTGGCCCATATTCTAGAAGCTTAAAATATCCTATTTACGAAATTTAAGTAGACAATAGGAGATAAATCTCAAAAGAGTTTGAAACTATTCAAATTCCGCGCCAACGGTAGAAACGGTCTATCGGGCGACCTCATGGGAAGAAGAAACGGTCTAAACCTAGGCCGTTAAGCACTACAGATTTTGTGAATAGAAGAAGGCATGAAAAGATGGGAACTTTAGCACCCTAATCACCTAGGATCGATGATATCCCTTAGTTAGAAAAGTCTAGAATGCTAGAGGATCGAATTGAAAACCTAATTTGGACTCTATGTTCGTTCTAATCCCTAAAACCCTAGCTAACCCTATAAATAGGCCCCAGAACCAACCTGCGCGACCCTTACTGTTGGCTAGCGTGGAACTAAGGTAAGGAGGATGAATTAGAGGTATGTTCTTTAGAAGTTTTTGTTCATAATACTAAGGTCTAATTACCCTCAAAATTTCATTCTAGGAGATCAAGCCTATAAAACGTTAGAGGCGTCTAAAATTGTTGGTTCGGTACAAGAATCTCAGGAAATTATGCGGCCAGGTCAGATTGATCAGCAAGATAGAAGCCCTAAACGAGATAATTAGATAGAGGTTCTTTATATTTATTTGTTCATGTTATTACCCTCTTCTTACCCTCAAAATTTCATGGTCATAGGTAAAGGGAATCAAGAGTTAGAAGGTCATGAAGTTGCTGATTCAGTTCAGGAACTAGGGTCAACTTTCAGCACTTAATTCGTTGTTTAAGGACAAGACCAGAGGTAGGTTATCTCATGAACGACTTAAACATAATCTTAGGAGTAAAAGCCCTTAAGTTGCAGTCGTTTTCATGCATTGTACTCAGAGTATTTCATGTTTTATTTCGATTGCTCATCTAGGGTTTACTTAGCATGCACAGTTCATAGCTTTAATAATGAAAGCAATTAAATCTTGATTAACCATGTGTCTCCATGTCTTAATATGATGTTATCAGGTCTTATTTACCTGTTGACACCCTCTACTATGCATCCATATATCTTAGATTAGCCATATTTTTGGTTTTATTGTAAAACAGGAAGAAACGATCTTCCTTAAGACTGCCTGAAATCACTAGTGGCCCTGCGATAGACCGCTAGCGCCCCTAAAACGGTCCTCACATGATCGTTTGTCGATTTTGAGTTCTGGAATTATGTTAACCCAAAACATAATGCAGGACGACCCTAATTTACTTATGATAAGCCTAGTTATTTAAATTTTGACCTAGTTTTAAGCGTTGTTTTCCTATACTTGGCTATATTGATGATTTATTCTAGTAGATATCATGTTCTTTATGCACTTGAAATTTATGTTAATTTCATGCCAACATCATATACTCTTGTACTAAATGCACATTGCAAGTGGTAGATGAATTGGATTCACTAGTAGTTTCTCACTATTTTATATAATCCACTGTTATCTATGAGTCATTTTATTAAGTATATGGCAAATATCCCAGTATGTTTTCATTAGTTACACTTTGCACTTATAGGCACATTTTTCTTGGACTTATGAACCTCTCCACCGGATATTCCTTCCGTCGGACTAGGGGATTATGTTTCAAGGCCTCCATAAGACTCCGTGAGCCTGGGATTCTCACTAGGACGCCGAGCTGGTTGTACCATTAAAACCCAATTTGTCTAGAAAGCACTTACCGGTGTTTTATGTACTCTGGACCTTAGCGGCCCTCTGGACGACCGCCTGATTCGGTTAGCGGCCATTCACTAGACCGCTAAAGCTCCAGATGATTTTCCTTGCGTCGACACTTCTTTTTCATGCGTCGACTCTCTTTTTATAAAATGGTCTAGACTATGACCGCTTTATGAATGAAACGGTCCAATAAACGACCGCTTAGTTCCTGAGTTAGTCTAACCTGAGGTTTGACCTTTGGGGTTAGATTTTATTGAATTCCTAGATGATCTTAGGATTATCTGGAGTCCCAAACTATGTTAAAAAGGTCAACATTATGTTATAGAATTTAATGAATGTACCGTTATACTGTCGGAATGTCACCGGAGTATAATGTCCTTTTAAATCATTCTTTGGAATCATATCAAACTTTGGTACGTTCCATTCCTTGGTTACTTGATCATGAAACTTATTATTTGGAAATTGAATTATTGGCCGACATTATTGTTGTATCTCATGGAAGTAGCTGGATTTATAACTTGAAGATGCAAGATCGGGCACAGATTGTGTCCAAAGGGATCCATGCTAGTCCTCACGGCCGATGGTCGGAAACGTGCTATAAACCATGGGATACGATGATACTGGCGTCGCATTGCGCTGGGAGTACTTTCTCTTATAAATGAGTAAAATTCACGAGGCTCGTTATAAAATTTACATGATTGTTACTGCATAGCCTTTACAAGGTTGTGTAAAGTACTTTCTCGTTACAGGCTCGTACATTCTTGTTCGTGAAAGGCCAAAATTTACGTCTACATGATTATTCTTGCTTGTTCAAAGTCTATACTTGCTCATATCTACTTGCTCAGTTATTTCATGATTTTTGGTTATTTTGATTTATATCGCTTGTTTATCGCATTCTTATTTTGAACTTAATTCTAGAGCTAAGATGGTAATCACTTAAATATTACCTTCATGTTGATACTAAGATACCTAGGGGCAAGTGTGCTCAGACCTATTTTCTTGTCTATTTCAGGAAGTACTAGTGCATCAGATTCGGATTATGCTAGCAGCGGGTCCGAGAGTGAATGAAGGTTTTCAAGATGAGAGAAGCCTTAGATGATCAAAGTGTCTAGTCTAGTTATAATATAATTTTGATTTTCTTGAGTCATAGTGATGGAAGTTGTCAAGAAGTGATTTTATGTAAATTTGATTATGGTTGTGAAATAAAGTTGGTGATTTGAGAAAAATTATTTATGCAATTACGTCTATGTGATTGTCTTGCGCTCTGATTTCTTACGTGCGAGAGGCTTACCATGCTATCTGTTCACGTTCCGATATTCCTTCCGCTGTATTAAAAGCTCGGGGCGTGACAGTTAGAGTTGTATCAGAGCACTAGGTCTAAGGATTTTACTTATTCCTAAGAAAAAAGAAGGGAAGTCATAGGATTAAGTCCAAGGTTTAAAGACTCATGCCTATGAACCTAAGAAAAGAAAAACCGACCCATGAGAGAAATTGGGTTGAACCGGGGTTGAGATAGTTATTTAGAAATTTCCTCTAAAATAAAACCTACCAATTTCATTAGAATTAACAAATTTATTACTCTTCTCAGGTACCCTATTCTCGCAATGGCTCATCGTGTCGATTGGAATAGAATGCAACAAACCGTTGCAGGTCTCACGCAAGCTCTGCAAACTATGGCCCAAGCTGGCGTGAGGGCAGGAGCTGGTGATCTACACCGTAATTTCTGGAGTTTGAATCCTCCACGATTTCATGGTTCTTCCAATCCAGACAAAGCGGAAAATTGTATTGACGAGATGAACCATATCTTCGAAGTCATGCCATGTGCCGACCAAGAGAAGGTTCGCCTCGCCACCTTCCAGCTTAACAAAGATGCGCGTACATGGTGGAAGTCTGTACCTACACCACCTGCAGATGCACCACACACTTGGGAAGGATTTCTCACGCTCTTTCGAGCTAAATATTTCTCTAAGCATGTCAAGGAGAGGAAGGCAACAGAGTTCGCTTCATTGCGTCAAGGTATGATGACCGTAGCCGACTACGAATTACAATTTTCTCGTCTGGCACCCTATGCTCAGCATCTAGTGAACACGGATCTTCTTAAAGCAAATCACTTTATGGACGGCTGCGACCCATTTTTATCCAGCAACTTAGCTCCCAAAATATTAGGACCAATACCGAAATGGTCCAACGAGCTCATCTGTGTGAAAGGACCCTGGAAAAGGTCGAGAAACTTAAAAGAAAAGGGGAGGAGTCTAGCCGAAAATTGGATCGGCGAGGAAGAAAAGAGAAAAATTTCAGCATCACCTACAAGTCCCGGGATAACAACAAGAAGAGATCCTGAAGTGGTAACGGGAGCGGAAGCCACAAGAACAAGAAGATAAAGGAAGAAGAGAAGGCTCTTACAACCGCTTGCTCATTCTGTGAAAAATTCGGTCATTCGGCTGAAGAATGTTGGAAGCACTTAGGTGCATGCCTAAGATGTGGAATTCGGGAGCACCGCATGCCGGATTGCCCCCTTATGAAAGATCAGTCTTCCAACCGTGGACGAAAGCGATAGGCTCGTCTTAACGCCGTTCTAGATGACGAGGAAGCGCCCAAGGATGATAGGCTTATTGAAGGTACTATTCATATTTATTCCCATCCCGCATTCGTGCTATTTGATACTGGTGATACTCATTCCTTTATATCAACTACCTTTGAAAAAATCTTGCCAGTTTCAGTGGTTCCTTTACCATCGAACCTAGCTATTACCACACCCTTAGGTCCCAGAACTAAGCTAACAACTTATTACCCTAATAGTGAGGTAATTGTAGAAGGACATAATCTTCCCGCTAATCTCGTATGCCTTGACTTGGAAGGCTATGATGCCATATTAGGGGTTGATTGGATGGTAGACCATGATGCCTACATAAATTGCTGAAATAGGATAATCTCTTTCTGAAAACCAGGTCTTCCATGATTTTCCTTCCTTGGTATCAAATATCAGAAGCATCCCTCTCTTATTTCATCTCTTCACGCTTGCAAACTCATTTTGCAAGGATGTGAAGCTTTCCTTGCTTCCGTAGTGGTTACCGAGTCTAAGGATATCCAGATAGAAGAAATCCCTATAGTTCAGGAATTTCCTGATATTTTCTCTTCCGAGTTACCTGGCATTCCGCCTGAAAGGGAGGTTAACTTCACCATTGAACTCACACCCGGAGCAGCACCTGTGTCAATAGCTCCTTACAGAATATCCCCCACGAAATTGAAGGAACTAAAGAAGCAACTTCAAGAGCATCTAGAAAAAGGCTTCATTCGACCTAGCACATCCCCTTGGGGTGCGCCAGTCTTATTTGTCAAGAAGGAGGATAGTTCCCTCAAACTATGCATTGATTACCGACAGTTGAATCAACTCACTATCAAGAATAAATACCCACTGTCGCATATTGATGAACTGTTTGACCAACTGTCTGGCGCGAAATACTTCTCCAAGATCGATCTCAGGTCAGGTTATCATCAACTGAGGGTCAAGGATGAAGACATTCACAAGATTGCTTTCAGAAGTCGATACAGACATTATGAATTTGTGGTTATGCCATTCAGTTTAACTAATGCACCTGCTGCATTCATGCAACTGATGAATAATGTGTTTCGGCCTTATCTTGACCAATTTGTGGTCGTATTCATCGATGAGATCCTCATCTATTCAAAAACAAAGGAAGAACACGAGGAACATCTGAGAGTTACCTTGCAAACCTTGAGAGAACACCAACTATATGCCAAATTAAACAAATGTGAATTTTGGCTTAAGGAGGTCTCTTTCCTTGGCCATATCATTTCTAAAGAAGGTATTGCAGTAGATCCTTCTAGGTTGAAGCTGTTAAGAACTGGAGTCGATCGAACACGGTATCTAAAGTTCAGAGTTTCATTGGCTTGGTTGGTTACTATAGGAGATTTATCAAAGATTTTTTCAAGATTGCGGCTCCTTTGACCAGACTCACTAGAAATGAAAATCCTTTTGAGTGGACGAAAGAATGTGAAGAAAACTTCTTGGCTCTTAAAAAGCATCTCAACACGGCACCTGTATTGGCCTTGCCAGTTGAAGGTGGCAGATTTGAAGTATACTCTGATGCATCTGGCATTGGTCTAGGATGTGTGCTTATGCAAAATAACAAGGTCATTTGCTACGTTTCAAGATAATTAAAGAAACATGAGGAAAATTATTTTGTATATGACCTAGAGCTGGCTGCTATAGTATTCGCTTTGAAGATTTGGCGTCATTATCTAGATGGAGAGAAATTTATTGTGTATTCAGATCACAAGAGCCTGAAATATCTCTTTTCTTAAAAGGAGTTGAATATGAGACAAAGACGGTGGTTGGAGTATCTCAAGGGCTTTGATTTTGCTATTCAATATCACCCTGGAAAGGCAAATGTTGTTGCCGATGCGCTCAACAGGTAACCAATAGGGAAGTTATCCAGTCTGAAAGCTATGTCCAATCTTATTTCTAAATTTGCTCAGGGGAATTTAGATGTTGATCTGAAGACAGAAGATTACTTTATAGCCAATATTAGAATACAACCAATATTGATTGAAGATCTAGTAAAGTTACAAGAAAATGATCCAGTATTGTTGGAGATTAAAGATGATATGGAGCAACGACCGGATTTCTCTATCACAAATGATGGAAGATTATTGTTTCGAGGTCGAATTTGTACCACAGATCATGTTGATACTAAGAAGATGATCTTAGATGAAGCTCATAAATCTAAGTATACCGTTCATCCTAGTGCTACCAAGATGTACCAAGATCTTAAAAGAAATTATTGGTGACCCAATATGAAGAGAGAGATAGCAGACTACGTGTCACGTTGCCTTACTTGTCAGTAAATTAAGGTAGAACATCAAAAGCCTGCTGGAAAGCTACATCCCATGGAAATTCCGGAATAGAAATGGGAGAGTATAGGAATGAACTTTATCATGGGACTGCCTAAATCAATAGGTGGACATGATGGAATATGGGTAATCATAGATCGCTTAACAAAATCAGCTCATTTTCTATCTATTAAAAGCTGATGGTCTACAGATATCCTAGCTACTTTATATGTAAAAGAGATTGTTAAATTACATGGTGTCCCTGTCACCATCATTTCTGATCGAGATCCTCGATTTACTTCATAATTTTGGAAAGGGCTACAACATTCTCTAGGAACCTGATTGAATTTCAGCACTACTTTTCATCCACAAACTGATGACCAGACAGAAAGAACCAATCAAGTAGTAGAAGATATGCTCAGGGCTTGTGCTCTTGATTTTAGAGGAAATTGGCATGATCACTTGTCTCTAGTGGAATTTGCATACAATAATAGCTACCAGGCCAGTATACAGATGGCACCATTTGAGGCACTATATGGTAGAAGCTGTCGTTCACCTATATGTTGGAATGAAGTAGGAGAAAGGTAATTTCTCGTGTTCGATATTATAAGAGATACTACCGAGAAGATAAAGCTTATTCGGGAGAGACTCCAGATGGCCCAAAACAGGCAGAAATCATATGCTGATAACAGAAGGCGCGACCTGGAATTCCAAGTGGGAGATCATGTGTTTCTCAAGGTTTCTCCGGGTCGAGGTATTCGAAGATTTGGTATTAAAGGCAAGCTCACTCCAAGATTCATTGGCCCCTTTGAAATTCGTGAAAGGGTTGGTGAAGTTGCATATCGAATAGCTTTGCCCCCTCAACTAGCTAGAGTTCATGATGTGTTTCACGTATCAATGCTTAAAAAGTATGTCTCCAATCCATTTCATGTCATAACTTATGACAAACTGGAGATTAAGAAGGACTTGACGTATGAGCAAAAGCCAATCAAAATACTTGAACGGGAAGTACGCCAACTTCGGAAGAAGACTATTTCAATGGTCAAAGTCCAATGGACCAAATTATGGCCACATGAAGTAACATGGGAAACTAAAGAAGCTATGCGCAAGAGATTTCCCGAGCTATTCAACTGTAAGTACACTCTCCGTAAGTTCCATAAATTAAATTTGGGGACCAAATTATCTTAAGTGAGAGAGGATGTAATACTCCAAGATTTTATAAATAATATAGTGAATTTTCTTGAATATATTCAGATTTTCTAAGATTTTCTAGAAATACATAGAAGTTATTCAAGGGTAATGGGCTATTCAATGAATTATAGTTAAGTAAATCTAATTATTGAAGCCCAATATTTATTTAAATAAATTTAATCTTTTAAATAGGCCCAAAAGACCCAAAATCAAGCCTATAAGTCTTGGCCCATATTCTAGAAGCTTAAAATATCCTATTTACGTAATTTAAGTAGATAATAGGAGATAAATATCAAAAGAGATTAAAACTGTTCAAATTCGGTGCCAACGATAGAAACGGTCTATCGGGCGACCGCATAGGAAGAAGAAACGGTCTAGACCTAGGCCGCTAAGCGCTGCAGATTCCATGAATAGAAGAAGGCATGAAAAGATGAGAACTTTAGCACCTTAATCACCTAGGATCGAGGATATCCCTTAGCTAGAAAAGTCTAGAATGTTAGAGGATCGAATTGAAAACCTAATTTGGACTCTATGTTCGTTCTAATCCCTAAAACCCTAGCTAACCTTATAAATAGGCCCCAGAACAAACCTGCGCGACCCTTACTGTTGGCTAGCATGGAACTAAGGTAAGGAGGACGAATTAGAGGTATTTTATTTAGAAGTTTTTGTTCATAATACTAAGGTCTAACTACCCTCAAAATTTCGTTCTAGGAGATCAAGCCTATAGAAAGTTAGAGGCATCTAAAATCGTTGGTTCGGTACAAGAATCTCAGGAAATTATGCGGCCGGGTCAGATTGATCAGCAAGATAGAAGCCCTAAACGAGGTAATTAGATAGAGGTTCTTTACATTTATTTGTTCATATTATTACCCTCTTCTTACCCTCAAAATTTCATGGTCATAAGTAAAGGGAATCAAGAGTTAGAAGGCCACGAAGTTGCTGATTCAGTTCAGGAACTAGGGTCAACTTTCAGCACTTAATTCGTTGTTTAAGGACAAAACCAGAGGTAGGTTATCTCATGAACGGTTTAAACATGATCTTAGGAGTAAAAGCCCTTAAGTTGTAGTCGTTTTCATGCATTGTACTCAGAGTATTTCATGTTTTATTTCGATTGCTCATCTAGGGTTTACTTAGCATGCATAGTTCATAGCTTTAATAATGAAAGCAATTAAATCATGATTAACCATGTGTCTCCATGTCTTAATATGATGTTATCAGGTCTTATTTACCTGTTGACACCCTCTACTATGCATCCATCTATCTTAGATTATCCATATTTTCGATTTTATTGTAAAACAGGAAGAAACAATCTTCCTTAAGACCGCCTGAAATCACTAGCGGCCCTGCGATAGACCGCTAGCGCCCCTAAAATGGTCCTCACATGACCGTTTGTCGATTTTAAGTTCTGGAATTATGTTAACCCGAAACATAATGCAAGACATCCTTAATTTACTTATGATAAGCCTAGTTATTTAAGTATTGACCTAGTTTTAAGCGTTGTTTTCCTATACTTGGTGTCATGCCCCGAACCGATAGCAGTAGAACGTGTCGTTTGCTCCGAACATGACAGTTAAACAGTCGTGAATGATCAAGAGCAATCGCATAAGACCAAATAATTTGGAGTAATAATAAAAGTTTATTTCTAATATAAGTCTCTTACAATTTCAATTTCCAACTGGAAGACGTAACTATATTACTATGAAAGAAAAGGCGACGATACTCTAACAGACTTAGACAAGATAACTAAATAAGAGACACTATACTAGACTCAAGAAAAATAAAAGACATGGGTTCGCTAATTTCCAGAGCTCGCTTGCACACTTGTCCCTCCCGTGTGAGTCTCGGTCTCGCGAACCACCTGTTTATCTGAAAAATGTTAGAATAAAACTGGATGAGCGAACACTCAGTAAGAATTATATCTCTATACCCAGACTTGCTTTAAGTAATTAATGAGTTATGCAATATGGCATGTTCATGCATGAGAAAATCCAAGTAAGTAACGAGAGTGGAATAACAAGAGATATCAAGAATGAACTAGTAAGATTTCAAGTGTATCAAGTAAAATTTAACAAGGTTAACAAGCCTGTAGTATCAAGTCATGTCACGGGATAGTGGATACTTATTTATTCAAGTACTTGCCCGTTCCGGGCCATGCAAGTCAAGCATGAGAGAATGTGAAACGTCATTAATCAAGATAGTCATGCACTCTGGTGCAATGCCACACCGTAATCATTTAACTCCCATGGGCACAAGTACTTTCGGGTGCTCCTCCCAGGACCAGATTGGGCCCTATATGCGGAGGCATTGGTCATGTATTTTGACATCCACTATAGTTTATAGTAGCTAAAAGAATTCCAAAGAGAATAGATAATTGTAGGATAACAAGGTGGATTCACAGAACATGGAATTCAAGGCAGAAATCACGTGTAGGGATGACTTAGCTAAAAATCCGAGACACTTCATAAAAACTGGGTAATTGGTGTCCGTCAATGAAGCCGCAGAATAGAATTGGCGTCCATAGCAATGGGCGCTCATTCTGGAAATAGATAAATAGGTACGAAGTAAATAGCGTCCTCCAAACAGGGCGCTATTTGAAACTAGCGTCTGCTACCCTGGGCGTAGATTACCAGAAAGTGATGATTTCCCATAAAAGTCAGAAACGCATTTCATGAGGGCTGGGCGTCATGTTTCTTTAGAGGGACATGACTGTGACACTGTGTAAAATGTTTTTAGGGTACAACCTGCTCGGCTGTCTTGAGGGAATCCAAGGCTAGCGGAGACTGACGGAGGTCTCTAAGATGAAATCGCTAGTCCGAAGGAACAGAATGTCCAACGGAGAGCTCAATCACCTCGGAGAGTTAAGGGGTATACAATCGAACCAAAACATGGACCTCATCCACGGAATGGGATGAGAGTGCCAAGCGGTGCCCCACGCAGTTAAAAACTCAGGAAACGATCGAGCAGAGAAAACGACGTCATGCCTGGCAGTCGCTATATCAAATAGCATCTGTGAGGACAGGCGCATAAGTATTCATACAATTTCATTTAAACAGAATCAGCGTCCTTCCAGGAGGGTGCTGATTATCATTTACAGATTTATGATATTTCCAGAGTCTTACATTTCGCAGGCATGGTTGTAATTCAAGAATAGAATAAAATGGCATCTAAATTGTCAGGCATATATATGAAGTAACATTCATGTTAACATGTGCTATTTAATATATGTTACAGAAAATATATATATTGTGTTGCTATTAAATCGAATAATTGCAGGGTTGTTGGCGTCTTATTTGTAGGGCGCTTATACTAAATAGCAGCTGTTAAAATAGGCGCTCTTTCTATTTCATGCATGGTGACTGAAGATATCGAATGTCTCTGCAAACAATTCACGTAAGAACCTCAGGTATTAGCGTCCTGTGTCTCAGGCACATAAAAGAATGGGCGTCCCTCATGAAGGGCGCTGATTCCCAGAAATATTAAAATCACGAAATAGCATGCCAGATTTAAGAATAAAGAGCGTCCGTGGGGTTCGGCGTTGATTCAAATAGCGGCCACGGATGTGGACGCTGATTACTTAAAAATAAGAACAGCGAATGATGATTCCAGGAGTTTAAGACATGATAGAAATGCATGATTTAATCAATTTTTATTAGTTTTGATTTAACTTGGGCCATGGGGTAGAGAAAACCTACCTTTCTTGAAGATTTGGTGGTGAACAGTGAATGACCGATACTCTGTTTTGAACAGAGTATGGAGAATGCTTCAACTGTAACTTGTAGGAGGATGTAGAGGAAGAAGGGTGGCCGCAGGATGCTTGCAGGATGAAGAAGTAGGGGAAGACGATGCCCCTTCACGCAATAGTAAGCAGGAGGAACAAGAAGTGGAAGGAGAAGGTGCTGCCTTCTCGTAACAGCCAGCAAGGAGGAAGAGGATGCAGACGTCACCCTCGTTCGGCACGGCAGTAGCAGGACGGCGTCGACGCGGCAACAAAATGGTTCGCGCACGTCCGATGGGTTGGGTTTTTCTATAGAGATAAAATCCTAAACGGGGTGGTGATCGAATGAGGGCAATATTCTTGAAGATTCTACGCTCGGTAACGGAAATGTTTTAAAACCTTCAGTGCGTTAAGCTTTCCCCTGCCAAAAGCACAGCCGCATGCCCAGTTTGCATTCTTAAAACCCTAAAACTCATTTTGCCCGTTTGAACATGCTTAGTGGTGCATGGGTTCGGGTATGCTTGCTTGGGTTTGGGTTGGGTCTCACGTATAGGTTTTGGTATTGGGTATTAGTTAATTATATCCATATATATAGATATAGGATCTATGTATATGGCTTTGGATTGGGCTTTTGGTTTAACCGGACTTGTACGTACATGGGTTTTGGGTGTTGGTTATACGGGCATGCAAGTGGGTTTTTCTTTGGATTTGTATTTACACATATATATATATATGGGTTGCTTTGTTTACTTGAGTATTTATGTGCTTTATATGTGTACACATACATGATGTTCGGTTTAGGCCCACAAGATAACTTATTTATTTTTACTTGGTCTTTTATCATAAGTTAAATACATTTTATTCGTATAACTTCTGAAATGTGGGTTGGGCTAGTGTTGAACCGCGGCTCATTTATTTTTGGCTGTTATAATAACATATCTTGTATAACGTGTAATTAAGTAAATATATATTAAGGCCCATTAAGCTTATAATTATTTCTATTCGAGTTTTAGATTTATTTAGGAATTATAATTCTTTTAATTTATCCGAGATGCTACATTATGTTTAGACCAAGATAACATATATACTAAACCCCTTACCAAATTCCGGTGTCTAAAGAAGAATCATGTTAACCCGATTAGCATTGGGACCTTCTACTGATTTTTCTTTCGTTTATTTAACTAGTTGGGCTGGGACATATTTATTATTAATTACTATTAAAGCTCAAGTCTATCCCAGCTCCTTATTCTAGATGGGCTTGTATTTATAAGACCCTTGTTAAGGTATATATATATTTTATTTGAACTTCGCATGCAGGTATTTAAGAGCTGTATTCAATATTTCGATTATCTCAACTCATTTGTTATTTATTAACCTTTATATATGTGTCTTATATTTATTTATAGTTTTGCACATATATACATATTTTTGCGTATAAGGCCCATTGGCCTTAAGCTAAGCCGATTCCTATGGGGTTATATTAAGGGTATATTATAGGTGGGTCATGATATCGATTGAGAGTTTAATTAACGTAGCATTTTTTGTAGGGATTTCATTTATTATAATTTTGTTCACTCTATTTACCTCATTAATTATTATCTTAGGTATCAAAGGCAGGTTCGATCCTAGGAAAACATTTACTTTCATTTAAAAGGAATTTTTAACTAGCCACCTATTTTTTTATTCAAAGAACGATATACCCGACTTCTTACTTATTCAACTGTTTACAGGAATATGTAATTATCATCATGTATATGTTATCTTTTCTTTTCTCATATATATATATATATATATATATATATATATATATATATATTCCTTTTTAGCCTTCAACATTACCAGGTGTTACACTTGGCTATATTGATGATTTATTCTAGTAGATATCATGTTCTTTATGCACTTGAAATTTATGTTAATTTCATGTCAAAATCATATACTCTTGTACTAAATGCACATTGCAAGTGGTAGATGAACTGGATTCACTAGTAGTTTATCGTTGCTTTACATAATCCACTCTTATCTATGAGTCATTTTCTTAAGTATATGGCACATATCCCAATATGTTGTCATTAGTTACACTTTGCACTTATATGCACATTTTTCTTGGACTTATGAACCTCTCCGCCGGATATTCCTTCCGTCGGATTAAGGGATTATATTTCAAGGCCTCCGTAAGACTCCGCGAGCCTAGGATTCCCACTAGGACGCAGAGATGGTTGTACCATTAAAACCCAATTTGTCTAGAAAGCACTTACCGGTGTTTTATGTACTCTGGACCTTAGCGGCCCTCTGGACGACCGCCTGATTCGGTTAGCGGCCATTCACTAGACCGCTAAAGCTCCAGATGATTTTCCTTGCGTCGACACTTCTTTTTCATGCGTCGACTCTCTTTTTATAAAATGGTCTAGACTATGACCGCTTTATGAATGAAACGGTCCAATAAACGACCGCTTAGTTCCTGAGTTAGTCTAACCTGAGGTTTGACCTTTGGGGTTAGATTTTATTGAATTCCTAGATGATCTTAGGATTATCTGGAGTCCCAAACTATGTTAAAAAGGTCAACATTATGTTATAGAATTTAATGAATGTGCCGTTATACTGTCGGAATGTCACCGGAGTATAATGTCCTTTTAAATCATTCTTTGGAATCATATCAAACTTTGGTATGTTCTATTCCTTGATTACTTGATCATGAAACTTGTTATTTGGAAATTGAATTATTGGCCGACATTATTGTTATATCTCGTGGAAGTAGCTGGATTTATAACTTGAAGATGCAAGATCGGGCACGGATTGTGTCCAAAGGGCTCCATGCTAGTCCTCACGGCCGATGGTCGAAAATATGCTATAAACTATGGGGTACGATGATACTGGCGTCGCATTGCGCTGGGAGAACTTTCTCCTATAAATGAGTGAAATTCACGAGACTCGTTATAAAATTTACATGCTTGTTATTACATAGGCTTTACAAGGTTGTGTAAAGTACTTTCCCGTTACATGCTCGTACATTCTTGTTCGTGAAAGGCCAAAATTTACATCTACATAATTATTCTTGCTTGTTCAATGTCTATACTTGCTCATATCTACTTGCTTAGTTATTTCATGATTCTTGGTTATTTTGGTTTATATCGCTTGTTTATCGCGTTCTTATTTTGAACTTAATTTTAGAGCTAAGATGCTAATCACTTAAATATTGCCTTCATGTTAATATGAAGATACCTACTGGACAAGTGTGCTCATACCTATTTTCTTGTCTATTTCAGGAAGTACTAGTGCATCAGATTCGGATTATGCTAGCAGCATGTCCGAGAGTGAATGAAGGTTTTCAAGATGAGAGAAGCCTTAGATGATCAAAGAGTCTAGTCTAGTTATAATGTAATTTTGATTTTCTTGAGTCATAGTGGTGGAAGTTGTCAAAAAGTGATTTTATGTAAATTTGATTATGGTTGTGAAATAAAGTTGGTGATTTGAGAAAAAATATTTGTGTAATTACTTTTATATGATTGTCTTGCGCTCTGATTTCTTGCGTGCGAGAGGCTTACCATGCCGGCTGTTCACATTCCGATATTTCTTCCGCTGTATTAAAAGCTCGGGACGTGACATATGTGGTGCTCACTCAACTCACGCCGCAGTAATGCGTACAAGGAAGGAGAATTCGGGGTCGGGAACTTGCTCTCCGTCCGACGGCAGTAAGAGATAATACTAAATAGGCAAAGGAATGACCAGGAGAGGAGACCGAGCGCTTACCAAAATCGGTTTAAAGAAACTGATTCTGACCGGAGACGATGGGCGAGCGGGGAAGCATGGGATCACAACCCGCACGCTGCGCCGATGCCGCTTAACCTGCGATAAATGGGTACACCACTACACCTCACGAAGGAGGGTGATCGTGGGGTAAGGAAACTAATGTTACAACCAACCAATACCTCCACGCAGGGAGGGGGTGTAGCACCCCCAATAAAGTAATAGAGAAATTAAACTTCTTCCGAAAGAATCCTACATGAAGTCCTTATATAAAAAACCATATCTTACGAGGACTACTATATAAATGTACAAGCCAACATCACTTTATGCCAACACATGGGTAGTACGTAAGTGGGGTTTCCTTTTCCAACACAAATGGAATGGGCGCCCCTTTACCAAGGCACCATTCACCAAAATGGAGTCTCCACAGGAGGTGCCATTTCCCTTGGGGCCACCATCCCACTATAGTATTAATATATATATACACCATGAAGGCCAACACGTGAAGGTTACAATTTTGTCTAAAAATAGACGCCCTCTTGCAAGGGCGTCATTCTCTTGAATAGGGCCACCCAGATTAATGGATGTCCCCTTACAAGGGCGTCATTTCATCTGTGCTTCTAGAAGGTTGAGGCACGAACAACCTCATTTAGCTGACAAAGCACCATTTCTAGGATCTTGTTCCTTAACCGGACCCGCAAGGCAATAAACCCATGCTTTGTATGGGCAACTACATTTCCTATAACTATTCCCCTCCGAAGCACTGGCAGAGGCTACTGCCATCATCAGTGCTGAATGAGCGTCTTCTTCCCGCAATCTATGTCCAACTGTGATCCTGAAGTGGCTTTCTTTATTCTGTACCTCGTAATCACGTCAAAAGGTAGGTGTTCTCAAGATCTGGCCTAACTAGTAGCTAAATAGGTTAACGTAACATGCATGCTTAGAGTTAGAATAACTCATCTTCCATGCTATATTACCCGGCTGTATTGTGATAAAAAATGACCAACTATATAACATGTTTCACAGATTTCTACATAGCCTGTTACATCTGTTATATATGGTTTTATACCCTATCTGTTACACTGATTTAATGAGTTTGGAACATATATTATTACACTAGTTTTACAGCCTTAAGTAATCATGTTTTAGCCCTAGTATATAACCTCTATTACATAAGATACGTACTTATTTTAAAAAAAAACTCGAAAAGTCCAGCTGATGGGGACATCACCTCCCATGCCCACGTTCACAGCTCGTCTCCTCGCCCCGGTTGCATCCGGCATGGTCTAGTCATTTAATTTAGAGTCCTATGTAATTTTTCTTTGAGTCATTTGATGTATTTTCCCTTTTATTTGAGTCATGTTCCTAGGTCTTGTGTTCATTTCACTAAGTTTGAGTGTCATTAGGTTGTCTAGTTAGCTATTGGGCCCAATTCATTGGGCTTGGCCCAAGGGCTCTCCCCTACCCCCTCGGTTATTTGTCATTGAGTCAATTGTCAGGGACTTTTGTAGAAATGTGGGTTTCCTATATATAGGACCCCGTTCCCCCCCATTTCAACTTAATGAATCAATCAATGAAAAATTGCCATTTTGTGAGTTCTATCTTTATTTTTATCGTGGAGTGAATCCATTAGTAAGGTGAGAAGCCTTAGGGAGAGAATCCCACCCATCCCTCTCTTAATCTCTCTCTTTCACTCCCCTTTCTCTCTCCTCCACACCCAATTTCAAAAATTTTCTCTCTCCTCCCTTCCCAACCACCACTCTCCCACCTACCCCCATTAAAGGCCACTCCCCTTCCCCACACATCCCATTACTCCACCCCCTAGTCCCAAGGGAGCATCCCCAATCACTAAGCCACCCTCCAACCACCTCATTCCTTTCCCAAGCACCCTTCCCTCTCCCCCATGCAACCCTCCACCTCCCAAGACCATTTGAATTTGAATATCCCCTTCGCTCCATAGCCCAAAGTCGCCTAACTCCTTTCCCCATTGAGTAGGCCACCCCCATCCCCTTCCCTCCACTCCACTCTACCAAGAGCAGCCACCCCATCACCCTTCCTCCACCTTGGCTGAGAGCCTATAGAGAACCAGTGGAGTGCAGCAGCGACCCCGTCTTCCCCCTGGCATCCCTGGAGGTCCAAGAGCTCTCATCGGAACCGTCTGCCTATCTTCTTCGGAACGGAAGTTGTTTCGTCATCGTCCGACCATTGTGCTGCTCGAGAGAGCCGTTCTCCCTCGACTGCGCGAAGCTCTCCTGACAGAGCACTTGAACGTGATTGGAAGCTCTGCCACGACAAATCCAGCATGAATCAAGACAAGAGCCCTTCTACAAAGTTTTTCCTCCTTCTGTCTACTTTCAGAATCAAGAAGCGGAACTCCGTTCGGCATCATTTAGCAGGAGTTATCAATTTTCTCCCTCAGCCACGTGGTTCTGCTTCTCACAGTCTACACCAACCTGTCGTCATTGTTCAGAGTCCCCTGGTCTTCTCCGGCATCGTTCGGCTTCCCCATCAATTTTTCTGCGAAGAGAACTTGTCCACGGTTCCAACGACTCTGACGGTGCTCGATTCTGAGTTCGGAAGCTATTGGGGCAACCTCTGTAACCTGCTGTTGGAAACCAAGAGCTACCAGTCCGAGACTCTGCCTCCCTGTTCGGGCCTCCACCCAAACCAGCATCGACGACAGAAGAAATTAATAAAATTTGGACGACTTCCCCAGCCTACTACGAAGATTTTCCAGGTGTTTTCGTCCCCAACAAAATTCGGTGGTAGTTGCAGCAATCAATTCATCAGTCTCCTGTCAGCACCCATAGAACTGGGCAGAATCGGCAACCTCCCATCTTCGGTGTTCCCTTCTCAAATTCCCCTCCCCGCTTGACCGGCTGAAGGCTCCTCCCTGTGTGGAGGTAGTGTTTGGATGTAACTATCATCTTCCCTTCCCCACGATCCCCCCCTTGCATGGGGTGTTGTCACGCCCCGACGTGGAATATCAGGACGTACAGTCAGAAACAAGCTGGCAAGAGAGAGAACTAATCTAAATATATACAAGTGCTAAGAAATGGAAATAACTTATTGACCATTAAACAAAACATAACTAGTACAACAATCCTCAAATCAACTCGGTACAACTGAGATAACAAACTCTAAACCACAATAACATAGCTGAAGCGCAACACACTCTAAACATAACTAATTGATACACTCAAAACATCACTCCTGCCCTTCCCCATCGGTAAGCGCGTCACCTGAAAAGCCTGGAAAGGGGGAAACAACAACTATGAGCTGACGCTCAGTAGGAAATAACAGATAGGTATAAGTGATTAGCAATTTAATTACATTTTCAAAATATCATGCTACAAAGGATAATGCAATAAAAGGATAATGATGATATAATGAAACAAAAATTAAAGATCTTGCAAGGTCAAGAAATATAAAGGAACAGAATAGCAATACTTAAGAGGAATAACAAAGACAAGAATTTACTGCATGAGGTAACGATAAAGAGTTGGCCATATCGAGATAATTCAAGTCATGTCAAGCACGTATGTAATTTCATTTCCACGTCCAAGTAACATCAAGTAAAGTATAGAACAGTGAAGAGTGGAAAGTGCAACGTAGTAGAGAGTAGTGGAGAGTAGTGGAGAGTAGTGGACAGTCCTAGATTTAACTCATGTCATGGTACTAGTGCCAAATGCCACACCTAGTCAATCACCTCCCCGGGGTACACGTAGTGTTCGGGCGCTCCTCTCAGGACTAGACCGAGCCCTTAATTGTTTGCTAGGCATTGACTTCTTTGGATCAAAGATCCCACGAATCTAGACTTCCACAATTTATGGCCAGAATTCCAAGGTTTGAACTATGTAGCAATAACAATTTCAAGTAGGAAGGAGATTCATTTCAGAATTTCAAGGTAAGCACAATCATCAAGAAGATTGAAAACCAAGTCACAATAAGAGTTAATCGTGATGCGCTACTGTAGTGCAGCAGCTATCCAGCAAGCTAATCAACATATTAAACCTAATTACCAAGTTAGTATGTCAAAGATTATCCATTATCATTTGCATTAAGCATAAGCCAAAAGAAGATTCAAGATGATAAGGTAACGAACAAGCTCACAGGAATGAAGTAGCATGCATTAATCAAGAATTTTAGTCACACCATTAACCACTAATTATGTGAGTTTCTATTTAACCAATGTATGCGTCGAAATGAAGATGGTAAACAGCATGTTTTTACACTATGTTTGCAAGTAGGAACCAATGTAAATTGAAATCATAATGTTCCCAGAATAGGTCACTGGTTCTTCAAAAGTATAGTTTTCAATTGGTCTAAGTTCAATGGGTCGATCCCCTAATGGTCCGGATCGATCCTCGGGTCAAAAAAAATGACAAAACTGGTTTTCTGGTGTATGGGTCGACCCCTGGGGTCGACCCCTGTAAAAATGGGGTCTGGCAGCTGAATGGGTCGACCCCTGGGGTCGACCCCCACCATTTCTGCAGGATGGGTCGACCCCTGGGGTCGACCCCTACCATTTCTGCAGGATGGGTCGACCCCTGGGGTTGACCCCTAAACTCCAGCGCATGGGTCGACCCCCTTGCAGGGACTGGATGGGTCGACCCCTGGGGTCGACCCTCGGGCCTGCAGGGTCTTCCAGAAAATGGGTCGACCCCTGGGGTCGACCCCTGCAAGAACAGCAACGGCCCTAACCTCCGGAAAACATATGAACTCACCCAATTGAGGTCCAATTGAGTTGAAATCATAACCACATGATCTAGGGTGATTAATATACATACTAGGGTCATTAAGCAAGTGATTTGAAACACTAATTCCTACAGAAATCAATTAAATCTTAACCTATTCTATGAAGAACACATGAAGACCTAATTCTTGACATGCTATTACTAAATCATAAAATTCACCCAACATACATAATGAAATTTGGGGCTTTTGGTGTCAAAAGAAAGCTAACTTGATGCTGAATCCAACCATGTATTATAAGCTATATGTGGATCAAGTTATCTAACTCGAAATCAGCCCGAAATCAAGCTCTAACTCAAAGGGTCACAAAATAAATCAAGTTCTAGACATGCTCTCACTAAAAATCGAAATACTCCAAGCATGCTCAATTAAAATTGTAGCTTTCTACGTTAAATGAAAGCTAACAACATGCTGATTGCATTATATAAGTTAATTAGAGTTTGGCCTGTTAAACCTACCTCAAATCGAAAAGAGAACTCAAAACCCTAGAATGAAGAACAAGCTTGACAGCACCTTAGAAAACCCACGGTATCTCGTTAGATACCTGATAAAAGTTGGGGCTTTCAGTCCCACTGGATAGCTCTCGTCGAGAGGAACAAAATCATATATTCATGATCGAATTTTGGTTGAGAATTCCTACCTCAATTGAAGAAACCAAGAAGGAAGAAGGAAGCCGACGGCCTGCCGACACACCTCACAAACCAAGCAAGAACTTCCTAGATCTGAAACTTCAGCGAACCCCACAGCCACCAAATGAAAGTAGACTTAAAGAGCTACGTTTCTATAGGTCATGGAGCTTCTGGAGCCTTCGGAGTTGGGAGTATTCGATGCTGCAAGTTACGTGTTTAGAAACGGCGCCGGAATCCTTGACTCGACCAAAGCTATGTCGGCAGCACGTTTTAGGGCTAGGTTTACCTCAAATTGATTGAGGGTAAATGTTCCTTACATTGTGGCCTTCCATTTGCCACTGATTTGAGATCATTTGGTTACGTATTAAGGTCGAATTTCACGTTTTAATCCAAGGTTAGGTAAGGGTCAAAAAGTGTGTACTTTTGGGCTTAATCTCTAAATAGATCTTACCACGGATTTATAATGGCTTAATTCCAGAAGGCAAAGTTGTTATCTACATCGACCTTAACCTGTTTACTATTTTTATGGATTTTTATAAGGTAGTCGGATTTTCACTTATACTATTTCTAACGAATTAAATATTAATAAATCCGAAATTCAATTATTAATTCAATAAAAATTCAATTCTTAATTAATAAAAGCTTAATAAATATATTGGGCTCAATTAAATAATTCGAGGTCTTACACCCTCCCCTACTTAAAGGAATTTGGTCCTCCAAATTCACTGCACTAAAACTGAGGGTAGGGAAAAAGATCGCTCACCTAAAATAGGTCGGGATACCGCTTCCGCATAGTCTCTTCAGACTCCCATGTAGCTTCTTCGGTCCCACGCCGACTCCACTGAATCTTGACCATCGGTATAGAACGGTTCTGGAGTTGCTGTTGCTTCCGGTACAGAATCTTGACAGGTCTTTCCTCATAGGTCAAATCTTCCTTCAACTCAAAATCCACCTGCTGAATGATATGAGTGGGGTCGTACACATATTTCCGTAACATAGACACATGGAAAACATTGTGTACGCCTGACAATTGCGGCGGTAAAGCCAGTCTGTATGCAACTTCTCCCACTCTATCTAAAATCTTGAATGGACCAATGTATCTCGGACTCAGCTTACCATGAATGCCAAATCTTCGGATCCCTCTTGTCGGAGAGACCTTTAAGAACACATTCTCGCCAACCTGAAATTCCAATGCTCTCCTCCTGTTGTCGGCATAACTCTTCTATCTTGACTGGGCTACTTGTAACCGGTCTCGGATAATACGTATGTTCTGTGAAGATTCTGAGACAAGATCCGGTCCAAGCCATTGCTTCTTACCTACCTCGTCCCAACATAACGGAGAACGACAACTCCTACCATATAATGCTTCGAAAGGAGCCATCTGTATACTGGATTGGTAGCTATAGTTGTAGGCGAATTCGATTAATGCCAAATGCTCACTCCAATTACCATCGAAATCAATCATGCAAGCTCGCAGCATATCTTCCACTATCTGGTTGGTTCTTTCAGTCTGTCCATCTGTCTGTGGATGAAAAGTAGTATTGAAATTCAGACGAGTACCCAAAGACTCTTGCAGTCCCTTCCAGAAATGTGAAGTAAATCTGGGGTCTCTATCAGACACAATACTGACTGGAATGCCATGGAGCCTTACCACTTCCTTCAAATACAAAGCAGTCAATACATCAACTGTCCACTTGGACTTAATTGGTAAGAAATGAGCTGACTTTGTCAATCGGTCAACAATCACCCATATCGCATCAAATCCACCACGAGTCCTAGGTAGACCCATAATGAAATCCATGCCAATGCTTTCCCACTTCCATTGGGGTATGTCAAGTGGTTTCAATTTCCCTGCCGGTCTGAAATGTTCGACCTTAACTTGTTGACATACTAAGCATCTACTCACAAAATCTGCAACTTCTCTTTTCATATTCGGCCACCAAAAGGACCTTTTTAAATCTCGGTACATCTTAGTGCCTCCAGGATGAATGGTGTATCTGGATCTATGAGTTTCCTCGAGAATCTTATTCTTTATTGCAGCCTCATCAGGTACACAAGTTCTACCTTTAAATAATAATCTACCATCATCGACCAACATGAAGTCAGGTCTGCTGCTCAAGCTTCCCTTGATCTCTACCAACTCGCGATCATTATCTTGCAAGGACTTGATTTCCATCAACAACTCGGGCTTAAGTTGGATCTGAGCAATCAAGACCCGATCATTGTCAATATTAAGATCCAGACTAGATAATTGTTCCAGTAATCTCCATTCTTGTAACATAAGACTTGACAATCTAGCTACCGTCTTTCGGATTAATGCATCTGCCACAACATTACCTTTGCCAGGATGATACTCAATCGAGAAGTCGAAGTCTTTCAAGTACTCCAACCATCTCCGCTGCCTCATATTGAGTTCCTTATGAGAGAATAAACACTTCAAACTCTTATGATCTGAAAACACTGTGAAGGTTTCTCCATACAAGTAATGCATCCAAATCTTCAAAGCAAACACAACTGCTGCCAGTTCTAAATCATGAACATGATAATTCTCTTCGTACTTTCTCAACTGCCTAGAAGAATAGGCAATCACCTTCCCATGCTGCATGAGCACATAGCCTAAGCCAATACCTGAAGCATCAGTATAAACAACAAAACCTCCTTCACCAGAAGGTAAAGCCAATACAGGTGCAGTAGTCAAACACTCCTTCAAAGTCTAAAAGCTTCGCTGACAATCATTTGACCAATCAAACTTGTTCTCCTTGCGGGTTAATCTTATCATAGGTACCACAATCTTAGAGAAATCCTGGATAAATCTTCGATAATAGCCTGCCAGGCCTAGAAAACTTCTAACTTCGGTCACACTGGTAGGCTGTTCCCAATTCTTCACTATCTCAACATTTGAAGGATCAACAGAAATACCGTCCTTTGTAATGATATGTCCGAGAAATGACACCTCTTGCAGCCAGAATTCACACTTACTGAACTTGGCATAAAGTTGATGATCTCTCAATAACTGCAATGCCATCCTCAGATGTTCAGCATGCTCTACTTCACTCTTGGAATAGATCAAGATGTCATCAATAAAGACCACGACCCATTGATCAAGATAGGGCCGAAATGCATTGTTCATCAACTGCATGAAAGCTGCCGGTGCATTCGTTAGACCAAAAGGCATAACGACAAATTCAAAATGACCATACCTGCTGTGGAAAGCTGATTTATAGATATCCTCTTCCTTAATCCGTAATTGGTGATATCCAGATCGAAGATCGATCTTAGAGAAATATTGAGCTCTCGCTATCTGGTCAAATAACTCGTCAATCCTCGGCAATGGATATTTGTTCTTGACAGTCTGCTGGTTTATTTGTCGATAATCAATGCACAGCCTCATCGAACCATCTTTCTTCCTGACGAATAACACAGGGGCTCCCCACGGAGAAGTACTAGGACGAATAAAGCCCTTCTCAAGTAATTCCATCAGCTGCTGCTTCAATTCCCTCAGTTCCACAGGAGACATACGATAAGGAGCCTTGGAAATAGGGAATGTGCTAGGAATAAGATCAATAGAAAAGATAACTTCCCGCTCGGGCGGAAGTCCTGGTAATTCCTCTAGAAAGACATCAGGAAAATCTCGGACAACAGGAATGTCCTTGATCTCAATCTGCTGCTCAGGAGTTGCACAGACAAAGGCCAGAAAAGCCTCACATCCACGTCTCATCAGCTTATCAGCTCGAAGAGCCGAGATAAGGGATACGGAGTTATGGTGCTTAACTCCCACAAAAGAAAGTCTCGGGTGCCTAGTAAAAGACACTGAGCTAGAACTGCAGTGAACACTAGCCTCATACCTGGCCAACCAATCTGCTCCAAGGATTACATCATAATCCTTCATATCCATACAAACTAAGTCGGATGGAAAGTTCCATTCATCAATAATAACCTTACTAGAAGGATAGTAATATTGAATAGCCGCTCCAGAACCAATAGGAGTTGATATAACTAATGGAGAATTCATCATAATAGGTTCCACAGATAACGACTTCGCAAATTTTCGAGAAATAAAAGAATGCGTTGCACCAGTATCAAAGAGAACAAATGCGGGCTTGTCGATTATAGTAAGGGTACCTTCGACGAGTCCGCCCTCATCAGAAATCCCAGTTCCATCCGCATGTAAAGCTTGGAGCCTTCCTTGCGGCTTCTTGGTAACTTGAGGTTTTACCGGTGTAGCTTGTTCTGATAGAAGAGGGCAATCAGAGATACGGTGTTCCCTACTCCCACATCGTAAACACGCACCTAGCTTGCGCCAGCATTCCTCCATCTTGTGACCTGGACGATCACAATACTTGCACTTGCCCTTGAATGGAACAATAGGGCCAGGTTTCTTCTCTTCATTTCTTGGCATCTTGCCTTTCCACGTTCCCGATCCGATCCACGAGCTAGACCCACTCATGGGCCTCTTTTTGCTAGTGCCAAGTCCGGGTTAGAAGTTGAGTGTTCCTTCTTCATGCCATTCCCACGGATCTCTAAGGTATCTTCTAGAACTTGTGCCTTTCTTACCATCTCAGAATAAGTAGAGATCTCCATCGGTGCTAGTTGATTGATGTAGTGAAGCTTCAACCCGTTGAGAAATCGCTTAGCTTTCATCTTTTCAGTGGAGATAAGGTGAGTAGCATAGCGCGAAAGCTGAGAGAACTGTGCATCATATTCGGCCACCGATAAGCTTCACTGCTTTAGAGCCGCGAACTCCGCCGCCTTCTTCTCTTGTACACGATCAGAAAAGTATTTGTCATTGAAGAATTCCTCGAACTCTTCCCATGTGACTTGTTGATCGCCTAGAGTTGCCTTGACGGAATCCCACCAAGTACGTGCGTCTCGCTCCAATTGGAAGGTAGAAAGGAGGATACGCTCTTGGTCGGTGCATTGCATGACTTCAAAGATTCTCCCCATTTCATTGAGCCAATGCTCGGCCTCATCGGGGTTAGTCGAACCAGCAAATCTTGGCGGGTTCATTCCTCGAAAGTTCCGGTATAAGTCACCGGTGCCATGACCCGCTGCTCTAGCTTGAGCTACCTGATGTAACGCCTGAGTCAGGCCTTGAACCGTGCGCTGCAGGTTCCTCCATTCAGCACGTTCGGCTGCCATAGCAATTACCTACAAGTAGAGTAAATCATTTAGGGTTATTAAGATAGATAATACAACAATCGAGGTATTGCTCAACCCAAGTTTCTACCCAATCTCACCAGGTCAGGTTCTAGACTTTAACACAGTTAGGGGTCTAATGCACCTAGACATGACCAAAACTCGGTACCTGGCGGAGATAACCGATCCGAAGACCACTCGCGTAAGTGTGCGACCTTCTCGATAGGCGTAGCCTAACGTTCGGACAACACCTTTTGATATACCGGGTTATTGGGATGCGGATAAAAAAATCTAGGACTTAGGAAAGCCTAGGAATGTGAAACCTAGGGCTCTGATACCAACTAAACTGTCATGCCCCGACGCGGAATATCGGGACGTACAGTCAGAAACAAGCTGGCAAGAGAGAGAGCTAATCTAAATATATACAAGTGCTAAGAAATGGAAATAACTTATTGACCATTAAACAAAACATAACTGGTACAACAATCCTCAAATCAACTCGGTACAACTGGGATAACAAACTCTAAACCACAATAACATAGCTGAAGCACAACACACTCTAAACACAACTAACTGATACACTCAAAACATCACTCCTGCCCTTCCCCATCGGTAAGCGCGTCACCTGAAAAGCCTGGAAAGGGGGAAACAACAACTATGAGCTGACGCTCAGTAGGAAATAACAGATAGGTATAAGTGATTAGCAGTTTAATTACATTTTCAAAATATCATGCTACAAAGGATAATGCAATAAAAGGATAATGATGATATAATGAAACAAAAATTAAAGATCTTACAAGGTCAAGAAATATAAAGGAACAGAATAGCAATACTTAAGAGGAATAACAAAGACAAGAATTTACTGCAGGAGGTAACGATAAAGAGTTGGCCATATCGAGACAATTCAAGTCATGTCAAGCACGTATGTAATTTCATTTCCACATCCAAGTAACATCAAGTAAAGTATAGAATAGTGAAGAGTGGAAAGTGCAACGTAGTAGAGAGTAGTGGAGAGTAGTGGAGAGTAGTGGAGAGTAGTGGATAGTCCTAGATTTAACTCATGTCATGGTATTGGTGCCAAATGCCACACCTAGTCAATCACCTCCCCGGGGTACACGTAGTGTTCGGGCGCTCCTCCCAGGACTAGACCGAGCCCTTAATTGTTTGCCAGGCATTTATTTCTTTGGATCAAAGATCCCACGAATCTAGACTTCCACAATTTATGGCCAGAATTCCAAGGTTTGAACTATGTAGCAATAACAATTTCAAGTAGGAAGGAGATTCATTTCAGAATTTCAAGGTAAGCACAATCATCAAGAAGATTGAAAACCAAGTCACAATAAGAGTTAATCGTGATGCGCTACTGTAGTGCAGCAGCTATCCAGCAAGCTAATCAACATATTAAACCTAATTACCAAGTTAGTATGTCAAAGATTATCCATTATCATTTGCATTAAGCATAAGCCAAAAGAAGATTCAAGATGATAAGGTAAAGAAGAAGCTCACAGGAATGAAGTAGCATGCATTAATCAGAAATTTAGTTACACCATTAACCACTAATTATGTGAGTTTCTATTTAACCAATGTATGCGTCGAAATGAAGATGGTAAACGGCATGTTTTTACACTATGTTTGCAAGTAGGAACCAATGTAAATTGAAATCATAATGTTTCCAGAATAGGTCACTGGTTCTTCAAAAGTATAGTTTTCAATTGGTCTAAGTTCAATGAGTCGATCCCCTAATGGTCCGGATCGATCCTCGGGTCAAAAAAAATGACAAAACTGGTTTTCTGGTGTATGTGTCGACCCCTATAAAAATGGGGTCTGGCAGCTGAATGGGTCGACCCCTGGGGTCGACCCCCACCATTTCTGCAGGATGGGTCGACCCCTGGGGTCGACCCCTACCATTTCTGCAGGATGGGTCGACCCCTGGGGTTGACCCCTAAACTCCAACACATGGGTCGACCCCTGGGGTCGACCCCCTTGCAGGGACTAGATGGGTCGACCCCTGGGGTCGACCCTCGGGCCTGCAGGGTCTTCCAGAAAATGGGTCGACCCCTGGGGTCGACCCCTGCAAGAACAACAACGGCCCTAACCTCCGGAAAACATATGAACTCACCCAATTGAGGTCCAATTGAGTTGAAATCATAACCACATGATCTAGGGTGATTAATATACATACTAGGGTCATTAAGCAAGTGATTTGAAACACTAATTCCAACAGAAATCAATTAAATCTTAACCTATTCTATGAAGAACACATGAAGACCTAATTCTTGACATGTTGTTACTAAATCTTAAAATTCACCCAACATACATAATGAAATTTGGGGCTTTTGGTGTCAAAAGAAAGCTAACTTGATGCTGAATCCAACCATGTATTATAAGCTATATGGGGATCAAGTTATCTAACTCGAAATCAGCCCGAAATCAAGCTCTAACTCAAAGGGTCACAAAATAAATCAAGTTCTAGACATGCTCTCACTAAAAATCGAAATACTCCAAGCATGCTCAATTAAAATTGGAGCTTTCTACGTTAAATGAAAGATAACAACATACTGATTACATCATATAAGTTAATTAGAGTTTGGCCTGTTAAACCTACCTCAAATCGAAAAGAGAACTCGAAACCCTAGAATGAAGAACAAGCTTGACAGCACCTTAGAAAACCCACGGTATCTCCTTAGATACCTGATAAAAGTTGGGGCTTTCAGTCCCACTGAATAGCTCTCGTCGAGAGGAACAAAATCATATATTCATGATCGAATTTTGGTTGAGAATTCCTACCTCAATTGAAGAAACCAAGAAGGAAGAAGGAAGCCGACGGCCTGCCGACACACCTTCACAAATCAAGCAAGAACTGCCTAGATCTGAAACTTCAGTGAACCCTACAGCCACCAAATGAAAGTAGACTTGAAGAGCTACGTTTCTATAGGTCATGGAGCTTCTGGAGCCTTCGGAGTTGGGAGTATTCGATGCTGCAAGTTACGTGTTTAGAAACGGCGCCGGAATCCTTGACCCGACCAAAGCTATGTCGGCAGCACATTTTAGGGCTAGGTTTACCTCAAATTGATTGAGGGTAAATGTTCCTTACATTGTGGCCTTCCATTTGCCACTGATTTGAGATCATTTGGTTGCGTATTAAGGTCGAATTTCACGTTTTAATCCAAGGTTAGGTAAGGGTCAAAAAGTGTGTACTTTTGGGCTTAATCTCTAAATAGATCTTACCACGGATTTATAATGGCTTAATGCCAGAATGTAAAGTTGTTATCTACATCGACCTTAACCTGTTTACTATTTTTATGGATTTTTATAAGGTAGTCGGATTTTCACTTATACTATTTCTAACGAATTAAATATTAATAAATCTGAAATTCAATTATTAATTCAAAAAAAATTCAATTCTTAATTAATAAAAGCTTAATAAATATATTGGGCTCAATTAAATAATTCGGGGTCTTACAGGTGTAGTGTTGTAATAGCTTAAATAGGTCAAGCTACCCCGACGCGGTGTATGGGGAACCCACGCTTCCCCGCTCGCCCTCGTCTCCGAGCGGGACCGGTTTCTTCAAACCGGTCGAGTGAGTGCTCCAAAACTTTGCTCTAATTCATGCTTGTTCTTTCAATATTAGTTCATAAACTCCGCTGGCCGTGACGAGAGCCCGATCCTTAAGCTCATTTGCTATAAGTGATCATCGTGGGAAGAGAGTGGAACCCGTGCCCTTTGGCACTTCGTCGGACCCTTGATTTGGGTAGCCATACCCTTGGGGAATCAAACCTTGGCCTTACTGGCCCTCTACCAGCAAGGGCCCAGCCCACACAACCTCCACTTGGCATTTCCAAGTTACCCCGGGTCTTAGTGAGCATCGGGTGAGCAGTTGCCATTATCGGTCCGTTTTGAATGCTTAATTGTGCTTGCTTGTTGAGTCCTAGGTTGTGTCACATCAATTGGTATCAGAGCAAGTCATTGACTTATCTCTATCAAGTCAAGTCCTAAGGCATGTTTGCATTGTAGTCTTCATCAGTCTGACCCTTGCATTTATCCCCCGATCATCATGGCCACCTCCTACTTAGCCTACTCGCCACCCATGGACTTCATCCTAGATAGGGATATTACCTTTGACGGATCACATTCTAGTGACTATCTTAGGTGGGAGGCTACAATAGAAAAGTACTTCGAAAAGACTTGGGTATATGGACCGGCGAGAGTCCGAAAGGCCAAAGGACGACTTCAGGGTCAAGCCAAGAGTAAGTGGGAACACATAGAGGGCTTAAGGAGGGTTGGAAGCCAAGAACCTATTCACTCATGGGAAAAGATGAAGCTAGAACTTAGAAAGATCTACACCCCTAAACATTCCCACCCCTCCTACTCAAGCACCCCTAACCCGAGGAGCACTACCACTCCTCCATCCTCACCCGGACAACTTGAGACCGCCCTTTGGTCTCCACCCCCACCACTCCCAACAAATCACCTATCAACCATCATAGCTACACTTCGCGACCAAGTCCTCTCTCTTAAGACCTAAATAAACCAAGCAACCACCTCTCCACTAAATCCCATGAGGATCCCCACATCCCAACCAAAACCTCCTTCCACAAATCTCACTATCCAAACCCAATTGGCCCCCACCTCCACCCCCCCACAACTGGCCGATCCTAAGGGGAAGAGACCCCTAACTGACCAAGTTTCCCCAATAAGGACCACACCTACCCCTCCATTTTTCCCTATAAGGGACACTCCCCCCAAGACCGGCCAACCCAAGCCACCCCAACCAACCCATCTCCCACTCCCTCCCCCAAAACTCCCATGTCCTAGTCCCCCACTACTTCCCCTCCCTATCCCAAACCAAGTTTCCCTTTACCTTCCACCCCGGGTGCGCCATACACCAACCCTCATCACCATACCACCAAAAGACCCTCTCACCACCTTAGAGAAAGAACCCATACCCGATCCAATAGTGGTGAACACCCCAAACCCACTCCCTACCATGGAGGAAACCCATGACCAAGAAGAAGAAGAAGCATCACATGGTGACCTTCACCTTACACCACCCTCTCTAATTAGGGCCAAACTCATCTTAGAGGAACCCCTAATTAGTTGGCTAAAGAAGAGCCCAATAAGAGAGATCACGCCCCATGATTACCTTCCCATAAAGGAAAACCTTCCCATAGTGCACATCTCCTCCTATCACACCATAATCCAAACATCCTACCAAGTGGAAACCTTAGAGGACCTTCTCAAGGGCTTAGCTTGGCAATATGAGTTGACCGGCTTGTTGACCCCCATGGCCCACCAATCTAGGAGCCTTGACCTCCTACACCTTTGTGTCGGGTCTATCACCTCGGTTTGCACCATTGGATGCTACACTAGTGACCTCCTTCTATTCCTCCCCATACCCGAGGAGCCCGACCTTCTCCTCAATTTGGAGCTTCTTATATCGGGTGAAAAGTCAAACCCTTCCCTCATGGTCGACCCACTCACAAAGAACTTCGGCCCAATTGTCTCATTAGAGGAGGATGACCCACCACCACTTGAAGATCTTGAGGACATAGGGCCCCTTCCCCTCGATAACCCTTTTTATGATCCCTTTGATCCTTTCCAATGGGGGTCAAAGAACCCATGGGGCCCAACCACCTTATCCACCACCCACCTTTCCCTATCCCAACCCACCATGTTTGATCCAATCCACCCCATCCTAGACCCGGGTTACACCTTGGGAGCTATGACCTTGGGCCACATATCCCCAGGTAATAAGGTTGTGCCCCACCCCATGATGACCACCTTCTTAGATCCATTCGATCCTTTCCAATGGGAGTTCAAAGGTTGTCCCACACCTATACACATGGAAGTCACCTTAGGGAAAAGCATGCATGTGTCTAGGCTTACCATACCCCTTGGCATGAACACTATGTTGGGTCCATTCATTCATATCACCCACATGTCAAGTAGAAAGTATGAGTGGTCCATATTCGGATGTCATGGTCCACCTTCATTCATCATGGGTCTTAAGCATGTCAAAGGCATCTACGGATGTCCGGGTCCCCCAATATTTATCACCAATTTGTATGATAGGGCCACCTACGGGTGCCCCGGCCCACCTAGGCTAACCAAAGTCTACACTGCATCATTACACGATAGGTCTACTTTTGGTTGCCCAGGTCCACCCATCACCCCTAGAATGTCTGCATTCATAACATTACATAAAGAGATCTGCAAGCACATTAGAAAGAAGAATGTGACTTATAAAAGGTGAGCCGACTCTCATCGACGTCACCAAGAATTCGATGAGGGTGACTTTGTGATGGTAAGGACGGAGAGGCTCTCTCCGGGAGCCATCTTCAAATTGAGGCCATGTGGGGCTGGTCCCTTCCAGGTCCTGAGGCGCATTGGTGCAAATGCCTATGAGTTAGATCTCCCTGAGGAATATGGGGTAAGTCCCACATTCAGTGTCGCCGACCTAGTGCCTTACAAGGGACCCACGGTGGTACCTAGTGAGGATATTGAGCCTATTCCCTCCGTTGAGAGAGCACCCACCCGTGAGGAGAGTCCACCAGCCAAGAGAGCCCAGCGTGAGCGCATTGAACGAATATTGGATGAACAGGTCACTACCACCAGGAGCAAGGTATACGAGCGCTATCTCGGCAGGTGGATGGATCGGTCTCGTTCGGAAGACTTGAGGGCAGTACCACTTCTACACCCTCCAAGGAGGGAAGGACACTTACTCGACGGAGTCGAGTTCTCCGCACCTCGAGAGTATGATGGGGACATCACCTCCCATGCCCACGTTCACAACTCGTCTCCTCGCCCCGGTTGCATCCGGCATGGTCTAGTCATTTAATTTTGAGTCCTATGTAACTTTTATTTGAGTCATTTGATGTATTTTCCCTTTTATTTGAGTCATGTTCCTAGGTCTTGTGTTCATTTCCCTAAGTTTGAGTGTCATTAGGTTGTCTAGTTAGCTATTGGGCCCAATTCATTGGGCTTGGCCCAAGGGCTCTCCCCTACCCCCTCGGTTATTTGTCATTGAGTCAATTGTCAAAGACTTTTGTAGAAATGTGGGTTTCCTATATATAGGACCCATTCCCCCCCATTTCAACTTAATGAATCAATCAATGAAAAATTACCATTTTGTGAGTTCTATCTTTATTTTTATGGTGGAGTGAATCCATTAGTAAGGTGAGAAGCCTTAGGGAGAGAATCCCACCCATCCCTCTCTTAATCTCTCTCTTTCACTCCCCTTTCTCTCTCCTCCACACCCAATTTCAAAAATTTTCTCTCTCCTCCCTTCCCAACCACCACTCTCCCACCTACCCCCATTAAAGGCCACTCCCCTTCCCCACACATCCCATTACTCCACCCCCTAGTCCCAAGGGAGCATCCCCAATCACTAAGCCACCCTCCAACCACCTCATCCCTTTCCCAAGCACCCTTCCCTCTCCCCCATGCAACCCTCCACCTCCCAAGACCATTTGAATTTGAATATCCCCTTCCCTCCATAGCCCAAAGTCGCCCAACTCCTTTCCCCATTGAGTAGGCCACCCCCATCCCCTTCCCTCCACTCCACTCTACCAAGAGCAGCCACCCCATCACCCTTCCTCCACCTTGGCTGAGAGCCTGTAGAGAACCAGTGGAGTGCAGCAGCGACCCCGTCTTCCCCCTGGCGTCCGTGGAGGTCCAAGAGCTATCGTCGGAAGCGTCTGCCTGTCTTCTTCGCAATGGAAGTGGTTTCGTCATCGTCCGAGCATTGTGCTGCCCGAGAGAGCCGTTCTCCCTCGACTGCGCGAAGCTCTCCTGACAGAGCACCTGAACGTGATTGGAAGCTCTGCCACGACAAATCCAGCGTGAATCAAGATAAGACGCCTTCTGCAAAGTTTTTCCTCATTCTGTCTACTTTCAGAATCAAGAAGCAGAACTCCGTTCGGCATCCTGTACCAGGAGTTATCAATTTTCTCCCTCAGCCACGCAGTTCTGCTTCCCACAGTCTGCACCGACCTGTTGTCATTTTTCAGAGTCCCCTAGTTTACTCCGGCATCGTTTAGCTTCCCCGTCAGTTTTTCTGCAAAAAGAACTCGTCCACGGTTCCAACGACTCTAACGGTGCTTGATTCTGAGTTCGGAAGCTATCGGGGCAACCTCTATAACCTGCTGTTGGAAACCAGGAGCTGCTAGTCCGAGACTTTGCCTCCCTGTTCAGGCCTCAACCCAGACCAGCATCGAGGACAGAAGAAATTAATAAAATTTGGACGACTTCCCCGGCTGACTACGAAGATTTTTCAGGTGGTTTCGTCCCCAAAAAAATTCGGTAGCAATTGCAGCAGTCAATTCATCAGTCTCTTGTCAGCACCCATAGAACTGGGCAGAATCGGCAACCTCCCATCTTCGGTGTTCCCTTCTCAAATTCCCCTCCCCGCTTGGCCGGCTGAAGGCTCCTCCCTATGTGGAGGTAGTGTTTGGATGTAACTATCATCTTCCCTTCCCCACGATCCCCCCCTTGCATGGGGTGTAGTGTTGTAATAGCTTAAACAGGTCAAGCTACCCCGGCGCGGCGTGTGGGGAACCCACGCTTCCCCGCTCGCCCTCGTCTCTGAGCGGGACCGGTTTCTTAAAACCGGTCGAGTGAGTGCTCCAAAACTTTGCTCTAATTCATGCTTTTTCTTTCAATATTAGTTCATAAACTCCGCTGGCTGTGACGAGAGCCCGATCCTTAAGCTCATTCGCTATAAGTGATCATCGTGGGAAGAGAGTGGAACCCGTGCCCTTTGGCACTTCATCAGACCCTTGATTTGGGCAGCCATACCCTTGGGGAATCAAACCTTGGCCTTACTGGCCCTCTACCAGCAAAGGCCCAGCCCACACAACCTCCACTTGGCATTGCCAAGTTACCCCGGGTCTTAGTGAGCACCGGGTGAGCGGTTGCCATTATCGGTCCGTTTTGAAAGCTTAATTGTGATTGCTTGTTGAGTCCTAGGTTGTGTCACATCACCAGCCCTCAGGTGAATAGCACCCCCAACCAGGACGCCATTCCCTGAAGGGGCGCCTCAAGCAAGGGCGCCACTTAATTGAAGACACCATGCAGTGTCGTCAATTCAATTTCTAGCAATTTCCAGTAATTATTAATCAACGCACTCAAAAATCCATATCTATTGAACTAAAGTATGAAATTCTTGCATGAATATAGTTTCGTGATCCTGATATTTTTCTCTACCTATCCATATCCTTAATTCCTGATTCAGAGAAACTCTAAAAATATGTACAGTAGCTTGTATCTCTGAATGTACCTCTCTGATGCAAAGCATGACTCACTGGAAAATGATTCAATTGGTGACTCTCCGCGGAGTCTTCAATTAAATGAAGACATCCCAGAGGGGCGCCATTTACTAGAGCCCTTTATATCAATTAGCGACACCTCGAGGGGTCTTCAATTAAATGAAGACACCTCAGAGGGGCGCCAATTCCATTCTTGAGAAAATATAAACACCGCATTAGAAAACTCATATCTATGAAACTAAAACCCAACAATTATGCATGAGCATGTTTCTGAACTCCCGAGAATTTTCACTACCTGTTCATGTCCTTACTTCCTATTTTCGAGAAACTTTTATGGTATGAATAATACTTTGAGTCACAAAATGTACCTGCCTGGTGAAAATCACCCAATGTAATTGGCACCCCAAGCCAGGGCACTAATTCACTGAATAGCGACAGCTAGGGCGTCTTCAATTAATTGAAGACTCTCTGAGGGGGCGCCAATTACCTTATGTATATATAATTTCTGAAAAATGAAAATTTCTGAAAGAATAGCCAACACCTAGTCGCTAATTACTTGAAAGACCCCCTGACCCCAGGGCGCCAATTGACTGAAAGAGGGGCCAACCCCCAGGCGCCAATTACATAAAAGACCCTCTGACCCCTGTGCGCCAATTGACTGAAAGAGGGGCTAACCTCCAGGCGCCATTTCAGTGACAGAGGCATTTGTTCCGATTCCTAATTTGCCTCGAAATTCATACCGATATAACCCTAGTATATGTTCCTACATCATATATTTTTGAACTGAATTCATGAAATCTTCCTTATGTTCTTACAATAGTCACCCCTTGAAATTCTATATTGGCTATAAATGAGAGTGGATGTCAAAAGTAATACATGAAATACTGTGCGTATGGGGCCCGGTCTGATCTTGGGAGGAGCACCCGAAGGTACTTGTGCCCATGGGAGTTTATTGACCACGGTGTTTGGCATTGCACCGAAGTACTTGCTTGACTTGCTTGACTTGAGACACTCCACGCGTACTCTCTCTACCTGCTTGAGATGACTTGCGTGGCCCGGAACGGGCGATACTTGTCTTGCGTGGCCCGAAAAAGGGCAAAATACTTACTTGAATTAAATATCCAATTCTATTAACACGTACTTGATATTAATTGCTTGAACATAATTTTACTTGCTTGTACATGAAATTTTTACTTGTATATGAGTTCTTACTTGTACATGAGTTCCTGCTTGCCTGAAAAGTGGCATCTACATTCCTTGATATCCTACTTGGTCAAATACTTGAAATCACACGATACTCTCCTTATATAGTTCTTGATATCTTATTATTCATCATGCATAGATTTACCTGTATACCTGATTTTCTTACTTGTACATCATGCATAGCTATACTGGTAATACATGTAAACTGTAAATCACTTAAAGATTGCTCGAACTTGAGATGTAATTCTTATTGAGCGATTCGCTCATCCAGTTGCTTCCTAACATTTTTCAGGTAATTCGGATAGCGACATCCACCCGAATGGGAAAGAGACCGAGTGAAGAGTGCTAGAATCATCGCCCGTTGAACCGTCAACTAGTCGCATCTTTTGAATTTATTTAAGTCCTTACCTTGTTAAGGCATGTAGCCTAGTGTTTGGATTTTTAATTTGGAATTGTCATGGACTAGCTTTATTTTCTTTGGTTAATCAGATAATTATCACTTTGGACTATTAGGATCATTTAGATTTTGTTAGTCTTTTGCACACTCCGTATTTATGTCAAAAAATTTATCACTCTAATGACACGATCTATATAGACGCGTCATGCATCCGAGTATCTTCAGTGCTCGGGACGTGACAGTCTCCGTGGTATCAGAGCCTAGGATTTTATTTTTCTAGGTAAAACCCGTGTCCAAGGATAGTTTGTACCTTACCCGGTGAGATGGATAGAGCCGTGGGTTATGTTCTATAATGACTTTTGACCTTATAAATAAACCCGATCTTTATTATTCTTCAACCCTTTTGTAGGATCATGGCCGCTGAAAGAGCACAATGGCGCGAGATGCAGCGCACCGTGCAAGGCCTTACACAGGCGCTACAGTAAGTGGCGCAAGGCGGTGCTAACCGTGGAGCTGGTGATCTCCACAGGAGTTTCCGTAACATGAACCCACCAAGGTTCACGGGTTCGTCTGACCCCGAGGATGCCGAGAATTGGTTAAAGGAGATTGAACGAATCTTCCGTGTGATGCAATGCATCGACGAGGATAAGGTTCTACTGGCCATATTCCAACTAGGGCGATGCGCTCGATGTTGATGGGAATCCGTGGAAGCAACATTGCCAGAAGACCATGTCACATGGGATGAATTCGCGGAGCATTTCAACAACAAGTACTTCTCCGACCATATCCAGGAGAAGAAGGCCGCGGAATTCATCGCACTAAAACAACGAGGCTTGAAAGTGGTCGAGTATGAGGCCCAGTTTTCAAGATTGTCCAAGTATGCACTCTAATTGGTGTGTACGGAAAAGATGAAGACTAGAAGGTTCCTCAACAGGCTTCGGCCCCACTATATTACACAACTTGCATCGATGGACATCCAAGTCTATTCGGAGATGGTTCGGCGTGCTCAGTTGCTAGAAGATGCCACCAAATTATCTGAAAGAATCCGAGGAAGGGACAAGAAGGAGCCTGTCACAAGCCCAGGAAAATCCAAACAATCCTTCAATAAGAAGCAGTTCTTCATGGGAGGGGAGCCCTCTAAGGAAAAGAAATTTCAGAAGAATGACAGGCCCTTCTCAACCGCCACACCCTCTATGGAGATTTACAAGTATTGTGATAAAATTGGTCATAAGACCGAGGAATGCTGGAGAAAGTTAGGAGCTTGTCTTCGATTTGGGAGCCGAGAGCATCGAATCCTAGACTGCCCATTGATGAAGGAGCAAGCCACTAAGGACGAGAAGCGTCTGGTGAAGAAACAAGGCCGTCTACAAGCTCTCCAAGAGGTAGAATCTATAGAGGGCGGAATTATGGAAGGTACTCTAACTATTTGTTCCAAAACTGCTCAAGTTTTATTTGATATTGGAGCAACTCATTCATTCGTTTCCAAGAAATTTGATGCTTCATTTTCTAAGAAACATGAACTGTTAGATTTGGTCATATCTACACCTCTTGGGAATGAGTCCGATATCACTTATCACTATCCAAATTGTGAAGTGATGATTAAATGAAATAATTTACCTGTTGACCTGATATGCCTAGATATGAAGGGCTACGATGTCATACTAGGTGCCGATTGGTTATCCACATACCAAGCAACCATAGATTGCCGGCATGGCAAGATAACTTTCATGGATTTTCCAGAGCTGGTTTACATTAGCCCCCGGGCTAGATCACCTCTTATATCAGCCCTTCGATCCAGTAAACTTATGAGTAAAGGATGTATGACTTTCATAGCATTCGTGATTGCCAAGGAAGTAGAGAAGATTAAACTTGAAGACATCCGTGTAATTCAGGATTTTCCCGACGTTTTTCCCGAAGAATTGCCAGGCTTACTCCCGGAAAGGGAAGTGTCGTTCACAATCGACCTTGTCCCTGGTACTGGTCCTATTTCGAAGGCACCGTACAGAATGTCCCCTGCTGAGTTGAAGGAGCTAAAAGAGCAACTAATTGAATTATTGAAAAAGGGTTTCATCAGGCCAAGTACTTCCCCATGGGGAGCACCCATGCTATTCGTCAAAAAGAAGGACGGATCGATGAGACTATGCATTGATTATTGGCAGCTAAATCACCTTACAATCAAGAACATGTACCCGCTGCCGAGAATTGACGAGCTGTTCGATCAATTATCTGGAGCTACATATTTCTCCAAGATTGATTTTCGTTCTGGTTACCACCAACTAAAGATCAAAGAAGTAGACATTCATAAAACTGCATTCCGAAGCAGATATGGGCATTACGAATTTACTGTTATGCCTTTCGGACTAACAAATGCCCCCTCAACTTTTATGCAGTTAATGAACAAGATATTCAGGCCTTACTTAGACCAATTTATTGTGGTCTTTATTGATGATATTCTGATTTATTCAAAGACCGAGAAGGATCATGAAGAACATCTGAAGAAGGCATTGCAAGTATTGAAGGAAAACAAATTGTATGCCAAATTCAGCAAGTGCAAGTTCTGGCTCGAGGAAGTATCCTTCTTGGGCCATGTAATTTCGAAGAACGGAATTTCTGTTGATCCTGCAAAGGTCGAAGCCGTGATGAACTGGGAACGACCCATCAATGCAATGGAGATTCGGAGCTTCTTGGGTCTAGCTGGTTACTGCCGGCGTTTTATCAAGGACTTCTCCAAGATTGCTATTCCTCTGACCAGGTTAACTCGCAAGAAAGTGCCTTATGAGTGGAATGAATACTATGAAAAGAGTTTCCAAGCTTTGAAGGATCTCTTGACCACTGCTCTAGTCTTATCATTACCAATTGAAGGAGAGAAATACGAGGTATATACCGATGCTTCTGGTATTGGCCTCGGATGTGTATTGATGCAAAACAGAAGAGTCATTGCATACTCTTCCTGGCAACTGAAGAAGCATGAAGAGAACTACGCGGTGCATGACTTAGAGCTGGCCGCGGTAGTATTTGCCTTAAAGATCTGGAGACACTATCTCTACGGAGAATAATTCACTGTATACTCTGATCACAAAAACCTCAAGTATTTTTTCTCCCAAAAGGAGCTAAACATGTGGCAAAGGTGTTGGCTCGAATATCTCAAGGACTTCGACTTCACTATACAATACCATCCTGGTAAGGGTAATTCCGTAGCTGATGCCCTTAGTCAAAAGCCAAGAGCAATTTTAGCCAACTCTATGATAAAAGAATGGAAGTTGCTAGAGAAATTCTCTGAGCTTGATATCAATACAGATGAGAAGAACGGGTGTATTATTCTATCCCACATGAGTCTACATCCAGATTTGCTACCTGAAATTAAGGAACTTCAAGAAGAAGATCTTGCACTAGTGGAGATAAAAAGCAAGCTGGACGAGAGACTTGATTTCAAGCATTTTTCAGACTCTGACCGGGTATAAGGTTTTTTCTTCTGGCTTTGTTTATCTTGGAGTCCCTATTAAGAAGGGCAAATACAAATGCTTGGATTTTAAATATATTGTTGATAAAGTGGTGCAGAAGCTTGAGGGATGGCAGGCTAAGCTCCTTTCCCAAGCTGGGCGTGCCATTTTAATCAACTCTGTGCTTCAGAGTATCCCGATTTATTTGGCAACTGCTTGCTTTATTCCTAAAGCTATCTCTCACACTATTGATAGATTATGTGCAAATTTCTTTTGGCAAGGATCTGAGACTTTAAGACATCGCCACTGGGTGTCCTGGCAGACTATTCAGAAACCCAAGTTGGAAGGGGGTCTGGGTATCAGAGATCTTAAATCAGTTCAGGCTGCACTGGCTTTGAAAAATTTATGGTATATTCTGCATGGTTCCTCTCTCTGGTCTGTTTACGCCCGACAAAGGTTTATCAAAACCTATTTTTATGATTGCAGCACCCCTTTTCCCGCTGGTATGCCGTCAAATCTGTTTCAGCAGGCTAAAGATTTGATCATTAACAACTCCAGATGGTTCATCAAAGATGGCAATAAGGCTGATTTCTGGAAAGATAATTGGTCTGGTAGAGGTCCTCTTATCTCCTTTGTGCGGCAGGATTCTGCTAGTATTATTCAGGCTCCTCCCAGGTCCTCTGTTAGGGAAGTCTTACAGGATCTGCATCATATTGCCAGGTCTTTTCTAGATAATACTGAATTCCTTTCTAACTTTCACTTAGACAGGGGGGCTGATACCTGTGTATGGACTAGTACTTTCACAGGAGAATTTACAGTGAAATCGGCCTATAATCTGATAAGGTCTAAAGGTGTTGAGAGAAGACCATGGACAAAGCTCTGGCTCCCTTCAATTGCTCCAAGGGCGGCCCTTTTCTGTTGGAAACTCCTTCATCGTGCAATTCCTATGGATTGTAGAGTGGCTGAGTGTGGTGTCTCCTTGGCTTCCAAGTGTGTTTGTTGCAAACTCCCAGCGCAAGAGGATCTAAATCACCTTGTTCTCAAGAGTGACATGGCAGTAATCTTATGGAATTGGGCCTCTCCTCTGCTTAGTGATAAGTTTGGTCTGAGTGACCAAGTAACTATCAGATTCTGGGAAATTCTATCAAAGTCAAGTCTATATTCAGCTCACTCATTTATAGGTATGTATACTGTGATATTGATTATCTGGGAAATTTGGAAAGCCAGGTGTGCTCTAAAATTTGAAGGGGCTGTTCCGAATATTAACAGTATTAAAAGGAAAATCATTACTGCTATCTCTTATGCATTGGATAAGAGATCATTTTCCACCTGTTCAGCTGAACAGAGGAGAGTATTGGCGAGCTTTCATCTTTTCCCTAAGGTTTCCCTAAGACGATGTATTGTTGTGGTTTGCTGCCTAGCCCCTTCACAGTTTACCCTGCACGTGGATGGAGCCTCTAAAGGCAACCCGGGGAGTAGCGGGGGTGGAGGCTGTATCAGAGATGCCAATGGCAATATGATTATTGGTTTTGCTTTCTACTATGGGATAGGGTGCAGTATTCTAGCTGAGGTGAGGGCCCTCCATGACGGTTTGTCTATAGCCTTTTTTGGAGGTATCCCTATCGGTGTGGTCTATTCCGACTGTGCTCTCCTTGTGGATGCAATCCGAAGAAATAAAGCTCCAAGCTGGCTAGCTACTCCATGGTGGAAGTACATTATTGATCTTATCTCTAAATGTGGGTGCATTTCAGCATACTTTCAGGGAAGGAAACCAAGTAGCGGATGCTCTGGCTTCCTATGCATGTCAAGCTTATTCTAATAGGATTTTTGATGCGGTGAGGGACCTCCCTCACATGGCCAAAGGGGCCTATAGATTAGACAGGGTCAGATTGCCTTCCATTAGATTTTGTAAATAGTATCCTTTGTTTCTTTTGATCCTCCTCTTTGGATGTAGATACGGACAGGGGTATGCCCCGATGATTGATGTATTCTTTACATAAATCAATAAAATCTTTGGTCACAGGGTGAATCTGGAGGAGTGAGAACACATTCCCCTGCTGGGGGAATGTGCACTCGACTGGATGATATCCTGATTGACCGGTATTACAAAAAAATAAAAAGCTGGCACCTGATGGTAGATTACTATTTCATGAACGGACATGTGTGCCCGACTGTCTCGAATTGAAGAAGAAGATTCTTGAAGAAGCTCATCGATCGAGGTACACGATCCACCCTGGAGCCACTAAGATGTACCAAGACTTAAAATGAGCTTTCTGGTGGCCTAATATGAAAAGAGAGGTAGCTGACTTCGTGTCTCGTTGCTTGACAACAAGTGAAGGCAGAACATCAGAAACTCGCTGAAAAATTACATCCGCTAGATATTCCCAAGTGGAAGTGGGAAGATATTGGCATGGACTTTATCATGGGTTTGCCCAAGTCTAGGGGCGGATATGATGGAATATGGGTAATCATCGACCGTCTAACTAAATCAGCCCATTTTTTACCCATCAAAAGTCGATGGTCAGTCGATGTACTTGCTGCCCTGTATATTAAGGAGATGGTTAGATTGCATGGAGTTCCCATGTCAATTGTATCCGACCGAGACCCACGCTTTACCTCTCATTTCTGGAAAAGTCTACAACACTCTTTGGGGATGAAACTCAACTACAGCATTGCTTTCCATCCCCATACAGATGGACAGACGGAACGGACAAATCAAGTTGTGGAAGATATGTTGAGAGCATGCATTATAGACTTCGGCGGAAGTTGGCATGACCACTTACCCTTAGCCGAGTTTGCATACAATAACAGCTATCAAGCTAGTATACAAATGGCACCTATTGAGGCATTGTATGGTAGGAGTTACCGATCTCCAATATGTTGGGATGAAGTTGGTGAAAAACAAATTCTAGGCCCAGATATGGTAAGAGATTCTACCGAGAAGATACACCTTATTAGAGAAAGGTTAAAGATAGCATAGTCCAGGCAGAAATCAAATGCTGAAAACAGAAGACGAGATCTAAAATTTCAAGTCGGAGATCATATTTTTCTCAAGATATCTCCCGGCCGATGTATTAGAGATTCGGTGTTAAGGGCAAGCTTAGACCAAGGTTTATTGGTCCATTCGAAGTGCTGGAAAGAGTAGGCGAGGTGGCTTATCGCATCGCCCTACCTCCGCAACTATCAGAAGTGCACAACGTATTCCGTGTTTCTATGCTGAAGAAATACGTGCATGATTCTTTCCATGTCATTGACCACAATGACTTAGTGATACAGAAGGACCTTATCTACGAGCAAAAGACAATGAAGATCCTAGACCGAGAAGTTTGAGTTCTAAGGAACAAGACGATCCCCATGGTGAAAATCCAATGGAATCGATGCCTAGAACAATAAGCTACATGGGAAACTGAAGAGTCTATGAAAAGAAGATTTCCGGAGTTATTCTAGTCTGTAAGTACTTCGCACCCTTCCTATTTCCGCATATATAGTTGAATTTGGGGACCAAATTCTTTTATGTGGGGGAGGGTGTAGCACCCCCAATAAAGCAATAGAGAAATTAATATTCTTCCTAAAGAATCCTACATGAAGTCCTTACATAAAGAACCATATCTGAGAAGGACTACTATATAAATGTACAAGCCAACATCACTTTATGCCAACACATGGGTAGTACGTAAGTGGGTTTCCTTTTCCAACACAAATGGAATGGGGGCCCTTTACCAGGGCGCCATTCACCAAAATGAAGTCTCCACAAGAGGCGCCATTTCCCTTGGGGCCACCATCCCACTATAGTACTAATATATATATACACCATGAAGGCCAACACGTGAAGGTTGTAATTTTATCTAAAAATGGACGCCCTCTTGCAAGGGCGTCATTCTCTTGAATAGGGCCACCCAGATTAATAGACATCCCCTTACAAGGGCGTCATTGCATCTGTGCTTCTAGAAGGTTGAGGCACGAACAACCTCATTTAGCTGGCAAAGCACCATTTCTAGGATCTTGTTCCTCAACCGGACCTAAAAGGCAATAAACCCATGCTTTGCATGGGCAACTAGATTTCCTATAACCATTCTCCTCCGTAGCACTGGCAGAGGCTACTGCCATCATCAGTGCTGAAGGAGCGCCTTCTACCCGCAGTCTACGTCCTGCTGCGATCCTGAAGTGGCTTTCTTTATTCTATGCCTCGTAATCACGTCAAAAGGTAGGTGTTCTCAAGATCTGGCCTAAATAGTAGCTAAATAGGTTAACGTGGCATGCATGCTTAGAGTTAGAATAACTCATCTTCCATGCTATATTTCTCGGATGTATTGTGATAAAAAATGACCAAGTATACAACATGTTTCACATATTTTTACATAGCATGTTACATCTATTATATATGGTTTTATACCTAATCTGTTACGCTGATTTTATGAGTTTTGAACATATATTATTACACTAGTTTTACAACCTTAAGTAATCATGTTTTAGCCTTAGTATTTAACCTCTGTTACATAAGATACATACTTGTTTTTTTAAAAAATGAAAAGTCCCGCCCTAAGGTGAATAGCGCCCCCAGCCAGGGAACCATTCCCTGAAGGGGCGCCCCAGGCCAGGGCGCCATTTAATTGAAGACACCATGCAGTGTCGTCAATTCAATTTTCAGCAATTTCCATCAATTATTAATCAACGCACTCAAAAATCCAAATCTATTGAACTAAACTATGAAATTCTTGCATGAATATAGTTTCGTGATCCTAATATTTTTCTCTACCTGTCCATAATTCCTGATTCGGAGAAACTCTTAAAATATGAACAGTAGCTTGTATCTCTGAACGTACCTCTCTGATGCAAAGCATGACTCTCTGGAAAATGATTCAATTGGTGACTCTCCGCGGAGTCTTCAATTAAATGAAGACACCTCAGAGGGGCGCCATTTACTAGAGCCCTTTATATCAATTAGCGACACCCCGAGGGGTCTTCAATTAAATGAAGACTCCTTAGAGGGGCGCCAATTCCATTTTTGAGAAAACATAAAGATGGCATTAGAAAACTCATATCTATGAAACTAAAACCCAACAATTATGCATGAGCATGTTTATGAACTCCCAAGAATTTTCACTACCTGTTCATGTCCTTACTTCATGTTTTCGAGAAACTTTTACGGTATGAATAGTGCTTTGAGTCATAAAACGTACCTGCCTGGTAAAAATCACCCAATGTAGTTGGCGCCCAAAGCCAGGGCGCCAATTCACTGAATAGCAACAGCCAGGACGTCTTCAATTAATTGAAGACTCTCTGAGGGGGTGCCAATTACCTTCTGTATATATATTTTCTGAAAAATGAAAATTTCTGAAAGAATATACAACCCCGAGTCGCTAATTACTTGAAAGACCCCCTGACCCCAGGGCGGCAATTGACTGAAAGAGGGGCCAACCCCCAGGCACCAATTACATAAAAGACCCCCTGACCCCAGGGCACCAATTGATTGAATGAGGGGCTAACCCCCAGGCGCCATTTCAGTGACAGAGGCATTTGTTCCGATTCCTGATTTGTCTCGAAATTCGTACTGATATAACCCTAGTACATGTTCCTGCATCATATATTTTTAAACTCCATTCATGAAATCTACCTTATGTTCTTACAATAGTCACCCCTTGAAATTCTATATTGGCTATAAATGAGAGTGGATGTCAAAAGTAATACATGAAATGCTGTGCGTATGGGGCCCGGTCTGGTCTTGGGAGGAGCACCTGAAGGTACTTGTGCCCATGGGAGTTTATTGACCACGGTGTTTGGCATTGCACCGAAGTACTTGCTTGACTTGAGACACTCCACACGTACTCTCTCTACTTGCTTGAGATGACTTGCGTGGCCCAGAACGGGCGATACTTGACTTGCGTGGCCCGAAAAAGGGTAAAATACTTGCTTGAATTAAATAGCCAATTCTATTAAAACGTACTTGATATTAATTGCTTGAACACAATTTTACTTGCTTGTACCTGAAATTTTTACTTGTATATGAGTTCTTACTTGTACATGAGTTCCTGCTTGCCTGAAAAGTGGCATCTACATTCCTTGATATCCTACTTGGTCAAATACTTGAAATCACGCGATACTCTCCTTATACAGTTCTTGATCTCATATTATTCATCATGCATAGATTTACCTGTATACTTGATTTTCTTATATGTACAACATGCATAGCTATACTGGTAATACATGTAAACTACAAATCACTTAAAGATTGCTCGAACTTGAGATGTAATTCCTACTGAGCGATTAGCTCATCTAGTTGCTACCTAACATTTTTCAGGTAATTCGGATAGCGATATCCACTCGAATGGGAATGAGACAGAGTGAAGAGTGCTAGAATCACCGCCCGTTGAACCGTCAGCTAGTCGCGTCTTTTGAATTTATTTGAGTCCTTACCTTGTACTTCCAGTTATGTCTGTGTGGTTGTCTAAACCTTGTTAAGGCATGTAGCCTAGTGTTTGGATTTTTAATTTGGAATTATCATGGACTAGCTTTATTTTCTTTGGTTAATCATATAATTATCACTTTGGACTATTGGGATCATTTACATTTTATTAGTCTTTTGCACACTCCGTATTTATGTCAAAAAATTTATCGCTCTAATGACACAATCTATATAGATGCGTCACGCATCCGAGTATCTTCTGTACTCGGCACATGAAAGGGGCGCTCAGCCGGCTAGGCGGGGAGGGGATTCGGTGGCAAGGTGGAGGTGGTCGGACTTCATCCTGCACTTTCACTGGCGCAATTGGACTATTCTGGTACCATCAACTTGTCAGGGAGAATCTCCATCTCCAGATGTCTGATGAAGGCGAGGTTGGTGCCACTAGAATGCTGCCCATCTTATAGAACACCAGAAAGAAGGATCACCCCGATCGTAGCTCGGACTAGTTGGGGACGCCGAATGCCGCGGGACTACGCAGATTGCACTTTCTGTAGACCATAGAGCTCTTGTTCGCGGTAGTGCTCTTGGCTGGGCTGTCAGATCGAGTCGGGACCACCTTTGCTGGAAAGAGGGTTGACTCTAGTTTGTCTCCACCAAAAATCTCCATTGAACTCGACTGGATGACTCGGCGACAGTTCCTGAACGCCGGAAGGGTCGAATTGAATGCTGGAACAAAAATTCAGGTCCGACTCACTGGGGCCATAACTTGCAGGTCCAATGCTGGAATGGAACGAGACTGGATTTGAAGCGACGTTGGACGTCTCAGGAATGCTCCAGAGCTGGAATGGTCACGTTCAGTTGCCGGAAGCACCAGTACCGTCCATTCTTAGGAGGTTGCACAGTCGAGGCCTCCGGTTAGACAGAGATGCTTTGCCGTGGATGTAGCTCCTAGCTGGGAGATCGGATTGGGACAAGACCAGTCTTGGAGGGAAGCTGGACAACCCTACTTAAGCTTCACAAAGGGCAGAGTCAAAAGGAGTGGGAGGAGGTCATGGCCCTCTCTGTGGTCTATCGCCTTGCTGGGACACAGTCCGGTCCTCCTGCTGAAACAGGTCGACTTCCCGGGGAGAGTGCTCTCGAACGGGGACTCTGAATGGAGCAGGACCGGTCTTCACTGAAACTTGGATGACCCTACTTGACCACCACCAGAGGGGCAGGCCACAAGATGAGGGAGGAGGTCGTGGCAGCTTCTTCAAATCGACCTGGTCCCTGGTCGAAGCATGTTTGTGCAGTTGGACGAGAATGACTCCTATGAGCAGATCCGACGTCGAACGAGAGTGCACAAACTACCATCGTGAAGCTTGCTTGAAGTAGAATCCTCTAATGTTGGGCTTGACACCAGGAGATCCTCAAGGGTGGTAGGGTTGGCTCTGCAAGAGGGTGGACTTCTCTGCTCCTGCTGCAGATTGGGTAGTAGGAGAGATAGGGAGGGAGAATGGAGGGAACAAAGGGAGGAAATGGCGTAGGAGGGAGATGGGGCCTTCCCTGGTGTGAGGGGGGTGGGGAAGGAGGGCTGTGACCTATAGAATGGGGTGAAGATGGGGCAGGAGTCGCAGCTAGTAGAGGGCGGAGAGAGGGGTCACAGGTTGGCCAAGGGAGGGGGGAGGTCTCCCCTAGTTTGAATTGGTTTTAATGGTGGTGGTTAATGGCGGTCTTGGAGATGTGAAAGGTTGTCTTGGGTGGTGAATGGGGTGTATTGGGAGTGGGAAGGGGTGCTTATAGGAATGGGATTCTCCCTTGGAACAGGGGAAGAGTCTTGGGGCTGTGGGAGGATTAATGGGGGGGTAATGGAGGGGTGGGGAATATGAGCGGTCAAGGTGATGTGGAAGGTGAGGTGGCAAGTGTGGGATGATGTGGCATAGGAGTATTGGGCTGAGGTGGAGGAGAGGAGAGAGAATAAGGGAGGAGAGAGAAAGTGGCGCCCTTGGCCTTGAGAGAGAGAGAGAGAAAGAGAGAGCTAGAAAAAAGGGGGGAGATAATTCTCCAAAGGGATTTCTTTTAAAATTCTCAAGGCATTAGTTCTACAATGGAGGGAGTGGGCTCCTATTTATAGGCATCCCACTTTTCATATGACCAAACTACCCCTGACACTTGAACAAATGTCCGCACATGTCCAAGAGGGGGAGCCCCTGGGCCTAGCCTGCTAATTGGGCCCAATTGGCACCAATTTCTACTCTAATGACCCATTAATCTAATTAACTGACTCAAATAAGAAAAGATTACATAGAGAAGACTCAAATAAAATGGAAAACACATATATGACTCAAATAAAATAAAGATTAGCAGGTGATGTCCCCATCATACCCCCGGGGTGGGGAAAACTCGACCCTGTCGAGTATGTGTCCACCGGGGTGGTGATCTGGCGTATCCGGGTCCAGTGCTGCAAGTCCTCCTGGCTCAACCATGCATCTTTGGTCAGAGGATGGGTCTTCCACCTCATAAGGTAGTGCCGACGCGCCCTGATCCTTGTGGTGGTGCTCTGCTCACCTAGTATCACCTCCACCTGCTCATGTCGGACGCTCATGCTATTTTCATGGGTGCTCACCGGGGTGTCTCTCTCAAAGGTAGGTGTAGACTCGAGACTTTCACTAGGGTCCACTGCAGGGCCCTCATCTGGTGCTAGGTCCGCCACACTGAAGATGGGATGAACTCCATAGCCCTCTGGCAAGGTCAGCTCATAACTAGTGTTGCCGCACCGTCTCAAAAGTTGGAAAGGTCTGGATCCCCGTGCCCTCAATTTGGAGGCAGCCCCGGGGAGGGGTTGCTCCATTCTCACCATCCCAGAATCGCCTACTTGGAACTCTAAGTGGCACCTGTGAGTACTTGCCCACTTATTGCCATTCTTGTTACCCTTCTCTATGTGCTTGCGATGTAAAGAATGCAGGGATGCTAGAGAATGGAGACACATGGCATGTACGGGTGGGCCAGGACAACCAAACTTGGACATATCATGCATGTGGGTCCTATCAAGTTTTACCAATGTAGGAGGACCGGGACATCCATATGTGAACCTATCATGCAAGAGTTTGACAAATGTTGGGGGACCAGGGCACCTGTTGTGCCTCTTAGGCACAAGCATGTGCTATGTCACCTTGATGATAGCAATGCTTTTTGGTTTTGATGATAGCAAGACAGTGAGTGCATTTGAGTGCATTTGATATTGTATTTTGATGATAGCAATGTTATTATGTTTTGATGATTGCAATAAACAAAGTGCATTTCTATGCATTATTATTCTTGAGCATTCTGCATATTGATAGCAACATGAATGATGATGTCTAGCATTGATGGCATTTGCTCTTTATATATGTGCATTGCATTCTATCAGATATCATGTCTCTGCATATATCATGCCTGGGTAGCAAAGTCTATACATTGGACTCTCGTTCAAGCCTATGCATTATCTTAGGCTAAGTGTGTACATCATCTTAGGCGAAGTCTGTACAGCCGTGTCTTATGCTCCTAAGTCTATACATTGGTGTTGGTCATCAAAGTCTGTACATCGCCTTCAATCTTCAAGTCTATACACTGGCTTATTCTTCAAGTCTGTACATCCACAGTTAAACTTGAAGTCTGCACACTAGTCTTCACTGTCAAGTCTGCACATTGGTCTTCGATTTCAATGTCCAATACATTGGGCTTTTACATGAAGTCTATATATTGTTGTTTGCAGTACAAGTCCATACATTGGACTGTTCATCAAAGTCTGTACATCAGACTGCTATAGTAAGTCTGTACAGTGAGTGATTCATTGGTAAAGTCTGTACACTCAACTGAACATCAAGTCTAGACATTGCACTGTAGCATCCATTGTCTTCGTGTTGTGTTTGTTTGATTGTCTTCGTGTTGTTTACTGTAGCAGCTCGATTTGTTCTGATGAATTTCGAGTCGTTTCCCAGTGAACCCCGTGTCGCTTCACCTCGTGCTGTTCTCATCGTCTTCGTGTTGTTTTCACTTCGTGTCAACTTCGTCTTCGTGTCGTTTTCACTTCGTGTCAACTTCATCTTCGTGTCATTTTCACTTCGTGTCAATTTCATCTTCGTGTTGTTTTTCAACTCGTGACGGTCTCTGTCATCTGTCTCCATGTCGTACTTACTTCGTGTTGGTTAATGTTGTTGTTGTGTCTTCGTGTCATTTTCCTTGTTGTGTCTTCGCGTCGTTCTGTGTAGTGTATGTTTTTGTCACCACTACACTTCGTGTCGTTGTTCTTTACTTCGTGATGTTTTCACTGTCTTCGTGTTGGTCTTTCTCATTAGACCTCGTGTCTTTCTCACCTTGACCACACTTTGTGTTGCTTTACGTAGACCTCGTGTCTTGCTTGTTTGCAACCACTTCGTGTCGGTTTCTGTTGTCAGCACGTGTCGTCCTTAGTTCGAGTCGGTTCTTTATTTTTTCGTCTTCGTGTTGTAGTCAGCTCGTGTCATTCTCTTTGCTGTGTGTTATGTCGTGTTGTTTTTATGTTCGTGTCTTCGTGTTGTTTTTATGTTCGTGTCTCCGTGTTATTTTTGTCTTCGTGTCTCCGTGTTGTTTTTGTCTTCGTGTCTCCGTGTTGTTTTTGTCTTTGTGTCTTCGTGTCATTTTTGTTCCACTGCGTGCAGAACAGTGCAGCACCTCGTGTTGCTTTCTGTGCCACCTCGTGTCGTTTCTGTGTGAACCTCGTGTCGCTTCTCTCTGTCCTCTAGTTGCATCTCGTGTCATCTTTTATGTCTTGCTTGTTGTTGCAACCACTTCGTGTCGTTCCTCTTTTTACCTCGTGTTGTTTTATAACCTCATTTCGTGTCGTTCTCTTCATTGTGTCTGTTCTGTCACAATGTATCTCGTGTCATTCCTTACTTCGTGCTGCAGTCACCTTGTCTATCTCATGTCATTCCAAGTACAGTGCCATCGTATTACTATTACATATCTCATGCAGCTTTAGTTCCTGTGGCCCTCAGTGTTAATGACTTTAATCTCATTATAGGTCCGAGGAAGAACATTCCACACTCCTGGGCTGCACGTGATCCGAGACAAGAGGAACCAATCTGATAAGGACACGTGGTAGGAAGATTGTGGAAATATGGGAGGCACACGCGTTTTGTGCCCTATCCACCTGCTGTTGCTGCTATAAATAGAACCCTTCGTCCTCAGATGAAGGTGATCGAGTTGGCAAGAAGAAAAGCTCATACAGAGAGCCCCGATCCAGAAAAAGGAAGAGAAGAAAGAAAATAAGAGAGCAGAGAAGAGAGTGAGAGTATGAGCAGAAGAAGAAAAAGAGAGAGAAGAGAGTTGAGAAGAAGAAGAAGAGAAGTAGCAGAAGAAGCTCCTAGGACAGTAGAAGAGAAAGAAAAGAGAGATAGAAAGTGAGCGAGAGAGCTCGTGGAGAACAAGGAAGAAGTTACCTAAAGATCTGTCTACTGGACCGTGGATCAAATCCAGGCCAGTCAGCTCCATGCGTGCCACATTTGTGTTATTTGTCTTTACAGCTTTCTGATCGCTGTGTATTTTTCTTTTCTTATTTTTCCTGTTTCATTTGGTTATATGTGTTCTTCCGATCCTCAGTAGTGAGGTCGGGGTTCCTCCTTTCAATTCAGGAGAAGGGAGATTGCTATCTCCGGTTGCAAGTAGCTGGGTGCTACTTGTGGTGTCCCTCCGGTTTGGAGGAAGGGAGATCTGATCTCCGGTTCTGGGCTTGTGGATTCAAGTCCAGGGGTTCCCTCCGGGTCTAGAGGAAGAGAGACCGTGTGTCTCTGGTTGGCTAGTGACTGGTGTCACTAGTGGTTCCCTCCGGTTGGGAGGAAGAGGGGAGGTTGTTCCCCTGGTCAAGCTGTGTGGCAGCACCTGTTGCAGACTGAGTCTGCTGTGTCTAGCGTGAGCTAGTGGAAGCCACACTCGGTTTGAGTGTGGGGTGGATGTAGGTCTGGAGGACCGAACCACCTAAAAACCCCTCTTGCATTGTGGTTTGATTGCTTATGATTTGCTTCCGCTAGAAGAATGCATAGGGGCGCTCCATGCGTTTGGCTTCGGGTTGAGAAGAAGAGTTAATTAGTCTTCTTAGAATGTTTTAATTTGTCAAGAGAGTGAAATTCTTGTTGAGCGACTCCTTGTCAAATTTAGCCTAGTTAGCATGCTAGTGATCTCACTGTATGCTTGTTTGGTTCTGCAACTGATTGTTAGCTTTTAAGCTTATCTAGTTTAAGAACTAGTAATTCTAGTGAGCATCATATTTTAACTGGGCGAAAGTCCTTTAAAGGGCTATATTCATTCACCCCCCCTCTGAATACTGCACTGAACCCAACAATTGGTATCAGAGCAGGTCTCTGATCTATCAGATCTAACAATCTGCAGAGGATCCTGCCGATTTGTTTGGTGCATTTCAGAGTGGATCTCTTGAAATCGTGTCTTGCTTCATTGACTTGTGTCTTATTTTGATTATCTGGTTTCAGTGGAGTTCGTGTCATTTGTTTTACTTCGCTGAATTTGTCTGCCATCTGTTCTAATGGCTCGACTTCCGATTTATGATGGTTCTAACTTTGAAAGTTGGCTAGGAGGCCTAGCTGTGTACATAGACTCAATTGGTCCACATTTGTGGAGTCTTATATCTAAAGGCCCACACCGCTTACCTAAAGATCAGACCAATTGGTCTAGTGTGGACAGCTCTAAGAATTGCGATAATACCATAGTTCTTAATATCTTGAGAGCTGTAGTTAATACTGATATGTATCCTTTTGTTCTCAGGTGCACATCTGGAAAGGAAATATATGACAGAGTCGTTTCTGCGCATAATCAGCAAGGTGATAGCTGCTTGATGGCCAACCGGGATGATGAAGATGAGATCTCATCTCAGGTAAGTTCTGAATCAGAAGGATACTCTTTCGATGAATTAATAGAGATGTATGAAAATTTGTTAGAAGTATCCAAGAAATTGAAATCTGAGAACAAAAAGTTGAAAAAGAAATGTGATAGAATAAATCTGAAAGATTCCTGTGAAAACTGTCCAAATATGAAAAAGTCTTATGATGCATGCATGCTAGATGTTCAGAATCTTAAGAAACAAAATGATTCTCTAAAAATTGAAAAACAAACATGCTTAGATAAAACGTCTGAACTTCAGAATCAACTGAATGATAAGAAAAATGAGCATCTAAAAGGCATGCAAGAACTAACTGAAGTTAATTCTGAATTGGACAAAATGAAATTGGAGAATGAGGATCTTCAAAAGAAGAATAAAACTCTTATTATCAGAATGAATGAAATCAATGAGGTTTCACAGTCCTCTTCTGCTAAATCAGATTGTAAAATATGCTCTGCTTTAAGAGAACGAAATGAAGATCTCTTTAGTGAGAATGAACGGCTAAATAAACAAATAGCCTCACTTAAAGATGATAACAAAAATCTGCTCGCTGAGAAAATTAAAGTGGAGGAAAGAGAAGAGGAATTAATTGAAAAATTGGAGCTAATGTTTGGAAGAGAGAGATGTGAGGGTAATGAATTTCAGACTAGAGATCTTGAGGAAGAAAACACTGAATTAAAAGCTGAAGTTGAAAAACTGAAGTGGTTAAACACTGGCTTGTCTGAAAGACTTCTCACCACAGAAAAAGGAAAAGTTGTTTATGATGAAAATTCAAAAAGTTTAAACAGTCTAGAACAAGAAATTGAGAAGTATAAAACTGCAAACCAAGTTCTAAGCGAATGTGTTAATTGCAGTGAACAGGAAATAGCCAGTTATGAACTTCACATAACATCTTTGGAGAATAAGATTCAGGATCTATAAAAATCAGCATCCAATTCTGCTAAGAATGAAAGAAAAGTAAAAACTGTTGTGAAAATGAAGGATGGCAATCCAAGAAAGGGGACAAGCTGTAGTCCTGATGTTAAGGAAACTACCAGAAACCAGTTATATACTACATTTGTGCATAGTTCTAATGTAGCTGGTACCTCAAGGCAATCCCCATAATAAAATGAAAATCATAAGTCACCTTCAAAACCTATTTTCCAGTTCAGAGCCCAGAAAATAGAAAAACAAACAGAACCTGTTAAGGATAATCATAAATTGAAAAGAAAGAGTCAAATAAAGAAGGTAAAGACTATTCCTGCTCACGAACAGAAAGCTGCTAGCTCGGTTGAGCCTGATGGTGTACACACTGTTCATGCTTCCTATACTCACTCACATACATCTAGGAACTCATATGATAGAAACCATGTTCCTAGGAAATCTGATGCCTCTTGTTACTACTGTGGTAGGCATGGTCATTATATGGATGACTGTAGAGTGATGATAAGTGATGATATGATGCATGATAAAACATTTCCAAATAATCATCACCACCCCAAAAGAAACATGTCTTCCTCAAACCAACATATCATTTGTTACAATTGCAACAGACGTGGTCATAAAGCTGTTGAGTGTTGGTTTAGGCCTTCATGGGGATTTACTGGCTCAAGAGGTAAGCACCCTAGGTGCATTGAATGTGGCAGGTATGGGCATGCAGTCAAGGACTGCTGGTTTGTTCATGGAAATCATTCTAATTCCAAATTTGTAAGATTCCCTCCAAACAAAAATTTGTTGGGCAGAAATAAAGCTGGTCTTAAAGAAAAGACTCTTGGTTGTTATGAATGTGGAAAACCTGGCCACCGAGCTTCTGAATGCTGGTGGGCAGGTAATGGTAAATCAAAAATTCATGCTTACAACAGAACAATTCATGCTCATTATCATAGGTCTCATGCTGCTGTTGATATGCATCATAGGACCAGAAAATCTGCTGTTTCATGTAGATATTGTGGTAAACTTGGTCACTCTATGGACAATTGTTTTCTGATGAAATTTGATGACCATGTTGCTAAGAAACTGTTTAGAACACCTGATAGGGGTAGTGCAGGACCCAAGACTGCTTGGGTCTCTGCAGGATCAACATGATTGACTTGCTGCAGGTGTGCCTTGGAAGGAGAAATAAAAGGGGTCAACCAAGGCACTCAAAAAGAAAACCCCATGATTCAATTCAGGTCAGTACTGAAATCTATTTTAAATTCCATTATCTGAAATTGTGAGCATGAAAATTGTGAGTTTCATGTTGATTTGCTTGGTTGATTTTTTAATGAACTCTTCATGTCTAGCTGATCAGTCTGCATTCCAGACTCAGCTATTGAATTCAATTCTGCATATCTGATGCTCTTCTCTTGCTATATGTTGAACTGAATTTGAATGCTTCTCTAATGTATACAGTTGATGCACTATATAGACTCTGTGTCCATGCATGTGTTTTGTGTTAATGCATTGCATGCTTGTTATTGAATGCATACTTGGACTGATTGTGTATAGACTGACTGTCATTGCATGTGTCAATGATGCTCTTCAATGCATGAAGGACTGCCTTATGTTGCATTGTCCTTGTTAACCCTGGTATATCAAATGGTATGTTACTAAAAGGCAGGGAAATCTTCCCGGAGGTTCCTACCATGTGTGAGATGGTCTTTGAGACCAGGTCCTCCGCCTAGTACCATGGGTCTAGTTTTCATGAAGAACAGTGTACTGCATCATATGTTGAAAAAATCTAAAAATTTAAAAGGAAGATGATGCATTTGATAAATTCTCTCTCTGATTGAACAAAGCATGAATTCTTCTTGAGTATATTCTAAAATTATGAGCAGTTCATTAATTCTATTTCATGCACTTTGTCAGGGGGAGTTTGACTAATGTTGCGTAGTCTACATGTAGAACAGTCTACTGCATAGCATATTTTTGCATCATGGTGTCAGGGGGAGCTGAGAGATTCTATTCAATTCATTGAACCCTATTTACTCCTCTTTGTCCCCATTCATGTGATTCATATCTTTTGACATCATATGCCATTGGACCATTTTGCCAATTGCTATCCTTTCCCCATCATTTTCACTAAACAACAGCTTTGCATCTAGTTTAGTACATTGAATGGTGATTATTGCAACTGTTTTTCTATAAGAATCACACTCACAAATTGAAAGGAACTAAAGGTTTAACCTTTATAAATTAGAGAGTTAAGTATCTGCACTTCAGAACTTGAGATAAAAGAAAACCTTTATAGCTCTTAATGTTTATCTCATGGTAAGATTAGAAAAAGTTTTTGTAATGCCAAATGTGTTGATCTGAAAATTTCTAGAAAAGGATAATAAGAGTGTGTACTGATTTTTTAAACAATCACTCTAAAAGAAGTAAGGGCAGCAGTAAATAAGATCATAATGCTATGAACTGAACATAGTGACAGAGCAATGGCTGAATTGCACCGAGAAATTGTGATCTCCTCCAATGAAGTAAGAGAACTCATAGTCATGAAGTGCTTCAGAATATCTCTGTTCAAAAGGTCAAATCTACAGAGGGAGTTCTCACTAAGTAACTGAGTGTACTGGCCTCTAATCAAGGTGTACCCTTAATGTCAAAAGTGAAGACTATTCTTTGTGGGTTTTGATCTGAAATAGGTCTAGTAGTTTATGCCTAGTAACTGGGGGTACTTGCCTCTGATCAAGGTGTACACCTAATGTCAACAGCATAAATGCCACTGATCTATTTACTCAGTTCAAGTTCAGAAATTGAAAAATGTAAGTCAAACTGCTGTAACCCTTTGAAAATCAAAAGTCTATGAGTGGAAATTATTTTTATTAATACATATTCAAGTTGCCTCTCTTGAATTTCCGTGTTTAATCACAAAAGGGTATTATGTTTGACTTATCTATTAATACCATGTGCCCTAGATTCATTGCTATAAATGGAATCTAAAACTCTTTTTCAGGGGTCAGGTGTTTTACTCTAGAATTATAACTGTTAAACCGGAATCTTTGTCAAAATTATATGTTGCTGATTTTTAAACTTTAACAGTTGTTTATAATCATGCTTCCTTTCTAAACCTATGATTCAGCTGTTGTCAAGTGACCCTCCTACTCTCTCTACCTTGTTTATCTGTTCATATTCCTTCTCAAAGGGGGAGCTTCTATTTAGGGGGAGAAACATTTCAGGGGAGTCTTACTTTCAGGGAAAAATGTTCTAGAGGAATTTGCATGCATATTGCACTTTACACTCATATTTTTACTATTTTTCTTTTTTGATCATGTCAAAGGGGGAGAAAATCTTGTGTGTGACTCACTGTCACATTGTGTTGCCATCATCAAAAAGGGGGAGAATGTTGTGCCTCTTAGGCACAAGCATGTGCTATGTCGCCTTGATGATAGCAATGCTTTTTGGTTTTGATGATAGCAAAACAGTGAGTGCATTTGAGTGCATTTGATATTGTATTTTGATGATAGCAATGTTATTATGTTTTGATGATTGCAATAAACAAAGTGCATTTCTATGCATTATTATTCTTGAGCATTCTGCATATTGATAGCAACATGAATGATGATGTCTAGCATTGATGGCATTTGCTCTTTATATATGTGCATTGCATTCTGTCAGATATCATGTCTCTGCATATATCATGCCTGGGTAGCAAAGTCTATACATTGGACTCTCGTTCAAGCCTATGCATTGTCTTAGGCTAAGTGTGTACAGCGTCTTAGGCGAAGTCTGTACAGCCGTGTCTTATGCTTCTAAGTCTATACATTGGTGTTGGTCATCAAAGTATGTACATCGCCTTCAATCTTCAAGTCTATACACTGGCTTATTCTTCAAGTCTGTACATCCACAGTTAAACTTGAAGTCTGCACACTAGTCTTCACTGTCAAGTCTGCACATTGGTCTTCGATTTCAATGTCCAATACATTGGGCTTTTACATGAAGTCTATACATTGTTGTTTGCAGTACAAGTCCATACATTGGACTGTTCATCAAAGTCTGTACATCAGACTGCTATAGTAAGTCTGTACAGTGAGTGATTCATTGGTAAAGTCTGTACACTCAACTGAACTTCAAGTCTAGACATTGCACTGTAGCATCCATTGTCTTCGTGTTGTTTACTGTAGCAGCTCGATTTGTTCTGATGAATTTCGAGTCGTTTCCCAGTGAACCCCGTGTCGCTTCACCTCGTGCTGTTCTCATCGTCTTCGTGTTGTTTTCACTTCGTGTCAACTTCGTCTTCGTGTCATTTTCACTTCGTGTCAACTTCGTCTTCGTGTCGTTTTCACTTCGTGTCAATTTCATCTTCGTGTTATTTTTCAACTCGTGACGGTCTCTGTCATCTGTCTCCATGTCGTACTTACTTCGTGTTGGTTAATGTTGTTGTTGTGTCTTCGTGTCATTTTCCTTGTTGTGTCTTCGTGTCGTTCTGTGTAGTGTATGTTTTTATCACCACTACACTTCGTGTCGTTGTTCTTTACTTCGTGATGTTTTCACTGTCTTCGTGTTGGTCTTTCTCATTAGACCTCGTGTCTTTCTCGCCTTGACCACACTTCGTGTTGCTTTACGTAGACCTCGTGTCTTGCTTGTTTGCAACCACTTCGTGTCGGTTTCTGTTGTCAGCATGTGTCGTCCTTAGTTCGAGTCGGTTCTTTATTTTTTCATCTTCGTGTTGTAGTCAGCTCGTGTCGTTCTCTTTGCTGTGTGTTATGTCGTGTTGTTTTTATGTTCGTGTCTTCGTGTTGTTTTTATGTTCGTGTCTCCGTGTTGTTTTTGTCTTCGTGTCTCCGTGTTGTTTTTGTCTTCGTGTCTCCGTGTTGTTTTTGTCTTTGTGTCTTCGTGTCGTTTTTGTTCCACTGCGTGCAGAACAGTGCAGCACCTCGTGTTGCTTTCTGTGCCACCTCATGTCGTTTCTGTGTGAACCTCGTGTCGCTTCTCTCTGTCCTCTAGTTGCATCTCGTGTCATCTTTTATGTCTTGCTTGTTGTTGCAACCACTTCGTGTCGTTCCTCTTTTTACCTCGTGTTGTTTTATAACCTCATTTCATGTCGTTCTCTTCGTTGTGTCTGTTCTGTCACAATGTATCTCGTGTCATTCCTTACTTCGTGCTGCAGTCACCTTGTCTATCTCGTGTCATTCCAAGTACAGTGCCATCGTATTACTATTACATATCTCATGCAGCTTTAGTTCCTGTGGCCCTCAGTGTTAATGACTTTAATCTCATTACAGGTCCGAGGAAGAACATTCCACACTCCTGGGCTGCACGTGATCCGAGACAAGAGGAACCAATCTGATAAGGACACGTGGCAGGAAGATTCTGGAAATATGGGAGGCACACGCGTTTTGTGCCCTATCCACCTACTGTTGCTGCTATAAATAGAACCCTTCGTCCTCAGATGAAGGTGATCGAGTTGGCAAGAAGAAAAGCTCATACAGAGAGCCCCGATCCAGAAAAAGGAAGAGAAGAAAGAAAAGAAGAGAGCAGAGAAGAGAGTGAGAGTAAGAGCAGAAGAAGAAAAAGAGAGAGAAGAGAGTTGAGAAGAAGAAGAAGAGAAGTAGCAGAAGAAGCTCCTAGAAGAGTAGAAGAGAAAGAAAAGAGAGATAGAAAGTGAGCGAGAGAGCTCGTGGAGAACAAGGAAGAAGTTACCTGAAGATCTGTCTACTGGACCGTGGATCAAATCCAGGCCAGTCAGCTCCATGCGAGCCACATTTGTGTTATTTGTCTTTACAGCTTTCTGATCGCTGTGTATTTTTCTTTTCTTATTTTTCCTGTTTCATTTGGTTATATGTGTTCTTCCGATCCTCAGTAGTGAGGTCGGGGTTCCTCCTTTCAGTTCAGGAGAAGGGAGATTGCTATCTCCGGTTGCAAGTAGCTGGGTGCTACTTGTGGTGTCCCTCCGGTTTGGAGGAAGGGAGATATGATCTCCGGTTCTGGGCTTGTGGATTCAAGTCCAGGGGTTCCCTCCGGGTCTAGAGGAAGAGAGACCGTGTGTCTCTGGTTGGCTAGTGACTGGTGTCACTAGTGGTTCCCTCCGGTTGGGAGGAAGAGGGGAGGTTGTTCCCCTGGTCAAGCTGTGTGGCAGCACCTGTTGCAAACTGAGTCTGCTGTGTCTAGCGTGAGCTAGTGGAAGCCACACTCGGTTTGAGTGTGGGGTGGATGTAGGTCTGGAGGACCGAACCACCTAAAAACCCCTCTTGCATTGTGGTTTGATTGCTTATGATTTGCTTCCGCTAGAAGAATGCATAGGGGTGCTCCATGCGTTTGGCTTCGGGTTGAGAAGAAGAGTTAATTAGTCTTCTTAGAATGTTTTAATTTGTCAAGAGAGCGAAATTCTTGTTGAGCGACTCCTTGTCAAATTCAGCCTAGTTAGCATCCTAGTGATCTCACTGTATGCTTGTTTGGTTCTGCAACTGATTATTAGCTTTTAAGCTTATCTAGTTTGCGAACTAGTAATTCTAGTGAGCATCATATTTTAACTGGGCGAAAGTCCTTTAAAGGGCTATATTCATTCACCCCCCCTCTGAATACTGCACCGAACCCAACAGTACCCATGTGTGAACCTATCATGCAAGAGTGTGTCAAATGTCGGGGGACCAGGCCACCCATGTGTGAACCTATCATGTAAAAGTGTGACAAATGTCGGGGGACCAGGGAACCCATGTGTGTTCCTGTCATGCAGAGAGTTGATTGGTATGGGAGGACCTGTGCATCCAAACTTGTTGACTTCCTTACCCTTTGGACTCAAGATTACATGCATTGTGATCCATATGGGCCTCATGCTCCTAAGGGTAGGTGTATACGGGGGTGGGATTTGTGCCATCCTTGTGTTACCCACATAGGTGGGGGTGAAGGGACTGATACTTCTGCTAGGTTGGAGTGGGAATGATGGCCTCAAGAGTTCCCAAAAGAAGGGATCAAAAGGATCGAGGAAGGATGGGTTTTTGGGGAAGTGTGACACTTGGCATGTGAATACCCAGTCTTCAAGCTCTCCCAAGCAGGTTGGGTGATTGCCAATTGGCAGAACCAATGACGTGGTGAGTTCCATAATTGGGGTTGAGCAGAGAGAGGCACATGGTTCATCCTCAAAGGTGGGTGTTGGGCTTAATGGACTTGTGGGGGTGGGTGCGGGAGGTGCTGGATGGTCAATAGTTGGGTAGGGGGGAGAGAGGTAGGTTGTTGCCATGGTTCCCAATTGGTAGGATCAAAGGGATAAAAGAAAGCTTGGCTTGGGATGGTAAGGTCTTCCTCCATAAGTTCCCACATCACAAGATCCTCATCGTGTGAGGGGTTATCTCTAAGTGTGAAGGGAGATGGGACATTGGTCTTAATGGGATGGATCGGCTTCCTACCTAAGACAACAAGTTCTAGATTATGGATAAGGTCGGGCTCCTTGGGTGTAGGGAAGAATAAAAGGAGGTCACTAGTGTAGCAACCAACAGTGCAGACTGAGGTGATGGACCCGACACATAAGTGAATGAGGTCATGGCTCTTAGGTCGGTCGGTCCCTAGAGTCAACATGCCAGTCAGCTCAAGTTGCCATTCCAGCCTCTTGATAAGATCACCCAAAGTGTCTACATTGTAGTAGGATTGGATGGTGGTGAGATGAAAAGTGAGGGGCACCATAGGGAGGTTTTGCTCCACGGGAGGACAGATGTGGGCCATAAGATCTTGAACTGGGCTCTCCTTTAGCCAACTAATAAGGGGTCAACTTAAGATGATCTCAGTCCCAACTAGAGGGGATGACGCCGAGTGGAGATCAAAATGTGAGGCTTCTTCCTCGATTTGGGCATGGGTTTCCTCCAAGGTGGAGATAGGGACCATGGTGTTTTCCATTTCTAGGTGGTCGGGTGTGTGGGCAACGACGCTTTCTACAAATGGGATGGGAAGGTTCTTCGTGGGTGGGGTGGTGGTGGCCGAATGGTGCACCAGGGGTGGTGGGGTAAGGTAGGATTGGGTTGGGGTAGAGAGGGGAAGAAGCGGGGGTCTATGTTGGGGTCGGATTGGGGTAGGAAGTGGGACGGGGGATGGGGGTTTGGATTGATTGGTCTTGGAAGGTGTGCTCTTCAAGGGGGCAGGGCTAGTAGGGAGCTGTGGTTATTGAGCCGTTAGGGTGACCTAAGGCTAGTCGGGTGGGGATGGAGGAGGGGTCGTGCTCCTCGGGCTGTGGCTACCCGGGTGGGAGGGGGAGTGTCGGGGGGCATAGACCTTCCTATGCTCGGCCTTCATTTCCTCCCAAGTGTCAATCGGGGCTTGCCCGTGGATCCTCCTTAAACCCTCAACCATTAGCCAGCGAGTTTTGGCTTGCTTGGAGAGGTGCATTTTGGCTAGCCTCACTTTCCTCTCTTCGGTCAAGGGGTACCAATTAAAGTATTGGTTCATAGAAACCTCCCAATGTAGATAGAGGCTTGGGTTGTGGGATCCATCAAAGGCGGGGGTTTTGACTTTCAAGAGTTCCAAGAGGTGGTCATCTAGATTTTTTCGGGGGTAACTCTCATTCTCCCTTGGTGCGGGCCCATTTCCCCTAAGTTGATCGAGTCAGGTAGTGATATCATCAAGCCGCCCAAAAATGTTGGGCATGGCCTCCATGAGGGAGTTGATGCGGTCAACCTCGTTGGCAGTGGGGATTCCATCAGGTTTGGGTCCATTGGGAAAGGCGAAGAAGTAGGATGTGACCGGTATGAGGTAGCCATTCTAATGGGGAAGTGATGATGCACGGGATGACCCGATGATGACTCTAATGCAAGCGTGCCCTAGGACTTGACTTGTGAGAACAAGTCAATGTCCTTCTCTGATACCACCTGATGTGAGACAACCCAGGGATGCAATGGGATGGCCCGAATGTGCCTTGGACCTAGACTCGCAAGCATACACACAAGACAACGGACTCGATTTCGGCAGTTGAACTCACTCGGTGCACACTCATTTCTGAAGGCAATTCAGGGATAGTAGAGAGGGTCCAGTGCGGGACCTTGCTGTTCCAAGGCTTGGCATAGCTTAGGCTGACCCCTAGAGGGGTTCGGATTCCCACGATTCATGGGCGGCCAGCACATCGAGGGCGTGGGTTATGTGGCGGCTCACTCAACTCACGCCGTAGTGGTGCGCACAAGCAAGGGGAATTCGGGGTCGGGCACTCACTCTCCGTCCGATGGCAGTAAGAGATGATACTAAATTGGCAAAATAATGACCAGGAGTGGAGACCGAGTGCATACCCAAATCGGTTTGAAGAAATCAATTCCGACCGGAGACGATGGGCAAGCGGGGAAGCGTGGGAACGTAACCCGCACGCTACACCGATGCCGCTTGACCTGCGATAAATGGGTACACCACTACACCTCACGTAGGAGGGTGATTGTCACGCCCCGAGCGCAGAAGATACCCGGAGATGCGCGACGTGTCTATATCAATCATGTCAATCAGAGTGGTCGTGTACTCGACATAAAGACAGAGATGCGCAAAATAGCAAGATAACCCAATCCTTTATTTCATAATGGATAGACTATTACAAATCCAATACTCTGTTTAACAAAAAGGAAAAGAATACATATTTGACTCAAGAAACTATAGAAAAGACTAGACGACACTTGTAGAAGCTCTATCACTTTCACTCTTGACCATTCTTATCCGATTGACTTCCATCGTCGTCGGACTTACCTGAAAAGTAGAAAGGGACAAACGGAATGAGCGAACGCTCAGTAGGAAATTATATCTCAAGTACTAGCAAGGGGTTTAAATAATTACATTTTCATGAATGCAATAAAGCTATGCATGCTCGCGTGAAAACGACAAGATAGAGAGAATGTAATATCAAAGAAATAAGATGAACTTAATCATGAACTTCCAACAAGATGACAAGTATATTCAAGGTATTCAAGCAAGCACGTTTAACAAGTCATGTCAAGAACTTTGGCTATCATGTATCAAGCAAGTAAATTACCTTTTTTTTTCGGGCCACGCATTTCATGTAAAGTCAAGTATGATTCAAGTACAAGATGTGTGTGGAATGTCCAATCAAGCAAGTCAAGTACTCGGTATAATGCCAGATACCTTATCATTTTAACTCCCATGGGCACAAGTACTTTCGGGTGCTCCTCCTAGGACCAGATCGGGCCCTATATGCGCAGGCATTTATCATGTGTTTTGACATCCACTCTTGTTTATATAGCCAATATAGAATTTCAATAATCAAGCTTGTAGACACGTATGACAACTTTGATAGAATAGAGTCCAAAATATGACAAAGGACATAGACTGGCGATAATAACGGTATAATCACGATGTCGATAAAACTAGGTAGAATATGGTTCCCTTAACTTAGGTACCATGACAAATCAATATGGACATTCTTTATATAGAATTTAGGTCCACATGAACATAAGATCAAGCAAGATACCCTCATTCTTATCATAGAATTGAGGTTTACAAGAATGACATGATATGGCATGATATCATCATCCCATTAAGAATTTCTTATGATATACTCTTTGTATAATCATAAGGGCCGGTATACCATGTTTCTTTTGATTGACATGGCAAGGATCGTGTAACGGGTTTTTAGGGTACAACCAGCTCAGTCGGCCTTGAGGGAATCCAAGGCTACGAGGAGTCTTACGGAGGTCTCTATGACTAACTCGTTAGTCCAAAGGAACGGAATGTCCAATGGAGAGCTTGTATGTCAATGAGAGTTGAGTGTGATCGATAAATCAACATGAAACGTGGGACTATACTCACGGAGTGGAGAATAGTGTCGATATATATATATATATGTATAATATGAAACCATCGGTAATAGAACCAGGATAAAATCAGTTTACAGTAAAATAACGACTTAAGTAAAGTCGTTTATTGAATAATTAACGCCTAACAGAAGGGCGTTTACATATATTGCCAATTTGCAGAATTTCCATTATTTCATTAATTTATCAAAAACACGCCTTTCCTCGGGGCGTTTCTTCAAAGTTGACGACTGCAGAGGCAGGCGTCTCATCATTTACATATTCGACAGGATATAATTATTCTCAGAAATTTATCAAAAACGCGCCCTTGGAAGGGGCGTTACTTTCTAATTCCATTTTACAGAATATGTGAATTTCAGGATTTTAACAGATACACGCCCTAGGAAGGGGCGTTTCTTTTCAGATTCACGCCTTGTACTGGGGCGTTAGAATATGGAAAACGACTTTGTCCAAGTCGTTAATTTCAAGGGATTTACGCTATTTTAATAAATAATATTTCGAGAGACAGGAGACATGTCATGGCAGTAAAATTTAACAGGAATTCACAGAGTCATGCAAGATATTAAAAATCAATATTTCATATGTATTGTAATTTTTAAACAGGATCAATTATTAATCACATGCGATTCTTATGAAATTAACGCCTGCGTAGAGGGCGTCAAATATTAAATTGACGACCACTAGCATGGTCGTTTCTTTTAAATTAGCGCCCTAATCAAGGGCGTTTCTTTCAAAATTTTGCAGAAAACGTAATAAAACCTTATAAACAGTCTGCATGCCATGCTCATATACGTATGTATAGATATCTTGCATTAATTCTTATTTGGGCTACAATAACTTGAGAAAATCCTACCTTAACAATGGATTTGAAGGTGACAGTCACGTGAAGACGTTGATAAGGATAAACTGAATCAGCAGTAGGCAGAGAACCTTTGTTCTTTGGTCGATCCCTAGAGTTTTCCTACAGAGGAATATGAAGAGATATTAGAAATTTCTTCATAAGCTTGGCTGAAGATGGAAGTTTAGAAGAACTTACCCTTGTTCTTCACGATGTCTAGGCTTCCTCAACCTGTAAGAAGAAAAGAGAGTGAAGAATCATTAGTTCTTCGTGTAGGCAAAGCAGAGATCAAAGGAATAGTTTGTTCTTCACGTACCTAGCAGCAGACGTTCGATCAAATGGGTTTTAGGGTTCGATCGAACATGTTATTTATAGGATTTTGAAGTCCTAACAAGAGTAGTGTTTGATTGAGGGTAATATATCCTTAATAGAGTCCTTACTCTAATAGACACTTACTAGATTAGGTTAATCTTTCCTTGGATAAGTTCTGGGTTCGATCGGTTCTCGAACTGAATTAACGACTTTGGTCAGGGCGTCTATTCTTTAATTGACGCCTTACTTTAGGGCGTTTCTTAAAAAGCGCCTTGACAAAGGGCGTTTCGTGTTTTAAAACACGCCCAAGATAGGGGCGTTTCTTTTACTTACCCATTTGGTCGTATGAGAACTGACGACCGCATATGTGGGTGTCCTTTCTTTAGTCACGCCATTGATAGAGGCGTTTCTTTATAAATTAACGCCTTAATAAGAGGCGTTATTTTTAATTTTGCTTTACTTCGTCCAATTAACCCTATTCCTTTTATATATTACTTCTGTAATATATATGTTTTAATTCATTTCAATTATTCATTTATTAGGGTTGCTACACCCTCCCCCACTTAAAAAGAATTTGGTCCCCAAATTCAATATATATATAATTATACACGCGGAGAGTGTAGGACATATACCTCTTAGAATAACTCGGGAAATCGTTTCTTCATAGATTCCTCGGTCTCCCATGTCGCTTCGCGTTCAGGATTCTTATTCCATTGCACCTTGAGCATGGGAATAACCTTATTCCTTAGAGCTCGCATTTCTCGATCTAATATCTTCAAGGGCCTCTGTTCATATGTGAGATCTTTCTGGATCACCAGATCTCCATACTCAATAATATGTGACGGATCGTGCACATACTTCTTCAACATAGATATGTGAAATACATTGTGTACCTCGGACAACTGAGGAGGCAACGCGATGCGATAAGCAACCTCGCCAACTCTTTCGAGTACCTCAAATGGTCCGATGAATCTTGGCGTAAGCTTGCCCTTAACACCAAATCTTCGTATGCCACGTCTAGGGGATATTTTGAGAAATACATGATCTCCGATTTGGAATTCAAGATCTCTTCTTCTTGTATCTGCATAAGTCTTTTGTCTGGTCTGAGCAACTTGTAATCTTTCCCTGATTACTTGTATCTTCTCGGTTGTATCCCTTACCATGTCTGGACCTAATAGTTGTTTTTCTCCAACTTCGTTCCAACATATGGGAGATCGGCAACTCCTTCCGTATAAGGCTTCGAAAGGTGCCATTTGGATACTAGCTTGGTAGCTATTATTATATGCAAATTCAACTAAAGGTAAGTGGTCATGCCAGCTTCCTCCAAAGTCAATAATGCATGCTCTCAGCATATCTTCAACAACTTGATTAGTTCGCTCGGTCTGACCATCCGTTTGTGGGTGAAAAGCAGTACTAAAGTTGAGCCTTGTCCCCAACGAATGTTGTAATCCCTTCCAAAAATGAGAAGTAAAACGGGGATCTCTATCAGACACGATTGAGACAGGAATTCCATGTATCCTGACTATTTCTTTAATGTATAGTGCAGCTAGCACATCAATTGACCATCGGCTTTTGATTGGCAAGAAATGTGCCGATTTAGTCAATCGGTCAATGATAACCCAGATTCCATCATGTCCTCCTTTAGATTTAGACAAACCCATGATGAAGTCCATACCAATATCCTCCCATTTCCACTTAGGAATATCTAGAGGATGTAGTTTTCCCGCAGGCTTTTGGTGTTCCGCCTTGACCTGTTGGCATGTGAGACAGCGTGATACATAGTCCGCTATTTCTCTTTTCATATTAGGCCACCAAAAGTTCCTCTTTACATCTTGGTACATTTTGGTTGATCCTGGATGAATAGTGTACCTGGATCGGTGAGCTTCATCTAAGATCTTCTTCTTTAATTCCGGACAATCGGGTATACAAGTTCTATCTTTGAACGATAATCTTCCATCAGAAGTTAGTTGAAAATCAGATTGTCCTTCTAATCTGCCTTTGATTTCTACTAACATAGGATCATCATCCTGAAGTGTTTGTATTTCAGATAATAAATCTGACTGTATGCTTACATGAGATAATGTGATAAATTTGGATTCCGTGTCCAAGCTTATATTGAGCTCGGAGAATTGTTCAAGTAACCTCCATTCTTGTATCATACAATTTGCTATCCTTGCTCTCGGCTTTCGACTAAGGGCATCAGCCACATAATTACCCTTTCCGGGATGGTATTGTATACTGAAGTCGAAGTCCTTGAGATATTCTAGCCAGCGTCTTTGTCTCATGTTCAGCTCCTTTTGTGAAAATAGATATTTGAGACTTTTGTGATCGGAGTATACAGTGAACTGTACCCCATAGAGATAGTGTCTCCATATCTTTAGGGCAAATACTACCGCGGCCAGTTCCAAGTCATGGACGGGGTAATTCTCCTCATGCTTCTTCAGTTGACGAGAAGAGTATGCTATGACCTTCCCATGTTGCATTAGAACACATCCGAGGCCAATGCCAGAAGCATCAGTGTAGACCTCGAATTTCTCTCCTTCAATTGGTAGGGCTAAGACCGGAGCTGTGGTGAGATGATCCTTGAGAGTTTGAAAACTGCTTTCACATTCCTCACTCCATTCATATCGGATCTCCTTACGAGTTAATCTTGTAAGTGGTACGGCGATCTTAGAGAAATCTTTGATAAATCGCCGATAATAGCCTGCAAGACCTAAGAAACTTCTGATCTCGCTTGCATTAGTGGGTCTCTCCCAGTTTCTCACAGCTTCAACTTTTGACGGATCCACAGATAAACCGTCCTTGGATATGACATGTCCGAGAAAAGCCACTTCTTCAAGCCAGAACTCGCATTTGCTGAGTTTAGCATATAATTGATTTGTCCTCAAGACTTGCAATGCAATCCTCAAATGCTCTTCATGTTCTTCCTTAGTCTTAGAATATATCAATATATCATCAATGAAGACTACTATGAATTGATCCAAGTAAGGCCTGAATATGCTATTCATTAACTGCATAAAGGCAGCAGGGGCATTTGTTAGTCCAAAAGGCATAACAACAAATTCGTAATGGCCATACCTGCTTCTGAATGCAGTCTTGTGAATGTCATCATCCTTGATCCTTAATTGATGATATCCCGACCTGAGATCAATCTTGGAGAAATATTTGGATCCTGAAATCTGATCAAATAACTCATCGATTCTCGGCAGTGGATACTTGTTCTTGATAGTAAGATGATTCAACTGTCGATAGTCGATACACAATCTCATGGACCCATCCTTCTTCTTTACAAATAAGACTGGTGCTCCCCACGGGGAAGTACTTGGTCTAATAAACCCTTTTCGGATTAGTTCCATCAACTGCTCCTTCAACTCCTTGAGTTCAGCAGGGGACATTCTATATGGTGCCTTGGAAACAGGACCGGCACCAGGGACTAAGTCAATGGTGAAGGCCACTTCTCTTTGCGGGGGTAATCCCGGCAATTCTTCCGGAAATACGTCTGGAAATTCTCGCACTACCTGAATGTCTTCTATCTCGGTTTCCTTAGCTTCTTTAATAGTGACAAAAGCAAGGAAGGATACACATCCTTTCTTGACGAGCTTGCTTGCTCGAAGAGCCGAGATAAGAGGGGATTTGCTTCGACTCTTAGGACTAGTATAAGTCAGTTCCGGAAATTCCTTGAAAACAATCTTGCTATCACGGCAATCAACCGTTGCCTGGTATTTGGATAACCAATCTGCCCCTAGTATAACATCATATTCTTTTAGATCTAAGCAGATAAGATCAATAGGAAAATTCTTTCCTCGAACCAATACCTCACAATTTTGGTAATGATGTGTGATATCCGTCTCGTTTCCGAGAGGAGTAGACAACACTATTTTCATCCATTCTGGTTCTAGAGGTAATGGATCAGCAAACTTCTTGGAAATAATGGAATGCGATGCACCCGTATCAAATAAAACATGTGCATATTTAGAACAAATTTTTAATGTACCTTCCACCAATCCGCCTTCTTCTTCTGGTTCGGTCCCTTGGATTGCATGAAGACGAGCATTCTTTGTCACTGGACGTTGACCCTCACCGGCTTGGTCATTCATTAATGGACAATCGGGAATCCGATGTTCACGACTCCCACAACGGAGACATGCTCCTAGTTTCCTCCAGCATTCTTCTGTTTTGTGACCAGCCTTGTCACAATGCTTGCATACTACGTTTGAAGGGGTAGTGGTGATAGAGAAAGGCTTGGATTTCTTGTACTTCTGATCTTGAGAGGAAGAACCTCCATTATTGGGCCTCTTCTTAAAGTTGGGTTTAAAAGAACCCGAAGTTGTGACTTGCTCCTTTTTGTCTTTCCCACGGATCCTATCAGATAGTTCCGTGGCATCTTCAAGCAACTGAGCTCGGCGCACTATTTCAGTATAAACTTGAATATCCATAGGCGCCAGTTGAGTAATGTAGTGGGGCCTAAGCCCATTAAGAAATCTACGGGCTTTCATCTTTTCCGTGCTAATCAAATGCTTAGCATATCTAGACAGTCTAGAGAACTGTGCTTCATAATCAGCCACCGATAAAGATCTTTGCTTTAATGCGGCAAATTCGGCGGCCTTCTTTTCCTGGACCCTATCAGAGAAATATTTGGCGTTGAAATATTCAACGAATTCACCCCATGTAACTTGAGTTGGGTCAATAGTAGCTTCAATCGACTCCCACCAGCATCTAGCATCCTTTTCTAACTGGAAAGTAGCTAATAAGACTTTGTCCTGATCCGTGCATTGCATAACACGGAATATACGTTCAATCTCCCGAACCCAATGCTCGGCATCGTCTGGATCGGTCGATCCCATGAACTTCGGGGGATTCATATTCTTGAATGCTTGGTGTAAGCTTCCAGCTCGTGGAGCACCACCTTGTGCTACCTGTTGTAGCACTTGGGTCATCCCTTGAAGGGTACGCTGCATGTTGCGCCATTGAGCACGTTCGGCAGCCATTATCCAACAATTACGATAGCTACGTTAGTATTATATCACTATGATCTTATAAAGGACTCATTGATTATTTAACCCTTGGTTCTACCCACTCTCACTTGGTTAAAGGTTTTGAAACCTATCCTTGGACTTGGGTTTCCTACGAATTGAATACCTTAGGCTCTGATACCACAAAGACTGTCACGCCCCGAGCGCGGAAGATACCCGGAGATGCGCGACGTGTCTATATCAATCATGTCAATCAGAGTGGTCGTGTACTCGACACAAAGACAGAGATGCGCAAAATAGCAAGATAACCCAATCCTTTATTTCATAATGGATAGACTATTACAAATCCAATACTCTGTTTAACAAAAAGGAAAAGAATACATATTTGACTCAAGAAACTATAGAAAAGACTAGACGACACTTGTAGAAGCTCTATCACTTTCACTCTTGACCATTCCCATCCGATTGACTTCCATCGTCGTCGGACTTACCTGAAAAGTAGAAAGGGACAAACGGAATGAGCGAACGCTCAGTAGGAAATTATATCTCAAGTACTAGCAAGGGGTTTAAATAATTACATTTTCATGAATGCAATAAAGCTATGCATGCTCGCGTGAAAACGACAAGATAGAGAGAATGTAATATCAAAGAAATAAGATGAACTTAATCATGAACTTCCAACAAGATGACAAGTATATTCAAGGTATTCAAGCAAGCACGTTTAACAAGTCATGTCAAGAACTTTGGCTATCATGTATCAAACAAGTAAATTACCTTTTTTTTTCGGGCCACGCATTTCATGTAAAGTCAAGTACGATTCAAGTACAAGATGTGTGTGGAATGTCCAATCAAGCAAGTCAAGTACTCGGTATAATGCCAGATACCTTATCATTTTAACTCCCATAGGCACAAGTACTTTCGGGTGCTCCTCCCAGGACCAGATCGGGCCCTATATGCGCAGGCATTTATCATGTGTTTTGACATCCACTCTTGTTTATATAGCCAATATAGAATTTCAATAATCAAGCTTGTAGACACGTATGACAACTTTGATAGAATAGAGTCCAAAATATGACAAAGGACATAGACTGGTGATAATAACGGTATAATCACGATGTCGATAAAACTAGGTAGAATATGGTTCCCTTAACTTAGGTACCATGACAAATCAATATGGACATTCTTTATATAGAATTTAGGTCCACATGAACATAAGATCAAGCAAGATACCCTCATTCTTATCATAGAATTGAGGTTTACAAGAATGACATGATATGGCATGATATCATCATCCCATTAAGAATTTCTTATGATATACTCTTTGTATAATCATAAGGGCCGGTATACCATGTTTCTTTAGATTGACATGGCAAGGATCGTGTAACGGGTTTTTAGGGTACAACCAGCTCAGTCGGCCTTGAGGGAATCCAAGGCTACGAGGAGTCTTACGGAGGTCTCTATGACTAACTCGCTAGTCCAAAGGAACGGAATGTCCAATGGAGAGCTTGTATGTCAATGAGAGTTGAGTGTGATCGATAAATCAACATGAAACGTGGGACTATACTCACGGAGTGGAGAATAGTGCCGATATATATATATATATGTATAATATGAAACCATCGGTAATAGAACCAGGATAAAATCAGTTTACAGTAAAATAACGACTTAAGTAAAGTCGTTTATTGAATAATTAACGCCTAACAGAAGGGCGTTTACATATATTGCCAATTTGCAGAATTTCTATTATTTCATTAATTTATCAAAAACACGCCTTTCCTCGGGGCGTTTCTTCAAAGTTGACGACTGCAGAGGCAGGCGTCTCATCATTTACATATTCGACAGGATATAATTATTCTCAGAAATTTATCAAAAACGCGCCCTTGGAAGGGGCGTTACTTTCTAATTCCATTTTACAGAATATGTGAATTTCAGGATTTTAACAGATACACGCCCTAGGAAGGGGCGTTTCTTTTCAGATTCACGCCTTGTACTAGGGCGTTAGAATATGGAAAACGACTTTGTCCAAGTCGTTAATTTCAAGGGATTTACGCTATTTTAATAAATAATATTTCGAGAGACAGGAGACATGTCATGGCAGTAAAATTTAACAGGAATTCACAGAGTCATGCAAGATATTAAAAATCAATATTTCATATGTATTGTAATTTTTAAACAGGATCAATTATTAATCACATGCGATTCTTATGAAATTAACGCCTGCGTAGAGGGCGTCAAATATTAAATTGACGACCACTAGCATGGTCGTTTCTTTTAAATTAGCGCCCTAATCAAGGGCGTTTCTTTCAAAATTTTGCAGAAAACGTAATAAAACCTTATAAACAGTCTGCATGCCATGCTCATATACGTATGTATAGATATCTTGCATTAATTCTTATTTGGGCTACAATAACTTGAGAAAATCCTACCTTAACAATGGATTTGAAGGTGACAGTCACGTGAAGACGTTGATAAGGATAAACTGAATCAGCAGTAGGCAGAGAACCTTTGTTCTTTGGTCGATCCCTAGAGTTTTCCTACAGAGGAATATGAAGAGATATTAGAAATTTCTTCATAAGCTTGGCTGAAGATGGAAGTTTAGAAGAACTTACCCTTGTTCTTCACGATGTCTAGGCTTCCTCAACCTGTAAGAAGAAAAGAGAGTGAAGAATCATTAGTTCTTCGTGTAGGCAAAGCAGAGATCAAAGGAATAGTTTGTTCTTCACGTACCTAGCAGCAGACGTTCGATCAAATGGGTTTTAGGGTTCGATCGAACATGTTATTTATAGGATTTTGAAGTCCTAACAAGAGTAGTGTTTGATTGAGGGTAATATATCCTTAATAGAGTCCTTACTCTAATAGACACTTACTAGATTAGGTTAATCTTTCCTTGGATAAGTTCTGGGTTCGATCGGTTCTCGAACTGAATTAACGACTTTGGTCAGGGCGTCTATTCTTTAATTGACGCCTTACTTTAGGGCGTTTCTTAAAAAGCGCCTTGACAAAGGGCGTTTCGTGTTTTAAAACACGCCTAAGATAGGGGCGTTTCTTTTACTTACCCATTTGGTCGTATGAGAACTGACGACCGCATATGTGGGCGTCCTTTCTTTAGTCACGCCATTGATAGAGGCGTTTCTTTATAAATTAACGCCTTAATAAGAGGCGTTATTTTTAATTTTGCTTTACTTCGTCCAATTAACCCTATTCCTTATATATATTACTTCTGTAATATATATGTTTTAATTCATTTCAATTATTCATTTATTAGGGTTGCTACAGTGATCGTGGGGTAGGGAAATTAATGTTACAACCAAACAATACCTCCACGTAGGGAGGGGTGCTCAGCTGGCCAGGTGGGGAGGGGATTCGATGGCGAGGTGGAGGTGGTCGGACTTCAGCATGCACTCTTACTGGTGCAGGTGGACTTTTCTGGTACTAGCAACTTGTCGGGGATGAATCTCCCTATCCAGATGTCCGATGAAGGTGAGGTTGGCGCCGCTGGAATTCTGCCCATCTTTTGGAACACCAGGAAGAAGGATCACCCCGATCGAGGCTCAGATGAGTTCGACACACTGAATCCCCCGGGACAGCGCTGTGGTGATGGGTCTATCTGTATTTATTTTTAATTGATTTTTATTTATTTTTATTTAATTTATTTATTTATTTTGTTTACTAGGCGTGCCAGTCACGTGTGTGACAATTTCATTGTGCGCTCGATCTGACTTGGTCAGTCGATTGTGAGGTCCGAGTCAGGACCAGAAGTCCGTCATACCATAAAAGCTATGACGTTAATTACGTCCTTCCAAGGAAGGACAACCCTTGATTAAACGCCAAAATAGGAGGCCTCATAAGGCAAACGGATATTCATATACATAACTTTGAACTTCGTACCAGGCCCGGAAGGCGAGTAAGAGAATAACATTAACCACAGAAACAAACTATCTCGCTGAATCGGCGGTTCAAAAATAATCAGACTCAGGGGAAAGGTGAAACAGAGGATATCAATCGAGGACAGGATGAGCCGCGATCATGACGGAGGTTTAAAGCATCGGTTAACATTTCGGCGGCACTTTCCCATGGTCTGGATCATGCCCAGAGGGGAAATAGGCTATCACCCACGGAGTGCCGAGGTGAAAGCCGGAAGAAAGAGAGAGGTCGGGCCTCTCCACGTTACACATGTATGCCCTAAGGCGATGTTTGATTCTTCCCTCATAGGAGATGGTCGCACTCATGCATTGGCATGGCTCACCGGAGCTAAGGGGGAGGCGCGTCGTTGTGACTTCGGCACGAATCGATGGAACATAAGGGAGTCTACCTCCCTTTAACTTTATCCTCGGGACACATATGGTGATCCACGAATATCTCTGTGTAGGTTAGCTCTGGGCATTTGGGCTCACAGGATGGCAACTTAGGCTCTCGGCATGACCACAGATGGGAGGCTAAGGCTCCCGACGTGAGTGGCAAGAAGGTGGAGGTTCCCGGCGTGACCGAGGAGAAAAGTCCAGGAAGCTCCCGGCACCGACTTCCCGGCGCGCTAAAGATTCTCAAAGGGGGTTCTCGGCATAGGCTAAAAGGGGGAAGAGGAACTCTCGGCGTGAGGGTTCCCGGCGCGCTCATGGCCACGCCGGGAGCTGGTGGCGCCGAGAGGCAGGTGCCGAGAAGGTGGGTGTTTGGGCGCCATGAGGAGTCCAGGATTTTTCGGTACCCTATTTTTTTAGGATTTTGAGGGTTTTCTGGGAATTATATGAAGTAGATTGGCTCTGGGGACTGGATATGGGGTTTAACTGGCTTTAGTTGTATATGCTTCAAAGGAGGCCGAGAGCTGAGAGGGATTGGAGGGGAAGAGCCCCACACAGAGGTCCTTTTCACCATTACCATGCGGAGTCCAGAGGACAGCTTCAGTATTATCTTTCATCGGCCTGGGAGGATTTCAGCAGCACCTCCCCCGTACCTAGCGTATGCCAGGGAGTGATAGACGATCACCCACAGAGTGCCGGGATGAAAGCCAAAATAAGGGGGGTATGGGACCCCTAGCCCGTGTATGTGATCACACCACCAACTTAATATCCCTTTGAGGCCATTGAAACTTATGCAGTGGCAGAGTTTCTCTGGCTCGTAAGGTTATGTAGGGGAGTTATCCCCAATGATGTTTATCCCTTAGGTACATATGATGATCTGGGGTATCCTTCGACAGGATGCAAAGCTTGGTTGATCGGACTTCAAAGGGCATCTATGTGGTTCCTTGGCCTGTAGCAGGAAGGCTTCCATCTGGGGTTCAAAGAATGGAGGATTCACAGCGTAAAGAAAGGATGGCAGGAAGTGTAGTTCCCGGCGTAGGTTTCATTGGCCAAAAAGGGGGGAGCTCTCGGCACAGGGGTTCTCGACGCGGTAATGACCGCGCCGGGAACCCGGCGCCGGGAGGCCCCCAGGCCGGGAAGGCTGTATCGCAAGAAGCTTTGTCTGGCTTGCTGAAGGGGCTAAAGCAAGGGGGATCTCTCGACGGAGTAGTTCTCGGCGGGGAAATGACCATGCCGGGAAGGGGCTAAAGGGTTTATGGCTTAGTTGCGATACCCTGCTCAGGAGATTTCTGGGATTTCTGGCTCGGATTGAGGCAAGATCTGGGCTGCAGGAGGGGATTACATGGGGGTTAGCATCAGTCGAAGGGCAGATCATCCATTATTGAATCCTCATGGGACGTATGGAATTTCCTCTACTCACCTGCTGCTCAGACGGTCAAGAGATTGATGTCTCTGACCCTGAACGAGATGGGAGCTCGACAGACATCTATAATATCCGGGAAAATCATGATCCGAGGGGAAGGAAGAGGGGGGACAAAGCCCAATAACCCATTGAACGAGGGTTGAGGTTCCGTCTTCATCCTTCACCAGAGAACAGGCTAGGGAGGGGGCGGTCGAAACATGAGTCGGAAAGCTGTAACATCTGGGCAAACCGATATTCAGAAGAACAACCGATGCAAGAAGGGGAGAAAGACATCAGACATTCCAATCGATCGAATGCTCAAACGAGCCATGTTGATCCTTCATTTCATTGCATCATCCCAAACCTATACAGATCGTAGAAGGTAAATGAAAGATAGAGAAATGGAAATCAAGACCGGAATCCTCCGGCTCCATTGATACATCGAGAAAGCCTCGCCAGATTGCATCAGAAGAAAAGAAAACAAAGAAAGGAAAGCGTGGGGGAGGGCGAAGCATTGACTCCTCTCCCTCCCCGGCTACCCACCTGAATCTCCCTTTCTTCTTCCTCTCTCAGCTTCTTCTTTTTTTCCCTCTCGGTCTCTCTTCTGGCTTTTTTCTATCTGGTTTTCGTTTCTACTGTTCTTCCTCCCTTTTCCGTCTCTTTCTCCATCTTCGAAGGGAAGGGGCTTTATAGCCGTCCCTTTTTTTGCCTTCTCGACAGGCACCTCACGGTGCACCTCAGCTGAGGGCTTCCCGGCACGTAGGCTCCAGCCTCTTGGTGCAGCCATTGGGCTTTGACAAGGTGGCTCCCAGTGCCACTATTACAGGCCCATTTAGGTCTCTTTGACCAGGCCTTTCATAGGCCCCTCACGTACATCAGTACCCAAGAGGGTCCCCCGTTGGTAATATATTTTGTATTGAGATCATTAGTAGGGTTTTCATCAGTCCGCAGACAGGGGTTTCATCAGTATTGCCATCTGAATGATGACAAAACCGGGCATCATTTTATCGATATCGGCACCTGAATGGTGACGAGATCAGACATCAGCTTTAGTCTGGGAAGACTTCAGCCGGGTGTATAATCTATGGAGACGATTCTTCTTGTGTTCTGACTTTGCAAAAGCCTTTGCAATCTTCATCTGCCGGTACCGGCTTCATCTTTATCTTACATCACATCTGTTAATAAGCCGACATCTGACTTACCATGACATGTCATCTGTGGATTCTTGGATGAGGCAGCAACACAGTTCCTATTAAAGTGTGCTAGGAAGTCTCATTAGTCAAGCGACTACTACTTTGTTAGTGCTACCATCTGAGTGACATCGGCACCGGACATCAGCTCGGTCGACAAAGGCTTCAGCCGGGTAATGGTTGACGAGCTTCATCATTGGTCTTTTACTGTGGGTATGATTTGCTTCCACCCTTGTTCATTTTCAAGGTGTCAACAAGCGCAGATTGCACTTTCTGCAAACCAAATGGATCTTGTTTGGGGTAGTGCTCTCGGTTGGGCTGTCGGATTGAGTCGGGACTATCTTTTCTAGAAAGAGGGTTGACTCTATTTTGTCTCCACCAAAAATCTATGTCAAACTCGACCAGATGACTTGGCGGCAGTTCCAGAACACCGGCAGGGTCGAATTGAATGCTGGAACGAGAATTTAGGTCCGACTCACCGGGGCTGTAACTTGCAGGTCCGATGTTGGAACAGAACGGGACTAGATTTGACGCGATGTGGGATGCCTCAAAAATGCTACAGAGCTAGAATGGTCATGTTCAGAGGCGGGAAGTACCAGTACCATCCGTTCTCAAGAGGTCGCGTAGTCGAGGACTCCGGTTAGATAGAGATGCCTTGCCGTGGATGTAGCTCCTAGCTGGGAGATCGGATTTGGATGAGACCGATCTTGGAGGGAAGCTAGACAACCCTAGTTGAGCTCCATAAAAGGGCAGAGTCAAAAGGTGTGGGAGGAGGTCGTGGCACCCTCTGTGGTTGATCACCTTGCTGGGACGCAGTCTGGTCATCCTGCTGAACATGGTCGACTTTCCGGGGAGAGTGCTCTCGAACGGGGACTCTGAATGGAGCAGGACTGGTCTTCACTGAAACCTGGATGACCCTACTTGACCACCACTAGAGGGGCAGGCCACAAGATAAGGGAGGAGGTCGTGGCAGCTTCTTCAAACGGACCTAGTCGCTGGTCGAAGCATGTTTGTGCAGTTGGACGAGAACGACTCTCTGAGCAGATCTGACCTCGAATGAGAGTGCACAAACTACCGTCGTGAAGCTTGCTTGGAGTAGAATCCTCTGATGTAGGGCTTGACACCAGGAGATCCTCAGGGGCGGCGGGGTTGGCACTACAAGAGGGTGGACGGCTCTGCTCTTGCTGTAGACTGGGTAGTAGGAGAGATAGAGAGGGAGAATGGAGGGAATAAAGAGATGAAATGGTGTGGGAGGGAGATGGGGCCTTCCCTAGTGTGAGGGGGGTGGGGAAGGAGGGCTGTGACATATAGAATGGGGTGAGGAGGGGGCTGGGGTCGCAGCTAGCAGAGGGCGGAGAGAGGGGGCACAAGTTGGCCTAGGGAGGGGGGAGTTCTCCCCTAATTTGAATTGGTTTTAATGGTGGTGGTTAATGGGGGGCCTTGTAGATGTGAAAGGTTGTCTTGGGTGGTGAAGCGGTGTATTGGTAGTGAGAAGGGGTGCTTGGAGGAATGGGATTCTCCCTTGGAAGAGGGGAAGAGTCTTGGGTGCTGTGGGAGGATTAATGGGGGAGTAATGGAGGGGTGGGGAATATGAGGGGTCAACGTGATGTGGAAGGTGAGGTGGCAAGTGTGGGATGATGTGGCATAGGAGGATTGGGCTGAGGTGGAGGAGAGGAGAGAGAAGAGGGGAGGAGAGAGAAAGTGGTGCCCTTGGCCTTGAGAGAGAGAGAGAGGAAGAGAGAGAGAGATAGAGAGAGAGAAAGGGAGAGCTTAAAAAAAGGGGGAGATAATTATCCAAAGGGATTTCTTTTAAAATTCTCAAAGCATTAGTTCTACAATGGAGGGAGTGGGCTCCTATTTATAGGCATCCCACTTTTCATATGACCAAACTACCCCTGACACTTGAACAAATGTCCGCACATGTCCAGGAGGGGGAGCCCCTGGGCCTAGCCTGCTAATTGGGCTCAATAGGCACCAATTGCTACTCTAATGACTCATTAATCTAATTAACTGACTCAAATAAAGAAAGATTACATAGAAAAGACTCAAATAACATGGAAAATACATATATGACTCAAATAAAATGAAGAGTAGCAGGTGATGTCCCCATCAATACCACAGCCCTAAATCATGTGTTCTAGTAATATATCTTAAAATCCTTTTCACAGCAATCAAGTGTAATTCTTTAGGATTCGCTTGAAATCTTGCACACAAGCACACACTAAACTGAATATCAAGCCTAGAATCAGTGAGATATAAGAGAGGCCCGATCATACCTCGGTATGTCTTGGAATCTACATATTTACCATTCTCATCTGCATCTAGAGATGCATTTGTTCCCATGGGCGTGGAAATGTGTTTGACACCCTTCATCCCGAATTTCTTTAGAATCTTGAATGTATACTTGGACTGGTTTATGAAGAATCCATCCTTTTTCAATGTGATCTGTAGTCCAAGAAAGAATTGAAGTTTACCCATGAGGCTTGTTTCAAATTCCATTATTATTTATTCAGCAAATTGCCTACACAAATTTGAATCAGTTGAACCAAACACTATATCATCCACACATATCTGCACTATAATGATATGGCCATTCAAAACTTTTGTAATTAAATAGGGTTTGGTCAACTTTACCTCTATTGTTTCCCCTGCTGGTCAGATGTGCACTGAGTCTATCATACCAGGCTCGAGGGGCCTGCTTTATTCCATACATTGCTTTATTTAACTTATATACATGGTTAGGCAACTCATCATGTTCGAACCCAGGAGGTTGTTCTACAAACACCTCCTCTTTTATCAAGCCATTCAGAAAATCACTTTTGACATTCATTTGTTGAAGTTTTATACCTAATGAGCATGCAAATGCTAATAAAATTTTGATGGCTTCTATTCTTGCTATAGGAGCATATGATTCTTCAAAGTCATTCCCAATCTCCTGATTGTATCCCTTAGCTGCCAGCCTTGCTTTATTTCTGGTTATTAACCCATCTTCATTCAATTTGTTCCTAAAGACCCATCTAGTCCCAATGACCGGTTGGTCTGTAGGTCTAGGAACCAGATTCCACACTTTGTTCCTTTCAAATCGACTAAGTTCCTCATGCATGGCATTAATCCAATTTTCATCCCGCAAGGCTTCTTCAATATTTTTGGGTTCAATTTGGGAAACTAATGCAATGAGGTCTTCATTATGCACATCATTATGAAAGGATCTGGTCATAGGGGGGTGATGGAGATTTCCTATTATGTTTTGGACAGGGTGGTCTTTTAAAGTCTGAATGTTGATGAACGACTCACCGGGCATGCTTGATTGGACAGAATTTTCGGTTGACCGACCAGTTTCTTGTTCTGCAGATGGCGGTTGGCTGCCTTGCCCTTGTTCTTCCTTAGATTCTAGAAATGTTCCATCATCATCCTCCATTTTCTTGTCATCAACAGTTTTATTAGACTCATCAGATATTTCAGCAAACACTACATGTGGGGTTTCTTCTACAACTTGATTTTTCACATTAAAAACCCTATATGCCCTAGATGTCTCAAAATACCCTAAAAATAGTCCAATATCACACTTAGCCTCAAATTTATCAAAATCAACTTTGTCATTGTTATGGATGAAGTATTTTGAACGAAAAATTTGAAAGTAGGCTAAGTTGGGCTTTTTACCTTAGAGCATTTCATAGGGGTTTTCTTACTTTTTGGCCTTACCATGGCCCTGTTAATTATATAGCATGTTGTGTTTGCTGCTTCAGCCCAGAATTTTCTTGACAGCTTGCTCTTAATCAGCATTGTCCGGGCAATCTCTATAATTGTCTAGTTCTTTCTTTCAACAATGGCATTTTGTTCTGGGGTCCTGGGAGAAGAAAATATGTGAATCAGTCCTTCCTGGTTGCATAATCCAAAAAATGAATAGTTTTCAAACTCTCCTCCATGTTTAGATAAAATAGTGGAGATTCTGAATTTACCTTCTTGTCTTACTTTTCTGAAAAACTTCTGAAATTCATGAAAGGCATCATTTTTATTTGCTAAGAAGAAAATCCATGTGAAGCGACTGAAGTCATCAACTAATACATAGCCATACCTCTTTCCATTGATGCTGGCGGTTCTTGTAGGTCCAAACAAGTCCATGTGCAAGAATTTAAATGGCATGGATGAAAGGGGTTCATTCCTAAGTTTAAAGGGTCTTCGGGTTTGTTTTCCAAGGGAGCATGCTTCACAGATTTTAGCATTCTTTTTGAAGGATAGGTTGGGTAGACCCTTTACCATTTCATGCTTGGCCAACTTGTGCAGAACACTGTAACTGACATGCCCCAATCTCCTATGCCACAGCCATGCATCATTGGGCTAATTGGCAGATAAGCAGAGGTTTTCTGAAAAAAAGCTATTAAGGTCTACCATGTAGACGTTATTTATCCTATGACCTACAAACTTCATAGAATCTGATTTTTTTTCAAATATCTTACATTCATTGGCATTGAACAGTACTTTGTGGCCTTTGTCGCATAGCTGGCTTATGCTGAGCAGATTATGCTCAAGCCTTCAACAAGCATGATGTTCTCAATGAAATTGGAAGAATTCTTACCAACTGTACCTATGCCAATGACTTTTCCTTTGTCTTTACCTCTGAATCTCACGTGTCCTCCTTCCTTCTTGATCAGATGACTAAATTTCTTTCTATCTTCCATCATGTGCTTCGAGTAGCCACTGTCCAAGTACCATCGATTGTGATGGGCTGCTAGGCATTTCTGCATAGAATAGATCAAGTAGAGGCTTTTGGAACCCAAGCAACTTTGGGTCCACAATTATTTTTGAAAGCATACAATAAACTTTTTGGAATCCAAATTTGATTAACATATTGTTTCTTTTGATTCAAGGAGCAATTATTGTTGGTGTGTCCAATTCTGTTGCATGTGATGCAGACAAGTTTTATAGAATTCATGGAATATGAATCAGATTGAGGTTTGGCCTTTTGGTTTCTGAACTTGCTGAATTGGGCATAGTGACTACCTAAGTCTGGATGACAATATGTTCTTCTTTTATTGCTGAAGCAGTTGTTCTTTTGGGAATTAAAGCCAGAGTTGCTTTGACTCGGCTGCCAGGTGCGCCGACCTGACTGTTCAGTTGGTCTTTGTTGAGCACGGGTGCATCGACTCGACTATTCAGTGTGTCGACCTTGCTACCTGGTCACCTTTGGTTGAACTATGGTGCGTCGACCCAATTGACCAGTGCGTCGACCTTGACGTTCAACATATTTTCTGTAACTAGCCTGTTGACTGCTTCTTTGATTTTTGATGTTTTGTCTTTTGCCTTGAGGGTTTTGAGTTTTGTTTGTTCTGGGCTTAGGGACATCCTTCCTTGCTGGTTCTTCGGTTATTAGCTTTCCTTTCCCTTTCTCAAGATAGAATGAAATTATCTTCTGTTGGGTCCTGAAGTGTAGGAAAACGGATCTAGATGGGGGGGTGAATAGATCCCTCTAAAAATTTAAGTCCAAATTTTAAACACAGAATTTGTCACAGTGGAATTCAACACAACGCCTAAGACAGTTAGGCAAGACGTAGATTTACCAAGAGACAAGTTGAAGGACGTTAAGAATTAAATGCAACTTGATGAACCAAACTCAACTTAGCTCTTTATGTGTGCAAATTAAATGTGTGAAGCAGTCTGATTAGATTGAGTGTGTGTGATAGTGTCAATTTAAACATGTGAATGGAGATAGATGAAATGGACAATCACACAGGCATTCAGATATGGACACGCTGATTTTTAAGGTGCTTTGAGACCACAACCGAGTACCCTACGTCCACCCCTCACTCAACTGAGTGAGGCTTCACTGCTATTAAATTGCTCGAGGATAAATCTCCCCACACACACAGAGCCAAGCTCCAATACACACACGCAGGGCGGAGCCTGCACAAACACACGGGAGAAAACTCCCAACCACACACGGGGAACAACCCCCAAACTACTCGCGGAGGTCCTCCTCACAAAACGATGCACAAGCGTCAACATAGACACTCGGAGGAACCACTCTTCGCACTCACACACATAGTATGTTTGTTCAGAAAAAAAAACATATTCAGATGAATACATTCAAGCCCAAGATATGCTAGAAAGAGCAAAAACAAGAAAATCCACCATGTATAGAATTCCCCCTTTCAAGATGCTCCAGATCTTCTAGTCGATGTAAACGGATGATCGTGATTTCTGCGTCTTCTTGTTCCTCTCTTCAAGATCCTTCACTTTTCCTTCTTCCACGAAGTCCAGAAATCCCTTGAGGTAGATCAAATCTCCTCCTCCTCTTCTTCTTCTTCTCCCCTTCTTCCCTTTCTACTCTTGCAAGATAGAAAACGTAAGCACATTAGGGCTTCTTTTCTAAAATTCGGAGAGCATGTATATATATAGCTTAGAGTGGCCAAAAGCCCCATCCAACCCTTCTAGAACATGTTAAAAACACCCTCATAGGTGTAGGAACCATTTGGGGGGAAAATGGTAATGTTTTCAAGGCTAAATAATGAGTTTTCGGCATTTTTGCAAAGCCTGTCCAGAAAGGGTCGACCCCTGAGTTCTCTACTCAAGATAGCACAAAATAGAACCTAGGACCATGGGGGTCGACCCCTGCCAGATTGGGTTAAAAACCCACACAGACCTCATTCTTCTCAAGGGTGATACGTGGTTAGATCTTACCATGTTCATCTAGGTTTATGAAGGTTTAAAGTACCTTCCTTGAACCTGCAACAACCCACAAAGTGGTTAGTTTCTATCAAACATTATGAATATTAACTTACCTAATAATCTCACCTTACATTGTGGGAATATGAAATTTAGAGATACTCACCAATGCTATGAGGTTTAAATCTATTGGATTGCGCGCCATGACCATCCATTGAAATTCTGAACAAGCATTTGAGTGAGATGAACTCATTTAAGCATATAACCAATAGTTTGACCAACATTCAGTGCTTGAACCATTCACAGCCATTTTGAACCTCATCAACCAAACCATTTATGCCATATTAACATTCCAAAAACTATTAGAGCTGTATGACACAGTTAGACATTCAAAACTCCACACGCATGAATCAATTCCATATTTCAAGGCAAGAAATTAAGGAAGTGTAAAGGGTGAGTCGACGCATTGACTTAATGGAGTCGACGCAACACAACAATGACCAGTAACATCATCAAGATGGCGTCGATGCAACAATCATCGATTCGACGCAATTGCAGTAGCAGCAGTAAAACAACAATGACGCCATGAAGATGGCGTCGACACAGTTAACAAGTGTGACGATGCACACCCTCACATATGAAAGAATAGGATTGTTAAAACAACATATATGAGTCAACGCAGTTAACAAGAGTGTCAACGCATATCAATGAATTTGATATCAGTTGACTAACATTGATATAAGTCGACTGAATTTACCTAAACTACAAAGAATTTCACCCCAGGCAATCACCAGACCTTCAAATATGCATTTATCAAAACTCATCACAATATTCTAGAAGAAGGCCAATTCTTTAAACTAGTTCTTCAAACAAGCATAAGGCAAATCCATACACCATAGCAAGAAAACAAAGATGTTCAAGCACACGTAATCATGAAAAAATCATTCAAACATAAGGCCAAGTCGACTTCCAAAGAAGCAAGTCGACTTGTATCCCAGATAGAAACTTGGAAGCCATAGGCTCCTGCACCAAGTTGACTTGGTCAGCTCTGCAAGTTGACTTGGTCTCACTAGTTCAAAACAGAAACTACTCCAATGATAAATGCACCACTAAAAAGCCATTTGACAAAAAGTAAAGTAACATTTTGTAATCATCAAAGTCACACACTCAACATCTTCAATTCAATTATTTTTTTCTTAGTGGGGTTGAACCCCAGCCCTTCTCTTCTAAAATTTACCCGAGTTCCTAAGATGGCATCAAGATTAGACTTACCCTGAGTCATTTTTTCTAGGATAGACTGTGTGTCCTTCAACTCATTTTCAGCCCTCTCAAGATTTTTCTGCATTTCATCATTCACAGCTTTTATAGCCTCATACTTTTCAATGTTGAGTTGGTTTTCTATTTCACATTCTTGGCACCTCAACTTAGCATCGTCTAACTATTTCATAAGAGTCTCATTTTCTTCTTTCATGCTTTTTAGTTCTGAGCAGTTAGATCCAGATTCATCAATATGTTTTCTTAATGTTTCATTCTCAGATTTTAGAATCTCCAGATTCTTGGTGACTAGATTATCATGAGCCAAAGCATTAGTTTTCTTCTTCAACTGCTTGTTGTCTTTTTTATAGATTTCATATTTTTCAAATAGAATAGTATATGCATCCTCCCATTCATCAATTGAAAAACATTCAAAGGGAGAGTTTACCTGATCCGCTTCTTCATTGGCCATTAAGCAGAGGTCATCTTCCTCTTCTTTTCAGAGTAGCTTCCATCTTCCTCCTCGTCATCGCTCCAAGTGCAGACCATTGCTTGGGCTTCTTCCCTTTGGCCTTGAATGTCTTCTTAACCAGCTGGGGGCATTCTCCTTGCATATGGCCGGGCTTCTTGCACTGGTAGCATAAAACTTTGTCAGACTTCTTTGTTTGATTAGTTTTGAGGTTGGGGATTCTACTTACCTGTGGCGACCATCTCTTCCTGTGGAATTTACCTCTTACTCTTAGGAATTTTTTAAACTGCCTAGTGAGTAAGGCGTTATCACCCAGGCTTGCTTCTAGGATGTCATCTTCTTCATCTTCAAAGGACTCGTCAGTGCTCTCAGATACTTTGAGAGCCACTGGTTTCTTCTTCTTTTGGTCTTCCTCGTTTCTTTTCATGTTGAGCTCATATGTCATGAGCGAGCCTATCAGTCCATCAACTGTCATCACAGATAGGTCTTTGGGGTCTTCAATCATAGTAGCTTTGGTGTGCCAGGTTGGTGTGAGAGATCTCAAAATCTTTCTAATCAGTTCACTATCAGAGTATTCTTTACCCAATAATTTTAGGCAATTTGTCAGTTGGGTGAGTCAAGCATACATTTCAGAAATAGACTCGTCAAGTTTCATTCTGAACAATTCATAGTCAGATGTTAGCATGTTGGCCTTGGTGGCCCTGACCTTAGAAGTTCCTTCATAGATTAACTCAAGCCTATCCTACATCTCTTTTGCAGATTTGTAAGTGGATTGTAATGACCCAGAATATTTATATTATTTCAAAAATTATTTAATAATTTTTTAGAATTTATTAGAAATTTATTAAGGCCCAATTATGGTAAACGATTAATCTAGTCTATTTAATTGAAGCCCAAAAGGTTTAAGGACCAAGTCCATTAAGTTTGGCCCATATTCTAGAAGGTTATTTAGCCTATTCACGAATTATAAGGATAAATACTCATTAATTAAATAAATAAGTGTATATAACGAAATTAGAATTTGAATTCATTTCAAATTCGACACCTACGATAGGTAACGGTCTATCGTATGACCGCCATAAGGACCTGACGCTCCACGGTTCGACCGTTACACTCTGTCAGTTCCGTGAATTGAAGAATGACCAAAAAGATTAGATTTTTGATAGTCTATCTCTTAGGGATCGAGATAGGAGGACTAGTAAACGTGTTAAGGACTCTTAGAAATCGATCTAAGGACTCTAGAATTGACCTAATCCTCAAAACCCTAGCTAGAACCTATAAATAGACCCTAGTTTTGACCTGCGCGACCCTTACATTGGCTCGCGTGGAACTAAGGTAAGGAGATAATATTTCGGGTAAGTTCTTTAGAACTTTTTGTTGTTAATACATAGGACTAACATCTCCCAATATTTCATGCTAGGAGATCGACTACACAAGCAGCTAGAACCTTGCAAAGTTGTTGGTTTCATCACATCAACCCAGGAAACTTTACAACGGGGTGCTGAAGATCAGGAGATTAGAACACCTAAACAAGGTATTTAGAGTTCGGTTCTTTAGAACTTTTTGTTCCCCTTAGTGTCATCTTCTTACCCTCCAAATTTCACTTTTATAGGCCAAGGGATTACGGAGTTAGAGCAATGTGAAGTTACAGAAAATTCACAGAAAGGGAAGAACTAGGGCGTGTCTTGCAGTCCCGAATTGGAAGTTGAAAGCCTAAGAGAGGGGTAGGTCATCTCATGAACGGCAAGAATATCATGATAGGAGTAAAAGCTCTCTGGTTTTGTTTGATTTCATGCACTATGGATCATGAATTTCATGTTTTAGTTCGGTCTATGCATACATGCATATCTTTAGCCTAAATTAAAGATAAAAAGGTATTTATCCTATAAATTCATTGAAACCTATGCATCTAGATGGCCTTTACTTCATTTTTGTCATGACTAGAGTAGTTAATTATTTTGATTTTTCTTACATGAGAGGTTTTAAACCGAAGTTCTTTTATTTTTTTACTGTCAACAGTGCTCTGACGGATTATAGTTAGACCGTCACATGACTCTAACGGCCTTACGATAAGCTATCACACCGCCTGTTGTACTTCAGTTTCTCTGTAATCTCTGACGGACCAGAATCAGTGCGTCAGAGTCTTCTGACGGCTCCATGATAAACCGTCACAGTCATATGACGCGCCTGTCTTAGACTGCCAGAGTGCTATGTTTTGTCTATTCGGGACAGAATTGAGAACAGTCAAATTAGCTTATAAATAAGCCTAGATATCCAAGTTTTGACATGTTTTCATGACTTCATGTTTATTTATTGAATCATGATAGAAATTGCATGTCTAAAGCACCTTGAGTTATTTTAAACATATGTTAATTTCATTTGCCAAACTCTATAGTTTTGTATTAAAAACATGATTTTAAAAGGTGTATTGACAGAGTTTATCATGATTTCACATCGGTACACATTCTTTCTCATCTATAGAGTCATTTTCTTTAAGTACCTGGCATATACTCCGGTATGTGTCCGCTAGTTACACTTTTTGCACTATAGGAACACATTCTTGAAATTGAGGACATCTCTATTGGATATTCCTTCCAATGGATTAGGAAATCTTGTTTCAAGGCCTCCATAATTCTCCGTGAGCCTGGGATTCCCACTAGGATGCCGAGTTGGTTGTACCATTAAAGTCTAAATTGTCTAGAAAAGCACTATCGAAGTTTTGAATTTTGTTAATGTAACGGCCTATTACTCGACCGTCAGGCCCATCTAACAGTCCAATACACAACTGTCACATTTACTGAGTCCAATTTATTCTATCTGGATTCAGCCCATTCTAACGGTCTAATACTAGACCGTCATGTTCATGTAACGGCCCATTAATTGACCGTCACAATTTCTGAGTACTTTAACCCAAGGTTTGACCTAAGGGTTGATATTTCAAAGTTCCTAGATTGATTATTGATGGTCTAGGACTTGTCATATTGTTCAAGATACTTAATTTTAAATTAAGGAAGATAAGGAATGTATTGTTATGCTGTCAAATTGTTTCCATGAGCATAACCTTATTTTAAGTCATTCTTGATCCCTCGCATTCTTAATTGAAGCGTTCATTCATTGAATTATTGTTATCATGAACTTATTGAACTTGTTATATTACTGGCCATATTTTATTGCTTGAAATGTGGAAGTAACTTGATTTATACTTGAAGATGCGATCGAGCACTGATTGTGTTCAAAGGCTCTATGCTTGTCCCCTCGGCTGATTGTCGAAAACATACTGTAAACCATGGGGTATGATGCTACTGGCGTCGCATTGCGCTGGGAGTACTTTCTTTATAAATAAGTAAAAATCCACAAGGCACGACATATATACGTACATGACTTTCTTGCTTGTTACATGATATTCCATAGAAATTCACCAAATACTTGCTCATAAGCAAAAGATATTTGTGTGATGATTACGTGGTTTGCTAGTACATTTTCGATACATTCTTGTTCATGAAAGGCCATACCATGTTCTTGATACATTCTTGCTAATCCATGCTTGTTCATTTTATCTTACATGATCATATTGTTACCTTGGTTATTTACATGTGATTTATCGCGTTCGCATGATTTCACTTTATTTTCTTTAGAGCTAAATGTTAATAACTTTAATAGTGCCTTCATGTTGATGCGAAGATACCTACTAGGCAAATTTCCAATCTTTTCAAGAGATGGAAGTGATTCGAATTCGGATTCGAGTTATACAAGTAGCGGGTCCGAGAGCGAATGAAAGTCATATCAAAATGAGAGTGGAGACTTAGGAAAGTCAAATCTTATTTAGATCGAGTCTTGTAATTTTTCCTTTTTCTTGAGTCTAATGGATTAAAGAAGGTTGAAAAGTTATTGTATTTGAATATTTTGATCTGATGAAATAAAGTTGGAGTTTGAGTAAATTATTGTGCAATTACATTTTTATGTGTGATTATCTTACGCTCTGATAGTTCTTGCTTGCAAGAGGCTTACCATGCCGGCTGTTCACGTTCCTCGAGCTAGTCTTCCACTGTAATAAAGGCTCGGGGTGTGATAGTTAATTTGGTATCAGAGCCTAAGTCTCAGGACTTAGGGGAAAGAGTCACGTCATAGGATAAGTCCAAGGCTTAAGGACCCATACCTATGAACTAAGGAAGAAATTTTCTCACCCATGTGAGAATTGGGTAGAGCCGGGGATAAGATAATTAAGTAGTTTTAAGATTTATCTCTTTCTAATTCCATGAGAATTAACAAATTGTTATTTCTCTCAGGTGTTGAGTCTTGTAGAATCTTTACATGTTTTGATGATGACAACATGATAAGTCTTAGTGGTCTTCAAAAATTATGTCTATGTGAAAATTTAACAAAAATATTGTTTCTGTGAAAAAATGAACAAAGAACATGTTTGTTGAAGGATGAACCTTCATTTCACTTCAGGTATTGTTCAGGGACTGTATTCGTGTTGATTGGCACTTTGTCATGTTTGTATATAACACCTCGTGTTGAACTGTTTGTCTTCGTGTCGCTTTAGTTTAAGTACTGTTTGTATTTCCAACACGCCGTATCGTCTTCTCTTACCGCGTGTTGTTTATGTTTACTGTCCTTCAGGTCGTGCGTCTGTGTTGTCTCCTCTACATTGCGTGTCGTTTTTCTCTGTAGTGTTTGTTTTGATTCAGTGACACGTCGTGTCATTGATCTTTACTTCGTACTGTTTTCACCATCTTCGTGTTGGTCTTTCTCATTAGACCTCGTGTCGTTCTCGCTTTGACCACACTTCCTGTTGCTTTACGAAGACCTCGTGTCTTGCTTGTTTGCAGCCACTTCGTGTCGGTTTCTGATTCAGCACGTGTTGTCCTCACGATTGCTTTTCACCTCGTACTGTTCTAATCTTACTTCGTGTCGTTGTCAGTCCGTGTCTTTCTGATGTTGAAATCACACTTCGTGTTGATTTCTGTTCTCGACTTTGTGTCGTTTCACCTCTTGTCATTTTGAGTTCGTATCAAATCACTGTTCTGTCTTCGTGTTGTCTTTCAACTCCATGTCAATTCTTGTACTTCATCTTGGTGTTGTTTTTTAACCCGTGTCGATTACTGTTTCGACTTCGTGTTGTTTTCAACCTGTGTCAATTACTGTTTTGACTTCGTGTTGTTTCCAACCCGTGTCGATTACTGTTTCGACTTCGTGTTGTTTTCAACCCGTGTCGATTACTGTGTCATCTTCGTGTTGTCTTCACCTCGTGTCGTTTTTTCATCTCTTCATATCGTTTTTGTTCCATCGCGTACAGGACATCGTAGCACCTCGTGTTGCTTCCTGTTTCACTTTCGTGTCATTTGTCTTGTTGTGTCTTCGTGTCATTTTTACTCTTCCTAGTCCTCGTGTCTCTCTTGTGTTGAAACCATACTTAGTGTTGGTTTCTGTTCTTATCTTCGCGTCTTCGCGTTGTTTTTCTGTCTACCTCGTAACATTCTCTTAGTAATGTTCATTGTGTCACCACTGTATCCCGTGTCGTTCTCTGTTTTGTGTATCTTTTTGTCGTGTCCACTAACCTCATGCAGTTCTAGCTCTTATGGCACTCAATATTAATGGTTCTTATCTCGTTGCAGGTCCGAGGAAGAACATTCATCAGTGTCTGGGTGCACATGATCCGATACTGAAGGAACAAATACAAAAAGGGCACGTAGCAGGAAGGTTCTGGATCGAGCGTGGGAGGCACACGCGTTTAGTGCCCTATCCATCTGCTGCCGCTATAAATAGAATCCTTCGTCCACCGATGAAGATTGATCTGAGCCAAGAAAGAAAAGGCAGTGTTACAGAGAGCTCGATCCTGCAGAAGAAGAAAAAGTGAGAGAGAGAGATAGTGCTCGTGTGAAAGAGGAAGAGAGTGTAAGAGAAAGAAAGAGAGATAGAGAGTGAGTGAGAGAGCTCATGGAGAAGAAGAAAGAAGTTTACCTGAAGATCTGTCTTCACTGGACCGTGGATCAGATCCAGGCCAGTCAGCTCTGTTAGGAGCCAAATTGTGCATTTTGTGTTTCAGCTTCTGTTTGCTGAAGTTATTTTCGTTTATTGTTTTTTCCTTTATTTTCTGGTTTGTTGTGCTTTCCGATCCTCTGGTCTGAGGTCGTGTTCCCTCCGGTTAGGAGGAAGGGAGATCTGATCTCCAGTTGCAAGTAGCTGGGAGCTACTTGTGGGTTCCCTCCGGCTTGGAGGAAGGGAGACTTGTCTCCGGTTCTGGGCTTGTGGATTCAAGTCCAGAGGTTCCCTCCGGTTTGGAGGAAGAGGGGAGGTTGTTCCCCTGGTCAAGCTGTGTGGCAGCAACTGTTTGCAGACTGAGTCTGCTTGGTTCTAGCGTTCGCTAGTGAAGCCTCACTCCGGTTGGGAGTGAGGGGTGGATGTAGGTCTGAAGGACCGAACCACCTAAAAATCTATTGAGCAGTGGCTTGATTGTCTGGTTTGCTTCCGCTAGATGCTTGAATAGGTGCGCTCAATGTGATTGTATTTGAGTTGAATAGAATTGGTTCCATTCTGTTTCCTTATCTAGCATCCGGTTTTTAAATTTAATCCATTATTCGTAGAAGGATTCATTCACCCCCCCTCTGTATCCGGGCCAAGCACCCTAACAGTTGGTATCAGAGCCGGTGTCTGCTTACAAGGTCCAGCGACCTGCAGATCGATCTTGCAATCTTAGGTGCTTATTTCTTTTTAGTGCTTCAATATTCTTGTGCGTTAATCTGTGTGTTCTCATGGCCCATCCACCGATCTTCAGTGGTACGCATTTTGATGCATGGTTCGCTGTTTTGAAGAGTTATGTTAAATCTGTGAATCCAGACCTGTGGAAAGTAATTTCACATGGTCCTCATGAACTACCTAAGAAAAAGTCCAAATGGACTGACAGTCACAAATCCATGCATGAAGAAAATCAGATAGCAATAAATTTAATGAAGGCAGCTACTGATAGAGCTTTTCATTCATGTTTCTTTGAATCCAGTTCTGCTAAAGATATTTTGGATGCACTGAAGCGAACTCAGGAGATAGATGTGGACAGATGCATGATGGCCAACAGAAGAAATCAAAGTGCCAGCGATCAAGGCAGCAATCAAACTAAAGAAGATGATGATGATGAGGTAAATATCTTCGAGAATTTCTCTCTAGAAGATTGGGAGAATGCATATGCTGAATTATTTGAATCTCATGAACTGTTAAGAAAACAGTATAAAAAGTTGAAAAAGAGTATTCGGGTAGATAGTTCTAGCTCTCCATGTAAAAATTGTTCAAGTACGAAGAAATCTCATGATGCATGTCTGTCTGATAATCATATGTATAAAAACCAGAATGCAGAACTGAAGAAGGAACTTGAATGTGTTCACTCTGAGCTGAACAATTTAAAATCTGAAGATGACTTCCTCAGAAAGCTCTCTAAGGAAAATGATGAACAACTAAAGAAACTTAAACGAGAGAATGAGTTGCTGTTTGAAAAATTTAACGCCATAAAATCTGTAAACATAGAATTACAGAAAGATTTTGAAAAACAACAAAAGGAATTGAGGGAGTTTGAAGCTAGGAGAGAAAGCATGGTTAACTCAGAAGATCAGCTTCTAATAAATGAGCTAGTTCAAAATGATAAGCTTAAAGAAGAAGTTGAAAAATTAAAACTGTTAAACAATGCCATGTCTGAAAGACTTCTCACATTGGAAAAAGGAAAAGCTATCTGTACAAACGAGACTGAAGAGGTAGATGAGCTAAGAAAGGAAATTGAAGAATACAAAACAGCTAACAAGGTTTTGAATGAAGCTGTCAATTGTAGTGAACAAGAGATCACTAGTTATGAAATACACATTGCATCTCTTGAAAATGAAATTCGGGATTTGAAAGCTTCCTTGTCTAAATTTGTTGATGGGCAGAAAAACCTAGACAAGCTGCTAGGTGTAAAAGTCAATGTCAAAAAGGAAGGGTTGGGCTACAATAATCTCAATAAGAAGGCCTTGCAGAACAAAGTAATGACATCCTTTGTAAATACTTCAAATGTAGCCACTACATCAAAAGACAAACAGCCCATTGTTCAGAAAATACTGGGAACAAAGATTAACTTTAACAAGGAAGGACTGGGTTACAGTCCAGTCATGAGGAAGGTTGATGGAGCCAACCTGAAAACTGTCTTTGTCAAATCCTCTGAATAGGAAAAGGCTTCTATCTCATCTCCATCTCAGTACAAGGCTAAGAAAATAGATAAACAAAATAAAAATCATAAAACATCAAAAATTCAAAGGAACAATCTGCATGCTAAGAACTCATCAGATAAATGCCATGTTTTAAAGAAATCAAGTGGCTCATGTCATTATTGTGGTAAGTATGGACATCTTATGAGTAACTGTTTTGTGATGGAAAAAGATGACAACAAGCATGTTAGAAAATCTGTGTCTGGTCAGAAAAGGAATGTCAAATGTTCTAATTGTGATAAAGTAGGACACACTACTACTCATTGTTGGTTTGCAAGTAGTAAGGAAAAATCATGCTCATATCATACAAAACACTCTGCAAATCAGCATGTCTATAACAAGAACCAGCACATTATATGTTTTAATTGCAACAAAATTGGTCACAAGGTCTCTGAATGCTGGTCAGGGTCTTTTAAAAGAAATTCTATCTCATGCTTTGAATGTGGAAAGTATGGCCATAGGGCCATTGAATGTTGGCATGCTCAAATGAAAAATTTCAGTTCTGGAAAGTATAGATTTCCTGCTAGTACAAATGCTCTTAGAAAGAACAAAGTGGTTTTCAAAAGGAAAAACTTTGAATGTGTTGATTATGGAAAACAGTTTGGTAATGCAAATAACAGAAATTTCCATGCTAATGCACATACAATTCATACTCATAATAATGTGCATAACCCAGATCTGAAAACTACTGCTCCTTACTATCAAGTTAAAAATGTGCTAAGAAAACCTGCTAGGAGTGATAATGTCAGGACAGGACCCAAGACTTCCTGGGTACCTGTTTGCGCAAAATAAACTTTGTTTTGCAGATGTGCCTTGGGACTGGAATAAAAGGGGAAATGATCCAAGGCACTCAAGAATGAAAACCCCATTCTCACAATTTTCAGGTAATCTCTCTACATGTCCCATTTTGAAACTTACTGCATATCTGGTTTGATGCATTCTTGCATATCTGGCTATTTCTTTGGAAATCTGAATTGCTTATAGGACTGTTGAGGTTACCCTGTTATCCATGACCTCTTTGGTATATCAAATGGTAAGCTACCAAAAGACAGAGAAATCTGTCAGGAGGTTCTTACTATGTGTGAGGTGGTCTATTAGACCAAATGCTCCGCCTAGTACCATAAGTCATTCTGCTGATCAGGGGAGTTTGTTTATGCATAACTCATAAACACACTTGTTTAATTTTCGTGGCAAACACTGCATTCTTTAAATAATTAACACTTCCAAGAGTCGTGTGTGAGTTGTCCTTGAGTGGGATGAAGAGGAGCTTGTCAGGCTATTTGGTTTCTGAAGATCTTTGTCAGCCGATGCAGTTAATATGGTTTTAAGATCAGTCATCTCAAGAGGTTGCAGTCTGTTGCCCAAGAGTTACTCTGGATGTGAGACTGAACTACTTCAAAAATACTATATTTGGATATGACCTTAGTGCCTAATGTCTTGAGTGATCTCTCACTTGCTGGCTTGCTGATAGGAGTGCTGCTCATCTCATCTCATCTCTCTCTATTCGATCAGCCTCCTCCTTATCTCTCACCTATCACTCTTGGTTCAGATTCTCTCTCGAAGAAATTGTGGGTGCAGTCTTCTTGCTCTTATCAGATATGATCTGTATACCTTAAACCACCCAATATCTAGTGTAACAATTTACACCTGTTAATAAAGAACTTCAATGTTTGGGGGTTATATTTGGTCCTTGATCCTTCTAAGTTATCTTCTCAAGTGTTGGTCAACATATTATAAAACTTTCTGTTAAATGAGAAAAACTTATTGAGGATCTCGACTTAACTGAAACTTATGTAAAGAGAGCTCTGAGATAAAATTGTGTTAAGTAAGATTTCTGATTTTGTCTAAAATCATGAGAAGTGCCTCCAGGGAATTCGCCACTCTTTGTGGCAGAGCAATGGCTTTTGTGGAGAAATAGACACTCTTGATCAAAGAAGTCCAGAGCTTCTGTCATGATACAACTAGCTATCTCTGTATAGAAATGTTAAAAAAAAAAAAAGGGGGGGGGGGGGGGAAAGTCCTCAAAAGAAAAAAATATATCATTGGCATAAAGGTAGTCCGTCCTGAGTAACCAGGGTTTCTGGTGTCTAATAAACATGTCTCCTTGTGTAAAAAGGGACTATTCTACCTTGTGTTCAACAAATTGGTTGACCCTGTATGCCTTCTCGTCCATTAAATGAAGAAATGAAATCTGCTTGACTTTGATGTGTTATTTCGTTGCTTGACAAACATAAGGAGCAATTTAATCGTGTCTCTCTCTAGGTTAAGCAACTTTAACAGCTAATTTTGTGATTATGCTGATTTAATATCTTGAGTTAACTGACCTTGGTTTTTGGAAGAATATAACCCGTCCACATATTGAAGGGCTAACTTTAACATGCTGTAGTTGCGTTACATCAGGACTAAGGGTATTTTGGGTATTTACAGAAAAAGTTGATATGAGTAAAAAGCTACCCGACAAAACCCTTCTTGTTTCTCACGCCTTCCACCTCAAACCCTTATTTCCCCTTGCCGCTTCCTATTCATCCTCGTGCTGCTCTACCTTGAGCGTCTTCTTCAAACCCATCTTCATCTCTTCCCGCTCACTTTCTTCCCCCACAGAGGTCTATTCCTTTCTTAAGTCTAGCTTCACTTCCAATAGCAGCCTGTAAGAGAGAGTTGATACTCTGGAAGTTCCGACAGATGGATCAGCAAAGGTCAGTAGCTCCGGGAGAAAGAAAGAGGAAGGGAAAAGAAATAGTTGAAGAGCCTTCATCTAAGCAACAGAGATGTCTTGAGCCAGAACCTGCTGCGGAAGTCTCTTCAGAACAAGGTACCAGGTTTTCTCAGTCTACCGTGTTCTTAGAAAGTGGGAAAATTATTCCTCCTAGAATAATAGATTTCGGAGATGAAACCTTGGTCTCGAAGTTTCCAGAATTGTTGAAAATCTTTGAGTTTCAGGAGTGGAGAAATTTCTTAGAAAGTCACCGTGTCTATTACCCTAGGCCGGTAATGGAATTTTACAATAACTTGTCCTTGAGCCGAGACAAGTCTACTTTGTTATCATCTGTTAAAGGGGTCGAGATAACTGTTACATGTGACTCCCTTCACAAAGCTCTCGGTATTCCAGATAAAGGGGAGGTAGAGGGAAGCTTTCGATACAGTCTCCATGAAGCTTTCTCTGTCATTACTGGTAAACCCAGTAACATTCATGATAAGGGGCAGTTGAAGCTAAAAGCTTATCAGACATCGTCATTTCCTCCTCTTCACAAGCTCCTTCAGAACGTCATTGCTTCCATTATCACCCCACAGACTGGGGCTAGAGGAAGAATTACAGACACGCAGAGATTTCTACTGTTTTGTCTGATTCAAAATGTGAAGATATGTCTGCCAGAGATCATTTTTAATGTCATGAAGGGATGCATTGGATCCAAGAGACATCTTCCCTATGCCGCCCATATGACAGACATCTTCAAGCATTCTGAGATTTGCTTGGATGGAGAGGCCGCATCAGAAGTTAAGGCCCGAAACATTTTTAATATGAATTTTGTTTCAGTGTTTTTGGGCTTAGAGGACTCTTCTATGGTGGGGCAAGTTAAGGTCCAAAAGGCCAGGGAATCACAAACTCAGGGGGAGCATTTGGAAGAATTTCAAGTCTTAGCCCCAACTGGTGAGCAATTAGTTTCTGAGATTGATCATCAGGAAACACCAGCTGAACAACCAGAGTCCACCTTGCCAGCTGCACCCACCGAAGTATCCTTCTCCTTTCAGAGGCTAGTTGAGGCTGCATCTGAGGACATCAGATTTTCTGACGAAAGCATTCAGACAGATCTAGATGCAACTATTGCTGGGCTATTTGATTCGTTTGGGAAGACATCTGAAGAGCTAATAGTGCCTGAAGAACAGCCAGCTAAAGAGCAAGACAGTACTGATCAAGATCTTGCTGTTTTTGTTAATGAAATTTTAAGAGAAACTGTTGAGCGAAGCTTGGAAGAGGCTACCAACTTGGTCGTATCTGAAAGTCTTGAGCAGGCCTTAGTTGGCAGCCCTGCAGATCAGGAACTCACAGAAGATAGAGAAAAGGTTCCTGTCATAGAACTAGATACAGAATCTTCAAGTGAAGAAGAGGAACCTGAAGATATATTCTCTCAGAAAGAAACTCAAGCTGCAGATGAAGTTCAGGTTCCAGCTGAGAGCAGTCAAATGCCAGTACAAGAGGAAGCAGCTGAGAGAACTGCACCTGACAGTGAATTTTTTGGTACACCTCTAGGTCCACCTAGACTTCTATCTGCAGAGGCACCCAACATTGAATCTACTCGGGCGCCCAACATTGAAGAGCTTCTCATAAACCTGACTCAGCAGATGCAAAGACAAGACAAGAAATTAGATGATCTGCTTACATTTGTCACTCTCAACATTAATCAGGTACATACCAGATTACTGAAGCTTGAGATATCTCTCCTCACTGAATGGAGACGATTCCTTCTAAACAAAAGGGCTTCAGATGATGCAAACAAATCCTTGATGGAAGGATTACAGGAGATTTGTTCAAAAATTGCAAAAGCTCTGAGAGAGTCACATGATGTTAGTATTTCTTCCTTCAAAATGTCTTCTACCATAATAGATCATTGCTATGAGATCAGAACAGCTTTAGAATTGTTGAAGAAGTCTTCAAGTGCCCTAGGTCCAGGCATTCAGCAAATCTATGATAAGTTGATCACCTTCTTATCAGAAATGACAACTCTGACTGACAGATATGAAACGGTCAATGTTCGCCAAGAAGACATTATTTCTGAAGTGGCAAATGTCAGAAGCACTGTGGCGTATTGGCTTGCTGAACTATCAAATGATTTAAAGGAATTTCAGTCTATCTTGGGTTCAACACCTGGTCACGCCTCTTCCAGCAGAACTCCACCTCAAGAACATTCTTCTGCTTCTCCAAGGGGGAGACCACCACAAGGCAGGACGCGTGGCCCCTCTAGCAGACATGCAAGATACTTTTCTTGAGAAGTTGATGCTCTGTATTTTTGTTGCCCTTTTGAGGCCTTCTCCCTCAGACTCTTGGACAAATTAACTTAACTCATACCATTTGCGTTGTTGCATTCTTCTTGTTTTCATTTTTTTTGATGATGTCAAAGGGGGAGAAATCAGGAAAAGAAAAATGTTTAATGTTTGTGTTTGTGATATTCATTGCGAATGGCTATCTAGTGTTTTTTTTCTTCTCTGCACAGACTCAAGACTCATAGTGTTGCCATCCATCAAAAAGGGGGAGATTGTTGAGTCTTGTAGAATCTTTACATGTTTTGATGATGACAACATGATAAGTCTTAGTGGTCTTCAAAAATTATGTCTATGTGAAAATTTAACAAAAATATTGTTTCTGTGAAAAAATGAACAAAGAACATGTTTGTTGAAGGATGAACCTTCATTTCACTTCAGGTATTGTTCAGGGACTGTATTCGTGTTGATTGGCACTTCGTCATGTTTGTATATAACACCTCATGTTGAACTGTTTGTCTTCGTGTCGCTTTAGTTTAAGTACTGTTTGTATTTCCAACACGCCGTATCGTCTTCTCTTACCGCGTGTTGTTTATGTTTACTGTCCTTCAGGTCGTGCGTCTGTGTTGTCTCCTCTACATTGCGTGTCGTTTTTCTCTGTAGTGTTTGTTTTGATTCAGTGACACGTCGTGTCATTGATCTTTACTTCGTACTGTTTTCACCATCTTCGTGTTGGTCTTTCTCATTAGACCTCGTGTCGTTCTCGCTTTGACCACACTTCCTGTTGCTTTACGAAGACCTCGTGTCTTGCTTGTTTGCAGCCACTTCGTGTCGGTTTCTGATTCAGCACGTGTTGTCCTCACGATTGCTTTTCACCTCGTACTGTTCTAATCTTACTTCGTGTCGTTGTCAGTCCGTGTCTTTCTGATGTTGAAATCACACTTCGTGTTGATTTCTGTTCTCGACTTTGTGTCGTTTCACCTCTTGTCATTTTGAGTTCGTATCAAATCACTGTTCTGTCTTCGTGTTGTCTTTCAACTCCATGTCAATTCTTGTACTTCATCTTGGTGTTGTTTTTTAACCCGTGTCGATTACTGTTTCGACTTCGTGTTGTTTTCAACCTGTGTCAATTACTGTTTTGACTTCGTGTTGTTTCCAACCCGTGTCGATTACTGTTTCGACTTCGTGTTGTTTTCAACCCGTGTCGATTACTGTGTCATCTTCGTGTTGTCTTCACCTCGTGTCGTTTTTTCATCTCTTCATATCGTTTTTGTTCCATCGCGTACAGGACATCGCAGCACCTCGTGTTGCTTCCTGTTTCACTTTCGTGTCATTTGTCTTGTTGTGTCTTCGTGTCATTTTTACTCTTCCTAGTCCTCGTGTCTCTCTTGTGTTGAAACCATACTTAGTGTTGGTTTCTGTTCTTGTCTTCGCGTCTTCGCGTTGTTTTTCTGTCTACCTCGTAACATTCTCTTAGTAATGTTCATTGTGTCACCACTGTATCCCGTGTCGTTCTCTGTTTTGTGTATCTTTTTGTCGTGTCCACTAACCTCATGCAGTTCTAGCTCTTATGGCACTCAATATTAATGGTTCTTATCTCGTTGCAGGTCCGAGAAAGAACATTCATCAGTGTCTGGGTGCACATGATCCGATACTGAAGGAACAAATACAAAAAGGGCACGTAGCAGGAAGGTTCTGGATCGAGCGTGGGAGGCACACGCGTTTAGTGCCCTATCCATCTGCTGCCGCTATAAATAGAATCCTTCGTCCACCGATGAAGATTGATCTGAGCCAAGAAAGAAAAGGCAGTGTTACAGAGAGCTCGATCCAGCAGAAGAAGAAAAAGTGAGAGAGAGAGATAGTGCTCGTGTGAAAGAGGAAGAGAGTGTAAGAGAAAGAAAGAGAGATAGAGAGTGAGTGAGAGAGCTCATGGAGAAGAAGAAAGAAGTTTACCTGAAGATCTGTCTTCACTGGACCGTGGATCAGATCCAGGCCAGTCAGCTCTGTTAGGAGCCAAATTGTGCATTTTGTGTTTCAGCTTCTGTTTGCTGAAGTTATTTTCGTTTATTGTTTTTTCCTTTGTTTTCTGGTTTGTTGTGCTTTCCGATCCTCTGGTCTGAGGTCGTGTTCCCTCCGGTTAGGAGGAAGGGAGATCTGATCTCCAGTTGCAAGTAGCTGGGAGCTACTTGTGGGTTCCCTCCGGCTTGGAGGAAGGGAGACTTGTCTCCGGTTCTGGGCTTGTGGATTCAAGTCCAGAGGTTCCCTCCGGTTTGGAGGAAGAGGGGAGGTTGTTCCCCTGGTCAAGCTGTGTGGCAGCAACTGTTTGCAGACTGAGTCTGCTTGGTTCTAGCGTTCGCTAGTGAAGCCTCACTCCGGTTGGGAGTGAGGGGTGGATGTAGGTCTGAAGGACCGAACCACCTAAAAATCTATTGAGCAGTGGCTTGATTGTCTGGTTTGCTTCCGCTAGATGCTTGAATAGGTGCGCTCAATGTGATTGTATTTGAGTTGAATAGAATTGGTTCCATTCTGTTTCCTTATCTAGCATCCGGTTTTTAAATTTAATCCATTATTCGTAGAAGGATTCATTCACCCCCCCTCTGTATCCGGGCCAAGCACCCTAACATCAGGTACCTCATTATTACAATGGCTCATCGCGTAGATTGGGGTGGCATGCAACAAACGGTTGCCGGCCTTACTCGGGCATTACAAACTATGGCCCAGGCAGGCGCAAGGGTGAGGGCTGGTGACTTGCATCGTAATTTTTGAAGCTTAAACCCTCCACGTTTCTACGGTTCTTCTAATCCAGATGACGCAGAAAACTGGATAGATGAAATGAATCATATCTTCGATGTTATCCAATGTACAGATCAAGAAAAAGTGCGTCTTGCAACCTTCCAACTTAATAAAGACGGACGCACATGGTGGAAATCAGTACCTACACCTCCGGCAGATGCACCTCATACATGGGACGATTTTCTTACTCTATTCCGTGCTAAGAACTTTTCTGAGCATGTTAAAGAAAGAAAGGCTATGGAGTTCACCTCTCTTCGTCAGGGAATGATGACAGTCGCGGAGTATGAACTTCAATTCTCCAGTCTAGCACCCTATGCACCGCATTTAATCAATACTGATTTATTGAAGGCTAATCGGTTTATGGACGGGTTACGACCCAGTTTCATTCAGCAGCTCGGGACCCAAAACATCCGTACCTATGCAGAGATGGTCCAGCTGGCATATTTATGTGAGGGGACCTTAGAAAAGGTCGAGAAATTGAAATGAAAATGAGAAGAGTCTAGCCGACGATATGATCGGCATTATAAGAAAGAAAAATTTGGCATCACAGAACCTCACAAAAGCCGTGATAGTAAGAAAAGATCCAGGAGTGGGAACGGTGGAAGTTCCCAGAAGAACAAGAAAGTCAAGGAGGAGAAGGATCAAGTCATGACGGCTTGCACATTTTGCGAGAAGTTCGGCCATTCGGCTGAAGAATGTTGGAAGCACCTTGGTGCTTGTCTACGTTGTGGAAGCAGGGAGCATCGTATGCCAGATTGCCCCGTTATGAGGGATCAATCGTCTGGTGGTGGATGTAGGAGGCAGGCTCACCTCGATGCTGTTCTAGAATAAGAAGAAGCGCCCAGGGATGGTGGACTTATGGAAGGTACCCTTCAAATTTGTTCCCATCCTGCATTTTTACTATTTGATACTGGTGCCTCTCATTCTTTTATCTCCACTACTTTTGCAAAAACATTACCAATTGCCTCAGTTCTTTTACCTTCAGATCTTGCTATTACCACACCCTTAGGTTCTGGAACAAAGCTTACCGAGTATTATCCTGATAGTGATGTAATAGTAGAAGGTCACAATCTCCCCGCAAACTTAGTATGCCTTGACATGAAAGGTTATGATGCCATCTTATGGGTAGATTGGCTTATAGATCATGATGCTGATATTAACTATCGAAATAGGATTATATCCTTTCGAAAACCCGATCTTCCAATATTTTCTTTCCTTGGCATCAAGTATAGGAAACATCCCACTATCATATCCTCTCTTCACGCTTGCAAACTTATCTCACAAGGATGTGAAGCTTTTCTTGCTTCTGTCATTATTACTGAGTCCAAGAAAATCATCCTAGCAGACATTCCTATTGTAAATGAGATCCCAGATGTGTTTCCACCCGAATTACCCAGTTTACCACCCGAGAGGGAAGTAAACTTCACTATTGAACTCATTCCGGGAGTAGCACCTATTTCTATAGCCCCTTACAGGATGTCCCCCACGGAACATAAGGAACTAAAGAGGCAGTTGCAGGAACTATTAGATAAGGGTTTCATCAGACCTAGCACATCCCCCTGGGGTGCGCCGGTTCTATTCGTCAAGAAGAAGGATGGCTCTCTCAGGTTATGCATATGCTACCGACGACTGAATCAACTTACAATCAAAAACACGTATCCATTGTCACGTATTGATGAGCTCTTCGATCAGCTTTCAGGAGCAGAGTATTTCTCCAAAATTGACCTCAGATCAGGTTATCATTAGCTTAGAATTAAAGAAGAAGACATTTATAAATCGGCTTTTCGAAGTCGTTATGGCCACTATGAATTCGTGGTAATGCCGTTCGGGTTAATAAATGCCCCAGCAGCATTTATGCAACTTATGAATAATATTTTTCGGCCATATCTGGACCAGTTCATCGTCGTCTTCATCGATGACATCCCGGTATATTCCAAGATAAAAGAGGAACATGAAGGACATCTGAGGATAGCTTTGCAAACACTTAGAGAACATAAACTTTATGCCAAGCTTAACAAGTGTGAGTTCTGGCTCAAGGAAGTTTCATTCCTAGGCCACATTATTTCAAAAGAAGGTATCGCTGTGGATCCTTCTAAAGTAAAAGCTGTCAGAAACTGGAGCCGGCCAACGACTGTATCAGAAGTAAGGAGCTTTCTGGGTCTAGTTGGTTATTATAGGAGGTTCATTAAGGACTTCTCAAAAATTGCTGTTCCTTTAACTAGACTCACAAGAAAAGAAAATCATTTTATCTAGTCAGAGGAATGTGAAGAGAGTTTTCAAACTCATAAGAACCATCTTACTATAGCTCCTATTCTATCACTACCGGTGGAAGGTGGTGGATTCGAAGTATATACGGATGCGTCTGGCATTGGCTAAGGGTGCGTCCTCATGCAAAATAAAAAAGTAATCTGTTATTCTTCAAGACAATTGAAACGTCACGAAGAGAATTACCCTGTGCATGATTTGGAATTGGCTGGTGTTATTTTCGCCTTAAAAATTTGACGTCATTATCTCTATGGAGAGAAGTTCACGGTCTACTCGGACCATAAAAGCTTGAAATACTTATTCTCTCAAAAGGAGCTAAATATGAGGCAGAGGAGATGGTTAGAATATCTCAAGGACTTTGATTTTGCTATTTAATATCATCCTGGCAAGGCTAATACTGTAGCCGATGCACTCAGCAGAAAACCAATGGGAAATCTATCAAGTCTTATAATTAGTATGACTAATCTTATTCCTCAATTTGCTTAGTTAAACTTAGATATTGACATGAAGGAAGAAGAAGATTGTTTTATAGCCAATATCCGAGCTCAACCAACATTAATGGAAGATCTAGTCAGGCTACAAGACAATGATCTCGTATTACTGGAAATCAAAGCCAACATAGAACAGAGGCCGGATTTTTCTGTCTCCAATGACGGAAGATTGCAATTTAAGGGCCGAGTGTGTGTACCAGATCATGAGGATACGAAGAAACTGATCCTAGAAGAAGCACATAAATCCAAGTACACCATTCACCCTGGTAGTACCAAAATGTATCAAGATCTCAAAATAAATTTCTGGTGGCCCAATATGAAGAGGGAAATAGCTGATTTCGTGTCCCACTGTCTCACTTATCAACAAGTAAACGCAGAGCATTTTAGACCCGCAGGTAAATTACACCCCTTAGATATTCCAGCATGGAAGTGGGAAAGCATAGGAATGGATTTCATCATGGGATTACCTAAGACCAGAGGAGGATACGATGGTACCTGGGCAATCATAGACCGATTGACAAAATCTGCACATTTCATACCAATCAAAAGTCGATGGTCTGTGGATATTCTAGCAGCATTATACTTAAAAGAAATTGTCAAATTACATGGTGTCCCTGTCACTATTATATCTATAATACCCCGATTTATTAACAAATAAAAATTTCTAGAAAATTTATGAGAGAATAATTAGAAAATCCTTAATAAATAGAATAAGTTAAAATTCGACCATTTTGTAAAAATCTGGAAAATTTAGAATCTTGTAGAGGAAAAAATGTTTAATAATAGTGCCTCCTGTGACTAGCTCAAATAAAAATTCATAAGCAAGCCAAATTAACTGATTAAGGCCCAAATCACACTTAAACCTAATTGGACCTTAAAACGTAAAATTGGAGCCCATTACCTAATCATTTAGGCTAAGATCGGATCCCAATGAAAGGTTAGGATGAGAGGATCATTTCCCCTCTTAGTTCCCCCTGAAACCCTAACCCTAGAAAGTGAATTTTGGATTAGAAGGCGGCGGCTAACCCTATCCGCGCGGTTCGCGCACGTCCAACTTGATTGGACTCTATCTCTGGGAATAGAATGCTCTAGACCTTGTGTGACCTATAAAAATGATCCTTAGGAACCTTAGTTTCGTTTGGGTGCTGTGGCGGCCGATGAGGATTGAGGACGAGGGTGAATTCTGGCGATCACTGGCGAGGTGTTCTTAGCATGACGTCGTCCCTTCTTCTTCCTTCTTCCTCCAAATTAAGGTAGGTTATAACAAGCCAAACCTTAAGTATCATATATGGTTAGAACCAGCATCGAGTGTTCTTTCTATTAGATGCAAAAGCACTAAAAGTTACTTAGTACCCTGTGAGAATTTTAGGGTTTAGTAGAAGCATGTCATATCTAGGGTTATACTTGTTTCATCTCGTTTAAGTAGGGATCGCAGGCACTAAAGATTAAATCGAGCATGTTATAATGTAAAACTTTTTGTGCTCTTTCTTTTGAATCTAAAAGCCCTAATTATTATGCTCTGTGCTATGCGTATTTTGTAATTTGTTGTAACCCTAGCCAACTCGCCGGAGGCGGGCAGGGTGAAAGAGGGGGCTTGACTGTTTCGGACTTGCGCGGCCTCACGATAGACCGCCCAACCTGGTTACATGGCATATATACTGACCGCTTATGTGTTGTGATTCGTATTATGTTTCTGGGAAGTGTGGCAAGATCTAGACCGTCCTTCTATCAGGCGGCCAGTTATTGACCGTTCGTTCCTTCCAGCGGCTCATTACAGACCGCTCATCTCGCCTTCTGACCTGAGGGGGATAAATGGCATGTCGTGCGGCCGAAGAGGATGAAAGGTCCCTACTAGACCGTCCATCTTACAGAATTGAATAAGTTATTTTTTCTCACATGATTTATGATAGTAGGTTAGTGGTTAAATGTAAGTAGCAACATGCATAAAAACCCTGAAAAATTATAACAGTTAATGATTATAACTCTTGCGGATTTATTCATCTTGACCTTGGATCATCTTCTTCAATGAATGTTAATATTAATCATGATTCATTATTAATTGAAAATTTTATAAGGATTGTTCGATAGTCATTCTACTCCGGTAGAATTGACTGACCGCATTACTGGTTTCCGCTGATTTATTAGCTCATTTCCTTATGGGACCTCCGTACGCCCCCGTGAGCCTGGGATTCCCACTAGAATGCCGAGCAGGTTGTACCATCAAGACCTGAACCTGTATATGCGATCGAATTGCTTGGATTATCGTGTTGTGAGTCACGGATCACTTTGGACCGACTGAGTCTTGTGCGGTCGAAAACGGACCTTTCAACTCAGTGGGCGGTCCATTATGAACCGTTCATCCCTGGCCCAGTGCCAAATTCATTGGTCAATTAACCTTGTTCTATCTTCGACCAAAATTTTTTTTGATCGGCCAAATAAGCCCTAGGTTAACCAGTGGAGTGTGGGCTGGACCTTGGTTCAGTTCTGCCCCACCTATGGCAACCCGGAGCCCAAATTGGGGTGGATTTTAGTTATTTAATTCAAGTCCAATTGAGCGGACTGGATTGGACCATCCGTGATCTTGAGCGGACCCTATTGGACCGTTTGCCCTTGAAGTGGCCGAACACTACCCGTTTATCTTGTTCGTAAGCTTCATGTCTTTCTAGCCCTGAATGGCCCATCCTTGACCGTCCATTATTATTAAAAGGCCCATTTAGGACCGTTCTTCTTTAAACGGCCCACAATGGTCCGTTTATTCCTTGAATTCGTGGTGGCTAATTCTCAACCCAAATCCTCTATGTGCGGGCCATATATGACCGTACAATTGCTTGAGCGGCCCTATTTTGACCGCTTATCATCCAGAAGGGATTTTCGAGATTTTTCTTGTTGAATCCAAGGAATTGATTGGTTCTTGATAACTTGAACTTTCTAGTCAAAGTATCTCTTCAACTTACCCTTGAAATTTTGAAGTAAGTTCCATATTTTGAATCTTGGCCATTGAACTTGATTAATGTCTTGACATAACTTGGGATCTTGGATCCAACAAATCAATGCCAACGCATCGCAAGGGCCTGGTCTCGTCCTGGGAGGAAAGTCCGAAAAGTACTTGTGTCCCGGGGAGTTTGAATGACATGGTGAGGCATTGCACCGAGTGCATGACTACCGTGATGTCTATGATAGTGATCTCTTACTTGAAATTATCTTGACTTGGTTAAATCTTGCTTGTTGGCCAATCTCTAGTTTCATTTTATTCATAATCTTGTACCTCTTCTACTTATGTCATTTCGTTATATCGTTATTTTCTTTTCGCACATTTAATGTAATTAATTGGTTAATTACTTAAACTTGCCTGTTATTACCTACTGAGCGTTCGCTCACCTAGTTGTTCCCCCCTTTCAGGTAGCTCAGGTGAGGACTCGCAATCCGATGGGAACGGGCAGGAGTGTTGATCATGGAGCGAGCCAACTAGATGCTGTGGAGACAGAATAATTATCTATGTTTAGTTGTGTTTTACAATGTGGTTCAAAGAGTTGTAATGTGAAGTTAGTCAATGTAATGTGGTCTAGTGAATTTTATGATGGAAGTTTATTGAGGTTGTTTAAGATGGTTATGTAAATGGGATCATGGATTATGAAATTGCTATTTAATTAGTGAAGTTGTATTCGTGGTTAAATCCTTATGTTTTAGCACATCATGTCTAGAAATCAACATATTATCATTATTATTAATAATTACTTGTTTCTACTGCCAGTCCCGATATTCCGCGTCGGGGTGTGACAGTTTGGTGGTATCAGAGCCTAGGTTTCTAATATTCCTAGGTTATTTAAGTTCTAGGATTCTAAGTGTTTGTCGTAGAACCTATACTCTTGTTATGAGTCAAAGGACCAAACCTATTGAGAATTGGGTTGAGTTAATAATCAACTCCAAACTCTTTCTCCTAAATGAACTTAAGATAAATTATTTTCGTGCAGGGTGTTCCAATGGTAGCTGAGCGTGCGTAATGGTGAGACATGCAGCGAACGGTCCAAGGACTTACACGGGCCTTGCAACAAGTGGCCCAAGGTGGAGCGGCAAATCATGGTGCTGGTGATTTACATAGGAATTTTCGTGGGATGAATCCCCCACGTTTTGGAGGCTCAACTGATCCCGATGAAGCCGAGCACTGGCTTAAAGAGATGGAGAGGATTTTCAGGGTGATGCAATCCAGCGACCAGGAGCGTGTGCTTTTAACAACCTTCCAGTTGGAACGTGATGCTAGGACGTGGTGGGAGTCAGTAAAGGCAACCCTCGGTAATAGGCAAATTTTGTGGAAGGAATTTGAAGAATTCTTCAATAGCAAGTACTTTTCTGACAGAATCCAAGAGAAGAAAGCCGCTGAGTTTGCTGCCCTGAAGCAGCCGAGTTTATCTGTGGCAGAATATGAAGCTCAATTCTCTAGACTTTCTTGCTATGCCACTCATTTGATTTCCACAGAAAAGATGAAGGCAAAACATTTTCTTAATGGGCTGAAGTTGCATTATATTAACCAGTTGGCGCCGATGGAGATTCAGACCTATGCAGAAATGGTGAGGAAAGCCCAAGTTTTAGAAGATATCTTGGAAATGATGAAGAAAATCCGTGGGAAGAATGTCAAGAAAGAACAACCTACCGGTTCCGGGAATGAAACCCGGGAATAGCAAGAAAAGGCCAAATGGCGGGTCTGGTTCATGGAAGGGGAAGATGCCAAAGAATGAAGACAAGAAGCCTGGCCCTATTGTTCCATTTAAGGGCGTATGCAAGTATTGTGACCGTCCTGGTCACAAGATGGAAGAGTGCTAGCGCAAGCTGGGCGCCTGCTTACGTTGTGGAAGTAGAGATCACCGTATCCCGGTGTGTCCTCTCTTATCCGAGCAAACTACCCCGACTAAGCCTCAAGGTAGCAAGAGGCAACAGGGCAAGCTCCAGGCCTTACAGGAGGGTGGACTTGTTGAAGGTACTCTCATTATTCATGGAAATCCAGCTTTTGTTCTTTTTGACACCGGTGCTACTCATTCATTTGTTTCTCAGAATTTTGCTAAGACATTAGTTGTGAAGCCAGTTTTGAGGGATTCCCCACTAGAGATATCATCTCCTATTGGTTCTAAATCAGCCATTAAATATTTTTATCCCTCTAGCAAGATTATGGTTAATGAATAGAATTTGCCAGCTGATTTAGTATGCATGGATATGAAAGACTATGATGTAATTCTAGGAGCGGATTGGTTGGCTAGGCATGAGGCCAATGTTCATTGTAGTTCCAGTTATATGTCTTTTTCTAGGCACCCGGGACTTTCTTTTATAGGGGTTAGGCACCATAAGTCTGTGCCACTTATTTCGGCCCTCTGAGCTGATAAGTTGATGAGGAGAGGATGTCAGGCTTTCCTACCCTTTATTTATGTGACCCCTGAGAAGAAGATCGAGATTAAGGACATTCTTGTTGTCCGAGATTTTCTAGATGTTTTTCCTGAGGATTTGCCAGGACTTCCATCAGAGAGGGAAGTTGTGTTTTCTATTGATCTAATTTCTGGCATGACCCCTATTTCTAAGGCTCTTTATCGTATGTCTCCTACGAAGTTGAGGGAATTAAAGCAGTAGTTAATGGAATTACTTGAGAAGGGGTTCATTCGTCCAAGTACATCCCCGTGGGGAGCTCCAGTGTTATTTGTAAGGAAGAAGGATGGTTCGATGAGGTTGTGTATTGATTATCGGCAATTGAACCAGCTGACTATCAAGAATAAATATCCATTACCGAGGATTGATGAGTTATTTGATCAGATAGCAGGAGCTCAGTATTTCTCTAAGATTGATCTTCGATCAGGCTATCATTAGTTGTGGATTAAGGAAGAGGATATTTATAAGACGGCTTTTCGTAGCAGGTATGGGCATTTTGAATTTGTCGTGATGCCTTTTGGACTACCGAATGCACCTGCAACTTTCATGTAGTTGATGAACAATGTATTCCGGCGCTATCTTGATCAATGGGTCGTGGTGTTTATTGATGACATTCTGATTTATTCCAAGAGTGAGGAAGAACATGCTGAGCATTTGAGGATGGCGTTGCAAATATTGAGAGACCATCAGTTATACACCAAGTTTAGCAAGTGTGAATTTTGGCTACATGAGGTGTCCTTTCTAGGGCATATCATTATGAAAGAAGGTATTTCTGTTGATCCGTCTAAGGTAGAGGCAGTGAAGAATTGGGATAGGCATACTAATGTAATAGAAGTAAGAAGCTTTCTAGGCCTAGCAGAATATTACCGAAGGTTTATTAAGGATTTCTCCAAGATTGCAGTACCCTTAACGAGATTAACCCGCAAGGAGAATAAGTTTGACTGGTCGAAGGATTGTGAGAGAAGCTTCTAGACTTTGAAGGAGTGTTTAACGACTGCCCCTGTTTTAGCTTTACCATCTGGAGAAGGAGGCTTCGTGGTGTACACCGATGCTTCGGGAATTGGTTTAGGTTGCGTACTGATGCAGCACGGGAGAGTTGTAGCTTATTCTTCTAGACAGTTGAGGAAGCAGGAAGAGAACTATCCCGTTCATGATTTGGAGCTAGCAGCAGTAGTATTTACCTTGAAGATATGGAGGCATTACTTATATGGAGAGACGTTCACCGTATTTTTAGATCACAAGAGTTTGAAGTATTTATTTTCTCAGAAAGAGCTCAATATGAGGCAGAGAAGATGGTTAGAGTATTTAAAGGATTTTGACTTCTCTATAGAGTATCATCCCGGGAAGGGTAATGTGGTGGCAGATGCTTTAAGTCGCAAGCCAATAGCTAAATTGTCAAGCCTCATGTTGCAAGAATGGAAATTGCTGGAGCAATTTGCCAGTTTAGATATTAATGTTGACAAGGACCGAGTTATGATTGCTCAGATTCAGCTTAAACCAGAATTATTGGCAGAAATCAAGTCCTTGCAAGATAATGATCTAGAGTTGATAGAAATCAAGGAGAACTTGGGTAGTAGACCTGAATTCATGATAGCTAATGATGGCAGATTGCTATTTCAGGGAAGGACTTGTGTACATGATGTGGCCGAAGTTAAGAACAAGATCCTCATGGAAGCTCATAGATCTCGATATACCATTCATCCTGGAGGTACGAAGATGTTTAAGGATTTGAAAAGATCTTTCTGGTGGCCAAATATGAAAAAGGGAAATTGCAGAATTTGTGAGTAAATGTTTGGTGTGCCAACAAGTTAAGGCTGAGCATTTCAGACCTGCAGGGAAGTTGAAACCACTGGACATACCTCAATGGAAGTGGGAGAGTATTGACATGGATTTCATTATGGGTCTACCTAGGACTCGTAGCGGATTTGATGCAATATGGGTTATTGTTGACAAGTTGACAAAATCTGCTCATTTCTTGTCCATTAAATCTAAGTGGACTGTTGATGTTTTGGCAGCTCTGTATATGAAGGAAGTTGTGCGACTCCATGGTATTCCAGTCAGTATTGTGTCCGACAGAGACCCGGATTCACCTCGCACTTTTGGAAGGGTTTGCAAGAATCTTTGGGAACCCGTCTGAACTTCAGTACTGTGTTTTATCCACAAACAGACGGACAGACGGAAAGAACCAACCAGATAGTGGAAGATATGCTTAGAGCCTGCATGATTGATTTTGGAGACAGTTGGAGTGATCACTTGGCCTTGATTGAATTTGCTTACAACAATAGTTATCAGTCCAGTATTCAGATGGCTCCATTTGAAGCTTTATATGGAAGAAGCTGTCGATCCCCATTATGTTGGAACGAGGTTGGCGAGAAGCAATGGCTGGGACCAGATCTTATTTCTGAATCATCAAAGAATATTTGTATTATTAGAGACCGGTTGCAAGTAGCACAATCAAGACAGAAGAGTTATGCGGACAACAGAAGAAGAGCTTTGGAATTCCAGGCTGGTGAACATGTGTTTCTGAAGGTTTCTCCCATGAGAGGGATTCGAAGGTTTGGCATTCGAGGCAAGCTGAGTCCGAGATATGTTGGACCATTCGAGATTTTGGAAAGAGTGGGGGAGGTTGCATACCGTTTGGCACTACCACCTTAGTTATCCGGAGTACACAATGTCTTCCATGTGTCAATGTTGAGAAAATATGTATATGACCCCACTCATGTCATTCAGCATGCGGATCTTGAGTTAAAGGAAGATCTGACCTATGAAGAAAGACCTGTTAAAATTATGGATCGTAAGCAACAGCAACTCAGGAACAAGTCCATACCTATGGTTAAAGTGCAATGGAGTCGGCGTGGGACCGAAGAAGCTACTTGGGAGTCAGAAGATACCATGTGAAAACAATATCCCGACTTGTTCTAGGTGAGTTTCCACTCCCCATCATGTGAAGTGCAGTGAATTTGGAGCACAAAATTCTTTGAAGTGGGGGAGGGTGTAATACCCCGATTTATTAACAAATAAAAATTTCTAGAAAATTTATGAGAGAATAATTAGAAAACACTTAATAAATAGAATAAGTTAAATTTCAACCATTTTGTAAAAATCTGGAAATTTTAGAATCTTGTAGAAGATAAAATATTTAATAATAGTGCCTTCTGTGACCAGCTCAAATAAACATTCGTAAGCAAGCCAAATTAACTGATTAAGGCCCAAATCACACTTAAACCTAATTGGACCTTAAAATGCAAAATTGGAGCCCATTACCTAATCATTTAGGCTGAGATCAGATCCCAATGAAAGGTTAGGATGAGAGGATCGTTTCCCTTCTTAGTTCCCCCCGAAACCCTAACCCTAGAAAGCAAATTTTGGATTAGAAGGCGGTAGCTAACCCTATCCGCGCGGTTCGCGCACGTCCAACTTGATTGGACTCTATCTCCGCGAATAGAAGGCTCTAGACCTTGTGTGACCTATAAAAATGATCCTTAGGAACCATAGAGTCGTTTGGAAGCCGACGAGGATTGAGGACGAGGGCGGATTCCGGCGATCACTGGTGGGGTGTTCTTAGCACGACATCGTCCCTTCTTCTTCCTTCTTCCTCAAAATTAAGGTAGGTTATAACAAGCCAAACCTTAAGTATCATATATGGTTAGAACCAGCATCGAGTGCTCTTTACATTAGATGCAAAAGCCCTAACAGTTACTTAGTACCCTGCGAGATTTTTAGGGTTTAGTAGAAGCATGTCATATCTAGGGTTATACTTCTTTCATCTCGTTTAAGTAGGGATCACAGGCACTAAAGATTAAATCGAGCATGTTATATTGTAAACCTTTTTGTGCTCTTTCTTTTGAATCCAAAAGCCCTAATTATTATCCTCTGTGCTATGCATATTTTGTAATTTGTTGTAACCCTAGCCAACTCGTCAGAGGCGGGCAGGGTGAAAGAGGGGGCTTGACTGTTTCGGACTTGCGCGGCCTCACGATAGACCGCCCACCTTGTTACGCGGCATATATACTGACCGCTTATGTGTTGTGATTCATATTATGTTTCTGGGAAGTGCGACATGACCTAGATCGTCCTTCTATCAGGCGGCCAGTTATTGACCGTTCGTCCCTTCCAGCGGCTCATACAGACCGCTCATCTCGCCTTCTGACCTGAGGGGGATAAACGGCCTGTCGTGCGACTGCCGAAGAGGATGAAAGGTCCCTACTGGACGGTCCATCTTACAGAATTGATTAAGTTATTTTTTCTCGCATGATTTATGATAGTAGGTTAGTGGTTAAATGTAAGTAGCAACATGCATAAAAACCCTGAAAAATTATAACAGCTAATGATTATAACTCTTGCTGATTTATTCATCTTGACCTTGGATCATCTTCTTCAACGAATGTTAATATTAATCATGATTCATTATTAATTGAAAATGTTATTAGGATTGTTCGACAGTCATTCTACTCCGACAGAATTGACTGACCGCATTACTGGTTTCCGCTGATTTATTAGCCCATTTCCTTGTAATGGTTGGGACTCTCCGACGGATATTCCTTCCGTCAGACTAGGACTTTCATTACGGGACCTCCGTAAGCCCCCGCGTGCCTAGGATTCCCACTAGAACGCCGAGCAGGTTGTACCATCAAGACCTGAACTTGTATACGCGATCGAATCGCTTGGATTATCATGTTGTGAGTCACGGATCACTTTGGACCAACTGAGTCTTGCGCGGCTGGAAACGGACCGTTCAACTCAGTGGGCGGTCCATTATGAACTGTTCATCCCTGGCCCAGTGCCAAATTCATTGGTCGATTAACCTTGTTCTATCTTCGACCAAAATTTATTTTGATCGGCCCAATAAGCCCTAGGTTAACCAATGGAGAGTGGGCTAGACCTTGGTTCAGTTCTGCCCGACCTATGGCAGCCTGGAGCCCAAATTGGGGTGGATTCTAGTTATTTAAGTCATGTCCAATTGAGCGGATTGGATTGGACCGTCTGTGATCTTGACTGGACCCTATTGGACCGTTTGCCCTTGAAGCAGTCGAATACTACCCGTTTATCTTGTTCGTAAGCTTCATGTCTTTTTCGCCCTGAACGGCCCATCCTTGACTGTCCATTATTATTAAAAGGCCCATTTAGGACCGTTCTTCTTTAAATGGCCCACAATGGTCCGTTTATTCCTTGAATTCGTGGTGGCTGATTCTCAGCCCAGATCCTCTATGTGCGGCCCATATATGACCTTACAATTGCTTGAGCGGCCCTGTTTTGACCGCTTATCATCCAGAAGGGATTTTTGAGATTTTTCTTGTTGAATCCAAGGAACTGATTGGTTCTTGATAACTTGAATTTTTTGGTCAAAGTATCTCTTCAACTTACCCTTGAAATTTTGAGGTAAGTTCCATATTTTGAATCTTGGCCATTGAACTTGATTAATGTCTAGACATAACTTGGGATCTTGGATCTAACAAATCAATGCCAACGCATCGAAGGAGCCCGGTCTGGTCCTGGGAGGAGCGCCCGAAAAGTACTTGTGCCCCGGGGAGTTTGAATGACATGGTGAGGCATTGCACCGAGTGCATGACTAGCGTGATGTCTATGATAGTGATCTCTTACTTGAAATTATATTGACTTGGTTAAATCTTACTTGTTGGCCAATCTCCAGTTTCATTTTATTCATAATCTTGTACCTCTTCTACTTATGTCATTTCGTTATATCGTTATTTTCTTTCTGCACATTTAATGCAATTAATTGGTTAATTACTTAAACTTGCCTGTTGTTACCTACTGAGCGTTCGCTCAGCTAGTTGTTCCCCCCTTTCAGGTAGCTCAGGTGAGGACTCACAATCCGATGAGAATGGGCAGGAGTGTTGATCATGGAGCGAGCCAACTAGATGCTGTGGAGCTAGAATAATTGTCTATGTTTAGTTGTGTTTTAGAATGTGGTTCAAAGAGTTGTAATGTGAAGTTAGTCAATGTAATGTGGTCTAGTAGATGTTATGATGGAAGTTTATTGAGGTTGTTTAAGATGGTTATGTAAATGGGATCATGGATTATGAAATTGCTATTTAATTAGCAAAGTTGTATTCGTGGTTAAATCCTTATGTTTTAGCACATCATGTCTAGAAATCAACATATTATCATTATTATTAATAATTACTTGTTTCTACTACCAGTCCCGATATTCCTCGTCGGGGCGTGACAATATCGGATAGAGATCCTCGATTCACATCACAGTTTTGCAAGGGTCTACAACACTCACTAGGGACTAGATTGAATTTTAGCATAGTATTTCATCCACAAACTGATGGTCAGACTGAAAGAACAAATCAGGTAGTAGAAGATATGCTCAGGGCTTGTGCTATTGATTTTGGAGCAAGTTGGCATGATCACTTGCCTCTGGTGGAATTTGCATATAATAACAATTATCAGGCCAGCATACAGATGGCACCCTTTGAAGCTTTATATGGAAGAAGTTGTATATCACTAATATGTTGGAATGAAATAGGGGAAAGGTAATTTCTAGGCCCCGACATTATCAGGGATTCTTCAGAGAAAATTAAGCTCGTTCAAGAAAGATTGCAGATGGCATAAGATAGGCAAAAATCTTATTCTGATAATCGAAGGTGCAACTTGGAGTTTCAAGTAGGAGATCATGTATTTCTTAAAGTTTCTCCAAGTCGAGGTATTCGAAGATTTGGTATTAAGGGAAAACTTACTCCAAGATTTATTGGCCCTTTTGAAATTTTGGAAAGAGTTGATGAAGTAGCTTATCGCATTGCTTTACCTCCATAATTATCCGAAGTTCATAATGTATTTCACGTCTTGATGCTCAAGAAGTATGCACCTGATCCTTTCCATGTCATCACTTACGACAATCTGGAGATTAAGAAGGACTTGACATACGAATAAAAACCAATCAGAATACTTGAACGGGAAGTACATCAACTTCGGAACAAGACTATTCCCGTGGTTATAATCCAGTGGACAAAGTCAGGAGAGACATGGGAAACTGAAGAAACTATGTGGAAAAGATTTCCAAAATTATTCAACTGTAAGTACACTCTCCATCTAAATCCATGTATTGAATTTGGGGACCAAATTCTTTTAAGTGGGGGAGGGTGTAATGACCCAAAATATTTATATTATTTCAGAAATTATTTAATGATTTTTTGGAATTTATTAAAAATTTATTAAGGCCCAATTATGGTAAACGATTAATCTAGCCTATTTAATTGAAGCCCAAAAGGCTGAAGGACCAAGCCCATTAACTTTGGTCCATATTCTAGAAGGTTATTTAGCCTATTCACGAATTATAAGGATAAATACTCATTAATTAAATAAATAAGTGGATAAGACGAAATTAGAATTTGAATTCATTTCAACTTCGACACCTACAATAGGTAACGGTCTATCGTACGACCACCACAAGGACTTGACGCTCCACGGTTCGACTGTTACACTCTGTCAGTTCCGTGAATTGAAGAATGACCAAAAAGATTAGATTTTTGATAGTCTATCTCTTAGGGATCTAGATAAAAGGGCTAGTAAAAGTGTTAAGGACTCTCAGAAATTGATCTAAGGACTCTAGAATTGATCTAATCCTCAAAACCCTAGCTAGAACCTATAAATAGACCCTAGTTTTGACCTACGCGACCCTTACATTGACTCGCTTGGAACTAAGGTAAGGAGATAGTATTTCGGGTAAGTTCTTTAGAACTTTTTGTTGTTAATACATAGGACTAACATCTCTCAAAATTTCATGCTAGGAGATCGACTACACAAGGAGCTAGAACCTTGCAAAGTTGCTAGTTTCATCACGTCAACCCAAGAAACTTTACAATGGGGTGCTGAAGATTAAGAGATTAGAACACCTAAACAAGGTATTTAGAGTTCGGTTCTTTAGAACTTTTTGTTCCCCTTAGTGTCATCTTCTTACCCTCCAAATTTCACGTTTATAGGTCAAGGGATTACGGAGTTAGAGCAACGTGAAGTTACTGAAAATTCACAGGAAGGGAAGAACTAGGGCGTGTCTTGCAGTCCCGAATTGGAAGTTGAAAGCCCAAGAGAGGGGTAGGTCATCTCATGAACGGCAAGAATATCATGATAGGAGTATAAGCTCTCTGGTTTTGTTTGATTTCATGCACTATGGACCATGAATTTCATGTTTTAGTTCGGTCTATACATACATGCATATCTTTAGCCTAAATTAAAGATAAAAAGGTATTTCTCCTATAAATTCACTGAAACCTATGCATCTAGATGGCCTTTACTTCGTTTTGTCATGACTAGAGTAGTTAATTGTTTTGATTTTTCTTACATTAGAGGTTTTAAACCGAAGTTCTTTTATTTTTTTACTGTCAACAGTGCTCTGACGGATTATAGTTAGACCGTCACATGACTCTAACGGCCTTACGATAAGCCGTCACACCGCCTGTTGTACTTCAGTTTCTCTGTAATATCTGACGGACCAGAATCAGTGCGTCACAGTCTTCTGATGGCTCCACGATTAACCATCACAGCCATATGGCGCGCCTGTCTTAGACCGCCAGAGTGCTGTGTTTTGTCTATTCGGGACAGAATTGAGAACAGTCAAATTAGCTTATAAATAAGCATAGATATCCAAGTTTTGACCTGTTTTCATGACTTTAAGTTTATTTACTGATATATGATAGAAATTGCATGTCTAAAGCACCTTGAGTTATTTTAAACATATGTTAATTTCATTTGCTAAACTCCATAGTTTTGTATTAAAACATGATTTTAAAAGTTGTATTAACGGAGTTTATCATTATTTCACATCGTTACACATTCTTTCTCATCTATAGAGTCATTTTCTTTAAGTACGTGGCATATACTCTGGCATGTGTCCACTAGTTACACTTTTTTCACTATAGGAACACATTCTTGAACTTGAGGACCTCACTATTGGATATTCCTTCCAATGGACTAAGAAATCATGTTTCAAGGTCTCCGTAATTCTCCGCGAGCCTGGGATTCCCACTAGGACGCCGAGTTGGTTGTACCATTAAAGCCCAAATTTTCTAGAAAAGCACTATCGAAGTTTTGAATTTTGTTAATGTAACAGCCTATTACTCGACCGTCAGGCCCATCTAATGGTCCAGTACACAACTGTCACATTTACTGAGTCTAATTTATTCTTTCTGGATTCAGCCCATTCTAACGGCCCAATACTAGACCGTCATGTTCATGTAACAGCCCATTAATTGACCGTTACAATTCCTGAGTACTTTAACCCGAGGTTTGACCTAAGGGTTGATATTTCAAAGTTCCTAGATAGATTATTGGTGGTCAAGGACTTGTCATATTGTTCAAGATACTTAATTTTAAATTATGGAAGATAAGGAATGTACTATTATGCTGTCGAATTGTTTCCATGAGCATAACCTTGTTTTAAGTCATTCTTGATCCCTCGCATTCTTAATTGAAGCATTCATTCATTGAATTATTGTTATCATGAACTTATTGAACTTGTTATATTACTGGCCATATTTTATTGCTTGAAACGTGGAAGTAACTTGATTTATACTTGAAGATGCGATCGAGCACTGATTGTGTTCAAGGGCTCTATACTAGTCCCCTCGGCTGATTGTTGAAAACATACTGTAAATCATGGAGTATGATGCTACTGGCGTCGTATTGTGTTGGAAGTACTTTCTTTATAAATAAGTGAAAATCCACGGCTCGTGAAGTGAAAATCCATAAGGCACGACATATATACGTACATGACTTTCTTGCTTGTTACATGATATTCCACAGAAATTCACCAAATACTTGCTCATAAGCAAAAGATGTTTGTGTGATGATTACGTGATTTGCTAGTACATTTTTGATATATTCTTGTTCATAAAAGGCCATACCATGTTCTTGATACATTCTTGCTAATCCATACCTTTTCATTCTATCTTACATGATCGTCTTGTTACCTTGGTTATTTACATGTGATTTATCGTGTTTGCATGATTTCACTTTATTTTCTTTAGAGCTAAATGGTAATCACTTTAATAGTGCCTTCATGTTGATGCGAAGATACCTACTAGGTAAGTGTGCTCATTACCTATTTCTAATCTTTTCAGGAGATGGAAGTGATTCAAATTCAGATTCGAGTTATACAAGTAGCGGGTCCGAGAGCGAATGAAAGTCATATCAAAATGAGAGTGAAGACTTAGGAAAGTCAAATCTTGTTTAGATCGAGTCTTGTAATTTTTCCTTTTTCTTGAGTCTGATGGATTAAAGAAGGTTGAAAAGTTATTGTATTTGAATATTTTGATCTAATGAAATAAAGTTGGAGTTTGAGTAAATTATTATGCAATTGTATTTTTATGTGTGATTGTCTTGCGCTCTGATCGTTCTTGCTTGCAAGAGGCTTACCATGCCAGCTGTTCACGTTCCTCGAGCTAGTCTTCCGCTGTAATAAAGGCTCGGGGCGTGACATGGATACTCTAGAGTATTCAGTGGGATGGATAGTGCATTGCATTGTATTCAATGCACTCCAGTTAATCGTGGACTTCTTGATCTGGTCAGGGGTCTAGGTATCATCCACTTCTGGTAAAACAAAAGGGCCTTGACTGACTACATGCCAGATCAGGCGATCTTGGGCACACAGAAAAACTAACTTCCATCTGATTTTTCCACTATAAGTAATTTGTTCCATCAAAGAACGGAGGTCTATTAATGGAGTCGCCCTCAGCTATGAAGCTGCGAGGGACGTTCCTATCAGATCTCCCTTGGACATTGGACCACATTTTCAGGGAACCCGCTCTGATACCAAATGATAGGTGGTATGAGTGGATCTAGAGGGGGGGTGAATAGATCCCACACCTGATTTTTTGACACTTCGCAAATTAAACAAAGACTGTAAAGCAAAGGGAGCTATTTCAAGTGAGATTATATACTAACACCCAAGATGTTTGAAGCACAAACACATGAAACACATTGATCGAACCACAACACCTATGAAGGGGGTAGATGAAAGGGAGTCGACGCAACAAACCACAACACACAAGTTTTAAGGTGGTTCGGCTGCTATCTAGCAGGCGTACGTCCACCCCTCACCAACTCGGTGAGGCTTCCACTTCTGGCCAAGAAGAACACACACACACACACACACACACACACACACACACACACACACACACACACACACACACACACACACACACACACACACACACACACACACACACATACATGCTGTCAAACAGCTTGTGTCACGCGTCGAGCGCGGAAGGAACCCGGGAGTGCGTGATGAGTTTATATCATTCATGTCAATCAGAGCATGAGGTAATTCGACACAAAGATAGAGTGCACCAAGCAAGAGATTAACCAAATCCTTATTCATTAATAACTCCAAATAATTCCATTACATAATCCCAAAAGGGTCAAATATACTTAAATGATAAACTAGACTCAATAAAAAGAAAATTACAATGATGACTCAAAGAAAATAGAAAGGCTCGACTCGATGATAACATAAGACATCTGGGATCGGCTCTACGCTCAACTCTCTTGGCCATCCCCATTCGATTAAGTCTCGTCATCGGAAATACCTAAAAAATAGGGGAAAATACTAGATGAGCGAACGCTCAATAGGAATTATATCTCTAGTCAGACTTGCTTAAAATAATTAACGATTTATGCATTATGCCATGATCATATATGAGAGAATGCAAGATAATATTAAGAGTGAAATAATGAGAAATAATAAAGAGGAACTAGCAAGATTTCAAGATAGTCAAGCAAGTTAAAAAGGGCATCACATACGTAAATATCAAGTCATGTCACGAGATATTGGTTATTTAATGTAGAAAGTAAATACTCGATTTCGGGCCACGCAAGTCACGTCATGTCATGTCAAGTCAAGTCAAGTACGAGATGTGGAATGTCATAGATTAATCTCGAAAGTCATGCACTTCGGTGCAATGCCACACCGTGGTCAATATAGCTCCCATAAGCACAAGTACTTTCGAGTGCTCCTTCCAGGACTAGACCGGGCCCCATTAACGTAAGGCATTGAGTCACGTAATTATCTAGACATCCACTATAGTTTATAACCAATAGAGTTTCAAAGGAATAAGCCTTTGTAGGATGATTAATGGTAGACTTGTGGAACGGGGAGTTCAAGGACAAAATTTTGTGTGAGGACAATATAACGATAAATCTCTCATGAAATCCAAAATATTCATAAAATTGGGAAATTGGCGTCGACACAGTCACTGCAGATTCAAGAAATAGCATCTTCTGTCTGGACGCTAATTTTCATGAACAGTAGGCATGAAGGAAAATGGCGTCACCTGGCAGGGCGCTATTTCCAACTGGCATCATCTGCCTGGTCGCAAATTCTAGATAGTGACAGGACTCTCATAGAAACCCATCGGGGTGATCTATGAGGGCTAGGGCATCATGTTTCATCAGAGTGACATGATAAGACAGGGTTTCCAAGGTTTTAGGGTACAACCTGCTCGGCTTCCTTGAGAGATTCCAAGGCTAGCGGAGACTTACGGAGGTCTCAATGAAGAAAGTCCTGGTCCGGCGGAAGGAATATCTGGCGAAGGGCCCAATCCTCACCAAGAGATAGAGGGTATGTGGTAGATCACAAAACAAGGACCATGCCCCAGCCTTCGGACTATGGTGCCAAATATCCAGCGGTATTGGATCAAAATATGTGAATAAAACAGTCACAGGAAAACGACATCTGGACAGTGGCCGCTAATTGAAATTAACGTCTACTGCTTAGACGTTAATTCTTAAAATTCCAAAATTTATTTTATTTCTAGGTGTAGCACCCCGTATAAAAATTATAGAAAAATAATAATAATAATATATAGACTTTTCCCCCAAGTACATAAAAACTTTAGATAACTCTATAAGAGGGTTAAATAAAAGTTAGAATACCCAATGAGGGCCACTATATAAATATACAATTAAAGCCATCATCACGTAATGGGGTCTCCTATTCCAATCACAAAGATGAAAGGACGCCCCTATACCAGGACTCCATTTACCTTCCTATTCCAAAAGACTATTCACTTAAAATAGGGCCTCTATACAAGGGCGTCATTTTGTAAAGCCACAGGGCCACAACCCACGGTATGAAAGCCCACAATTTACATATATCTCTCTTTACCAACCAATTATATATATGGGGGCCACCATGCCACTAACCAACCACCAAGCAATATATATACCTATATCTGTTAGACAAACACATGAAGGGCCCAACCAAATGGAAATAGCACCCCTTACCTGGGCGCTATTCCCAATGGGGCACCCCTACCCCAGGCGCCATTCACATGACCATTTTAAAAAAAAAACAATAATAAGGGGTAGGAGATATAGCGCCCACTTGCATGGTCGCTATTCATCTAAATAGAGTCACCTCCTGGGGCGCCATTTCCCTGGGAGGCAGCAAGTACCATGAACAACAAACATCCACTGGCAAGGGACCCTGGAGGGAACCAACACAGCAAGGCTTTCAGATCTGGTTCCCCATGGACTCTTAATGATTTATTCCCTATAAACAACTCCCACTAACCAACGTAGATGACCCTTACTGTTATCCTGCCGCAGACGAGAAGGTTGTTTGTGCCTTTTCTCTTCTCCACCTGCAGAAGAGAAACACCCCCTTTCTTTCCCCTTTCTTTTATTATTTTCAAGAACGTGAGGGGTACCTTCTTCCTACCTTCTTCTTCCTACTGTTGGATCCTTGCAGAGAAGCTTGGTTTTCTTATTATCTCTTCCACGTATTCACGTCAAAAAGGTAGGTGTTCTCAAGATCTGGCTTAACTAATAGTTAATAGAGGTTAACATGCATGCTAGTTAAACCTTTCATAGCCACAATCTGGTCACCTAAGTCAGGGGTATATCAAAAGACTTAGTGGGAAGGTTAGGCTACGCCTATCTGAAACACTAACTCTTACGTAAGTAGATCTATGATCTTACCTCCGTCAAGTACCCCATGTACATACTGATTGTATAGTTGGTCATTACTCATAATCTGTCCCAATTTCTTGTAAATTGATCCATGTTTGAAATTTTATATCTATGAAATTAAAATCAAAATTTGATGCATGAGCATGACCTTACAATCCTGCTATTTTTTCATGTCTATCTATGTCTCTACTTCCTGATTCTGTGAACATGTTATAAATCATGAATAGTAAGGTTACGTAACTAGTAGTTACCATGTTCAAAAATTTATATCTATTGAACCAAATCATGAAACTCCTGCATGAGCATGACTTTGAAATCTTGAGATTTTTCTCTATTTAACCATGTCCTCGTTACCAGATTTCGTGAAAAATAGACCAATGAATAGTGTTATGAGTCTAGTGGGCACCCAGGGGAAGGGCACCCCAGACCAGGGCGCCATTCCAATGGGGCGCCCCTGGCCACGGCGCCATTTCCATCTGTGGGGGTTAAACCCCCACTGATCCTGTGATTAGCCTGTTAAACCTGTTAAACATGTTACCTGTTAACCTGTAAATTTCATACCTTGTTAAGCCTGTAAAAATCCTACAGCCTATTAAACCTATTAATTACAGAGCCTGGTAATTACATATCCTGTCAAACTTTGTTATTCACATAGCCATCGTTGAGCTTGTTAATTCTATAGTCTGTTAATCATAGAGCATGTTAAACCTGGTTACACAACGTGTAAACATGTTATCATGTTAAATACACAGTTATTGTTAGCATTCTGAAATAGAGACTCCCTGAGAAGTCTCTATTTTCTGAAATAGAGACCCTCTGGGAAGACTCTATTTCAGCATTGAAATAGAGACTCTCTGAGAAGACTCTATTTACTGAAATAGAGACCCTCTGCAAGGGCACATTTCCCTATAACCTAGAATTTTTGGACTTCTGTCCGACCCTTACCCAATGATCCCTAGCCACCTCCTTAACCCTGATTGGCCTATGTGTCATGTATTTTAAGTAGCTCGATCACAAATCATCATTTACATGTGATATGTCCTTTAACTCTATTCCTAAAAGATCTACCTGATGTTCCTACAATGTATAGTTTTCTTGAAATTCCATATTGGCTATAAAAATGAGAGTGGATGTCTAATGATATACATGAAACAATGTTGTGCATATAGGGCCCGGTCTGGTCCTGGGAGGAGCACCCGAAGGTACTTGTGGCCATGGGAGTTTATTGACCACGGTGTTTGCATTGCACCAAAGTACTTACTTGCTTGACTTGACTTGAGACATTCCCACTCACTCTCTCGCGACATGACTTGCTTGACATGAATTGCTTGGCCCGAAAAAGGGCAAATTACTTGCTTGAATGAAATGAATGAAATAGCCAATTTCATTACACTACTTGTTATTACACGAGTTTGAGATCACTTGCTTGAATATTGATTATTATCTTCTTGGGGAGGCTTGCTGGAATATTGACTATTACTTTCTTGGAAAGACTTGTTTGAATATTGATTTCTTGGAAAGACTTGTGAAATTATTTGGCAATTACTTGCTAGTTCCTTATTGATACATCTTATTGATGTTCATGTGATACTCTTTTGGTACAATTCTTGATATTCTTGCTCGATCCAACATGCATCATTATACCGCATGAACTTGTAATTGTTGAACCCCCTCCTCATGTATTATATCTTATGGATTTTGATGATGACCAAATGAATTTATATGAACTGAAAATGAGCTTTTCTAACGTTTTAGAAGTGATCACATCACATAAGGATTTGGCATTTAGAAGGCTCAAGAACATCATCTCAAGAGTAAGTGTTTTGATTTGAATTTGGACGAAGAATCTAATTCAGAAGTTATTTTGACAGGACAATCTATATGGCCAAAGATTACCAACGTTCGAGGACGGTTGGTGAGATCGACTTCAACATATTGACTTTTGAATGTGTGGTTTGAATTTCTTTATTTTGATCTCAAGGATTAAATTGGTTTATAACTTATCTAAGTTTAAATGGTTTGAGTTTCATTCCCTCTCATGTTTTAAAAACCATCTTGAAACCCCTAGACTTGTTCTTGGACTTAGTGTGTCTTTCAATCTATCTTTTGGATGTTCTGGAACGAGGGTCGACCCATTGGGTCGACCCCTAGGCCCCCTGGTTCTGTTAAACGTAGGCCTTTCATCTCCAACTGAAAGGGTCGACCCATTGGGTCAACCCCCAGCTGCAAGGGTCGACCCCTGGTGATTATTTTTGTGAACCCGGCGGGCTCCTTCACCAGACCTGCAAGGGTCGACCCCAAGGGTCGACCCATTCACTCGAGGGTCGACCCCAAGGGTCGACCCCTGAAAACCCCTTTTGCCAGATTTGTTAAAACAGCACGGGTTCCTGGAAGGGTCGACCCCAAGGGTCGACCCATGCTGACTGGCCCATCTGGCCCCTCACGAGGGTCGACCCCAAGGGTCGACCCTTTCTGGTCTGGGCGGCGCCGTGAATGTGGACACTTGACATTTCGACCAAATGGTCCAACCACACTTGTGTGGCTGTCCTTAATCCACTCCATAACAAGTGGATCTTGTCCCATGGCTGTCCCTTGACCACCCTTGGCCTATATAACATCTTGTAGAAGATGAAAACCCTAAGAAAAATTTGTATGTCCTGATTTTGGGTTTCTTTCTAACATTTGTGTGTGCAGGTCGCGGCAGCCACCTCCAGCCCTTGTTCCACCTTGGTGTGTGCGTGAATGTGAAGGGAAGAAGGAGGAATCAAAGTTCCAATCAAGCCTCTTGATGCGGGACGAGACACGGACACGACAAGCTCGCGATCGTCCCTTAACGAGGGAAGCATCGGACGTGCGCGGTTGAGAAACCGGCAAGAGCTAGGGTGGTCGGCTCGCACTTTCGTGCCCGGATCGGGTCACGGGACGGTCACGCTCTCTCTCGTAGCAGCGGTGAATGATAATATAGCGAGCTAACGGACCTAAAGCATGCTCTCTAGCAGCGGCATAAATAAGTATATATGAAAATAAGCAAATGCCGAGTGTAGGGAGCGAGAACGATACCTCCACGCGCTCGGCGTGGGGAAGACGGACCCGGCCGAAAACTCTTACTCCCGGGAAACTTAACACACAATAATTACAGCAATGGTAACATGCCCACTCCATGCAGGGAGGTAAAGGGCTATACAAATGGGCCAGGGAGGACCGAATTCGGGTTGACGGGCAGCTTCGTGTGTTGATTCGACTACACGCGTGTTCACGACCGTGGGGCCCACGTGCTGTCTGGAGGGGCCGTGTGGGAACCAGTGGTACCGCTGTAGTGGAGACACTTGGAGAAGTGCTCCCCGGGCTGGCGGCACGCTGGTTCGCTGGCCGGAGGCCGGGCGGCTCCTTTCGGCACCGGTCGGAAAAACCAATCGGAAATCTGCCGGTTCTGTATTTCAGCGCGCGCTCCGGCGAGAACGGACGCTGCGATCAGCTCCGGTGTCGGAATGTGACGAGATCAGAGCTGTTGGAAAGCTGCTTTGAAGTACTACAATCTAGTGGCCTTCAGAAAATTTCACCAGATTTATACTTTGTGTTGGCGAATTTTATATGCTGCTGTTGAACAGTAACCGAAGACTCAGATCTGCAGAGAACTTTCCTGTTGATTGCCTTTGACCGTGAAGTAGATGTCCGAATTTGAACATGTGTTCTTCAGCAAGGTTGTAGGAAATCGAACAAGGAAATCATGACTATTTTTGGATCTGGATTTCGGAAAGGCTATGAATTTCTATGATTTTGGCACTAGCAGTGGGTCGGATCTGGAATCTGGCTGACAACACTGTAGCTGAGGAAGAACACAATATTTTAAAAATAGATAGAAGGCTAATAAAAAATTGAGAAACTTTGTGGATGTATGGGATGATGGACAGAACTCCCAGTAAAATTGGGAGACCTAACAAAAATCAAAAGGGTGGTCAAAGGTGGAGAACTCAGAGGGTCTGTCACTGTAGCCACAAACCTGGCAGATCTGGGATGATAGGTTGGATGAAAATGTAAAAATACTAAACGATGGAATTTTGGCGTGAAATGTAGGTGGATCTTGGGATGCAAGGTCTGAACACACCATAAAAAATTCAGATCAATCCAAGCTCGTGGCTGAGACAGACAATTCGTGGAAGCTGCTGTGGTCGGACGAAGACAGAACTGCAGAGGCGGCTCGATGGCGGCACGAACGGCGGCGGCGGCGGCACAGACGATCACCGGAGGTTGAGAGGGGATGATAGAAGGTAGAATCACTCTAGAACTTGAGGTTGGAGGAGAGGAACCAGAGGGAGAGGGGCTGGGGGCGCAAGAAGCTCCTTGGATTTCATAAAATTTCTGATTTTTTCTTGAATTTCAAATGAAAATACAAGCTTATATATGGTTTACATCAAATGCAATGTGGACCCTTGGATCTAGGGAAGGGGAATCAAGGGCTGGGATTAAGTGTGAATCACACACAAAAATTAATAATCTAATAAGGGGAGAGGGGCGCCCCCTTGACCATATAGTAGAAGGTTGAATGGGGGTAGGTGGCCAACCATGGAATCTTGACCCATTTAACCCCATGTGTCCATATGACCAGCCCACCATTCTAGATGTCAACCTAGGATAGTTGACCAGCCCCACAAGGTGACATGGACCAATGGGAGAGGGCTGAGGGCCCCCTTGATGGTCCTACTGACAAATTACATAGAAACCCACACAATCCGTGGGAATGACACATTGGCTTATAAAGCCGTACAATTGCGCCTATACTTTCCCAAGGATATAAACACAAACTAAAAGGACATAAATGCAATATGAAAAGGTACTGGCTCGGTGTCGATTCCCATCAACTCTCCCCGGGTGGGAGGAACTTGACCCCGTCGAGTAGGGGTAGGGATGCTCGAATACTCCGGCGGATCCGTCATCGTGCCAAGTAATGCGGGTACGCTCCACTCCAAATGATCGTCACCTGCTCATTCCATATATACTAGATATGCGCAAACTGCTATGGCCTGAAGGTGGACACTCCGGGTGGGGCACTCTCAAAAGGAAGGGAAGCGGCTCAAAGACTCACTAGGAATCACCGCTGAGTCCCTATAGGTGACTTATCCGGGTATAGATGTAGAATCGACCCCATACTCATCAAGTGAGTCCACTCGCCTCTTACTCATAAGAGACCGACAACGAGCTTGCACAAGACTCATGCAGACTTACCATGCAATACACACAACAATCGACTCGAAACACACCACACAAATAAACCACACAAGAAAACACACTGACTCATGCACGACTCGAGACTAAGGTGGTAGCATCAAGCCCACTAGGTGGCGGCATCCTGGGCGGCCGGAGAGTCGCCCAGCTCTTCCCCCAAGGCATAGTATTCATCGACTAGTGCCTCATCGGCCACGTAATTGACATACTCAAGCTCGGGAGGTACGGATTCTCCAACACCTAGGGCTAGGGTGGTGCGAGTGGGACACTCGCTGGCAATGTGGCCAAACCCGTGACAGTGGAAACACTGCACTCTCGACCGACTACTCTCTCCTATAAAAGGGGCCTTACCCTTATCATCCCGTCGGGTAGGGGGTGTAGGCAGCAAAGGGGGAGATGTAGGTGCCTTGGACAATAGTGGAGGGGGTGCCGGTGCCAGAGGACGGGCTATAGGAGCCGGGGGACGGGCAACGGGTGCCGGTGGTTGGGGTGGGAATAGATCTCGGTGTGGAGGAGGACGAGGCCGTGGAGCGAAGTGCTCCTGACGGGTGGGCTTCTGAGGTCGAGCCATGGGAGGCCGCTGATGTGGGCCTATGGAGTGACGGGGCTCGGTACTACGGAGAGGGGTGGGGCCCAACCGATGGCTAGACTCGAACTCTCCCTCAAATTGCTCCATCTCGAGAGCAACCTGGTATGCCTCTTCCAACGTCTTGGCATTACGGCGGAAAAGCTCATACTGGTAGTGTGGCCGCAAACCACGTCGAAAGTGGGACACGGGCATGGTACTCTCCTCCGTGACACCACATCGTAGAAAGTACTCATCAAACTCCGCGATGTATTCGGAGACGGACCGGTCTCCCTGGCTAAGACTTTGCCATCTATCGATGAGTCGCTGGCGGTATGTGGGAGGAAGGTACTTTTGCCAAAGTTTATTCTTCATCTCGGCCCATGTGTCGATCGGGGGTTCTAGCCGCTGAAGTAGCAGGCTCTCCACATTCTTCCAATAGGTTTGTGCCTGCCCCATGAGTTTCATGGTGGCGAATCGGACCCTTCGACGCTCCGACATATCATACCACTCAAAGTAACGGTCCATGCCGAACTCCCAATCTAGGTAGACTTTCAGATCCAAAGACCCGTAAAAAGCGGGAGGGTCCGCTCGCACGGTCTTAAGGACCCGATCATCATCCTCATCTCGTTGTGGCTGAAAACCACGACGGCGTTGACCATATCCCTCATGGGCATTGTCGGAGCCATAGTCCTCGAGACCATGGTCACGGTGCAGTAGTTGGGGAACCTGAGGAAGGGCGGGTGGAGGAGCCTGTGGTGGCTGGTTTTGGGCCACGGGAGCGGCCTGGACTTGGGCCATGGGAGCGGGTTGGACTTGGGCCACCGCGGGAGGAGGTGCGGGTGGGCCTTGGGCTGCCCCTAGAGGGTCCCCGTGTGACATCCTATCTAACTGCCCAACGAGGTCTTGGACCGACCTGTCGGAGGTCTCCAAGCGCCCCTCCATGGCTCTAAGGTAACCATCTATATTATCGGAGAAAGTCCGAAAGTTAGCATCGGATTGGTCCAACCTAGTCATAATGGCCATCATCACCTCTTGTAGGGAGTGGAAGTCTCCCAAGGTATCCCATGGGTTGGCCATAGGTGGTGGTGGGGGTGAGTACTGAGTACCCCGATGAGTGGGCATGCAAACACACCGACTAAAAGACGCCGACTAAAGCAAAACACACTAATGCAAAATGATGCGCCTAGACTTAACCAAAACGCGGTACGCGGCGGAGGTAATCGACCCGAAGGTCACTCGCGAAAGTGTGCGGCCTTCCCGATAGGCGTAGCCTAACATTCGGACAACACCTTTTGATATACCGAGTAAAAGGATGTAAATGTGACCCAAAAGACACTTTTTTTTTGTTTTAAAACAATGATGACCCTAAACACGACTTAGACAATGACTAATGACTAGACATAAATGACACTCTTTTTTTTTCTTTTTGACACCCTAGACTCAAACTCGCTCTGATACCAAATTGATGCGGGATGAGACACAGACACGACAAGCTCGCGATCGTCCCTTAACGAGGGAAGCGTCGGACGTGTGCAGTTGAGAAACCGGTAAGAGCTAGGGTGGTCGGCTCGCACTTTCGTGCCTGGATCGGGTCACGGGACGATCACGCTCTCTCTCGTAGCAGCGGTGAATGATAATATAGTGAGCTAACGGACCTAAAGCATTGTCTCTAGCAGCGGCATAAACAAGTATATATGAAAATAAGCCAATGCCGAGTGTAGGGAGCGAGAACGATACCTCCACGCGCTCGGCGTGGGGAAGACGGACCCGGTCGAAAACTCGTACTCCCGGGAAACTTAACACACAATAATTACAGCAATGGGAACATGCCCACTCCACGCAGGGAGGTAAAGGGCTATACAAATGGGCCCGGGAGGACCGAATTCGGGTTGACGGGTAGCTTCGTGTGTTGATTCGGCTACACGCGTGTTCACGACCGTGGGGCCCATGTGCTGTCTGGAGGGGCCGTGTGGGACCCGGTGGTACCGTTGTAGTGGAGACACTTGGAGAAGCGCTCCCCGGGCTGGCGACACGCTGGTTCGCCAGCCGGAGGCCGGGCGGCTCTGTTCGGCACCGGTCGGAAAAATCGATCGGAAATCTGCCGGTTTTGTATTTCAGCGCGCGCTCCGGAGAGAACAGACGCTGCGATCAGCACCGGTGTCGGAATGCGACAAGATCAGAGCCGTTGGAAATCTGCTTCGAAGTACTGTAATCTAGTGGCCTTCAAAAAAATTCACCAAATTTGTACTTTGTGTTGGCGAATTTTATATGCTGCTGTTGAACAGTAACCGAAGACTCAGATCTGCAGAGAACTTTCCTGTTGATTGCCTTTGACCGTGATATAGATGTCCGAATTTGAAGATGTGTTCTTCAGCAAGGTTGTAGTAAATCGAACTAGAAAACCATGACAATTTTTGGATCTGGATTTGGGAAAGGCTACGAATTTCTATGATTTTGGCACTAGCAGTGGGTCGGATCTGGAATCTGGCTGACAACACTGTAGATGAGGAAGAACATGAATTTTTAAAAATAGATAGAAGGCTGATAAAAAATTGAGAAAATTTGTGGATGTATGGGATAATGGACAGAACACCTAGTAAAATTGGGAGACCTAAAAAAAATCAAAAGGGTGGTCAAAGGTGGAGAACTCAGAGGGTCTGTCATTGTACCCACAAACCTGGCAGATCTGGGATGACAGGTTGGACGAAAATGTAAAAATACTAAACGATGGAATTTTGGCGTAAAATGTAGGTGGATCTTGGGATGCAAGGTCTGAACACACCATAAAAAATTCAGATCAATCCAAGCTCGTGGCTGAGACAGACAATTCGTGGAAGCTGCTGTGGTCGGACGAAGACAGAACTGCAGAGGCGGCTCGATGGCGGCACGAACGGCGGCGGCGGCGGCACAGACGATCACCGGAGGTTGAGAGGGGATGATAGAAGGTAGAATCACTCTAGAACTTGAGGTTGGAGGAGAGGAACCAGAGGGAGAGGGGCTGGGGGCGCAAGAAGCTCCTTGGATTTCATAAAATTTCTGATTTTTTCTTGAATTTCAAATGAAAATACAAGCTTATATATGGTTTACATCAAATGCAATGTGGACCCTTGGATCTAGTGAAGGGGAATCAAGGGCTGGGATTAAGTGTGAATCACACACAAAAATTAATAATCTAATAAGGGGAGAGGGGCGCCCCCTTGACCATATAGTAGAAGGTTGAATGGGGGTAGGTGGCCAACCATGGAATCTTGACCCATTTAACCCCATGTGTCCATATGACCAGCCCACCATTCTAGATGTCAACCTAGGATAGTTGACCAGCCCCACAAGGTGACATGGACCAATGGGAGAGGGCTGAGGGCCCCCTTGATGGTCCTACTGACAAATTACATAGAAACCCACACAATCCGTGGGAATGACACATTGGCTTATAAAGCCGTACAATTGCGCCTATACTTTCCCAAGGATATAAACACAAACTAAAAGGACATAAATGCAATATGAAAAGGTAATGGCTCGGTGTCGATTCCCATCACCTCTGCTGCTGGCTGCGAGCGAAATCGAGATTCAGTCACATCCGAGCCAAGATCGTCAAGAACGGTCATCGTGCTGCACAAGTGTTTGATAAAATTCGTAGAAGAGAAAGGGGGAGCTCCAACCAGGATAAATCAATCATTTTCACTCTTTCCATTCTGAATCATTTAGCTTAAACTTGAGCATACGTTTGTAATTATTTCAGATATTTGTGTGTGGTGTTCGTGTTTGGTAGCACGAATGTGCGTGTGTGTGTGTGTGTGTGTGTGTGTGTGTGTGTGTGTGTGTGTGTGTGTGTGTGTGTGTGTGTGTGTGTGTGTGTGTGTGTGTGTGTGTGTGTGCTTGCTGTTCTACACAGCGTGTGATTCACTACATAGTGAAGCCTTAATCCTCCGTGTGAGGGGTAGACGTAGGGGACACGGCAGTGTACCCAAACCACCTAAAAATTCCGTGTGTCAATTGTGGTTTGCTATTCCGTTTACTTGTCGAGTGGGCTTCGCGGTGTGGTGAGCATTCACCATTTTCTCTATCAATCACACCCACTTCACACGCATTCACGAGTGTGATCCTGTTCGTGTAAGGCTAGAGCTTGTGTGCATAATTACTATAGAATTCATGTAGGTAGTTTCTTTTAATTGGCCATCAATTCACCCCTCCCCTCTTGATTGCCACCCTCTGGGACTCAACAATTGGTATCAGAGCCTTGGTCTCTGTTTAATCTCGACCACACGGTTGTCAGAGCTAGATCCCATTAAATGGCAAACAAGGGGATGATGCCCGAAGGGCATTCTATTCAAAGACCTCCGTTCTTTGATGGATCAAACTACCCCTACTGGAAAAACAGAATGTATATTTTCCTACGTGCCCAGGACTATGATGTTTGGCGTGTCATAAGTAGGGGTCCATTTGTATTATCTGAAAATGAGAATGAGTGGGATGAAGAAGATATTAGGAAGTGTTCAGCGAATTTTAAAGCTATGAATATAATTCAATGTGCTGTTCATCCTAATGAATACTCACGTATATCTACGTGTTCCTCTGCACAAGAGATGTGGAACAAGCTACGGCTTATCTATGAAGGAACGTCAGAAGTAAAGGAAACCAAAGCCAATCTTTTAGTCCGGGACTACGAGCTGTTCACAATGAAGCAAGATGAGTCCATTTCTGACATGTTTGCTAGATTGACGGAAATTACAAATGGACTAAAGGGACTTGGCAAGGAGTATTCCAACAAGGAGCTTGTCAGAAAAGTTCTAAGATCCCTCTCTCCACAGTGGCATACAAAAGCCACTATAATTGAAGACTCCAAGGATCTCAACACTCTAACTCTGGATGAGTTGATCGGCTCGCTGATGACATATGAAATAAACATCAAAAGGAGCGAGGAGGATCACAAGAAAAAGAAAATTGTCACACCATTGGCCCTAAGGGTGAATCCACAAGATTCAGAGGGCAGTGACAATGATCCCATTGGCAACACTGAAGATGAGGAACTGGTTGCCATGATCACACAAAGAGCAAGAAGGTTCGTCAAAAGAACCAGAAACTTTGGTGGTTAGTTCAGGAAGGGACCAAGAAGGCAAGGACCAAACAGAGGAGAAAGTAGCAAGAAAGAAGAAGTGATTTGCTATGAATGCAAGAAACCCGTCCATATGCGGGGTGAGTGCCCCGATCTCATCAAGAAGGTGAAGAAAGGCAAGTTCAGGAAGCCCAAGGCCATGATGGCCACATGGAGCGATGAAGATCAGGAGGAATCCGGAAATGAAGATGGACTAGATGAGCTAGTCCAGAATCTATGTCTCATGGCCAATGACGACGAAGGAAATGAGGTAGATTTTGAAACTGAAACTCTTACTTGTGAACAATGGCAAATTGCATACGAATCTTTATATGAAAAATGTAAAAGATTCAAATCTGAAAACAAAAATTTGAAAAAGAAAATTGATCATTTTGTGCATACTAAAAAATCATGTGAAGAGTGCCATACTTTAAAATCAGAAAATGAAAACATGAAGCATGAAAATGAAATTCTTGCATCCAAAATTGAACTGTTTGAAGAAGAGATTTCATGCATGAGAGAAGAACAATCCACATTTCTGAAAATGCATGAAGAATTGAAAAATGATATGAAACAAGAAAAGATTGAAAGCATTACATGCAATGAAGCCAAAGTAAAGGCTGAAAATCAAAGCCAATCTCAAATGGCTCAAATAAAAGAGCTAAAGGATGCTCTTGCCATCCTTGAAAAATCAAAAGTTCAAACAACCCATTGGGCCCCCATAAGTTCAGCATCCTCCAAATCAAAGAAACACATGCATAATTCCTTTTCAAATGTTGGTAGAAGGAGAAAAAGAGATAGAGCCATCACTTGTTTCTATTGTGGAAAAATGGGTCATGACATGTATGATTTTAGAATTCTGAAATATGATGAAGAAAATTATGCTAGATTCAGAAATAGATCATATATGCATCATGCCTCTAACCATCATGGACCCAAGCTTGCTTGGGTATCAAAATCTCCATAAGCACTTTGGTTGAATTGCAGGTCTACTCGAGAGCTCAAAGGAACAAATGGTATTTGGACAGTGGTTGCTCTCGGCATATGACGGGGAACAAGGAATGGTTTGTGGACCTGCATGAAAAGGATGGTGGGACGGTAGCATTCGGTGGTAGGGACAAAGGTAAAATCATCGGAGAAGGTAAGATAGGTAAGAATCAAAATCATACCATTGAAAATGTATTGCTTGTGAAAGGTTTGCATCATAATCTCTTAAGCATAAGCCAACTTTATGATAAAGGATGCAATGTGATTTTTGATTCTAACCACTGCACTGTTTTGAATAGAAATACTCATGAGATAAAGTTCATTGGTTTCAGGTATTGTTGGGTCCCAAACGGTGGCAATCAAGAGGGGATGGGTGAATTGATTGGCAATTAAAATTATTTTCTGAAGAACTTGAGAGACAAAATAAACTCAATCAAGCACTCGGTCTTACTCGTGCATGATCACACATGAATGCATAAGAAAGATAGTGAGTGTGTGAAGAAGAAGGTGGTGAACACTCAACTCACAGTGAAGCCCACTCGACAAGGGATGCAAATGAACAAACCACAAGAGATACACAAAGTTTTTAGGTGGTTCGGGTACACCGCAATGTCCCCTACGTCCACCCCTCACTCATGAGGATTAACGACTTCACTATGATGTGAGCCAAGCACACACACACTATTATGAACAGCATACACACACACACGGTACACAATCTAGGCACCCCAAACACACACACACACACACACACACGAGCTTGTGTCCATACACGAACAACACAAACTCAATGGTTTTTCTAGGCTATACACACACACACACACTCGTGTCACAGATCACGAGCACACACACACAAATCTATTTCAAGCTAGTTTAGAGTTCAACACTTTTCAGATTCAACAATAAGCACTAAAAGAGGATCAGAGTAGAAAAGATTCTAAATAGAACTCCCCCTTTGTGTTCTTCGAATCTCCTTTGATACTCCAGCAGGAAGATGAACGAATTTGGATGAGATTTGTATAAGCTTGATGTTTGATGCAGCTCTTTGATGTATACGATCTTGGGCTTGGATTCCAGCTCCTTCCTTTGGAGTTCAGCTTCAGAGCAAAGTAGAATGGGGCTTGAAGGCTGCAACTCTGAACCTGCACATACACAATAGAACCCTCATCCCTCTTCTTCGGATCCCCCTTCTCTCATATATATATAATGCCATTAGGGTTTGATTAAATGAATAAAACAGTCAAAGACAGCATGGGGACCAGATCCACAAAATGTGGAGATGTTTGTGGAAGATCTAGAGGTCATTAGACATTGATTGGAGGACATTCGGAACAAGAAAATGGCGGTGAAGGAAGTCGGCTGGGCTTCCGACCGAAAAGGGTCGACCCTGGGGTCGACCCTCGAAGAGGGTAAAGCCCAGCAGATCAATGGGTCGACCCCTGGGTCGACCCTCAAGAAAACTTGAGCTGGAACAAAAGGGGTCGACCCCAGGGTCGACCCTCAAAGGCACAAAAACGCTTCTGTTTGGGAGAAAGTCACAGGGGTCAACCCTGGGGTCGACCCTTGGGGTCGACCCTTGTCCAGCCAGCGGCTGGTTTTCATTAAACGTCTAGGGGTCGACCCTTGGGGTCGACCCATGTGCCAGGAGGCAGAAAAATGTGGTAAAAACCACTCCAACACAAATCCAACCTAGTGGGTTCAAAGGATAGAAAGAATACTAATGAAATGTAGGAATACTAAGACATGAAAAATAAAAACCAAGGCCAAATAACATGAATTCATAATTGAATGATTACCTTGGTTTCTGAGACTTGCTTGCATTCCTACTTACCATACAAACCATGAATTCACCCATTGTATTTGAACAATTTGATCTTACCAAATATCCTTGCTTTATTCCAATCTTGAAATGCCAACTTTTGACCTATTAGGACATACATTCTGAGTTAGTGTTGGCATTTACAAATTTCAGATTTACCTTCTTACCAACGGAATGATTTCTCCATTTTGAAAGTTCCTTATCTCCACTTACAAGCTGATCATGGCACACACACGTTAGATCATGATAATATGCAAGTATGTAGTGTTTGGTCATCATCAAAATTCATTAAATACATTTACAAAGAAGGGGTTCAACAATCTCCCCCTTTTTGATGATGACTATATACTATAATGCATAAATCAATTTGGTCTCTTTGTGCCAAGAATGCCGAAGCAATGGCAATATAACAAAGTGCCGGGATAACATGAGAAGCAATAGTCCGATCAACACACGACCATGAACCAACTTAGAACCATTGTAAGATTGATCAAAAAAAACTTACTGACATTCCTCTTGGAATAGCAACAACAGCCATACTCAGATTACATTAAACAAGAGAGGCAAGTATAATGCATCAAGATGCCATGCTATGAGTACAAGGATAATGCAACAGTCCTAACCACTAAATATGCAAGTACAAAATGAGATAATGCAACACACGCACATTCATGCAAGCATACAGCACACATAAACTATAATAGTCGGGATAAACTGGTAGACTTCTCCCCCTTTGGCATCATCAAAAAGAAGGGGTGAAAGTGATAGGGAAGAAGCCATGTGGAGGAGTGACCAAGGCCTAGTCATCAGCTGGAGGCGGTGGACGGGGAGCACGACGGATATATTCCATAATCTCATGGCACATTAGGTGTTGTTGTGCCAAGGCATCGGTGAAGGTTTGAGTGCTTTCCTGGTGCGATAGCTTAAGATCATGAAGTTCATTTTGAATAACATCCAAGGTTTCGCCATACCGATCCAACCGTTCATCAATGCGGTCCAAATGATCAATGAATAGCCTGGCCGTCTCGGAGGGAATATCAATCGCAGGAGCACCATGATTTTCATCACTATCTTCAGTGTCTGCAGCATCATCATTATCTTCAGCATGTGCATCGGGAACAACTATTTTCAACTGCCGAACTAATTCACCATCACGAAGAACATATCCCATGTTGTGACAAATAGAGTGAATAGTATATATGTCGGCAGCTCGCAGTGTGTGTGAAGATTCGGCTGACAGATCTATCTTCTTATACTGAAAAATAGCAGTGAGGGCGACAGCATAAGGTAAAGTTCTGTTGCGGTGATGCATACTAGACCTCATATGATCCAAAAAGAGAGCTAGAAAATTAATACGAATCCCATCCAAAAAATAGTAGAGTAAGAACATATGAATTTCAGTCACTTTGTCATGTCCACCTCCCCTTGGAAGTAAAATAGTAGTGATCATCCGGTGAAGAATGTGTTGTACCGGAGGAAAGTGATTGGCATTTAACCCAGCAACAGAACGACCATTGCGGTCTTCAGAAGTTAGGTAGAGATATAGCTTATCTTCACGAACCAAGACGTCACCAAAACCATATCCCTCAGAAGGAAGCTGAAATGCCACGCCGAGAAGCTCTGGGGAGAGAATTATCTGCACGCCAGTAACCTTGGTAACTGGAGTTTCATTTGCCAAGGACATGTTGCTGTAGAACTGATGAACTAAAGTGGGATACACCCTACGGTGTGCAGACATGAATGCATCCAGGTTGGGCTGACTACAAATAACATCAACGAGACTCGGAATGTGGTTGCACAGATTTCCAAAGTCGACGGCCCTTGGATGGAGAACCTTCCGATCTAATACGCGGCTAGAATGGCCATGAAGAGATGCAACTTGTTCAGCTCGCTTGGATCGTAGTTCTTGAGACCTGCTAGATTCAGCGCCACTGCAAGATGGACGTCTCTTTGGGGCCATCTAGACAAGGAACGAAAGGAAACCACATGATGGGGGAAGGAAGAATAGGGTTCAACCAAAGATGAGATGAATGAGATATGAATCCATGATCCTCCACAAGCACCAGAAGCTTACCTCAAGAGAAGGGAGAAGCAAGAGATGATCCTTGGAGCCGTTGGAAGAAAACGTGCGTGGATAGCCACCTGGAGAACTGCGGCTAGGTTTGGAAGAAATGGGAGCCAAGAAGATGGTTTAAGGGCTTGAAAGGGGTGGTGGCTGGCCTTGGAGGAGGTGATGAGATGATATATAGTCATAGGAGGGGCAACCATAGGGTTTAGAACCCCATTCTTGGATGGCCGATCGCGGGTATCCGTGATTTGTCGGAATGGGTCGACCCACGGGTCGACCCCTGTACTCATAACCCCAAGCAGCGAACGGATCCGCGAGGGTCAACCCCTTCGAGGGTCGACCCATGGGTCGACCCCTTTCAATCAATTTTTGAAGAATGAAGATGCAAATGACCGGAGGGCCAAGAAGGCTAATAGGCTCGAGTCCCCAATGTAGAAATATGATTGAAACAATGATATTAAGATTATTATAGGGGTTGAAAATATTAGGGGATATGCCACATCAAATTTAGGATCACATCCAGTCATGCTATTATCCATAGTTCTGAAAATCAGATTTTGGCCAGATTTGCTCCTTTTATGGCATAAGAGAGTAGACAAGGGTATAAAAATGCCATAGAAGAGGCAACAGAAATGTGTATATAACCAGTATAATTAGAAGAAACACACAAGCACACAAAGGCAAATGACCACGCAAGTTGTTTATTGTTATTTTTGTTTCACACAAAAAAATGTGTATGTATGACAATAAAATGCAAACTAGCATGTGACGAATGCAAAAACCTAAAATGCAAAGATCTAAACACACAGTAGCTCATATGGTTATGATGAAGACTCATATATTCTGCATACCCCTAATTCTCTTCTAAAGGTTGTAAACTTCTCTTGACAAAGGGGTTTAGTGAAATTATCAGCAATTTGACGATCTGTCTCAATGAAGTTGATTACTACATCACCGTTGCCAACATGATCACGAATAAAATGATGTACTATCTCAATATGCTTGGTGCGAGAATGATGGACATGGTTTTTGGATAGATTAAAGGCTGAGGTGTTATCACATAGAATTTCGGTATTTTTGAAAGACTCTCCATAATCAATCATTTGTTGTTGAATCCACAGCACCTGGGCAACACAACTGCCTACAGCCACATACTCAGCTTCGGCGGTTGATAATCCCACTGAATTTTGTTTCTTGGAGGCCCATGAAACTATGCAACCTCCGAGGAACTAGCAATACCCGCTGGTGCTTTTCCGATCCACTTTGCAACCCGCATAATCGGCGTCGGAATAGGCAATTAAATCAAGGTTCGAAGTACGCGGAAACCATAACCCCAAGTCTACAGAGCCAGCAATATATCTAAAAATCATTTTCACATATGACAAGTGTCACTCCTTAGGATTGGACTGAAAATGAGCACATAAACATACTGCAAATTGAATATCGGGCCGACTAGCAATTAAGTATAACAGGGAACCTATCATGCTTCTGAAAAGTTTTTGGTCCACAGATTTACCTTTTTCATCTTGATCAATTTTTATTGATGTGGACATAGGTGTGGGTTGTGGTTTGGTAGAAGCCAAGTCGAACTTTATCAGCAGCTCCATTGCATATTTTTTCTGATGTACGAACATCCCATCGGCAGTTTGTGTAACCATGCTCGGGGTGCTTGTTTAAGACCGTAGAGTGCCTTGTCTAACTTGTACACATGGTCTGGATACTTTGTGTCTTCATACCCTGGAGGTTGCTCCACATATACGTCCTTCTGAATAAAACCATTTAAGAATGCACTTTTCACATCCATCTGAAACAGTTTGATATTATTGCAACATGCAAATGCTAAAAGAATTCTCACTGCCTCGAGTCTTGCTAATGGAGCAAAAGACTCATCAAAATCGATTCCTAGCTCCTGGCTATAACCTTTGGCTACTAGCCTTGCCTTGTTCCTAGTTACCACCCCTTGATCGTTTGTTTTATTTCGAAAGATCCATTTGGTTCCTATCACAGAGTGGTTTCTAGGGCGAGGCATAAGGAACCACACTTTGTTCCTCTGGAATTGGTGTAGTTCTTCTTGCATAGCCAAGATCCAGGAATCATCTTTTAAGGCATCATCTATAGAGTGAGGTTCAGATTGTGAGAGTAGTGCAATATAATCGAGATTTTCAACTTCCCTGAATGAGGAACGCGTTCTTATTCCTTCTTCCACATTGCCAATGACGACTTCTGGTGGGTGATCTTTTGCAAAAGTCCATTGTCTATGCAGCTGTAGTTCACTTAGAGTTTGCTAATTTTCATCATCCTTTTGTTGTTCTTCATCTCCAGATTTGTTTGCTTCCTTTGAGAGCTCTTTGGTGGTATCCTCTTCTGATTCTTCTTCCTGCAAGACATGCTTTTTATTAGGATCCTTGAATGATGATTCATCAACAATAACATGGGGACTTTCCTCAACTACAAGAGTTCTCAAGTTATACACTCGATAGGCTCGTGAGTTAAGGGAGTATCCGAGAAATATCCCCTTGTCACTCTTGGGGTCAAACTTAGCCAAATCCACCTTACCGTTATTATGGATGTAACAAATAGAGCCAAATGGTTTAAAGTAAGAGATATTTGGTTTCTTACCTCGATATAGCTCATAAGGTGTTTTCTTTAACAATGGCCTTACCATGGCTCGGTTTATTATGTAGCATGCTGTATTGATGGCTTCAGCCCAAAAATACCTTGGAAGGTTGTTTTCACTTAGCATAGTTCTTATCATTTCAACAAGTGTCATGTTCTTTCTCTCCACGACCCCATTTTGTTCGGGGGTCCTTGGTGCTGAGAAGTTGTGTATATAACCTTGAGCCCTGTAAAAATTACTGAACTCATGGTTGTCAAATTCCCTACCATGATCACTTCACACAGTCTTGATGCACCATCCTTTTTCATTCTGAACCATCCTGTAAAACCCCTCAAATTCCATCAAGGCATCACTTTTGTTTGAGAGAAAATACACCCAGCTATATCTGGAAAAATCATCTACAATCACAAAACCATAAAGCTTACCACCCAAGCTATGTGTCCGGCTCGGTCCAAAAAGATCTATATGGATCAATTCAAGGGGTTTAGAGGTGGTTACATCACTTTTACATTTAAAGGATGTTCTTGTCTGTTTGCCCTTGCTGCATGCCCCACAGATTCCTTCATTAACCAGCTTCAACTTGGGTAAGCCAACAACCAGATTTTTCCTGAACAACTTCATCATCACATTGAAACTAGCATGCCTAAGACGGCGATGCCACAACCATGCATCATCAGAATTTTTAGCAACTAAGCAAAGATTTTTATGTGAGGCATCATCAAGATCAATCATATAAACATTGTTGTGTCTAAGCCCGAAGAACTTGATTTCGTTGGTGTTTCTATCTACCACCGTGCAGTGAGTAGAATCAAAAGACACATTGCAACCTTTGTCACAGATTTGACTAATGCTTAAAAGATTGTGATGTAGGCCTTTGACAAGCAAAACATTTTCAATTACTTGAGTTTGGTTCTTACCTCTCTTACCTTCTCCAAAAAAATTTCCTTTGTCTTTGCCTCCAAAAGCTACCACCCCACCATCCTTGTCTTGCAGGTCTGCAAACATGTCCTTGTTTCCCGTCATATGCCTTGAACATCCACTATCCAAGTACCATTTGTTCTTTTGAGCTCCAAAATAGACCTGCAAATACAAAGAGAGTACTTATGGGGTTTTTGGTACCCAATCAAGCTTGGGTCCTCGGTGGTTAGACAAAAGAGGCCTATATGATCTATTCATCATTCTAAGAAAATTTTCATCATCAATCCTCATGGTTCTGCACTCATACATATCATGGCCCAATCTTTCACAATAAAAGCAAGTAGTGATTCTTCTATCACGGTTTCTTCTCCTGTTCACATTCATATATGAACTATGCATCTGTGTGTTAGAAGATGGGGCAAATGTATTTCTTGAAGTCCATGGAGTTGTGTATGTTTTGGACTGAAAATTGTTTCTTTTCTCAGAAGTGGGTGGAGAACATCCTTCATCAGAACCCACACATGTGTTCAACACTTATTTTCCTTTTTCTAATATGGCAGCAACATTTTTCAACTCATCTATTTCAATCATCAAGGTTTCCATTTTCCTTTTAGTTGTTTCTTTGGTTTGAATGCAAGCAATTTTTTTAAGCTTCTCTTGTTCTAATTCCTTTTGCAAATCTTCATATTTTTTAATAAGAGTGAATTGATCCTCTCGCATGCATGAACTCTCTTCTTCAAATAATTCTACTTTAGACAAGAGACTTTCATTTTCATGTTTAAGATTCTCATTTTCACATTTCATGAAATTGCAATTCTCACAAGGATTTTGAGCACTCACAGCTTGTTCCAATTTCTTTTTCAGAACTTTATTTTCATATTTCAATTTTTTGCATTTTCCATACAATGATTCATATGCAATCTGCCATTGTTCACAAGTGAGGGATTCAGTTTCAAATTGTACCTCATTGGTGTCGTCATTTGCCATGAAGCATAGATTTTGGACCAATTCATCTACTCCATCTTCATTCCCGGAGTCTTCCTCATCTTCATCGCTCCAAGAGGCCACCATGGCCTTAGGCTTTTTGAATTTTCCCTTTTTGAATCTCTTTGCTAAGTCCGGGCATTCTCCCCGCATGTGACCGGGTTTCTTGCATTCATAGCAATTATTTCTTCCTTCTTGCTGCTTTCACTTTTCTTAGGTCCTTGCCTTCTTGGTCCTTTCTTGAACTGACCACCAAATTTCCTTGTGTTCTTGACAAATCTTCTAGCTCTTCTTGTGAACATAGCTACAAGCTCCTCATCTTCAGTGTTGGCCGAGGAGTCTCCCTCGCTTTCTTCCGACTCTTGAGGGTTTACTTTCAATGCCAAGGTTGTGGCAACTTTCTTCTTCTTGTTGTCATCCTCGCTCCTTTTGATGTTGATCTCATATGTCATCAAGGAGCCGACTAACTCATCCAGAGTCAGAGTGCTGAGATCCTTTGAGTCTTCGATCACTGTGGCTTTTGTGTGCCACTGTGGTGATAGAGATCTCAGTACCTTCCTCACAAGATCACGGTTTGAATACTCCTTGCCAACGGCCTTCAAACCATTTGTGATTTCCATTAATCTCGCGAACATTTCAGAAATTGATTCTTCAGGTTTCATCATGAATAACTCATAGTCACGGACCAATAGATTTGCTTTGGTCTCTTTGACTTCAGAAGTTCCTTCATAGATCAAGCGTAGTTTGTCCCACATTTCCTGTGCAGAGGAACACATAGATATGCATGAGTATTCATTCGGATGGATAGCACACTGAATTATATTCATTGCCTTAAAGTTAGCTGAGCACTTATTGATATGGTCGTCATCCCAATCATCTTCATTGTCAGGCAACTTATAAGGACCTTTGTTGATAACATTCCACACTTCATAATCTTGAGCACGCAAGAAAACATACATTCCACTTTTCCAGTAAGTGTAGTTTGTTCCATCAAAAAATGGAGGCCTGTGTACTGAATGCCCTTCGGGCATCATCCCTCTGTTTGCCATAAAAGGGATCTGCTCTAAGAGCGTGAGGTCAGACTATACAGAGACCAAAGCTCTGATACCAATTGTTGGGTCCCAAACGGTGGCAATCAAGAGGGGAGGGGTGAATTGATTGGCAATTAAAATTATTTTCTGAAGAACTTGAGAGACAAAATAAACTCAATCAAGCACTCAGTCTTACTCGTGCATGATCACACATGAATGCATAAGAAAGATAGTGAGTGTGTGAAGAAGAAGGTGGTGAACACTCAACTCACCATGAAGCCCACTCGACAAGGGATGCAAATGAACAAACCACGAGAGATACACAAAGTTTTTAGGTGGTTCGGTTACACCGCAATGTCCCGTACGTCCACCCCTCACTCATGAGGATTAACGACTTCACTATGATGTGAGCCAAGCACACACACGCTGTTATGAACAGCATACACACACACACGGTACCCAATCTAGGCACCCCAAACACACGCACACACACACACACACGAGCTTGTGTCCATACACGAACAACACAAACTCAATGGTTTTTCTAGGCTATACACACACACACACACACTCATGTCACAGATCACGAGCACACACACACAAATCTATTTCAAGATAGTTTAGAGTTCAACACTTTTCAGATTCAACAATAAGCACTAAAAGAGGATCAGAGTAGAAAAGATTCTAAATAGAACTCCCCCTTTGTGTTCTTCGAATCTCCTTTGATACTCCAGCAGGAAGATGAACGAATTTGGATGAGATTTGTATAAGCTTGATGTTTGATGCAACTCTTTGATGTATACGATCTTGGGCTTGGATTCCAGCTCCTTCCTTTGGAGTTCAGCTTCAGAGCAAAGTAGAATGGGGCTTGAAGGCTGCAACTCCGAACCTACACATACACAATAGAACCCTCATCCCTCTTCTTCGGATCCCCCTTCTCTCATATATATATAATGCCATTAGGGTTTGATTAAATGAATAAAACAGTCAAAGACAGCATGGGGACCAGATCCACAAAATGTGGAGATGTTTGTGGAAGGTCTATAGGTGATTAGACATTGATTGGAGGACATTCGGAACAAGAAAACGGCAGTCAAGGAAGTCGGCTGGGCTTCCGACTGGAAAGGGTCGACCCAGGGTCGACCCTCGAAGAGGGTAAAGCCCAGCAGATCAATGGGTCGACCCTTGGGTCAACCCTCAAGAAAACTTGAGCTGGAACAAAAGGGGTCGACCCCAGGGTCGACTCTCAAAGGCACAAAAACGCTTCTGTTTGGGCGAAAGTCACAGGGGTCGACCCTTGTCCAGCCAGCGGCTGGTTCCCATTAAACGTCCAGGGGTCGACCCCAAGGGTCGACCCATGTGCCAGGAGACAGAAAAATGTGTTAAAAACCACTCTAACACAAATCCAACCTAGTGGGTTCAAAGGATAGAAAGAATACTAATGAAATGTAGGAATACTAAGACATGAAAAATAACAACCAAGGCCAAATAACATGAATTCCTAATTGAATGATTACCTTGGTTTCTGAGACTTGCTTGCATTCCTACTTACCATACAAACCATGAATTCACCCATTGTATTTGAACAATTTGATCTTACCAAATATCCTTGCTTTATTCCAATCTTGAAATGCCAACTTTTGACCTATCAGGACATACATTCTGAGTTAGTGTTGGCGTTTACAAATTTCAGATTTACCTTCTTACCAACGGAATGATTCCTCCATTTTGAAAGTTCCTTATCTCCACTTACAAGCTGATCATGGCACACACACGTTAGATCATGATAATATGCAAGTATGTAGTGTTTGGTCATCATCAAAATTCATTAAATACATTTACAAAGAAGGGGTTCAACATGTATAACAATGTTTATATGATAGACTTGAATGATGCCTCTCATGAGAATTTATGTTTAGTTGCAAGGAACAATGATGATGCTTGGCTCTGGCATCACCGGCTTGGGCATGCTAGTTTCAATGTTTTGCTGAAATTATCTAGAAATGATTTGGTAATTGGACTGCCCAAGTTGAAGGCCGTAGATGATGGAGTGTGTGGGGCGTGTAGTATGGGGAAACAAACAAGGACATCATTCAAGAGCAAGAATGATGTGACCACATCGAGACCCCTTGAAATCATCCACATTGATCTCTTTGGACCAAGCAGAACACACAACTTGGGTGGTAAATTATATGGTTTTGTAATTGTGGATGATTACTCAAGATTCTGTTGGGTTTACTTCCTTTCTCATAAAAATGATGCCCTGACGGAATTTGAAGCATTTTGCAGGGTGGTTCAATATGAAAAGGGGTTTTGCATCAAAACCGTGAGGAGTGATCACGGCAGGGAATTTGATAACCATGAGTTCAATAATTTTTGCAGGGCTCAAGGCTACACTCATGACTTCTCCGCACCAAGAACCCCCGAACAAAATGGCGTTGTTGAAAGGAAAAATAGAACACTGGTCGAAATGGCAAGAACCATGCTAAATGAGAATAATCTGCCAAGGTACTTTTGGGCTGAAGTAGTGAACACAGCATGCGACATAATCAACCGTGCCATGGTAAGACCGTTGTTGAAGAAAACCCCCTATGAGCTGTACCGAGGTAAGAAGCCAAACGTTTCACATCTTAGACCATTTGGCTCAACCAGTTACATTCATAACAATGGTAAGATAGACCTGGCAAAATTTGATCCCAAAAGTGACAAAGGTATACTTCTTGGGTACTCACTTAGCTCAAGAGCATATCGAGTGTACAACTTGAGAACTCTTGTAGTTGAGGAAAGCCCCCATGTGATTATTGATGAATCATCTCAAAATTGAACTAATGAAAAATCTGTCTTGCAGGATGATGAGTTGGATGTTGGAGATATCGGGGAGAAAGAAAGAAAAATTGAGAAACAACAAGAGGAAGAACCACAGGAAGATGATGCTAATCAGGAAATTCAATTTGAACAGCAACTACCAATGCAATGGACCTTTCCAAAGGACCATCCGCCGAACAATGTGATGGGTAATGTAGAAGAAGGAATACGGACACGAGCCTCTTTCAGGGAAGTTGAAAATCAGGATTACGTAGCCTTGCTTTCTCAATTTGAACCTCACTCCGTAGAAGAAGCCTTGAATGATGAGTCATGGATCATGGCTATGCAAGAGGAACTACACCAATTCCAAAGGAACAAAGTGTGGTTCCTTGTTCCATGCCCTAAGAATCACTCCGTGATCGGAACGAAATGGGTTTTTCGAAACAAAACAAACGATCAAAGAGTGGTAACTAGGAACAAGGCCAGGCTAGTAGCCAAAGGCTATAGCCAAGAGATAGGAATTGACTTTGATGAGTCTTTTGCTCCAGTAGCAAGACTTGAGGCAGTAAGGGTTCTCTTAGCATTTGCATATTGTCACAATATCAAATTATTTCAAATGGATGTTAAGAGTGTATTTTTGAATGGCTATATCCAGGAGGACGTGTATGTGGAGCAACCACCGGGGTTTGAAGACACAGAGCATACAGATCATGTGTACAAGCTGGACAAGGCACTTTACGGTCTGAAACAAGCACCCCTGTGCATGGTATGAACGGTTAAGTGATTTCCTCATTCAAAATGAATTCAAACGAGGTAATGATGATCAAACCCTCTTTACAAAATTGAATGGTAAGGAAATCTTAATTGTTCAAGTTTATGTTGATGATATTATTTTTGGCTCCACTAATGATACTCTTAGCAAAGACTTTACAAAATTAATGCAAAGTGAGTTTGAAATGAGTCTTATGGGAGAGCTAACATTTTTCTTGGGATTTCAGGTAAATCAAACAGTAGATGGGCTGTTCATACATCAAAAGAAGTATGCAATGGAGTTGCTGAAAAAGTTCAATTTGACATCAACAAAATCACAACCAACTCATATGTCCACCTCAATAAAAATTGATCAAGATGAGACAAGTAAATCAGTGGACCAAAAACTCTTTAGAAGTATCATAGGTTCACTATTGTATTTAACTGCCAGCAGGCCCGACATTCAGTTTGATGTTTGCTTATGTGCAAGATTTCAGTCAAATCCAAAGGAATCACATATGTCGGTTGTAAAACGGATTTTTAGATATGTTACTGGTTCAGTTAACTTAGGATTGTGGTTTCCATGTAATTCGTGTTTTGAACTAGTTGCTTATTCTGACGCCGATTACGCGGGCTGTAAGATGGATCGGAAAAGCACCAGCGGGTATTGCCAGTTTCTTGGGAGGTGCGTGGTCTCATGGGCCTCCAAGAAACAAAATTTAGTGGCATTATCAACAGTCGAAGCTAAGTATGTGGCTGTCGGTAGTTGTGTTGCCCAGGTGTTATGGATCCAACAGCAAATGATTGATTATGGCATATCCTTTAAAAACACCTCAATTCTTTGTGACAACACATCAGCCATAAACCTGTCCAAAAACCCAGTTCATCACTCTCGCACCAAGCATATTAAAATCTAGACATCATTCCATTAGAGATCATGTAAGCAAGGGTGATATTGATATCAGCTTTATTGAGACAGATTGTCAAATTGCCGACATTTTCACCAAACCTCTTAGTGAAGACAAGTTCACATCATTTAGAAGAGAACTAGGGGTTTGTAGGATAGACAAGTCTGAATAATAGCCATGTGCATCAATGTATAAATAGGTCACTACATTACATGTAATTGTATCAAGTTCCATGCATATAGTTTATCCCTTGTCATGCACTTGCATCATATTGTGTGAAGAACAAAAGAAAAATCATTTTTGTGTGTTACTGCATTTCTTCTATGTATATTGTATACACACAATGCTCTTTGTAATTTCTATGGCCGAAATCATTCTTGAAATATTAAACTGCCCACAAAGGAGCTAAATTGTTCACAGTCAGAAATCCGGATCAAAAGGACATTACACGTCTCATATATTCCAAAATTTCGACTAACAATACCCCAATTGCTTACACCCAAAATTATATCCAAAATTCCTTGATTTCATAAATTTTTACAATTGGGGACTCGAGCCGGACATTCCTTGACATTCTCTTCGAGTAATTCTTTCATATTGCTGAAAACCAGTGAAAGGGTCGACCCATAGAGTCGACCCATTGGGTATCCAGAAAAAGGGTCGACCCATAGGGTCGACCCTCGCAAACCAAGCAAATGGGTCGACCCCAAGGGTCGACCCTCGCAAACCCGGTTCTGCCCGGGGGTAAGAGTACGAGGGGTTGACCCATTGGGTCGACCCAAACTTGCGGGGCGGCTCACCCGCACCCAAGCCGTTCGCACATTGGTTCCAACCCTAAGTTGGACCCTCCCATGGCTATAAAATATCTCTTGCCCCCCTCCTAGCCTAGCCACCACCCTTTGCAAGCCCTAAAAACCATTCCTTGGCATCAAAGACATCAAGCCCTAGCCGCGGTTCTCCGGGTGGCATCCGGGCGAAATCTTCTCTTTGTGGCTTAAAGCGTCATCCTTTGATCTTCATTCCCTTGAGGTAAGCTTCTGATGTCTGTGGAGGATCATAGATTCACACTTCTCGCATTCCTCTTTGGTTGAACCATCAAGATCTATACCCCATCTGTGGGTTCTTTCGATTTGTGTTTTCGATGGCCCCGAAGAAGCGTACTTCTCGCAGAGGTGAGGCATCGAGCTCCAGGCAAGGGCGTCGATCTCAGACCGCCGCACCTCAGCCCACAAGCAAGGTCTTGGACAGAAAGGTACTCCGACCTCGAGCAGTATCATTTGTCAATCTTAACCGCCATCTTCCGAGTTTAGTGGATGTTCTTTGCAGTCAGCCAAATTTGGATTTTTTCATGTCTGAACATCGACGCATTTATCCGAATTTGGTGCATCAATTTTATAGCAATTTCAGCATGTCCGGGGAACATCCGATTAATGTGGTTAATGGCCAACGGGTTATACTCTCCATAGAATTTTTAGGAGTGGCATTTAATCTCCCTCATGAAGGCTTTACATTTGGAGATATTATGGTTCCTGAAGAAACTGTTTATCAAATGATGGCATCTAAAGAAAAAGGTGCACATTCACTTGTTGGGTTAAACGCCAATCATTTTCCTCTCCTGCAGCATATATTACACAGGATCATCACTACTATCCTGCTCCAAAGAGGAGGAGGCCATGACAAAGTGACAGAGATCTATATGTTCTTATTTTACTGTGTCTTGGGTGGTATTCTAGTTAATTTTCCAGCTATGTTTTTAGCTCATATGTGTAACAGCATGAAGCACAAGAACAGAACTCTTCCTCATGCCGCCGCACTTTCTGCTATATTTGTACACCTGGACATCCACCTCTTAAAAGAATCTTCTCAGGACATTAGAGAGGCTGATATATTTACTGTTCATTCTATTTGTCATAATATGAGCTATGAACTGCGAGATGGTAACTTGGTCCGGACATTGAAAAGTGCTGCACATGAAATCAGTTCTGAGGAGGAGGATGACGATGATGCACAAGCCCATGTGCAACAGCCACATATTCCTATTGAGGACATGCCTTCCGAGGCAGTTCAGCTAATCATGGATCGGTTAGATACTATTGATGATCGGTTAGACGAGTATGGGGAGACCATGGCAGCTATGCAACTTGAACTATCCGATCTGAAACTCTCTCACCAGGAGCACTCTCAATACGTCACTGCCGCTTTGGCCGACCAAACCCACATGATGGAAGAAATTTCAGCATATATTAGGCGTCAACCAAGTCCCTCCACTCCGGATGATAATGATGATTAGACTATGATGCTCCTTCAATTTGACACAGTTGTTATCCTTATTTCACCCCCTCCTTTTTGATGCTGCCAAAGGGGGAGAAAAGACTATTCGGCTACTTATATGTATTGTGTGATGTATGCTTGCATGCATGTATGCTTTCCTCATTTTCCTAGTTCATTAGTAATGTTGCACTTCCTTTGAGTCTCATACATTGCATCTTGCTATTTGCATTTCAGACTTTGCTCCCCTTACAACTTGTTGTCGGCAAGACCTTGTGGAAATATGCAATGTTAATCACTCTTACATATTGTGTTGTTTTATATTGTGTTTTCTTTTATATCGGTCCAATATGGTGAGATGGAATGATTCACGCTAATGTGGTTTCAACTGTTCATGGAATGAATTATTCATACTAATGTGGTTTCAACTGTTCATGGAATGAAGTTTTTATATAGAATTTTGTCATCATCAAAAAGGGGGAGATTGTTGAACCCCCTCCTCATGTATTATGTCTTATAGATTTTGATGATGACCAAATGAATTTATATGAACTGAAAATGAGCTTTTCTAACGTTTTGGAAGTGATCACATCACATAAGGATTTGGCGTTTAGAAGGCTCAAGAACATCATCTCAAGAGTAAGTGTTTTGATTTGAATTTGGATGAAGAATCTAATTCAGAAGTTGTTTTGACAGGACAATCTATATGGCCAAAGATTACCAACGTTCGAGGATGGTTGGTGAGATCGACTTCAACATATTGACTTTTGAATGTGTGGTTTGAAGTTCTTTATTTTGATCTCAAGGATTAAATTGGTTTAGAACTTATCTAAGTTTAAATGGTTTGAGTTTCATTCCCTCTCATGTTTTAAAAACCATCTTGAAACCCCTAGACTTGTTCTTGGACTTAGTGTGTCTTTCAATCTATCTTTTGGATGTTCTGGAACAATGGTCGACCCATTGGGTCGACCCCTAGGCCCCCTGGTTCTGTTAAATGTAGGCCTTTCATCTCTAGCTGAAAGGGTCGACCCCCAGCTGCAAGGGTCGACCCCTGGTGATTATTTTTGTGAACCCGGCGGGCTCCTTCACCAGACCTGCAAGGGTCGACCCCAAGGGTCGACCCCTGAAAACCCCTTTTGCCAGATTTGTTAAAACAACACGGGTTCCTGGAAGGGTCGACCCCAAGGGTCGACCCATGCTGACTGGCCCATCTGGCCCCTCACGAGGGTCGACCCCAAGGGTTGACCCTTTCTTGTCTGGGCGGCGCCGTGAATGTGGATTCTTGGCATTTCTACCAAATGGTCCAACCACACTTGTGTGGCTGTCCTTAATCCACTCCATAACAAGTGGATCTTGTCCCATGGCTGTCCCTTGACCACCCTTGGCCTATATAACATCTTGTAGAGGATGAAAACCCTAAGAAAAATTCGTATGTCCTGATTTTGGGTTTCTTTCTAACATTTGTGTGTGCAGGTCACAGCAGCCACCTCCAGCCCTTGTTCCACCTTGGTGTGTGCATGAATGTGAAGGGAAGAAGGAGGAATCAAAGTTCCAATCAAGCCTCTGCTGCTGGCTGCGAGTGAAATCGAGATTCAGCCACATCCAAGCCAAGATCGTCAAGAACGGTCATCGTGCTGCACAAGTGTTTGATAAAATTCGCAGAAGAGAAAGGGGGAGCTCCAACCAGGATAAATCAATCATTCTTCACTCTTTCCATTCTGAATCATTTAGCTTAAACTTGAGCATACGTTTGTAATCATTATTTCAGATATTTGTGTGTGGTGTTCGTGTTTGGTAACACGAACGTGTGTGTGTGTGTGTGTGTGTGTGTGTGTGTGTGTGTGTGTGTGTGTGTGTGTGTGTGTGTGTGTGTGTGTGTGATTCACTACATAGTGAAACCTTAATCCTCCGTGTCAGGGGTGGACGTAGGGGACACGGCAGTGTACCCGAACCACCTAAAAATTCCGTGTGTCAATTGTGGTTTGCTATTCCGTTTACTTGTCGAGTGGGCTTCGTGGTAAGGTGAGCATTCACCATTTTCTCTATCAATCACACCCACTTCACACGCATTCACGAGTGTGATCCTGTTCGTGTAAGGCTAGAGCTTGTGTGCATAATTAGTATAGAATTCACGTCGGTAGTTTCTTTTAATTGGCCATCAATTCACCCCTCCCCTCTTGATTGCCACCCTTCGAGACTCAACAGTAATTAACTTAAAGATTGTTAGAGCTTGAGATATAAATCCTACTGAGCGATTCGCTCATCTAGTTCATTCTAAAATTTTTCAGGAAACTTGGATAGCGACCACCACCCAAATGGGACCGATACTGAGTGATGAGTGCTAGATTTAGTGTACCGTCAGTTAGACGTGTCTTTTATTCCTTGGTCCTACATTGTATTTCCAGTTATTGTTGTATTTCCAGTTATTGTTAATCAGTTATGATCTAGTGAGATTGAACTTATTAAACTTGTAGCCTTATGAATGATTCTGGGATATTGTCATTTGGTTAAGTAGATAATTGTCATCCTGGACTATGGTATTATGTTCAAATTTAAGTTAGCGATAAAATTACCGAGTACTATGCGCACTCTGTCTTTACATGAATTACACGATCGATATAGACGCGTCGCGCACCCGGGTATCTTCCGCTATCGGGACGTGACAGTCTTCGTGGTATCAAAGCCTAGGATTTCAACTTCCTAGGAAAAACCCAATGTGAGCGACGTCACGCGGTTCGGGGAAGCGGAGAAGACGCGGAGCACGCGTGCTCCTTCTTTTTGTTTGCTGCAACACAGAAATAAGAGAAAAGAGAAGGGGCCACCACGGGAAATTGCTCCGGTGGGGCGAGCGGGACAAATGTAATATAGCAAGATATGGGGGTTAAACAGCCATAGCGGGAAGTGACTCGCCGCGACCTCGGGGGGAAGAGAATGGTGCAGAAATTAAATAGCAAGAATTGAAACGGCCATTGGGGAAGTGACTCGCCGCGGCCTCGAGAATATGAGTAGATAAGAATATAACAGAATATAAGGAGAATATAAAGAGCGGGAATTTAAACGGCCATTGGGGAAGTGACTCGCCGCGGCCTCGAGAACATGAATAGATAAGAATATAATATATAAGAACGGGAATTTAAACGGTCATTGGGGAAGTGACTCGCCGCGGCCTCGAGAATATGAATAGATAAGAATATAACATATAAGAACGGGAATTTAAACGGCCATTGGGGAAGTGGCTCGCCGCGGCCTCGAGAATATGAGCAGAATACAACGGAATATAAAGAGAGTATAAGAATGGGAATTTCAACGTCCATTGGGGAAGTGACTCGCCGCGGCCTCGAGAATAAGATGTGATCACTAGGGGCCAAAAGACCCCAAAATAAAGAAAGTGATCGCGCCTACCTCAAGAGCGGGAGATGGCGGGTTGCTTCTTCCTCCCCCTTCGGCCGGCCGACGGAGAGGGCTTTCCTTGGGTACCCTTGCAAAACAACGACAAACAAGTAACGAGTGGATTAGAAAGATGAAGGTGTAGTATTCAAATCCTTGCGATAAAAATAACGAAATGATGGCAAGACACACACCTGGTTGGTGTTGTCTTTTAAACCCCTCTCGGACTCAAGTAGGAGGAAAATGAGATGCTGGATGCAAGAAGCATATAAGAAGAGGCACCCTTATGAAGGGGAATAGATGATGCGAGATGATGAATGCAAAAGAACTAAGAAGAAAAGGAAAGGATTGGCTTATTGGATGTGCCGACGGTGAAATCCGGCAGAGCTCCGGCAGCGTAGGGATGGCGTGGAAGCGCGGTGGATGAAGACGACCTTCCTCTCGCGAGCGTGGGCACCCGAGAAGCCGGCAGAACCTCCACCTACAAAAGACCCCACGGGTTAGAAAATGACTCCGGTAGCCTCTGGGCTCGGTAGCCTATCGGATCTCTTCGAAGCTCCCCCAGAACTGAGGGGGTGGGCCTCTTTTTATAGGGCTCCGGAGGGTGGAGGCGTCCAGGACCCTGGACACCTCCATCAGGGCCGAACTAATATTTTATTCTATTTTTATTAATTTTTTCAGAATATTTTTGTGGAGGCGTCCAGGGCCCCGGACGCCCCTAACAGGTCCACCGAACACCACCGACGGCCGCACACGTTTTGACACAACGCGTGGTTTTGTGAGCGGCGCCTCGTGATTTTGAAATGGGCGTGTCCAGCGGGTTGGACGTCTCCATAATTTGGATTTTTTTCACACACGAGAAACCGTCGTTCGGTGGGCGGCGCCCGTGAGGGAGTCGATGGAGGCGTCCAGGGGCCTGGACGCCTCCATAAATATATTATTTTTTATTATTTTGTTTTGTTTTTATGCCAAAGCTGACATTTTAATTTTTATACTTATTTTTATGGAGGCGTCCAGGGGCCTGCACGTCTCCATTAATATATATTTTTTATTTATGTTTTATCTTTTATGCCAACTGGCATTTTACATATTTTTTTATATTAGTTTTTATGGAGGCGTCCAGGGTCCTGGACGCCTCCATTAATATATATATTTTATTTATTTTTGGGTTTTTTAAAAAACAAATAAAATAAATTAAAAGAATGGGGGCGTCTAGGGGCCTGGACGCCCCCATTAAGACCCACCCGGGTCCTCAGTTCAGGCGTTGGCGGCCGCCCGGCAGACACCCTTCTTGATTCCGGAACCTCCCGATGCGTCTGACTTGTGTTGATGTCGTCCGAATGCCGTGACGAGATGATTCCGGATGCCGGAAAAGGCAGAAGAAGACCCAAGAAAAGGAAGTATTTAAGAGATTCGAAATGCGTAAGCCGTCGCGGGGCGTTGTATAGTAATATGAGACTTTCTCAGGAGACGTCAAGAATGGCGTATCTACAGCTGCCCCGCCTTGGCGTCTGCTTTGCAAGGGAGCGACACGTAGTGGAATGGTATCGAAGTGGAGTGAAATGAAGTGGGAGCGGACTGATAAGTTGATGCCAAGGTGTGATGAGACACGCTTTTGACGTTACTGTCTGGAATCTTTCTTGAAGTTTCAATGAGGCGACCTTGAAGAAGGTCTTTCAAATATTGACGATTGCTTGGACGGAGGTCAAATAAGGGAGGGTGAGATGTGCGCTCAGGCATGAAATAAAAAGAGACCAACTTCTCGGTGTCGAAGCACCTGGGTCATAAACCTGCAGGTTTCATCTTTGGGGAGCGGTTACCAGCCAACGTGGAAGTGTTGCGGCCAAGGTGGGTCAAACAAGGTAAAAAAGAATATCTGCGGGTCTGTCCAAACAAGGGTCTCTTTTGGAAGAGCAACGTAGGGCCGTTTCAAGGAAACTCAGTATTTCATTCGGAGTGGAATATCTCATATTTGTATGAATTGAAGCACAACGGCCTTCGCAATCGAATCACTTGAATGATCTTTCGCAATAAATCAAAGTCCTATATGAATGCATGCTGGGTTAAAATAAAAATTTAAAACAAACTAAAATAGAAAATAGCCAAGGATAATATTGTCAACTTGTTAAGAACGGGTCAGGATACCGATCCGGTGAACCGACACTGGGCTGGGGCCCGTTTATCCGCGCACCAACTCACTGAATGGAACCGTCGTCCCCATGCTACCACAAGTTAACGGCCTATCCGTACAACCCAAATTCTTCCGGGATCATCACTGTTTTTGTTGAAGGGGAACTCAAATCCCAGATTTGTTCGGGCCGCAAGGTCCTTGACATGTTCTAGTAGCGTAGGTATCGTATACTATGATGCATGACATGGTGGGACCAACCAGTGAAAGGTGGGACAGGAGACAGGACAAAGACGTCCGTTAGTAAAACCTGCACAGACTAGCAAAGGTTAGCAACATCAGAAAGTAACAGAATCACAGCAGAATCGCACCACAGTACAAAGGAGATCAAGACAAAATCTTGACAATGACCACTGATGTGACATGTTCCGTCCTGTAGCGATCTTCCCTTCCTATAAGAACTCCCCTTAGGCTAGTTCATTCAAATGCACCAAGGTGGGTTTTGGAAGCTCAGGAGAGGAAGGAGAGGAGAATCTAGAGATTTCAGGATGGAAGGAGAGTCTTCCCGCGTTATGAAGAGGAGCAGGCCTAGCGGCAAGATCAGGCGACTCTCTGACCTCGAGGGTCATCTGAGTGGGACGATCATGTCGCACATGGTAAGCTAATTCTTTTCAAATTTCTCCACGTGAGCCTTCTTCTTACTTCCTTCCTTTCTTCTTTTTTCTTTTCTCTTCCAGCCATATCCACTCTTCCCAAGCCCGAGGAAGTTTTCCAAACTGCCATGGCTTTCAAAGCTAACTTCCAACATCTCCATCGGCATGAGGGCCATACTCTCGAAGTGGCATCTGCAGGGGCTCCTTATTCACACCAAACACTATGAGAAGATTCGTATGGACTGGGCGGCTATGGGCGCACTAGTGGAGATCTGGCATCCCTAGACCCACACTTTTATCTTCCCGACCTTCGAGGTGACCATCCTCCTCGAGGAGGTGGAACTTCTGCTCGGATTGAAGAACTTCAAGAGTGACGGGAAGGTGAAGGCTATGCGGATGCTGACACGGGGGACTTCCGAAAGCGTCTTTGGAAGCTTCATGCCGCCCGACGCAGCCAGAAAGGTCCGTACTCAAAAGGGGATCGATCTCCAAAAGCTTACGGAGTGGGTCATGGACGCCCTGAGAGGGTCACCAGACGATGACTATTTGGAGGGAATCATGAAGGGGTTCACCATTTATCTGGCGGGTGCTCTCTTGTTTCCTTATACCGACAACATGGTGGAGGAAGACCAACTGAGTGCTATCTGCGGGATCTGGCGTGGAAAGATGGTGGGACCCGCTGTCATCGCCTACCTGTATAGTGGCCTTACTGCCTCGAGCATGGGTAAGCCTCCTTTTGGTTGCGCACCTGTCCTGAGTTGCTGGCTGGATTTGCATTTCAAGTTTGATCACCGTGAGGGAATGCCAACCGCTTCGAAGCTCTTCCAACAAAGCCCTCTTCATCACATAGCCGACATGTTAGGGTTCGGTGGTACTGTAGTGAACCGCGTTCCGTGGCTGAAGAAACGTGAAGACTGGCGGTCTCACTTCCGCACCGTGACACAAGGCTTCTTTACTTGCGCACCGGCATGTTTGCTTTCGCTTGATCTCCTCATGAGGCCTTCCCCCGAAGTTGATCTTCAATTGATCGACGCGACCGAGTTTATCCTTTATAACGCGCATCGATGCTGCCTCCAAGTCGGCATTCCACGCCATTCGTTCCCACTATCGACTGGCATCGTTCCTTTGAAGAAGGGAGAGTTGGGTACTGAAGCGGATGCGAAGGAAGCGAAGGCCGTCAAAGCACCCTGGAAGACAAGTGTTGTGGGAAAGGCCTTAGCGCACGTGGGGGAAGAATGTGAGCTGTGGAGGGCTTATGTAACCGAACTTGGGAAGTTAAGGCCTAAGGTGCCTAAGCCCCTGATGTAGTTCACTCTACTTTTCTGATGGAATAAAATCTGGCATTTGGATGTTTTGGACCCTCGTCCCCTTAATTATTATTTTTTGGTGATTTTTCTTTTTCTTTGTATTTTTATTTTGTGCTTTGGATTATATACATTTATCTAAGATGCTTTTTTTTATTATATACATACATATATATATATATATATATATTGAAAAAAAATTTATCATGGGGGCGTCCAGGGTCCTGGACGCCCCTAATTTTTATTTTTGAAATTTTTATTTTTTTTTATTTTTGGGGGGCGTCCAGGCGCCTGGACGCCCCTACTTTTTTGAATTTTTTGAAAAAAAAAGTGTGGGGGCGTCCAGGCGCCTGGACGCCCCAATGAAAGGTAAACCTATATATAGGGGGGGCTCCCCCCCCTACTCACTTACACTGTTCATCCTGACTGTCCAGCCACTTCAGACGACCGATTCTTAGTCCCAATGGAGCAGGGAGGCCTGAGCCAGGGTGGAGAGAAGCGGAAACGACGGGCTCGTCGTCCGAAGAGGCTGAGGGATGACGCCGAGGAGGCTGCTGCGGCGGAGGAGATTGCCGTGGAGGAGGAGGCTCCTCCTTTGGCCGTGGAGGCCGCTGCGGGCGCTGGCGACGTGGGAGAGGACGATCACGACCCGGTAAGCCCTTCGGAACTCTCACTTTGTGGTTCAATAGGCTAAACGGACGGGCGAGAAGCTGTGAGAGAAGGCCGGGGAGTGGGGGAAAGGAGGCGTCCAGGGCCCTGGACGCCTCCACATTTTCTTTTTCTTTTTGTTTATTTGTTTATTTACGTAAATAATAAAATAGGATTTCAAAATAAGGAGGCGTCCAGGACCTGGGACGCCTCCATAATAATATATATATTATTAATATATTTTTTGTTTTGGGTTTTTCTATAAAGAAAATAAGGAAAATAGAGAGGAATCGTCCAACGTTGTGGACGCCTCCATAAAAAATCCTAAAATTTTTTAAAGATAAGATAACATAAAATAAATAAGTAGAATATATAGTGTTATTGCTTAATATTATTCATGATGCGGATGTGTTCTTTGTTGGTTTTGTGGTGTGCAGGGTGTGATGAAGGGCCAGATCAGCTGGTCCCTAGTGGTGGCAGCATACCGTGGGCAACCATACTTTCAGAGGGCGCGTGTGGACGCCATGGGCTTTGGAGCCTTCCTCAGGATCGAGCCCTTTTGGCTCAACCTTCCTCTTATCCAGGCATTGAGAGGGCGGTGGCACGCACCGAGCCGGGCGTTTCTGATGCCCTGGGGGCACATGGTGCCGACACTAGAGGACGTGGCTCGGATCACCGGGCTACTGGTGGATGGAGAGGCGGTGAGTGGTGTCACCTACCCCGACTACCGAGAGAGTGCCCTGGACGTGCTGTGGTTAGAGACGAGCGTGACTGATAGAGACAGTAGGGTAGTCGACCGAGTGGAGATTATGGAGGCGCTCGGATTCGTCGACCCGCGCTAGCGGGTTAGCGAGACTGGAGTGGAGTTTCTGGCACGATTGGAGGGAGATGCCCGTGCAGCTTTCACCCAGGACCCGAGCGAGCGGGAGCTGGTGGATCTGGACCTCCGGAGGTTTCTTTTCTTCTTCTTGGGCCGCCTTCTGCTGGGGACGAAGGGGGATGGCATCCACTGCCGCTTCCTCGGGATCCTGGCGGACCTTGACAGAGTGGGGCACTACGCATGGGGAGCGGCTCTGCTTGCCCATTTGATTGCTGATCTCTCCCAGACTTCAAAGAGGGAGACGACAGTCAGCGGCTTCGCACCTTTTCTCCAGGTACACAATTTATTTATGCATTTTACTGTAGTTAAATATGCAATTACTCGTGCTAATGATGTATGATGGATGCAGGTGTGGAGTTATTACTGCTTCCCTATGGGGAGGGCCAAGCATGGGAACAGGAGAGCCGTTCCTCTAGCGCGATAGTGGAGGCCGGTCGTGGTAGCGGCACCACACAGCTACCAGCTGGCGTCACTTCGTCGGGAGCTGAGCGAGTATCCCGAGGCCATGGTATGATGCGTATGATTTTTTTGTATTTTTTATGCATGTGACTGAATGGTAACTATCATGATGTATGTATGGTGATGCAGGTGGTGTGGAGACCCTACCTGGGCATGGGCGACGCTAGCCAGCCTTGGGTTGTAGCGGGTCTTCCTCGTTTCAGGCAGGACGTGTGGGTCCATTGCCTGAACGAGATCGAGCCGCTTCGGCTGAGGTTGGTTATGAGGACGTTGGGGCTAGCCCAGGAGTGGGTTGATGTAGATGAGCTGGCCCGCATCGGGCGGAAGACCAAGGGGAAGGCAAAGATTGTGGACTGGCGCACGCGCTTCCCAGCACAGTACCAGGACTGGCAGCAGGGTGGGGTCCCAGTGGTGTCCCACGTACAGGACAGCACAGACTACATGAGACGGTACCGAGCTACGTATGGGGACCGCCTCTCCTTGGGTGGTATGGCAGGGGTAAGTGAAATGAAACAGCTTCACCCTTCTATATGTATATGCATGTGGCACTAACTTATGTGCAATGTAGGATGCTCGTGACAACATGATTGCCGACCTGCGGGCCCAGCTGGCAGACGCCAGGCGGCAGTTAGTGGCCATCCGACAGGAGTTGGAGATCCTGGTGAGTCTATGCAATGCATTTTTTTTGTGACCTAGATTTTTGATGCTTAGCCTTTGACTGACGTTTGCCCCGTGTTTCAGCGGGCCCACCAGACAGCAGCAGCCGGGACGGCTGGTGGAGCGGGTTCCAGTTCGCGGGGCCCTCCTCCGGAGGTTTCTGCCCTCCAGGAGCAGCTGGCGTATGCGGTGGCTCGGGTTGAGGAGGCCGAGCGTGACCGCGAGGCTCGAGTGAGTGCTTGCTTGGCCCTGACCCTCTTCTAGCTACTTTCATTCTATCACTGTTCTCTTACGGTGCATGCGTGCTTTGACAGGTGGCCGAGATTCGTGAGGCCCTGGCCCGTGCTGTTCGTGCTGAGCAGGAGCGCGATGCCTGGGTGGCAGAGCGTGACGCCCGGATTACGGAGCTAGAGGAGGAGCGGCGACGGGAGGCTGAGGAGCTTCCTCGCGACGTAGTGGATCTGCGGATCACCCTCGAGCTATCGAGGAGAGAGGCGATGAGGGAGAGAGAGGAGAGGGAGAGGGATAGGGAGACCGTGGAGAGAGAGAGGGAGAGGGATAGGGAGACCATAGAGAAAGAAAGGGAGTACAGGATGGCAGAGCGATATCGAGATTGGGACGAGAGGAGAGCTCTGGTGGCCCAGGTGTCGAAGCTCCGGCTGAGTCTTGGCACGGCGGAGGGGAGACTTCGGGAGAGTGAGGAGCGGTATCAGAGGGCGAAGGAGCGCGGGGCGCGACTTCGTCAGTCCGGTTCCTTTTCTATGGGCAGCTTTCTAGTTTCTTCGGCCGAGCAGCATCGCCGCACCTTGGAGGCTGGCATGGTGCCACCTGGAGAGGCGAGCACGGCTTCTCAGGGTTCGCAGAGGTCGCAGAGGCCCCCTAGGGATCCCCGTCAGAGGAGGGAGGAGAGAGATGACTAGGAGGGTGGTGGTGAGAGTTAGAGAGTTGTTTGTACACCCCACCGTCCTCACTGTATGATGTACTTTTGACTGTTTGTATGAAATAGATTTCGTGTGGTTCCTTTTGTCGTGTGCCCTTTTCCTTCCTACACTTTCTTTCACACCACGTTGTTCACGCTTCACGGGACTTTGCCCTGGACAGGAGGGAACTATTTCGCATGGAGGGTTTTTTGTTCCCCTTTTTTTTTTCACTTTCTTTTGGGCGCGTCCAAGCGCGAGGACGCGTCTTAATCCTCGAATTCAAATTTAAAGCGACGGGTGGCCTTTCTTCTCCGTGCCTTACCCGCAAACGAGCCCGCCTTCCGCCGAAACTTGCTCGCCCGTCTTTGTCTTCTTCCCCTCGATCGATGGAGTTCGGCGGTCTGGACCACGACGAAGGTGGAGAGGGACGCGGGACCCCTCACCCAAGGAGGGATGCGCCAGAGCACAGAACGGCGTCTATGGAGGAGGAAGGGCCGCTTCGGGCCCCCGAGGGACCCGAGGGGCCCGATGTCGCGGAGGGAGGTGAACACGGTCTGGTAGGTGCTTGGTTTTCCCCCTCTTTGATCCATTTTGAGTTTTGAAGCAAGCCGTGCGAGGGGGGGAAGGGTTCGGCGAGTGTTGCACTTAAATGATGGACGCGTCCTAGACAGGGGACACGTTCTTTTTGACTGATGTGGGACCCCTTTCTTGGTGCAAGACATGGCGAGGACCCTGGGCCTGGCCGATGAGTGGGCGAGTGCGGACGAGCCGAGCCGCGTCAGGAGGGAGAGTCGTGGCAAGGCGAGGCTCGAGGACTGGCACGTACGTCTCCCTGGACAGCAATGGAGTGTATTGGTGCAGGACAGCGCCGACTTCCTGCGGCGGCAGAGAGAGAGTTATGCGGGGCTTCCCCAAGCTGGGGACACGCGTGGCATCGGCGGCTCGCGCGCCCAACTGTTAGAGGATAGGCGGCAGCTGGCCATCGCTCAACATGAGCTGTCGCTCCTGGTAAGTTACGTGCCGCACTTTTATCTTCAGATTTTGGAGTTTCACTGACGGCCGTTGTTTATTTTGTTCCAGCGTGCCCAGCAGACAGCGACGGCGGGGATGATTGGTGGCGCATCTTCCAGTTCCTCGGCCCCTTTTCTCGAGATTGCCTCCCTCCGGGAGCAACTTACCGATGCGGTGGCCCGCGCGACCCGGGCGGAAGAGGAGCGTGATGCCTGGGTGGCGACTGTAGCAGAGCTGCGACATCGCGGTGAGGAGAGACCTTCTCCAGACATCCTGGAGTTAAGGGTTCTTCTGCAGATGATGAGGAGAGAGGCAGAGAGAGAGAAAACCGAGAGAAGGTCCGAGCGACAGCGGGATCAGACCGAGAGGAGGGCCTTGGAGGCCCAAGTGAGGGAGCTCCAACTGGGCCTTCAGGCCATCGTGCAGAGGCTAGGAGGGATGGAGACGCGCTACGAGAGAGCGCGAGAGTTCGGGGAGTGACTGCGCCAGTCTGGTCGCTTTGCCGCTAGTGGCTTCTTTGCCACGCCAGGGGAGGAGCAGCGAGTCATTGCTGTGGAGCTGGCGCCACGAGGCGAGGCGGGTGCTACTGCGCGGGTATCCCAGAGGCTTCTGAGGGACCCTCACCTCAGGGGAGAGGAGAGGGATGCCTAGAGGGACGAGCATGAAAATAATGGCAAGAGTTGGCGAGCTAGTGGACCCGCCAGCTCTCTATGATTGTGATGTTTATGACAGCTTATGTAGAATAATGAATGGACTGATTTGATTTTCTACTGCTTGTTTGTTCTCTTGTGCGTTCCTTCTTCCCTACACTTCTCCTCCTTTGCACTGTTCCCATGTGATGGGTCTGCCGAGACTCCGCCCCGAGCGGAGAATCACGTCTTGTTGTGACCATTTTCCACAGGAATCTGCCGTCGAAGTCAATAATGACAGCCCTAGTCCCTTTACGTCAAATTTTGCGGACGTCCTTCAAAACATGATAGGGTATCCTAGACAACATAGGGTGCTAGTCGTCATATTCTTCGTCCAATCAATCACCCTGTGCGAACGGTGAAGTGACACACGGGACCGCATGGCAGGTGCCTCATTGCGAGGGCTATCATTAAAGGTGATGGAGGCAATCTTGGCCTGTACTCCTTCCATTTCTATAAATTCGTGTCCCTTTTATCCTCCCTGGTATATCGAGAGCTAACTCGAGGAGCACAAGTTCTCACGGGAGAGGAGGAGTTCAAAATTCCAAGAGTTGGATGGAGGGCGAATCTTCCCACTCCTCGAAGAGAAGCAGATCCAGTGGTAGTAGTTCCCGGAGGCTTTCAGACCTCGAAGGGCACTTCAGCGAAAGGGCCCAATCACAACTCGTAAGACAAGTTTTCCTGCCCTTTTTTTCATTCTTTTTTCTTCCTTTCTTTCTGACCAAAACTCCTCTCCATTCCCTGCATGCGTAGTGTGTGATGAAATCACAGATCTCATGGGAGTTGGTAGTGGCAGCATACCGAGGTCTCCCAGATTTTCAGAACGCCAGGCTAGACGTGATGGGTTTTGGCACCTTTCTTCGGATCGAGCCGATCCAGCTCGACCTGGTCCTGATCCAAGCCTTGTGTGAGAGATGGGACCCAGTGAGTCGGGCATTCCTGATGCCCTGGGGGCACATGGTGCCCAGCTTGGAGGATGTGGTCCGGATTACGAGTCTCAAGGTGGATGGCGAGGCAGTGACCGGAGTCACTTACGCGGACTACCGAGAAGGTGCCCAGAAGTTACTGGGTTTGGACCTGGATGGTCGGAAAAATAGGTCGGTAGCTAGGGCGTCCCTCATGGATGCATTAGGGCTCACCGACACTCATCGGCGGGACGACGAATCCTTAGAAGAGTTCATGGAAAGGATGGAAATAGGATGCTGTGCCGTGTACTGCACAGATTTCGGCAACTGGGAAAGATGCAACATAGATTTGAGGAGATTTCTCCTCTTCCTTTTGGGGAGATTGGTACTGAGCTCGAAAGGGGACGGTATCCAATGTCGCTTCCTGGAGCTGCTATCAGACCTTGAAAGAGTAGGGTACTATGTCTGGGGAGCCGCCATGCTGGCACACTTGTTTACAGGCCTGTTCCAAGAAGCGGATCGTGAGATGACTGTGAGTGGTTTCACACCATTCATCCAGGTATTTTTGGTTTTGCTTGTTTTGTATT